>OX382202.1:8758681-10085681 GCA_947507515.1 Eulithis testata | reverse complement strand
TGACCCCCCTTGAAGTTTGCAAATATGTTGTTTTGCTCAATTATTATCTAAGTAGTTAGATACTATCTTTACAACCTGGATATGCGACTTTGAAAAACAAAACTACGAGTAGGTACCTACCTAGTGGTTCTGTCAACATCTATCTCGTCTCCATAGCATAATATTTACTTACATGTTTATCAGCTTACCAGGTTATATAGAGCTTACTATTATAAAACTGTAAAAAAGCCAAATAAATAAACTAAACAAACGAAACTAGAACGAACGAACTATCTACTAAATAAACGATTCTGGTTCCGAAAATCAAGTTTGTCTGTTTGTTTGTTCGCGGATCACGCCTAAACTACTGGACCAATTTCAACGAAACTTATACCATTCAAAAGCCCTTTTTCCGGATTAAAACATAGGCTATATTTTATTGAAATCAAAGACGTGATTTCTTAGATACAGCTTGAACTCTCTCAACCAAAAGCAGCTATTTACTACGAGGTTCATCGTAAGCTGGTTACAGATATTTTGGTGGAAAGTTTCACACGCGTACCAATAATATTCAGTACTAGCTGATACCCGCTAGTACTGAATATTATTGGTAACGGTTAAATTAAGTTATACTTGTCTTTAGTAATACTTACTAAAGTCGTGAGTTACTTTGATCCCAGGGGTACCGCAGTCGGTGCAGTTCTGATGTTTGGGCGAGTGGGCTCGGCGGCAGGAGCTAATGCAGCAGGATATTTCCTAGCAGAGTCCTGCACTGCCACCTTCTATGGATTCGCTGTTCTCACTTTTGGTAAGTTTTCTACGCATTTCCTTACATCATCGTCATATCAGTACATGTGCAAGTTTTCTACTGGACCTAGACCTCTCTCGTAAACTTCCAGAAAAAAAAGTACAAAAAAAGTTCAAGCTTTGCTTAGTTTGGAACTGGAGAGTGTTGTGTGTAATGTCCAAGAATATTTATCTATTTTATTTATTTCTTAAAACAATTTAGGTACCTATGCACATTTTCAACGACAAAACCAATTATTCTATTCATACATTGTAGGTATTTTTTGCCCAAAACGTGACGGTTTTAAACATGCGACGTTTGTTTACACCGTGTCACAGATTATATAATACTAGACCGTGTGCACATAATTTTTGCGACTAGTTCTAACTCTTATCTGCCTAGGACCTTTAATTGGGCACCATTAAAACACCTATATTTGAAAATGAACAAAAACACGTATAAATAATGGTATCCGCAAAAGGGCATGAAAAAGTTAAAACTAGAGCAAGTAGATACAATCCGAATATATAGCCGTTAGTTGACGCAATAAATTACCTATGTTATTTATTTTCTCAAAAGATTTACAAAAAATCACTTAGAGAGAAAATACAAGTTATAAATAAAAAATTACATCGGTTAGCGTAGACATGTAAAATCGCGATCACACTATGCCCATGCCGCTGCCGGAATGATAGCCGCGATTAATTCCGGAATGATTGCCACAGCAACATCGCCTTTATTCTGACTAAGGAGCTAGGGCATGAACTTGGGCAGGGGCAGGGGCAGACGGGACAGCGGCATGTTCGTGTTCACACCACTTCCCTGCCCACTTCTTTGCCCAAGTCCCTGCCCACTTCGGCATAGTGTGATCGCGCTATAAGGTAGGTAGTTGAGAAGGCATATATTAGGCAATGAGACAATGCAAGCACACGATGGATAGGTTAGTTTGTACCCTCAAAAATGTATCATACGTACTACAAGTTGTGACAGAGACTAGGGTATGCAATAAAAATTGTATTGTGTTAAAGTTTGGTTAAAAAACGCAGGATCCTTCAATATATGGACAGGCGTCATGGCTCAGTCGGTAGTAGCTCTGCCTTCTGTGCTGTGGGTCGTGGGTTCGATCCCCACCGAGAACCAACATTTGTGTGTGGCAAACATAGATGTTTGTTCTGTGTCTATGTATTATAAGTATGTATTTACAAAAAAAAAAGTATATATATGTATTCTATCAGCCATCTAGTTCCCATAGTACCAGCTTTGCTTAGTTTGGGACTAGAAGGCGTTGTGTATATTTATTTATTTTTATATGGGACTTTAGCAGCGTGATTTATGTGAATGCGAATATGCTCTGCACGAGTCTACCAAGCCTGTCTCTACCAAGAGCTGAAAAGAGGCCCCTAACATGTATAAATCATCTTGAGTAGATGCAGAAGGCCTGCCTATTATTATTAAGTCTTTCTAGGTCTACTCATTTCACCATCTAACCGTTTAAGTCATTATTGGTGCAGCTGTAACCCTGAGGCAAAATAGTCTATTTAAAACTCAATTGCATGACATTTTTTTTTGTAATTTTAAGCATACTGAAGGTTTTGTTTTGCAAAGTAAGGCTGATGAGTCTGTAATAATTGATTGCTACTTAGCTATATTGTATATTAATAGATGTCATTTTATGTTAATCATAATCGATAATTTACTGCAATGGTGAACGCTCACTGAGCGGTTCATCTTGCGGTATATTTTCAATACTGAAATAAACCCTATTCTATCCACTCTTCTTTGCACTTCGGACCCACCATACCCTGGCCATACCCCTAGAAGTAGGGTGGGACGAAACCATACCACTATTATCAGAAGTCATCAGTGTTTCGTTTGAAAACCTGTTATGTGAGTCAGAATTGCATGGAAAGTGTAGTAGTAGTAGTTTTGACACTCCCAGGAGCAACCTAAAGATACAGTGGCAGGCTCGTAACTCAAAAAATAAAATAAAATACCACCAAGTAGGTTATTTACTTTGTAGCGATGTTATTTTCAGGTACCTGTGTAATGTTTTTATTTTTATTTTTCTACTTTATAATCAACTACTTACGTAGTTATAAACTGCCAAGTGTGCGAGCAACTCACAAGTTTCAGGAATCAGTACAAAGTAATGATAATACCTTCTAAGGTATTCTGAAGTTCCAATTATGATAAACTTGACCGTGACCGGTTGACGTAACTTTATGGGGTATTACGCCACTTCATAAACCCGAGCTATGATGATTTATGATAATAAAAAAGATTCGACACTAAAAATATGGTACCATATTTCTTTCCTACAATATCGCTTATCTAGTGGTATCCCGGGTATATGTTGTGTAAACCACCATTGTTCCAAGGTTAGTACGAGTAGATAAAACCAACGATAGGCTATTAGACATAATTAAAATACTTATTATTTTACAAAAAATGCCGTCACGAGGTCTTGAAATTTATAAGATAGGTACCTAATGTACTTATTACAAAACTAACAAAATATGGATCTTGAAATCTGAGAAATAAATGAATTTTAATTTGAATTACTAACCTGTGCCTAGTTAATATCTAAGATTTGTGCTTTGTCCGGTGCTTTTACATTTCTTCTGAAGGCTCATTCCAATTTTCACCTTACTAAATCTCCTGTGTAGGGGATTTCTGGAACTTTTGTCCAAAAATCCCGGCGTCTATCGGCAGGGGAAAATTGGAGAAAAGTTCCAGAAATCCCCTTAGGGGTCCATTTACGCCGTTTTCGTCTAAAAATCAAATTGAAATATACCAGAGTTTTTACCTTGCAACGAGATTCAAACAGCTCCCAAAGAGTAAAATACCTGCTAAATCTGCTGACATTTATTTTCATTTTCACGTACCTACTAATAATTTTGCTATATTTTTTTACTAAAATACAAAGTGTATTTGCCAAAAATGAATAATTTCTGTTTCTATAATATGCATCAGAGTTTTCTGGCAAATTTTTTTTTTGCCAAAAAATCCCAATCCTCTCATTTTGACTAATTCGAGTGAACTACAAATACACACACAGTGCGTACTTACTTAGATATATTTATTTTGTTTCAGTATGCGGAGCCCTCAGTTTCCTACTTCCCAGTGATAAGCAACCGTCGATCAGCAGTGAAACCTTGGACACGGAAACCGGATGAGCTCATGAGGTGTAGCAAGAGACGTTGTGATTTGCTTTGCTCATTTTTATTTGTTGTGCAACTCCAGTAGGTACACAGAATTTAAAGTGTAATTTGCCTTAATTTTTCTATTTTATTTTTTCTTCAAGAACAGATGTTCTTGTAGAAAAAATAAAATAGAAAAATATCTGCATAGTGTATAGAAATGAAATTTCTGAACAAAAAGTCACATTGGCTCAATTCTACTGATTTTCGAATTGATCGATCGTTCGATCGATCGGTCTTCAGCTCAGCTTATACAGCAAAACTTAGCAGGTGGATCGAATCAACCTAAAACAGATGAAAAGGTACGGTTCAGCTGCGTTTTAGCAGGCAAGTTCGATAGTCGAATTGGATTCCTGATCATTCACAGACCTATGTAGAGTATGCAATGCAACCGTCTTCAATTCTGTAGAGTTTGCAGAATTTCAACTTTGCTAGAGGTGAGGTCTGAAACCATGATTTCTAGAAGATACCTATACTGGGAGATCCTCGACTTATGTTTGTATCCTTATTTAGCCAATTTTCTATAAAACCAATGACGTGCGCAATAACTAAGGAAAACTTTGTAACCCGGTATGCCTTCAGCAGAAGGTTATAAATAATTACTTAATTATAATTATAACCCGTGATATTATTGTAGTGGTTGTGACTGATTTGAGTGCATGTTATCATCTAGATTTTGTAGATGGGCTTACATAGAAAAATGTACTTAAGATACTTGTAGAAATGTAGCTTATCAACGGTCTTACTTACAATCGCCTCTCCACTATGAAAATGAGTGAGGTCGATGGAAATACAAAAGTTGAGAGCCAATTCTAAGTAAGACTTGTAAGACCGTAAAAGTGTAAGTAAGTAGTACCTTACCTACTAGCTTAACTCGTTCCCTGCCATACGAATATATTCGTAGTAAAAAAAAAATATACCTATTGCCATCCATACAAAATCATCCCGAGTACATACGTCATTTTTTTGTTGCCATGAAAAAAAATATATGTTGGAGTTCTCATTTTATTTTGAAAGTTTTATTTCCAATGCCAACTAATCGATTCCCGTCCTGTTTACACTGCCAATGCTTTTAGTTATGTAGGTAGCCTCAACTAAACATCTACGAATAAACTCGTAGCTGGCGCTGGATCCTAGATACGCTACTACGTATATTTTCGTAGTTGGCAGGGAACGTGTTAAGTAACTACCTACCATGTTTCAAGTAGTTTATAAGTACTTTTATTAAATACCTACATCAGTTTTTAAAATAAGTAAATCCAAACTGGACAAGTTTTATTATAGTGTTGAAACTATTAAAATAAAAAGGAAATAAAATATTTTTAAGATTTAAAAATTGCTTGATTTATTTGCAAATAACTAAATCCCCCTCACGCCTCACATACCTTATGGCATAAAGTGTGACTTTTATGACATCCCAAGAAAGTCCTAATGATATTTTTACAAGACTTTACTAAAGCGTGTATCACCATCTCTGAATAGACATTACGCTATCCGTCAGATAAAAAATAGTGATATAGGCACTAAAAGAACTTCTCTGGTTTCATTAAAAACAAGGAAAAAGTATGTTGCAACGTTTACCTGCAAATAGATCACCTGATCCAAATCAGTACCAATCAGAAGCGTCCCTGATAATAATTGGCATTCAAAATACTCTATCTGATAACTCTAATTTATAGTAGATACGTAGGTAAGTATGACTCATCGTACTTTCTCATCAGTTATGTTAGCAACGCAAGGTTTTCTTCGAAAAGGGCCCGAGGAAATAAAAAATTAAAATAAAAAAACATTTAGGTAAGTATTTATTCTCCTTGGTACACCAATAAGGTCATGCTAGGTTTGAACGAGGATTGAATTTTGTAGAGTATTTTTGTTCAAAGTTTATTTGAAAAAATATACATAGAAGTAAAATCATAATAATCAGAATTAGAACCGACATCTAATGTCTAACGAACAATATTTCAAATTCATACTTGGAACATCAAACTCACAAAAAACCACAAAACGAGACAACGGATGTCGTCTGTCTGATAGATATATTATTACTGTTAAGTTGCCATGTAAAACGGATCGATCTGAATTATTATTTTAGCAGCCACAAAATAAATAGAGAATGTAAGTAAACATGACCACTTTTTGACCGACTGGCGGAGCGTAGCCCAAGATCGAAGTGTGTGGACAGAATGGGGTGAGGCCTTTGCTCAGCAGTGGGACTCAAAGGGCTGAAAATAATAATAATAAAATAAACATGACGTAAGAACATGATTTAATATCCCCCACTATCTTCCTTCACGAAAGTTCACAAATGGATCTCCAGCAAAGCGTTATCTGCAATAAACAATATGATAAGCGTTATAATTACTGAATACGGCATTGGGTTCAGCAGTAGAGATTTCAGTTGCTTCCCGAGCGTCGCCATCCGCGCTGCCGAAAAACAAGGAAAATTTTAGAACGACTTCGAATACCTTTGAATGTGAGTTATGAGAAAAAAAACCTACCTATTATGGCCTATTTAAAACTAAAACAATAAATCATTGTCGACGATCCAATGTAACTAGGAAAATAGTCGAAGAATATTCTGAGAAAACTCTGAACTGAATAAATATTCCTTCAAAGATTCATGACAATCAAACTTCTTTGCATAAAAAAGTAAAAATTGAAATTAGCTAGACATTATTTTTTAATTTTCAGTTTAGCCAGAATTTAAATTCTTATAATCGAAGATGAGCCAGAACACGATGACATGTGTCTGTCCATGTTTAGTTTAGTGGTAAATTACAACTCTCTGTAGAGAAGGGATTACTTTGTACGAAACTGTTTTCAATAGTCAGAGGGCTGATCCAACCTCACTTGTTTTATGTCTTGTGAAGAAACACACTTTTACATTGGGTAACTTCCATTTGTTTTATAGGACTGTTACGTAAAACTTTTTTATCCCTGTAGGTCCATAGTAGGACTATTGAAACTAGCCCATTAGGGCTAGTTTTCGTTTCAATAGTCCTACCAAATGGAAGTTACCAGATATTAAGGATAAAAAAAGTTTTAACAGTTCTATGACGTAACAGTCCTATAGAACAAATGGGAGTTACCCTTTACATTTTTAAGTCCAATACTTTTTCAGAACTTGATTTTTTTTATTTTCCACCAAACACGCAACACGCTTTGGTTACGCAGTTGAAATTAAAACTAAGTAATTTGGATTTACCCAGTTTATCTTTAGCAGATGCTAGTTTCATACGAAACACTGTTCAATAATATTCCACAACAGTGTTTATTATTATGGTTAGTTTATTACTACGTCATTTATCCATACTAATATTATAAATGCGAAAGTAACTCTTTCTGTCTGTCTCGTTTTTACGCCAAAACTACTGAACCGATTTGAATGTGGTACACAGATAGTCTAGAGCCTGAGAAAGGGCATAGGCTAATACTAAAAAAGGGTTGTAAGGGGTTGTAAGGGGGGGTGAAATTTCATTAAACTTTTTCATGAAAACTTTTTTAATGTCACATTTTAAATAACTGTCAGTTGTTTGACAGTAAGAGTTTGAATGACAGGACAACGTCTGTCGGGTCAGCTAGTTTACTCTATGATGAAATACTGAGCAACCTTTATCTACTGATAAAATTTACAAGTCAAAGGTTCATTGTTGTATAACAATATTATTTTGAGAGTAATTATTGCAAGTAGCTAGGCGCATTTTTTTTTAACTAGGTCGTAACACCGTGACATATTTTCTAATCTTACTTGCGTTTCAACTCAAAAGATTTAAAAAAAGAAGAAGAATTTTCTAATCCTATACCTACTATACATACAGTAGTATCTACTTAAATACCTAGCTAAGGAAATTCAGGATTTCTTTAATGCAAATTTTAATATTTAAAATAGACCCACCAAGGACACAGATTAAATTGCAGTTGGTATGTGCTGGCGTTTGAATAGCAACAGGTGATTTATAAATAATCACTATCTTATCTTGGATCATAATAAAAATAAATTATACCAAGTCAAAAAGTATAAAGTAACCTTTTGTTGTTCGTTTTGACCGCCAAATGTTATCTAGGAATAGCTAGTTTTATGCTATCGAGAAAGCGCCGATAAAATCATGCTACCTTGAATATTTCCACGATTAATAAACAAATATCTATAAATAGCAGCTAAGTAAAATGAAATTAGCTCATTGCAGTAATTGCAATTGCAAAACTATGTGCTCTTAGCACAACTGTTTAGCACCGCCATAAAAAGATTTTTAACACATCTAGGTATTCATTATCATACAATCCACAGATCAATTCATAATGGGACATCCAATAACGAATTTCTTTCCCAAAAAGGATTGCTAGATTTTACTTAGTGCGGGTTGCAGATTACACAAAAAAAAGAAAAATCCTTCATAAAGATTTAAATCTACCAAAGAATTTTGATAGATAATATAAACTAAATACAGGCAACCACATAAAAAACCAAGTACAGATAAGGTAAAATAAAACTCAGGTTCTAATGTTATTAGGCCGATAGCCATGACATGAGTAATATATTATTGATAGTGCTCAGTCCTACGTATTGCATATTACAATCACTGCTATGCGATTTATTAGGCCTAATAATACTTACCTAATGTATTTTGTGTGAAAACTTGGAATAATTTTATCAGAAATTAGCTAATTTCTGATAAAATTATTATAAAACCTAGGTTTTATTTGAAACTAAGACATTATTTACCTCGGGCTCATGGTAGATAATAATATAGTATTCTAGACAAGTTGAAAATACACTGTACAATCGCTAGATAATTAACTAAACAAAGTATGAAAATGATATTAGTTGAGTGACCATTCCAAAATTGACGCTTTCTATACGCTAGCGGTTTTTAGTAGCTCAGATTAGTATAGTGTATAGTATTATATAATCTGTGGTATAGTTATGTCAACTTGGCTAGGCGCGATCTTCATCTTAGGAGAGTTACAGTGTCCCGTCAAACTTATTATTATTATAGCTCTTTGACCTAGGACATTGCGCAGCCATTGCTAGAGCTCTACAGCAACTGTAGCTATAGGTAACACTGATCTTAGGGTGACTATCGCAGATCACTGTAGTACTCGGCTAAGGGTACACTTTCACACGAAATAAAACCTTTTTTTAAAATAGTCTGGTTATGTCTGCAAATGTTTCAAAAACTTACTAGATATATTGTTCTCAATGATGTATGTTTCATAATCAGTGTAGATCTTAATTTATGGATGCTTTATTAGTGAAATATTGACAATCATGTTATTTCGTAAGGTAAGAATTTTGATAATAATATACTTTCACATAAAATCCATAGAGATAATTTAAGTATATCTGGTTTGTCACTTCCTAACATGTTTTAACTTATTTATCTCTGAAAATTTTAATATTTCGGAAATCCAGGAATAGTCTAGTCTAAAGTTTAGGTTTAGGTAGGTAATTACCTATTAAAGCACTTTAGATTTTTTCGGATGTGAATAAACTCATCTCCAGCGGGCCTAAGATGCGCACCGCGAGATATTTGTCATGTCGTTCTGTCAAAATGTAACCATTTTGTACCAGTTTAGGAACTATTGCATTATCTGTGGTAATGTTGTCGAGAAACCGCGCCTTTGAATTTTCAACTTTTGACGTGTCTGCATGACTATTATCTCGTCCTCAGAGAGGTACGACGACTAAGAAGTGTCAAAAGTGTACATAATGGCGCGTTTTGTTGACACCATTAGGTACCACAGATAATGCAATAATTCCTAAACGGGTACAAAATACTTACATTTTGACAGAACGACATGACAAATATCTCGCGGTGCGCATCTTAGGCCCGCAGGTGACCCAAAGTGACACCCTCTTCCCTTAAGGTCACGTCACGTTATACTTAAAAACGCCCTCTATTAAATCACTTTACTATGTTACTAACTACATTACATACTTAGGTCTACCTGTTTACTTGTTTTTTTCAAAGAATGCACTAATACGGGCAAACCATGGCATGCTATGTCTCATAATTGATTACCTGCCTCAGAGTTAAATACACGAGTCTAGTAAATATACACACCATCATTTGTAAAAATAATGCTGACGTTTAAATATAAAATTATTGCTCTACCTATGTAACTAAGAATATTTCTTTTAAAAATCCTCTAGTTCTTAGACTGAAGATGGCGGGATGAATTTGCCCATTTTTATCAAAGTATAGCCCAAGAGTGTGTGGAGCGAATGGAGGGTACCTGTGCTCAGCAGTGGGACACAGTGGGCTGATTATTATAATAATACGTCCTCTAGGACAGGGAGGATTTTTTTTTTAAATAGAAAACTCAATTCTATCTCATGCCTAATCCAGAATCAAACCTTTTTTGGTTTTCAGATTTTGAAGATGACGGTGCATAACTCGGAAAAGATGAAGAAAGAGGAACTTTCAAACATTACTCTGGATGAAGCCATGATGTTGACTGGTGAGTACAATTATAATTTTTTATCAGTTGATTCTAACAAGTAGAACCTTTTATGAAGTCCTATAATTCATTAGCTAGTGTATTTTTTTCCCTTTTTACTGTAGTTCGAATCGGACGAATTAACTAATCGGAATGTAGAGCAGAGCTCTAGGTGAGAAGTATTGGATATAGGCGTCAAGGGCAATGAAAATAATTTAGCTGATGATTGGGCCAAGCGTAGATTTTATAATTTAATCTTGAAATAAATAATGTAGTTCGTGACCCGGAATAGTATATTACTTACATATACCTACTTATACTATTCCGCATCACGAACTGTATAGAGCGTACTTTTTATTCAACCGCGTTAACCGAGCCGCGCAGGAAGATATGAAATGTATGAAATAATTCTGACTAGTCAAGTTATAGCGTAATTTAGATCCTATTAAAGTTCATCCAGTGCTCTACAGTAGATACAGTATAGACCTCACAAAATCAAACATTATCTACATCTTCTCTTCGATATATCTAGAAAATATGAATTTAGACTTTGTCGTGAGGTCATAATAGTCACAAAGGCTGTCATTTTGTGACTTTTATAACATCTCAACATAGATGACTATCAATAATGCAATCAATCACTAGACCAATAATAATTGGACAACATAGGTCAGCTTTTATCTAATTTGCTCCAGATGCATGGCCTAGAATGCTAAACAATGTTTGTAACAAGTTAACAACTAACAATGATACATAATAGCATCTGCAGAAATGCGCAAATAGGCAAAGTTCATGATCACGTCACGTAAACTAAACTTCCGTCTCTTGCTGATGTTTACTACTGACTGTCATAAATTAATCATTACTAAAAATAAATTATTTTCCACTGATGATTTAGATTACATTATAAAGCTAGTAGTTCGCTAAAGCATTGATATAACATAATATTATTTTGGTAGAGATCCAAAATAATATTATGTCCGCCAGACCGAGTTTTGTATTTGATAGGAATCTACCTAAATACTTATCCAAATACCAATTTCTTGTGTATATTTTACTAATTGGTACAAGTGGTTCCCAGAACACCAATTTAGCATTATACAACGCTAGAGAACAGAAAATGTCAAATAAATTGAATCGCACCGCATGCGTCACACAATACAAGCGCACACGAGACTATTTTTCCAAAACTTGAGGTTGATCATTGAACTAAAATACTGTGTATACTTACCTAGCTCTACCAATAAATAAGTAAAAACGCTTTATTCACAACAGGCGTTGGTTTATCAGATTAAGACAGCTGCAAGCTATAAAACGCATATTATTATGTATCAAAACAAAACAAGGCTGATTCACAGGACTTAGGTACCCACTTACATACTACAAATAAGTATATACCTACTACATACCTACTTATGAGAACGATAGAACTTTACAACCGTAAGTAGAGTCCCTATATATAAATATTTCAGTTCACGTTCAGCACACTGTACCTACCTTATCTAGATTGTGTAATATCCTACTAAGTAGATTCTTATTTTATTACAGCATCAGCAGCTCGCTAGGTCAATAACTCGCTAACAAACTCTTGAATCTTGACATAAACACCATGCTGAGGGAAACCCCACGTCTTTAATAAAGAGATAAGATAAAAATCCTCAGTTGTGTGAATTTATGGCTAATTACATAAGGATCAACTTTGATTATTTATGAGATCAACGATGTTAAGAAAATTACTGTTGGGAAAAGCCCACCAGATAAGACGCCTTGTCAATTGTATTACTAAATATGAAAGTCTGACTTAAGTTACTTTAAAACCAAGTATTCTAAGGCCCGTATGCCGATACAGGAATCGTTACTAAAGCGTAGATTTGAGTACGATTTTCATACAAAAATACAGATATTTCTTAGCCAAAAAAGGCAGCTTTCTACGTCCTATTAGTTGTAGGACAGCCTCGAAGTGTAATACACGCGTTCAACAGGGTTCGGCAAATACAATATCCTGCACATGCTGATGTCAGGTCTCATCCTGATGGGTATGATCATGCAGACCCTTGCCATGGGGTACGTGTTGCCGGTCGCGCAGTGTGACTTGGACCTGTCACTGGCGGAGCGAGGATGGCTGTCTGCTACTCCGTTCTTGGGTAAGAGATTGTTTTGTTAGCAAATTTTAATTATCCTCCACTAAAGACACGGTTTTATAGGTCTAGGCGAAAATGGAGGGGAATATCTATACTTCCTTCTATCATATTTTATCCTATTTATCTTTTGGTCTCGTTATCCTGCCATGTGTCGCGAAAAAAAGTTTTGTTAGGTCCAACTCGACTCTTTTATTCAGTACATTCAATACATACTTTTAACATGTTATCACCTAGTTATTTCATAAAAAAAAAGAGAGCATTACATTCCTTAAAAAATCTCATCTCTCAATGCATTGTCTCACTGACCACGTCTACTGAGGACGTGCCGTGCAACCATGCCACTTCGTCCATCCCGCTGAGACGAAAATACAATCCATATACAACCAAACTCAGCAATGCTAGCATCACCTGTTTTGACGGCAAAAATAGTACGGTGGTAGTGCTTTCCGACGAGCTCTTTTACAAAGTGCCCTACTACTATGTAAAGTACCTATTACTAAGTGCCAAATAACACGGCAATACAGGTCATTCACCCACCTTCACCACGATGTCGCAAAATTCAATTTATGTATGGCTAATTCTGTCGCTTTCCATCCAAACCGATCGCTAAGACGATATCGCTCGAATCTCATTAGTACTGTTTGTTTACCATACATAAAAGGTAAAAGGTAAGGTGGTAAAGGTGGGTGTATGACCTGCATTGCCGTGTTATTTGGCACCTACTATACCACAAATTATAAAGATAAAGATAATTTATTTGCAAAAACATGTATGATTTCTTTATTCCAGCAATTATCTTGACGTCGTTCTTCTGGGGCTGGCTCGCAGACACGCGTGGTCGTCGTCCGGTGATGATGTACTCCATGCTGATATCAGTCGTATTATGTGTATTGTCGAGCTTTGCGCCTGAAATGATATCCTTCGGCGTTCTGGTCTTTCTTTCTGCTGTATTGTAAGTTGATTTACTAAGTAATGGCTGTTTTACACATATATATCAAGGCAAGGTAATAAATTAGAAATACTCGCAGTGAATTCAATTCAATTCAATTCATTTATTCTTCTTTCGACATTTTACAATGTTCTTAGAGTAGTCATAGCACAGTAATTAGGTATACATTTCAATAAAAAGGTACATAAACACAAAACAAACAAGCTAAAAGTCAAGAAGTAAAAGCAATCAATGTTGCCAACAAAAGATATAAAATTCAGTCAGCAAAAGCGTCGTCAAGAGTACAAATAAAGAAATAAGTGGTCAGCAAAAGCATCGTCTGAACTTCGCTACCTACTGTTAATATGAGAGTGTAAGCTGATGTCTCTAAATATGCCAAAACTTTTGTAAAATCATCCACTTTCCGAGTAGTTTTGCGAGACACGTGTAGTAGATTATGTAAAAGTGGAAAATCACCAGGTGACGTCGGTTTGCTAAAACTATAGCACCTAACATTATGTACATTATGGCCATCCTTAGGTACAAATGAGTCAATATTTATTGCTTTCACATGGTTTACACTTTTTACATTGGTTGTGGATGTAAATAGGTATCTCATAGACCCTGCTTAGGGTAGGTATAGCAATATAACAGCCCCAGGTTTATAAATTAGTCTGTAATGTTAAGTGGGAACAGGTTCTGATTCCAGTTTTTGTAATACTTCTAGTACGTCCGGATCATCAGCCGTCGCGTACACTTACCTGGGAGAGTTCAACAACCTTCGTCACAGGGACAAGATGGTAGCTTTCGGATCTTCGTTCGTCGGACTGGGGACTGTTGTTTTGCCTTGTAAGTTAACGCTGATCCTTGAAAACATATTAATAGAGTAGTGTTGTAAAAGTAGACACGCTAATTAGCAACCTTATAAAAATAATTTCATAAACATAATATACTATTATGTATCCTATCCTACTAATTTATAAATGTGAATGTAAGTTTGTTTGTTACGCTTTCACGCGAAAACTACTTAACCGATCGTCATTAAACTTTGTACACATATTCTTGAAGGTAACATGCGATACTTTTTATCCCAAAAAATTTACGGGATCCAATGGGACGTGAACGAAGTCGCGGGCGGAAGCTAGTATAATATAAAGTGAACATAAAGTATGTTCAAATTGAGAAAAGAGGATTTAAATTCTCCATATTATACTTAGGTGAATTTTTTTCAGGCATTTCCTGGGCTATTCTCCCCTTAGAATTCGCGTTTCCTATTCCATTCCTGGGCATTGACTACCGTCCGTGGAGACTTCTGGTTGTTGCCTTCTCCTTGCCCTTTGCCATTGCCACAGTACTCCTGCTCTTCGCGCCTGAGAGCCCCAAGTTCCTCAGTGTGCAGGGCAACCCTGATGCTGCTTTAGACGTGGTGAAGAAAATCTACGCGGGCAACACTAATATGCCAGAGGATACCTTTGAGGTAAGCCTTTTTCAACCTAGAATTTCCATTATCAGTAACTGCTGCAGAGCAAAGAACCTCTTTGTTCTAAAGCTGGAACAGTTTTTGAACAAAGAGGTTTTGTGTTCTATGGCTCCGACTATCATTATCATAAAATAATGAAGCCATAGTATTGATATTATATATAACTAGCTGATAACCACGACTTTGTACGCGTGCGAAACTTGTCACCAAAATATCTGTCAACCAGTATACGATAAACCTCTTGTCATGCAAAGGCGGCCTTTGGTTTAGAGAGTTCAAGCTGTATCTAAGAATCAATGTCTTTGATTTCAATAAAATATAGCCTATGTTTCAATCCGGGAAAAGGGCTTCTGAATGGTATAAGTTTCATTGAAATTGGTCCAGTAGTTAAGGCGTGATCCGCGAACAAACAAACAGATAAACTCGATTTTCGGAATCAGAATCGTTTATTTAGTGGATCTGCATAGTTTATCCAAATCTTTTATTTCAGTTTTTGGCTTTTTACAGTTTTATTATAGGTAGTAGAGATAGATAAAGATTGATATAATAAGCGGTTTCTATTTAAAACCACTAAAAAAAAGATCAAGAAAGTTATAACAACTTCAAAATGTTTTAATTATTACGAATTGAATTTCATAACTAGAACATCAGTCAGGATAAGTAATTAGCAATACAATTTAAACTCATTTGGGCATAGTCACAGCCTATTTCAACAATATTTGAGAGGTGTGAACTCCTTGAAGTCAGAAATGCAATAGAGAGGGCGAGTCAACGCGCACTCGCTTTATATAGGTTTTTAGTCATGCGACCAATTTCCGATTATTCGGCCATTCTGACAGCTGGTCGACCTCGACCACATTCATCTAGTACAGCTCCAGGAGATTCCCTTCGATGATGGTGCAGTCATGATGATGCTCCGCAGGCAGGCTCAGATCAGCGAGTTTGGAGGCACGAACTGCAGTAATGGCGCCACGGATTCAGGCGCCTGTCATCAGAGTTGCCTAGAACAAGCTGGGATGAACCAACCAGGGTGTGTTTTCTTGAACTGAAAATAGAAAACACACAGTTAAGATCATTCTGTTATCCTAACCAGGATATACAGAGAACCTGTATATCTTTCAACAACAGACAGAGGCACCGTGTTAGCATGTCTTAGGTTTGTATGCTTCAAAGTTGCTAAAGTTTGAATCGAAACTCGAGCATAGACTTCTCTTCAAATTTTCATCAAGAAAAGTGTCGAAAAATCCATGCCAGAGTATAACTCAAATAAGCAATTTTCAATTGAACTTGTAATGTCAAAATCAAAATGAGTCTATTTAGGAAAATCTAACGGATCACATTGAATCGTCACAGAGATAAGTGACCATAGTACCAAGAGCTCAGTTCCACCAATTCACAACAAGTTAAGTTCTATTCAGTTCCAACCACGGCTTGATCGATTTTCAGCTCAGCTGAAACGTTACCGTGAAGTTGAATCGAAAAAACCCAAAACAAATGAAAAGCCACGGCTCAGCCGCGTTTAGCTGACAAGTTTGTTAGTGGAATTGAACTACAGTGTTTCGCGTTCAACGTGCGACATCTACATCCATCCACAAGACAGAGGCGCCCAGTTTGCGTGTCTACTGCGTTCGAACGACAGAGGCGCCAAGTTAGCTTGTCTACAGAATCCACAAGACAGAGGCACCCAGTTAGCATGTCAAGGCGTTCAAATGACAGAGGCGCCAAGTTTGCTTGTCACGGCAATTAACTGGAAATTCAATTACAAAGTTACACATCAGCATGAAAGGATTCGAGTCAAAACAAAGTAGGTTACAAAATTGCAACACAAAAACACAAAACCAGAATTATAAACAAGAATCGCGACACCGCGACTCAGGGATTCACTCTCTTTATCAAGCAACTATTTCTCAGCTGCAACACCAGTTGAACTAATCGCAAATCAACTGTACCAGTATCTGCCTTTATCGAGCAATCATTGCTCAGCTACAACACCAGTTGAACCAATCGCTAATCAACTGTACCAGTATCTGCCATCATGAAACTGATGCTTCATCACAAGAGACAAGCCCTTGTACCGGGGGCCTTAGTGCGTACGTTTGACGTTCACCGCAACGCAAACTATAACTTCGCATGGAGAACCATCAGTTTAAAACTTCCAACTGCACAACTTCCACTCAAAAGCACAGCTCACACGAACCCTGCAGCATAGCATAGCTACATAAAACCAACACTGAATCATAACTGTCCACAACACAGTTTAAAACTATCCAGCTATATCTACGTACATCAATCACACCTGTGACAGCAATACATCAACTTATGTTTACTACTCCGTTAGTAACAGTCGGTCAAAGATAACAAGCACTGGCTCGTAAGTATTTGACACCCATCAAACTTTACGTTACTGCAAGTAAGAACTACTATCAAGGTAACTCAATCATGTACCTAAACATTCTGAGGTACTATCAACGAAAGTATCCAACAAGACCAACTATTTCATCTGTTTCATGTTTACCAGGGTAGTCTGTAAAAACTTTGAACTTATTCTCGCTCGGTCTAACCTGACATTCAAAACTTTTACAACCAAATACTGCTTCTGTCTAAGCACACACTAGCGTCACTAATCCATCCATTGCATTATTAAACTGCGCCAACTGTGGCCGTGCAATGCACTCACGCATTGACTTATAAAGCTGCTCACTACAGAAAATGTTTACCTCGACTAAATACAGGCACTATTTACATTATTTGCAGGAGACATAGGCTACATAGACAACAAAGATACTTTTCTCTGATACAAAACCATTGATAGAAAAACTAGGACATTCATAACTTCTCCACTAAACGAAACCGAATGTCGACTTTTTATTTAAATTACAAAACAGAACAGCAAAACTTTGCTCAGTACCTTTTCAACTATACACTACCGCTAGAACTGCTCGATCGTCGAACACTTTGAAAAGCTAGTGTCAAAGGCAATGCAAGATATCTCACTCAACTTGCTACAGGTAACCACGAATAAACACCACGGTATTAACTCATCAAGAGAACCAATCTTTTGCATTGTTTACACTGAAATTAATCTTTCGTGATAGTTCAATGGTCAAAACAAATACACAACCAAAATCATTACATCTGCGCTAACTATACTCGTACACTATTCGGCGGGAAAATTTCCACTGTCTATTTTAACACAACTAAAACTTGCTAAAAACAAACAGAGTTGTTTTCAATCTACCTACTACCAGTAGATAAATGACAAACAATATTTTGAGCGACAGCTCCACCAACAAATCTGACGTGAAAAACCTGTTAAAAACAAACAGAGTTGTTTTCTATCTACCTACTACCAGTAGATAAATGACAAACAATATTTTGAGCGACAGCTCCACCAACAAAACTGACGTGAAAAACCTTTTAAAAACAAACAGAGTTGTTTTCTATCTACCTACTACCAGTAGATAAATGACAAACCAAACAATATTCTGAGCAACAGGTCCACCAACAAAACTGATGTGGTAGAAAATAGAACTACCGATTTCATCTCACTCTATCTCATAGAGAACACATCTTTCGACCATCTTCCGCTTGCTAAACGGACAAAACCAGAATAAGGACACACTCGAACAAGTCAACACAACAAAGCCCTTAGACTTACATCACAAATAGCTTGGTCACTGTTTACCGGCAGGAACATAAACACCAAAAAGAACACTAAACCAAAACCGTTCAGCTTGAACAAAAACAGTTGACAAGATTCCTCGATCATGAACCACCAGTTCAGCATCAATCATCAGTAAACCTGAATAAGACTTCACACACGTTCTTAGCTAAAAACGATGCTAACATCAACACATTACCAATGACCATGGCTTCTTCAAACTCTGAAATTTCACACATTGTTACAATACGACAATCTGTCGATCTGTCGTTCTGGCAAGTAGTCTGCTACTCGCCAATCTCAGGGAATTCATCCACACACTCTAGAGCCAAGGTGGTCACGCACCGTCCAGTCTCAGAGAATTTCCCTCCCACAAACACTCACTCAGGTTGTGGAACAATAAACATGCCGAGGTATTCTCTATAGTGACTACAACAAGGTACCTCCAAACCAGGTGGTTCCAAATTCTTCAAGGGTCGGCAGCGCACTTGTGTCACCTTTGGTGATGCAGGCATCCAAATGCCAAGGTAACATCGCTTACCATCAGGCGGTCCGTAAGCTAGTTTCAATTTAGCTGTAAAATACACTGTTAAGAACATAAGAACTCTCACTTTTACCAAGGGAGAAGAAATGCTCGTGGCGTAGCTTGCCAAGCCAACCTTCACCGATTACCAAAATTAAGCAACTTTCTTCCCAGTCACTATTTGAATGGGTGACTGCTAGTGACATTTGCATCCGAATCATCGGTCTTACTTAGCGGAAACAAAAGTCAATCCTGCGGGTGGGTACAAATAATAAAATTGACACAACACATTTCCACATTATTCTTATTTTTTATTTTATTACCAGAACTCGCTCGAGTTCAACCAAAAATAAAGTATAACGACTGCAATTTGCATATGACACCTTTGTCTGGCAAATCTCGAACGATTCATCACACCTTTGACTTATATGAAAGTCTGTACAGGCTGTAACAAACAAGTGTTCTACTCATCAACTCAAAGTGCATTTATCAAATTGTTACCGTTGTAGCGACGGTACAAATAATGAACTACAGTCAAAAACTTTGCACAGTCCTCACCATCAAGAGGAGTCATTTCTAAAGTGGTTCGCATGAGTTGACAAGCACTACACGTAATTTTATTGATCATACCTTGAACTAGAGGTTCACACATACATTGCTCACTGTTCACACGAACAAATGCACTCCTTCACGATGAGAGATCATCTGGCTGTACCTGTAAGCATCTACACACTCATGTTACTTTTTTAGGGACGATGAGCATGTCGACCTCCGGGAAAATATCGCTAACTCAATGTCAAGGGGTCAAGGGTAACCCAGGCATACACACAATGTTTTGGTTACTAATTGCCTCGCAAAATATGATGTGTGGGTACTTCAAAATGTCTAAATGCTTAGCACTGATTCAGAATTAAAAGCTAGACACGTCCACTGTTCATCAACATGTCTGTAGGTATGTAAGTAGACCCTAAAAGGGCACTGAATAACCATAGTTCCGATGCCACTATCTGTAGAGGCATCCTACAATTCTTGATAAGAAAGAAAACTTGTTTTGTAGATCGTTATTTCGCAGAAAAGACAGTAAAGTCATGACCTGGATTTAACAGAACAAACATAGCCACTTTTCGATGTTTTTCGATCTACCTTCACACATAGGGACTAGATTTAGGTCACAGTACACATATATTTTTAGGTACTAGCACTAGAAAGAACCTTATCTGTGTATTGCACAAGCGCTGGAGATGGCCAACGCCACCACATAAATGTATAGGCACGTAACTATGCACCAATTATTCCACGCATAAAAGTAACAACCATCGTTCTTTGCTATGATCTTGTGACTATGATACTGCGCATAATAAGAGCTTTGCATCATCTACCTTACGTGGCATAACTGTCGGCACTCATAGCCTCATAAAAAGTTTGCAATATCGATTCTGCCTGAACACAACAGTGGTTTAAACTCAAGTTCAAAGTAAAACAACTACAAGCCTTTCAGGCAATTAGCTATCCGGGATAAGCACTCGCTGTCCTTCCAGCGCGTTCAATTATACACCCTAGTTTAACCTTTTTTTTTGCACAATGAATCGATATCACGCAACTTTATCAAAGATCGAAACACAATAATGGTTGGATCTAACCTTGCTTAACGCTCTCAACGTTCCAATGAGGCGTTCAGTGATGTCCAACGACGACACAGCACTCTTAAGAGGCTCACACGTTGTGCTAGCATCCCAAGCCGGCACTGATACCGAGGTCGCGGACTCTGCAACCGGCACTGGCACTGCTGGGAGCAGTGGTTGACTCGCGGGTGTGACTGCGGCGTGTAGGCATGATGATCAGGCTGGCAGTCACAATGGCACATAGGTGCATCCGTTGCCATCGGCACCGATGACGCAGCACTCGTTGAGGGTACACACTTTTCTAAACACTTAGAAAGATCATTAGTACTCCTACCTATTCCTATCAGGCTTAGTTTCACCACTAACCATGATTCTACAAGAAAACTTTTGACGGTAGACTTCAAAAGTTAATTCACGCTTTAGGCCAGAGCTAGGATAGGACTATTGAATTGAGTCCCATCCCACTTCTGAAATAAGCGGTTTCTATTTAAAACCACTAAAAAAAAGATCAAGAAAGTTATAACAACTTCAAAATGTTTTAATTATTACGAATTGAATTTCATAACTAGAACATCAGTCAGGATAAGTAATTAGCAATACAATTTAAACTCATTTGGGCATAGTCACAGCCTATTTCAACAATATTCGAGAGGTGTGAACTCCTTGAAGTCAGAAATGCAATAGAGAGGGCGAGTCAACGCGCACTCGCTTTATATAGGTTTTTAGTCATGCGACCAATTTCCGATTATTATATATTTTCAGAACTTTTCAGATACTGTTTTTTATTTTTTTCATTAATTGTACTAGCTCTACCACGGTAATAGAAATAGAGTAGGTTCATATAATAATTACAAGCATTATTACTAGAACTAAAATGTAGGATACCAACTAGTCTGTTACCGTTTAACCAATGCTACCGTTTATTTCTAGGTAAAATCTCTGATGGTAGAGAATACGACGACAAAGTCAACGAACACCGGCTTCAAAGCTGTACTAGTATCGATGAAGGACCAAACGCTTCCACTGTTCAGGATGCCGCTGCTGCCGTGGATCTGCCTCGCCTGTTTCGTGCAATTCGGAATATTTGCTGCGTAAGTTACCTCACTTATCTTTCTTTCTCTTTCTCTTTCTCTTCTCTTTTTAAAGAAAGATAAGTGAACCAAAGCATTATCAGAATGGACAGTAACACAAGACCAAAAGCGGAAGAGAGGAAGACCAACAATAAGATGGGTAGACGACATCAAAAATACTGCAGGTCTACTATGGACAAGACTTTAGTAGATGCCAAATAACACCGCAATACAGGTCATTCACCCACCTTCACCACGATGTCGCAAAATTCAATTTATGTATGGTAAACAAACAGTACTAACGAGATTCCAGCGATTACCGTCTTAGCGACAGGTTTGTATGGAAAGCGACAAAATTAGCCATTCATAAATTGAATTTTGTGACATCGTGGTGAAGGTGGGTGAATGACCTGTATTGCCGTGTTATTTGGCACCTACTATATAGCGCAAGACAGACGTGAATGGAATAAAGCTGGTGGAGGAATTTACGTCAAACAGACGTACTGAATGAAAAGGGAAAAGGATGTGCACTAAGTAATGTAATTTAAGATTTAATTTTAAGTTCAGTTAATAAAGGCTTAATAATAATAAAGTTACCTCACAGACCTATACCCAGCAATGGGTGAAGTAGCGTTGTGGATGATGATGATGATGATGACGCCTACATAGCGTTATTATTTTATTATTTACTAACGACCCGCCCCGGCTTCGCACGGGTGCAATACAGTGATGATGATGATGTATTATACATATAAACCATCCTCTTGAATCACTCTATCTATTAAAAAAAAACTGTATCAAAATCCGTTGTGTTGTTTTAAAGATCTAAGCATACATACATACAGACAGACAATGGTATCGATTCGGTTGTTGCCTTTTTCTAAACTAACCTAATTTGACAGCTCTAAAATTATAGTCGTCCTTGTCGTTTCAGTTTATGAGAAAGGGACGCCAACATTTTTAGTGCCATCAAATTAGGTTAGTTTAGAAAAATGCAACAACCGAATCGATACCATTAGGACAGACGCGGGAAGCGACTTTGCTTTATACTATGTAATGATAGTGATTTTCCTTATCTCCCGCAAGAAGCTAAAGTATTGCATCAGCTGGTTTCCGCAAAGAAAAACAACGGCATGCTAATTTTAACGCCACACCATGACTCAATACGATCTTGTCAACTAACATCGGTTGTAAAGACATGGACATAGATTTATTTCTGTGTGAGCACACAATACAATGCACGTACAGAAAATTAAAAACGAATAACAAAATACACAAGCAGGTAGAGTAAAAAAATAACACAGTAAAAAAAACAACACAGAGAAATCGAACCTACCCTATCGTATATATAATTTTTAAAGGAAAATACAAATAAAAGAGAGCGATGTACCTAATGTGTGCTACTGCAGCAAATTGGTTCCAGCTCAGCATTATGCTGTGCTCTATGGTACAAGATTCTAAACCCGTATCGCATCAGCTTCTTACTTAGGCTACAAGAAAAACAAACCGCCTGCTGCATCAAATATCTATCACTCCAAACTCAGGCATTGTTTTTCTTTATTGTAGGACCAACGGCTTCTACGTTTGGTTCCCGACTATCCTAAACTCGTTGGCCAACCACGACGGAGGAGAGACGAAGATATGTGATGTTCTAGATGCCAGCAGACTGCCTGTTGAAAATGGTACTGATGTAAGTACTTCTTAATCTGCCTAACCTTTGGCATACCACAGGGCAAAAATAGGGCAATCCAAAACTACCGCTTAGACATCATTGAAGACGGAGACCAAAGATGCTGTCATATGGGTTTATTTTATTTATTTATTCATTTCATCTTATTGGGTAACTCCCATTTGTTCTATAGGACTGTTACGTCATAGAACTGTTAAAACTTTTTTATCCCTAATATCTGGTAACTTCCATTTGGTAGGACTATTGAAACGAAAACTAGCCCTAATGGGCTAGTTTCAATAGTCCTACCGTGGAACTACAGGGATAAAAAAGTTTTACGTAGCAGTCCTATAGAACAAATGGGAGTTACCCATCTTATTCACCTCATAATTATTTCCACAGCGACCATTTAACTGACACATCTACTTTCACAAATTTTTAGAACCAATACACACTGTATTCTGGTCGCTGGTGACTTGGTCTCTCGGCAGCCAAAAGATTACGATCTATACAAAACTGTAAAAAAGTCAAAAACTAAAATTAAAGATAAACATAACATATTAAGATTAAGATATGGATAAACTAAATATACAGATCTACTAAATAAACGATTCTGATTCCGAAAATCGAGTTTGTCTGTTTGTTTGTTTGTTCGCGCATCACGCTTAGACTACTGGACCAATTTCAATGAAACTTATACCATTCAGAAGCCCTTTTTCCGGATTGTAACATAGGCTATATTTTATTGCAATTAAAGACGTGGATTCTTAGATACAGCTTGACCTCTCTAAACCAAAAGCAGCCTTTGATACGAGGTTCATCGTATGCTGGTTGACTGATATTTTTTGGTGGAAAGTTACGCAATAAAATTGTCACAGTCACCAGTCAACAGTAGCAGATCTACAAGAATGTCTGTATTTTCCAGGTGATCTGCGACGACACAATGAACCCGGCAACTTTCGAACGTTCCATATACATAGGCCTGGTGTTCTCCACCATGTACCTAATCGTCGGCTTTCTCGTCGACTTCGTCGGCAAGAAGTTGATCCTCATCACAGTACTAGCTGTGACCGGCATGTGCGGGATCGGTGCACATTTGGCGTATAACCAGCAGTTGGCTGTGGTTCTATTTGCTATCTTCCAGATGTCTGGTGCTTGTATAGGACTGATGAATGCTGTGTCGGTGGAACTGTTCCCTACTCGGTACAGGTATGTTTCGATATCAATATATATATAAAACTCTTTTGAAGCTGACTGATAATCAACATACAGCCTAAACTATAAGTCCTAGAGGTATGAAATTTGGAGGGTAGTATCGTTATATAGTGTGGGGGTGCATTAAGAAAGGAATTTTGAAAAGTCACACTCTGAAGGGGCTATTTAGAACGCGAGCAACGCCGCGGGCGACGGCTGTCAAAACGATCTACGACGTTATAGATAAACTTATAACGTCGTAGATCGTTTTGACATCAAGTAGGTAACAAAAAAAAATTCTCTCAATCATATAGACATGCATTTACTACCTCTAGGCTAGAATTTTTGGGTTAGGTTCATAATCCTCTTTGAGTCGTCCCCTTCAAGGGGATTATAAATTTTTTTGGCTCATAATCCCCTTGATTTCAAAATTTTAAAATCAAGGGGATGTTTCCTTTCTTGACTCAAAAAGAAATCTTTCTTTGAATTTACAAATATAAATCGAGAATAAATGCATGCTTCAATAAGTGAATTGTCTCTCTAGCCATGTTAATACCCTCAATTTTTTGAAATAAATAGGAATAGTGTCATTTGATAGATATCTACATTATGGCCCGTATGTCGATACAAAAATAGTTACTTATGGCACAGATTACTTATGGCGTATGTAAAAGGCAGACAACCCTCTCGCTCGCACATTTCAACATGAAGATATTATAATATAACTACCTAAATTAAATTAATTGCCTGATACTTTATTTATTTAATTGAATTAATTGCATAAAACTTTTTTTATTTACTTATTTTTACCTATCCTGTTTTACTTTGTACTGTCCAAAATATTACATATATGAACACACCCTCACACACACAGACGTAGTACCCCCCCCCCTTTATTTTTAAACATGTTTATTTATTTTACCTATATCTAATTGTGACGTCACCCTATTTTTTGGCCCTGCCTGAAAACCAGCGCTGTTTAGCAGGGTGGAACCATCTGCCCTGTTAGACAGCAATAAGCTGAGTCGGGACCGATTTGGCTGCATACAGCGCGGAACGAGACTAGCTAGTACCCACTAGTTACGTTAGGTTACCTATAGCTGTTGTTTGTTTGTTTCTTTTAGGTATCTTTATGTTTGCTATATTTTCTACGTCCGTTCTGTATTTTTCTGTGTGTATGTCAAATAAACGATCTATCTATCTATCTATCTAAATGTAAAAAAATGTGCACTTTAATTTATCGCATTGGTATACGTTTTTTGGTCGGAAAACTTGTTTGGATCAATGTGATATTTTTATTGAAACTTTGCATTGTTATTCTCTCGACCCTGAAGCTCTGTAATTTCACATAATTACATTTAGTTATATTATATCTTTAAAAATATTGAAATGTGCGAGCGAGAGGGTTGTCTGCCTTTTACATATGCCTTATGCATAGATTTGAGTAGAGATTTTCATACAAAAATCTATGCTTGAGTCTAGACCAATGCGTGAGCAGTTAGGTAATCAGCATACGGGCCTTACATTCGTTTTATATTCTTGAGCTTTTGTAAATAGTCAATTTGGCTAGAGGGGCTCGCAAAGGGGCCTACACTTCAAG
Organism: Eulithis testata; assembly: GCA_947507515.1. NCBI lineage: Eukaryota > Metazoa > Arthropoda > Insecta > Lepidoptera > Geometridae > Eulithis > Eulithis testata. Next base: position 10,059,386 of record OX382202.1, on the reverse strand, counting down.
TTCTAAGTACCATTCTTTAATTCTTAGTTGTCAAATTTAATATGGTCAATGTATACTTTGAATTGATAGAGCAATGGCAATCTGCCTCACCATGATGCTGGGCAGAGTGGGCTCCATGGTGGGCTCCAATCTCATTGGAGTATTCCTGGAGGTCAACTGCGGGGCTGGCTTTTATCTCTTTGGAGGCATCATTGTTGGTAAGTAAAATAATCAAATGAAGATTTTTATCAACATCCTTATATAGAGATTTTAATAAGATTTTGTTCAGCTTTGGTCTCGCGAACGTAACGCACAACGCTGCGGTATGCGACATGCGGCGCCGGACACATAATTGTATAAAAACGCTAAGTAGTCTCTTGTTCCGTCGCAGCCTGCGTCAGCGGCGAAGAGTAAACGTTTGAAATAGGTACCTACTTATAGGTAGACAGGTAAACCAGGTAATTAGATATCAATGAAATATGAAAGTACCTAATGAAAACCTTGGGAGAAGTCTGAATTTTAAGTTTTTTGAATATTGCCTTTCCTGGTTTTGTTATGCGAAATTTTTAAATTGCTTCAGTGAACGCCCTATTCTGCATCACCTTACCCAACAAGAAGAAGTTGCCAGGATCTTCTACGAAGCCAACAGTCGAATCAACTCAAAACCAAACCCATGAACCGGTATGAACCAGTTCTATAACACTAGAACCGGGATCTAACCATAAAGAAGCGGGAACGAATAAAGATGCATTTTTTAAGCTTTAATTTAGTTGTGAGATGAGAGGCTTGTGTCACTACACTAATGTACCCAGTGGTTGTATATAAGCATTAAGAAAACCCCAGAGGCAGAGTTAAATTCAGAAACTTATATAAGAAAATACTTGCTATAAACTGGCGTTACTGAAACCCAGCGCCTGGGCGGGTACTAACATAAATTATCCTGCCCTATCTATATGAGTGGTCGTAACTTTTGTAACGTAATAGGTACATAACCTTTTAAAAATAACAAAATAAATACATTCTATTCTAAATCTGTTTGACTTAGAGCAAAAAAGGAAATCAGCTAATCCAACATTTTTAATTATCAATTTTCTTATTGTAACTGCACCTGGGGTAATCTTAGCGCGGAATAATTACTTAGCTCTATCAATAATTAGTACTTAGAACTGTCTATCCATAGACAACTGAGATAATTGAACTGAAGACAACATGTCGCAATAAATAAATGAATTACGTTTTTACACGATGTTTTAATGATTGTATTGTCCAGTAAAATATAGTATTATATACTTAATCTGTGGTAAAATAAACTGACGTCATGATATTCATTTGTTAAGTACTTTATCAAACTGTTATCTTTATTATACACCTTTTTATACTCAAACAGGTACCTACCAAATATATTTGCCATGAAAGTAACGACTTACCTTTGTTTTTTTTTCATGAACTTTTGTGCGGTAATTTAATTTTAAAATTGAAAAATCATAAAAAACTTAGCTCTCCAAAAACAGCTACCTAAGTAAAATAAAAAATACACTTGATGTGACTGTGCATAGTGTTTTCTCAGTGTACTCATACCTTGAAATTCCGAGCCACAAATAAGCAACTATTACTTATTATTTATTGGTCTACCAAGCCCGTACTCGCATGTCGAGCTTGTCAAAGAATCCGCTCAGTGTCTCCATACAAATCAGCGCCCACTGGTGTGCTGGCGTCAGACGTATCACACCCACACTATACATTGAAAACTCGTACCTACTAGGCTCTCCGTATTTGCAGTGCGCAGTAAAAATGCGCAAGTAAGCTTAGTTAGAATAGTTATCTAGAACAGCTGCATTGCTGTGGTTTCCAAAAGTTTTCCCACCAAATAGGAAATTTTAATTTTCAGCCGCCCTACAAAACGGAAGTAACCGTTTTCACTTCCGGGAAAACCTGGTGGAGGGCAGGAAATTTCAGTGTTGTGGGCGGCGGTACCAGGAGTTCATAAAATTTATAGATGTTGGGGTTTCTTATGAGCTTTACACCCCACGCCTAGTGCGCATGTGTCGGGCCGCCGCCCCCACCGCGCCCTTGTGCGATATTGATTTTCTTAGAGACCATCTCTTGGCTACCTCATAGATATAAGAACGCGTTCTCATATGGAATCGGACTTTTATTTCATATATGGAAGTAGGTAATGAGTAGTATGTAGGTAGTAATTTAGATAATAATACATATGTATTAAGTAGTTTTTTAAATCTACTCATTACTTAGGAAGGTACCAAATTCATCATGATCGTCATCATCAATATATATAGAACTCCTTTGAAGCTGACTGATAATCAACGCACAGCCTAAACTATAAGTCCTAGAGGTATGAAGGGGGTAGTATCCTTATATAGTGTAGGGGTGCACTAAGAAAGGAATTTTGAAATGTCGCACTCTAAAGGGTCTAAAAGTAGGATCAAAGATTTTAACCAAATAATGCGTATGCACGCGAGCAAAGCCGCGGGCGACGGCTAGTTAAAAATAGAATTGTGTAAGTAAGCTATAATTAAGTAAGTATAGTAGAGGTGTTTGATCGAACTAAGGAATGTTCTCTAAAGGGAATAAATGCCTCTGTTTTGGCTGGTCTAAATTCTTTGTAGGTCTATGAAAAGGAAAGGAGTTTATTTTTTCCGCGCAATTTTATGTTTTCCTGGTAACTTAGATGTCAAGAAAACGTGATGGCAAAATATTTTCAACGTGAAGCGAATAGAAAACACTTTTGGAAATATTAAAAAACATGAAATTTAGCTAAATAATGGCGTCCCTAAAAGCTTGTCAAGAGTTGGAAGTCACGGCCTATACAACATTCCAAGCAAGGACACGGAATCTCTGAAAAATCTAAAGACAGTCAAACAAGTTTCCAGCTGTATGTATCTAAGATTGTAGCAAGCCAAACGCCCCCAAGATCGGCCATTTTTACCATTTCTACCAGGCGTACAGTAAATTGAGTTTTGTCTTGCTGGAACTCGAAGCCAGTAGTTGCGCGTGCAACTTTACTAAGTAGGCAATCAATGGCTTTCAACCCCAAACCACAGAATAGATACCTACCTCTATAGTAAGTATTTCAAAAGCAACCCCATATTTAATTTTGTACACTGTCTATACTGACTATTACATGCTATTACCTAAAACCACGACCTATGTTATAAAATTTGAGGCGGAGTTGATAAGGAATGCATAAAATCTAAATCAAGTGTTAGGTATTACAGTTAGTTGAAGATGTCTTGAACAATAACTACAGCTAACATCAAAAAATATGTTTGAAATACCATCAATATTGACTTGGAATCGATAGGTAATATTTACCTATCGATTCCAAGTCCCCAAGTGTTGGAAAATTGCGAAGCACGTGACATTTCCACGTTGTCCATGCCTGAAACCGGTTGATACAAATTTTCCTGACATCTGAAAAACCAGGATCGCATGAAGATTTAGGAGTAAATGCATTCCTTTGCTAGAAGCTACGAATCATTTTCAGAAAGAAATGGATGTGTTAGTGGTAGGCTAGGCCAACGCTTCATTCCTTGGACATGCTTGGACGAATAAACACAATATCAGACTGGCAAAACTCCTGAACTAGACTCGTGCTTTCGAAAAACTAACAATGTATGAAACGAGGGTCATTTGAATCACGTTTCATACAAAACGAGATTTTCAGTGTGTAATTTTGGTAGAATGGGAGCCCCGCTTCTTCTTACGCAGGAACTACGTATTACATAATATTCTTTGACAACATTGGTAGCTGAACTAAACAAAATATAATGGAATTTAGAATTAAATAAAATAGAACTGGAAATTAACTACTTCAAATGCAGTGACAAAATGGTTGGCTGAAGACTTTATCAAACTACTCTCTTAGGTTTCAAGCATTTGTCGATCGCATTATTGCATTCGTTATTTTCTTCGTCTGACGTGTCCATTTTTCGTAAGTTCATGGTGAATTTATGGACCCCTTTTACGAAATACTTGTTGAACCAAATACTTACGCAGCCCATACCTACATGGAGTATTCTCAATTGATTATAATCAATGGGTTTTTTGCCACTTCAGCTTATCGATTAGCACACTACGAAAATCAAGTGGGAAACTAAAAATTACGCATTGTAAAAATTACACTTTGTGTCATATGAATCAACATAGAAAGACGGATTATTTTTAGAAGTTGTGTACAAAACGTATCTAAAGTAGGTACGGTAGGTACTTTAGATTGATTTGATTCAAATGTGTGCTTTAGCCTCGGTTGAATCAAACTAAAACTTTGTTTCAGCGTTTCAGCAGCCCGGCTTGTATTCTGGATAAAAAAAACTAATACAACGTACCTAACTCAAGCATAGATATAAAACCACTGGAGTTTGACAAGCGTCATGGCTCAGTCGGTAGTAGCTCTGCCTTCTGTGCTGTGGGTCGTGGGTTCGATACCCACCGAGAACAAACATTTGTGTGTGGCAAAACATAGATGTTTGTTAAAAAATCTATGCTGCTCTCTTGAGCAGTGAATGCGAAGAAAGGTTCTAGTGAAGGATTTTAGGCCAAATACTACTATTGACTTTGAAGATATTTCAGTCATTGAATTTAATTGTAGGTAGGTGGATATAGGTGTTAGTGAGGTGTATGTACTTACTACAGCAGCGCGAAGCGACGACGTAGTATAGGAAATATTTTTTAGTTTTGCCGAAAATTGCCCCTTTAAGGAGTAGGCACGTGACTGTTCAATTTTATAAAAACAACAAGATACCGACTGAATAATTACTACATAAAACAGGTATTTTTATCTAATTAATTTTGCAAACGACGACCCCGCCATTTAGTAGTGAATTTAAATGCGAAAACTTATGTTTACATACAAACTACTATAGAATACTCGAGCAGGCACTTCTCTCTTTCTCTACTAGATAAAAGACCAATTCATTTATTTGTTAAGTGCTTATTCAGTTTCAAGCATTTGTGTCTGAACAAAACACCCATACATAACACATATACATATCTATCTATTTAGGTATAGCTAATAAGTGTATGTAACTCACTGTATTGATATCTTTGCGGACTGATACCTACATGTTCAGTCCCCGCAAAAATAAATTTAAATATTATTTCAATATATTTTATTTATTTATCCATTTGCATTTTTTACTAATTGATAAAGCAAAGTAAATACATGCAATTAAATTCACAATTTACAGTTATTTTAATAAAATTGTAATAATGACGGTGTTAAAAGTGGAAATCCAAAAAAAATGCAGCTTTGAAGATGCTATAGATCTAACTGGTAAGTTTTTATTATGAAAATTCATTGCCATAATACCTACCTAATTCTAGAACATCTCTACTTCTTACCTTACCTTATTTGCACAGTTTAGAAATGATCCTAAGTATAGAATAACACAAAAACAATCTGTGGTTCTTGTGTTTGAACGAGGTTTCATTATTCTGTGATTTGAACGCAGTTTTCGTAGATGATTCATATATCTGCTTTACAGGTTTTGGCAAATACAACATAGCAATGCTCATAACATGCTGCCTGCTAATCCTGGCGATGTATCTGGATATTTTCGGGATGTCGGTAGCCATACCAGCCGTGGCCTGTGACCTGGAGCTGAGCTCGTCACAGCAAGGCCTTCTGACCGCCATGCCTCTTATTGGTACGTTTTTTTAATTTTTTTATATAATTTCTAGCTATGTTATACCACAGGTTATATAATACTATACTAGTTATACTAACCATTGACAGGGTATCGAGAGACTCTAAGTGAGAATTCAGTTTTTTTTTAATTGTTCTAAAATCCCTAGTGCCAGACCTCGTGGTAGTTTGTAACATACTTCAGCGTACCCAGTAACATGTTCTAAAAGCAAATGGTATACTAACTTATTCGTTTCCGAAGACTACCACCACATCCACCGATAAATCTGCTGCTATCCTATTTTCAATGAACCAAAAATCGCTTTCGTTTACATGCTTGACATTCATCATCATCATAAGCAGCCTGCAGTGACCCACTACTGGGTAAGTCTCCTCTCTCAAACAGCACTCGTGTCTATTTTGGGCCAAATCTTCCATTGTACGGGAACGATATAATCCACCCATCTAGCTGTTGGTCTGCTAAGGCCTCTCTTGTGTCCCTTATGCCACCATTTACTCCTTAAATCCTTACCTACATTTAATGTAGTCACTATACATTGAGAGGGCTATAAATAACAGCTGTGGAAGATGCAGTGCCGTTTACCATGACGCTTTATAGCTCTGGTATAAGTAACGATCTTTTGTGCTTGAAAGGAAAAGTATATATTTCAAATTATTAATGGGCTGATGATTCCTATCAGATAGTTTATTGAAAATAGTATGTATAGGTGAAACATTTATTTTGTTCTGGATAATTAATAATACAAAATGGTGGACATCATATGTTCCAATTTCGATTTCTAAGTTCAATTTCTGCCGTTTTGCTTTGTATGAGCAAGAAGGTCCCTACTTCAACCTCTTTAAAGGCGCCTCTTCTTTTGGCGTACCCTCTACGTAGTTTGATTTTCACTTTCAAAAAAAGTGAAAATCAAACTACGTAGAGGGTACGCCACAGAGTGGGGTACGCGTAGAGCCTCTACGAACGTAGCACAGTATTGCTACATTCGTAGAAGCTCTACAAAGGACGCAAGGGACGGAAAATGGAGGTGGCAGGCAGGCAGGCTTTATGGTAGCGTAGCTGTGGCACTTTTACATATTTTTAGTTACATACCCAGTTGTGAACAGGCAATTTTACTGCCAGTGAGCCGGTTGGTGGGGCTCGATGGGACTATCGAGTGGTCTTCGAGTATTTTGGAATATTTTCCCTTCAGGAGTGATGTTATCATCATACGCATGGGGTCTCTGCGCCGACACGCTGGGCCGTCGTACGACAGTGCTGCTGGCGATGCCGGTCGGCAGCGTGTTCAGCTTGGCCGCCAGCATGGCTCCTACTTATGCAACGCTAGCGGTGCTGAAGTTTCTCTCTGCTGCGTGGTGAGTATTCTGCTGATCAAAGAGTGTCAGTCTACCACTGTTTTATGGGAAGTCAATGCAGTTTTATTTACTTTAACCTTCATTTAGGGTTACCATGGGTTACTAAGCATCTATCGCAAATGAGCCACTTGCAAGCGCGTTTATTTAGTTTCCATTGTTTCAGTACATCATCAGCAAACGCAGCTGCCTTCGTCCTGCTAGGAGAGAGTGTGCCAAGGAAGTTCCGGAGCCGGTTCATATTTTTTATGACCACAGCCACGATGGTCGTGCAGTTGGTGATATCCCGTAAGTGGTTATTACACTGTTAGGATAACATAGGTACACACACTCTTCAGGCACTGACCGTGCAAATAGTGGATTTGATATCATGATGGTAGAAATCCACTTAATTTGAAGCGCATTGGATACTGCTGTTCTTTTCCTAACAGACTGATTAGAAGTATAATCATCTTCTTTATCTTATATATAAAAATGAATTGCTGTTCGTTAGTCTCGCTAAAACTCGAGAAAGGCTGGACCGATTTGGCTAATTTTGGTCTTGAATTATTTGTGGAAGTCCAGAGAAGGTTTAAAAGGTGAATAAATATGAAAGTTGAGGCAGTACGAAGTCTGCGGGGTCAGCTAGTAATAGATACTATCATTTTTAACCAAGCGTATAACTCCTACCCTACGATCACAATCTAACAAGTCACTCTTTGAAAAGATGGCTTCTTTACCAGTCTGCTGAACTTTTCTTTTTCAGTACTTGCTTTGCCGATCCTACCTCTCAGCTTCAGCCTCGAGATTTCTCTCCTAAACCTGCAGTACCGACCGTGGCGGCTGCTGCTGCAAGTGATCTGCTTCCCCGGCGTCCTCGGCTCCATCTTCATCGTGTTCCTGAATGAAAGTCCCAAGTTCCTGCTTTGCAAGAATAGAAACAAAGACTCTTTGACTGTTCTGAAGCTCATGTATAGATGCAACACTGGGAAAACGAAGGAGACCTATCCGGTGAGACCAAAAAGTGAACAAACATAATAATATGAAGTAGGTACCTACAAAGAGCGGTAAGTTGCGTTTTCTATGTTCTATGTCTATCTGTGCGTGGATCTCATGATGATTGAATTCATCTTCTGGACATAAGCCTTCCCATCGATTTCCAGAAAAACTACTTTGGGCTTTTTATCATTATATATATTTCTCTTTTAAAGCTGACATAGAATCAACGCACAGCCTAAACTATAAGTCCTTGAGGTATGAAATTTGGAGGGTAGTATCCTTATATAGTGTAGGAGTGCACTAAGAAAGGAATTTTGAAAAGTCACACTCTAACGCGAGCAACGCCGCGGGAGACGGCTAGTAGTATATAATGATATTTATCGAATTTCTAGGTTGAAACAGTATACCTGGATGATGCGATGCAAGGCACCAGTACCAACCAGTCGTTATTACGTACAATGTGGCTGCAGACCGCGCCACTCTTCAAACCACCTCTCCTCAAGAACTCTTTGATACTCTACTACTTGCTTCTGTGCGCTTACATGACGTGGGTATATTCATAACAAGTTCATTTTAGAAACCCCTTTTTAAAACATGTTTATTTTCGTATTATGTTAGTCTCTCTACATATTTGACTGAAAAAAATTTGCTTTAGCTAAACTACCCACTTTGTGGTTAACTAGTTCTTACAACTTCGATTCTTTTCATCTCTTGCTGATATAATTTTACCATCACATCAGTATCGTAATGTAGAGTTCTGCTATCGTCAAAAATGATTACCTATTCACCCTAACCACGATCTTCTTTCTACCTACTTTATTTCTACGTGCAGGTCAACAGGCTACACCATGTGGGTGCCTACGCTATCGAACGCCTACTTCACCGGTGAAGATACTTCAGGCATGACTTTCTGTGAAGTGGCCAGCCGGTCAGCAGCCACTAAAAATGAAGTAAGATTCCACAGACCAACAATTATTTTCATCAACAAAAGCCATTGAAAGACAAAAACATCGCGTCATTCACGAACATATAAATAGTAAAACGTGAGACGTGAAGCGCCTACCTAATTACCTACTTAGGTAAGTTCATACTTTTCCTACGCCACGGCCAGTGCTAGGTAGGTATAATGAGTTCGCTAGCAAAAGCTGTACATACATACATGGTTCAGACAAAGTCCTGGATCTAGCTGGTGGATACCTTTATACTTAAGTAGGTACATTTTAAAACAGCTATATTTTATCTTTCAGGCAACAATAGACTGCAACAACGCCATCCAACCCATGGCACTATACGCCACCATGGTCTACTCCGGCTGCTGCAGCCTATACTCCATATTCCTGGGCAGCATTGTCGGCTACATCGGCAAGAAGACCACGACGCTGCTGATCTTCATCGTGGCCATGGTCAGCGGCGTCGTGTTGCTGCTCATAAGGATACCTTTGTTGAGCATTGCCATGTTCTACTCATTTCTTTGCGTGGCTATTATATTGGGGAATGTTAATACATACCTGGTGGACCTGAATCCAACTCATCTAAGGTAAGTTCCCTAAAAGTATTATTATGTCTTCGAAAAAATCTCATTTTGACAACCTAGGGATCTAGCGGTGACCAAAAAATACGACCAATTGGTTTATTCTATGACCAAAAAATTCTATGGAATGTCAACCGTGCTGGGGGATGAACCTATAGGTCGAATCAATCATCATGAGCTTACTATTAGATTCAATTAGGTTTTTTATGAGATATAACTTTATTGCACAAAATTATTGTTAAAGTATGATTATTGTAGATTAGAACCTCTATGTTGAATATCTATGGTTTTATGAATGACAGATTGACAATGTAACTTTGTAGTTGATTGTTCAGTGTGTACTATGGCGATGGTTTTAATTTGAATAAAACTGAAATATAAATGTCCTACTGCGTTTCTAGTTCTTCACGAGATCCCTGATGATAGAAGAGGTGATGATAAATACATGGTATTTAACATGGTAGCAGAGCGTGGTTGAAAATATTCGGATTGGAAAAAGTCGGATGGTCAAAAAAAACAAAAGAAGATTTTTTTTACAAATACGGAAAATTGTGAAATATTGCTGGAATACCATGGAAGGTAAAGAGGAGTTTCGACTGCCCATATTTGATGGGGCAAATTATGACAAATGGAAATTCCGTTTAAAATTGTTTCTAGAAATGAAAAAATGTGTTAAAGCAATTCAAAACGAAACAAAACCAGAAGAACTTACAGAGAGTGTTTGGAACGATATGAAGTTAAAGGCAGCAAATTATATTGTAAATAGTATCACAAACACCCAACTAGATATAATCATCACCGAGAAGACACCTTATGAAATGATAGAGAAATTTGATGACATATATATAATAAAAGGATGCGCCAACAAATTGTTACTGAAGCGGAAGGTGCTAGAAACAAAATTTAAAGAAAATGAAAATCCATTAGAATATCTCCAAATATTTGAAAAACAGATAAATGAATTAAAGAATGCGGGTGAAGCAGTGTCAGAGGAAGACAGACTAAACTACTTACTACTATCACTACCAAGCGGGCTAGAACATATTGTAAATATCGTGGATGCCATGCCCAAAGAAGCACAGACTGTGGAGTATGTAAAATCAAAGATTATGCTGGATTTTAAGAAAAAGGAGATGAATATGACAGAACAGTCATTCGCTAGTAGTTCAAGATCGTATGATAATGTTGAAGGTAACAATTGTTTTGAGTGTCACAAGCCAGGCCACTATAGAAGAGATTGTCCAAAGTTGCATAAAAATCAGTACTACCGTGGAGGACGAAGAGGAGGTCGCCGAGGCAGAGGTGGACATAACAGAGGATACAAAGGTTATAGAGGACGAGGTAATAACGATCGAGGTAACAATGAACATGCCGGTTTTAATGTAGAAGTATTGGCTGGAGAAAGAGAAATTGAAACCAAGGAGACGATAAATTGGCTAATCGACAGCGGATGCAGCGATCACATTGTAAACGACGATAAATATTTTTGTAAGTACAAGAAATTAGATAATCCGGTGAAAATAAGAGTAGGAGATGGTTTTGGTCTCATGTCAGAAAAGATAGGCAATATAATGATGAATTTTCAAGTAGGACGTCGTTCACACCAAATAGAAATACATAATGTGTATTATGTACCAAGTATGAAAAGGAATTTACTCAGCGTATCAAGTATTGTGAACAGAGGTAACATGATAAAATTTAAAAACGAAACGGCGGAAATTTATAATTCGAACTACGAAATAGTATCGATAGCAAAGAAAAATAATAAATTATATGAATTAGAAGGAAAGGTAATTTGTAATGATAATGGAAATAGTTCATACACGACTGATAAGATGATGTCTGAGAAAGAGAAATGGCATAGGATTTTAGGTCATGCTAATTTTGCCAAGTTAAAAGAAATGTGTAGGTATAATTTACTAAACGGTTTACCCGAAAAATTAGATGAGAGTTACGTACAGTGCGAAATATGTTTAATGAATAAAATGACGAATTTACCATTTGAAAATAATCGACGTAGAGCCACTGAGTTATTAGAGATTGTGCACACAGACGTCAATGGTCCAATAACGCCGACAGGCAGAGACGGTAAGAGATATTTTGTTTCTTTCATTGACGATTATAGTAGGCAAGCTGTAGTTTGTGTAATTAAAAATAAGAGTGATGTTTTTGAATGTTTCAGAACGTATGTGAACACCATGCGCAATCAAACAGGCAAAAGAGTAAAAGAAATGAGATGTGACAATGGTCGTGAGTATCTTAATAGAGATTTTTATACGTTCGCAAAACAAGAAGGAATTTATATCAAACCCGGTCCAGCATATACACATCAACTGAATGGAGTAGCTGAAAGATTTAACAGGACTATTATGGATCGTGCTAGGTGTTTGATGTCTGAAGCAAAACTTAATAAATGTTACTGGCCAGAATGTGTTTTAACAGCAGCGTACTTAGGAAATAGATTACTTACTAATACTGCTGAAAAGAAAAGTCCATACGAAATATTTTACGGTCGCAAGCCAGATGTAAGATATTTAAAGATTTTTGGAAGTAAATGTTTCGTGAGAGTTCCGGAAGAAACCAGAACATCGAAGTTGAATCCAAAGGGGATACAAGGTATACTAGTGGGATACACGGATACTGGATATAAGATTTTAGTCAACGATAAAATAGTAATAAGTCGCCACGTTACGTTTATTGAACCAGATGCGCAAGTTATAAAATTCCAAAATGAAGAGGCAAATGATGAGCCAAACGAAGAAGAACCCCATAAGGAAGATGAATCAAAGAAAGAAGATTTAAATGAACATGATGAATTTTATGACACAGTGGAAGATGAAGAAGATAAAAGACAGAAAGCAAGTGAAGTTGAGGAGGTTATACCAAGCCGCCCAAGAAGAGAAAGAAAGTTACCTGAAAAGTATAAGGATCATGTAGTATATGTAAATGTGTGTGATGCCGGAGTACCTGATTCTTATGAAGAAGCGATAAATGGCTATGAAGCAAAACTATGGAAAAATGCTATGGATGATGAGATTAATAGTCTAGAGCAAAATAACACATGGGAAATTGTGGAGGCCCCGAAAAATAATAAGATTATAGAAGTGAAATGGATTTTCAGAATAAAATCAAATGGCAGATATAAGGCACGAGTAGTAGCAAGAGGATTCCAACAGGTTTATGATGAAAATGAAGAAATATACTCACCTGTTGCAAGAATGATTACAATGAAAGCTTTAATGTCGATAGCATGTGTCAAAGGCTGGTATATAGAAAGTATGGATGTAGAAACAGCATTTCTCAATGGAACAATCAAATCTGAGGTATACATTTATCCACCAGATGGATGTAATATTGAAAATGGAAAAGTATGCAAACTAAAGAAGGCTCTATACGGTTTAAGAGAAAGCCCGAGAGATTGGTATGAGTGTTTTCACGAATTTATGACAAGCATTAAGTTCAGAAGGTCAGATTATGACTATTGCATATACACAGGATGTGTAAATAATGTAAAGATATTTTTGTGTTTATATGTGGACGATATTTTAATTTGCGGAGAAAATATTAACCAAATCAAAGAAGTTAAGAATATGCTGAAAAATAGATTTCGAATGAAAGACTTAGGAAAAGTGAAACAGTATTTGGGAATCGATATTGAATATGACCCTAAACAGAAGAAAATGACATTAAGTCAAGGAAAATATATTGAAAGTTTAGCGGAGAAGTTTAATGTGAAAGAAGCTAAAAAGTATGAGACACCGATGGAACAGAATTTGTCGCTTGAACCTGGTGAAGTAAATGATAATCTGAGGTACAGAAGTTTAATAGGAGCACTTTTATATGTTGCAAGTGGTACGCGACCAGATGTGTCTTACAGTGTGAATTATTTAAGCAGATTTCAAAATTGTTATAGTGATATACATTATAAATATGCGTTAAGAGTTTTAAAATATTTGTATTTTACACGAAATAAAAAACTAAGTTATGATGCTGTGTTTGATGAAAGCTTAGATGCGTTTGTAGATGCTGATTGGGCAGCTGATAAAAATGATAGGAAGTCGACCACAGGAATTGTAATAAGAGTGTACAATAACCCTGTAATGTGGAAAACGCATAAACAAAAGATAGTGTCGAGAGCGTCGACTCACGCTGAATATTATGCGTTGGCAGATTGTGTAGAGGAGGTTTTGCCGGTGAAAGGAGTTTTAGGTGATTTGGATGTAGTAGTCAAGGGTCCAATTAAAATATTTGAAGACAACAGTGGTGCCATAGCTCTTTCCAAAAACGGTAAATTTTGTAAAAACTCTAAACATATTGATATTAGCTATCACTTCGTGTATGACTATGAAAAGAAAGGGATTATTAATGTAACTAAAATAAATACTGAAGATCAGTTAGCAGATATCCTTACTAAGTCACTAGGAAAAACAAAGTTTCAAAAACTTAGAGATCTTTTAAATATTAAGTAAGATGTTAGTTAATTGTGACTTAACAAATGTTAGTAAGAATTTAATTATTGAGTGTTATGCAATTGTTAATTTTATTTTTATTATTGTATAACGAGAGTAAGGATTTTAAGTTTAATTTAATGTAGTATGTACTGTGTTGTTCTTCTACAAAATCAAGGAGGTGTGTTAAAGTATGATTATTGTAGATTAGAACCTCTATGTTGAATATCTATGGTTTTATGAATGACAGATTGACAATGTAACTTTGTAGTTGATTGTTCAGTGTGTACTATGGCGATGGTTTTAATTTGAATAAAACTGAAATATAAATGTCCTACTGCGTTTCTAGTTCTTCACGAGATCCCTGATGATAGAAGAGGTGATGATAAATACATGGTATTTAACAATTATGAATTTGTTACAAAGGGTGGACTTAATGCTGAAAGCATTGTCTGCCAGCCAACCCAAACGTGGTGGTGTAGTGAGGAGGTTGGTGTGCGACATTACAGGGAATAATATTTATCATACAAAACTAAGAGCTACACCTACTATATAATTTAATATATAACAAATCAAATAGAACATTACGTAACAGAACACAGAGGTAGGTATGGTAAAACAAGGTGGCATCTACCTTTATCAAAAGATAATGTTGTGAGAGGTGACATCATGCATACAGCTGTTTAAGGAAAAGCTCACGGGTCAGTTTTTTGAGGTGTTGCCTTGTCTCTACCTTTTTGATCTCGTAAGGCAGTTCGTACCCTAAGTATGTATGGCAGTATGTACGTACCTACCAAGTACCTAACTAAATGCCTCTGGCAATACATTTAAATCTTTGTTGCAGAGGCATGGCGACGTGCCTGTCAGTGGTGGTGGCGCGAGGATTCGGCTTCGTCAGTGTGCAACTTATAGCAGCGCTCATAGGCAGCCATTGCACGCCCATGATCACCGGATACGTTGTGCTGGTTTGCTGTAAGTACCTTCTTATTTCATCATTACCATCATCTGTCAGACCTCCATATTATTTCCAGGAAGTGGATAAAGAAATTTGAACGTTCTCTATTCACTTACTGCACATGTCGGTGCATTCCATTCATTTATACATTTCATTTTGATATGTAGCCGCTCCAATACCGAAAGAAATAACTACCTAAGATTAAATACTTTCAATTTAAAAACTAATAGGAGTCGCCAAATCTCATCTTGGACTACGATCCGGCTCGAAGGACTACCTACTTAAAAAAAAAACCTTTATTGTAATTTTTTAAGTAAGGTCCATGAAACACCTAATGTCCTTCTGGACCATTGATCTGTTTAACCTACTTTTACCTACTAGTAAAACTACTAGGTTTAATTTGTGATGTTATTTTTCAGCTGGATTAGTGGTGGCGCTGTTTCTGCCGGCTGACAAAGATGACAAACTTGCAAATGTAGATTTTAATGACCTTGAGCACCGAACATCTATATCCTACCTTGAGAGAGAAACTACGAGAGAAAATGATACTCGCAATAAAGCTTGAAATAAGAATTCGTATAAGCACAGATTATATAATGTATAAGTAATGTACCTACTTGATAGTATCCTATCCCTGTGTTTTCAAGTTTTCCCCAGGTGAATCAAGATGTAAATACAATTTTTTTTTTAATTTCTGCGTGAAACGGAGCTTAGTTTAGTATTGCCATAGCCACGTTTTGATGTTTTATGAATACTCTTGAAATATTCACAAAACTTCAATCCTTTAGTAAAATACCTAATTAGGTAGGTAGGTACCTAGGTTCGTATTTTTCAGGTGTGTTTTTTTTGGGTGAACGTGGACAAAAATGAAGCGTTATACTCACTCGACATCAAGCTGTCCTGGCAATCTTATCTGTCGCGCCTTTATACTATGCTAGGGCTATCACAAAAGGGTGACAAGCCCATACGACAAAGATAACATGAGGATGAGATTGTGGGTTGACTTATTGTCATGTAAACTGCTTCGCAAATGATTTTACTGCCCTAAGCTGGCAGAAGGCCACTTCGTGATCGACCATGGTTCTCTTTACACAATCACCCGCAGTTACGCCTGTGAAAGTGCCCGGATTCCAGCCTAGTATACGTGAACTAGGCTGTTCCAGTCCCTCAAAGGACAACCGGTTGAGCTTGGCTGTGCCAAGTGCTACCACCGTCCTTCCCCACGAGCAAACCAATCCGCTTCCTCTCAAAATGGTCGACCACAGCCCTATGGGCCACGCCGTGCCTCTGACCAACACCTCAGAGACACATTCCTTCGGCCTAACTTGGACCCTTAGTACTCGCGAGATCTGATGGACTATCGGAGCCGGCCGATGTCCATCGGTTTCCCTACCGGCTATACCGCGGGACTCCGAAGTACTAGGTAACGCCCTTGAGCCTTCGAGCCGTTGCTCGATGGGCTTCTGAACCAATTCAGAAGCCCCGGTACCCGAACGTATACAACGTTCCTCCCCGATCGACCGAACTAGTCCATGTACAAAGGTACGCAAGTGGACTTTCAGATTAATCATCGCGGAGAGTAGATTTTAACGCGGAACTGTCTTCCCAAAATCTCATTAGCCTCTCATAGGAAGTAGCTGGTTAATCGCTAGCACTCACCCTGTGGCCGTGGGCTAACTTTTCCACCACGCCAGTACTCCTCTGTACTTCTGCACTCGAACAGGGTAGTTGCTCCACTCCACGATGTCTCAACTCACCCCCAGACCTCCTGTCCTAAGGTCTAGGCTAAAGTCTGCATGCCGCGCAGTTTTTCGGTCAACCCTACGAAAAAGAATCGACAAGCGAGAAAAATGTACCCACCTCTTGTCAATCCAGAGTTGCCAACGTACAAAACTGATTTCAGACAAATGAAACTTACTTTTTTGTCTGTGACCTCGTGCATTGCGCGACACACCCAACGAAACAGAATTTTCACTCTAGCAGGGCAAGCAGATGACGCGTCCATTCCAGGATTTTCTCCCTTGCACGGATGGAGGCGCCCCTTCTGCTTCTTCCTTCTACTTCATTCTCCTGCTGAGATTTTCCTTCAGCCACCTGTCCTGGGCTGAAATCTTCTGACGGTAGATTTTCACCATTGACGTCATTACTACGTCCTGAATCATCTGCCCCACTGACAGTTTCGGTTTCCATCTGAGAAGTCTCCTCAGGACCACTGGCTGTCGTCTGATCATGAGACTGCATCTCCACCATTTTTGTCGCGCCTTTATACTATGCTAGGGCTATCACAAAAGGGTGACAAGCCCATACGACAAAGATAACATGAGGATGAGATTGTGGGTTGACTTATTGTCATGTAAACTGCTTCGCAAATGATTTTACTGCCCTAAGCTGGCAGAAGGCCACTTCGTGATCGACCATGGTTCTCTTTACACAATCACCCGCAGTTACGCCTGTGAAAGTGCCCGGATTCCAGCCTAGTATACGTGAACTAGGCTGTTCCAGTCCCTCAAAGGACAACCGGTTGAGCTTGGCTGTGCCAAGTGCTACCACCGTCCTTCCCCACGAGCAAACCAATCCGCTTCCTCTCAAAATGGTCGACCACAGCCCTATGGGCCACGCCGTGCCTCTGACCAACACCTCAGAGACACATTCCTTCGGCCTAACTTGGACCCTTAGTACTCGCGAGATCTGATGGACTATCGGAGCCGGCCGATGTCCATCGGTTTCCCTACCGGCTATACCGCGGGACTCCGAAGTACTAGGTAACGCCCTTGAGCCTTCGAGCCGTTGCTCGATGGGCTTCTGAACCAATTCAGAAGCCCCGGTACCCGAACGTATACAACGTTCCTCCCCGATCGACCGAACTAGTCCATGTACAAAGGTACGCAAGTGGACTTTCAGATTAATCATCGCGGAGAGTAGATTTTAACGCGGAACTGTCTTCCCAAAATCTCATTAGCCTCTCATAGGAAGTAGCTGGTTAATCGCTAGCACTCACCCTGTGGCCGTGGGCTAACTTTTCCACCACGCCAGTACTCCTCTGTACTTCTGCACTCGAACAGGGTAGTTGCTCCACTCCACGATGTCTCAACTCACCCCCAGACCTCCTGTCCTAAGGTCTAGGCTAAAGTCTGCATGCCGCGCAGTTTTTCGGTCAACCCTACGAAAAAGAATCGACAAGCGAGAAAAATGTACCCACCTCTTGTCAATCCAGAGTTGCCAACGTACAAAACTGATTTCAGACAAATGAAACTTACTTTTTTGTCTGTGACCTCGTGCATTGCGCGACACACCCAACGAAACAGAATTTTCACTCTAGCAGGGCAAGCAGATGACGCGTCCATTCCAGGATTTTCTCCCTTGCACGGATGGAGGCGCCCCTTCTGCTTCTTCCTTCTACTTCATTCTCCTGCTGAGATTTTCCTTCAGCCACCTGTCCTGGGCTGAAATCTTCTGACGGTAGATTTTCACCATTGACGTCATTACTACGTCCTGAATCATCTGCCCCACTGACAGTTTCGGTTTCCATCTGAGAAGTCTCCTCAGGACCACTGGCTGTCGTCTGATCATGAGACTGCATCTCACTTTCTTGAACCCGAATTGACTCCAAGTCTGGGTTTACTTCTTCAGCCATACGTCCGCTGTACTCCTCTGGTTCCTGCTCTACTGTCTGTAGAGGCTGTGTATTCTCTTCAGAACTCTCTTCCAAAGGATAGAGATGCCCTATAGAACGAGTGAAAATAGAGTCATCAACCTTTACTCTCGCGACTCGACATGCGCCGTCTACACCTTCTAGTAGGTCGACAATTTTACCAACTTTCCAGTTCTGTCGGTTCTTAGAGTCAGCTTTAATTTGCACGACATCTCCCACCTGTGGAACTCGACTGGATCTGATTCTGGGCTGCTTAGGCGAATGCTGTGATCTCTCCCTCAAACAGGTGAGATACTGCCCTATAAACATTTTCTTAAATTTCTCCAGAATCTTGATTCCCTTTTTCCAGCTTTCTATCAAGTCCGATTTAAGCCTTGATCCAGTACATGACGCTTCTACTGGTGAAGGTTTCACTGTCAAACATTTTCCTAATGTTAGGAAGTCCGCTGGACGCAGAATGTGCTCCACTTCAGTGCCGACTCGGGTTAGAGGTCTTGAATTAATGACCGCTTCTACTTCCTTCATCACTGTAAGTAGCTTACTGTCACTCAGTAGGTGTTTTTCCAACGTGCGCTTTAGGCAATGCTTGACAAGACCAACCAGGCGTTCGTAGAATCCTCCATGCCATGGAGCTAGTTGAGGAATAAATTTCCAATGAATTTCCTTGTCTACGCAGTATTGACTTGTCATTACCTCAGAGGTCAATTTAAAACAAGTGGCATTGTCAGAGTACATTCTTTTTGGGACTCCTCTTGTAGCTGCAAATCTCCGCAAGGCTAGAAGGCATTCTTGTGCAGAAAGATCTTTCACAATTTCCAGATGAACTGCTCGTACAGCCAGACATGTGAACAAGGATACCCATCTTTTTTCCTTTCCATTTATCGAACTCACATACAATGGCCCAAAGTAATCTACACCAGTAAATGAAAAGGGTTCGCTGAAGTTCACTCTTTCTGGTGGCAAGGCTGGTGTATCTGGTAGTTTGTAAGGACCACCTCCATGTTTCACACATTGTTGGCATGTCTTGAGCATCTTGGTTACCTTTGCTCTACCTTGCGGTATCCAGTACCTTTTCCTGATGATACTCAACGTGTGTGAAGCACCAACATGGTAATTACCCTCATGAGTTTCGATAATAATTTTATTTGTGAACTCACAGTCTCTTGGAAGTAGCACTGGATACTTCATGTCGTAATCCCATGTTGTGTTAGCCATACGACCACCGCAACGCAGCAGACCCTCAGAATCTACAAACAAATCTAAGCTTCTTCCAAGATGAGTCTTCTTGCCTGCCAGCTCATCAGGGAAGTGTTCAAACTGCAATTTTTTAATTTGTACAGTGGTATTGTCTTGTGAACTGTCATTACTGCTATCTTCTTGTAAGTTTTCGATTTCCATAGGGACATCTTGGATTCTGGTTAGTTCTGACCAGTCATGAGGTTCCAACTCACCTGGACTCCCATCCAGGGCCTCCCCAAACGAAACGAAGGTTTTGTTCGTGCAGTAATGACGACTCTCTGGCCACTGAGAATCTTCGTCTTTAAGAAATTCGGGTCCGTTGTACCAAAGCTCTTTCTTTTGGTCCCAGAGTTCAGGTTCGGGTCTGGTAGCAATATCAGCAGGGTTAAATTTTGTACTGACATAAAACATCTCTGTTTGTTGATGAAGACGTTTAATCTCATTGACTCTGTTTGCTACAAAAGGTGGTAAAAGCTTGCTCGACATAATCCATGCAAGAACTATTTGACTATCTGTCCACAGATATTCCTTTTCAATTGGTAAGTCTAGATTCGTTTTCACATACTTTAATAGCCTGCTTCCTATCAGGAAACCTAGTAGCTCCAGTTTGGGTATTTTCAAATCATCTCTGTCTTCAATTTGTGAAATGCGAGATTTTGCCATCACCAAGGAAACTGAAGTTTGCTGATCTCCTTTTGTCTTCAAATAAACGACTGCTGCATAAGCATGTTTAGACGCGTCAGTGAAACAATGTAGTTCATAAGTTTTAATGCCTGGCAAGTCAACTCCTATGTACCGTGGAAGTTCAGTTTCAGTTACAGCTTTCAGGTCTATCAGTATCTTCTCCAAGTGTCGTGTCAGATTTTCAGGCAATGCTACATCCCATTTCACCTTTTCTTTGCATATGTTCTGGAAAAGAAGCTTTATTGGTAAGATCAACGGGCATACAAAACCACATGGGTCGTACACTCTGGCTAGAGTACGAAGAACTCCTCTTTTGGTTTGTATCGGTGTGTCAGGATCAAAGTAATTTTCTGGTACTTTCAGCTTTACCATATCCTTTTGTACATCCCATGACAAACCGAGAACTTTCATTTCTTCGCACTGTGTAGCTTTGTGTTGTTGTGGTATTGTATCCATAAACTGTTTGCTATTCGAGACCCAGTCTCTTATGTTCATCGAGAGCTGCTCGAACGTTGACCTTGTCTTTTCATACAGGTGATTAGCTTCTTCGACAGACTCAGCTACTGTTACTAAGTTATCAACATAGCATTTGCTGGCTATATTCTTCAATAAGTCTCCATTTGCTAGAGTCATGTGATGTCTGATCGTTGCAGTGAGTAGGAATGGACTTGATATTATTCCAAAAGGTACTCTACAGAAGCGCAAATGCAACAGGTTATCATCTGTAGCTGGCTGGTTGGGATCTTTGATCCACAGGAACCTTGTGACATCTCTATCTTCTAGTTGTAATCCAACTTGAAGAAAAGCCTTTTCCACATCTGCAATTATACCAATTTTCTTTGTCCGGAAGTTGAGAAGGAGCGCAGTCAAATCTTCCAGCATCGAAGGTCCACTGTACAGGCATTCATTGAGACTCTTCTCTCCTGCTGTCTTTGCTGAGGCATCATAGACAAGCCGTCCTCTTTTGCCCTTTTGTTTCACCATATGATGAGGAAGATAATGAATTGGATGATCAGTTTGGCTAGAGCTTGATTCAATCACCTCTATGATTCCAAGATCCAGCTGTTCCTTTAAGATGCTGTTGTATTCAGCCAAAGACTCATCATCCAACTTCTTAATTAAACTTCTTAATCTTCCTATGGCAAGTCCAAAGTTTGACTGAATTTCAGGTGGGTACTGTATCCAAGGCCACTTGACTTCATACCGTCCGTTTCGGTACTGTACAGTTTCATTAAAGTGACGAACTGCTTGTTCTTGCCTGGTCGCCTTTGGTGAATCGGTTATGCCAATGCTTTCCAATGACCATAAAAATTTTATATCTATGTTTCTCAATGGTAGATCTGGTTCGGTCAAATATGGACAACTAGGTATGTGACATTGGCAGTAAGTAGTGACAGACAAAACGTCGCTTTCTATCTGGCTAGCGCTACCTGACAGCACCCAACCGAAATCTGTATCAAGTAGAAACATGCGTGCATCAACTTTGATTCTATCCTCATCACGCAAGAAGGAACAATAAAGGTCATTGCCCACAAGTACATCAATCTTCTCACCCACTCTATCATCATCAGCAGGTATATCCACCTTATTATGTTTCAGCTTTGCTACTGGAACACGATCCGTTATATGTGGCACAATGTTTACCTGTATCTTTCTACTGATACCACGCTTGGTTTCTATGATGATGTTAGAAATGGGGCTGGACATTTCTTGTGGGGTAGCAGCTCCGAATGTATATACCAGTAGCAGGTCCTTCCTTTCCATTGAAAGTCCAAGGTCTCTTGCTGCCTTCGCTGTAATGTAGCTGCGTTGGCTTCCACTGTCCAAAAGAATTCTGGCACTTATATTATGCTTCACGTTGTTCGGGTTCTTTATTGTTGCTACTGCGGTCTGCAAATAGGTATATCTGTTAGATGCGTTGAATACTATTGCAGGTACCTGAGCTTGGGTAGGTACATTATAATCCTCACCTACAGGTTTCGGACACAGTAACTTTAGGTGATTCCCTTTACAGTTAAAGCATGATATCTTCCTCCTGCATTCTTTAGATTTATGACCCTCTTTCAGACATTTAAAGCACTTGTTCTTGAGTTTCTCTCTTCGAGCTTCTATGGTCTTGACCGTCCTGCATTCAGAACTAACATGGTTAAACCTACCACAAAAGATGCACTGGCGTTTAGGTCTTTTATTTTGTGGTTCCTTATCTTGTTTGAAATTGCCGCCTTTTCTTTTGTAGGTATTTCTTCGGTTATCTTGATCAACACTAACCTGCAGTGCCTCGGTTGTTGTTGAAGAAAGGTTATCGGCAGGTCTTGTATCACTGTCCAATCCAGACCTTTCCATGGCAGTGATAACTTTGTCCAGACTCGATCTAAGATCAGGTACAGAACAGTCATCAGAAGAAAGTATATTCACCTGGTACATAATTTGCTCTGAGAATTTGCTTGCGATAACTGTCCTCAAATGATTGCTCTCCATACTCTCACCCAATGTCTGTAACACTCGGAGATGTTTCTCAATAGTGTCTAAAGTCAATCTGCAGGATGCAGGTTTGTCGGTGGCTACCTTGATCTTGCCGATTGCGGAGTGATGGGCATCGATCACCCGGTCCTTGGATCCAAACCGCTTTTGTAAGACTTCTAGTGCAATGGCATAATTTACATTGGTAGTCGATAGACCGCTTACAGTTTCCAATGCTTGGCCCTCCAACGAACCGAGTAGATAGGCCAATTTCTCGACATCTTTCAGTTCCTTTTTCGAATCAATGTTGGCTTCGAACCTGTCCCAAAACTCATTCCACTGGAGGATGTCGCCATTGAATTTGGCTAATTCAAGTTTTGGTAGTTTGGAGAAAGAGCTGGGCTTAGGATCACTAGTATTGGCATACCGCTCCGCAACTGAATTGAGGTTTATCTCTAATTCTTCGGCATCAAGCTGGTCTTTCATATAATCAGTGAATTCTGCCACTTCCAAATACTCAGAACTCAACCGCAGTTCCTTGTCAAACGCTTCAATAAACTGTTTTAATTTCAAGCGGTTCGTCAACAGGTCGTCTTCCGTAATTTGTCCTGTGTCAAAGTTGTTTCGTATCTCGCTAATTATTTGTGTTAATTTCTCATGTCGCATTCTCAGGCGGAGTTTTGAAATAGCTTCCATTGTTCCCAAGATAACGAGATACTTTTCGATCGGTTCACACAATCTAAAATCAAAAATCAAGTTCAGCCGAGATAGGTACCTACTCAGATACCTACGTTTGAAACGTTTGTGAATTCATCACTACTTACTGTGCTGAAGATTACGTACTGATATTTCACAACGATTCAATTTCACATACATTCAATTTCACTTATCACACAGAGAAAGTTAGCCAAAATTACCAAACTCGACTTTTCCTAGCAAATGCTAGCAAAATAGAAAAACAACCTTTTGAGCGGAAACGGAAAATTGAAACGACGCTGAACCTTGCAAAAACATGGCGGCAAATTTTAAAATTTGTATTTTCCTTCCTTATATCTACTTAATCTCTATTTATTATAAAATATAGATTTACCAATAAACTTGACTAGGTTAACAATGTATATTCTTAGTTAAATAAGCTTAATTTAAACTATATTCACTAAATAAAACTAAATAATAGGAACGGATATACGTGTTCGGTGAACGGAACGTTCCGTAATATTAACCATAGATAAAGTAGATGAGCTAAATCAGCTATAGACCCGTCGGTCTTTTATTTTCCCATTTTTTTCTTAGGGAAAACGCACACCTTCAATAAAAAGTGAAGTCATAGATAAAAAATATAAAACGTAAAACCGTAAACGCGAAATGCAAACGCAAAAATAAACGCAATGGGAAAAAATAAAAAATGGGTTAAATAAAACAACACACACTTTTACCAAAATTGTAATAAATCCCATCTTTTCTTTTGTAGGGTATTTAAAAATAAAAAATAATAACTTTAAGTCTGGAGAGAACCCGAACGTATCAGGCTGCTCCAAACATGCGCTGAACCAACCCTATGGTTGGGACCAGAAAAAAAAATCTGGCTCTCAAGGGCTCCAAGAGATCCCTGCATCTCCACCATTTTTGTCGCGCCTTTATACTATGCTAGGGCTATCACAAAAGGGTGACAAGCCCATACGACAAAGATAACATGAGGATGAGATTGTGGGTTGACTTATTGTCATGTAAACTGCTTCGCAAATGATTTTACTGCCCTAAGCTGGCAGAAGGCCACTTCGTGATCGACCATGGTTCTCTTTACACAATCACCCGCAGTTACGCCTGTGAAAGTGCCCGGATTCCAGCCTAGTATACGTGAACTAGGCTGTTCCAGTCCCTCAAAGGACAACCGGTTGAGCTTGGCTGTGCCAAGTGCTACCACCGTCCTTCCCCACGAGCAAACCAATCCGCTTCCTCTCAAAATGGTCGACCACAGCCCTATGGGCCACGCCGTGCCTCTGACCAACACCTCAGAGACACATTCCTTCGGCCTAACTTGGACCCTTAGTACTCGCGAGATCTGATGGACTATCGGAGCCGGCCGATGTCCATCGGTTTCCCTACCGGCTATACCGCGGGACTCCGAAGTACTAGGTAACGCCCTTGAGCCTTCGAGCCGTTGCTCGATGGGCTTCTGAACCAATTCAGAAGCCCCGGTACCCGAACGTATACAACGTTCCTCCCCGATCGACCGAACTAGTCCATGTACAAAGGTACGCAAGTGGACTTTCAGATTAATCATCGCGGAGAGTAGATTTTAACGCGGAACTGTCTTCCCAAAATCTCATTAGCCTCTCATAGGAAGTAGCTGGTTAATCGCTAGCACTCACCCTGTGGCCGTGGGCTAACTTTTCCACCACGCCAGTACTCCTCTGTACTTCTGCACTCGAACAGGGTAGTTGCTCCACTCCACGATGTCTCAACTCACCCCCAGACCTCCTGTCCTAAGGTCTAGGCTAAAGTCTGCATGCCGCGCAGTTTTTCGGTCAACCCTACGAAAAAGAATCGACAAGCGAGAAAAATGTACCCACCTCTTGTCAATCCAGAGTTGCCAACGTACAAAACTGATTTCAGACAAATGAAACTTACTTTTTTGTCTGTGACCTCGTGCATTGCGCGACATTATCGCCATGTAAAATGGTACTTAATGTAGTTAAAATACTTTAGACATTTTATAATCTTACTCATATTTTTGCTGATGGAAAACCTTTAAAAGTGCCAACAAACGAGCAGTAATTTATTAACTGGCCATACTGACCACTCCCTGTCTGTCTATCTGTCATTGTCAAAAATATTCTGTCATTCACTTTTTGTGAAACGGCCAGCGAAATGTCCGAGACAACCGGCGATAATTCGAAACCTCGAGTTTTAGTTTTAGGAGGTAAATAAAGCCTTTTATTACCAGTAATTCACTCCACAAAAACCTAGTTTGCATAAGTTATTTTCTCAAAAGCGATGAAAGCATGTAACTTGTTTTTTTGGTCTTGCTAACGGTCGTTGGAAGGTATTAGTCATCCTTGGTCCCTCGCCTCGGTCATTGATACTATTGTGACTTGTCCCAGGGTGCGGCTTCATCGGCCGGAACTTCGTCGAGTATTTGATAACCAATGATTTGGTCAGCGCACTACGGGTGGTGGATAAAACACCTCCACAGCTGGCGTTTCTAAACCCCACTCACACGAAGGTCTTCGAGGACCCCCGCATAGAATACAAGAGCGCTAACCTCATCAACGCAGGTGAGTGATCACTTTCTACAGGTAAGTCTATGTGCTAAAACATCAAGCCTGCTAGAATTTTACTTACATAGTGTACCTATACTTACTTACTAGGTACAACTTATTAAGTTATGTATGAATTTTAATTCCTACAAGGAAACCTCACAAATGCTAATAAAAACTAGTTATATGTTGAGTTTCATCTAAATCGTCCCTCCATTAATGAGCGTTTGAGGCACAAACTTTTGTTTTGAATGCATAAAAGTAATAATGCCTTACTGTGTATAGTCGGAGATATATATCTAAAAGTCTCATACTTAAAGTTGTTGCGGGCAGATCAGCTAGTTAATAATATAATTATGTAGTTCATGCCCTACCATCCCTTTTTAGGTGGCCATGATAAATAAATTAATATTCATGGACATTTCATACAATACCCACTAGTCCTAAACTAAGCTTGTACTATGGGAACTAGATTGCTGACAGAATACTTGTATACCTCATTTTTGTAAACACAATATCTACTTATAATACATAGAAATAATGTTTAAACCATGTCATTGACCTACAAAGTCCATTGTGATAGTCTTATCTCTTAGTCATTTATGTTTTATACAATTTAAATTGTAAACAATTTTACAATAACAGGTTTTATTCTAATAAATTATTCTTTAGACGCTATCTGCTTAGCTAAGATCCACAAATATAGTAATAACTTAGTGACTTTCTGACTTAAAACTCTACTTATATCTTAAGGTCTAGGTATAAATTCGTTTTATATGGGCTTTACATCAGTAGTAAAATTTCTCTACACGGTTTCTGTATCTTATTTCATTGCTTACTCTACTATAATAAAAAATAACTGGTCTTTGCCTCTTATCTAGATGGTTTTTACATGGGCCACTACTTTTTGCCCATGCCTAGTATAGTATGGGACACTTTAGTGCCTGGTACATTACTTAGATGGAGTAGACTTGTCCAGTATGCATACTATCACGAAACTAGTTTCCATAACATCTAAAGATACATCACAGAGTAAAACTTTATAAACATTGTAATATTGAACACCACACTAATATTATAAAATATGTCATTAAACATTGTTATTTGGATTTTTGTGTTTCAATCACGCTGCAAATACTGGTCCAATTCTGTCTAAACTTTAAATATTATACATAATATTATAAGTTTGTAACCTGGATTAATATAAAACGGGCCGCGGACAAAGTTGAGGACCAAAGATAAGTATTCCAAGTTCAAAATCTTTATTGCATTCATATTGTGGGTATATTAGATCTTAAATAAAGTATTATAACTTTCATATGAACCCTGATAGGGCACGACAATATTAACCGCTACTATTTATACTATAGTATTTATTTATTTATTTGTTTAATTTAATAACTAGCACGGTGATAAACCAATTACACTAATTATTATAACATTAAATTACACATTAAATTATAGAACTATATACATACAAATTTACAAGGTATTACTATTAAAACAAGTCAAATTAGGTACACATAAGTCATAAGTAATAGTATAGATACTATACTACTTATATGTACTTATGTTATGATATTCCATAAAGCATACAATAAAGAATACTGAATAATAATAATCTTAGATCACCTATTGTCACAATATATTTACAAGCATCACCAGTACATTGAATTATTATCAGACACAATTGGAATACGAAACGAGTTTCCTTAACACTGCTACTGCGAGGTTTCTTCGATAGCCGTTCGTCTGTAATGACGTAGTAAACACCTTTTAATAATAGAGTAATAAAAACCAGTAGTTCATTTTATTACCTCTGTTCTTAGAGTGGTATTGAACGCAATGAACGTACCAGTTCAGTGTTTTATATAAGTTAATATTAGAAGGTAGCAGGAAAGGGCGTGGTTGCAACGACGATACGATGATTCGGCGCGGCGGCGCGACGATGACAAAAATGTCATACAATAATTAATAGAGTAAACTACCTTAATCTTGGCACCCCCACCAATTGTTGTCACTTCTCTGATTTATCCTATTTACTAAGAAAAAGCCAACCGTCTTAGCGACAGGATTGTATGGAAAGCGACAGAATTAGCCATTCATAAATTGAATTTTGCGACATCGTGGTGAAGGTGGGTGAATGACCTGTATTGCGGTGTTATTTGGCACCTACTATAGGACCTATTTTTTTGGATGGAGTTTTGTAACTTTTGCAAGAGAAGAGGTTGACCTTTATATCTTTTGATACTAACGACAGAACTGTTAATAACATTCTAGCAAGCTGATGCTAGAGGGCACGACTCAAGTAGATGATGCTCACTAAAGAGCCTTAATTTTGTGATTCCAGCGTCATGCGCTTCAGCTCTCGACCCGGGCGACGGTGCCCCGTGGGGTCTGGTAGCAAACTGCGCTGGAGAGACGCGCGTCGGACAGAGCGAAGCCGTGTACTCTGAAGGAATCCTCACTCTCAGCTGCAATGTGGCGCGGCAGTGCGCGGCTCAGGCCGCCCGCCTTGTTGAGATATCCAGCGGACAGATGTATAGCTCTGACAAAGTAAGATATATTAAAACTCAGTTCTGTTAAACTTTTACACAACTGAGTTTTAATATAGATAAATAGTAAAACTAAAGGAGAAAGATGAAGGAGAGATAAAACTGTGTCATCAAGATTAGGGGAGTCATGTACCTAATTTATGTAGTTTTTATTGCTGAGACATCAGTCGGTAACCGACTAAAGTTCCTAAAAAAAAATAGCTGAGTCGTGGTTTACGGAGCATTTCTATTTACTAGGGCGTCACACCTCTTGGCGCGGTCTCCTATTATTTATTTTGCGTACATAGTTTTTTATGATTTCAAAGTTTGACTGCAAACAAGCAAAGAATCGTTCGTTTAGGCATGTGCTTCGCTTCTGTAGGAAATGTTAAGTGGTAGCCATTTTTCTGCCAGTAAAGACTTAAGATCGAAGATAAAGTAAATTAATATTTTCCTCACAGCCACACAAAGAGGACGGGCCGTTAGATCCATGGACGGTGGAGGCTCGAATGAAGAGTAAAGTAGAGAAAGAATTGAAGAGTTTGGAGCCGGAGCTCAACTACACTATTATCAGGCCTGCCATTGTCTACGGAGTGGGGGATAGGAGAAGCTTGAGTATGTATTTGTTCCACTGTTTATCTAACCTGTAAAAAATAAATAAATATTCTCTGACAAATCACACAACGCTCTCTAGTCCCAAACTAAGCAAAAAAAAACTCCCTGGCTTCTTATGGAGTCTAGAACAATAAACAGTGCCTGCTTGTCTAAGACGGATTTGTCTTCCAGCCCCGCGCCTCCTTTACGGCGGAATCTACAAGCATCTCAATGAAGTAATGAAACTCCTCTGGACAGCTGATCTGAAGATGAATACAGTCCACGTGAAGGACCTTTGCCGTGCGATATGGACTCTTGGCCGCAGTCCACAGGCCAACAAACAGATCTACAATGTGGTGGATGAAGCGAATAGTACGCAAGGATCGTTGGCAGAGATGGTTGCTCAGATATTCAATATACAACTTGATTATTACGGCACTGCTCTTTCTACTATTGCAAAGGTTAGTTTAATCACAGATTATATAATACTATACTAGTTAGAACTATATTTTCTTTGTTCTGGATGGGACCCCATGGTTTAATCTTTGATCTGATTTTTGTTTTTTGTTTTGTAATCTTTTGATATGTAATATAGGACGACAATAATGTGGAATTTTAACATTATCCTTACGTGGTACACAATAATCTGTCCAGAAATGACGCAAAATGCATATAAAACGTGCAAAATTAAATTCTGATGCAAAAAGTGTCATTGGCCCATGAGGGGATCGAACCCGCGACCTTCGCGTTATTAGCACGACGCTCTAACCAACTGAGCTAATGGGCCGATGACTATGTTTGCAAAATAAGCAACCACTCTGTTGTTTTAGTTAATTTTATGCTTCATCTTCAGTGTGACGAAAACTTCAACAATACTTATTGCACTAAGTTTAAATATGTTTTATGAGTTAAAGTAATAAAACTACTATATTTTTGTCTTGCATCCCAGACTAATTTAGCTTAGTATTCAATTATATCCTGCCTTCCAGACGGACATAGCGGGTGTCGCAGAGGAAGCTAACGACAAACATCTAACAGCCTGGGCCGACATCTGCAGAACGTACTCCCTGACGCACACACCGCTCGAGCCCAGCGCTGGGATCGAACAGCTGTTGAAGAAACATCTCTGTTTGGACGGCTCTAAGGCGGCCGAGCTAGTGGCCTGTGATGTGCCTAAGCCAACGGTGGACAAACTAAAGGAGGTATGCTTTAACATCCGTATTCATAAACAGAAGTTGAACAGCCGAATCGATCTACCAGGATTCGGTTGAATCCGCCTCTAGAGGAGGAATCATTATTATTTGAGTGTAAAACAACTGAAAGTAACACGAGGGTCCTGACCTGATACTAACGTCAACTGAATGTCTGAAATCGCTAGGTTAGTTAGGTCCAGGCATGGTTTAATAGCACTGACCGTGAATACGCAGAAGTCGATTTTCATATCTGTTTGGCTGCGCATAACACCTCTATCTGCCCTCGGCTTTCGCCGAGCGCTATTAAACCGTGACGGGACTTGTAGACCGGAGACGAAGACCTACAACTTTCAATTTACACAAAATATAAATAAATGCTTTGTATTACAGGTACTGGAAGACTACGCTTCTATGAATCTGTTCCCGAAAGAACTTCTACTGTAAATCTCTACGTTGAACCACCTCAGAACAAGTCATTTTTAAACGTAAATATTTTATATTGTGATTTTAACCACTTGCATCGATGTCATAGTCGTACGATAAAAAATAATTAATTGTGTTCCTTATCCCATAGTTGTAAGAACTATAATCGATTGTGTAGAGAATTAGATTTGATGTAACGCTTTTGCTTATAATATTTTTTTTACGTATTCGCAACACACTTTCATAAATCATTGAATTTCATAAAACAACACTGTGATAAATCAAGTAAGATACTATTTTGATATAAAATTAACAGAAAAATACTGAAAATATATTTTCTAGAATGTATATGTACAATAAAATTTTGTAAAAATGCATTTTTAACGTCGGCGAATACAACATTGTTCGATTATTTATAAAAAATGTTGGAACTACTGGTCACATAAAAAGTCAATTTCCTAAATTGGACATCATTCAGTAGACTGTTACTGCGAGTATAAGGCTGCCTGTCCACTGAAGCGGAGCGAGGCTGCGGAGCGGAGAAATAGAGAAATTTTAATTAATGGGACTGTCCACTGGAGCTGAGCAGACATTTTATGCAATCGAATTGGTTAATATTTCTCAGTTTCTCCACTCCGCAGCTTCGCTCCGCTTCAGTGGACAGGCAGCCTAACAAGGGCCAAACTTATAAATTAACAACTTGTATCGGAACAAACCAAAATACGAACCTTTAAACCATTCTTTTGTTGTGCTAGCTGGCCTAATTTTATTTTTTAAGTAGACCTAAGACTGTCGAGACCAAAAAGCATTAACATTGTGCTTTTTACTAAATTCTCAAATTGTATCGGAATTCCATCCATGAAATTAAAACCGAGATTAAAATGATACTGATTTATCTAGCTGTACTTAGTTTATGTACTTAAAGTATGGTTTTAGGCAAGTGATATTTTAATTATATTTGAGGTACTCTATTTTTTTTATGGGACTCCAGATGGGCGGGACTTAGCCACGTCCGTATAATCTTAGAAACGAAAAATAATATAAAATATAGTCAAGAAAATTGCTTTTACGAAATGTTTTTCATTAATTGTGGCGTTTGTTTATAAGTGCTTCAATACTTCAATAGTGATACCCAGTCAGTAATCTTTGTAGATAAAATCGTAATTTCTTTGTTCTTTTTATAGTGCTCTTTCCGAAACTAAGTTTCATTTATGAGTATAATGGATATTACTAGCGTAAGGTAGTGTTGTAGTGGGTACTTGGCTGAACTTATTTTAGTATAAAAAAGTCGCATTCACGAAGGGATGAATGATATCTAAAAATATTTTCTGGAATTGATTAAAAACTATAGTCTCTGGTGAAGCCGGAGCTCGAAGGACCATATGATGTATGGACAAAATGGTGTGTATGTAACACGATTTATGATGCGTGAAATATGACCATTAGAAAACGCTGGGGACAATTTTCAGTAGTAATCCAGCTAGAATTGAAATAGGTATTTTAACTTCAAAGTTCAGTAGGTACCTAACTACTAAAATGCTCAATAATGGGTGGTTACCATTGATAATGTCGATTCCATTTAGATAATAAGTCTATGTAACGTTCTCTTCCGTATTTTGCTTCGGAATTTTAAAGTTATTTTAGATATTGCTTCGAATTTATAATTATTATTTTTCAAAAATATGTCGATGTATTATGGAAAAAAATTATATTATACGCAAAAATGTGTTCTATTTTATACCTATTTACTTATGTGGATTCTTAAAAATCAAACTATTTAAATAAGTAATTAAAACTTTATTGCTATAATACAACAACTTGTATGACAACTTTGCACTGCAATGCAAATACAGTGTGACTGTCGAGAAGTTATACAATAGTATAAGTAAGCAACTTTTAAAGTAAATACTGAAACAAAATAAAAAAACAATAACTTTTTAACATTTCAGTACCTTTAGGCTGTAAACAGTGCTCGACCGACAGTCAGCGCTGACCGTACGTCGGCGTAGCTATATCTATGCAAGTCTATGAATGCGTACACAGCTACGCTGACGGTACGCGCCTGAATTTCCATACAAATAACAAGCGCGACCGACGACGTACGCACCGACGGTCGGTCGAGCTCTGAAACCGGCCTTAGAATAACCTTACCTACTTGAGATGGATAAATACATAAATTACATATAATTAAGTATATTACAGTGGAAGCTAAATACATTTGTACGTTTAACTAAATTGGTACAGCCGTGTCACAGTTTCCTCCGCAAAACGTTCGGTTAGTCAAATTTGAGTTACACTGCGCGGTAACTCTGCAGCGATCCGCCCAGATTACAACGGGGGCCCGCAGTGTAATACAAATGTCAAGTCGTTTTGGGTAGTACATTATCATGCCGAGTGTGTACGTTTGACTGATATCTCTGATTTTTGTTTGATGATTAGTAAACAAGTAAACGCCAATAAACACTGACACATCAGCCCTAGCCACCGAACAGCCACAAGAAAAAGAAGATCTTCAGTTTTGTAAACAACCCGCTAGGGGCGCTGCTCAATGTCTGTCTCATTCTGTCTATATGTAGGTAGATACTAGACAAATATTTACCTACTAATCTGTTTGTTCTTTTAAACCAGTCTTAAAA
This sequence comes from Eulithis testata, assembly GCA_947507515.1. NCBI lineage: Eukaryota > Metazoa > Arthropoda > Insecta > Lepidoptera > Geometridae > Eulithis > Eulithis testata. Next base: position 10,025,805 of record OX382202.1, on the reverse strand, counting down.
CTGTTGTTATTGTAGGTACCTACACTACCCACCTATATAAAACCTTGGGCCCGGCATAATAAACATTTTTATCTTCACAAATGGCTTTTTATTTCGACTGTACTGACCTGCGTTGTGCCACAGAATAACACAACAGTACTGCTTAGGGCACGAATTGGGAAGAAAATTTGAAATTAGCATAAAAATAGAAGGTACGAATCAGCTATAACCCACAAAAATATAGCTTACCTCAACTTTGTAGTAGGTAGGTACCTATACGTAAAACGATACCTAACCTTCAGTTTATTCAGTTTACTGTAGCGTCAATATAATAGTGTATACTCAGTGGAATTCGAATTATAATAATCAGTCCATTGCACATACAGTACAGAACTAAGCGAATTCTCCATAATATTAGGTACAACATTGCCGCAGCTTAGCCTTACACAACGATTTGCCTACGGTAAACTACATAACCGACAATTTTTTATGCCAAAAGAGACAAAGCATGATTCATTTTTTATTTTTTTTCTTGACAGGCGTCATGGCTCAGAACAAATATTTGTGTGTGGCAATCATAGGTGTTTGTTCTGTGTTACTCTTGTTAATCGATCTATAATTGGCGGAGTGATCGCGTAACATATTATATTACCTATAAAAAAAACATGTGTATATTTTAACAGAATTCTTCTACACGATAAAATTATCAGATGGCTCGGTTTGAAGTAGGTACATAATATTAAAATTATTTCCCGAAGATTTACTAGCAACTAAAACAGACTAGACCCGTATTCTCATTTGGGTGTGACTTTACTATATATTATAAGTATGTATTTACAAAAAAAAGTATAGGTATAGTTCCCATAGTATAGGCGACCAAGAAATTGGTTTACCACTCTAAGGCTGAATATCATTTGCACGTACAAAACATCAAGGGCTATTTTCGCTTGACAGATTAATAACTGCTACGTCACGAAAAAAAATGGTCGAGCACTGATCCGCACTCAAGCATAAACTTGACATATTCGTATGAGATGAGCTAAGAAACTTGAACCCTAAGAAAATCAGTTTCTAGTAAGAGGACAACTGCACAAGTGTCGATCACAAATATGCCATCTAGGCCGCAGTGATTTTAGGTAAAAAAGCTGAGAAACATTTGAAAACGGAAAGTGAGAATCTCCACCTAAATCTATGCTTGAGTAACGATTTAGTTTGAGTTCCTTCTTTATCAGAATACGAGCCTTACATTGCACACATTTCGTACTTAATTATTTAGAATAATATAACAGAAACAAAGTCAAGTCAAACTATCTATAGAATATGCTTATGTACAATACAACAAACAATTTATCTACCGTTGACCTCCACTTGGCGGTCTGACCACTGGTTAGTAAGTATTGGCATTATGTAACAAGGTACCTTTGTAAACAATCAGTCTGCTCTAACATGGCAGTAGTCGGTCAGTGGAACTATAACCACTTGTATCTGGAACAAAAACACATTCATTCCAGCCGTTTCAGTACAAAAATAAAGTAGGAAAGGACATCCATTGTACGTACACACGGCAAACACATCAAGATAAACTTTTTTATGATTTACTAGCCCGCGACTTCGTTCGCGTCCCATTGGATCCCGTTAATTTTCCGGGATAAAAAGTATCCTATGTTAGTTCTAATACCTCCAAGAATATGTGTACAAAGTTTCATGATGATCGGTTATGTAGTTTTCACGTGAAAGCGTAACAAACAAACTTACATTCACATTTATAATATTAGTAGGATAGCTGAGCGTTTAGCCGCCAACACACCTGATGGTAAGTGTAGCTGCAGCCTAAGGTGGAGCACGCGTAGCTATAATCCACCTATTAACTCTTTTCTTAAAAAATCCTGGAAATACTGACGATGGCAGAGTTCCACTCCTTGGCACATCCAATATAACCATAACTACGCTGTATACAATGCAGAGAATCGTTGAAAATGGAAATGATACTTCCCAACAGTTCAAAGTCTAAATAGTCTAGTCTAGGTTGATCTGTCGCCTAGACATATAGTACACTATAGTACACATACTATAATGTATTCTGCTCGCTGTAGCGAGGTCTAAGTTCTTGGTGGTAACGAAAGATAGTGTTTTTGCATGCAATATGTTCTTTTTTAGTGATTCGGGTCGAATTCAATTTCCTTTTATCGATTTCTCAATGCACTTACGGTGTTAAACATTGCATTGCATTAGGTGGGGCATCAACTTGTACCATTACTTTTTCATAAAATAACATCTTTAGAGTATTCTCTAAAGAGTTTGACTAATGTTTTTTAAATAGGAAATGTACGAGAAACTTACCCTAAGTTCGTCGCCGCAAGGTCCCACGAGATGTCGCGACTCGGGGTAATCGGACGGAGGTGGACAATCAGGACAGCGTCTGCAAGTTATATTGCATTTATAAATACTGCCAAAAGATTTTAGCTTTTGGCTAGACCAATAAAACATTTATTATCCCCGGACCTACACCGGATGGGGTGTTATCAGTTTGTCGTAGTGTGAGGCCTCACAGCTTAAAACTAATGCACCAGTTTGAATGCAGTTTTTGTAATATGGAAGCTGGTTTCCAAGTTATGAGTTATAAAACCTCTAGTTTTGTAGGGCATAAAAATATCAAAGCATTCTAAGATGACTAACTGAAGTCTTCAGAATCTGATGATGAAGAGGATCTATGAGTTTTTCAAAACAGACTGTTTTTATAGTATACTAGATGCCACCCGCGACTTCGTTCGCGTCCCGTTGGATGCCGTAGATTTTTCGGGATAAAAGTAACCTATGTGTTAATCCATTGAAATTGAAATTGAAATTGAAGGTCACGGACAATATATATTTCAAGTTTCATCCAAAACGGATCAGTAGTTTTTACGTGAAGGAGTAACAAACATCCATCCATACTTACAAACTTTCGCGTTTATAATATTAGTACGATAAACTTGTATTGATAGTTAATAGGTGTACTCACTTTGAGCAGCAATGTGTTTTCCTATTGGTATGTGCGCTCCGCGAGTGCGTGCTGCTGGCTGTGTGCGCCGGAGTGTACAGCGGGGTGTTTAGTTCGTCAAAGTCCAACGCGCCATCTATATTCAATACCCTGAAATGAACAAAACAAATTAGTTTACAATATTGTCACAGGCGTCACAGCTCGGTAGTAGCTCTGCTTTCCGTGCTGTGGGTCGTGGGAAAACTGAGATAAAACATGAAGATTATGAGTAACTCCCATTTGTTCTATAGGACTGTTACGTCATAGAACTGTTAAAACTTTTTTTTATCCGTAATATCTGGTAACTTCCATTTGGTAGAACTATTGAAACGAAAGCTAGCCCTAATGGGCTAGTTTCAATAGTCCTACTATGGAACTACAGGGAAAAAAAAAGTTTTATGTAACAGTCCTATAGAACAAATGGGAGTTACCCAAGATTATTGCTTGTTACTATGTATTATGTGTATTAACAAAATATATATAAGTATTCTATCAGCTAGCTAGTTCTCATGTTTACAAGCTTTGCTCAGTTTGGGACTAGAGAGTTGTGTAAAATGTACATGAATATTTACTGTGTAGGTACCAACCTATATTGAGTAATAACCCTACGACCGAGTGACATATGCTGTTTTTCAATACATTTGTTAGATAACAGATAAATAAAATACACAAGTATCACTTCACTACATAGTATAAAGCCAAGTCGCTTCCAGCGTCTGTCCTCATGTCTGTATGTATGCTTCAATCTTTAAAACTACGCAAACGCAACGTATTTTGAAGCGGTTTTTTTAATAGATAGGAAAGAAAAGAGGAAGGTTTATATGTATAATAACATCGTCACCATCATCACTGCATTGCACCCGTGCGAAGCCGGGGCGGGTCGCTAGTGATTTATAAATACCTGCTTTGTGGAGAGAACCGATGTACTCTCTCTACGACTGTCGATATATACTCCACGCCCTTCTGCACACCCCAAACCAAAATACCAATCTGGAAGATAATATTTTAGAATCTTATTTATGTTATGCAAACTAGCATTTTCAAAAACTAAACCCGACTACTGAAAATAGCAACGACTAAAATAACGCTCTCAAAAGTATGAAACAAGAAAATATTCTCACCTGAAGTTGTTATGTACTATAGTGATGTTTAGAGGATAGTCGTGGTCGTGTGGCGACTATCCTAACAAAACAATATATTCTAACAATAGTAGGGCAATGTGACATAATAATATGACCGTACCTTGACTCTGACATCGGGCTCCAATTGTTGATTCTCGCCATATTCGTTGACGTAGTACTCGGGGCAGTTCTTGCAAGTGATGGCTATTCTCACTGTTCGCAACACCACTTCCGGCACCTGATGGATATACGAATTTAATAGCCTTTACCGTATCGAAACATACCATCTGTCGCGCAATGCACGAGGTCACAGACAAAAAAGTAAGTTTCATTTGTCTGAAATCAGTTTTGTACGTTGGCAACTCTGGATTGACAAGAGGTGGGTACATTTTTCTCGCTTGTCTATTATTTTTTCGTAGGGTTGACCGCAAAACTGCGCGGCATGCAGACTTTAGCCTAGACCTTAGGACAGGAGGTCTGGGGGTAAGTTGAGACATCGTGGAGTGGAACAACTACCCTGTTCGAGTGCAGAAGTACAGAGGAGTACTGGCGTGGTGGAAAAGTTAGCCCACGGCCACAGGGTGAGTGCTAGCGATTAAGCAGCTACTTCCTATGAGAGGCTAATGAGATTTTGGGAAGACAGTTCCGCGTTAAAATCTACTCTCCGCGATGATTAATCTGAAAGTCCACTTGCGTACCTTTGTACATGGACTAGTTCGGTCGATCGGGGAGGAACGTTATATACGTTCGGGTACCGGGGCTTCTGAATTGGTTCAGAAGCCCATCGAGCATCGGCTCGAAGGCTCAAGGGCGTTACCTAGTACTTCGGAGTCCCGCGGTATAGCCGGTAGGGAAACCGATGGACATCGGCCGGCTCCGATAGTCCATCAGATCTCGCGAGTACTAAGGGTCCAAGTTAGGCCGAAGGAATGTGTCTCTGAGGTGTTGGTCAGAGGCACGGCGTGGCCCATAGGGCTGTGGTCGACCATTCTGAGAGGAAGCGGATTGGTTTGCTCGTGGGGAAGGACGGTGGTAGCACTTGGCACAGCCAAGCTCAACCGGTTGTCCTTTGAGGGACTGGAACAGCCTAGTTCACGTATACTAGGCTGGAATCCGGGCACTTTCACAGGCGTAACTGCGGGTGATTGTGTAAAGAGAACCATGGTCGATCACGAAGTGGCCTTCTGCCAGCTTAGGGCAGTAAAATCATTTGCGAAGCAGTTTACATGACAATAAGTCAACCCACAATCTCATCCTCATGTTATCTTTGTCGTACGGGCTTGTCACCCTTTTGTGATAACCCTAGCATAGTATAAAGGCGCGACACCATCACCGATCTAATGTTGCGTTCACACTAGGCCGCAGTCGGCAGGGAAGTGGGCACGCGCATAGTGTAAACACGATTATGCCTCTGTCTCGTGCCTCGGCTCCCGGCCCAAGTTCATGCCCTTGCTCTCTAAATGAGAATAAAGGCGATGTTGCTGTGGCAATAAGCCCGAGGCAATAATGCCGGCAGTGGCATGGGCATAGTGTGAACGTGGTAATATGTTATTTTATTATTGAATAGATAAACTTGAAACTGAAACAATACTAATTAGAGATTTATATAAACATATATATGCCACCTAGTGCCTATCTACATATACCTGAACAAATTTCTGTGCCCTAACAGGGTTTGGTTGCTACACTAACTTTTGTACAACATTTATAAAACAACATAGTGCAATAAACGATTTGAAATTATATAATAATATTTAAAAGGTGTTCAAAAACCACTCAGCCAGCGACAACGCCCCACACTCCCCTCGCAGGGAGCGAACGATCATCGAGGGCTGGAGACTCGCCGTCTCCAGCCGGTCTCACGCTCAGCGCGGCGTGCCACAACTCCTCATCGCGGTTTGAGCGGGTCTCTCGTTTTGTGGACGAGCGAGGAAGAGCTTACTATAGAAATGATCCTATGAAGTAAGGTCTTGTCGATACAAAATCACCCAACGCACCTCATTCTAACCCGTGCGTTTTCGTCAGCGCGATTCAGCGTTCGGACAAATTTAGCGGCGACACCTAGTTTTGATTCCGGTACTAGACGTTCGATTTGACAGCTGTCATGCGCGTGCGCATGACCTTGCGTGACGTCACCCAGCGTCACACATCCAGACGTCACGCTTATACTTACAAGTGTGTATTCTGTGTCGGCAGCGGCCTCGATTGGAATAGGATTTAGAAACATTTGCATTCGATTTAGATTTATGTCAAAAAAATAAAAAAATACTCACATCATAGTTTCCCGCCCAGTTTATGAGCAAACTTTTCTTGAACCAGACTCCTTTTGGATATAGGTCTACCGTCCATTCTGTTAGCTTGTCTGTTGGGCTTTCCGCTATTGAAGACCTGTGGAAATAATGGGATCTGGTATTCTGAACTAACTTAACAGTGCGATCACACTATGCCCATGCCGCTGCCGGAATGATTGCCGCGATTAATTCCGGAATGATTGCCACAGCAACATCGCCTTTATTTTCACTAAGGAGCTAGGGCATGAACTTAGGCAGGGAGACGGGACAGCGGCATGTTCGTGTTCACACCACTTCCCTGCCCAAGTCCCTGCCCACTTCGGCATAGTGTAATCGCGCTATAACGAAAAGAAGGTGTCTTCTCAATTCTCAACTCAAATTAATGACCAATTAATCTCTTCATGAAAAAGAATTGAAATTCAGTAAGCCAAAGTATACCAAATTATACTACACAGGGAGCAAAATAAAGTTCGAGAAAAATTATAGCAATAAGTCTCCATTCAATTTAGGTCCTACTCTCGAATATAGTAACTTTTCTATACCAAATATATATTATTCTGTCACGGTACCTGGACGAAAATATGCAAGTGCTGGTGTGGTACGAAGGCATGGCATGGAAGTTGTCGAAAGATATCACAGAGCCCCACGTGTCCTCTGTGTACAGTCGCGGCGTGAATAGCATGCGTCCAGCCTCTGTTGACTGTATTTCTGAAACTCGCTCGAATTGACCTGTCGAATACCAAAATCATTATCATCTCCCTGCCTTTATCCCACGCTAGGTGAGGTCGGTAAGACAAGCGTTTTCGTCTTCGACTCAACTTTATCAGTAGTCATCATCTTGAAAGACCGAAAAAGAGAAAGTTATTTTTAATAACTTCCTCTTTTTCGGTGATGTTTCCAGACGAATATTTTCGTAGTTTCAATCTGAAATTATCAAATATGTGTAATGTGTACCTGACTGGTAGCTCATAGCGATCGCCATCCGATCCATGAAGAAGTCCTTATGTTCCGCCGTGAGCGGACACAGTAGTAGCTTGGCAAGCTGCTTCGGACACATCATAGGAAACCTGACAATTGCATTAAATATTGAAAAAATAATTTAAATGGAAATAAAACTAATTTCGGAACTAAGATATATAACGTCACACTAGAAAGGGTCTCACAAATGTGACCAACTGTGACAAGAACGAGGAAGGGGTCCAAAAATCATTCAATCATTAGTGTGACGTAATTAATGGATGGCCCCTAAATGTCGTTGCCTGCTGCATATAAAAGCTTACCTTATATGCGAGAACACGGCAGCCACCAGTGAATCCCAATGCGTCTTCACTTCGGCTTCAGTCATTTCATTGTCATTGTTGAGTCGCGATCGTTGGTTGTTTAGCCACGTCACTACGAATCTGTAATATTGACCCGATAAAGAATGAATTATTTTACAAAAAAGTACATAAGTATTCTATCAGCAATCTAGTTTCCATAGTACAAGCTTTAGTTTCGGACTAGAGAGCGTTGATATGGCTTATCTGTGGGTAGGGAAAAGACAAACAAAGACCCATCCAGGTAATCAAGATCAATGTAATGATTTGTTCGTGCTTGAGTATAAAATTCTAAATTACTATAATACTGGTAATACATACAAGTACAGTGTCATCTCGTTATGCAGCACCAGATCGCTCTGCTGAAGTAACTGAACGAAGGTCTCTCCTTCCAACTCATCCATGTCACAGTAAGACCATACCCATTCCAGGTTCCACTTTACGAAGTTTTGGCATTCCTGTCAACGAATGTTAGTATATAGTGCCAGCCATCTAGTAAAGTCATTTTACTGAACCGTCCGCAAAACAGTTTCAGCCGGCATTCGATTAGCGCAGTGCCCGAATCCGCCTCTAAAGGAGCCTCTATTTTTATAAATTCAACGGACGTAAAGCAATAATTTAGCTAACAGACATTTACACCAGCGGGCCTAAGATGCGCACCGCGAGATATTTGTCATGTCGTTCTGGAGGGCGAAATAATAGTCATGCAGAAATGTCAAAAGTTGAAAATTCAAAGGCGCGGTTTCTCGACAACATTACCACAGATAATGCAATAGTTCCTAAACTGGTACAAAATGCTTGCATTTTGTCAGAACGACATGACAAATATCTCGCGGTGCGCATCTTAGGCCCGCAGGTGGTCCATCGGTTTGTTTAATTACCTAGTTGTATAAAAAAGAAGAAAAAAGCGAGCCAGGATCTAGCACCTTGAATGACCTATCATATAAGACGATTCTAAATAATTCTTGTTTTACTGAACAAAAGATTCTTGACTTTGCCAGCACCAAACTTATTGTGACCATTATTCCAAATGTTGAGGACACAAGTCCCACATTTCTTGATCTATCTAACTAGCATTATTATGTTATAAGGTACGGTATTGAAAATTGTGGTAATTACCTTGGCTATTTCATTGTGTCCGCAAGCCATAGTGTACTGCATCCAGGATATGAGATGCCCACCTTTCGCTGCATGAGCTATGTGCTGAGCCATGTACTCTACGCATAACGTGACTAGATCCTGAAACATCATACTACTTTTTTTTTTTTTTTATAAACACGAAATCGGCGCATTATTGATTTATAAAAAAAGTTAAAAGATATCCATTTTTTTTTTATAAATCACTATTGCACCGATTTTGTGCTTTGAAGACAAAAACTTGCGACTGGCTAATGCCCGGTTTAAATTTTGTACAGGACAGTCACGGCAAAGCTCCTCGTTATCGATATTACCGTTACCGTCGTAGATAAATAAATAAATAAAATAAATATTCTTGGACATTACACACAACGCTCTCTAGCCCCAAACTAAGCAGAGCATGTACTATGGAAACTAGATTGCTGATATAATACTTATATACTTTTCTTTTTTTAAATACGTACTTATAATACATAGTAACACCCAGACACCGAACAAACATGCCACACACAAAATAAATGTTTGTTCTCGGTGGGGATCGAACCCACGACCCACAGCACAGAAGGCAGAGCTACTACCGACTGAGCCATGACGCCTGTCATGAGATATCGTATTATCGTCTCAATGTAGCTATTCTCATTACACAGCGCATCGATTAATTGTTTAATAAAAACTAGATACTAAATATTCAACACTCTGTGACGTAGACATAATATCAGCAAAAGCTGCTTGTCCATAACCAAATAAATAAATAATAATATAAGTACATTATGTATATGATATTTACCTTAACATTATACTTATCAGCAAGAGATAAGACAGGAAGCACTGTCTGATGCGATATCCGAATTTGGCCAGTGTAAAAATACCTAATAAAATAAACACAGAATTAAAATATGCCTGTTGTAGTATTCTGAACTTTTCCAAAAAATCAGGCAAGTTTTTATGTTGCATAGAATTAGAAAAACGCAGGAAATCTTACTGAAAGACAATCTTTGCTTGAATATTTTTAGAAAGGCGAGCGGGCCTAAGATGCGCACCGCGAGATATTTGTCATGTCGTTCTGTCAAAATGTAAGCATTTTGTACCAGTTTAAGAACTATTGCATTATCTGTGGTACCTAATGGTGTCGACAAAACGCGCCATAATGTACACTTTTGACACTTAGTCGTCGTACCTCTCTGAGGACGAGATAATAGTCATGCAGAAATGTCAAAAGTTGAAAGTTCAAAAGCGCGGTTTGTCGACAACATTACCACAGATAATGCAATAGTTCCTAAACTGGTACAAAATGGTTACATTTTGACAGAACGACATGACAAATATCTCGCGGTGCGCATCTTAGGCTCGCAGGTAGGAGTACCTTGCAGTGACAAGCATGTACGAGAGTGAAACAAGTGGATGTATTAAGTGATCTTGGCCTGCCCGTAGTGGCCATATAACAGGAGTAGTTATATTTATGTATAAACGACTAACTTTAAGAAATGTGGGAAGACGGAGGCAGCTGCCGGTGTTTCCTGTAACACAATGCGACTTTCTTGCCATTCGCTCCATTCACGGTTCATTAGCATTACCTGGAATGTTCACCAAATAGATATAAACATCTATTTTTTTAACTTATTTAAAATAATACAAATAGAACAATCTGCACAAGATTCTGAAATGTCAAACATGCACAAGGGTTGGCGGTGGAAACACAATTCAATACCTTCAGAGTTGTGCATGTTTTATGTAGACATCTTCTTGGTGGAAACCCAGGATAAGATGTTGAAGTCCTATGTCTTAAGTATTTATTGGTAAAATTAGTTTACAGGTTGTTTATTGAATACCTGGAAGACCTCACTACTGGCACATAGTATAAGCCTGTGAGCAGGATAACTGGAGCCACCCACTTCCAATGTCAAATCACTCATCAACTGCTCTGCATACAGAGTGGCTATCTTCAACAGGACACTTTGAGAATTGTCCACCTGAACGAATAGAGAATTTTAGTTATTTGAAAAATATAAATAGTGAAAATGTATTCAAATGACTGCTGGTGTCTATCTTTGATGTTTAGCTTTGGCTCTAGCAGTCGTTAGCCATGACGGAGGCCTTAGGGCGGCCTAAAAACTCCGTCGACAGACTCATACGAGCTTGCTTGCTATCTTTGTCTTTGATGTTATAAAGGTGGAGTCTCTGTGATATCCAGTGTTATCTTAGGACCTTGAGATGATTGATTTCTGCTCCTACCTTTCTGTTTATTGTGAAGAGGATGGTCGGTATACCTACCTCAAATTCCTCACTGTTTTCAGGGCTGTCTTTCTTCTTCTTCCTAGAAGACCCTGGTTGGTGGTCTACTGTTAGAAAACTCATGATGATGAACTGATATCTCAATGATAGTTTAGCACCCACATCCTAGATTTACTTATTTTACTTTAGTAACTCTAGTAATATTGCGAAAGAAATTGGACAGCCTTATTCCGACAAACAAAAATGGCCGACGCTCGCCTATGTGTGCGTTTGTTTGTTTTATGTACATAGAAACATTTTTGACTGCACACATTTGACTTGACATGACATTAACAGATAATAGAAACAAAGGCGCGCTGACTTTTCGGTAGGGACCTACTTAGTACCTAACTTGGTACCTAATTTACAGTGCTTGGATGTGAGTTGGATGGATAGTACAAATAAATTTATTTAAATAAATCAAGAATTATAGGTACATATTTACCTACATTCCATTGAATTTTATCTTAATTTATTGTTTTATTTACAAAGTATATTATATAATCAGAAGAAAACACAATTTCACATTCATACACACACTGTGAGGTCTTTAAGCAAATTTATCTTCAGGCGCTGCTTTATCATCATTATTTTCTACTAGCTCTTCATATCTATCTTGCAAAAAGTCTTGGTACGCATCTTTGATGGCTCCGGAGCATGCAACATAGTGCCCTCCAGAATGCTCACGAACCACTGGCTTTGAAAATAGAGTGATGAGAGATTCACTCATTTCTGGAATATAAAACATGAATTCTTTACTTTTTTTATTGAGTAATAAAATTAAGTATAGGTACATGGGCTTATCAACTCTCTCAAGACAAAACTATGGTCCATCTTATAAAAAATTAAGAGTAGGTACATATGTCTTGAAACTCTTAACTTTTGATAAGATAGGGATTATTACCTTTAGGTATAATAGAATCACTTTCCCCATACACATGCAATGATGGTATGGTAATGATTTCATCATAGAACCCTTTGTGTACTAAACTTCCTGATTTGAAGCCAGATGCGAATATTGCAAACTGAAATTCATAAGGTAAATCTGAAACAAGTAAAAAAATACAATGAGCAGATTCACACATCTAGAATGTTTATTTTTTAGTTTTCATTTTGGGAATACATAAATATACTAACATCCTTTTTGTGCCATAGCAGCTAATAAGCCAACCAGACATGCTCCTTGTGAAAAACCCATAAACCCATCAAAAGGACCATGTTCCTTGACTGCATTCTCAATCACCCGTAATGTGTTTTCAAATCCAATTGCAGGCCCACCCAGGCATTTGCCACTAAAGGTATTGTCTTCAGCATTAAACCACCAAGATCTGGCATCTGGAAGAACCATAGAATTATTACTACTTTTATCTCTATAACATTGTAGTACAAGTACCTAATTAGTTAGCACATGGTACATAATTTAATTTAGTATGTACCTTCCTAGTGGCATAGGCAACTGTGATATCTTTTGAAAACGTATGAATAGGGATCTAACCTTCATCTCCTGCACCATCTTCACTCACAACTTTATGCGGCCCGGACAGGAAGAATAGCTGAGCGTACTTCGCGACAGCTTTGCGAAAGGAGCCTATTTTCCCTTTGAACACGTTGCCATTCTGCCGGTATCCGTGGAAAGCAAGGATCTTCAGCTTCGGCCTGTCAGCTTTAGGATTATTGTTAGGCTGTGGTATCGACGGTGGTGGAGGCGGCGAAGAGTAACTTTGGTTAGAATTATTCGAGTTGTGTTCTGACATTGCTGAAAGCACTATAATCAATTTGTGAGCGTGGGAAAATGCTCATTCAAAACTTTATATGTAGGCAATTATTGACGATCTTTCTAAAATAGGACTAGGCAACCAAAAAATCTAAGATAAAATTCAAACACAACACAACACCACAACCAACATTGTTTTGGTTTGTTCATTTGTTTTCTAAAAACAGTTAAGTCAGTGTCATACTGACATTTTATCGAGTGATACTGTCATTGTCATTTAAAATGACTCTTATCTTTTGCAACACAACCACTCCATAAAAATCTAGCTCAATCAATGTTCCCAACTTCCCATCATCCATCCCATCCCCGTCCCATCCCATCACTATTTGGCGCCAAATCGGTCATGTCAAACAGAACTTGGTTTTTTGATAGTTCGTTTCATCGTTTGTTTGTTATTTTCCTTTGATTTGGAATACCGTAAATTCTTTGCTTTGCAGATTTCAGACTAAAATGGAAGACGGTGATTTTGATCAACGTCTTCGAGATCTACAAAGAGAATATCTCGAATTCTTGGACGATGAAGTAAGTGTTTACATTCCACCAAGAGGTTATGTTTGGTGCAAAAGTTTATAACAATTCATTTATTTTAGGAAGACCAAGGGATTTACATGGAGAAGGTGAAGCAGATGATAGCTGACCATTCACAGCGGCTAAACGTAAACGTGAATGATTTACGGCGTAAAAATCCTGAGCGTGCCAAGAGCTTACTGGAAAGTGCCTTTGAGGAACAAATAGCTTTTCAAAAAGCTCTAAAGGAGTATGTTTCGTCTATTGATCCGACATACGCTAAGGTCCAGGAAGAGTTCTTTGTGGCCTTTTCAGGTAGTTTTGGTAACAAGCATGTTACACCAAGAAGTTTGACTTCCCGGTAAGTACAAACACAAAAAAAACATTGTTTCTTTAAAACAGGTATCAAAGCTCTAGTCTTCAAATAACAACAAAAATAACAAGCTGGTGTCAATCCATATTATAATATAATCTACTATATAAAAATAAGTCGGGTTTTCCTTCCTGACGCTATAACTCCAGAACGCACAAACCGATTTCCACGGTTTTGCATTCGTTGGAAAGGTCTCGGGCTCCGTGAGGTTTATAGCAAAGAAAATTCAGGAAAAATTTCAACAGAAAAGTGGGAAAATTGAATTTTGTAAAGTCACACCCTAATGCGAGCAACGCCGCGAGAGACGGCTAGTATTACATAGTTTACCGGTCAGAATCCTACTTATTTTATGAAATAAAATCACAATTTTTTTTTTACCATGTGGGTCTCCATCAAAGTGTGTGAGACTATAGAACTAGTAATATATTTATTGAATAAATATAGTATAAAGTAGGTACTATATGTGTAGGTATAGCTAGGTACCTACCTACTATTATTTGTATTTGTTTATCATAATAATATGTAGCTAGTTATGTAGAACCATGAAAACATACCGTTGTTACTATCATCATGTTTATTATAGGCAGGTTGTAGTGACCCACTGCCGGGTATAAGCTTCCTCAAATGCCGTACTTCACACAAAATAAACACATTTCATTTAAAACTCTTGTTGCCAGTTTCACTTGCATTATTTATTATTATTTAATACTTTATTGCACAAAATTACAAATTTGTTACAAAGGGTGGACTTAATGCTGAAAGCATTGTCTGCCAGCCAACCCAAACGTGGTGGTGTAGTGAGGAGGTTGGCGTGCGACATTACATTGAATAATATTTATCTTACAAACTAAGAGCTATACCTACTATATAATTTAATATATAACTATATATATATATATATATATATATATATATATAACAAATCAAATAGAACATTACGTAACAGAAACAGAGGTAGGTATGGTAAAACAAGGTGGAATCTACCTTTATCAAAAAATAATGTTGTGAAAGGTGACATCATGCATTCACATAGAATAAACTATTTATGTCTATACTATTATAAAACTGTAAAAAAACAAAAACTAAAATTAAAGATATGGAAAAACTAAATATACAGATCTACTAAATAAACTATTCTGATTCCGAAAATCGAGTTTGTCTGTTTATCTTTTTGTCTGTTTGTTTGTTCGCGGATCACGCATTAACTACCTCTGCAGGGCTAGCATGGGCCGGGGACAAATTGTCTTTCCACCGTTTTTATCTACTTGTCGGTGGAAATAATTCTCTTCTCCACCTTACATAGCATGGCAACAGGGAAAAGGGATAAAATGTTTCCACTTGACGTTTTTCGTGGACATTATATCCCGCTACTCCCGCTTCATAGCATGGACTAGGGAAAGAGTGGATAAAATACTCTTCGATTGACATTTGACAGGGAATAACTATCATCTATCTCGAAGGTGGGTATAAAAGTAATTCTCCTTTGCTTACAAAATGTCTCGATCATATTTTTTCATCATTACGTCTCAATTCATTGATAAAAATGAACGGAAAATACACAGGAGGGTTATAAGGGATGCAAGTATTCCGTTCCACTTGCCAGATACCGAATTTCGCCGACTTTTTCGCGTCCACAAAGAAATGGCGGTATATCTGTGCGAGGAGCTGAAGGATGCCTTGCAGCCTCAAAATTCACGAGATGGTTTGCCGGTGCATATCAAGGTTATTTTAAAAATATTACGCTGTACCTACTTTGCTACATTCTGTGAAAACCTTATGCTACATAGAATTACTAACAATTACTAACCTACCTACAATTGTTTCCTATTATGTATAGATCCTTGCATCTATACGCCTAATGGCAGATGGTAGTTACCAGAGAGGTACCGGGCAAGACCATGGTTTGCCAGAACAGACCGCAAATAGTCGCAAAAACAACGAACTATTACCATAGATTTAATATACTGATCAAAATATTGAAGGTTGATGCGTCAATATCTCGTCAGTATTGTTTATTTTCTAGTAATGGCAACACAGACGTAGAGAACCGTCGAAACGCTATTCCCCTCGCTATTCCCCGTGGATAAAGCTTTCCACAGGCGAGGCCATGCTCGGAGGGTGGATAAAACTGACAACGGGGAAATGGTATTTATCCTTTCCCGGAGACAATTTGTCCCCGGCCCATGCTAGCCCTGCTGGACCAATTTTAAAGAAACATACCATTTGGAAGCCCTTTTTCCGGATATAGGCTATATTTTATTGAAATCAGAGATGTGGATTCTTAGATAGAGCTTGCACTCTCTAAACCAAAAGCAGCCATTTGTCACTAGGTTCATCATATGCTGGTTGACAGATATTTTGGTGGAATGTTTTGCACGCGTACGATGTCGCGGGTATCAGCTAGTTTAATAATATAATTGCAGGTACCTAGGAAACCTAATATGTGTAGAAGGTATAGTCACAAGGGTCTCTTTAGTGCGCCCCAAAGTGGTCCGAAGTGTGCACTACTGCCCTGCCACTAAGAAGGTTATGGAGAGAAAATACACAGATCTGACATCATTTGAAGCTTTTCCCACTACTGCTATTTACCCAACAAAGGTACCTATAAATGAATATTAACCTTTGGTATGCCGGAATGCAAATCTAAGCCAGACATAATAGCTTTTTTATTGTGTCGGGGTTCAGGCATACAGAAGGTTATTATGGTGTATAACGTACTTCTAAATAATGGGTTTCTATTGAGAATCACGACAAACAAATGATTTCTCACCGCAAACCACAAAATAGTAATAAGTACCTACGGAAGTGTACTAAAAACATTGTGATGTGCAACAGTTCAATTCAAATCATAAGGTCAAGCAAAATGTTTACTAACTGCCACAAGTTGCATATTTAGCAATTTTAGCAAAAACACTAGGTACAAGACGTTGTCATATACTACCTACAGTAGTCCTGCTTTTTATAACAGCTCTACCTATTTCAAGTCTCTGTAAAGTAATTCGGTGTTAAGCCTTGCTCACTACGCTCGACGTACAGAGGATTCCACATTAAAGCATGTCGACCAACGATTCTTCAGATTCCGAGTGACCACAGGAACTCGTATACAAGCTATAGTAGGTGCCAAATAACACCGCAATACAGGTCATTCACCCACCTTCAAAACGATGTCGCAAAATTCAATTTATGAATGGTAAACAAACAGTACTGCGAGATTCGAGCGATTACCGTCTTAGCGACAGGTTTGTATGGAAAGCCACAGAATTAGCCATTCATAAAATGAATTTTGCGACATCGTTTTGAAGGTGGGTGAATGACCTGTATTGCGGTGTTATTTGGCACCTACTATAGCATCATAGTTATCATACATACATTCTCTGTCCATTCGAAACAAGGAACAAGTTTCGTATCGATCTTACAGGACGACGAAGGTAATGCCCTAGAGACAGAGTTCGGCCTCTCCCGCTACAAGGACCACCAGACTCTCACAGTCCAGGAGATGCCAGAACGAGCCCCCGCAGGCCAGCTGCCTCGGAGTGTAGACATCATCTGTGATGATGATCTAGTAGACCAGTGTAAACCAGGAGACAGGGTGCAGATTGTCGGCAATTATAGGTGCCTCCCGAATAAGCAAGGGAGTTTCACTGCTGGTACTTTTAGGTAAGTATTTAGAGCTCATTTCGTTTTCTTTACTTATCCAGCAATGTACAGCGAATGTTACAGCTGGTGGACAGGTTTGTGGGCTCTTTGAGAGTGCTGGAAACTTTACTTGACTTCTCAACAATGACCAGTTGGTAACCAAAGTTCCCCGACGATGAAATACATAGCGCAGTTCACTTTTTTGTACGATTTATCGTTGTGTAAAAGTTTATGACGCCCATACAAATTTAGAGCCTTATTACACTGGCAATTCTACCCGTTACGAGCTCGGGTTCTTAAGGCGTGTTCCCTGCGCCATGTTTTGAACAAAAATTGTTCTTGAACATTATTTGTTCAAAATTTCCCGTCCGCTGCGACTTAAGCAATGTTCAGTAAACAAAATCTTCCTGTGTCCAAATCTAACATAAAATTAACGATTCCCCCGCCCGCAGACGAACGCGGGGCATGTTTTCTACAAACTCCGGCAAACACGTTCAAGTGTATTTGCTCGACAAAACATTTATGTCACGCCCCTTTCTTATATTCGAACAATGTTGTGTTCAAAACATGGCGCAGCGGACACAGCTTTACCCTTTACCTATTTCCAGAACAATCCTAATAGCGAACAACATAACGCAAATCAACAAAGATTTCAACATGTCAATCACGCTAGACGACGTGAAGCTATGTAAACGGTTAGCAAAGCAATCTAACCTGGATATGTTCGAACTACTGGGCAAGTCTCTCGCTCCGTCGATACATGGCCATGAGTATATCAAGAAGGCTATTCTATGTCTGCTGCTTGGGGGTATGGAGAAGATTCTTCCCAATGGAACTAGACTTAGAGGGTGAGTTTTATTCGTCGCAAGTGTTTTAAGTCTTTATTCGTCGCCTATATTCTAAAATATTGCTTAGTCTAATGGGTCTACAACTTGAAAGGTTTACAAACCAGTGACTTCTGTGTTTAGCGTGGTGATTTCTGTGTCTAGCGCGGTGACTTCTGTGTTTAGCGTAGTGACTTCTGTGCTAAAATGGTAAAGGTCGTTTTTGTGTTCCAGTTCAAATTTCTAAAAACTAATTAGATAGAATAATAATCAGGCTTTTGCATCGCATACAGCGTCCTGAGCCACTTTTTACCCATTCTCCGATGAACGAGACGCTGCAGTGCCTGGGACATTTTTGAGATGTAATAACATCACGTTTATTCAATTCCAGCGATATAAACATCCTTCTAATCGGAGACCCATCAGTAGCGAAGTCCCAGTTACTTCGCTACGTCCTACAGACCGCACCTCGTGCTATCACAACCACAGGACGAGGCTCTTCAGGCGTGGGCTTAACCGCTGCTGTTACTACTGACCCCGAAACTGGTGACCGCAGGTACTTAAAATAAACATGCTGTTGATTGAAGCCACGTGACGAAGGTTACGTCATCACTGCCATACGGGGTTCTTCTGACGTAAGTTTTGCCGCTGCTGTCACTACCGCCCTCTGCCGACCGCAGGTATCATTGCTAACTAGGGATGTCGAAAGTGAATGTCGATATATCGATATTTATAAAAATAATCAATATCGACGTCGATATTTTGAGGAAAAAATATCGATAAATCGCCTATTGCTAACATGCTATTATAGCACGTTTGCATCCGTAGCGGTATATACCTACTAGCACTATTAGCTAGCCTCACAGAAAAAAAAAACACAGTTGGGTTTATAAAAAATGATCTATGTACTTCGACGCTACGAAAATATCCCTACAAGTTTTTAAAATGGGTTTTTGTTTTCATTAAGGGGCTAACAACCTTCTAACAACAGCTCGCTTGCATCTTTCAACGTTTCTGAATGTATAAAATCACTGAACTTAAGAACAATCGCAAACACGCACACAACATTATTGTTTGCGATATTTCTTATTCAATTTCAATAATTTTATATCTGCTGTTGAAATGTGCGAGCGAGTTGTTTGACGCTTTTTAACAACTCATTTGATCCTTCAGACTGGAAGCCGGTGCAATGGTTCTCGCAGACCGAGGAGTGGTGTGCATCGATGAGTTTGACAAAATGTCGGACATCGACCGAACAGCGATTCACGAGGTCATGGAACAGGGACGAGTTACTATTGCTAAGGCGGGAGTGCACGCGACTTTGAACGCTAGGTGTTCTGTATTAGCGGCCGCTAATCCTGTATACGGACGGGTGAGTTTTAACCTTATTGTTTCTAGTATAAGGTTGATTTGAATATAGGCAGCAAAAGCCATGTAGCAGCAAGATTTGGTTTTTGAAATATTTTCGTAAGAAATCTGTCCAAAAAAACCATTGAATCTGATGATATCCACCATCTGATGAAGAGTATCTAAAAAATCCTTGTCAGCAAGGGTCATTTTTAAGTAACATTACTATTTCCAGTACGACCAATACAAAACTCCTATGGAGAACATAGGGCTCCAAGACTCTCTGCTGTCGCGTTTCGACCTTCTGTTCGTGATGCTGGACATCGCAGACGCAGACCACGACAACATGATTTCTGAACATGTCCTTAGGATGCACAGATATAGGTAAGATAAAGATAATAGATAAGATAAAATGTTTATTGTAGTCTTAAAATTAACATTAGGTAAAAAGTAACTTGGAGTAGACTCATGTTTGTAGATGCACCTACATGTAATAAGTAACTATTCTAATAAGTAACTATTCGTAAGCAATTGAAACATGTATAAATGAGTTTGGATGCGTCGCTCTTCCTCTAAGAGAAGAGTAAGGTAATTGCCTGACTTTTATTTAGTCGCGCACCGAGCCGCTTCACTCCTGCATGTCACTGCAACTACCTGAGTGTGTGTGTGTATTCATCTATTTCTAGCAACAGGTGTGGTGTATTTTCATCTTTTTAACCAACTTCAAAAAAGGAGGAGGTACTCAACGCGGATGTATTTTTTTTAATGTTTGTTACCTCAGAACTCCGTGATTTATGAACCGATTTGAAAAATTATGTTTTACCTAAAAGGGTGTACATTAAAGTTTCATCGATGTCGGTTCAGTAGTTTGGCAGTTAAATAAGAATAAGTGGAAAAAATACGACATTGCGTATTTTGCTTGCCTGTGACTTATGTAAGTGTTTGTTTAGGAAAATTAATACTTATTAATTTTCCTAAACAAACACTTACATAAGTCACTTTACTAGGTGCAATGATACATTGGTATAATGTCACTGAAGCATACATTATTTCATTTGATCCAGAAATCCTAAGGAGCAAGATGGTGAAGTGTTGCCGATGGGATCGTTAGTCGAGATGCTGTCTACTGAAAACCCCGATAATGATGAAGCCGAGGTAAGAATACTCTTAAAATGTCACTGTGCACGACAGAATAGATATAAGTTAGATATAAGAGTACCTAGTAGCCCTAAGCATGTAGAATAGTTATTCTTATTGGTCAGGTAGGTTAAGCCGAAATTATACGATTCATTGTCTAGTGTTTTACTGAGAGACGCGAGTAGGTAGGTAGGTCCAAGGAATAGAGTTAAAACTCTGGGTCAGGTTAGGAACTTTTACGCCTTACCTAGCTAGGTAGTTAAGTCTTAATGGGGACGGGAAACCTATCTACAGATTTTAGATCCGCTTAGGTCCTAGTTCAATAGTCGTGTGAGAGTCGGTTCTATAGTAGGTGCCAAATAACACGGCAATACAGGTCATTCACCCACCTTCACCGCGATGTCGCAAAATTAAATTTATGAACAGTTGCAAACGATTTATAGATAGCTCAACTTGTCCAAATCGGAGTTTCTTGACTTGACAAACTGTTGTTTCAGGAAACAAACCAATCAATATACGAGAAGTACGACCCCCTACTCCACGGCAACACGCGGAGTAAGAAGGACCAGATTATCAGCACCAAGTTTATGCGCAAGTTCATACATATAGCTCGGCTTATGAAGCCAAAGCTCACTCAGGAGGCGTCGGACGCTATCGCTGATGAGTACGCCAAGCTGCGGAGTCAGGATATGATGGAGAGTGATGTAGCGAGGGTAAGGTCAACGTCAAGCTGGATCTGACGTTTAGAATACCGGTTCTAACTTCGGGGGGTTAAATTATCAAAGCGCTCGTGGCGTTACTTCTAATTCTAGTTCGTCGTGGGGGAATAAGATCTGCACTGACGTCCCGCGTTGGGGTGTATTGTGCATTGTCCCCCTGCTGACCTCACCCCAACCAGCCCAACTCCTTGAAGTAACGGAGAAAGACTTTGGGTTGATGACAGCAATGTTCCAGCATCCCCGATGGTGTTGTGGATGCCAAGGAGTGAGACCCGATCAGCTCCTGCAGTCCCGTTTTGGATCTGGCTTCGGCTGTGGCAGAGCAATGTAGCAAGACATGCTCTACTGTTTCTTTTTCCTGAAGACAGCCACGACAGAGGTCGCTGTCTGGCGTTACTTGTTTAGTCAATCTTCACCGATTATCTTAGTTAGGTGCCAGTTCTTCACGACCAGTCTTATGCTCATTTTGCCGGAGATTTCAGTTCTGTTTTCAACGTCATTTTGACGTCATCCCTGCTAGAGTAAATTATAAATATTATATCTATCTATCTAGAATAAATTCTCTGCCGGACTAAGCAAATGTAGCAAGACCCCAGAGCCTAATAAATTAACGGGCAGGAAACGAATTGCGTCTAAATCATTACAATTACATTTTGTGCTAGACTATCCTAGATCGCGCAAAGGAAGATCACGCAGTTTGAACATAAGTAATACTACCGAATACCTTCCATTGGTCCTGCAAAGGCCAAAAGCCAAAAGTCTCTCGGCGTGGAAGATCTTCCCTTTTCGTAAGAGGACACACATCCTACCGTGTTCTCCTCAGACATATAGAATATCTCGTTTAAATAAACACATGGCCTATATCTTTGGCTACACTTCCAGACACAACCAGTAACAGCGCGTACACTTGAAACTCTGATCCGTCTGGCCACAGCGCACGCGAAGTGTCGTCTCAGCTTCCAAGTAACAGAGGACGACGCTATGAAGGCTATACAGCTGGTACACTTTGCATACTTCAAAAAGGTAAACTTATGGCGCTATGAAATGATCGTTCCTTTATATATACAATAGGCCTTTACATCTATTGAAGATAATTTATAAAGCGTCAGGGAACCTATGCCTACACTTAACGGGACACTGTAGTGCCTGGGACAATGATTAGATGGAGTAGGCTCTCCCAGCACCTATACGATCCTCTCAGTCTAGTCAGCCATACCCACAGGAAAGACATCGTCAATACGTGCGGAGCTGACTAAGCCAAGGGTTTCCTCACGATGTTTTCCCTCACCGTTAAGCTCGTGTTGATGCGCATATAAATTTTCCGAAACTAAAAATCCATTGATGCACGGCCGGGATTCGAACTCTTCGTCCTTTATTGTTTGTAATTATGGTTATCGTAATCGATCTTAACTTTCCAGGTGTTAACTAAAGAGAAGCGTCGCAAACGCCGAGCGTCGTCAGATGAGGAGCCAGCCGCATCGGACAGCGAACAGCCTTCGCAGCCCAAAGCGAAGCGATCCAAACGAACAGTTTGTATTCTAATAACATACTAGCTTTTGCCGCCTACTCCCATTGCATCAGAATTAACATTAGCCTTTTTTGTGCAGCCAGCTTAAGGCGTAGGTTAAAGGCAGACAACATTCTCGCTCGCACATTTCAACATTTTTGAATTATGTGTATTTTGTAAATATTGTGAATATAGTAGGAATTGTTTTGATTTTAGTTGTTAAGGGGGGGTTGTTACAAGCTTTATGAAGATATAATAGAACTAAATGTAATTATGTGAAATTGCAGAGCTTCAGGTTCGAGAAAATAACAATGCAAAGGTTTAGTAAAAATATCACATTGATACAAACAAGTTTTCTAACCAAAAAATGTGCACTTTAATTTATCGCATTGATAAAAATATCTGTGTTAATTTAGGTCCAGGACAATATATATATTCCAAGTTTCATCCAAATTGGATCAGTAGTTTTTGCGTGAAAGAGTAACAAACATCCATACATACAAACTTTCGTGTTTATAATATTAGAGGATAGGATATGAGGCGTTCTTTTATTCTTGATTAACTCTTGTTTTCAGACAGCAGACGGCGCTCAAGACCCGTACGAATTCTCATCAGACGAAGAAGCGGAGCCAGTATTGCGAGCTGCGCGCGTCATACAACCAGATCCAACAGCTGATCGCACCACAAGATCACAGGCTCAGAAGACTGTTATACTAGCCGACAGGTACCTTGGAAATGGAAAAAAATGGAAATGGAGATAAACTTTGCATTTTACAGGATTTTATTTGATCCTAATTTGCAATGTGAAGTGAAAATAATTCTGCACGGGCGACCGGCGAGGTCTATCCCTGCAGATCTACCAGATCTACCGGACTTGCCAGCTCTTCTGGGCGACCAATGCCAATGGCAATAAACTTGATTCCCTAGCTAGGATACTCTTGTTGGATTTAAATAAATGCTTCATCTCAGAACAGGGACTTTAGACTCAGTTCGTCAGAGGTTTTACTCTAATAGGGAAAACTTGTTCACTCGTTGGTGAAACGAGCTTTTGACGTCATTTTGACGTCATCTCTACTAGAGTAAAATCTCTGCAGAAGTGATAATAAGGCATAGCAATTGCTGAGAAAAGTGACTGAGCCACAATGTTTTTCCCCAGATTGGCCCTTTTCAAGACATCACTACAGCAGCTATTCCGGGAAGAGCGTGCGAACTCTCTTCCCCTAGATCGTGTGACGTCATACCTCAACGAACAATACTCTCACGCTCCGTTCGACTCGGCTGAAATTCACGCGGCGCTTGATAAAATGACGCAGGACAACCATGTTATGATGGCGGACGATATTGTGTTCTTGATTTAGAATATACTTAACGACTTCTAAAGCACGACACACCGCAGCGTTGTGCGTCACGATCGCGAGACCAAGGCTTTAGGGCGCGTTTGCACTGACGCGGAGTGTGATGAAGTCTTTCTGTATGTGTCAGTGGAAAAGAAACCTTGTATTTATTTATCTATCTAGCATAGATCTTTACAAAACACTCATTGGCACTTTCATGTTAAGTGGCAATAAGTATTTTTCAGCAAAATATTGAAGGTTTATAAGTACAAAATTCCACAATTGTAGTGTAAGTTAGTAAGTCCAATGTGTCCAAGAATCTTTTACTGTGAGCAATAAGCTTTACAAAGCCGTAGTATGTAAGCGCCTTTACAAATAGATTATCACAATCATGTAACTAAATATAGACTAATTTTGTATCAAAAGTGCCTGTGAATTTAGTTCCACCGAAACTTGTGTTAGTTCTTTGAGGAAATTTGTTGATTAGTTGTAAGATTTGTACTTTGTGTAAACAAACATAAATACAATAAACTGAATTTTGTATATAATATATTTTATTAAACTTTCTTATTTGTACCTAACTAACCGAATCACAGAAAAAATCGGCTGTCCGAAAGCGATAGTTTTACGACGTAGTAATAATCGCTGGATTACCATACAAGACACTCGCAAGTCATATCAAAAAGGCGAGCATAAAGATTCCATTATTAGTACTAAGTTGAAGTTCACGTTCATTTCCTTCCTTTACTTTTGCTGCCTTTTCCTTTACCGGATTTGTTTACCTTCCCGCCAAATACCTTTTTAGGTTTGTTGAACTTCTGGCCCTTGTCGTTTTTGAAATTGCTCCTTCCGCCACCATCTTTGCTTTGGAAGTTTCTTCCACCCTTTTTATCTTGGTTTCTGCCACCTTTTTTGTCTTGGAAGTTCCTACCGCCGCCATCTTGATTTCTCTGAAACTTTCTTCCGCCATCTTGGTTTTGGAACCTTCTGCCGCCTTCTTTATTGCTTTGAAACTTTCTACCACCTTCTTTGTTATTCTGGAACTTTCTGCCGCCATCTTGGTTCCTCTGCACTTTGCCACTGGTGTCATTGTTTTTGTGGAATTTCTTTTTTAATTTGTTGTCTAATCTCATCTTTTTGAAGCCTCTAGGCTCGTCGTCACCTGTTTTCCGTTTTCTATTGGGATGTTCACTGAATAGATCTGAAAAGAAAGGCAAATTATATTTTGAGTTGCAATATTTCCTGTTTACTTTTTCATTGCAAGAAATGTTTACCTTTCTCTGGTTCAGCTCCAACTTCCTTCCTATAGTAATCTGCATCGTTGTCTTCATCAATATCCATATCCACCGTGGTTTGTGACTCGGCTGCAGCCAGCTCCATCAATCTGCAAAGTAAATGGGAAAAAAAAGTAATAAGAAAATAAAGTCGAAATTTGGTTGTATTTTAGGTTAGTTAGCCGCGATCGGTCGATCTAGGAGGCCTAAAGTTTTACAACTGAAATGATGATGAAACTGATTTAGATACTGTATGTAAAATGAGTACTAGGTACGAACAGATCTTAAGGTTAAACAAGTCGCAGTCAGTCGCACACCTTTCCATACAAACGTGGAAGGGTAACCACTCCACTGTTTGACGTTGACCAACCAAAACTAAGGATTATATCAATTTATCTCGTCATAATCTATGTCTGTATGCAGCCCAAACCGTAAAAAAAGTATTCATTTAAAAAATACAAGCTTCTAAACTTTCGTATGGAAAGTATTTTTAGCTTGTATTGTTTACCCTTCCACGTTTGTATGGAAAGGTGTGCGACTGACTGCGACTTGTTCAACCTTAAGACGATATCTACCGTGCCTAATATCAGTGCCAGTAGGTTAAGATCAGTCGATATTGCGTCGTAAAAACTCTGTGGGAGTGCGCTATAAGTGTTTTATTGCATACCTCTGGCTCTCAGTCTGTTCCTTCTTTTTCTTGATTCCCTCCAGCGCCTTCTGCTTGTTATCTTCTTTCTCCCTCTCCTTCCGTTTGACGTTCTCCTCTTGTTGCGATTTTCGCTTTTCCTTCTGTTTCCTATTAACAAAATAACGGTTAGTATTTTTTAACAACTACCTAATACCGCCTTCAGACTCAGCTCATGCCGCTGCCGGCAATAAGGCCATGATTAATTCCGGACTTATTTCCACAGTAACATCGCCTTTATTCTTATTAGGTAACAAGAGCATGAACATGGGCACGAGCCAGGATAGAGGCATGATCGCCTAATCTAAACGCGCCATAACATTATGTTCAATTGAGTATTTTTGCGACTTACTTTTTCTCTTCTCTCTTCTTCTTGATTTTCGCTTTCTCCTCATCGGTCTTTTCGACCAGCTCGTGGTAAAGTACCTCGCCATCCATAAAACCATCTTCTACCTAAAACGAAATAAAACAAAAAAACTATATTATCAACAGGTAGAGTTAAATCGCTCGCGGCTTGCTTGCTTAGTCAATCGTCACCGATTATCTAAGTTAAGCGACGTTCTGCGCGGTCACTATTAGGATGGCTGACGGTTAATGACATTTACATCTGTTGAACACAGCGCCATCTGTGGTTCAACGGCTGTATTAAACACTGCGCCATCTGTGCTTCAACAGCTGAACTAAATAAATAGGTAAGCCGATACCTAATTAATCTTTCACTTCGAGTACTACATAGACTAGTTAGCTAATTAGTTAAGACAGTTGCCACTGTAGGGCGCTGTTCCTTACTATATTATCGCCGCATGGTCTGGGCGTCGCCCTCTTTTCCCGGCAGTCGAATCGACTGGTTGTGCCTACCTACTAAATTATTTAATAAACGCTTTTGTTTCATGGCCACGGATCTTCTTCCTCCTGCATTAGACAACATCTGAGCGCTGCCGTGCTTCGGCAGGCACGCTAAACTGTCGGTCCCGGCTCTAGCAATCGTTGACGGAGGCCTTAAGGCGGCCTAAAACTCCGTCACTAGAGTTGGCCACTAACTCATATGAGCTTGCTTGCTTGTACAGGTTGAGTGTGGAGTTGAAGTAAGACATACCTTCATAAGCTGGAAAGATATCCTCGGTCCCAGTTCGAACAGCCGTATGGCGGATTTTGAGTCCGCGGCCGCGCCTCTCGTCGCTAATGACTGCGGTAGAATGATTTGTGAGTTTGGATCGTCTTCAAACTCGCTTTCCGACATCAATGCTGCCCTGAAAAATAAATCGAAATATATAAAACTCTTTTGAAGCTGACTTAGAATCAACGCACAGCCTAAACTATAAGTCCTAGAGGTATGAAATTAGGAGGGTAGTATCTTTATATAGTGTAGGGGTGCACTAAGAAAGGAATTTTGAAAAGTCACACTCTAAAGGGTATAGAACGCGAGCAACGCCGCGGGCGACGGCTAGTTTATGGATAAATTTAATATTGTGGAAACTATTTTTTATGAGGTTTAACGGCACAAAATGGCCTACCTGCTGTTAAGTAGTTACCTCTGCCTATAATGTATACACCTAGACTAGAGAATGTCCATTGTCCATTGAGGATGTGCTCTGTATTATTTTTAGTGCAGTATTAGTAAGGTCAACCTACTCCATAGTTTTCGGACGCCAGCAATGCAATATCAGATAGCATTTTAGACTTTATCCTAACTTTTTTTTGTATCCATAAGGTCAATAAGTTCATACTTTTCAAAGAATTCCGACATATCCTTGCAACGGTTGAGATTCGGTATCTTTCCTTGGACCACCTTCTTTGTTCCCTTGTTCAGTCCGACTGGCGTAGCTCTGATGACATAGTGCCGAAGGTCAATCAACTTTGTAGCAGGGTTGTAGTTCATTAAAACACATCTCCTTATGTTTTTCAGTTTGACCTGAAAAGGGTTTTCTGTATTACTACAACTATGTATGTGTGTAGTGTGTGCAATATGCATGTGTTAAAATAATGTAGGTCTATGATAAAATAAGGTACCAACAGGACTGTTGGGGGATTTTGGTCATCGTGAAGTTAGGCATTTTGATGCCTGGAAACCATTTTGTTTGAAAAACCTCCATTGGGCATTGAACTGACCTCCAACATTAACCATACTGTATCATTACAATATTTCACTTACATTAGTAATATTGATAGTGGGAAACATATTCTGAAACATAGAAGCCATGAGCTTCATATGCATGCCTTCTCCTGAGAAGCTGTTGAGGACAATCAGTGGAGCCGATTGGAAAGCACGCATCATTACATACTGCTTCTTCAGTGAGGATATAACATCACGAGCCAAGCTGTACTGTGGAATAAAAATTACAATATGAATATAAAAATTATATATTTTGTTCTGGTGCAGAGTTAAAATTACTTGTATTAAACGAAAAAACGCCTTTGTTCAAGGTGGAAGTCATTTCGACAAATAATATTAATCCAAAGTGGCTTTTGAATGTTTCGTAATTCCATAAGAACTTACATTGTGTAATTTGAAGGTCAGTGTGGGTCCACGGGGTAAACGGGCTAGTCTCATGTAGGATCCAAGCTCTGTCTCAGTGAACATCATCAAGTGGGAGACATGCAAGTACCCAGACACGGACACAAAGTCCTTTAGTGTGTTCTTTTTCCTCTCCTGTAATAAGTTACATTTTAGTTTACGTAATAAACCCCCTTCAGATTTAAAGTCTAACTAAACACTGAAATGTAGCCTACAAGAAGCATACCTATTCCACATGTAGGTAATGCATGCTACCTCGGTAGGAATTCATTCTAACTTATCACACCGGAATTTACTGCAAGTAGTTAGGTATAGGTAGTCACAAACCTTTAATGCAGAGGCTGTAAAAGGTTCCATAATCTTCCTGAAATCTTTCGCCAAATCCATCAAATCCTTGCTGCATTGTCCGCGGTGAATGACAAAGGAATGCGGAGCCTTTACCAAGTTCTCGGGCTCCAGGGACTCCTTTGTAGCAGGATTCTTCTTCACACATTTACCTTTGCGTTTACCCATGGTAAAACTATGTTTTTAGAACTTTTTCGACAATACAACGTTTCTCAACTAATTTATTACGGTTTCTATTACTGAAATCGAAGTATTTAAGTCAGATTATGCACTATTTTATTGCATTATTTTGGTGTTTCAAAATAATGCGCATGCATGATTTTTTTGAGGTTATTTTATTTATTTTGTAATTTTTGACAGTTTGCCATTTTTTTTCGCTCCTCGGAGCAGGCTATAGTTTAGAACCATACCGCCTAGTCTTACGTTATGCACATTTATTTTGATTGACTGACAGTGACAGGACAGTTTCCGTTTCGTTCAAAACTTTAATCAGTCTTCGAATGCCGAATGGGTCTATGTATATAGATAGGTACCTACCTAACCACCTAACTTTTATTTCTAGAAGTGCCAAGCTTTATTTGTTTCGCTTGTAGGGTGCAAGTTTGGATCCGAACCCACTAACGCTCTAACAAGTTACTTTAGAACTCCAGCAGCTCCACCTGTCTTCTTTCCATTTGTATTCAATTCTATAGGTACCTACTTACCTACCAGTCATAACTTCTGACTTGGTTAGATAGATGATAGCCAGTAGATATTAGAAATAGGTAGGTACCTAGGTAGGTTGGTAGGTACTTAGTTAAGCGATACCTAGCTAGCTACATACCTACCTAGCAAATAAAACACATCATAACAAATCAAAACAGCTGTATTTCCTGCTGGTTAATTTGTAATTTCCCATACCTGCACATGAATTAGGTACTATACTAAATGGTAGGTACTCTTTGTCTAGTCTCTTACATTGTTACCTATTGATTTGCGAATTGAAAAAGTAGAAAACATCTGAGATTGAGACCTTAGTATTAAAACTACCATGAATAAATATATAATAAATTATAGGTTTTAGCGTAGTGCATTTACCGATTTTGACACTGTGTATTTCAAGCAGGTATTAGTGCTGATAATGATAAATCCCTCTTTATCACCTAAGGCCTTGCCTATCCACGTAGTTACCGCTTGACTTTGAATCAGAGCACGGGCTTAGGTGAAAGAGATGTATAGAAGAGAAAAACGCTTATTTGAGGCTAAACATCGATGTACTTTATGAGAAATAACATCTAACCAAACCCAGTATTAAATCCCTGGACTAGTCCTGAAATTATTTCAAATTTTATAGTGTTACAACCAGACGAATAAGAATAATAGCTATAACTAAAACTGTACTATTTTTTATGAGAATACCTACGCTATGGAACAAGCAGACGGCCTACCTAATGCTAAGTGGTATGCTAACCTCTGTCTATAACAACTTATTGCCTCACTGAGCACGTCCACTGAAGACTCGTCCTTGTACTCGACTCTAAGGCGTAGGTAATGATGTTTCAAAGTTAGGACTCGATATAAAAATTCATCATCCAGCTGATAATATTGGACACTTGGATGAAGTTTGTTTATTCGTCTAAGCTGGAACACTATTAAATCTTGTGATTGCTCACATAGGTAAAATTATATAGTCCAATACTAGTCCTAGAATATCTACGACTCACCAAAACTAGAAATTCGAAACGAAATATTATACAAAAAACTGGAGGTGAGCATTAGTATGGGCTCATATTTTGATACCCTATTTTAGTGCTGGTGCAAATATAATTTAGTACCCAAACTATCCTACTGTTTTTTTGGGATTTGTTTTTTTTTTTACGAACATTGTATTTGGTAGCAAACCTTCTCTCAGAGAATTTATTAGCAGCGTTTTACCTGAAATAAAACGCATATTAAAATACTTACCTCACTGGAAGCTTTATATTGAGAAGGCGTATCCGGTTCCGTCGTATTTCCATTCGTTTTAGTACTTTTTACCCGTGTGTATCCGGTCAAGTGGCGCCACCTGGCGGGTGCGATTCATTTTTGCTTCGTAAAATGAAACACGCCATATTGAATTCATTGGCTTAATTTCACCAGGCAGAGATTAAAGTGAAAGCTTCCAGTGAGGTAAGTATTTTAATATGCGTTTTATTTCAGGTAAAACGCTGCTATTAAACTACTGTACCGTCACTGGAAGCTTTATATTGAGACCTGTTTGTTATCGCCTGGTGTCGCCACTTGTATAATTAGGTAACCTAGCGCCAATGTGACATTTAAATATTATAGCAACAAGTATACAATAATACAATTTAACTCTTAGTAAAAGACTAGTATAGTATTATATAATCTGTGGTAAAAGTGATTTACGAATAAACCAAAATTGAACCTGTAAGTGTAAAATATTCATTTACTATTTTTAATTACTTATGTAATAATAAGCTTAATCATTTTGCTACAATCAAAAATCATAAGTAATGTAATGATCATAATCTTATTTCACACATACATTTGTATATTTTAACCAAGCTTATTTATTGCTTTAAATAATTGTGTTACACCTACTTTCAGATTGACTGCTGCTCATATCTCTCGCCTGTAAAAATGCTGGAACGTATTAGCTGATCGCTAATTTTCTCGGCCAAGATTTCGTCAAGAGAACGATTCTCTAACCAACTCTTCCGAGAAACCGCAGATCGAACGCTTCGTGAAGGTGCTGTAATACCTGCTTGTTCAAACAACGTTTTAACCTAGACTGCTATGACAGTGCATGATGTAGGTTTAGCGATACTTCTTACCGTAACAAACAAATTAAATGATTTGGTTGTGCAACGTCTTTCATTTAAAGATTAACAGCTCTTTCAATCCATACTAACGGAGTACTAGTAAAGTATTATAATTATGATCTGTGAGCAAGGTTAAGTTAGGATGATCAGCCTAGCCAGACTGTCTATAACTACCTGCAGTCGGTTTTTGAACGGATTATCGGCCAAAATGTGATACTGCTATTTGATCTAACGCAGTGATAACGATATTTAAGAATAAGTTCAGGTCGTGGATGCGAATTCCTGAGCAAAGTAATACTAGTATAGCAGTGTGACGCGATACTTGAAACAAATTACTACTGTCTACTGCATAGTCCATTAAAAAGCGAAGTTAGTTCACTAACTTCCTAGACCGGTGGCTTGGAAGTTTTCGGATTTCATAGAGCTATTGATTTTAGAGTGTACTTAACCAAAAAATGAGAGCTTAAGAGACTGAAAGTGCTAGCGTTACATAATGTAGATGTAGAGACTACAAATTGATGTAAAAGAATAGTATTGTATGATTACTTGTTAATCAAAAGTAAATCTATTTGTGACCCCGTAGGCATTTTTACGTCAACTTTATTAGATTTACAGCAAGAAATCCAATGATTCCAAGCCACCTCATATGTTTTTAGAGTAGGCTTCCGCCAGGAATTTATAAGCAGCGATAACTGTTCAGTGTTCCATGTTGTTATTGCTTCTGACCACCCTATATTTCCACACATCGAGAGTTATGTTGTCAACCAGCGGAGGTGGAAGCCCTGTCGATACGTCGATGGAGATTTTTCAGTGTCAATGGTGCTGCCAAAGCTTGAGCTTTGAAGTCGGCTCGCCAAAATACCATTGCCCACCGGGGATGACTACGAGAAATATTCCCGTTGACTGATTTAGGTGAGCAAAGACTCTGAGGACTAGAAACCGTGGTGGGAACAGCCACGCAAGTTGGTAATTCCATAGAACACTGAACGCGTCGTGAAACAAAGTTTGGCGGTCTCTTAGGTCTCGGGACATAATATAATTGTTGACATACATGTCTTCGGTCTTGTACTTACTATGTTACTTACTTTGCAAAAACTACGTCCACACAGGCCGGTAGTAGATGCCACTCGATGAGGAGGCGACGATGACGTGCCAGATGGTCTGCAAGATTGATTTGACTTTGAAGGGCATATAGAATAGCCAGCATCTCATTCCGGTTGCAGTGTAGACCTTGCTCTTCCTGCGACCAATTGCCCGAGAGGGCATCTGTTGTCAAAAAGTTCGCTGGATGCGGGTATGATAAAAGACAATTCAGTCCACCAAACCAGTAGGTAGGTCATTGTCGACAGATCTGGAAATCTGTTCATGAGCATTATCATTGACGATGGTTGAGTCGTTATCGAGGCACAACAAAGCTGGCAAAATTTATTATTAAATTATTATCTGAAAATCTTTTACGGTTACCTTTGTTTGTTTGAGAACTTGATCAACTTTCTGAAATATTTTTATAGATTTTTCTTTGGGTAGAGATTTTAGGTTGTCACAGGGACTCCAAGTACATATGCCGAGATATATTATGCTCTTTTGTTGAGGACTAATTTCTCGACATTGACTACCCATTTAACGTTTGGACTGCGACCTTGACATGTTCGTGAAGTAAGTCTGCTTTTTGGTATACTATCAGGTAATCTTCGAGATATACAACGATTCTGTCAAACCAATTTTATCGCAATGCCTGAGCCACCTAATTTTCTTAGTATAGAAAATATTTTGAGGGCTGAAGTCATTTCTGGCAGCTCTTTGGCAGACATTTCTGCAGACAGACGTGTGAAAAGGACCCAGGTTTATTTTATTTTCGAACAAATGGTATTTGACAAGAGTCTTTTCTTCCACTGCGAGTGGTAGTGCGCTAACTGACCTGCTCGAAAACATTGAGTCATTCATTGTCCTTGTAAGAAGCGCTCGTGGCATAACTTGCTTAGCCAATCTTCACCGATTATCTAAGTTAAACAACGTTCTGTGCGGTCACTATTTGGATGGGTGGCCGTTAGTAGCATTAACATCTGAGCGCTTACGTGCTTTGGAGGGCACGTTAAACTGTCGGTCCCGGCTCTAGAGCAGTCGTTGAGAGACGACGGAGGCCTTAAGGCGGCCTAAAAACTCCGTCACCAGAATTGGCCACTACCTCATACGAGCTTGCTTGCTTATTCATTGTACTTACCTTTCTGGTTTCCTCTCGGAGCATTCGAGCGTCCTCACCTCAGCTGTTTCCACGGTCGGGCCGCGAGCCCTGTTGTGAAATAAATCTCTTCCATAATTGTACATAGTTATACATAGTTCTAGTATTGAACATTGGACAACTGACTCCTGTACTGAAAGTTGTTATGGAAACATCCACCCCGCGAGGGTGGGTTGGGTTGCTTGCTACAACAGAGCATATTATTATACAAAGGGAGACTAGGCTCGTTATTGGTAGGTACATGTTCCACGCGATGGAACTATAGACTTTTGAATCGAAAGCCTTCCGCCCGCGAGGGGCGGCTGTTGGACTGATAACATCCACCCCGCGAGGGTGGGTTGCTACAACCATGCATATGCATTGGGAGACCAGGCTTATGGATGCATGTTCCTCGCGACGGCACTATAGACCATCAAACGCCTTGCCCCCGCGAGGGGCGGCTTTTGCGCTGATAACATCCACCCCGCGAGGGTGTGTTGCTATAATCATGCATATGCATTAGGAGACCAGGCTCATCATGGGTAAACATTTCACGCGATGGAACTATAGACTTTTGATTGAACGCCTTGCCCCCGCGAAGGGCGGCTGTTGCACTGATTAGATTTCTCCTGTGAGAAACCATCAGATTTGAGTGGCTTTGCGGACACCCCCTGCTTTTCCAGGGCAGCGGTGAAAGGCTCTGACTCAAATATGTAAGTGGCAGACAGGGGTAAGTAATCTATTTAGTGACGCTTCCACTAAAAGACTATGCGCATTTCGATACTTTCGGCTCAGTGGCCGCAAACTAATTACAAAAGATCTGATGAAGTATTAGGTATGTTCATCTATAAGCAAATCAACTTTACTTTAAATACAATAAATAAACTAGATTGTCAAAGTTTACGGTACCTATATAATTTAATTTAATTAAAATATTTGATTAATTTAATTAGAGCTGTGTGTGCCAGATGACGTAAGGTGTCATACGTTTTACCCCCTTTCGTTTGTTACCAAGTCTATGAAACCTGGAGTATGGTTAAACACCTCAGCGTATCTAACCTCGGACCAAGAGGTACTACCTAAACACTGGACCTCTAGTAGCTTTAGAAACTCTCGGTTCTTCAGCTTTGTCCTACTAAACTGACAATGCATAATTGTAAAAACAAGTTGCAAAGTCATAAACCAAGAAGTTGATGTTGATTTTGACCGTCATCACAGTTCTATCGCTACCACCGTGTAGTGAAACACAGCTTGCTGATTGAACACTAGTTTATTCACATTCGTAGGTAGATGTCATCTACAAACAGTTTTATAACTACCCACCACTAGGTACTACATTACTACAGTTCGTCCGTAGGTAACGATGTGGTCTGTGGTTTTCATAAAGCTTTCCACTAACTTCGGAGTAAATAGAAGCCTCATAAAGACAAGTTGTATTCATATTATCAGAATAGCTGGTAATAAAATTGGTAAAAATGTTTTGTAACTCACCCATATTCTGGACTAGTTTCTGCCAGGCTGAGGCTCACAGCCCATAGATAGGGTAGATAAACATTTATTCAAACTACCATAAAGAAAAAATAGCTGAAAAGGTAAGTTTAAAACTAAAATATTAAAGTACCTAAGAAAATGAGCTCGATGAGCTACTGCTGTAAGGAATAAGATAAGATAAATCTTTATTTGCTGGAGGAGTTGCTGCTGGAGCAGCTTTGAACTCGCTTAGGATCAGCGACAACTTATGGCTTACCAGCCAAAGCGGACTCATACTATCCATTCTAAATAAATAATTAATTTTTTGCACAATAAATTATACCGGATACTAAACTTTTCTAAAATAATAACTTATGTGGGTACATGATCCGAACGGAAAACCGTTAAAAGAATTGATCACGTACAATCATTAAAAATAGAGGGTAGTACTTACAGTTTATTCCTCTTTTGCGTGTCCTTGCAGGGCCATGCTAATCTTAGTTTACTTGCACAGTTTTACTGAACAAAAGTATGGAGAATTTCACTATTTGAAATAATCCTTACTTTATATGATATATAATAATACTAATATAATATTTAAACTATATTTGCAACGGTTGTGGCAGAGAGAGCTCTGGGCACAAGTTGCTTCGACGGAATACAAAACGCCAATGAATTCAATATGGCGTGTTTCATTTTACGAAGCAAAAATGAATCGCACCCGCCAGGTGGCGCCACTTGACCGGATACACACGGGTAAAAAGTACTAAAACGAATGGAAATACGACGGAACCGGATACGCCTTCTCAATATAAAGCTTCCAGTGACGGTACAGTAGTTTAATAGCTAATTGCACCGCGTTTGGCGTGACTTGAATGCCCAAAGGGGGTCAACGATTACCTACTTATATAATAACACCTACGAGTACAATAACACCGCTCAATTATTTAAGTAGGTATAAAATAGCCAAACTACATTTAACTGGTTTAAACTTACGAGTTTTGTAATAAACATTGATCTTTTGGCAAGAAAAGTTACTGTTATTATTCTTATGGAAGAAAATAACTACGCAATTCTTAGTTGTCACGCCAGGATGCACCATGCCAGATGTACCCCACACAAAATATACAGAACATCTTAAGAAGTAAACGTGAAAAAGTTTTATAATAAAAAAGAAAATAACCGTTGAGAGGAACTAGAGATAAAAGATTTCATAAAACAAAAGTAATTTCAAACCGCATAGCTATTGCATGGTTAAAAAGCCCCTATTTTATCTCTAACCAATTAGCTACTCATACATACTTCATTATATTATATCATCAGTTAATCGATAAGTTGATTAAAATCATAAAAAACCTTTTACTTGAGCATTTCTTTGTGTCATACAATTGTAAACGGGCAGTAATCCCGAATCGTAACGCAGATGATCGGCAAGACATACTCAAGTATAAGTGTTAAAAATATATACGGCTAAATCAGCTGGTTACAAACATGCTAACGTGATATCCGGATGTAAGAACACAGTTATTATTATTTACCTACAGTTACGATACATACGTTACTTCGTAAAACGGATCTTTTGTAAAATCAAGTTTTCAAGTTGGTTTACAGAAACTAAGTAATATTTTAAAAGCTTATTTTGATGTCTACTCAGATAATGAAGGATTGATAATCGTAGTTGGCCTTTGTCAGTCGCTTTGCCATTTTTATTAATATCTCTGCGTAGTGAGGATACGAATACATTACTGCCTTCAAAATGTGCTACAAAGTGAACAACATTCAAATTCTTACATTTCAATAACTTAAGTTGTTAATAACATAAGTACTCATTAGTTAGCAACAATAAAATAGATATATCTTAAAAACAAAGTATTATAAGCAGGGTACCTACAAGCAGTCTGGTTACTTGCTTGCTATTATAAGTATTGACAAGATTGCAGCCGAAACTTTAGTTTACAATATCAGTTTCAATGGCTAAAGTAGGCACTATGTTAGATAATGAGATAATAAGTTAATTTTAATTTAGTTATGATACAATGTTACTGCCTAATTTGTCAACTAGAAGCAAATGACAAGTTAGAAGAGTGCAGATTATTAACTTTACAGGGCGTAAGTTTACATATTTACCTACATTATATTTCAAACATCCAGGCGCTTATGACATCAATTTGGATGACAAATACACGGTTAGGTAAGGTTTGTCACACACTAATGTAGATACAAAATGACTATGCTACACAATGATGAGTGAATGTAAATAAGTGCAATGAGAAAGATTCGATGTAAAAATGTGTAAATAAATAGGTATGCTCATGTATTACTGATACGTTCTATGTATCATCAACTCCTACATAATTCAAAAGAACCGCGCTGGGAAACGAGTTTACTTTAAAAAATGCTTAATTTAAGTGTTACATTGTTCATATTTAACATACAAAAGCGCATACACACCTTCATACAAAGCATTACAAAAATACTACAAAGAAATGTGTAGATGGGAAACAGATTATTTTAAAATCGAAACACAAATTCGATAAATTAATAACAAAATAATGTTCATATGCAAAAAAATATAAGTCGCCCGCGACCTGATGTGGTGTCTAGTGGGCTGCTTTCATATAAATGAACGCGCGTGATACATTTAAATGAACGTGTGTGATACATTTAAATGAACTTGATATTACAAGTCGATACAATGTTTGAAGTTTGTATCGGTTTGTCCAAACCGCTGCTGAGTCGTTTAGTGTTGATCCATCTGGAATTCGAAAAAATATTGAAGCTATAAAAATACTGTGAGGATAAAAACCTGCTACAAAATTAGCAGTACCTACCTAACCTACTCAGAATACGTAAGTTCTTGAGCGTCGACGGGTCGTGTTGTTGGAATGCGAAACTCAAGTCTTCGGAAGCACAACCGCACTCGAACGAAAACACTGATAGTGAACGCTCATCCAAATTCTGTTGAATAATAATTACCAACCTGTTCTTGTCCGTTTGTCTCCTGGGATTTCATGACGTCCGGCAGATCGGGGGGCGACGAGTACGGAGTCAGATCCAAAGCTTCGAATTCACCATTCTCCTTCCTGAATTATATATATATTTAAAAAAAATTGCGCACTGATCTACATTTATCCTTTAAACCGTAGCATAGAACGGTTTGGTTGGTGGCAGAAAATGGAACAACTACAGAGGAAATCTTATCCCTAGCTCACATAGACCGAATCAAAGCAAACAGTGTCGAACGAAGCGAACAGGTATGAACGTCGTATCCTAGTGAGAATGAGCGAAAGCGTACATTATGTCTTCACTTGCCGATCTTGCAATTCGCTTGTTGATGTTCATGTTTTCCTACAAATTGGCCTAGCTGTAGCTAAAGGCTATTTAGGAACAATATTATACAAACTACATAAACCATACCTTAGTGACATATAATTTTAAAAAGTGTAGGTACTAAAGCAAGCAAGCTCGTATGAGTTAGTGGCCAACTCTGGTGACGGAGTTTTTAGGCCGCCTTAAGGCCTCCGTCGTGGCTGCTAGAGCCGGGACCGGCAGTTTAACGTGCCCTCCGAAGCACGGAAGCGCTCAGATGTAAATGCCACTAACGGTGTAACTAAAATAGTGACCGCAAAAAACATTGCTTAACTTGAGAAGATTGAAGAGAAGATCAGAGAAGATTGACTAAGCAAGCTACGCCACGAGCGCTTCGTAGTGTAAGTAACTATTCAACAAATATAATACCCATGAACATTGGATTACAGGGCTACATCTGATATGCAACTGTGGATGGATTACATGATATCTTATCTATTGTGTTGCTCAGTAGCCATAAATGTTAATCCAAATGCAAGACTCATTATCATAAAACAGAGCAATAAAAATAAGTGTGTTCATCAGTGAAGTAGCTTTCTGTTCTACCTATCACCTACGAAGCCTAGCATGATGCCTGACACATGTTTAAGCTCAAGATTGTAAGCTTATTGGTTCTTGTTGCTTCAATTGCAAATTCTATCCTATATCCTATCCTATTAATATTATAAACGCGAAAGTTTGTAAGGATGTATGTATGTTTGTTCCTCTTTCACGCAAAAACTACTGATCTTATTTGAAACTTTAAATATATATTGCCCGTGACCTGGATTAACGCATAGGCTACTTTTAACGGGATCCAACAGGCTAGTTAAACAATAAAAAGAGCGAACCTTAATGCCAATCCAATAGGTGCTGGACTCTGGGCCTTAGCTGTAGCCGAAGTCAATCCATACTCCGCGAGGGTCTTCTCATCTTCCATTAGCTGGCTGTCTTTGTTGAACAGCATCTGACTAGGGGGTTGAACCTTAAGAATACCTGGAAGAACGAGCATTGAGTACATCTGCCTACTCCATTAGAGTGATCTATCAATAATAAACAAATATTAAAAGCAGTATTCAACCAGCAGGAACTGACCATTAACTCTGATTTCTACTTCTTATTCTTATAAATAAATATATTGTTGTCTTTGTAGCATAGTACATGAAACCGCTTCTGCATTGCTTATGTTTTATCATTTTTTTATGCAAAGAAGAATTATTTACTGGCAAAATAGGACAAATTTTAATCAGATTATCTCTTGAGTCTACTCTGTGTTGTAGATGACTGCTTTTGATATAGCAATGTACCTTATCTGTTGCAAATCATACTAATATTTTTGTGTATTTGATTTGGACCAGCTACTTCTATAGGCTGTAACAGCTTGTCTGCTGATTCCTGACCACCCAGTGCCAAGATTATTGTTATGTATTGATTCGAGCCCTAATAAATAAAGGAAAACACCACGCTCACAACAAAACCTGCACTCCATGGTCGTCATTGTAACAGAACTAAAAATAGATTTTTCTCATAGCACAAGCGCCGCACTTACCTTCAATCATTTTCTTTAGTTCGAGAACTGTTGTCGTGTCCTTTGCATCGGTGAAGATGGTTAACTTTTTTCGCCTAATCATCAGAAAGACGTCCTGAAAACAAATTGCATTTTTGAGGTTACCAGTCGGGGTAATAACACTGCTATTCACTTTATGATCATTCCTATACCAAATTAGAAGACTCTTCTACGCTTCGAATATCCTAAACTTACCATTTTGTGTGCGAATTTATAAAATAATATTTATTTCTAATATAAAAACGCTTCAAGGCGTACCAACGAAATCAACCCAAATGACAGACACGCACAGACTAAAAATTGTTTATTTTGATTGATTAGAACTGTCGTCGCGCTCAAACCACAGTTAAAAAATATAGTATACAGCAAACTACTGGCTGTCAATAGTCATGTCAATGTCACGGTAGCATCGCATCTTTGGTACGTTCCGAATCTGCGATTAAAAAAACTTTCATAATTAATATTATAAATAACTTTTGCTTAGGTGTTTTGAAAACCATTTCTAAAATGCGTCTATAAATAAGTTTTTTTATAATCCATTATGTACATCAGCATTCAGCCTACTAAAGTTATCTGTGATGTACATTCAGAACGTACGTTCACAAAGAAGATGCAGTTTTGTTTGCGATTTATTTTATTGTACGTTTGTTATTTACTAATTCCACAATGTGAAACCTAATCTTTTATCATAAAACATGTTAGCGGCGTAATACAAATCAGCAGTTTGTTTGTGCACAGTTAAAAATACCAATAATAATTTTGTAACCTCTAAAGTTTGTTTTGCCATTATGAATTCGCAAGTCTGTGTAACCTGCCGCAATAAAAAGCCAGTGAACTGCACTGATAACCGGCTAGTGACAGAGAGCTGCGGTCATGTGAAGTGCATGGACTGTCTTCTCCTCGAGAAGGCCGGTTGTGTGGCTTGCTTGGCGGAGAAATCTGGAGAGACAAAAGCTGAGGTTTCCGACACTGATGATGGGTTTGCCGGCGATACTGTACCGGCCCCGGCTGAGTTGAAGGGGTATGAAGATCCTAAAAACGGGTTTGAGTTGACCAACACTGAATTTGATGGGGATAACAATGGTTTTGCAGTGTCCAACAATGAAGAACAAATCATATTGGAGAACATAAGTAAAAGAAAGAAGCTTGAGACCTCTCATATCAGGATTGAAACTGGTAAAGTACCTTTTTTGACAAATGCTTTGTCTGTGACAATTGGAATCTCATAGTGCCCGGGATTATCAGTATTTTATCGGTTTCTTAAATTTGTGATTTGCATTTCAGATGCAAATGGAAAGTTTTATTTATGCACTGTTTGCAAGAAAAGGTTCCATGCTCGCAGCCATGTTGCATATCATGCATACTGCAATGGGCAAAGCAAGCCATACGTGTGCGGGCTGTGTCCACAGGTAAAATTATTTATATTACTTTATGTGAAAACCTGTCTGAAGATGTGTATGTATATCTTAAATCTGAAGTCTTATAGTAGAGAATGAAGAAAATGAAGTATTTTTTTACATGATTAAGTAGGTAATACAACAAGCAGATGGCCCACCTGATGTTAAGAGATAACCTATACCTATATCAGCTCATAATTGTCTCACTACATAACTAGTCGGTTGGAGTATAACAAAGGGTGTCCAGTACTAGGTAAAAAAAACTGCCGAAATTTCGATTAAAAAGGACATAGAAAAATTAAAAAAAAATATTATATATTATGTATAAGCCTCCTTTCCTCAGGTGACCTAGAGTGACTTGGAGTGACCTAGGGTGACCTAGAGAGACCTAGGGTGATCGAATAGCCTCAGGTGACCTAGTCCAGGTGACCTCAACTAGTGTATTAATTTGCAGAGTTTTGCCTCCCAGTCACACTACAAGTACCATATGAGAGTACATCGTAATGAGAGACCGTATGTGTGTGATGTATGCGGACAGAATTTTATACAGACATCAAAACTGAAGAGGCACAAGCTTAAACATACAAGTGAGTTTAGATGTGATTCTACATTATTATTTTTTAATTTTTATACAGTCAGAACACATTCATTCAAACAATTGCCGCGGCACAGAGGTAAGAAAAAAAATCAATACTATTAATAATTACATCATATGCAGAAGAAAAGAAGCACACATGCGTGCAGTGCAACAAAGCCTTTACGAACATGACGGCGCTTCGAAAGCACTCACTCATTCACACGGAGGAGCGCCCCTTTACTTGTCCGACTTGCGGCAGGCGGTTTCGTGACCCGTCTAACTTCCAGAAGCATGTTAAGAAGCACAACAACTGTGAGTATACTGCTACCTATTAAAGTAACATTATTAAACTTTTTTCTAAATCTGTTTTCTATGACAGCTTTGATATTTATCGATGTGACAAAATACAAAATAGTGATGCCAGATGTTTCTAGCTAAAACTTTATTTAAAATCGAGAAACTCAGATGCCTAAACCCCCCTTTAGGCATCTGAGATTCTCGGTTTTCTAAGAACATTCTAAGAGCCTGTCCAGGTGGAGTATTTCAATTTATTGTATGAGGAAACGCGTGGCAGGTTCTGGATGTAGCTCTAGTATCT
This sequence comes from Eulithis testata, assembly GCA_947507515.1. Classification (NCBI taxonomy): domain Eukaryota; kingdom Metazoa; phylum Arthropoda; class Insecta; order Lepidoptera; family Geometridae; genus Eulithis; species Eulithis testata. The sequence goes on along the minus strand of OX382202.1, from coordinate 9,982,715 downwards.
CGAGAAGGCGCGAGTGGCTACGCGCGAGTTCGCGTAAATCGCCTGCAGGCCTAGGATGCGCGCGATTTATATAGGTATGTTGTCGAGAAACCGCGCCTTTGAATCTTCAACTTTTGACATTTCTGCATGACTAATAACTCGTCCTCAGAGAGGTACCGCGAGTAAGAAGTGTCAAAAGTGTACAATATGGCGCGTTTTATCGTCACCATTAGGTACTAAAGATAATGCAATAGTTCAAAACCTGCTGCAAAATACTTACATTTTGACAGAACGACATGACAAATATCTCGCGGTGCGCATCCTAGGCCCGCTGGACAGGTTCTGTAGCACATATGATGAAAAACTGCATTGGTTTAACAGCAATGCGCGGTGAACGCTCGTGCGGCCAGTGCGGTCGCGACGGATGCAGCGGGCAGTGCGGGGCGCGCCGCCGGCACCAGTGCGCGCGCTGTCCGCAGGCATTCCACTCTAGCAAGGATCTACGCAGGCACGCCGCTGTGCATACTGGTATGTATGTGTACTGCATGTGCCTATTCACAGCTGCGCCATCCCATTCGAAATACAGAAGATCTGAACGTCTCCAATACAAAACAGCAGAGGACAAACAAGAACATCTAAAGCAAAAGCGTGAAAAACAGCGTATTGAGGAGGGCAGCTAGGGTGATAATATTGTACGTCTATGTTTACTGTGGTATCTGTTTGCAGCAGACACGAATAACTAACAAATCTACACCTCGCCGTGACTTTTGTTATCATGTACTAAAGTAGATTTATTATCGCTGCAGATTCAAAACCATTTCGCTGCAAAGTCTGCGAGCGCAACTTCCGCCGCAAAGACAATCTCGAAAGGCACATTCGCAACACCCACCCCAACTACAGCACAGCCACGTCCGTAGAATGCGACGAAACAGCTCTGCAACAGATCTCCATCGTGGAAGCGAAGCAAGACGACAGCAAGGAGAAAAGCCAACTAGAAATCCGCAACCCTCTTCCTCCCATACCGATCGATCTCATCCTAGCCAACACAAATGTCAACCCCGAAATCGACAAGTCTTACATCCTAGTAGCGAACAACGCGAGGCAAAGCGTTATTGTCGGCAAACCTCAACCGAACATAGACAAGCGCTCGGACAGCCCGTGCGAGTACGTCCACAAAATCCGAAGGGCCAACTCCATGGCGCATCAGAAAAAGTTACAACTACCTCCCATAGATGAGACGAAAATGCGTGAGTTGACGAGTGGGACAAACTTGAATCACTGTATCGTGACCCCGCCGAAGGATAAGATGAAGTTTATGAAGATTTTGTATGAGGACGATGAAGTGCGGGACTCGGAGTCGACGGTAGACGTCATTCCGCAGGTGCATTGGAGGAAAATGAAGCTGAATAAAGGTGAGATATTTATTTTGTAATAGCTTCCACCCGCGGCTTAAAGACCAAGGGGTATATTTATATTGGTCTTCTAAAGCTGAGGTACATAACTAAAATGATTGCTAAATCCGCTAAATCAGTTGTCATTTCTTTTCGTCGACAATGATAGAGCATTTTTTAAAACCGCGTTAAAATGACAGTTAAGGGGTAAGTTTTTTTAATTGATTAAAAATCTTATGACTTCAATCTCATCTGATGATAAGTGACGATGGCGTCGTGAGTCACAAACATCTAAATAAGCAGTTCTTTTTTTTTCAGATGGAATTAAGAATCAGGAAATTGAAGGCTGAGTACAATTGGGCTGGTCCATTTAGAAGTAAGAATTTGTATTTAGACATTCATTATCAAAATATGCAGCAAAATGTTTCATAAACCATACAGCTATATATATACGTATACATCTTGTACAATCATTGTAACAACCCCATACTTAAAAATGTGACTTAGAAATAGTTTTTTTTTAAACTTGGGACACATTTTTACAAGGCTAAGGTATATTGATAGAAGTTTACTCATAGCTTTTAGTACAATATCAGTTACCGGGCATTGCGCGTATTTTTCGTAAGAAAGGAAATAAGGAGATTTTAGCAATAGACAGGCATATTTTTTTTCAAATTTTCCAATTTGGAACGTTTTTTCGTGGTTTTTTTTAAATTTTTTGTAATGTTAACTTGTGGCAATTGGCAACGTATGTTTTAAATGCCACTTTTCTGTAAAATTTGAACCAGTTTTTGCTGTAGACTTCTTTGTTAGTTCTCACAATAATGGGCAGATAATTTTAATCCTTCTTCAGTAGTCATACATTTAACAGTAGCGTGTAAGTACGTCCAAGACGATTAGATTATTGTTATTCTTAGATTAACTATATTATACATTTCATTTCTTTATAGATATATTTTATGTAAATTTCAAATTTTATGTTGAAGTATAAACAATTTTTAAATACATCCGGGCGCAATGGACCAAAATTTTTGATCTCATCTCATTAATCAATAAAAAAATATATTGGAAAGTTATGATTTGTAATTTTTAATGTCTTGTTTATCTATTTGTACTTCAATTTTATATTTTGTTGGAATGAAATGGGACTTGATTAGACTGATATGGTGTGGGGTAATTTAATATTAGAGGAATGAGTATCCTATGGTGTGTTATGAGATCGAAGCAGGATTATGAAATGAAAAGACTGTGGTAAAGTAAAAGTATGGAGACAGGATATTCCAGGTAGAATGCTCATACTAATAAACGCTTTAGCCATTGTTTAAATAGCTTTCTCTGCCAAAAAAGTTTGTGATAAAGAAGAGTTACTGAATTTTATATTGAACTTTGATGTAAAAATCTTGGATGAACCTATTGAACCTATATATTTTTTACGCTCATATTCACTAGCATGTGTAACCAAGTAATTCTAGAATTTTTACATCAATGTACCTGTAATCACAACGGATCTCTGTTGATCTCACTCAAGTTGCAAATGTTTTCGAACGTTTGACCGTAGAGTACACTGAAATTGGGCGCTCGGGATCAAAAATGGTCGATATCTATATTATTATAAAACTGTAAAAGCCACAATCTAAAATAAAAGATATGGATAAACTAAATATGCAGATCTACTAAATAAACGATTCTGATTCCGAAAATCGAGTTTGTCTGTTTGTTTTTTCGCGGATCACGCCTTAACTACTGGACCAATTTTAACGAAACTTATACCATTCGAAAGCCCTTTTTCGGGATTGAAACATAGGCTATATTTTATTGAAATCAAAGACGTGGATTCTTAGGTACAGCTTGAACTCTCTGAACCAAAAGCAGCCATTTGCTACGAGGTTCATCGTAAGCTGGTTGACAGATATTTTGGTGGAAAGTTTCGCACGCGTACAAAGTCGGCAGTATCAGCTCGTTTTATTATAAACTTTTACAGCAAAAACATGCGCAACTGTTCCGAGATTTACAGGAAGGACCCTTAGGGACTGTACTTTATTTCCTAGTTCGATGTTATGGGACCACAAAGTTCCGTTGTGATTTTCACCGACTCTTGTCTTTTCCTAGTGGTTAACAATCGACTGAAGATCATGATCTCTATCTCACACTGATCTCACTTATTTATAGTAACTACACGTTTAATGCATCATGAGTATTCTGTAACATCGTAAGGCTTGATTCCATCACTGGCGAGAATACACATTCGTACGCTTTCGTCCGTCTTGTAAAATGCTCTCTGCATCAGATTTTGAACCTAGCATCAATGCCGATAAAGTTCATAATCATGCGTGATTAGTGTCGATTCTGTTGGTTGCTACTTACTAACTAGAAGTGACCAAAATAGTAAAGTTCTTACCTAATATGCTTATACTAAAGTTCAAATTAGCATAAACACATGAATGACAATTCTAAAAATAACTTCAAATAACTGAGTACTTTTATCGCAGCTGAATAAAAGAAAAAAAAGGTAAAATTGTCAGTCAGATTGTCATTGAGATGTTATGCTAATTTAGACCTTAGCGTAACATAATAAAACATATTTCTACATAATTTTAGTTAGTATTTTGTAACAACGGAATCGCCATCATTTACAAGATGAACTTATAAGCTACACGCAATCGATCTCAGAATCAAGCTGTTTTTATTATTATCTATGCGTATCGATATAATTGCAGTCAATTACTTTGCTTACATTAGGTAGCGACACTCTCTATTGGAGAAACAGTACCTCATGGTAGATAGTTTCAGTAAAATCTACGGCCTGTATGCTGATTTACTGCTCAAGCATTGGTCCGGACTGAAGCATAGATTTTTGTATGAAAATCTATACTCAAATCTTTGCTGGAGCTTGAGTAACGACTTTTATATCAGCATATGGGCCTGTTCTAAACAACTTTGTTTAGTCCTCTCACGTGATAGCTTTAAACCAATAGCAGAGATCTCGTGGTTATACAATAAAGAACCGTATCACCACTAAATAAAAGCCATAGTCTATCAAACAGAAACGATTCAGAATCTTGTGAATATTACACTCGGTCCATGTTTTTGGCACATTTTACCATTTTGTATGAAATTGAGTTACTGGTTCAGAATAGTTATAAGAATTAATCAATTGAAGGTGGATTTTATACAGATTATCAAGGTAGTTTATTAAAGCTATCTTCAGCTATTCCTACTTACATTTATAATACTTGCTTACCTGTTTAGATTACCTCATATTACAATTTTGGTGCTTTCCTACATACTTTTATAACGGCAGTATATTTTTCCACAGACGTTAATACTTTGAACTGGTCTCGCGATCGTAACGCACAACGCTGCGGTATGCGACATGCGGCGCCGGACACAATCGTATGGGAAACGTCTAGTATGGTGTCGTGTTTCGTCGCCGTCTGCGTCAGCGGCGAAGAGCAAACGCGGTACTCTGCGTTGAGCCGCATACCGCAGCATTGTGCGATACGATCGCGAGACTAAAGCCGTCTTATCTGGCAACGATCGTACGATCAAACGATGCGTTTTCGTCGCGCGTTCAAAATCGTTATTTAGCATTTAGTTTGCTTGTGCGATGACTTGGAAGCTTCAATTAGGACACTCTAAAGAAATGTGTTTAATCTCGTCGTGCGACGAAAACACATCGTTTGATCGTACGATAGTTGCCAATTAGGACGACGCCTAATGGTTGCGGAAAAGGTATACTTCCCTTCCCTTGTCTATAATGTAAAGATTTAAATATTACTTACCCTGTTTTAAACGTCTATTTTATTCATTTATATTATCACTGTTATTGGTTTGTGTTTATATTTACTGCTTATTAATCCGTGTGTACAATAATATGAAATAAATGATGTTTTAAGTATTACAACTCTTGTTTTTGCTAATTAGGAATCTTTATTTTGTGGAAATAGACACGAGTGGCGTTTGAGGGAGCAGGCTTATGCCCAGCAGTGGGTCACTACGAGCTGCCAATGATAATGATTTTGTGGTAGGTAGGTCGGTACTCGTATGTTACCTACCAAACTCATAATTTATCTACCTAAAGCATTGTTGTAGGAAAGGCATCATTTCCTGATATGTTTAGATACCTATTTTAGTTACTTTGTCTACTCACGAAACAATTATCTTGGGTTGTAGCCAATTTTTCTATGAACATTATTCTTGAACTTCAGGGATGGATTTAGGGAAATACTACTGTCATTCAGTTAAACCTAAGGGCATACTCGTATGTCAATTCGTTCAAGACTCGTAGATATGCAGGCTTGCCATTAATAAGTACCATAGCAGTACAAAAGTTACAAGTGTAAATTTATATGAATAAAAAAGGTTTTATGCTCTTGTTCTAAAAACTTATGTACCTAGGTAGGTAGGTACCTACTCAAACTTAATACACACCTGTGCACCTGCAAAGTAGATCGATAACCCAAGGGTCGTGACGTCATTTGGAACCGGTAACTCTGCAAGATCACAGTCAATGCCACGACGATCTCTACCTATTCCATTCCAACTATACCTCTAACAGATTCTCTAACAATCTACAAAATTTCGTGAATTCTAGAACTAAATGGGCGACATAGTGTCTGAAGTGATAGCACTCTACAAGGAAAAGAAATGGCGAGAAATCGGAAACAAGTTCCACGATCATCCAGATAGGAATAAACTTCTTTGGGTGTTCCCGAGTGAGGACAACTATCATTTTCTAGGGGAGTGCGTCAAGGAGTTGGGATGTGATAAGGTTCTGAGTATCGGTTGTGGCAGTGGTCTGTTGGAATGGATGTTCGCTGAAGCTACTGGTGAGTTTGTCTACTTCACTAATAAATCTGTCCGCACCACGCGCTCTGCCTCAACATTTATCATTAGAGGACCACCAACAAATTGAAATCCTTGCCGGCGTCTGTTTTTCCGAATACATATACATAATTTGGATGTTTTCAAGAGGAGAGAGTGAATAGGTTTCTTCTAGTCAAATGTGAGACTATAGTCAAACGTTCGCCTAATGTGTAAAAAAAGTTTCTTGCAATGAGTTGCATAGTTATTGGTACTTAGAGGGTAGATACTTTTAGGTTATGTTTGCAAAATGTTTAGTTACAGTTTGGTTGCAGGATATCCAGTAACCGGCGTCGAAGTAGACAACGCGTGGTGGCATTGCAAATACGCCCCGCCCATGTTTATCCCTCTGCTCTTCACACAACTCCAATTAGAAAGAGACGTCATCAACGCTCTTCAGGATACTTCTACAGCACTACTATTCTGTTATTTCAATAACCGACCAGCATTTGAAGACTACTTGAAGCATTATCAAGGAAATGTGATCGTAATCATAGGTCCAGGTGATGGAAAAAACGTACACACGGACCCGAAACCTTTCAACGATGTCAGTACTGAATGGGAACTCTTCAAATCGCAAGAAGTCAGAACTAGTGGTGATTTTATAGCAGTTTATAATAAAAGTAAATTTTTATCAGTGGGTTATAATAAATTATGATTTTAAATAACAGTCTTATATTAACATGGAATAATACTATCATTAGCTCGTACAAGGTAACGTAACGGTACATGTGTAAAGAACAATGGCCGACGAAGTATAATGTCACCACTGTTCTCTTAATTTTTCATCAACTCAATATTCTTCACGTTAATCTTATTCGTAGTCAGTCTAACTGACGTGTTCATCATAGGATCCTTCTTACCTTGAATGAAGTTAGGAAAGTCGTTACTTGGCGAATCTACCGTCACTTCTGGGTTTTCCTTCTGAGCTATAAGCGGCACTTCGGCGACCAACCTGTTCATTTCACTGACCGATTCACTGCCTAGGTTGTTCGCGGGTATTTCATTATCCAGAAAGTAAAAATCATTGTGCATCAAACAAAGAGATTCGAATGGGATATCATAGCGCGGTAATAACTTATTGTCTACGGAATTGTCGTCAATCTCTATAACCTCGTTTTGAGGTTCAGGTATTTCTTGCAAAGCTACTCCTGGTAGATCCATGTGTCCAGAATACTGCTCTCCCATTATATTATCAATCAAAAATTGGTCTATTATCGTCAGACGATTCGATGGGTTCGTGTCAGTGTTGTTCAAAGCCATGAAGTAGTCTGATTTCACTTCGTTCTTTATCTCGCCTATGTTTTTATTGATGTCTTCTAAAGGTGGTGATGCCTTGTATTCCCTCGATATGTTCGTGCTCATCAGATTTTCCGTACACATGCGCTCTAAGCTTGGAGATTGAGTATTTTGTTTTATTGTTGCTTCTAGTTTTATGTAACTGGGGTCGGTTGTTTGTATCTTATCTGGGGGAGGTAACATTGTCATGGAGTTGACATTCATCTGCTGGTTGAATGTGAATATTTGAGGGTTGCTAGTCATCTCGCTATCGACCGGTGTGGTGGCAGAGCTTCCGAGCATAGTTTCTTGAGGATATGGTATCAAGTTGCTAGGAGATTCACTGAGCGATGGCTCTGGCGGCAGTTGCATGAATTGAGTCGTGATCAAGTTATTGAACGTGACCGGGCCGCCCAAACCAAACCTCTGATTATCTTCCAGCCTTCTAAAAGCCATCTTCTGCTGTGAATGAAACATATTCTCCTGGTCCGGCCCCTTGAGTATCAAGTTGCTTTTAACAGATATCTTAGGTTTCTTCCGCGGCGCTCCGTCGTCTGCGCCTGCGATGTGAGAAGAACTACTAAAAGACGGGATTGGCAAGATTTGTGTGGGAGTGACTTTATTCATAGGGAAAGATAGGATCTTATCAACAGGCTTGAGCATTATTTGATTGCGGAGAGAGAATCGCGGTGCGGGGGGTAGTCTTATTGGGAAATTGCTCATAATATTGTTGCTGATACTGCCGGCCATCGAGCAGTGGTTTGTCGCGAGGGAGTTGACGTTGCTATTAGTCATGAGATTCTGCTCCAACGGGACTGACGTGCTCAGAAACTCGTGGAGATTCGACTGCGAGTTGTCATACGTCATCTGAAGACTTTGCAGCGGCATCTGCTGCGGGAACTGGCGGCAGTTCATCAACGTGTTAGACGAGGTTTCTGGCAGACACGCTGAACTGTCCTTGCTCAGATCCGTTGCCTGATTATCGTACACCGCTTGCTGGACGTCTATAGCCGGCGTGGTGCAGTAACTCTTCGAGTAATTCTGCGGGATGCCTTCCGAAAGACTATCACAGTCGTACACTTCTATCGGTATTTCATTGACGGGAGTAGAAGCGTCCTCCTTCGTCTCCTCGATCGCCGGCAAAGGTTCTACAGTCTTTTCAGTCTCGCTCGGTATAGTCCAGCTAGGTTTAGCTTTGCTGTTAGTCATTTCTATGAGCAGTTGGATGCCTTCCTTGTCTGTATGAGTTGTGAGATGTAGCACGTATTTCTCTTTGCTGACGGATTTGAATGGGCAGTATGGGCATCGGTGGATGTCATTGGAGTTGACGTTAGGATGGTTAGATATCATGTGGCCGGCGAAAACGGTGGATTGTATGGTTGTGTACGGACAGTATTTGCATTTGTAGAGACTTTCCTTGGAATGTTTCTTCTTGTGCCGCCGCATTGCGTTGTGGTCGGCGCATCTGTAGCTGCATTCAGTGCATGAATAGGGCTTGTCACCTGAAAATAAGTCAAAGGCTCTCTTATATGCTGTCCCAAGAGTACCTATCCTTAAAACGCTTGCTAGGTACTCTCAAAGGGAGCGGTAATTCTTCAGTAAACTGGCTCTCATCTACCTACAGCATCAGTAGAGCATTAGATCTATTTAAATCAATGCTTCATTTGAATTATTAAACCTAAAACACAGATAAACATAAACTACCATTTTAAGTAGTTGGTAGTAGGGCAAATATTCACCTGTATGTGAACGTAAATGCAGTTTCAACTCCTCCTTCCTAGCCACCGAGTGGTCACACTGACTGCACTTGAATGGCTTCAGTTTGTCATGAACAGCTGCCACATGAACCTTCAGCCTCCTCTCGTTACTAAATTCTCGTTTGCAGATCGAGCATACGGCCGGCGTCGCGTCTTTTTTGTGGATCAGCTTATGCTTTGATAGCTGGTTTACGTTTTTGAAGGATTTAGCGCAAATTGGACCTGGAAAACAATACATTCTACCTGTCACATTAACTATACTGTCTATTCAAAGTTCCATGCTTTCTGTGCTAACTTGTATTTGATTGTGAGCAATACAAACACATTTATTTACTAAATGAATGTAACTTATTTGACTAAAATTGCTAAGGGTCCTTGCACTAGGTCTAGCAATACTTACAGATATGAGCCTTGATCTTCCCATGGCACTTCATATGAATATTGAACAGCCTGTACATTTTGTATGTTTTGTATCCACATTCCTGGCAAGTGGGCAGCTCTAGGTCAATCGCATGAATCTTCCAAAGATGAGTGTGCAGTACTTCTACTGACGGACATATTTTATCACATTCCGGACATACTAACTTCCCATTTTGGTGGCATTTTCTGTGGTATAGGATGTTCTTTTCTTCCTTCAAGGATATTACGCAACCATTCACTAAGCATGAGGTGCCTAATTCCTTCTTGGTGTCAATTTTCTCAATGTTTAAATCTTTATTTAGTTCTTTCGGTTTAAATGTATGTGGTGGGTGGTGCATAGGTGATAGATCAATGGTGTCCTTAGTTTGTGGTGAGGACAGCTTGTTATTGTCTAAACCTAATGGTGATGAAGCATGGGGTTGAATAGATGATATCAGATCTGGTGGAACACTAGACATTTGAATAACATTACATTGTGTCACTGAGGATCCAGCCTCTGACACACTGATGTACCTAGTTTGGTTGGAAACCTCATTAGCATAAACAATATTAATACTAGCTTCTTGAATAATATTTTTTGGATCAATCTTTTCAAAGTCAGGTGTCCGCATCTTGTGTAGTTCATCTACTGATATAAAAGCAACTCCTTTGGGCAGATTACTATTAGCGTTTACAACGTCGGGCACTATTTCAATAACTTGCGGCATTTTCACGTCGGGAACTTCTTGTCTGTTCGGTGGGGGAGGCTCATCGATTTTCTCTTCCTTTTTTAATTTTGCGTTTTTGAGAGCAATTTGTACCAGGCTTTTTACCATTTTCTTGATATCTTTGATGACCATTTTGTGATGATTGCGGAGATGGGTTCGAAGAGTCTCTTCAGCGTCAAATATGCTAGTGCAACCAGGACAAAGGATCTGTATGTTGTCTGCTAGACCATTGCTCTTGGCGAGGTCTGGGTGGACGGTGAACAGGTGAAACTTGATGTCATCTTCGGCAAGAGCCATGTAGGGACACGCCTCACATTTGAAGAAGGCCGTGGAGCCCACTGACTTCTCCTCGTAGGACATCATCTTTTCTTTTCCCATGATGGGTATCTTTACTTACTACGAACTTGGAGTAATATTATTTATCTTTACCTTAGCGAAAAGAAAGCCTTTTCGACGCGTAAAGCACGTCTCTCCACGTATTTCTCATTTCTGCATTTTATTATTATTTTACGTACATACACCAAAAACGTACAAAATGTACGAAAACCAATACAATCAGCTGATTGACAGTCTGCTGGAATTTTGAAAATGACATATAATTGTGCGTCGACAGTGACAATGACAACTACAACTTGTGGCTGTACTCGTTTGTCAACTGTCAATGTCAAACCAATTAGATGACGTTTACCAATCACCGGTCTGCGGTGTTTTACGTGTATTTTGCATCGTGTAAATTAGTTTTCGTCTTTTCGTGTAAATTTTAATACTAGAAACTATCAAAATGGGTGTATGTATCTATTATCCGTTTTAATACTATTTCGTAGTAAGTTATTGTCACTGAATGGGTGTTTCTACAATGTTTCAGTTGGAGATCGAGTCCATGGTGCGTTATGCCTCTCCCATAAACCCGGCCGTGTTCCCGCACCTCACATTACTACTGCTGGGCATCGGGATATTTTTCACTGCGTGGTTCTTCGTCTACGAAGTCACTAGCACAAAAGCTTCAAGAGATTTGTTCAAAGAGCTGCTGTTATCTCTGGTTGCAGCTCTCTTCTCAGGTTTTGGGATCCTGTTCCTATTACTATGGGTGGGGATCTTTGTCTGATACTTATTTGATCTAGTTTATAAGTTCAAGCATTCCTTATGTATTGATTGGCTGGACATACAATGCGTAAAGTATTTTTATATGTAAAGTTATGTTTTAGGGTCTGTTGAACATACCTACTACTGAGACTTAAGATTATCTACGACATGTCCGAGGACTTACCAAATATTATTGTTGCATTTATAGTGTGAACAATGAGCCTTTCTGTTCAGAGTTAATCTGCGCCTAAAACTATGTGGAAATGTTTATGGTTTTGTGTTGGGTAGAGCGCACTTCTGCATTATGAAGTAAGCGCATAGGCATCTCAAAGTTGTATTGGTCTTAGTCTTGGTAGTATGTAGACATCCACATTTGTCATCTAAATAGTCAATAAATAAAATAAAAACTACTACAGTTAAACGTAACATTGTATAATTTCATGAGAAACAGTTCAGCAATAATTTTAAGGTACCTGCGTGGATGTATGAGTTTTTAATTCTTAAAAAATAAATTTAAACAATCATTTATATTTTTCACTTCGAGAACTTTATATTTCCATAGAATAATTAAATCTTATGTTCTATAGTTATCTTAGGGTCAACTTGCATAAACTGTTAATGAAAATAAAAGAAATTAAAATTAACCAACAATTCAAATGGATGTGGTCAAGGATTGTTGCTTCTCTTGCATGCGCTCACGTTCCCTACGGAAGTCTTCATCCAACAGCACAGTCTCATGCATCCTCTGTGAAGCCAGGGCTGCGATGCGCTCGTACAAGGGCTCATTGGACAAGATGAAAGTCCTATTCAAAGAGATCAATTCAAGCCGTGGCATACAAGCTGTAGAATAATGATATCTACTGCCTACATACTGCCTCATGTTAGCAACTAACCAAAGCTAGTCAGACAAGTGAAATTAATCAACAATCAATGGCACTGCAACAAATAAGTATTTTTTTACATACCTAGGTACCTATTTTATGTGTGTTGTTGGCGTTGCCAATTTAATAATAATGTATAAAGGTATACCTAGTTGATCCTAAAAACTTACGGAATGTCTCTTGTCTCTATGAATAGTACATAGGTAGGTAGGTAGTATTTACTTGAAGTCTTTGACATCGAGCCGGTACAGCTGCGTGATCTCGACGGCTACGACGGTGGCGACGCGCTTGCTGTCCTTCATCAGAAGAGCCACCTCGCCGAAATGGGCTCCGTCTTCTAGATGACACACCTGATAGAAATCAGTTTTCAAGTCAAGTCAAAAAAGCTTTTTAATCAATAACATCTCACTGATCACTTTGAATCATCATTACGTTTTGTATGATCACAATTTTTTACTTTTTTTGGATCACTTGGAGCTAGTTCGTCCCAAGCTCGTTTGTCTCCTAAATAATCACATATTTTATGCTTTTAAAAGTCTTCGGTTTATTACGTTTTTAAACTTGCCAATCGACGACTGAGACACATCATTTGGGATTTTGTTAGAGAAGTTTTTAAGTTTTACTGTATACTGTATCCATCATCGTCATCAGCCGTCTTGGAAGTGCACTGCTGGACATAGGCCACTTCTATGTTTTCCCGTATTCTACTGAATACGAAATAATTATTCCGCGAAGGAAACTATTCATCAGAGACTTTCATGTGACTACCCAATATTCATCCTCAAATTAATACCGAGGAACTGGAGAAGACTGATGTTATATAGTATGTATAAACGCCTGTGCAATTCGATACCGTGCGGTACATGTGCCGGGCCAATAGGTCATAATTACACAGGTGTTCTGTGCAATAGGTACATCAGTACCTGCCTGGGCTGATGTAGGTATGGCCAAAAAAGAAAAATGCATTACCTCAACTCCCTTCAGAGAATAGACAGCCACGGTGCCGCTCGCTATAAAGTACATGCACTCTCCAATATCACCGGCGCGCTGCACTGAATCGTTCGGCAAATACACTTCAGAGTGTAGGCACCCGAGTACTGAACCCACGACGTTGGCTGGCGCTCCCTTGAAAAGCGCCACCTTGTCCACTAACTTGTGGCAAGTGTGGAGCTTGATTTCGTTGCGAAGCTCCTCTGGAATGCAGAAAGGTTGTATCACAGAACACATGATGTCTTGTGGTTGACAGTCACCAACCCAACGTCCACTTGACCTACCTGATAGTGCACCCAGAACAGTACTCTCACTGAAGTATTGCTCCTGGTACCGGTAGTAGTAGAACGCTCTCATTCTCTTCTTCAGGGGCGCAGGAAACTGCTTCAACTTCATGTATTCCTAGTAAAAATTTAATTCATAAAATTATATCCCTCGTGTAGGTACCTACTTAGAAATAAACAACAACAGCTGGTACCCAAGTACCTACCTATAGTACTTATTATTTTAATAACCCTTTATCTGCGTAGCTTGTTTACCTCCACTTGGTTCGTTAATTCATGATACAGCAGACTGGGCATGTATACTGCGATGTAGACTTTTAGCAGAAACACTAAAAACAAATCAAATGCTTTAGAAATTGGTTTCGCAGCTTAGATATCACATCATTTAATCTTAGACTACTTACCAAAGTTGTATATCATGAACATAGAAGAGTAAAGAATGATCAACGAGTGCATCAGTATTTCATCTAGCTCGGAAGCCAGGAACATAGAGAATCCAGTTCCTAAAACAAAAGCGTTTAGGTGACGGATGTGTGAATGTTCCCTCTCGGGCCGTGGTCTCCAGCTAGCTTCAAGGGTCACGTTCAGCGAAAGTGAAGGGATACTGTACGCACCCCAGCACATGAAATTCGACTTCTGCACATTTACCTAGGTATAGCGGTATTAAACCGTGCCGGAACCTGTACCATTACACTGTTACTCCCTGTTCGAGTGGCCTAAGAGTAGAGATACGGCATGAGTAGGTAGGTACTTATTTGAAGACTTGCTCATGCATATAAATAAAACTACCTTACTTTGAGTAGATAGGTACCCAGTGCATACCTACTCCAACTAAGAAATACTTAGTGCAGTAGGGAACTCACCAAAAAAACCAGAGAGTGAGATAAAAATGCTCTTGCTGTAGCGTCGAATGACAGGTACGTCAAGCATGGTCCCGTCGGCGTCCTTGTTCAGGAACTGTGTGTGGGACTTGTGAAATGTTCCTTGCCCTGTACATTTACAACAGTAAATGTGATCTAACTCGAAATGGATATTTATTTAGTCATTCACGAACGCTACGAGTAAAAAATTACTCCAATAATAATTTGTCCGACCATTTATTTTCTGTTGCTATGGTAGGTAGCAACAGAAAAAAAAGCTATTCTAATAAGTAGTACTAACAATAAAAACTGAAGACAGTCGGCAGGTAGATGAGGCAGCTGCACCAGTGCGCCGTCAGCCAGAACAGCACCGTATGCCGCAAGCTGCCGTACCACACGTACGAACGACTGAAGATCTGAGGACATGCACTTATTAATTACATACCTTTAGTACGAGTATTATTAGTTGCCACGTAGTCGCGTAGCCGCTCGTAGCCAGCTCGTAGCTAGTACGTAGCTTTGTCGTAGCTGATATGTAGTAGAGGGATAAAAGCCCTCATAGTTTCTGTCTAGCATGCTCGCTCGTAGCTATGTAGTCCTTGTGTAGCGTAGATGCGACAACATAGAACGAGAAATTGAAATATAGAGTATATGTTAAATGAGAAACTTTCCTTGGAGTCTATCTACGAGTACAAAAATACTTATAGAACCAACTATAAATGGCGCGTACCTTCACAAAAGTGGTCATGTCGTTAGTGACGGTGCACATCCTGGCAGTTTTGATTAATGGCAGTATGTGTGCTATCAGCAAGTGACGTCTGGTGACGTGCCACTTTAGGAATATGAAGGCAACGGGTAACGAGGAGATCAGGTCGAATGCAAACCACTTACGGATGTAGTTACTGAGGATTAAGATATTATTCTTGTGCGATCATCATTATAAATTGTACCATTGGTGAGCTATTTAGTAGTTAATCTCACTGAAAATAGCTACCTACTTAGACTATTTTTATCATGAAGTATTTCTCCATGAGCATCATCATCTTGTTCTTATCTGATCGCGTAAACGTACACGATCAGATAAAAACGATATGATCGCTTCTGATTCCCCGTGTTTGTTCTAAAAGTAGAAGTAATGTTTTTTAAATTTACCAAAAAATATCTTGTCTATCCAAAACGATGTTGTATCCATCCGAGAATTTCTCCATGAAGCCCATATTGAAGTTGACGCAGACGTCCAGCCAACAGAAGAAGTTCAACGCAAGCAGAGCCTTCAATTGCAATGTGTGTTTAAATTACAGTGCTAAAAGTTGTTATAAGAGCGAATACCTAACAGTATCCTTTGAGGACATGCCTTGTGTCACCTAGTCAACAGTCTGAGTCGTAGTTGCAATCAACACAGATTCGAGTCCTTGCCGACTGGTGTGATCGTTCCTTGGATGAACCTTACACCAAAATCTCTAGGTAAATACTAACTACAGATACAATTAAAATTATAAAAATGCATTTGCCTTGTCACACACGTGTAGGTTGAGTTGGTAATGAGGGTCCACGATGTAGAAGAGCCGGAAAGTGGATAGGACCATGTGAGTGAGATTCAGGAATGCCATGAAGGACTTCCAGAATAAACTGCAATGTTCGAAGTTAAAAAAATAGCGAAATCATCTTTGGAAACCGAAGCAAGATACCGCCCAGCAATATTTTTATTTAGGGCGATCATATTTTACTCTACAATATCGTACTATGCTGTGTAGCCAAACCTAGTAAGGCATGATGCTTTCGAAAGGTCTTAGTTTGGCAACTTGTATTTGTTATGAAAGATTTATTGTATGTACTAGGATATTTGAATCCTATTTGGAACTTAATTTGTGAATTAACTCGAAGTAAAAAACCTCAGAATACTAAAGGGGTGAATGAGGTATGTTCCTCCCTCAAAAATCTGCCGTTGCCTCTCCGCCATGACCGCGGGGTAGCTGTAGAAGTGATCGTATATCTGCGGATGGTATTGGGACACTTGGCATAGCTTTTTGAGGCCGTGGCACGCCTTGCTCCATAGCCTTCCATTCTTTGGCAACAAGCTGTCTGAACCTAGGTTGAATGTAAACTTATATAAATTTAACACCCCTTATTATGTAAACTTAACTAACTCGAACATCTGAAGCACCTGATTAGTATTAGCCCTTTCACTTGCTATTTATAAAGTTTTGAATACTATACTTGAAAAATGCAATACTCACCCCGACCCAAATGGCAGTCATGTGTTTTGTGGATTTTTCTCTTGCACATTATTTATTTGTCGGCTTTTGTAGCAGTGGCACAACAGTGGCTACGAAGCGGAAGAAATCAGAGCAAATCAAAGGAAATCGCCAAGGACCAAGGACTTTGAGTGTTTCTGACAATAGATGTTCGGTGTTCTGACAGTTCTGAGCAAAAGTATTTTTTATTTTTTTCTATATTCTATTGTCAAAAATGATTTTTTTCTATCAAAGATTATATAGGCAGGTACCTTGCAGGTACCTACTTCAGAGATAAGCGTAATAAGTAAACTTGAGTATATTTCAGTGTTGTTCAATAATATGTAAATAATTAAAACACAATATGGATCACTGAACACAGTTAATCTTATATGCTATACTCTTCGGAACTGGCTGTTCGCGAACTCTGGCGTGAACGGAGAAGAGTTGAACCCGAAGTTGTTACTGTGAGTCGCCACGGGCTGAAACAAACCCCACCGTAAGTATTCTGGGACCTTCAGCCTGTAAGTCCACTACTATAGTAGGTGCCAAATAACACCGCAATACAGGTCATTCACCCACGTTCACCACGATGTCGCAAAATTCAATTTATGTATGGTAAACAAACAGTACTACGAGATTCAAGCGATATACCGCCTTAGCGACAGGTTTGTATGGAAAGCGACAGAATTAGCCATTCATAAATTGAATTTTGCGACATCGTGGTGAAGGTGGGTGAATGAACTATTTAACTATTTTATGAAATTCTAACAACGAATAATTCCGATGTCATTGATTCAAGATCAATGTGGCTCTTTCATTGTAATACCAGTTCCACAGATTATATAATACTATACTAGTAGTGTTCTTTTCGTAAAAGCCATTTAAAAATACATCATGTTGGACATGTTGGTATACTTAAGTAAGTATAGGTATGTGGATTACCTCATCATCAGACATGATAATGTCTTGGAAAGAATTAGAGTCTCCCGGCGGGAAGAAGTTGTTCCTGAACTGTGGCAAGTCCTCAATGCCGATCAGGTCAGAATCGTATGATACGTCACTGGAAATATAAATGAACTACTTATAGGTACCTACGTATTTTTTTATACCTAAAGTTCCTAAATGACGAGAATGGCCCACCAGATATTGGAAGAAGTGGAACGTATTTACAGTTAGTTAGTTCTGTGTGTAGTATTTCACGCTACCTACCCATACCTATCTAACCTAGTTGCTATACCTACCTAATGGCTATCGACGCTAAGACTCATGTAGCATTATTCCTATAAACCTTGTGGTTTCCTTAGTGCTATAGTACAAAATAAGTTATTATGTATTTATAAAACAATAAATGAAAAAAAAAAAAAAAACGTAGTTATTTTTTTTACCAATAATGGAAATAAAAAAAGCAATTGCGTGCATTCTTCTATAAGAATGCACTAAAAGTAATGCATAGTTTCGTACAATGCAACTATGTCAGGATGGCCGAGCGGTCTAAGGCGCCAGACTCAAGGTATCCCTTCTCGCTGAACGCGAGTATGAGTTGTTCTGGTCCTCTCTGAGGGCGTGGGTTCGAATCCCACTTCTGACAAATATTTTGCCTCTTGCATAAAATACTAACCACTAGAATCACTGTATACACCAGAGGCAAGTTCAAATAGCAATATAGTAGAAATTTATAGATATTTATTGCTGTGAGTATTTTTTTGTAATATCTTAAGTTAATCCGTTTAGATTTTTGTAAAATGATTAGTACATTGTTCACCGAGAGGAGAAAGTGACCGATTACAATCGCACTTTCTCTCGAGTGATACATAGTGCTTTATACTACACCCACGAGGAAAATAAAAAACTAAAACTGAATCCTCAAACAACACACAAATTGAAAATGGCGCCAATGGCGTCTGCAATTTTCACATGTTCTTTTTTCAAATAGTTTATCCTGCCGCCGCAGGGTCGCACTGCCAGCCCGACACCATCCAACACACAGCTAGTGGCCAGTGTCATTTTGCGAACTTGGAGATAAAAACTCACTGTAAAAACTTTTTAGCTTTTGATATTTAGGTTACCGGCGCATAGTCTTACCCAAAATTAAAAAAGAAAAACCACGTAAGAAATGGATTTTCATACACTTTTCTCTCTTTTTTTTTTGCGTTTTTTCCCCGCATATTTGTTCGATATGCAATGATGTACTTTTTACCGTAAATTTGATAAAGTATCAAGGTACTTTCCAAGCAGGTGTAGTATAAAAGTTATTTGCACCCCAAGTCATAAAGCATAGAGATTATTTAGGCTCGTCTTCACTTGACTTGCTCTGTGATGTGAGGTAATGTATCAGGTGGGTCATCGGCCGGCTCTTACACCTATTGACATAAAAAACAATTGTCTTGGTACTCTGAGCTGCGTACCTTATAGCGTCAAAGTCAGGAGCCTTCAGAACCTCGTTCCAAACGGGGTTGGAACCCTCCACTGCATGTTTGTTAGTTCCGGGCGCTGCTATTCCGACGCGGTTTATTCCAGAGTCTACGGAACCATACTTTGTCATAGATAGTGCTTCAAGACGACGGTTTAACCTGGAAAGATCGTAAAATGTAAAATTGCGAGAGTCAATGATAATGTACCTTATACACTGTGTAACATAACTACCCTATAAGTCCCTATAAGTATTTTACAGGTCATGGCGAACAGTGTTTGTTCTATATGTTTATATATTGTTTGTTTGGGTTTATATAGGGTAATTATGTTACACCTTGTATATTTAGTCCATGCTAAAATGTTAAATGGGTGTTACTATGTATTATAAGTATGTGTTTACAAAAAAAAAGTATATATAAGTATTATATCAGCAATCTTGTTCCCATAGTACAAGCTTTGCTTAGTTTGGGACTAGAGAGCGTTGTGTGTAATGTCCAAGAATATTTATTTATTTAAGTATTTATTTATTTATTTATATATGCTGTGACTGAGAAAAATGAAATGACTGTTGAACAATATTTCCATGGCTAACTGCATAGAAGCTCTATAGTAACTTAACTTGAGTGTGCTGAGAACTAAGGTGATTGTTTTTGCAGTTGCTTAGTAAGTACATATAATTAAATAAAGACATTTTTTGTCAGGATACTTTTAAACCATGGCAATCGGAGATCGTGGGTCTCAAAGCTTAAGCCACATCACAAGAACCAAGACAGATTATCAAATGGGCTCACATTCTAGTCCTGACGATAAAGGTAACCAGTAGAATTAAACATAAAAGCGCCAACAACGCTGCAAGTGCTCCCAGCACATAGATGGTCAATAAACTGGAGTCAGTACCAATCTCCGGACTCAACTCCGTGAAGAAATCGTCGAGTACAAGTAACTCGGTGTTCAGGGTTGTTTGGATTTGGCGGAGCAAGACTGTGTCACTTCGAAGTCTGAAATGAAGTAAGAAAGTTCAAGACATTATTTCCAGAGCCGTGTAAATAGTACTAACTACTGAACAGAAGTAAGTTTACCTTGAAGTTAAACAAAAGTAAAAACTAGTTAATATTTAGTTGGTCACGCTTCGAATAAAGTGGGTAGTCTTTAGCCCGTGATGAGAAATTCAATAAATCTAAGTTAAAATAAAATAGATAAGAATATATTTCATTTATGGCGTAAAATCTGTATAATAAATAATAAAAACGTTTATTCTCTCTTACAAAAGGTTCAAATACAACAATAAGGGTTAGGTACAAGTTTAGATGACATAGTTACAATGTAAACCTGTTTTGTGAGAAACAATAAATGATTCTTATTCTTATTTTTATTCTTACAGTTCGATCTCATCAGCTAGCACTGGTGTGTCGTCTCTGATGAAGTGAGAGCGAACCTCAGTGAGGTTGTAGTTGAGGATGCCCTGTGCATCCGTCGCCGGTACCACCTGGTCTATGTTGCACGTCATTTGGAACCCGGTCGAGAATGTCTGGGCTATCTGTTCATTGGATTGAAGATCAAGTTGAAATCTGTGTCATATTGAGGATCAGAAAATAGTCGAAGAAGAAGTTCAAATCAAATTGAGAATGTCTGAATGGGCTGGTTTTAGATTGATGATCAAAAAAGAACACCAAAGGTTGGCAGTGGACAGACATATCATTCAAAATCATCAGGGATTAATCAAAGAAAACAGGTATTTTCACTAAAGCTCCTGAAAAGGTTAGTTACTGGTTTTGATGACATAAAAACAGATCAGAAACACATACAGACAGTTGTGATTTGCATAATAACGATCGAAATACTCACAAAATCAGCGCTCTCTTCCACTTTCTGGAGTGAATTGACAAATATAAAGGTGACCCGGTTCACTGTTGATATCAAGTAAACCCTGACATCAGACGTATCGTACCCACCAGCTGAAAACAAAATGCGATCACGTGAGATATTAAAAACATTAGAACGACAAACGAAAGCATAAACTCTGGTCTTTTACAAACAAGCAACAGCTCTAGTAAACCAGCAATGCTGTTCTATCACCATGCGCAGAAGTTCTTGATCAGAAGACACCTGGATTCTCCCAAACGACTGGAAAACGGCTGGGTTGATTATTAAACAATAACCATTCGGACTTCACAAACACTGAAGCAGTCCCAAAACCACCACATAAAGCTCCACCTTCGTCAGTCTACCTGGATCTGAAGCCACGACTTCAAAATCAAACATGCCGTGCATAGAGCTAGTTGGTTGGAAGTTGAGTGTTAGTACTCCGGTCTGAGGGTCGAGGTTAAAAGCAGTATCCGCCACGGCCTCGAGGCTAGAGTCTGCCGTCATAGAAGACATATTTTTGGCGTAGGTTATGGGCAAACCGTCGGTGTGAATAGCCTGGAGTAAATTATTATTTTTATAGCTGGTAAACAATCTACAGGAAAATGAATAAGGATCAAGAAAATATAAGTAGAGACAGGTGCAGTAGGAAATGTGACAAACCTGCACGGTGAGAAGATCTCTGTAAATAGTGTCCAAAGTGGAGATGCCGGCTGTGTAAATGTCCCGTGTGAAGATCGGCCGAGGATTTGCTTCTCTGACCTAGATGAGAACGTTATTATGAATAAGAACAAAAGGCTTGTTTGCATTTGGCATACTAAAAACACATAAATCGAAAGCACAATTGTTTCGTGGGCCTCCTAAAGTCATCACGATCTTCTTGGCCCAGTACCACCCATTGCAAAAAACCTTCTCCAATTTCTACCAGCTTCCTATCTTGCTTTTCTTGCCCAGGTCTAAGAGCTAGCTGAAAGGTATATATACTCACATTGACAGTAATAGTGAGAGTTGAGCCAAGTATCGGAGTGGTGGGTTCCATCGTGTTGCTGGCTGCTATTGTAAGGGTGTGGACGGCATTTTCGGCCCGATTCAGCTCACGTTGGAGGAATAGAATGTTGTTACTTGTATTCAAGCCGAAGTAGCCTTCGGAGTTACCGTCTGTAGCAGATCAAAGGAATATGCAAGGGGATTTGTTTTAAAGGAGCTTGCCATGGGTATAACATAATATTTTTGCTCTAAATTCTGATTGTAAACCTCATTTCAAATTTCAGACTTCACTGCCTTTAGAAAGGTTATTTATATTAATTATGATAAAAGACAGAGTAACAATCTGGTTTGAACTCCACATGGCAAAGAACACTGAGAATTAAACATAATTTGTTTCTATGCCTTACCGGTGATCCTATAGAAGATGTCATAGCAGTCTGATGGACCACAGAGATGGTTTTTGAGGTCGGTAGCAATAGGCAGAGAGTGTCGCTCTGTCAAGCCTTCTTCCTGCTCTGAAAAGAATAAACAACATCAGCTTCAAGTCCATTGTTCATCAAATTAACGTAAATATTAAACCACGTTATGGTCTGGAATCACAAACTACATGTAGAGAACATGTAATCTGTGATTCTACTCTCCATAGTTTATTAACTTGCGTAGATAAGTACCTACAGCTACACTATAAAAATGCTTACCAATAAAGGCAACACTAAAGGTATTGGTTTCAAATATAGGATCCCCAGTGGTAGGCACAAACACAGCTCGGAAGGTGGTCTGCGATGACAGTGAATATGGTTCAGTGCCTCCGTCTGTTGCTTCAATCGTCACCTGAGGAAACAATCGATGTCAGATCTTTCTAGATCCTTGTGGTTTCAGCCGTGTTTCATAGCCAAAGATGCTCTGGTGACTTCTCATTCCTCTTAATATTTACCTGGAATTCTTTGATCATATCATCAGCAAAATCGTTTCTTCTAAGGGTTAGAGTTCCATAATTGTTGGCTGCGCTTGAAATGTCAAAGTATTCTATAGCTTCATCTGAAAAAAAAAGGATCTTCTGGTTTATCTAACCTAATTTTCGAGGAAGAACGGTTTTGAGATTTCTCCATCCATCGGCTTTTTCCGATCCATCATTTACCAAACTGTTCCTCGTTTTCATCGAATGTTATTTCGCACATAATTGCACAGAGCACTGCTACTGTTGAGGTGTCCTATCTGACATTACACTGCACACTTTCGATGTTTACATTAACCTGGGGTCATGTCTTCTTCTCCTTGTTCTTCCTGTCCATATCCGTCGAGCCCATATCCGTGCCTGTTATACCGACGTCAGTATCCTTCAAACTATAGAGTTAGACTCACCATTTCCAACAACACTGAAGGTAACCTCACCAGCCGCGCCGCCATCTTCGTCTGTAGCGTAAACGCGCTGCAGTAGGTTACCATCCAGTGTTTGCAGAATGCTTTGCACCAATGCTATCTCCTGCAAAAGCGCGTAAAAACGGTTGTAGACCAAACCTGAGATCGTGTCGGTATCGGTCAAGTCTGAGCAGACTTTAAGTATAAGGACCTGTGGCTGTGGTAAAGACGAAACCGATGTAAATGAACTACAACAAACCTAAACCCAGGGCGTTGTAGTTCATTTTCGTCGGTTACACAAGAGAGTGTGGAGAGAGTTGGAAGGTATTATCATAACATGTGGATTTGGAAGGTATTTCCATGGATACTCTAAAAGAGATGACTGATCGATAGAAAATAATCTTACCCTTGAAAGTCTTATCACCATGTCCTGAACGGGAAACACGAAGACTGGCTCATGGTAGTTCCATGGTCTTATGACGAGCTGGTACACTTCCTCTGAGTCTTGTTGTGGGTAGCCGTGGTCATAGGCCTAAACATAAGTTATCAATTTTAGTCAACAAATGCAGGTAAGGTATTTATAGATTTTATGGTTTCTGTTTGTGAAAAATGTACAGATCAGAGTGAAAGACTTTGAAGATATTTTTCTTACCCAAATATGCATATCGTAAGTGCCCCAATACCCTCGCAAAGCCACAACTGTGAATAATTCTCCCTTGTCGGTGTCCACAGATCTGATATCGATCATTTTATCTGGAACTTCAATGTCTCTGTGCGGGGTCAGAGATAGCACTTCGAAACCAACCAGAGAGTTGGGTGTGTTAGGCTCGTCGATGTCCGGAGCATGGAGTATTGGAAGGAAGGAGGTACCCTGCAAACAGAGGTGAAACATGAAAGTAGATAAAAGTAGTATAACACAAACACCACCATTAGCATGAGGAAGCGCAGCTAAGTCTAAAACCTTACACAGATTTCCAGAACCAACAATATTCCATCCACTGACTAAGTAGGTATACCTACTTCACCTTCCCGTTTGAGCCTTTCTTTCCTAGCAGTTGCTGTTGCTATAGAAAGCTCTTACTATTTTATAGCTATTAGAGAAAATAAAAAGACTTACTGCTGCATAGTTCTCGGAGATAGACCAC
Source organism: Eulithis testata (assembly GCA_947507515.1). NCBI lineage: Eukaryota > Metazoa > Arthropoda > Insecta > Lepidoptera > Geometridae > Eulithis > Eulithis testata. The sequence goes on along the minus strand of OX382202.1, from coordinate 9,958,219 downwards.
GAGATGGTATCCGGGTCTGGTAGCTCAGGCGCGTTGTCGTTCACATCTATAAGAACCACTGTTATGAGAATTTCACCTTCGTACTGGTTGCGAAAACCATCTGAAATGACATTAATATTTATAGGTAAATGAATTGCATAAAGACTGAGACGTGAAGACTAGCGCCAAAAAGTTGGGGGAAAAATGATTGATTGCTAAAAGACTTACCCCCATCTCTTTGAAAATTGTCGTAAAGATTGAAGAAAATATCGTGAGTAGGCTCGCCTCGATCCCTGTCCAAGACCTCAGTTGAGCCCTCTGGATAGTTCACGTAGATTTGACCAGACTCCTGCTCGACTGCAAAGAACTGCAGCACACGAGGATTCAGTGCGTAGTTGATCAGATAGCCAACTGTGTGGTATAACTCTGTAAAAAATATTAAGATAAGAATGAGGTCTATTTTTCCACGGAAGAAGATAAGGGAAAAATATGACGGGGACTTTACCATCTCTGTCTAAATCGGTGCCCACAATATACGAAACGGCTTCATGATTTGTAGCGTTCTCGAGAAGATACACGGTTTTATTGAAGAGTTCGTGCTCGTAGTCTGGTTGTGGTACTTTGTTGTTGGTGTCAATGATGTTTATTGTTATCTGAAAGTAGGAAATAGAGGTAATTTATTTTACTTAAATAAGGGGGCGTCCATAAATTCTAGGGGGGGAAGGGATCAAGCTAAATCTTTCCAAATCTCACTTTAGGGGGTCTTGGCAACTATCACGTAATTATTTTTCTTGCAGAAAACGGTGTAAAATTGCATGAAAAATTAGAATTAGAATAAATTTGTTTGATATTTAATTGTGATTTTAAATTACGGTAATTTTCACAAATACTAGTCTTCGGTAGTCTTCAATAAAAGTAATAGAACAGGTTGTGTTTTTTTTTTAATCTCGCGTGAGATTAGGGGTGCGGGGAGGGAGTTGAGGAAAATCTTACGATATCTCACCAAGGGGGGAGGGGGGGTCGAAAAATTCGCAAAAATGCCTCCTAATACGTAAGCTAATGTTGTTATTATCTCACCTCGCCCTCAGTGTTATGATAAGTGGGATCCGGCGGGCAAGTCGACTGGTCCTCAGCATAGCAGCGGTCACTGGCTATGATCATGTAGTAGAGGTGCCAGCGCTTAGGCACATCCGCATCTATCGCGTTAGCGGTGTTCACTGTGATCTGACCCGTGTAGAAGTGAATTGTCACTAAATCAGGAGGAGTGTCTTCGCGAGGGCTGCAAATGTGGAATATCGCAAGAGCTTTACAGGGGACAAGTTAGGTTGGGCCTAAAGTATGTTTGCCTATAAAAAAACAAAAATCTTGAAACTACCAAGGTCGCAGTTATAGTTGACTGATTGAATAAAATAAGCGACGGATCGGCTAAAAGTATGGCATTCATTTTGCAAATATTTGAATGATACACAAATCTTCAATACAGGACTTTGAAAAAGACTTCAGAGTCTAAAAGTATATTTTCAATGGCTTAAACTGTGACAGCTAAGTAGCAAAAACTACCAAGATACTTCGATGGAGATAATTCTCGGCTATCCAACTGTCGGAAAAATCGCAGCAGTACTTCTATAGTAGGTGCCAAATAACACCGCAATACAGGTCATTCCTTCACCTCGATGTCGCAAAATTCAATTTATGTATGGTAAACAAACAGTACTACGAGATTCGAGCGATTACCGTCTTAACGACAGGTTTGTATGGAAAGCGACAGAATTAGCCATTCATAAATTGAATGTCGCGACATCGTGGTGAAGGTAGGCGAATAACCTGTATTGCGGTGTTATTTGGCACCCACTATACTCACAATATAGTGTACCGCACTTGGTTGTACTGCGGGCCGTCGATGTCAGTGGCCAGCACTGATCCGATGACGACGCCGCTGGCTGATCTCTCGCGCACGCTGAACACCTGATCCAGGGTACCCTCCTCCCATACCGGGGGGTTGTCGTTCAGATCGATTATCGTTATTGTGAACATAGCTGAAATTTAGTACCTAGATAGGTATTTTCCAATTTTCTAAGTCATAGCAAACAAGAAATAGAAATTGAAAAATAATTTATTTGCAACACAAGTAAAATGTAGCATAAGTAGGTAGACTAAATTAAAACATGAGATATAAATAATAAATAAATAAAAGAAACCAAAACGTAGTTGATAGAATACCTAATTATAATAACAAAACTAATCATCGTGCTGCAAAATGGATCCTAACTCAGCATAATGCGAATTGAGAACAACCCACGCTGGTCTTCCGTTAGGACCAATTTCGATGAGCGTGGTAGATAGAACAAATAATTGGCAATAGAAAAACTGTTTTAATGTCTGCTTGACCATCACAGACTAACGTAATCGTATTGACTATTGAGATGCAGCGTCATTTTAATGATGCTATTCTGTAATTGTCTACATTGGACATCGGACTACATCCGATTGTCTGGGAGGTAGGTAGTAATTTAAACCTGAAATTGCACTCAAAATCCTACATTCATCGAAATAACTTCAAAATTACTTACACTCATCATAATCTTCCCCGATAACCGTCTCGCGATCGTATACCCTGATGCTCAGGTACAAAACCTCAAACATCTCAAAGTCGATAGTGATATTGGGTCGGATCTCCTTCACCAGAATGCGACCTCTGGCTGCACCCGTATGGTTCTCATTGGGGTAATATTCTGTTATTATTTCTACACATCTGAAAAGTTTAGATAGAATGGTCAAAAATAAGATCAAAATACCACTGTTGTACTTTTGACGAATTACATCTCTACATCAAGTATTTTGAAATCGTGGTACCTATCCAACAATATCGTACTCATTTGGACGAATTAACACTTACTCATGATACTCATTCACGTCTGTTCCTCTGCCCTGCTTGGTTGCATAAGAGTTCTCCCAGTCAATCATAAACTGCAGACGCGCTGTAGTATCCGGGTCAGTGGCCGTGATCTCATCCGTGATTAGGTAGCCTTCTGGTACGTTCTCTTCTGTTGAAAAGGTTCCGCGAGGCTGGAAATAATGTTTTAGTTGTAAGACCAGCCATCTCAAAATTGATCCTGGATCCACGTGAATAGGACATTAAATGGGTAAAAAGTGCCCTCTTACGCTGAATTAATGAAAGAATCTAGAATATTGTGTTAAAATCTAGAGCGAGTCATCTAAATTAGGTACAGAGTGTGGAGCTTAAGCTTACCAGCCGAAGTGTAGGCGGTGTGTTATTAATATCCTGAAGTTGTATCACTAATTGTGTAATAGCTGTGTTTACAATAAGAGGTTCACCGAGAGTATCATCAGCTCTCACCTGAAAACATAAGTCATTTTTTATTTGGTTAGTTTGGTGTCGTTTAACTTGATCAGTTTATAAGATCCGTTGACTTACTTGAACAAAGATAACGTTCTGCCTGTGGTAGTCGAAAGCATCGTCAACATTCACAAAAATATCGCCCGTGTCCTCATCAATGCGAAGGAAATCCACCACGTTGCCCATAAGAGAGTGTCTGAAAACATTTTTATAAAAAGGATCCGCTGCTCTGGAAGAATTGTAATGTCTAGCTAGTATTATTTGGTAATCTAAGGCTAGTAGGTACTTATAAGCAACTGCGATTCCATCATCTTCTAATCCACACTTCATATGAATACAATCCTATACTCATATTTTTGCAGTACCTATCATTTTATGTAGATAAAGGAACCATCTGAAAAAAGGCTAGCACAGCTTATACAAAACGAAAACTATGGAGGACTGCCTAGACGACGTTGGAAGATCTTCCTGCCCTTACCTTACTAGGTGGAGTCAACACGCTTTCTTCTTTCACTTACCTGTATCAACAGTCATCTCCTTCTTCAATCTATCTTTCTTATTCAATGTCATCTTTTGCATAGTCCATTCATCTTTCCTGGAGCCTACCTCTCCGACTCTACTCTTATATACATCCAGAGCCATACTACCGCTCTCTTCGTAATATGACCTTCTTGTCTTCGCACGATACGCCCAAACCTCTAGCCTAAAATTCAAGACGGTGGAGAGTTTGTATTCAAAAACTTACACGACTCTATCATCGATATCTCTATCTGCAGCTCTGACGTTTGCCACAAAGAATCCCTCTCCCTCAGTTTCATTGAAGGAAACGGTTCTAGATTCTGCATCGAACATCGGCAGCTCATCGTTCCAGTTGATCAAATCTATATAAAGCATTGCTTCACCTACAAACGCTGTGTTGTTCATATCCACTGCTACAACCTACAATTTTCGAAAGAATAAATTAGAAATTGGCATTTGACTTTTTATGCAATTAATCTAATTGCAAATAATGCTCAGGTAGCTTATAACAACAGGCAACCTATAGAAACCGTAGCAATAATCATTTTCAGTAACAAAACACATTTGGTACACTAAGTTGAAATATACTTACCTACTTAGCTATGCAAATTACTTACTCGTAGAATAAGTACTAAAAGCAACATAACAGATCACTGACTAAAAGCATATAAGAAGTTAGAACGAACTAAAATCGAGCTGTAGAGTAGCGTACCTTCAGAACGATATTTTGAAATTCAGGAACTTCGTAATCCAGCATGTGATGGTTTGTGGTTCCTATGATAAAGGATTGCCGTTGGTAGCCGACCAAGGGCGCGATGTAGAACGCATTGTGAGCGCCTGGAGGCGATACACTTTCTATGGACACCTCGTATTGTGCGTTTTGACCCTGTAAATAAACTAGGCAGTTAAAAGAAGAACCACTTTAAACTGACAAGACATGTTTGATGTCAGTATTGATGTTGTGCATAAATCTTTTAAAATACACTGCTGAACCTCCCCCATAGACCTATATAGATTAATCTTACCTATATAGATCGACAAAAATAACGGATTTTTATAGATTATTTTGGTATGTGTTATTATTTTGGTACTTAAGTTTATCAAATTTTATCCTTATCGTTTGTACTTAATTACATATGGTTGTGAAATTTTCAACCACAACAATTTATCACGTTATCCATTTACTTACCAAATCACGGTCATGAAATCCGAATTCCTCCAAGTTAAGTGTCATAGCTGTCTCTTCGTCTATTGCGATGTGGTATGTTGGGTGCCAAGGCTCTGGTTTATTGTCATTGATATCAACCACTATGATGACTACTGGTGCTTCTAAGGAGTACGATTCATTCCCATCGTCGTCTTCTTTATACGCGATGATCGAGAGTTGGAACACTTCTCTTTCAAGAGTGTCTCTATCGATTGGATCTATATGTAAGATGGCACCGTCCCGACCGCCTTCTATGGTCTCGATGTGGAAAAATGTATCTGGAAATGTCATTACATTATTCTATCAATTATTAACAGGCATCTTCCTACTAGGTTTTCTTTGAGGTGTCCTTCATGGCTTGCTGAAGGACGTGATCATCCCAACCTGTAAAAGTTCACTAGGTACTAGACAGAGTTTACCCATTGGCTTCTTTCAGAAAGAACTTTGATCTCGATCCACTGGTTTTTCACTCTAAACAATGTCGTTAGTTCAACGGCTGGAAGTCATTTTATTTACTTACCTTCCTTGGCCGTAACTACTTCGTAGAAAATGGGGTGTCCACCTTTTGGAAGTCAATATTTTATTTATTTACCTTCTTCTGCCGTCACTATTCTGTAGAAAATGGGTCTGTTAATGCCCGTGTCGCCATCAATGGCTCTCACAGTGAAGGACATGTAAGTTTTCTCATCAAACTGCTGGACTGCAAAGATTTCCACCCATCGAGGCGGTCGGTGCTCTACGTTCTGCACTTGTACCATCAGGCTTACTCTGTGGCTGTTGGGTAGCGAGTCCTGAAATATATTTTTTCCTGTTAAACTCTTTTTTGAAGTTATACTTCTAATGCGACTTCCAACAACGTTGCGTTATACGGGAGGACATAGTCACTGTCTCTTTCTATTCCCCCCGAATAGAAAGAGACAGAGACTAATACGGTACAAATGCTACAATCAAATAATAGATGGCAGTGTTCAGCATTTTTTGAAGTTATACGTTTTCCAACCGACAGCGTCAAACAAAAGAAAAAGAAACATAGCCGTAATTTCAACCATCAGGAGCAGAGCTCTGTTGGCGGAACAGTGATACCGTTGGACTGCGGTCAGACCGACAACGGGATACGAGCTCAAATCCAAACCGATACTATAGACTTTTTGCAACTTTTTATTTTGAAGTGAAAATTAATACTGCATATTGGTTAAGTACATAAAAATAATTACTAAATTAATTTCACGTTAAACACAGAGCGAGAGTGAATGCGTGGCACTCGAAGTATAACTTCTTCCGCGCGTAGGGACTCCACGCACTGTTTTGTTTTGCAAGCCGTGTTGTAGGCTGCTCAAGGTCATAAATACTTACGTAAGCAGTAACACCGAAGATGTGCAACGCGTTCTCTTCAAAGTTAAGTGGAGTCCTAATCCCAACCGTCATGCGCATGTTAAACCAATCACCAGGAATGTTAGACCCTTCGATGTAGAATATCTCATCATCATTCCGGTCACTGTCTATCTCAAACCGCATGAAACGGGTACTGATCTCACCGTCCAAGTCTGATACATCGTATACGCATTCTGTGAGTCTGGGATCTCCGAGTTCCTGATAGAAAACCATACACAGAATTATTAATTGGCCAGAGTAGACAGCATAAGTTTTGTTCATCGTGTGAGGGTCCAACTAAACTAATTTGAACAAGATTATGCTATAGAAAAACATCCACGTTTATCCACCAGCAGACAAAAGCACTCACTGGAGTCTGGCAAGCTTCGAAGACCTGAATCATAGGCCTGTTGTCATCTATGTTTACGATCTCCACTGAAGTCACCACCCTAAGGGGTTCCCCATCTACTCCTACGAAGAACACGTACAACTGCATACCCGGGGATTCGTAGTCTTGTCTGAGAATATTAAAACAAGAAAGATAAGGTAGGTATTACTTATGTACCTTCTGGTATTAGGTACTTCTAAACTGGAGAGCTTTTAGCCAGTTATCAAGGTTTATCATTGTCCTCAAAAACTGTTGGAAAAAATACTATTATACTATTAATTATGTTTAGTTAATATTATTAGTTTAATTAGTGTAATTGGCTCAGGCCGTTCTGATTATACACAATAAATAAATAAAAAAAATAAAAAATAAATAGGTACTATATGCTTCATACACGATTTTATAGACCTTACCTTTGAGTGATGATGAGGTACCAATGTCCATCGTCTAGTCGTCGTACGACGGCTCCAAGTAAAGCAGCAGTTCCCGATATGAATGTTCTATCGATCGTTGGCTCTATGTCACCTGTGAAGATAATATTTTTAATTAATATTACTGATTTTCAAAATATACTTCTAGTTGATAGGTACTTAGTACATAGGTTTATGTAAAAAGTTCTTTAGATCTTTACCATCATAATTGAACCTTGCAATAACAACATCCCCTTCAATCTCCTCTTCCATATAGATGACCTGACTGCCCATGGTGGTGGAGCCAGGCGTGTATGTATTCATGCACAGTTCATCACGCTCCGGACCCGGGAATAGAGGCCTCTCGCTCCATGTTACTCCTAAAACAAAAAAGAATTCTAAGACGGTTGAAAAAATACGATGCCCAGCCCACCTACTTGATATTTTCTAGGGTTTCCTCAAAGTCTAAGAAAACGAGAAAAAAATAATTACGCAGGACTGTAGCAACTAGCACATGGTGTAATAAACATTAGAGGAGGTATATGCCCAGCAGTGGGTGCACACAAACAGCGATATTGCAGTTGGCCTTGAGGAGATAGAGCAGCTGGAAGTAGCTATTCCAGTCACAATGGGCGCACCGGTAGCCCAAAAAATGCCCATCTGTGGCCTGGTTGCGGAAACCAGTCCGCTGAACAAGTAACAAGTTGAGCCTCAGGACGAGTAAATAAATAGTTAAGTAGTATAACGAAATAAGTAGGTAGGTATACCTTCATCGACTACCGGGAAATCATCTGGCTTTGGCTCCCGAGGAATTGCGATCATGTACGAGCATATATTATTATCTGTAACAAAAACAAAGCTTATTAATGCAAACAAATGAATATCATGACTGTTTTTTTAGTCTTTAAACTTCTTTCTTACCTTGTTGCGCAAATGCCACTGATGTTAGAAAAAGGACCGTGGCAAAGAGGTGGACGTCAACCCCCATTTTGCATAGTGTTTGGTTTCTTCCTATTCTTGTTTATCTAAAAAACACGAGTAAGTAAGTAGGTAATAACTTGCAGAATATGTATTTGTTCTTGTTCATTTATTTACGTTGAAAGCTTCTCAATAAGAGCTTTAGCCAATCACCGAATCCCAAAAATAGGGACCTACCTACCAAAAAATATTAAAATCAGTTTGTAGCCTCAGTTCATGCTGATGAAATTCGTCAAAAACTAAGTAACTACCTACTTAGTATATTTACATACCTAATGGTGTGATTTATAAATAACCTTGGTATACCCTACCTAACTTACCTACCAAAAATATAAACCGGACCCACAGATCATAATTAAACTAGTATACGGATCTAAACAAAACATTCCGGTCGTTATCACTTCATGATAAGCAGATAGATATCAGCTAAGTAGGTACATTCATACATCTAATTAGCTATTGAAAGTCCCTATCGTCTAAGTACTTCATAAACATAATTGTATCCTGGAATTTCGGAAATAGGTATAAATTTACTAACTGGCCTATTGAGATTAGTGTCCAGCCTATAATATAAATTATTCCCCCCATTGGCAAGCCTAAGTGAAAAGTCATGGACCCTTATGTTTCATAACCACCAATAAATAGATAGATTTCACCGTTTGCTACCAAAACCTAGATGGATAAAGCTAAACTCAGCCTGATCGAGTACAAAGGCACTAGGACTATGGCCTAGGTTCAGAAGCTCAGCTAAGGTGGGTTTTACGAGTTCACTTTTTCAACAGCTATTAAACCCTCATACACGTAAATACGTTTACGTGGTGAAAATTTACCAAAGCAAAACTTACCACAGTTTTTTATAGTTAGGCAAGTCCAAGTTATATTGATCAAGCTTCATAAACTAAACCCTTATTCTTACAAAGAAATCACTTGCTTAGATCACTTCCTATTAGTGGTAGATATTTTTTCACAGCACTGAGTGGACTTAGTTATTAAAAGTCCTAAGACAAAAAAGTATAAAATGGTGTGTATATTCAGAAATACTATAGGAATATACAAAATGAAATGTTTTTATATTTTTCGCGAACAATAACGTTTTTGTCAGTAGGTATACGTAATGAGACTGTTATTTTTTAGTATGACACAGTCTGCAATGATAAGATTATTATCTTGATAATTATTTATTTCACATACCTAAATACAGTATTTATCTATCGATTAAATACAACTGGACGGCCAATATCTGATAGGGAAAGTAGATATAGCTACTTAGTTATCTATGCATGGGCAAATTATGAACTATATGGTACTTAATTATGTGCCTAATATACCTAATGTTAATGTGCACTAAATTACTTCTTCTCAAAGACTAGTTCACGTTTTAAAATGTAGGCGGGATCGGTTTCTGATACCGGGATGCGGAATCATGTGACCCTGCCTAAATGTTGCCTAACCACGAAAACTGAAGAGAGCTTTTTAAGGGCCCTTGATTTTGTCTAATAAAGGTTACATTATGATGTGATGTGATGTGAATATTACTTAATCATAAATAAATGAATGAATTTGTGGCTAAATGTAATCTATTAACTAGCAGAACGTTATAACTGTTACATGCATGGAAGTAGTAAAACAAACCGGTGTAATAAGATAAATTCTCAACTTGGTATCTTACTTTATACTTGGCAAGCGTGTAAACAAAATATTGGTTATCGCAGTTGCCGGCGCGGTGCCGGCAGTTTTTTTTTTTTACTTGTTGTGGTGTTTGCGGTATTGCGTACAAGACTAAAGCGGTCTCTACTTAATATTTGAGAATATGTTTTAATTAAAAACTCTGTGAAAAATAAATAATCATTTTGTTTAACTATTTGTCTTTAAAAAAACTTTGAAAGAGATAAACTTTGCAAACCAGTCATACCAGAATCAACTACAAAATCAATGAAACTTTTGAAATGGAAGTTGACGTTACTTACTAGTTTTCTATACTATTCAATTTTAACGAAAACAAAAACATGTTTGGAACGCCTTATCATAAGACACTTTTGATTTTTTTATGGTACCTACTTTATTTAGAACTAAGTTAGCTATTATTATGTAAGGACATGTAAGCATAATGAATAAACGAATATGAATGTTTATATTTATTTTTGCATCTCTTACAAACAAACAAACATACAACACCGATGATCTTCGCTAGCTTCCCTCGCTAGATCAAATTACCAAAACACATCCGAGTCATCCATGCCGTAAAATAGTGCAAAGAGGATGTTATATTAGTATTCTGTGGTCTAGTGCAAAGTCTATCGAATGCAGGAAAAAGCCGCTTGACCCGCGATAGGTCCGACACGCTCGTCTGTCTCTCAGCACGCCATCCATCAGTCAGTTCGTCAGTTGCACGTAACGAGTTTGTGTCCACGCACCCTTATCACAAGTAAGTTTTAATTTATTACTTTTTTAATTTATTGCAGTTGAAAATACGATGGTTTATGCTTTTTATTAATATTTTCATCTAAAGCGACGTTACACCGTAAACGCAGATGATTTCAACTTGCAAGTTTTTTAGTGACGGAGTTTTGAATGAGCTAGCAATAATATGTTTCCTGTTACATAGGTACTTAGGTATCTTCTATTTATATTAATTTACCTATGCGTTTGTGTAAGATTATGAGATGATTATCCATGTGCTTAATAGGACACGTCTTCAAAACCGTTGTAAGTAGGGTAGTCTAAAATCATTTAGCGTCTACTCAAAATTTTCCCGAATTCTTGCTTGTGTTTTATGTAATGTCTATATTTTGAGCTATACACTTAAAAGATAGATAGGTCGTCGTAACTGACTTATGTAATGCTGTTATATTTTGTTATCTTGACCCTTGGTTTACTTGCGAAAGCAAATTTAAATTTTGATCTTCGCTTCGCCTTTTATGTACCTACCTACTACTTACCTATATTGCTGTTTCCAATTTGCTATTTCTTGTTAGTTTAGTTATAACCACTATCCGTTTGTTTGTTTGTCCGTTTGTCTGCCATATCCATATTACAAAACTAGGTACCTATCTAACCTACCTACTTAGTAGGTACCTAGTACCTACCCACTACTTTCGATTATACACGCCTTTATAACCGAAACGCGGAGTTATCTTTGATGTTTATAAGAATTTTTTACTGGCGTACTTAGGTTGTTTTTAGCTCAAATCAAAATACCTACTTCGCATCAGTGGCGTTAACGTGATACATGCACGTGGCTCATTGATGATAGGTACCTACATAGGTATTTAGCTTGAGATACCTAGTAGGTACGTATCTACCTACGGGTCACAAATATTTATGTTATAGATATAATCGAAATAAAGGAGATTATTAACGTTTCATACATTGTTGCGCTTGTTGGCCTCAAAAATGAAAGTGCTCACCTTACAGCAATAAAATTGTATTCATTTTGTACCTACTAAATCTCTTCGACTATTCTATTAGCGTTTGGGTAGACTACTAAGGTATATGCATCTTATACTATGTAGGATTTACCCCAATTTGGTCCACGGAATTTATTTATTTATTTTAAGGCTTAAGATACTTTATTCTCAAAATAGACAAATACAGTCACTTATGAGAACAGGTTTAAAGTTATTAAATAGGTATAACTACATATTTATTTTTATTTATTTATTTATTTTCAAGAAAGTGCTCAAGAAGCAAGTGAGATCCTGTAACCTATAAATACACGAATGGAGAAATTACTTAGGTACCCTAAAAAATATAATATTTCAGTGTGATACGATGCCACGAGTCCAAAGTTTAGCCATAGTACGGCAGTTCCAGGTGAAGCTGACTACTTTTTACGTACTTTTATAGGTAGTATCGTTTAGGTGCCTATTATATTATACAAAGATGGTCAGATGCCATAAAGCAAACTGCAGGCCAGCTGTGGACAAGAACTGCTCGAGACCGACAACCAGTGGAGAGAACTGGAGGAGGCATATGTGTGGACACGCTGTTGCAAAACAACAGTAGCAAGGGCTCAGAAATCAGAAATATATTAGACAAATGGTGCCATAGAATACCTAATGTTACACTTAGCAGATAATCACTTTGGCAAATTCTTTTTTCTACCCTCCTTAGTAGGTACTTAGTGCAAGTTTCTACGTGGGTATTTTTGTCTCCGCTACTAAGTAGAGTTCTTTTCATGAAAGAAGTCCCGCGGAAATTTCCGGAACTAAACTTTTAAAACTAAATTTTAAATTAGTTGTCAGGTGCTGTTAATGTGTTCGGATGCTAGTGCGTTTTTATTTGGTTTCTGTGATCAAAGTCTTGTTTTCAATGCCTAAAGTTGTTAAAAGTGCTGCCCGAGAAATAATACTTAAGGTCGACTACAGCGCCGCGTCTGCGGGACTTCTTTCATGGAAAGGACTCTAAGTAATTTGTTTCTCATAGGTCTACGAGTTTAGTTTCTAGACAACTAATAGGTAGTTGCTCATGGGCGCCGACTCAGGTTACGCGGGCCTGACCCCATACTGGCCTGTCCCCGATGTTGATTACCGAATAGTTACTACGTCGTCAATGGATGGTACAACAGCAGACAAAAGTATAACTTATGGGTTTCGACTCTAGTTAGAAAACTTTTGCAAATTACGTTAGAGCTTTTCCGCGGCCATTACCTTGTGTTTTTGATCTATTCGATTTTTTTTCTGGTTTCCCGATATCTAAACACTTATACTAAAGTTGTATACATTTACATTATCTCGAACATGAAAACACGAAATGTGATTTTTTAGGTAGATACGTACGTAAGTAAATGTAGTGTTTAGAAAACTCACGCGTCTTTATAGCCGATGGAAGATTATTTAAAACTTTGACCGTCCTTTTTATTAGTGATGATCTAATTACTCGTATACCTACTTACGAATACTTAGGTCCAATTATTTTAAAACATGATGCATTGCACGATAACCTTTTAAATTAAATAAACAAAATCCAATGTGATCTTCTCATTGACTCAGTAGCTATCGTGAAAAATGGTGATCGCCACGTTTCATTTTAACTTTACATTTTAAAAACCGAATAGGTCTTGCAAACTTTTTTATTTGAAACAAAACAGAATCAAAACTGATTAAAAAAGGTTTCATTCAAAATGGCACACGAATACCGCGCAAGTATAACAGTGACGAAGTCAAGCACAAATGGAAATGGGGATATTTACAAAAAATGTTTTAGTGGGACCTGTGCTGTTGGTGTCAACAAAAGAATGAATGGATCTTTAGCTAGGAAAGCTGAAGCTTATTTGCAAGCTGTTGATAAAAGCCTTGGAAATGGTATGTGAATGCCCTAGCGATGCCCAAAATGATAAATGAAGAACTTAAAACCACTGAATCAAAATAATTCAGAGTTACCATAGTGACATTTAATTTTTTCACAGTGACATCCGTACAGCAGAGACCGAGTATACCGAAGCTGGAGGTGGTTTCCAGAGTAGCTGCGATTCCGATCGTGGAGTCTGGTATTGAGGTTACCGAGAAAATGTATCATAAAATTCGGGTAAGTTTGCCTTCGTCAAAAACATGCACTTGAGTTACACCATCTATGAAAGCTCCGCAAAAGTTCAAAGTTTCCAAATCATAAATACCCCTGACCTCGCAAAAAATAATGGAAACTTTTTGGAAAAAAATTTTTTTTAGAGAACTTTTTGAGTACCTATTTAGTGGGGTTTTTTAGAATTCTTCTTAGCTTGTTAGTAACTCCTACAAAAACCTATTTGCAATAAAATAGTAAGCACATTCCAGGAATCAAATTCATTCCTCCGCTGGTACTTCTCCCTCGGTGAGAGGTCCCTGGCCACAGGAGTACAATTCGCACTGCCAGCGGTGCAGATCTTCGAGTCTCCACTCCATCAGCTGGACCGGTTCCTCTGCCGCTCCCTTGACATCGTGGAGAAACGGGTACCATCAATCAACATGCCACCTCAAGCGGTAAGTAGAAATGTAAGATTCGAAAGAGTATTTATTCTCAACGACTTTGGGACTTGCAGTATTTCAGAGCTCGACTTTCATACATTTCGTGCTTGATTATTTTTGTTATTTATAAGTAGCTAAGTATTTGTTGGTTTTATCATAATAATGAATGTGGTAATAGTAATCAATCATAAAAACGTGGAATAAAGTAATTATTAAACAAACAAGCAACAAAAGGTTCCCTTCGTCCATTTGAGTGCATTATTATAATGTGTACCACCTAGGCTGCATTCTGTAGGTACTTGTCGCACTGTAAAATCGTAGATATACGTAACGTCAGTAGGTATATGTAGGTATCTTATTGTTTTATCACAGCTTCAATGCATGTTATTTATGATCCCATTTAACGACTTTATGTAACAAAGATACCTTCTTGTTTATGTAATAGGTAGTCTGTATGTAGTAACTCGTTGGTAAAAAATAAGTAAATTGATATACATACTTAGTGCCCGAACGTATCAAATGGCACAAATATTTTGCTTTCCGCAACACATTTGGGTAAGGGCTTGCGCTCAGATCTAATCATGAGGAATGTTTAGTAAATAACAAAAAAAATGCAACAATTTGTTTAAATTCCTGTATTGACTTACTCTACTCACTATTTAGTGACAATGATCATAGCGCGCGTTGAAATCTTTTTTATGGAAAATTGTTTTCATACAAAAGACTTCAACGCGCTCCTTCCAGTGGGTACTAAATTATCCGATGTTCACTACTTTTTTTTTAATTTTGTTCTTTTAACACAGAATAAGTAGGTACCTAATGTACTCACTCTAATATTTAAATACTTACACTTATTTATACCTAGGTATTTACACGAATCGTATGCGCCAATCATGGCGCATGAGATTTCGAAAAAGGCTTAGTGAAATCTCTTCTAATTCTAATTCTAATTCGTCGTGGGGGAATAAGATCTGCACTGACGTCCCGCAGTGCATTGTGGTGTGAAATCTCTTGCTCTTAGTTGAAAAACCAAACCAATAATCCAGTTTAACCCTCCTGTAGATGTACTCTGAAACCCGCCAGTACGTGCTAAGACGCGCGGATTCTGTGAAGCAGCTTGGAACAGCTGTTCTGGACTCCAGGGTCACCGCGGTGACTGCCAATGCCTTGGACCGCGCGCTCACCACCGCTGACATGTACGTGGATAAGATCCTGCCGCCTGACTACCAGGATGCGGCTGATGGTAAGCACTCGAAACCATATCTTTTTTTTTTAATAATATGTATTCATAAACCACTTTGGAGTCTTTGAAGGAGGCCTATATATAACCGATGAAAGACTGGTTGAAAACTTCGCATTTTTTTTTAGTGTTTTAAAAACTTATTGACCCTGGCAGCTGAGAAATAGCTGGACACGCTTTAAGCGTACCTATCTATATCTGGGGACCAATAAAAAACAAAGTTTCGCAGCAAAAGTCGTATAAGAATGGAATGGCTTAGCCCCCCATCGCCTAAGATGAAAAAAAAAAACACAAGAGTAGGTACATAAGGTCAATATAAGTAAACAGCTCCAATTCGACATGGCGTCATGGCTCAGTCGGTAGTAGCTTTGCCTTCCGTGCTGTGGGTCGTGGGTTCGATCCCCACCGAGATCAAACATTTGTGTGTTGCAAACATAGATGTTTGTTCTGTGTCTGGGTGTTTCTATGTATTATAAGTATGTATTTACAAAAAAAATATGTATGTATGTATTCTATCAGCCATCTAGTTTCCATCGTACAAGCTTTGCTTAGTTTGGGACTAGAAGGCGTTGTGTTAAGTGTCCGTGAATATATATTTATTTATTATAATTATAAACGGTAGTTTCGAAATGTCTGGATAAACTATCGAACAGACGGAATTACTTCGGCTACGGTTACCGATAGCGGGACCCGGACCTCGTTGCTCGTCTACATCCAGTCTAAATAGGTACATCATTTACTGATACTGCCGAACAATACTTCCAACTTTAGATTAGGTTAACTGTTGACTAGACGAGCCCTTATCGGTTGACGGAGACAAATTATGACAACAGTATCTACTGGACTCTGACCCTTATTAGTTTTGATAGAGTCACGCCCATCTATATCCGTGCATTTCTTTAAACATTATGAATCGTGGGAGTGGTGATGATAATGGTGACGAGAGTGCCAACCGGGACGAGAACGACTTATAACTGTGTGACAATAACCTACAGGCAGTGGTTGATTTGCAGTCTTGGCCGCTCTAGGCGCCACACCATGTACCGCTTCTTTCTCAGCACCTATCATACGATAGACCACAATATTCTTTACTTTATTTTTATACGTAATAATAGTGATTTAGGAAGATTACTGCTATACGTTGCGGTACAGCGCGGCCCGCCATAATATGCGCAGCCTTTTAAATATTTAGGTACTTTGCATTTGATTAATTTCTTGCTATCATCAGTGATTTTTTGACACGATTTGCCGCCCCTAATATCTAACCGCCCTAGGCCCGGGCCTACTGGGCCTTAGGGCAAATCCGCCACTGCCTACAGGGCCGTTGACTATATTATGATGACTATTATGAGAACATTACAATGACTGACGAAAATCCTATCAAATTTTGGAAAACTGTACTAAGTACTAGGTACTTTCTGTATAAGCACAAGATAAATCCTAAGTCCACGTAGGCTTAAACAACTAAAGATGTAAATGATGAACTGTGATAGTGGTGATCATAGTGACAAGTGCCGATGCGAGTGACGGCGACGGCGACGGGTCGGGCCGCGCTCGCGCCGCGCACGCCGTGCAGCACGGCGCGCGCCTGCGCAGGAAGCTGCAGCGGCGGCTCACGCGGCAGGCGCTAGCAGAGGCCAAGGCTATCAAGGAGCAAATACATGTACTTGTGTATGTCGCTGAACTGGTGAGTTCACTTCCAAGAACTTCTCCGTCGCTTCTCATGAATACGCAACTGATGAACCGCGGGTACTTAAACTTTTACACACGCCGTAAAGGAACGCTACGATAATCACGCGTAAGATCGTTAAAACATTATGTACTTCGAATTCAGCCTAAAGGTTGGAAATGGCAAGTGCCCAGCCTCATAGCTTATGGGATTATAGTCACGTGACAATAAATAGTTACATTTTATACCTTTTGATTAGGTTTCTTTCTCTAGCGATCACAATTGCAACTTGGCTAACAAAAACCAGTATTATTACACAGACAAAAACTACGCTGTTTACAATGATCATCAATGCTACGTAGTAATGATAGCATACACTAAAACGAACCCTAATTTATCGTCCTTACCAACAGGTTGCTACAGATCCGGCATTAGCGTGGAAGAAGGCTCGCGAACTCTACGACTCCCTGAGCCGTCCCGAGCCAGAGAACCAAGCCCGACCAGCCACTCTTGAAGAACTGGTGGTGCTGCTGTCAAGAGAAACTGCACGGAAGGTCGTCCATCTCATCAACTTTACCCACACTGATCTGCCGAGGTGAGAATCTAAAGAAAGTAGTGTATCAATCACATGTTGGTAAAGAAGGAACAGGACCAGACCTAGTACGCTGCCCTGTGGCACCTTAGTGCCGATATCCTTTATTTGCAAGCATAGGCTTCTTTTTGTCGTGTTCTAAATGTTCTATTTTAATGATTATGATTGTTTAAACAAAACCTTTGTTGCAGGAACGTGCGCCAAGGCATGTCAATCGTCAGCAAAGGCCTGGCGACTGCAGCAGACGCTGTGCTAAAGGTACTAACAAACCGTCTCACGTTTTACAGATCTTTCTTAATAGTATTAATTTTAAAAGGAAACTTCTGTAAGTATAATCAACAAGAAATTATTAAAGTAGCTTTGACTTTCATAGAACTTATTCTTATTTCCGTCGTAAGTAGGATTCTAGTGGTCGGTGAGTTAGAAAATTATTGTAGTATTAATATAAAAGACTATGTGGATGTTGCAGACGGTACCAGTCGAAACGGCAATCACTGAGGTGCGTGGATTGCGTACTAAGCTTCAGGCCCTACTGCAGCAGCTCCAAGACACATCAAAGGTCTACTTGGTAAGATAATCTAGACAAGTAATGAAGTAGGGAATACTTCGATCAATGTTTATATTATAAATAAGCGGCACTATGCGTGGTCATTGTTTGAATGAATACCCAGCATTTACTTGACCGTAGGTACATACTGCAAAGAGCACTTTTGAATTTTAAAAACGCTGTCGGTATGTCTTCTCCTATTGCTATAGATTTAATTACGAATTCATAAACAGAAGCTAAACAGCCCGCCACGCAGCGCTTGAAACAGCCTCTAGACGCGCCTCTACATCTTTAAAAAATTCCAGGACTAGTTATTCTGTTGGTTGGGTAGAATCTGGTATATCCAGCTAGATCAGTTCCTCAATACCTATATGTACTATGGTTTAGGGTTTAGAACTTCGCTAGAGTTTGCACTTTTTATCCAAGCTTAATACCTACCTACTTATTTCTAAAAACAAATGTATGGTAACTTCCAGGAGCAGCTTGCAGTATTCCTCGCTGGTAACGAGGAACGTGAGAAGATTCCCCCTAGATCGACGTACGAGACGCGTGACGACCTTGCAGCTATCAACGGCCTTAATTAGTTGTACCTACATAGCATGCCTTTCTACGAGCAACTGTTACATTTTTAAGGCTGGCAATTCTATTGTATTTTTTTATATTTTGATCATTTATTATAGATACTTACTATTTAAGATATATTTTTTGTAAAATGAGATTACTTACCGTACACTACGATAATACCTAATACTGGCAGTCATAGTTATACTGAAACTGATGACTATATTTTGGTAATCTAAGGCACGTAGTGACCTTTTCATATATTTTAGGATATTAAAAAGTAAGTGTACTCTTAATTACCTACTATATTTTCACGTTTTCTAGTTGTAGAAAATAGTTTTAAATATAAGTAATTATGTAATTTAAAATAATAAAATGTTTTATTAAAAACTGAATATAACGATTATTTATTATTATGTAAGAGCAATAAAATAAATATTTTTACTTATTCCTAGGTACCTACTATGCATGTAGGTATTTATAAGAGTATTCTTTTTCTATGGTAGGTAGGTACTCTATGGTTCTCTATGGGCATATTATTATGTAAGTAGGTATATCAAGAATACCTATTCTTTGTCTATGTATGGTATGGTATACCTACCTATATGTATTGTGGTGTTTTGTGAAAGCCGTGATTGGCCGTGATGGGCGTTGTCTATCAACGCTATCAACTCTGTCAATCATAAAATTTCAGTTCTATTTCCACATAGGAATTTCCAAAATTTATTACTTACCTACCTACCTATACTTTCTAAAGATGCAAGATACTGCATAAGTACACGAACGTTTTAAATAAGTGCCTATCTACCTAGTACCTATCTATATAGTTTGGTGGGTGAGTAGGTACCTACCTACCTACAAGCTCTGAATACCAAATTTCAATATTGTGAGCCTACAAGTTGATTGATAAACTTCGACAATGAACATGCTGAACGGTAGCGATACAAAGTTGGTGGAGGACACGTGTGTTTTAATTGTAAGTACCTACGAACCTATATGTACCTAGGTACCTATCTACTTAATCCTACTAATAATATAAACGCGAAAGTTTGTAAGTATGGACGGATGGATGTTTGTTACTCTTTCACGTAAAAACTACTGATCCGATTTGGACGAAACTTGGAATATACCTATATTGTCCGTGACCTGGATTAACACATAGGCTACTTTTTATCCCGAAAAATTAACGGGATCCAACGGGA
Source organism: Eulithis testata (assembly GCA_947507515.1). Taxonomy (NCBI): domain Eukaryota; kingdom Metazoa; phylum Arthropoda; class Insecta; order Lepidoptera; family Geometridae; genus Eulithis; species Eulithis testata. The sequence continues at coordinate 9,938,256 of OX382202.1, read as the reverse complement.
CGCGAACGAAGTCGCGGGCGTCACCTAGTAAGTAGGTACTACCTAATTACTTAGAGCTTATTCTACACACCAGCTAAATATTAATTTAGGTAGGTACCTACTGAGGTGCCACATATCGGATAATGTACAACCTTTCAGTGGATACCTAGGTAGATAGGTATATACCTACTTTAAAATTCATCACAGGGCACGTCCTCAGTGGACGTGGTCAGTGAGGCAATGCATCGTTACAGGCAGTGGTTTGGTACAACTTTACATCAAATGCACCATCGGCCTGTTCCATCATTCAGTTGTATAAAAATCTCTAGGTACATATACCTACATACCTACATATAAGCGACTTGTTTTATTTTACGAACGCTGTAAAAATGGAAAACAAAACATTTTGATTTCCTGAGTACCTACCTACCCAATACCTACCTTTTCGCTTTGCGGTAAGGGTAAGGATGCTATGTAGTACTTAGGTATTACCTCTTTGTGATTAATGAACGTGTTTTACAGGTGGAAAATGATAACATCAAAGAGCCTAGACCTATAGAAAATGGGGGGACAGTGAGGCGTATGCAGAATACTCTATGGATGTTGGTATTCGCGTTACTCCTCTGGCTGGTAACCTATCTCATCATCCTCACAGCAACACTTTGCTTTAAGTCTATGGACAGCTTTGCTGGGTCCGTCTGGTACTATGATAATTTAACTTCCCTCTTTCCCAAGGATGCAGTGGTGTTTGCTTATTAATTTACTGTATTTTTTTTTGACAAATAAATGTTGTGTGGTAAAACGTACCTATATTTACGTTACTTACTTAGAAGCGGTTAAATGAGCGCAACTCGAACTGACTCAAATCGGTCCTTAGGCAGCGTACTCGTAAGTGGTAAAATATGCTTGTTTCGAATCGATCGCATTCGACTCGACACTAGTCTTTTTTATGAAAGAAGTCCCGCGGAAATTTCCGGAACTAAATTTTAAAACTAAATTTTAAATTAGTTGTCAGGTGCTGTTAATCTGTTCGGATGCTAGTGCGTTTTTATTTGGTTTCTGTGATCAAAGTCTTGTTTTCAATGCCTAAAGTTGTTAAAAGTGCTGCCCGAGAAATAATACTTAAGGTCGACTACAGCGCCGCGTCTGCGGGACTTCTTTCATGGAAAGGACTCTACAACAAAATTGATAATAAACAAGTCTACTCGACTCGAGTTGACTCATTGTTAAATCCACTCGAGTTACTCGAGTTAAATAACTCGAACTCGCACATTTTATTCACTCACTCTATCCGAACAAATAGTATTTTTTTCTGTGCTCGCTCGTTCATTCAAATGTAGTTCATTCTCATTCAAAATAATAAAAAAAAATATTTACGCAAGACATTTATCTATACAAACTAACTTATGAGAAAAACATAACGTAAGACTAGGCGGTATGGTTCTAAACTATAGCCTGCTCCGAGGAGCTAAAAAAAAAAAAAAAAAAAAAACCAAAATATTTCTTGTTCGATAGCTTGTGTTTATTTGCTATTTATTTCTTTAAAATATTACTGTAAATTGAGGAAATCAAGAGATTTCAAGTCTAAAGTTCACAAATAAAGGAAGGCAGAATGCCTTCGATCGACGTGATGGCCCCGGGCGGGCCGGGGATGGAGGTCATTGAGGAACCCCAGCCACCACCAGCTCCCGTGATCGGCATCATCTATCCTCCGCCTGAAGTCAGGAGTATCCTTTACAATGAATATACTTATGCCATCAGTGTCAATATTGTCGTGTAAATAAGAATTTTATTAACCATAACATAACCTCTCTTAAAATTTTATTTTGCAAAACTACTGGGTAGATCTGACCTAAGTACCTACTCCTATTTAGGTTTTTCTATCAACATAATGAACCATTGTATTATTAATAGTGGTTGGTACCTAATCATTTTTATAAAATCAAGGTCTGCGATCAACTCGTATAAAACTTTATTTTTCAGTCTGTTCCCATACATTTCTTTAGCCAAACTGATCAGACATCGTTGACAAGACCGCCAGTTTCGTAGCTCGTAATGGTCCAGAGTTTGAGGCTCGAATCAGGCAAAATGAGCTCGGAAACCCCAAGTTCAACTTCCTCAACTCTGGAGACCCGTACCATGCTTACTACCAGCATAAAGTTAAGGAGATCAGGGAAGGAAGAGGTATGTGCAAATAATTTAACGATTCGAACAAAAAATTTTTATATTCCGAAATCTGAATGAAATAATAAATTAAATTGGGGTTACTGTCATTATCATTTTGCATGAAATAGTTGAGAAGATGAATATTTTTTGTTATTAGCTAGTTACTGCTGTAACGTAATGATTCAAGGTGGATCTGGGTCTTCGACACTAAAATCCACTTGGTTTCCAAAGTTGTATTCAGTTGTCAGCTCAAAGTTTGCCTAGGACATTTTCAACGAAAATTTAAAATATTACGCTTACTAACAGTTTTTAGCACAGTTGTAACTTTCTATGTACCTACCAAGGTGGAGACATCGCCCCGGCTCCAGTGGTGGCACTACTTCGGCCCGGCTTAGCGCCCGCCACCGCAGCCCGCCAGCAAGAGCTCCTGAAAGCAGCCGCCCCCCTCGAACCACCACCCCCCCGCGACGCTCCTACAGACTTCGAATTCATTGCTGATCCTCCATCAATCTCTGCGCTTGAACTAGACATCGTCAAACTAACCGCTCAGTTCGTAGCTCGTAATGGACGACAATTCCTTACAGACCTGATGAAAAAAGAGGAGCGTAACCATCAGTTTGACTTCCTTCGTCCCCAGCATTCTTTATTCCAGTACTTTACTAGACTGCTGGAACAGTACACAAAGGTGCTTTTGCCGCCGAAGGAGTTGGTTTCGAAGCTGACGGCTGAGATCCGCAGCGGTATTCTTGAGCAGGCGAAGTCTAGAGCCGCTTGGCACTCGCACCAGGCAAGGCGCAAGGCGGCTGATGAAGCGCGTGTTGAAAAGGCAAGTTTATATTGTGCAAGGTGTGGGTCTGTGCTGAAATACTATTTTTGTTGCTTCTAAGTCACAAAGGGGTAATTACGTACGAGTAATTACGCGTACTTACGGCTCGGCGAGCTTACTCGCCGGTGTAAGATCGTCGGGGATCCAACTGCTTTGAAATTTTGCTAGTAGCTCGCCTAGTCCTCTTTCCTCCATAGACGACATCGCATATGAGGCCTGAGGGAATATTACTCAGTTGTGATCCTTGAATACTTATGTATTTCAAACATTTAACTCTGTTTACGTAAATGTTGGCGAAGTTAGGTACTAGTTGAAATTACGACAGGATAGTTTGAGGGTGTTTTAGGCGGTTAATATTTATTGGTTTTTAAAAATCGAGCTTTCGAGACAAGTAGTCTAAAAATACTGCTCACACACTTACCATTGCATTGTTACAGGAGCGTCTAGCCTATGCATCAATCGACTGGCACGACTTTGTAGTGGTAGAGACAGTGGACTACCCATCTGGTGAGCTCGGAGACTTTCCTCCCCCCACCACCCCGCTGGAGGTGGGCGCCAGGGTACTCGCGCAGGAGAGAGGAGAGGATCTTGGACACGGACAGGATATTGATGATATGGAAATGCAGGTTTGTTTCCAAGACTTATATAATTACTTTTACTAGGCGACATGGATCTCTTTGCTATCGCCAGAATGGTTCTTTTATTGATTTACGAAAACGTTTTGAAACTAAGTTTTTATTACAGATTGAGTCGGACTCCAGTTCGGAGTCTGATGATGAACTGGACGAGATGGAAGACCGCACGCAACAACAACAGCGTCCAGACAACAACCAAGTGCAGGACATGGAGGAAGAAAGCTCCTCATCTGAAGACGAGGGTCCAGCAACAGGTGAGTTACTTTTATTATATTACCTTCTTATACATATAAAATCTGCCGAGCTTGTGCAATCTTTTAAAGTAAATGGCTCATGAAATGGATTAGTTTTTTTTAAATTCGTTTTAAAATAAATAAGTGCGAGAAATTTAACACTATATTGAACTTCAGACTTCAGCTTGATATTATTTATTGTGCCACTAATATAAGAAATTATTGCACACACATTTCTGTTTCGCAATTTTTATTTTACAAAATGATTTTATAACAGAAGGTCGCATGCCAGTGGAGGCGCCGCAAGCGCCGCGCGCCGACCGCGTCGTCGTCAAGAAATACGATCCGAAGCGAGCGCGTCCGCCCGCCGCGCCGCAACACGACGAATGGCTAGTCTCACCTATCACGGGCGAGAAGATACCTGCCAACAAGGTCAGGATTCTAGATGTATAATGCTGAGGCCACACGTCTGGCCAAACAATTCGTCCTATCGCGAATCACTTCGCGCCACTGTCGGTAACTTGGCGAACATCAAAGGGTTTTATCGCGACAAAGTTCGTGCGCTCAGTTGACTGCGAGACGCCGAGCAGCTTTTTGATTATCGCGACGTAGCGAAGTTTTTATGATGTGGCCAAGCACTTCGTCGTAGATCGAACACGAAGTTTTTATCGCGACAACGCAACACGAATCTTCGCGCGATAGTGTAGCCGTAGCATAAGTGTGTCTTTTATGTGTTCGCAGCCAAACAGCTTACATGGTGGGCCAGTAGACAGATGTTTCGCACTAAGATGCTTTTTGAATTCCGAAAAACTAAGTCTCCCTTTTTTTCTATTAATTTATAGTGTCCCGCTGTTGAGCAGAAGTCTTCTTATTTCCGTCAGTCGCTTCAATTTTATGCCGTTGATGCCCAGCCCAATCCTACTTCCTACTTAATATTATAAACGCGAAAGTTTGTAAGTATAGATGGATGGATAGATGTTTGTTACTCTTTCACGTAAAAACTACTGATCCGATTTGGATGATACTCGGAATATATATTGTCCGTGACCTGGATTAACACATAGGCTACTTTTTATTCCGGAAAATCAACGGGATCCAACGGGACACGAACGAAGTCACGGGCGTCGCGTAGTCTATTATAAGATGAAGGTGTGTTCTGGATGTATAATAATTGTAATATTTGGTGACAGTATTGTATTGTCGTTGTCAGGTGGCAGATCACGTCCGCATAGGTCTGCTAGACCCGCGCTGGCTGGAGCAGCGCGACCGCGCCGCCGCCGACCGCACCGACCGCGACGAGGCACTCGCGCCCGGCGCCGCCATCGAGGCATCGCTCAAACAGGTATACACGTGCACATGCACATGCACATGCAGCGTCCGCTACACCGGACATAGCTTTGTCAGACTGCCATCGCGGCAGGTTTGCACATGCACATGCAGCGTCCGCTACACCAGACATAGGTTTGTCAGACCACCATCGCGGCAGGTTTGCTAGATCCTACATTGGTATGAAAGACCGCGGCGTCGCGTGTTCTTGCACGAATGCAGTGTCTGCCAGTCTAGCAGACACTGCATTCGTGCAAGAACACGTGACGCACATCGTCTGGTAGACGCAACATAATATTTTGTTTGGTCCTGAGAATTTATTTTATAAACTCAGTCAAAAATGTATCCTACTTCCTACTTAATATTATAAACGCGAAGGTTTGTAAGTATGGATGGATGGATGGATGTTTGTTACTCTTTCACGTAAAAAACTACTGATCCGGTTTGGATGAAACTTGGAATATATACAAGGTGTAACATAATTACCCTATAAGCCCGAAGGGGGCGTAATCAGACCGACCACCTGAGTGCTTGGATATGTGCAAGGGATCAATAAATCGTAATCGAAATTTTCAAACAAAAGTACAACTTTTATAATTTTAGACATTTGTGACAACCCTAACTGTTGGTTTACTATTTGCGTAAACCTGTACACACGCAGGCGCACGTAGTACCGCGTCGCACGCACACGCATGCTGCTTGTAAGTACATTTTAAATAAAAGTTACGAGCTCATTTCATGAATGAAACATATCGAAATCTCAAAAGTCGTAGAACAATCACTGTTCGCCATGACCTGTAAAATACCCCCCTTTTGGACTTATAGGGTAATTATGTTACACCGTGTATTGTCCGTGACCTGGATTAACACAGGCTACTTTTATCCCGAAAAATCAACCGGAACCAACGGGACGCGAACGAAGTCGCGGGCTGAATCTAGTTTCTACCTAATTGTATTTTTTCTAAAGCTTGCAGAACGTCGTACGGATATTTTCGGCGTGGGTGACGAGGAAACCGCAATCGGCAAGAAAATTGGCGAGGAGGAGAGGCGGCGAGACGAACGCGTCACGTGGGACGGACACACCTCCAGTGTGGAGGCAGCCACGCGAGCCGCCAGGGCCCATATCACGCTCGAGGACCAAATACAGCAGATACACAAGGTGACTCTAACCTACAGTTTTTTTAAATGATAAAAGTAATGGAACAAGCTTATAGCTCGCCTGATGTTAAGTGGTAACTTCTGCCTGTAACAATGCATTACCTCACAGAGCAAGTCCAATGAGGACGTGCCCTGTAAGCAATGCACTGCGTCCATCACTCTGAGACGTAAAGATCTTGAAGTCTCATGTGCCTGTAATTACACCGGCGCCCTTACCCTTCAAACCGGAACACAGCAATGCGGGCATCGCTGCTTGGCGGCAGAAATAGGTACGGTGCTAGTACTTCCCAGGACGAGCTCTCACAAATAGCTCTACTACTACTACTACTAAAAGTACCAGGTTCAAGGTATATCTCATTACCAGGTTGATTATTGACTTTCTTTAATTAATTAAATAAATAGCTTTGATATAATTTTGCATAAATATGAGAGTCGCGTTTTCATCGGAGACCATATTTAAAGTAAAACAAAGATGCTTATTAAAAACCATGACACGTAAATAACCTGCCAGTTGAGGAAGGTTTGGTTAGAAATAGGAATATGCCCAGTTGCCCACGACCACGGTCTTTATCCGCATAGGTAATTCAGTATCAGCTATTAATTTTAGTCATTACTCTAAACAGATGCTACGATAATATTTAGATAGATAACACGATTATTTGTCACCGAAACACGTAAGTAAATAATTAAATAAAATAAATATTCACGGACACTTAACACCACGCCTTCTAGTCCCAAACAAAGCAAAGCTTGTACGATGGGAACTAGATGGCTGATAGAATACATACATATTTTTTTTGTAAATACATACTTATAATACATAAGTAAGTAATAACTAAAACTAAAATAAAGCAAAGTCGCTACCCGCGTCTGTCCTAATGTATGTATGTAATTATGCTTAGATCTTTACAACTACACTACGGATTTTGATGCAGTTTTTTTTAATAGAGTGATTCAAGAGGAAGGCTTACATGTATAATACATCATCATCATCATTGCATTGCACCCGTGCGAAGCCGGGGCGCGTTGCTAGTAACCTATAAACATTATATTTAACCACAATTTACATTCCTAGGTTAAGGGCCTGCTACCCGACGAGGAGAAGGAAAAGATAGGTCCGAAGCCCGTGCAGGCGCCGCCGCAGCCCCGCGGCCAGCCGCCCCGGCCGCCGCCGCCGCCCGCGCCGCACGGCACGGCGCCGCACGGCAACGCACCGCACGGCGCAGTACCGCACGGCACGGTGCTACTGCAGCCCATCCAGCAGCTGGCACCTCTGATGGTGCTGCCTCCGATGGCCCCGCGGCCGCCGTTGATCCCGGCAGTGCCGGCCGGGTTCGGGTACGTGCCGCCGGTCGCGCCGCCTGCTGATGATGATGATGGTCCGGCGGCGAAGCGCGTCCGGACAGAGGACGCCCTGGATCCGGAGATGTCGTGGCTGGCGCGACATCCGGGAACCGCGCCGCTGCAGGTCTTTATACATTACAGTGCTAGTTACAATCATGATCTCAATCGTCCAATAGTAATCTGTGTACGCGACGATTTGAAATCCTTCTCGGGTCTATACTATTAGGCCGGGTTCCCACTACGCCGGACCGGCAAAGTTGCCGGGCCGGTAAAACTGCCGGAAGGGCTAATGGCTGTACAATTTATATAGAGCTAATCACATTATCCCGGATCCGGCATTTTTGCCGGTCCGGCGTAGTGGGAACCCGGCCTTACTAGCTGTCACCCGCGGCTTTGCTCGCGTGGTAGCAGCGGACGCATTATTTGGTTTAAATCTTTGACCCTTTAGGGTACGACTTTTCAAAATTCCTTTCTTAGTGCACCCCTACACCATATAAGGATACTACCCTCCAAATTTCATACTTATGGTTTAGGCTGTGCGTTGATTATCAGTCAGCTTCAAAAGAGTTTTATATATTGATGATAAACCAAAAACTAAAATTAAAGATATGGATAAACTAAATATGCAGATCGTTTATTTAGTGAATAAACGGTTCCTGATTCCGAAAATCGAGTTTGCATGTTTGTTGATTCACCAATCATTCAGAAGTCCTTTTTCCGGATTGAAACATCATACTAATATTATAAATGTGAATGTAAGTTGGTTTGTTACGCTTTCAGGCGAAAACTATTTAAACGATCATCATGAAACTTTGTACACATGTTCTTGGAGGTATTAGAAGTAACATAGGATCCTTTTTATCCCGGAAAATTGACGGGATCCAACGGGACGCGAAATAAGTCGCGGGCGGAAGCTAGTAGACTATATTATAATTAAATCAAAGACGTGGATTCTTAGATCCAGCTTGAACTCTCTAAAGCAAAAGCAGCCATTTGCTACGAGGTTCATCGTAAGCTATTTGACAGATATTTTGGTTAGTTTAAATAATGTTATGTTACAGGTGTCGATACCCCTGGCCCCGGAGCGCTCAGAATGGCGACTGGACGGTCGCGCGCTTCAGCTCAGCTTGCCGCTCGGCACACCGGTCGCCGAACTCAAGAGCATCCTGCAACGAACCACCAACATGCCCATTGCTAAGCAGAAATTGCACTATGACGTGAGTTACATCATTACAACTAATCATAATATTAGAGTCTCATTAGTTAAAGCTGATTTACACTTTGTCAAGTGCACGTGCGAAGTGGTAAGCGATTAGTTAAAGTGTTTTTCGGTGTCAAGTGCAAAGTGTATTCAGAACGTTCTCACAGTGTTTAGTGGATTCTAATAATTGTTATTCCAAATTGATCCATTCGTGTTGCCGAGCAATTATTGCTAGAAAAATTGTCCGGATACGTATTTATAAGCGCATCAAGGCGACGCGACACTCAGAGTGCGGGGTGAGCGCGGGTGTGCGAGGGAAGCAACTTAACAGTAAAAATAGACACGGCTTCTAATCACTTTACTTCGCACCTGCACTTGTTACCTGCACTCATCACTCAACAGCGATGCGTTTACACGCTGATTTTATCTATCGCTTAACACTTGCACTTATCACTCGCGCTTGATACTTAACAAAGTGTAAACCAGGTATTATGATAATTTGTTACGCAGATGTTACGTTTGTATTTCTAAACAATGATTATTTTCCAGGGTCTATTCTTCAAAGATACCAACACTTTGGCGTACTACAACGTGCCGCCCGGCGCCGTCATACATCTGCAAGTGAAGGAACGCGGTGGAAGGAAGAAGTAAATGTAATAAGGTTAAAGTTTTCACTATCAAACAGTTCATTTATAAGTAACTATGTAGTATAAAGATTTATTCAAATAAATGTATGAAAAGTAAATATATTTTCCATAATAGTCCCATTCAGAACAGACACAATTATCGAAAGATTTTATTAAAACAGTATAAAAATTAACAAGCTCACAAATAAATTATACTTACAAATAAATTAAAACTTATAATCAGGAATGTCTTGTAAATATTGCACCAATTCTACATACATTAGAGCACCAGTCGATATGTCAATATTAAAAAAGCTCAAGATACATATTGTAAATAGTAAATCTATGATCACATAAACCAGATTCTGTCGGAATAATATAACATCAACAAATTGACTAAAATTGTCAATGGAATGATAAGCTACTCGTAACAAGCACAATAGTGCATACATTTATGTAAAGCTTAGCCAATGTTAATAACAAAGTCCACTTGTACCATAAACTAAATCTAACTTTAAAACATTTAAAAAAAAAAAACGTTTGTGAAAGTGTAGATAAGCGTTGGAATGATTTGACTTGTAACTTTAATATCACTTGTGTCTTGATATCACTGAATGATTAGTATTATTGTAACTTGGGAATGTTCTCGATGATCTGCTTGTATCGCTCAAGCATAGGAGTGTATATTTTGTCGTGGTCAGGGTAGGGTTTCGCTACTGGAGACACGGTTGGTTCAGAACCTGAAAATTTAATTACTTTATTCACTTGACGCCTGTACCTATAGGTCGACCTTGTTTTTATATTGAAAAATCTAAGTTTTGCTATCCTACCGTAGAGGTTTAAAATATTATGGGCGTGCAAGGAAGGTATTATCAAAATTGTTACGAGTATTATTCCCAAAAGTTGCAGCGACAGTGTAAGGTTTCAGAAAATATATCACACAAAATTGCGAGCCGTAACGTTTTACGCAAAGTAAAACCAGATTATAAGTTTGGATATTTATCCAGGATTTTAAAAGTTAGTGTATATTAAATACCTGGTAGTTTGACTCCCGTGTTCGAACTCCACACTTCAGCCGCGCGTATAGCGGCACCCAATAGCGCTGCATTACCGTGCTGCTCCTGCAACAATAATCATCTATATTATATTTATTTGGCACTAAAGAGTGGTGGACCCATTTATTAAAATGTTTAGTTATCTGTATGCTCACTTCAAAGGTTGAAATTATCTCGTAAAATAAGTACTTCTAAAACGTTATGCGCGGTCACAAACGCTACCTCACTTATAACATTTTACAACAAGACAATAGTACTGAAATTACTTACCATAACATAAACGGGCGTATTGAAGACATCTGAGAATATTTGTAATAGTTCCTTGTTGACTGCAGCGCCCCCTGTCGCTATTAATCTCGATGATTCATCTGTAAAAGAAGAAACATGTTATTTCACTCGTAGAGTTGTTACACCCAGAGTAATAAACACTAATGCAGTCCCCAGTAACTCACTTGCTTTAAACTATGACCCTAATCTATTACCCCAGAGGGCTAAACACTAGTACACCATAGATTGTAAGAGATAGTACCGCACCTAGTGTGAAGCCCATCTCTTCAGCGTGTACTCTGCGTGCGATGGCCTGTCCTTCCAGCAACGCTCTTGCTTCGAACTGCGGTGCTGGTTTGTCTGCAGCTCGGCCTTGACTATCGACTACCCATCGACCGGCAGCAGCGCGAGGTACTATCTCGGCCGTGTCATAGTATACACCTGTAGAATTAACACAATATTTTACTTGTATTTTTCAAAACTGATGTCAGAATCATCAGTTTATGACATCAATTTAAAAAGTATGGTGAGAAGGCTGTAACAATTGCATTGTCTCATAGAGCTCGTCTATCGTGAACGTATCTATACTAATATTATAAAGAGGGAAGATTCGATTGTTTGTTGGTTTGCAATGAATAGGCTCAGAAACTACAGAACCGATTTGAAAAATTCTTTCATCGTTGGGAAGCTACACTATTCTCGGGTGATAGGCTCTATTATATTTTCATACTTTGTAAGTACTTTCTTAAACTCCAATAATGTAACCCAAGGTGTAAAAAAATTACCTAAAAAAATTCTTACCTAATTGTTATATACTTGTGCGAAGTCGGGACGTGCCGCTAGTCCTATATAAATTGCACCGCGTGTATATAAAACGTCTAATGTGACTTCACTATACTTCAAATCGGAAACAGGCAAAGTGAACTCACCCATATACCCCATATTCCCTCTAACAGTGGATCTCAACAGTTCATTGAACGCGTCCCAACTTTGCCCTGCTAACCTGTCCCTATGGTTCTGTCTGGTCAAGGATCCGTTAGCAAAGCACAGTAGTGCCATGTAAGGTGCGTCAGGGGTAGGGCCCACCAGGACGTGTCCTGCTGGCGGTGCGGCCGGGGCAGGCAGGCCTAGGAGAAGAGTGTCGCTGGTACCGAGGCTTAGACCTACCCAGCCGGAGCGGAGGCGCAACCCTAGAGAAGAAAAAAAAACATGTGTGCAGTTCACACGAGGTAGAAGTGAAACCTTCAAAAAAAACCAGTCGTGGAGTCCCTCCGCGCGGAAGAATTTATACTTCGAGTGCCACACATTTACTCTCGCTCTGTGTTTAATGTGAAATTAATTTGGTATTTATTTTTATGTTACTTAACCAATGTGCAGTACTTATTTAGTTAGAAAAGGTTCTATGCCCATGTTGCCTAAATCAGAACTAGATGGCGCTGCTAAGTTTGGTTGGATCCTAGAACGCGCTATCGAAGTGTTTTGCGTTTTGTGGGGTCTCCGTATGTGATCACTCTCGCTCTGTCTCTTTCTATTCCCCCGAATAGAAAGAGACAGCTGGAATAGAAAGAGACAGCTTCCTATCTCATTTTCTCCCACGTTAAATCTTATGAATTTGTATCTGTCTTTTTTTCGTTTCATCGACTTTCAAATCACAACTATGCTAAAGAAGTTTTCACTTCAAAAAAGATTTTTATTATCTAGTCACTAGGGTTTTCACTAGATTCGAGCGAAAACCCTAGGTATGTAGGACTACCGCCGGATGAATCTCGGTTTAAAATCAGAAAATTTCATTCATGGCACACCTACAAGGTTATTCTGTACTCAAAAAAGGTTCTTGCCACTTTAAAGCAAGGTTCTCTTGAGTGAAATATGTTTTTCATTTTATAATATTTAGTCGAGATTTATCTCAAGTGGATAAACGCCATTAATATACAATTTAAAGATAGCGCTATCTAACAAGATACGGGTTAAGAAAACATTCTGATAAGCGATATATAATTCGATAGCTCTTATCAAGACACTATTTTATTCACCGCTTACTCTAATAGAAACTGTTTATTATATAAATCATTCATCATTTTCTATTAGCTTTTGATTTATAACCACTTCTTTGCCAATATAATGTTTAGACGTGCTACCTCCTTTAGACATACCCAAAGGATCTTGAATAGGTACCAAGTACCTAATATTATATGATATTGGGATGTCTACATCCTGGACAAGACAGCCCCTATGTCTAGGATGTCGTCAGTTCATTGTATGGAGGCTCTATGAGCCAGCGACGTTGTGAAGATTTCTAGGTAAATGTCAGTTGATGGACATTTTATGAATGTGATACTACGGCCTCATTTACTTACCAGCTAAAGCCGAGCAGTTGTCACCCGTGAACGCCACAACCCGGCATTCAGGCTTGAAGCCGTATCTTTGCACGAAGTAAGGTGATATCGCGCCGAGATCAGTGGCAGTAGGTACTGGAGCACCGAGCTTGTCGGCGATAGTTTCATCACCACAAGCCTGGAGACATTAAGGCCATCAATATACTAACTGGCGACACATTAAGCTACTTGCTAAGCAAACAAGCAAATGGCTCGTCTCATGGGAGCAGGCTATGGACCCCCGCAAGACCAGGGTACTTATAATATGCGATGCCGACTATACTACTAAGATACTACTACTACGACCTTTCTACTCAGTTAAACACGATCATGCTCGAGCTGCCCCCTTTGGGAAAATTCAATCAGCGCTATTTTTCCTAGGAATAGAAAGCACGTGAAGAGAGATGATCAGATTGATAAAGTTTTAGTTCAGTTTATGAAGTAAGCCTTCTTCATAAACTGAACTAAAACTTTAGTTAACCTGACCTTTAAAGCCTTGTCATCCCAGGTCATAGAGCTGATATCCAGCAGGTTCATTCCAGAGCCATCAGATAGATCAATCGGCGCTATTTTCCCCAGGAATAGGGAACAGGCGAAGGAAGACACGAGAGAGATGCGTGATGCGGCGTGGTAGGCACGAGGTTTGACGCGAGCCATCTTGCGGATCTGAGGGCCTGTGAACCGCTCGTATGCGCGGGATCCCGTGATTTTCGCCAGCTCCTGTTGAGAAACAAGTTGTTACGGTTCGAAGCATGATATTATGTTAGTTACCTAGCCACTTGCTATAGGGAAATTCAAAGAGAAGCTGCAGTGAGCTTATTGGTAACCACTAATGACTGATCTCAGACAAGACATAGTGGGCATGAACATTTACCTAATTACATAGACAAAGTTTATAGTTACCAAAAGTAAACCTGCTATGCTATGTAATACCACAGATCATATAATACTAGTACAAAAAAAAACTACGCCAAGTACTTACAAACTCCAGCCAGATTAAAACCCCTTTACCAAAACTAATATTTAATCTAAAGAATCACATATCTATTACTACCTCATAGTTCTATTACCTCTGGCCCTCCTAAAGCTTCCTCCAATGCCCTGCAATCAGCACTGGTGCTGGAGTCCATCCACACTGGAGAGTCACACAGAAAGGCAGTAGCCAGCTGTGTGTGGAGGAAGTCATCTGAAGATAGGCTGGCCAGTTTGGATTCACTGTCCTTGGACCACCACACTGAGCCATGTTGCTGAAATATTTTTTACTGTTTTATAAAAAAGATAAGAATTTTATTGCACATCATAATTACCTACTTTGTATTCAAGAGTGTTATATTTACCTAATGTTACTTAAAGTTTAATAGAGGTAGGAAACTAACGAAAAATCTTATGTAAGCTTTATCATTATATAAGCCTGAAGAAGTACTGGGTAGGTACTCACTTGCCCCGCACCAGACAGAGCCTCAACAGATTCAAAGTCCACTCCAGCAACCACCAGGCGGTCCATAACCATGTCCAATGCTTTCACCCATAGCAGAGTGGGGGCTGTCACCTCTCCTTTTTCTCCACGGACCACGCCCCCTGCTGTTCTGTCAAAATAGCAAAAAATAAAAAATCTTATTTTTTTTAAAAGACTTAAGATTCTTATTTTTGGGTTGTTTTGTTTTTTACCTGAACTCTGGGAGGTCCACATCAAATTCCACATCTGCTTCGTGGAGCACTCCATAGTCATCCCCAATCACAAGGGCTTTTAACTGTAAATTAAACAATTTAGAGATTTAAGAAATTTAATAATTTGGAAGTAAATTAAACTCATTAATTGCTTATAGTAAGATTGTACCTAGGTAACTTAAAAAAATACCTGCCTAATAGGTTCGCTGTATGTAAGTCTAGGTACGATATTGAAGTCCGACTTAATTTCATTGTCATGGTCAATTTTAAAAGCAGTGCCCTCAAGCGAGACCTTGATCTTTCATTCAACTTTGTTAATGCACCGTGAAGTGAAATGGTGTTAACTGCATGTATACGAACTGAGAATTTCGATAAAGCTTGTAAATCTCAATTAAAAACGTAGTTAATTAATGAGGAAAAGATAACATTCTGTATTCGGCAACAGTCATGCAATGAATAAATTAAGTTTTAAATGAAAAAATTGACTAATACACTAATAAATTAAAATCAATGATTGTGGAACTCAAAAAAATGAAAATGTTTTTCTTACGTACCCTTTGAGTGCTGAAATCAAACCCCAAAAAAGTTTTTCTTCGTGATTCCTCAGTCATTTTTGTTTTCCGAATTATTATTTTTTGACAGAACGCATGACAGTCCGCTGCCAGTGACACGGAGGAATGCGTTCAGAAATGAGACCGTGGATTCGGTGGTTCGCCGTTCTCGGTTCTCTCTCGCACGCGTTTCGTTCGATTACCCCTCCCAGCCCAATGATGATGATTGGGCAAAGTGCGTGCAAGCTGTGTACAAATACAAAGTTACCTACTATGATACTTACTACAATACGGTGTATAATGTACCTACACGTAGGTACCTATGTACAGAT
This sequence comes from Eulithis testata, assembly GCA_947507515.1. Lineage (NCBI taxonomy): Eukaryota > Metazoa > Arthropoda > Insecta > Lepidoptera > Geometridae > Eulithis > Eulithis testata. The sequence goes on along the minus strand of OX382202.1, from coordinate 9,922,514 downwards.
GTAGTTTGACAATGTGCTTGTTATGATAAACTCAGGAAGGCGTTCGTTTCGCACAACGCACCGCACATAAGGAAGGTGTGGGCTAATGTTAGGCCTGGCGTTAACCTACCAGCAATCGAGCACCGCAACATGTTGCTGCGCATATTCTATGACTAGAGACCATTTCATGCCCTTGTTAAAAGGAATCAATTAAAAGGATCAATCGTCCCAGAATTATAGCCACTGTGTTAATTGCAATGCCCCGCACGACATATCCTCGGTGGACGTGCTGAGTGAGGTGTATTATTATACAGGGTAGGTACCTAACTGCTCAACCAACAATAGTCATCATCAGTGGTTCATTTGCATGTTCCGTCATTTTTCATCATAAAAAAGATATAAAGCCAGTACCTATCGTGCATGGAGTTTCCGCGTGGGCTTACAGCGGGTGCAAGTAACGAACGAGGCTAATCGTGTGGAAAACCTACACGGCTGGTTCAGCCCGCTGGCTGCTCGGCCGCCGCTAAATATAGCCTTGTCACCCTACTGCGCTCCACCACAATGGAACGATCATTTACGCCGAGGGCACTTCAAATAGGTTCACTTTGAACATTAGGGGGTCATCACGCTATGCTGGAAGAAGTTATCTCGCCGGGATAACACGTAGGCTGATAAAGTACTTATACCGGACCTACCAACCAACACACAGGTACCTACGACACCTACCTACATCCCAGTACATGTATCCATGCAGCCCCGAAAAACAAAGATGTGACCCACTCAAGGAACTCGGTGCGTCCCATTTCAATATACACTCTTAGCTTCGTGGAACTAAAATTCAAAATAGCACGTCCAAAATGGGAAAATCGTAGTGTTTTTTTATAAACTCACGCCTAAATAACCTTCTCACCGTTTGAAACATAGATATTGCTCTAAATGTACCTAACCTAGGTAGCTATAGTGTAAATATAGTCCTACGTTTCTATGTCATGAAAAAAATACATTCTCGCTTCCCTTATGTACCTACCACATTCGACGTGTAAAATCATGTCAATTCAATACACACCTACCAGCGATATCATTATCGGACCAACATTCCTTCCTCAATTTTACCTAATTAAAATTAATACAAGGAAAATACGGTTTGTTCATAAAATAGCATATTGTGGTATATATACCTACACGTAGGAGTATATACCACAATATGCTAAAGGTAGGTACCTAACTACCTACCTACCTAGGTAGGTAAATATAAATGGTGCGATATGGCTCTTCAAAAAACTTCGGAGACTGTTAAAGTACCAATCAATATGAACAACTTTTTTACCCGGCGTGTAATATATTTTTTATTTTAGTTACTTCGGGAGTAGTCTGTATACCAGTACTTACAATATTCAAATATTCAAACTACGTTTTACATATTCTTAGCTGTATACCAACGCCTCTCCGAGAAAAACTTTAAATATCTACTCGTAGGCTTAGCAGCGTCTTCACAAAAATATTATGATTTAAATAGAATTGTTAAAAAGTATAACTTGAAATCGCGCTGGTATGTAACCTCCTTTTGTTTCCTACCAAACGCAACACTGTCTTGAGAAAAGATCTCGCTATTCCAGTTTATTGTATGAAACAGTCCCAGTGAAAACATTTGCACCCCTTCAAAAATATACTTACAAGATTCAAACTAGAACAAAAACATACGAGGGTAGAGTTTACAGTTAAGTACCTACTAGGTTACGTAGTTTCAACATAATCACAGTTTTGGTACAATAAGATAAAAAATTACCTCTGTAATCTCAATTTTTTAGTAGCAAGTATATATTTAATTTTAAATTATAATTCATTATTTTAACCTAACTTACTACCTACTACTGCCTATTTATTTGGATCGTGTATAATAGAGAAGTCTCTACCAAAATACTGAACATGTCAAGTAGGTCAAGTAGTTCTTCGTTTTCTATCCGATAGGAAAATTTGCAGACAATTAATAGCAAAGTAGAAGCTTTACCCTGAAGCTTTACCCATAGATCTGATTATTACGAACCAGCATGATGAAGAAAACCTGGGATTTTTTTGTCTTTTCGTTCTTCTAGGCATTTCATTTAGGCGGTATAACTCTAAGTAGGTTGGTATAAATATGCTACGAAAGCTCCATAAGTAAAAACATTTTTATGACCAAGAATATTTACTTGGTGCTTAGTATTTTAGAATTAGATGGCGAAAACCATGGTGTGCCAGCAGCAGCGGCGGCGTCGGCCCGTCGGCCGAAGGAGATGCTGCGCTCTTCAATATTGTAAACAAGAGCTTTTTCGATTGGTCGACGACGACACGCACGTTGGGCGCTGTGACTTTGTAACGACGTCATTTTATTTTTGCGTCGAAGTTGGTCGGTTTGTTATTTAGGTAGGTACTTGTCTGACCTTTCACAAGCTTCTCGTATCCCTACTAAGTACAAAAAATAACCTATCTAATCTTCCTAAATTATTGTATTTCCACAGTGTACTTACAGCCTTGCTATTTGATTTGTAAAATGGGTAGAGGTATCTCATCAGGTGGGGCATCTCCTTGTCTCAACACCTTATTTTATGTAAAAAATGAAGTTTCTGTCGACTACATCGTCGACGACATCATTGCTTAACATCAGGTGAGATTGTGGCCAAACGGTTGCCTATATTACATAAAAAAAAGACTTTATTTTTGTTCATAAAATAAAAGTTTTGGAAGTTCGAAGAAAATAATTAGTTTTCAAAGCGTAATATTCATCATAACTATCAGTCTTGTATTAGTACAGGTATTGTTTTGTTTCAGTCGCTTTCTCTCTTATGAGTATAGGTGAAATCGATAGTGTTTATGTGACGTCGCGGCAAGGTTGTGTCGTTGGAGTGCGTGCGCGGTGCGTGTGCGGAGGAGGAGGGAGTGTGCGCGCGGACGCGGAGAGAGGGTGCGGTGCGGGGCGGTGTGCGTGTATGTGCTTTAGACGCGCCGCGATGGTGGGCCGCGACAGCCGCAGTGAGTACGCGGCGCGCCTTCGGGCGCCGCGGCATGAGTAGCGCGCCAGCCCGGCCCGGCCCTCGCGCCCGCCATGGCGCAGGCCGCGCCCGCGCCCCCACAGTCCCACTCCTTCGCGAAGAAGACCTTTCACAAGCCGACCTACTGCCACCAATGTTCGGACCTGCTGTGGGGCCTCATCGGGCAGGGGTACGGCTGCGAAGGTACTATCCGCGCATGCGCCCCGCGTGCGTCGATACCGCCGCCCAGCGCGCCCAGCGCGCAACCCTCTTATGCAACCGAGGGCCGTCCGCACGCCGAGGCCCGCGCCCGCACTCGCCCACCTTGCACTTGAACATTCAAGGACATCGCGTCGCGTCGCTCCTGCATTCGCTGAGCCGCTAGCCGGCTGCATCCCGCGGTGCAGCTCACACCCGCTGTCGTATGGTGGGCCGAGAGCGAGGCATCGGCGTCGGCGTCGGCGGCCTGTTCCATCGACGGAGACTCGCTCCTTTCGGAGCGTATCGATCGATCTGTTTTGTAAGAGGTTTTTTGGTAGCGGGGCGGGGCTCGGCTGCATCCCCCGCAGCCGCTGACGGCTCCATGGTGTGACCTGCCATGTTCTCCAGGCTACGGCACGCTGGTAAGTCCTGGCAGGACTCGGGACCTCCATCCGTGCGGCAGGAGGACATCTTGTTTTTACGCAATTTGTTTTGATCCTGCGAGCATACGCCGCGGTCATGCGTGAATGGTGGTTATGTTCATGTTGTACACCCCGATCAGCTCTTATCTCGCCGCGCCGTCCAAACCACTTATCACTGTAAGTAGCCAGGTTAATACATCCGATAACGTTATTCATAAAGCATTATTTATAAAAAGCTCCTTTTCTCCTTATTAGGCACCATCGAGTGCGTCCATCTCATTACATTTATGGCGTAAGAATGTTTTTTTGTAATACTCGTACCGATAAACATTGAGAACACATTTCCCAAAATAAACTTCACAAACTATTAAACAAACATGTTCAATTAGGTACTCAAAACAATAATTCTATCTGTATCGAAGGGGTTAATCATTAAAGCTATAAATAAAGATTTGCCTCGTGATTTTAGCGTATAAACTAAAGTACTACACAATAAGTACCTACACCTAGCAAACGATGTAGGTAAAAATGTGTAACATGCTTAGGTATTCTCTCAAAAGCGTTTTTTTATTTGTTAAGTCACGTTAAAGGACGGATACTACGGTCACAGGAAAAGATTTAAACATTATTTTTCTAATACCTAACTGTTGATATAACATGACTAACTAAAGGAGGTAAAACACATAACAAGTATTATACCAATTACCTACAGTTTTGCACACGGTCATACCAAATTAACCTAAAGTAAGTAAATATCGCGATGAAGTGAAGTTGTTCCCGAAATCTCTTCGTAGCAGAACGCGTAGAGCTCCGTAGAGGCGGCGTAGCTGGGTCAGCGTAGCGCTTCGTAGCACGCTTGTTGCTCGTAGCAAATGGTCGAATGCTTATCGTGATTTCGTAGCAAAACTTATCTCATTTGAGGCTCATGTACTGAATCATGTTCAAGCATTAATTTTTCCACACTTTTCAACGAAAATCTGCCAAAATTTGAATTTGAATTTAAACTTGGGTATTGTTTTACAATTTGAACCTTAAATGTATCAGGACAAGATCGATATTAAATAATTATGATGTCAAACAGCTCTATCTAGCCCCATACTACGGAAAAAACTTATACTATGAAGAGTAGTTTTTTTACTTTCTTTATTCCCGCTGTAGGACAAACGCCTATTTTCTATCATTCCTAGATTAAACTATTTTTTTTTACATAAGAGGCAATTTGAACTAACATGTTTTCTTATATCCACTCAAGATCAATCAATGATTCTATTTAGTATTTGGTACAGTCAGCATCAGAAGCTTATCACTGTTTCAGAATTTGAAAGTTGACTCTAATTATATTTTATCATTATAATAGGTACTTTTGTGACGGAGCTATCACTTCATACTTTGTTTTATATAAGTGATAAAACAAGCAGATGGCCCACCTGATGCTAAGTGATTCTCTGCTTATACTAATGCATACAGCTAGAAAACGAACATGAGACGAGAGCTAGATTTCAGTTATAAAATATTTTTGAACCTTTTTACCTATGATATTGACTGTACAGCTTGGAATAGTTTGGAGCTAAATGGCGTAATTTGAAAATAAATAAATAAATATTCACGGACACTTAACACAACGCCTTCTAGTCCCAAACTAAGCAAAGCTTGTACGATGGGAACTAGATGGCTGATAGAATACATATATACATTTTTTTTTGTAAATACTTACTTATAATACATAGAAACACCCAGACACAGAACAAACATCTATGTTTGCCACACAAATGTTTGTTCTCGGTGGGGATCGAACCCACGACTCACAGCACGGAAGGCAGAGCTACTACCGACTGAGCCATGACGCCTGTCAATACAGTCTGTCAGAGAATACAGTTCTTTTTTATGTTGGATATAGTATATACCAAGATAGGTACAAAGGGAAATAACACAGAAAACAAATTAATTTATACAACACGCACGTTAATGGCGCGGGTCCCGCGGGGCTTGCCCTGAATGGCATGTTCCATTGCTCTCCCGGCGGACGTGACGTCACACTCGAACACGGATTCAACTGAGGTGCTCGCATCACACTGCCATAAAATAAATAGGCAAGGCGCACTATTTACACACACAATATGTCTAGAGTGAAGAAGCTGAGAATAAAAATTCGAATTTATAAGATACGTTTATTTGCATGTTGCAATTTAGTCTTAACTTAAAAGAGGAGGCACTTTAAAATAAAATAAAATACTTATAGTAAAACCACAGATCATATAATACTATGAGAAAACCAATGTAACATGAGCTCCCATATAGCGGGTGATAATTGACACTTTTTTTTTTTTCCAGCTTTTAGAAGTGTCCTATAATTTTCTCTTATTACTGCGTGTTTCGATTAAAACATTCACAACAAAACCTGCACAACTCAATCCAAACGGTTTTTTTTTTACAATAAAATAAATAAATAATAAATAAATCCTTAAAATCATCAGCACAAGATTCAAAATGTCAAATTTGCACAAGGTTTGGCGGTGGAAACGCAAATCGATATCTCCATAGAGTTGTTCATGTTTTATTGTGTTTTTTTTTTAGTGGAAACGTACGGTAAATTTATCATAACACAGGTTTTCTGAATAAATCATTTATTGTAGGAATAAAAATAAATATTTGCACTTGAACGAATTTTAACATAAAATCGAGTTTTCATTAGTTATCAATGGGGGTTATTATTCATTTCTCTTTACACATTTTTACTAACAGACGGTCCACTTAATTGGTGTGAAACAGCTGACTGTGTGAATCTTTCTATGATATCTTCTAAATAAAACTCTTTTGAAGCTGATTGACAATCAACGCACAAACTATAAGTCCTCGAGGTATGAAATTTGGAGGGTAGTATCCTTATATAGTGTAGGGGCGCACTAAGAAAGGAATTTTGAAAAGTCACACTCTAAAGGGTCTAGAACGCGAGCAACGCCGCGGGAGACGGCTAGTAATACATGTTACTGCACACGTTTGTCGTTAGTACCTATCAATATAAAATTAAGCGCTCGTGGCTAGGCTGACTTAGTCAATCTTCACCGATTAACTAAGTTAAGCACTGTTCTGCGCGGTCACTATTTGGATGGGTGACCGGTAGTGGCATTTACATCTGAGCGCTTCCGTGCTTCGGCGGGCACGTTAAACTGTCGGTCCCGGCTCTAGCAGTCGTTAAGCCATGACGGAGGCCTTAAGGCGGCCTAAAAACTCCGTCACCAGAGTTGGCCACTAACTCATACGAGCTTGCTTGCTTTGAATATAAAATGAGCTCAAAATGATATTTTCGAATATCAAAAACAAAAATTATAATTATAACTTACCTACCTATGCTCACCAAAAATACTTTATAAAGAGCATTGTATTCTAAAAATAAATGAATTGCATAATTTAACGCTAAAAAGACCGCAAAGTATCAAACTAACAAAAGTCCTTTGTTATTTGGACAATGAACATTACAGGAAGGCACAGTATCACATACACTACAGTAGGTGAGGTACCAGTCAACCTGATCAGCCAACAAATGCCATCTTAGTAATATGTTCATTTTTATTGATTTCACAACTACTAATCAACTAACACGTATCTCTTCAAGTTATATACAGCCAACAAATGCCATCTTAGTAATATGTTCATTTTTATTGATTTCACAACTACTAATCAACTAACACGCATCTCTTCAAGTTATATACAGCCAACAAATGCCATCTTAGTAATATGTTCATTTTTATTGATTTCACAACTACTAATCAACTAACACGCATCTCTTCAAGTTATATACAGCCAACAAATGCCATCTTAGTAATATGTTCATTTTTATTGACTTCACAACTACTAATCAACTAACACGTATCTCTTCAAGTTATATACAGCCAACAAATGCCATCTTAGTAATATGTTCATTTTTATTGATTTCACAACTACTAATCAACTAACACGTATCTCTTCAAGTTATATACAGCCAACAAATGCCATCTTAGTAATATGTTCATTTTTATTGATTTCACAACTACTAATCAACTAACACGTATCTCTTCAAGTTATATACAGCCAACAAATGCCATCTTAGTAATATGTTCATTTTTATTGATTTCACAACTACTAATCAACTAACACGTATCTCTTCAAGTTATGTAGGTATTGTTTTTCACTAAGATTTTTCACAGATGATAGTATTTTCACTGAAAAAAAATGAAGATGTCAAAATTTATTTTTTAACATTTGCACTGAAATAAATGAGGATGTCAAAATTCAGAAAGCAAACCCACATTTGGCACCTAGGGCAACCCAATTTTTTAACAACCAATATTCTATGGATCAAAAGCCCATCGCAGTACAATCAGCTTCGCACATTTTTAACATCAGGAAAATTCTATAAAATCGCGGCTCATTTGCACGGCAAAAGGAAGACGCCATCTTACCCATCTTACAAAGAGTACAAAGTCTCGTCTACTCCCATTTCTCTTCACACGTCTGTTATCTATGCACAATGGCGGCCCACTTGGCGTTTGAACACGGCGTCGGAATCGCGGACAGGCATTGTCTATGCCACATTGTGTATACTGTAGCGACGCGTGTCGAGATAGTAACCGCATTGTATCAAATGTATTGTGTTTTGTTGTCACATGGGTGACGTGAGGGTTTGCATTGCATGCACTGTCATGTATAGCAATGTTAGTCCTTTGTTTTTCCAATAGCGTTATGTCCAGCGGGCCTAAGATGCGCACCGCGAGATATTTGTCATGTCGTTCTGTCAAAATGTAAGCATTTTGTACTAGTTTAGGAACTATTGCATTATCTGTGGTAATGTTGTCGAGAAACCGCGCCTTTGAATTTTCAACTTTTGACATTTCTGCATGACTATTATCTCGTCCTCAGAGAGGTACGACGACTAACAAGTGTCAAAAGTGTACATTATGGCGCGTTTTGTCGACACCATTAGGTATCACAGATAATGCAATAGTTTCTAAACTGGTACAAAATGCTTACATTTTGACAGAACGACATGTAATGACAAATATCTCGCGGTGCGCATGTTAGACCCGCAGAATTATAGCACCAATATGGCGTTTGTGCACTACAAGGAATTTTACTGTCCGGCAGTCGGATTTTTTACGGACCAGTGTGGCATAAAAAAAACGGATGATTGGCTTGTGCACTGCAAGGAATTTTACTCTCCCGCGCCAGCCCCGCCTGTTCATGAATATCGCGGACGCAGCAGTGCACAAGCGTATACACGTTTTTCATTGCTGTCATCTCGGACCGGAAAAACGGCCCGGAATGGGGAAAAGTAAAATGTCGGACGGTAAAATTACGTATAGTGCACAAACTAGTATTTAAATTTATGGCGTGCCATATCGGACCGTAAAAAATCGGACTGCCGGACGGTAAAATTCCTTGTAGTGCACAAACGCCCATAGGTGATGCTGGGACACACCGTGACATGATAATAGGCCCGCATGCTGGTAAAGAAATTGTTACTCAATGGTTACTTGAGTTGAGATTTCAATACTAAAATCAATGCTTGTGTTGGGTATCGAGGTTGGTGAGAGAAAGGAGAAGACTTCTTGAGGTGTAAGTAAGTATAATGAGGCTTAGGTTTTACAAATATGTGAAATTGATATTGTATCGAATAATAGGTAATTGACGTGCGTTGTGATCGCCGTCGCAAGGCTGAAAGGGTCGACCCGTTCTCCATTCCCTTTCTCGTTAGTGACTGAGTGAACGGGAGCGAGTTGCGCGTGAACATACTGCCGGCCTTGGAACGTTTGGTTCCAATGTTGGAAGTGGACAGAGCCGATTGAAAGCTCTCCTCAATGTTCCGGATGTGGTTTTGACGTCTGCTACTCGGTTGACGCCGTCGGAACCTGGGTAGACTGTGATGATTCTTCCAAGAAGCCATCTGTTGGGAGGAAGGCGATCATCCTTGATTAGGACCATATCACCGGGATGTGGTTGTCCTTTGTCCTTACGCCATCTGCTTCTGGTCTGCAATTCTAAAACGTACTCTTTGTAAAAACGGTTCCAGAAGTGAGCCTTCGTGAACACTTGAGTCGGGATCAGTGTTTGAACAGTAAATCAGCATACGGGCCTTATAGTTCTTTCATATTGACAGGCGTCATGGCTCAGTCGGTAGTAGCTCTGCCTTCCGTGCTGTGGGTCGTGGGTTCGATCCCCACCGAGAACAAACATTTGTGTGTTGTAAACATAGATGTTTGTTCTGTGTCTGTGTGTTTCTATGTATTATAAGTATGTATTTACAAAAAAAAATGTATGTATGTATTCTATAAGCTTTGCTTAGTTTGGGACTAGAAGGCGTTGTGTTAAGTGTCCGTGAATATTTATTTATTTATATGGTTGAGTGGGCTATTTATCTATACTTCTATACTAATATTATAAAGATGAAAGATTTGATTGTTCGTTTGTTGTCATTGAACAGGCTCCGAAACTACTGGACTAAGAAAAATTCTTTCACCGTATTCCCGGGTGATATAGGCTATATTATATTTTTACTATATTATAGGGATCCTTACTAAAACTCCAATAATGCAACCCATGAAATTAAATGAAATGAAATGTATTTATTCGCAAGAAGTATGGTCAAATTACAAGGTGTTCATAATTTTGAGTTAGTGTCACATACTTCATTGGAGACCGACATGCAAATTGTTTAAATTTAATAAAACTAATAAATGTATAAAATAAAAGAGAAACACATTAAACGTAAAAAATCACATGGTGTAAAAAATCACCTAAAAAAATTGAATTTTTTGTTAAATATCCGTACGAAGCCGGGACGGACCTCTAGGGAGTTAATACAAAGCTACGAGTGTAGCACCAAAATGCTACGAAGTGCTACGCTGACCCTGTTGTAGCACTGCGGTTAGTTGTCGGAACACTCGGAATTACGCACAGAAATTCTATGACACGCACTACCGTTTCATATCGCCGTCTAATACTTATATCTAATACCTCGTAGATACAAATCTTATTGGAGTTGCCTTTGTATTTCGTTGCAAACCTAGCTTGGACGAACTATTAACTACTACGAATGACCGAAAACGAAAATATAGACTAAATATTTCTATATGCGCTAGTTTGTACATTTGAGAGCGGTTCTATGTCATCCCTCAAAACTCAGCTTTGGTCACTAGCTTACAAAAAACTGGATGTTATCTAAACCATTTGGACTCTACTCCTATACTTAGCATTTGTGTTTTTACTTCCTATCTGCAGCTTATTAGTTTTGATTTTATTTATTTATTACCAATATAAAATCAAAGCATACAATCAACCAATCCGACGCCACAAAATAGCCAACGGATTAACTTCCTTATTTCATTCCCATCGAAACCATGGTAATTTTTATCCGAACAAATTATACCAAACCTGACATCCAGCGTATCGCGAATGTCACATCGCGAATCCAAACACTTCGCCTTTCTTAGTCCTCGGTTATTGCCGTTCTATAAATAGAACTCCGGCGAAAAATAATAATTCTGTACAAACTGATGGTGTGGCCAACGGGGCTACGCCCGGCGTATGTAGGTTACCAGTGACGTCACGGCGTGATGACCCAGTTCTACTGCCATTGAGAGACGCGCGTCAATGGTACCCTACCCCCCACCGCTGTACTGCAAGCCCCCCTCTCTTTATTACGTAGGGGGTGTGTCAAAATCAACCTAAAAATCCCTTGGTAAAGGTGCAATTTTTATTGTCTCAGTGTCAAGTTTCAGGGAGTTACTCATAAAGTTCGCTTTTAACTGGTTGTAAAGACATTTGCACCATCAGGGTTGGTCTGCTTTGAAGAAAGTCATAAAAAGTTGCACAGTAATCGTGATTAACATAAAAAGTACAGATGTACTGTGAACAAAATGCACAGTGGAGTGACCTGCGACATGCACACAGCATAAAATGTCCATTACTTGGCGCCAGCACGCTGTGTTTATTCAAAACACCCAGCAAATATCTTTCATATGCTTTCAGTACTCACATAACTCAAGTAACTGTTACCAGCTTCAAACTATGCTATCAATGTACTTATAGAGCTCTCTCGCGTATCTGTAAAGTAACTATCAGTTTGAAACCGCTATCAGTATAGCTTCCCTCTTTGTACTTTGGCTTTGTGCTAAACTCTATTCACGAAGCTCGACTTCCTGCACTGAATCCTATAACGTGTTCCGGACAATAGCGTTGTTTCTATGACATACTTGAACAAAATTTCACTGAGCGAATGCACAGTAACAAAAGATGGAGCCGGCACAATGGGCAAAAACTTTTTCTGCTCGCTTCACCGTGCATCTATTATTTATAACTTCTGTAAGTTGGCTTCAGATTATTAATGCAGCTTCGTAGATTCCTTTGTGGGACGTGCACCTTAATGATGCCAGCCCACGGGCTACGGAGGCTGTGTTATGATAAGAGCGAAGCTCATTAGTGTTTCCGACTCAGAAAGGAGACAGTACAGTTTTATATATAAAGCTAAGTGCACTTCCTACTGTGGAAATTTTGTGTAAGCACGAAGTAAAAATTTTGTGCTACTTTAACATTTTAAATGATTACTTACAATAACAAGCCGTGAGCTCAATATAATACGAAACTATAACGAAGAAAACAGAACAGTAAAAAATAGAAAATCATAAATCGATGTCAATTCAAATAAAAGCGAATCACTTATTACCCACATCGGCTATTAAAGTTTGGCAATGGCACGTATGTGGGTCAAACAATCCACTCACAATAGCTCTATATTTATACCGAGTATTCTAAAATAATGCACGCTAGTATTCCTGTACGCACAGACTAAAATAAACAACGGTTCTAACTAGTGCTGCTCGCGTCTTTCGGTATATTTTTTGCTTATCTACTGCTCTTTGGACTTTAGGTATGTACCTACTGTAGGAAGGTTTTACTTTGCTCGATTTTATAAGTCTGTATAGAATAATCAACTCATTCTCGAGTAAATTTTTATTTATTATTTTGTGCCAGGTATAGAGCTTTTACGTTTTCATATCAATCAATCATAGGCTTTATTTTTACACGTTGCATACCTAAGACAAAATAACAAGCTTATCTTATAATTTACAATTGAATCCTTCATAGTTATTAAAAAGTTCAACTACTGCCCGACCCCTTTACCGAGTACACATGAAACTGTGCCATTCGTGACGTCAGAAGTGCGAACCAATCGCAGCGTTCCTTTACACGTTTTCTCGATTCAAATGAGTTTTTAGAAACAGGTAAATACTGTGCAGTAACCGGAGTAACCGCAATTTTACAACGTCATAACCTATTTTTGAATTAGTTTTATCTTAAAATGAAACATGATAGTACACAGTTTAATAGGTATTAGATTAGTCCACGGTATTCGGTAGTGCCGATTCTGCATTTTTCTAAACTAACCTAATTACGTCTCTCTTTTTATTCAGTCTGAATCAATTACCTACTATATAAAAAAACAAATCAATCTACCTACTTAATTACCTAACTAACTAGCAAGTGAATAAATTTGTAACTAAAACTAGCTACCTAAGAAATTGGAATGCACTTTGCTAGATCCTATTTACAGCTACCTACCCATACCTATCTAACCTAGTTGCTATACCTACCTAATGGCTATCGACGCTAAGACTCATGTAGCATTATTCCTATAAACCTTGTGGTTTCCTTAGTGCTATAGTACAAAATAAGTTATTAGGTATTAAATGAAAAAAAAAAAAAAAAAAAAAAAAAAAAACTAAGCGATCCCGCTACGTCCAAATGGTACAAACCTCTATGCTTTTTTTTTACTTTTTACAGCGTGATTGAATTAGATGAATAGAGGCTGGTGTTGGATGGGTATCTCTTGCCTACTCCATGGAGGGTGCATACCCTGTGACCTGGAACGTAACTGTGTCAACCGTGACGTCAGTTGCCTCTATGAGTCGATTGATGCCAACCATTCATCTTGCTAACCATGGAATAAGGGATGTTACTAGGATGTAGGCGATGCTTGTACAAATATAATGTTCGGTGAATGTACCGTTGGTTGCATGTACTAGAAATGCGTAGAAGTACATTTACTTCTATCTGGAATAGTTTTTTACAAAGTTTTTGGTAAAAGTTTAGAGTTGAGATCAAAAACCCTGGGTCATCTATAAAATATCAAACACAAACTATTTCACTCAAATAGCATTCATGGTTAGATAGTTTTTATAGAAGACCCGGAACTTTTTGACGAGAATATTTTCGTAGTGTAGTTACAGTGCAACATTTTTTAATTGTTGCTAAAATTGGCTGTGGAAAAATATGGAAAAATAGAAAAAATATAAGTAGTGCATTATTCTACGAGAATAAAGTTTGAATAACAGCTTGTACGCATTGTGCGGGTTCATGCCCTGAAGCTGTTAACTGTGTCAGCGCAGCGCTGACGTCAACGCAGCTTCCATGAGACGAGCCCGTGGCTAGGCCTAGGCTAGACTCTAGCCTATACAAGAGTCTAGTTTCGTTGACTTTCTGTCTTTCTATGGCTAAGGCAGAATAAGGGAGTAGACTTACTCAAGACTTTCCCTATATGGTCATAACACTGCACTAGGTGCTAAGGTGTTAAGTTAGCACAACTTTTAATTTTAAATTTTAAGATTACATATTACTTTCTGTACGCGAACCTCTTTATTATACCACCAAGTTTGGATTGGCTGGCAGACAATGCTCTAGCATAAAGTCCACTTTGTACAAAAGTTATATATTTCTGCGCAATAAAGTGTTATAACAATAAATGTTTCAGGCTAATTGCGCTGGCATAATAGTCTTTGAAACTTACCCAAGTACATATTGCAGCTTGCCTAGTGTGGTCATACAGAATTTGTCTTACTGTGGAAATGATTTATCAGAAGCTTTCGGGCATTGATTCGTGAACAGGGCTCATAGAGCCTATTAATTTTCTCTAATTGCCACTTGCTCCGCTGTTTTTCTTTCTAAACACAGCGGTGTTCTTTTAACACTTCCAGTTCCGAATCTGTTTTTCGGTTTGGGCTCTACCAAAGATAATATAATACTTATTTTACTTACTAGAGTTCCTGTCAAGACCTGCAATTTAATCAGGGGGCTAATCGCACTATTTTTCAACGGTTCTGATGTTCGAATGTGTTGGGTTTTAGTTTTTGCATTTGCAAGTAAAGTTGGCAGTGGTGTCATTTTCACCAAAATGTGTGCAGTGATTTTGTTTCGACATATTTGACCTTTGACCTACCTAACTGGAATTTTTAATAAAAGTGTCCGTAATTAGGTTGTTCTGTGACCTACTTAGCTGAGAACTGTGACAGTCGGACGGATTGTGGTGAGGTATACAGCTTCTTGGCAAAATGTGCCACGTTTCTAGTGGCTTTGATCTCCTATTATGATAGCCGCCATTCATCTATCTATATAATTATGTAGGAATAAATGTTTTGATTTGAGTTTATCTCAATATTGGGTCAACGTCTACAAGGGGGTAGTCAAAGGTAGCTTGTCATTTGGCTCTCGTCCGATTTCTACAGTATTTTCTATGATAGACTGAAAATTATAAAACTGCAGTCAGACTCTATACCTATCAGTCGAGTAAGCTTGACGTACGTCTACTTACATAAATTCGTAGAAATCTGATTTTCTATGTCAGTTTTTACTCTAGTCTAGTGTAAAACCTACTAGATGTTGGTATACATAACTCGATGTGAGCTGGAATAGTTACACCGTATTTTATCTCTTTATTTTTTTTTTTATTTTTTTCTCTCCCCCCCTGAAGCAGGCTATAGTTTTAAAACCATACCGCCTAGTCTTACGTTATGTTTTTTCCCATAGTAAGTTCGTTTTTTTATGTGTTTGTCTTGCGTAAATGATAAATCAAGTCAAGTCTTCGTCAAGTCGGAATTAACACAAGAAAAACTGTTAAAATAAAAATGCTATGTGTTGTTTCAAAAAATGTCAAAATTCTAATCCTCTTTCTTTTTCTTAATCTCTTTCATTCGAATTTGAATCTGCTTGCCATAACAAAAGACAAAAAGACAAAACACAGTATAACCACTCAAACTTACATCTTCTTCTTCTTCTCTTCAATAATGGCCTCTGTCCGTCATTTCGACAAACAATTTTGCCACTGTCAACTGATTTAGTTGTAATAATATAAGTCAAGTCAAGTCATTCGTAAAGTCGGCTGTCGTTTGTTTTGAAAAGAAAATGGTGGATTTTCTCTTCAAAACCTAACACGAATTTTCACATTCAGAAAAACCACTTTACACTCATTCATTTCAATGGCTCACACTTTGTGTTACGACCTAAGTATTATTCTTTAAAATTCCACCAAAATTAAACAGAAATACTCACAATAACACAAGAAAAACTATTAAAATAAATGTGCTATGTGTCGTTTCAAAAAATGACAAAACTCTTAGATTCTTAGATTCTTTATTGCACACAGAAAAATATGAACAAACAAGTTAAAACTAAAGATATGTACAAAGGCGAGCTTAACCCTAATAAGAGTTTTCTTCCAGCAAACCTTTGAGGCATAGGAGAGGATTAAAATAAAGAGGTAGTATTGTGTACTATGAAACTATAAGGATTACCTATTATCAATGTAAGATTAAACCTACAAACTAATATAAACTACATAAACATTACATATAAATATATGTACCATACTAAAATATATACTAACCTGACATAATATATATATACATATACACATATACATATATATATATATATATATACCTACCTATATATAAATATATACTTATAATTTACAAAGACAGATAGTGCTCTTTTACTCTGGTTTTGAAGATGTTAAGTGAGGGGCTAGCGCGAATGGCGTGGGGGATTGAATTCCAGAGATTCACAGCGTGGACTGTGAATGAACCACCGTAACGACAGGAAGAGTGAGTAGGAGTTCTTAGAAGAAGTGACATGGCTGTTCTGCAGGGCTCACCACGAGGGACAAGAAAATCAAAACGCTCACGAAGGTAAGAAGGAGAGAGAGGATTATAGAGAATGTTATACAGAAAAGATAGAATGTGAAAATCAAGTCGTCGACGGATAGGGAGCCATTTCAGCTGAGATCTATAAGCAGAGACGTGATCAAACTTGCGCAAGCCGAAGATGAATCGGATGCACAAGTTTTGAAGACGCTCAAGCTTGTTCAGAAGTTCCTCCGTGGCGTCCAGGAAACAGACATTAGCATAGTCTAGAAGGGGTAAAAGAAGTGTTTGAGCGAGGATAATTTTAGTTTCAATAGGCAGGAACTTTTGGAGACGCTTGAGAGACTGGAAGCTAAAACTGACTCTTCTACTGACATCGTTCACATGCGCAGACCAGGATAACTGACTGTCAAAAGTAAGTCCTAAATTTTTTGCTTTGCTAGAATATGCTATCGGGACACCATCCAGCAACACAGGAGGAAGTGGACTCTGAGCAGCAACATTCAACATATAGGGACTACCCACCAGCATTGCCTGAGATTTAGAAGGGTTAACTAAGAGGCCAAAAACTTTCGTCCAAGCGTTAATATGCGAAAGATCTGAGTTGATTTGGCTGATCCCTTCGGCAACTTCACTAGCTTTGAAGTGACAATAAATTTGTAAATCGTCCGCATAAAGATGGTAGGGAGAAGTAATTACATGAGAAATGGCGTTAATAAAAATAGAAAAAAGTAAA
Source organism: Eulithis testata (assembly GCA_947507515.1). Lineage (NCBI taxonomy): Eukaryota > Metazoa > Arthropoda > Insecta > Lepidoptera > Geometridae > Eulithis > Eulithis testata. The sequence continues at coordinate 9,905,218 of OX382202.1, read as the reverse complement.
GGAGAAAGAACACCACCTTGAGGTACGCCCGCTGTAATGTTACACCAATCTGAGCAAGACTCTTCAGAGCGCACACACTGCGAGCGGCCAGAAAGATACGAGTTGAACCAGGCGATTGCTGAGGGTGAGATATTAAGAGTGGAGAGGATGGATAAAAGAATGTCATGATCGACGGAGTTAAATGCACTGCTAAAATCTAATAAAACTAACACGGTAAGGAGTTTATTGTCCATGGCCCAACGTAGGTCATCCGACACTTTAGTAAGCGCACTGACGGTGCTGTGGCCAGGCCGGAATCCTGATTGAAAAGGGCTCAATAAACTGTTCTGAGAAAGGAAAAGAGATAGCTGTTTATGAACCACATTTTCAAGGATTTTTGATAGAACAGGCAAAATAGAAAGGCAAAATAGAACTCGTGTCCCAAACTTACATCAATGTGTAGTATATTATTTTTGCTACAGTTAAACAATAGCCGAGAAGATACTGAAACTTTAATTTATTCAAGCTATTTTTAAAGCCATTTGTACACCGTTCCTAATAGAGTGCTCACACTGAATACGTTTTTCTCCGTCAAATAGTACAACTGCGTGATAAATCCTAAAAAGTTCGGATTGTATTCGGACGTCGTAAGTAAACGTACGTATACGTACGACTGATCGCATGCAGTGTGAGCGCTCCCATAGTCCTTGGAAGGTCGGTATCATTCGTGCGTAGTCGTACGAATCAAATTCGGATGAAATCGTATCCAAAGTGAGCACGGCCTAAATACAATGTTTACGTTCCAAGAGGACACCTGGCCAACTAGTTCCGGCTGCGCACGCGCTCGTTGACGTAACTACATCAAACTCTTCGTCTATTGTTTGTATATTGACTGCGTCATCACCACCGTCATTGTTAAACGATTTATTTGATGATGCTCGAAGACTTGTAATGCGCAATGATTTTCTATTACAAGCACTTAACCCGGATGCGAGCTCTGAAGGTCATCATCACCTTCGTACTTTTATCTTGCACGGTGTGGGTTGGCATAGTGTAATCATCCGCCATTTTCCTCTATCTCTTCTTTTTATTACACTAGTTGATCTTTTTTTTTTGCCTTATTTCCTAAAGCACCTTTCTGAAATCGGGTTGGCATAGTGTAATCATCCGCCATTTTCCTCTATCTCTTCTTTTTATTCAAAGACTAGTTGATCTTTCTTTTTTTTGCCTTATTTCCTAAAGCACCTTTCTGAAATCTTGTATCACATGATAAGGTTGCCCTTCCATTTTGTTTCATAAATAATATAAATAAAAAATATTTATAGACATTCAACACAACGTCCGCGCTGTGCTTCTTTGCTTTCTCAAAAACAATTTTTTTCTCCTTTTTTCCTTTTTTCTTTTTTTTTCCTAAGCAGGTTTTTTTGCAAATTTGAGAAACTCTATCATCGGCCCACCAGTGGGCCTGCCGGTGGGCTCGATGGGAATAACCCATCTAAACCAATGTAGCCAGTAATATTTTGTCGTAGCAGGGGCTACAAATCTGCTACGCCGTAGCATGGTCTACGTAGCATTCTTGTTTGCGTTACGCGCTGTTTTTGTATGAAACTCGTTTATGTTACGGTTACAATCTCCAATTTGGTAAGGTGCATTGGGGTAATTGCGAAAATGGGTATATTCCGAAAATCCATAAAATCTAGTAACATAATGCGATATTTTCCTGTTGGCACGAGGATATATAGGACTGTCACGGCGATGACAATCAAGATGGCGTCTAGACCAATGTTGCCAACGGGAAAATATCGCATTATGTTACTAGATTTTATGGATTTTCGGAATATACCCATTTTCGCAATTACCCCAATGCACCTTAGTAGATTTTGGCAATCGATTTTTCGCTTCGTTATCAGCTTTTAACTTGCAAACGCGGAATTTGGAATAAGAAGTTTCATATTTCCACGTTGTGCCTCATGCCGATCGCTGATTTCTAGTTCTTATCAACAGTGTATCGCAGATTAGGTAAATTCTAATAATTTATATGTTTAAAAAACTGGAAAAACCGACTTCAATTTGATACGCCTTCATCATCAAACGATGATGATGATGGCAGTTCGAGACAAACCTGGAAGCATACCCTTTCAGATAAAAAAAGAATTTTTCAAATCGGTTCATAAATGACGGAGTTCTGAGGTAAGAAACATTAATTAAAAAAAAATGGGACCAACCTGGAAGCATACCCTTTCAGATAAAAAAAGAATTTTTCAAATCAATTCATAAATGTCGGAGTTCTGAGGTAACAAACATAAAAAAAATACAACCAAATTGAGAACCTCCTCCTTTTTTGAAGTTGGTTAAAAATGAATTTATATGCAGACCCATGTTGATAGAAAGAACGACTGTAGAACTTTCAGTCATATTTCAAGCCAAATCTTTTGCCAAACCGCATGAATTTTAACAGAGTGTGTGACTAGTGTAATTCATAAGTAGTGTTATCTCGCCAGTGCAGCTGAAAAGCTCAACACTAAAACTGAATTGTAATTTAGTCGACACAATGCCCATATGAGGTTATCGCTCGCTAACTAATCATTACCGCTGAAATGCACAGGCAGCATGCTCTCCCAATGGGATAAAGAGGGGCTAAGTCGTGTCGAGGAGAGAAGGCACGCGATTGGTCGGCGCCGGTGACGTCAATGTCGACCTCCCGCCGCGCCCGCCCGCACCCCGCAACCCCCGCCGAAGGCCGAACCGCTCTCCTCTGAAAAATAATCACGATTTTCGGACGAAACGATTTTTTTCTTCTCCACTACCGTGTGTTTTAATTTTAACAAGCATTGCACAATATGGGAATTGGCACGTGGTTGCTGATACATGAATGGAGTCTTGCATGATGCTGAGTAGTATGTAAGCAACCTAAGCTCAAATCTATGAAAAATTACTATTATCATATCAAATCTTCTTCATGAAAAAGGTTAAACACTTGAAAATAATCTTAGTGCAATGTCAAGAACTCTTCCTTGAACAAGTTATTATGAGCTTTGTGAATCCCAGGGGTCAAGAGCAACTGGATTCGATTCTTGGCTTTGAATATTTCAAGACAAATTACAGGATTTTTTGCAAACGTTAAGTAACAAATACGAATCGAAGTGTATGCGGCATGTAAAGTAGTTTGTATGAAATACTTGTCCGAATAGATCGATCATATCGACGTGATGTTATGATGTCTTTTTAGGGTTAAGCTCACCTTTGTACATGACCTATCTTTAAGTTCCCTTTTATGTAACTACTTTTGTGTACAATAAAGAATAAAGAATGATGTACTACCATCTAATTTAAAATCAAATTTGTTTGGCGGAGGGCATTGATACGCCATAACACAGGTTAATCCTAGTTTGGGTATCAATGTTGTCCAACCAGGAAACACAACGCTGTTAACCGATTTACAATATTGAAAATGTAATATTAATGTCTGTGGTTATTTCAATAAATTTCATTTCATTTCATTTCATTTCATGTGATGTGATCTCGTTAGAGTAATAGTTTTCTGTGGATGTGATGTGCATCGGGTTTCTGAATCAAAAAAACGAAAATCGAATCAAAACCGAGTGTATGCGGCCGGCCTATGTGACATATCATCAGTCCATCGACACTTTGTTAACAGGCAAACTGGTTCTAAGTTGCCCCCTCGCCCTCGGCCCACGACATTCAATATTAAAAGATCAAACAAAGGGCTGCAAACGCTGCACGCGATGCCAACAGGTGACCTACCGCGTCTAATTACACTGTGGAGTCGAAACATACAACTTTATTTATAGAACTGTTAGCCAATGGTGATTTAAATTAATAGTTTGGCTATTTTAAGCCCGGAAACAGCAAGGTAAATTGTTTTTTTCGTGGAAGAAAATTTTTGAGGTGAAATACGATTTACCATCCAACTCAACTTTAACATCAACATCAATGCTTAGTCTATTGACATCTCTTATCAAAAATGTATGAGTAATGATGAGCATGATAAACAAAGACACCGCAAATTTTAAGCTATACATATTTTTTATGGAGGCTCTGTGTGCGGCGGTTAATGGCAATAAAAACTAATTAAACTAGCACATGGTTTATCTGATACGAAGCGGTTACATCTACATTACCTCACCGATCACGTTCAATTAGGACGCGCTTTGAGGCATCGACACTGCTAAACAGATTTTTACTTCTATAATTTTTGATCATAATATCCATTACAGTAGAACTCCAATTATCCGAACTCCGACTATCCGAATCGCCGATTATCCGAACCGGTTGAAGACCGCAAAACAGCTTACATTGACGGAGATGTTTAAAAAACTATGATTTTTATTTCTAAACTTGTACATAAGTACATTTTATTTATATTTAAAACATGTGAAAATTTCATGTTTCTTTCATTTAATTCAATAAAAAAAATAGTGCAATATCAAAACGTAGCTTTTATTCTCTCCAATGGCAATTTTTTTTTTAAAAATCCGATTATCCGAATATTTGATTATGCGAATGAGTCCCGGTCCCCATTAATTCGGATAATTGGAGTTCTACTGTAATATGCTCTTATGTGTTCACCGCTTTTGGGTCACTAGCGCACACTTTCTGTAGGTATAATCTCCCAGTCAATATTTACAAGAGATACAGAACATTTAGGCAACGTTCCTTCTGCTCTAAAAATAGTATTTTCCTTCATATTTAGACTGTATGTTTCATCGAGTGAAGACAAGACGCGTGCGTTTAATTTTAACCCGTTTGTACCCGCCTGTTCCGAAATTGGTTTAATTAGCGCATCGAACTGAGAATAGCCACACTATAGATAAAGCACTCAGAATACCACGGATTATACTACCGTACAAGACACTCAAACAGTGTCATGCTATCATCGTAATATCAGACAGCAAAAGTCGTCAGGAACGCGAATGGATTCTAGTCGGTTTATAAGCGTTCTAAAAGCGATGGTACTGCATGCGTGCGCGCCGTTCGTTAGCGAGTCAGTGACGCCGACATGTCTCGGGTTATGTGTAATAATAATGTACTGAATGAGTCACAAATAAAATATGTTTGTTCGTAAAGTTCGCAAGTTGCAAAGGGGTTAAATCTTGTCAGCTGAAACGCGAACCATATTTGGAACTGAGAACGTCAACCTTTGATTAGTAGAATTAAGCCAATGGTTTGAATAATATAAGTAAGATAAGTTGAATTGAAAATCCGATTCTATAGGAGTAGGTAACACTGGAGTGTACCCTCATCAAAGGAATACTTAGATAATATGGATATCATGCTTTTTGAAATAATATCAATGCTTTTACACTAAAATTATAAATAAGTTAAGCTTTATTACGTAGATTAAAAAGCTATGAAAACTAGCCCACCGTAACATAAACATTGAACTTCATAGATGGCGACTAAGAGTAGGCTATTGCCCTCAGACTATTTCTGTACTATCTGGCAGTTGTTTACTATGCTAGTTCCCGCTTGCGACCAACCAGAGCTCACCAGCAGAAAGAAATGCTGCCTAAAGTAGGTCTGTGCCGTTCTTTCCAACGCTACATCTGCTGGGGCCTTATTCACTATGACCAATACAAGCGCGTTACGCAGCACGACAAGACAGCGGCGTGAAATCGCCCTATGCCTATGCCGTATTTCCTATGCCATAAATGTCATTCCTTACGGTGACGTCATACGGTTACGGCAAGGAATCTCCTAAGTCATACAGAATAATGCCCCTGATCGGGAGCAGGAACTTGTCGATTTCGTAACCGACGTCTATCGAAATAGTAGTAACGAGTGATTTTATTATATGCGTGATTTTATTAATGTTTATATACCACGTGGTATACTAGAGGGCGTTGTGTGAAATGTCCGTTAATATTTTATTTATTAATCTCATGTTTTTTTATATTATAGTTGTGGTATGGTGTCGTGCCAGTTAGGCTAGCGGTTAGCGTAGTGCTATTTAAATATAGAATGACGTACCAGACCAAATTTCCTTGATCTATGTATATCCGGTTCTGTGCCCTTCTGAATTATTTTATTGACCAGTCCAAGGATCGATACAACAGATAGATAGACAGACTATTTATTTGACACTAGACGTCGCCCGCGGCTTTGCTCGCGTGGTAGCAGCATAAGCATTATTTGGTTAAAATCTTTAATTCTAACTTGAGACTCTTTAGGGTGCGACTTTTCAAAATTCCTTTCTTAGTGCACCCATACACTATACAAGGTGTAACATAATTACTTTATAAGCCCAAAGGGATAGTAATCAGACCGACCACCTGAGTGCTTAGACATGTGCAAAGGGTCAATAAATAGTAATTGAAATTTCCATACAAATGTACAACTTTTATTATTTTAGAAATTTGCGACAACCCTAAGTCTTTGTTTACTATTTGCGTGAACCCGTACACACGCATGCACACACCCTCTCTCACCGTCGCATAGGTACCTTCTACCGCGTCGCACGCACACGCATGCTGTAGCTCATTTCATAAAAAAAAAACTTCGAAATGTCAAATGAATGAATGAATGAATGAATGAATGAATGAATGAATGAATGAATGAATGATTTATTTGCGTGAAGAGTGGTACATATTAGGTCTTAAATAAATTGTTGATTCTCACACTTCGCCAGAGAAACCCAGCATGCAAAATTAAGATTACGCTTATGTTAAAATAATTCAAATTTAAATATGGTGTAATAACAATAATCAATGAATTGGGTAAATGGTAATAATAACATATTTCAGATTCAATAATAATTAGTTAAAATTATAAAAATAAATCATTGACTTTATATAAACATTTATCAACTAACCATGTATGTAATTTTCTTTTAAATTTTAAACTTTTGCATTTAAATTTTATCTTAATCCAACATCGAGGTCGCAAACTTTTTTTTTATATGAACTAAAAAAAAAAATTACGCTGTTATCCCTAAGGTAATTATTTCTTTTAATCAATAAAATTCAAAACTCGTAGAACAAACACTGTTCGCCATGACCTGTAAAATACCCCCTTTCAGACTTATAAGGATACTACCCTCCAAATTTCATACCTCTAGGACTTATAGTTTAGGCTGTGCGTTGATTGTCAGACAGCTTCAAAAGAGTTTTATATATATAGAATAAACACTGAATTGACAAAAAAAAACCAGTGCGTGGAGTCCCTCCGCGCGGAAGAAGTAATACTTCGAGTGCCACCCATTCACTGTCGCTCTGTTTAATGTCAAATTAATTTAGTATTTCAGAACTAGATGGCGCTGCTAAGTTTGGTCGGATCCTAGAACGTGCTATCGAAGTGTTTTGCGTATTGTGCGGGTCTCAGTATGTGATCACGCTTCTCGTTTAACGCAACCTTGTTGGAAGTCGCATTAGAAGTATAACTTCAAAAAATACAACCGAATTGAGAACCTCATCCTTTTTAAAGTGGGTTAAGAATATAACAAACAAACGTACAGCTATTTAAACTAACGTAACCAGTGGTTTCTAGCTAGTCATATATTATAACTAGCTCATACCCGCAATTTCGTTCACGTGCCAAACCTTTCCATCACAATATCAATCACTAGCATACGATGAACCTCCTAACAAATGGCTGATTTTGGTTTAGAAAGTTCAAGCTGTATCTAAGAATCCACGTCTTTGATTTTAATAAAATATAGCCTATGTTTTAATCCGGAAAAAGGGCTTCTGAATGGTGTAAGTTTCATTGAAATTGGTCCAGTAGTTAAGGCGTGATCTGCGAACAAACAAACAGACAAACTCGATTTTTGGAATAACTCTGGAAAATAGTCTGGAGTAAATCGCCTGTGCGATAAGACCGCCAGTTGTCAAGCTAAATGCACAGATCTAAATGTAACGATTACTTGTATGCCGAGTGCATTAGGTAACTACTAGCTGACCCGACAGACGTTGTCCTGTCATTCAAACTCTTACTGTCAAACCACTGACAGTGTGATTTCAATATGACATTAAAAAAGTTTTTATGGAAAAGGTTAAAGAACTTTCACCCCCCCCCACTCCCTTTCAACCCTTTTTTCGCATTAAAAAGTAGCCTATGTCCTTTCTTAGGCTCTAGACTATCTGTGTACCAAATTTCATTCAAATCGGTTCAGTAGTTTTGGCGTGAAAGCGAGACAGACAGAGTTACTTTCGCATTTATAATATTAGTATGCATTTTATTGTAATGAATTTATTTATTTAAAAAAATATAAACTGACCAAACGATGGTGTGGTTTTCCAGTAATCCTGAGTACAAACCTGAAATGTCGGCCTCCTTGATCTCCATCCGGCTGCGTGCCCTTCTGAAAAAGTTGTTTATTGACAAGCGCGAGTAAAAATAGACCCATTTGTTTTGCTGACGTTTATTGAGAGTGCGAAATAGAAGGTCTTCGGGTAGTTATAGAAGCTTTTACGTCGTGATCTCTTTACGTAGCTATTAATTATCCCCTGTTTTAGTTAGTATAGAGTGTTTACTTCGTAAATATAGTTGGGAAAAGAAAATGGAACGTTTTTAGGTAAAGTTTCAAAAATGGTTTATTAGTTAAAACTAATAAAACATTTTTGAAACTTTTTCTCGTCGTCATTTACTAATAACACTGACTGTACTGTAAGAACATGAAGCAATAAATAAATAAAGGCTATCTCTTAGAAAAATAGTAAAATCTGCAAACAACAATCAATCAAAAATAATTTCTTACGTTCAGTACAACTAACAATCAAAAATAGTGTATGTACGTAAGCACATTAGTTTAGTTGATCGACCGTCAAACAACTTTACATTTGTAGAGGCCGTCTACGCGTCACCTCGCACGTAGGCCTCGCAGCGAGGTGCTACGCCGTAGCAGTCCCCTTTTAGGCTATGTTCAGATGGCTGAATTGTGACGCGCGTTTTCAAATCGCGCGCTTAGACATCCTAATATATACCTAGCAACCGTTCACATGCGCGCGCGTTAACGCGCATTAGCGAGCGTCAACGCGGCGCTCAGAGAAAAAGTTTCTAGACGCAGACAATCGCGCGTTGACTCGCGCTTTTTCTACCGAACTAGACTGACGAGTACTCTCGCAACGCGCATTAGCGCTCATCATCTGAACTCTCTTCAAATTTGATCGCGCGATTAACGCGAATTAACGCGCGTTACATGTGAACCTAGCCTTATAAGCTGACATTCTACGTGATTCTACATTAAGGAACAGAAGAAGTACTTTCCACACATTTTTAAAGTTTTCCATTCTCTAGCGATGCACTGCCAAATCGGCAACGCCTTAGCATGACTTATAAAAATAACTATAAATACATTATTTAAATTTTCTTTGGTTTTTAAACATGTAATAAGTGTGTGAGTGTGCCCTAAATCAAATAAATGTAGAATTTTATAACTAAGAACAGCAAATATAATTCGTATGAGCTATGCACGGAGTTTGCCAACACTAAGCAGCCGTGAAATACTGGCCTAGTGTTTATATATTATAATGAATCATCTTTTTAATTGTAATCCATAGTTTAAATACGTAACAGCAATAGTTATTGTACTTTATGTATAATATTTTTTAGCAATAATGCGTTATGTACTAAAAATGTTTGAGATACCAGGTAATTTTTCTCTCTTCCCATTACCGACGTTACGTAAGCGTTAAACGTCAAACATTATTATATTTCTCCTGAACACGGAAAGAAAGTGAAAACTCGATACGTTAGCAAAGATAATACTTTGATCGATATGTATTCGGAAATATAATTTAAATTTGTAAAACCGAGAGTACTATGGAAAGCCAAAACGCACCATTTGAAAGTAACAGTAGTATCGGAACAAGTCCGGGGATGTCCAGATTGTGGAGAGTGCGCATGCGTAGTGCTATCGATCTCGCAGCCTCCGAGTGCGCGGCGCATCATACGCTGTATCGTTGGAACTTGTAATTGTAACCCTGATTCCGTACCAACAGATGAACGACTATGTTATCAATCAATACATGCAGCAAGGGCTTTGCGATATAGGCTTGTAGCGCTGCCCTATTGCGAACGGTAGGGCAGCGGGACATTTTAGTGCAATATTAGTAGTCAATTGTTACAATACCATCTAGTTGTTTGACTCTGTATATCGAGTCTTAGAGTCCTTGCTCTATTTTATATTTTTTCAGTATTGTTTTTTGCTTACAATTTTATGCTAGTTCTTCGAATTATAAAAGTGTGGTGTCAGCCGTCTCTGTATCGCCGGCTAATGTATTGCTTCCAAATCGACATAAAAGTAAGATTATTAAGTATAGTTATAATTCTAAAAGATAAGTTATCTTCTTAAAAAACCCGTTTTACGTTCCCGAACTAAAAGTATCTTGTTTTATTTGAATAAAAAATAAGTAAAGTACCTTACCTACGCATAAAGCGAAGTATACGAGTGTAGGTGAACATTAGTTGGAGTACAGGGATCATGGAAACAATGCTTACCACTCCGATTCAATGTTCATGTCACGAATATTTGGCAGAAAAAATGTTGATGAAAATATTTAAAACATCATAATTAGAAGACCTAAGAAATTCTGCCCTAAAACACGCGAACTTAATTGCCATGGAATCACGAACCAAGTAGACCGGAATTCAAAATATTATAAAATAATGCTCAAAAGATTCTTTCACGCAGACTTAAATATTTTTGCATAATCATGCTATATTTTTCTGAGTGGTTTTTTTACACAGCTTAGTTATGTCTGTTTTCTTTAATATAATCCGTCCTTACAGCGATCACAGACAGAATTAAAATCCTGCGCTCGAATACCGATATGCCACAAAAAAAATAAAAACTGCTTAAAATTGACCTGTTTATATTTGACACCTTATCCAAGCATGAACTTAATCCAACGCTTCAGTATTCGGGCGTCAACAACAACACCCACTCTATAGAAATATCAATAATCATGAGCGTAGAAAACTCGAAAAAAGTCATGGGAAGTTCTTTTTGTGGTCTCTTCTTGTACTTTTATCGCTAGAAAATAAAATTAGTTTTAATTATGCAATTGTAAGTACCTACCTAAAGCATTGTAAATCCCCATGCGGTTAGCGTGGAACTCATAGCATGTCGCGTATGCGTGGCATGCCAAATGAAGCCTGCTTTAAGTATAGATCAGTTTACTACAGGCGCTAGGCGGTGGAAATGTATGAATAAATTATAAGGGAAAGGAAACATGGGTTTGTCTTTTGTTTATTTTTGTGTTAGGGTCAAATGACAACCGAAAATGCTACGAAACTTGTCGTAATAACGAGAGTATTTTTATCAATAAAACAGGATATTCGTTGTGGGCAACATTTTGCCCTTTACTACTAGATTATAAAACGTTTATAATATAGAAAAGACACACCAATAACTACCAAAGTCTGGATTTTTTCATACAATTCATACTTCAACTCTGACTCAGTCAGTTTTTTTTTTTCAAATAACATGTTTTGAGCTTTCCATCGCTTCCGAGAAAATAATTGCAAACTGCAGATGTTTACGGATTGTATTTGAACAGCGGAACTAACAGCGGTTAACCCAAATGATATCCAAGATGAATCAACACTTGAGAATTTTCCGCAAATCGTATTAAAACTCTTCAATATTTCCTAGAAGTTTTGGAATAAACGTGGGTTTCGGTAAGACGAACGGGTCAGTGTTTAAAATCCTAAGGATCGTTAATACGTCAGTACTTTCGATAAAATACCTATCAAACCTATAAAATACCTATTTAACTATGTACTCACATCTGATAGCGGAAATCGCTGCGTACAACTTACCCACAGTTATTTGCTAAGTAGACACGTTTAATCCGACTGATGTTATACAATTATTTCCTACTATGCTACTTTTTTATTACAACAAAGTCACAATCGTATTTTTCAGTGAAAATATGTTGTTTCAGTGTGCAACTTCATAGTGCACGAGCGATGCGTGGGCCAAGTGGTAACGCCGTGCTGTGGGGTGGCGCCGAGCCTTATCAAGGTAAACTACACTTTATTTTCGAATAGATATGAGTAATTTTCATAACACAACACATTCACCTCTACAACGTATTTTGAACTTTGACGACCTCTACATCGTGAACAATATTATGTGACAATGGCTTATGGTGGCGCGCGGTCATGGAATAATTTATCAGATAAGTCAACACGCTGAAAACACTATCAAATATTTAGCTGACTTAACGAGGGGTTCGTGTGATTTACAGGGAAATGTTAAACTATGTGTTCATTTTTTAATGTTTGCTACGTATTTATGATGTTTTTCTCGTTGTACAGAACCCAGTGGCTCACTGCTGGTCGGAGCCGACACATCACAAACGGAAGTTTTGTACGGTGTGTCGGAAACGACTGGATGAACTGCCAGCCTTACATTGCATGAGTAAGTACTATGCACAACTTCACGGAATTTTACAAGAAAGCTCTGAGACAATTTATATCCGGCACGCGCGTAATCCCATAGGTAGCTATGAAGTTGGTCTCATCTGTTTTAAACTAATATTATTTATTGTTATCTGAACAGAAGACGATAAGCGTGGGACGTCACCGAAGAGAGCAAGAACGTAATACTTTTTCTTATTTGAGTGGGAATCAAAAGTGCTAATAAGTTTTATCCCTAAAAGTAATAATATGCATAGTGTAAATAACTAGTTTATGTTACATCTACCCACCGTGTGTCTCATGTTTTACAACCTCGTTAATCTAATAGACAGCTAGTTCCTCTACACATCCACACAAAATTACTAAAAACACGCTAAGTTACCATGGCTCGATTCAGATTAGAACTTCAACCAAGGAAATCACAATTTGTACGTCTGTATGCTAACATAATATCATACGGGATATCGAATGGTGCTAGGAAAGTGTTCATCACGTAACAAGACAGTAGTATCTGTGCCAGCAAGTCTCAAAATTACTTATCCTACTACAGCGTCAAACAAACGCCTCTCATCTTAAAACTCAAAAAACAGCACAAAACTCAACCTTGTTAAAAACCACATAAAACAATATGCAAGATCTGTAAAGCATAATTAGGTGTTAAAGTAGGCGGTCTTACCGCTGAGAGCAATCTCTTATTACATTCTCAACATGCTAGGTGTGTTAAGTTGTAACTGTGAAACTGTGTTGCAGTATGCGAATACTTTGTCCACGGAGAATGCGTGGATTTCGCGGCCGCGGACTGCAGAGAGAACGCGACATACAGCGCGGGCAGCGAGCCGCGGCACGTGCACCACTGGCGCGAGGGCAATCTGCCGCCAAACTCCAAGTGCGCTGCGTGCCGCCGGGCCTGCTGGTCAGCGGAATGCCTCACCGGGTACCGCTGCGAGTGGTGCGGCAGCACGGTACGTTTCATGGACTGTTTTAAGTCTCCGCTCGTGACATTCTTGTATTGCATAGCGGCGGCTTGAATATAAGGGCATCACATTAAACAAACTCTATTATCGGTACTCTACTTTATGTAGAGTCAGGTAACCCACTGCTGACTTTAAACGTCTTTGTTTCCACAGTGTCATGCGGGCTGCCGATCTTTGATACCAGAAGAATGCAACTTCGGCATGGTGCAGCCAATTTTCCTTCCCCCTTCCTCGGTTTCCATTCCCCGCACGGAAGTGCCCATGGAAGCCATCATCGGTGTGCACGTGCGCCCCCCGCCGTCGCAGCGCGACTTCGGCTGCCGTAAGTGTCCGCTTCGCAGCATTTAGCGGAAGCCTCGCCCGCGCCGCACCGCTTTGGCCCGGATGTGCCTCGCAATTCACGGCTTCGATAGTACCTTTAGGCGTCGCTTGCACCGTAGACTCTCGACTCGTCAACTCCCAGTGAAGCAAACACGACCTGTGTGAAATTCTTCCAAGTGACGATCGGAATATCGTAACGTGCTATTCACCAGCAATGGAAGTCCTTCATAACTTGTACATAAGTTCGAATCTAGCAGATTTGAGCGAACAGATCGTGATTACTCCAGTTTGATCGGCATCGAATGTCCCATTCTCGTTGAATGATCGTTCATAAAGTAGAGAGTGAATCGCGGGGCATATGTGGTGCGTGTGGCGTGTGGCGTGTGGCGTGTGGCGTGTGGCGTGCGTGCGCGTGCGGTGCGTGAGCGTGTGTTTGGCGGGCAGCGCGCGCGCGGCGGGCGCGTGGCGCAGGCGGCTGGAGCCCGGCGCGGCTCGCGACGCTGGCGCGGCGCCTGCTGCCCGCCGCCTGCAGCCCGCACGGCGGTGCTTCGCCCCCCTACTCGAGAGGTACCACACACTCCGTCTCTTATCTCATCCCGCACATGCCGAGCATGACTTTCTGTACGATGCTACTGCACCACATTCAACATCGCTCACTCAAATAATATTGGGAGTCATTGATGGAAATCAGTAAAGGTTTTCAAAAGTTGTTTAAGACATTTTCGTGTGCAAATGTGGTGCAGTTGCTAGATCATCACTCTACTAAACCACCATCTACCATGTTTGTAAACTCACTAGCCCCCCTCGGGAGTCAGGAACCTAACACCATTTTGTGTCTGTAATCCCGCCATCTCATGAGGTTTTTAATATTGTCTAATGTGGTTTAGTAAAGTTTCACACTTTGCTTTTGCTGTGTGCTTCTTATCCTTCTGTCCTCTCCGTATTACACCAACTACTGACTCGCGTGTATAACTTTATACCACAAAGATTTTCTTTTCTACAAATCAGCTGATTTTCACAACTGCTCCTCCACACAATTATTACTTTGAAAAATAATATTATCGAGTCATACAAGAGCTATACTTGCAAAAAGCGCTCTTCGTGCATTCTTTCTCAATCTAAAAGCTACAGGATCATGGTAATATAATTAGTCCTCACACGCAATACGACGTACTCTGATTGGGCCATTGAGAACAAAATAACGTGATTTTAACCCACTTGACAAAGAACTATTCCGCCGCGCCGTTCTTCCTAACAATTGTGTATTTACTTGGCAATAGCATTTATTCTGTAGTTTTTCGATTGCATTTAAACCACATTCAAATTCTTATCACTTCCCATTCCATTCCCAAGACTAACAGAATTCCGGCCAGCCAAAGAATACTCGCGCGCAGTATTCCATCGGCGCAGGTAACACAAACTATACGAATATTTGTGTAATATATACCAACTGTAAATAATGTCTATGTATGCATATGCAAGTTTGCTTGTCAACCAGGTTGTCCCAAATATCCAGGTATAGAGAATTAACATAAACTGATTCTGAAGAGACCTATCTTGGCATAGTTATCTAAAGATGCGAATGCTGTTTTTTGTATATTGTGTATTTGGTAACATTTCACATATATGTTTGAAAAGTGCAAATATCTTATACAAAATGGTTTTCCATCAATGGGTTTTCTTGGGACATCCTCAATTGGGTGTCAGTCGTAAGGTAGCAGCTGTTGGGCATAGATGGTGTCACACAAATTAGCTTAACTGTGTGTGTAGTTCTATTGATGTTAATGTTGTTCAATATTATTCCACACATCAAGAAAATCGCAAGACACAGACTTTAATGTAATAATATGGTATAAGTACCTATAAGTAGGTACAACCACAGATTATATAATACTATACGTACAACCAAAAGACGCAACGGGTTGACTAGATACACGAAACTTGTAAGTGGAGCGAAAAGTGAATAAAAAGTCCAGGAAACATCTAAAAAATCAAAAGCTTAATCAGTTATTTCTAAGCTAAAAATTTTTAATAACAAGTTGAAATTGTTAGCTTTTGGAAACATCCACCAGCACTGAAAAAAACCTACCTACAACACTGTTAGACTAAACTTTCTTGATGTGTGGAAGTAACGTTCAAATGCTTCTAATAAAATTAACTAGATACATCTAAAAGACACCATAAAATAGATGTAAAAGCTTCAAATTAAAACCAACTAAACATAATCGGCACGTTATCACTGCCGCATGATATGAGAAATGTATTTGTCTATGGAAATAATGGTATTGGAGTGTGTGGGGTTGGTGGGGGTGTGGGTATGAGCGCTATGGGTGTTGCAGCTCGCAGCGTGAGCGAGGAATTCAGCTCGGGCTGCGAGGGCCGCTCGGGCTCCGGCGGCGGCTCCACCGGCGCGCCTGCCGACCAGGACCACCGCCCGGACCACGGGAAACAGCATCGGGACAAGACCCCTGATGACAGGGATGAAGGCAAGTCACACTCAACACACTTCTTATTTTGGAATCACTTTTATTAGAGTGAAGAAATGGTTCTTGGTGGACGCGCTCCCGTGCGTTTAGATTGAATATCTGGACCAATGGAAAACTTTGGGGGAGACCTTTGCCCAGCAGTGGGACATAATAGGTTAAATATAAAAAAAACTAAAATTATGTTAGAGGCGTTGGTTTAACACTACAAAAGTAATTGAAGATAACCAAGTACGGTTTAAGGAGTTTATGGTTAAGTTTAGTCCGTACTCAATTATAAACCACACGACAGTTCTCTACCTCGAATGCCACACGTACCGTCTACTATTTCAAGAGTTTTGTAAGACTAGCTAGCTAAAGTTAGATTGGTTTTATTGCATACTAGCGACCCGCCCCGGCTTCGCACTGGTGCAATGCAGTGATGATGATGATGTATAATACATAAACCTTCCTCTTGAATCACTCTATCTCTATAAAAAAACTGCATCAAAATCCGTTGTGTAGTTTTAAAGATCTAAGCATACATACATACAGACATTAGGACAGACGCGGGAAGCAAATACATCAAAAACAAAAACATTCCCATTCCTCCCCCCCCCAGAGGTGGTCAAGGTATACGACGGCGAAGCGGCGTGGACTCGGCGGCTGTACCGGCCGGTGGTGGTGGGCCGCAACTGGAACGAACGCGAGCTGGTCTCTGCTGCGCTGAAGGCGTACCACGTGGCTCGCGAGCCGCACGAGTTTGAACTGACAGATGCGTTGGCTGGCGATGAACCACCCCTGCGAGACCCCACGCCGCTTGCGCGTGTGACTCGACTGCCAAACAAGCGGCCCGCTCTCTTCCTTCGTTTCAAGTGAGTTTTACTTTGGAGTTTAGGTTATGGCTCGTAAACTAGTTCAAGTAATTTCATAGTGCTGTGAACTCTACAAATTGACTGCTGATAAAAGTTCAAACACCAGTTTTGTTCTAAATCAGTTTAGAGCTCTGATGAAAATATTATGTCAGCAGTAAAAACCTTCGTAAAAACTCTTCATTTCACTCAAGTAAAATCTACTACTTTGCCGTCCACATGTCGAACATTAACTGACTAGTGTTGCACTGCCATTCCACTAAAGACTGCCTCTTACATGGACTTCGAATCAGATGAATAAAGTGTTCAGGGAAACAGAGTCCAGCGTATTGAATAAGGGCTACCTCTGAGTTTGATTAAGCAAGCAAGTTCGTATGAGCTAGTGGCCAACTCTGGTGACGGAGTTTTTAGGCCCCCTTAAGGCCTCCGTCGTGGCTTAACGACTGCTAGAGCCAGGACCGACAGTTCAACGAGCCCTCCGAAGCACGGAAGCGCTCAGATGTAAATGCCACTAACGGCCACCCATTCAAATAGTGACCGCACAGAACGTTGCTTAACTTAGATAATCGGTGAAGATTGGCTAAGCAAGCCTAGCTATGAGCTCTTCAGTGAGTACTGAGTTTGATTGAAGCAAGTAAATATTTTGTATTCACAGAGAAAGCGAGTCCGGCGGTGGGTCAGTTCGCGTATACCCAGGCCGAGTGGCGGGCGCCGGCGAGACATTCGTGACGGTGCCGATTGGCGGCGAGCATTCCGTGGCCGATCTCATGGCGCTGGCGCTCGAGAGGTTCGGCCTTGACCCCGCCACAGCTGTGTCCGACTACCGCTGCTCGGAAATCCTACTTGACCGCGGTGGTAAGTGTCTACAAGCCAGCCTGGCTCAATACTCAAACTTTAGCATTGGTTTTGACTGATTTGGACTACAAGACATTAACATTCTATTCCCTGTATAAATTTATCAGCAACACATAAAATACAGTCATCAGCAACCTTTACAGATGTATATTTATGGTAATGCTTTGTACAGTGTCAGAGCGCGTGTTGGAAGAGGAGGAGCGCCCGTGGCGGATCGTGGTGCGGCTCGCGCGCGAGTCAGTGCGGCGCATGGAGCTGGCGCGGTTCTACCTGCAGCCGCGGCGGGACCCGCACGGCCCGACGCTGGCGCTATTCGTCGGCTCCTTGCCGCCTGGCCTCTCCGAGCGCAACTACGAGAACATCCTCGTAGAATTCTTAGGCACCGGTCAGTACCAATAGTATCATGCATCACAAAACCGTTCAGATGCTACGAAACATGCGGTTAGATAGTTTGATGTGATTTATCAGGGGATTGTGAGTGTTTTTGTGTTTCGCAGAGAACAAATTCAACTCCATCGGACCGATATACTACGAGTACGGGTCGATGGTGATTACGTACGAAGACGCAGCCAAGGCTGTGCGCGCGCTCTATGCACTCAGAGAGGCCAAATATGAAGATAAGCATTTATTAGGTATGTTTACTACTATGCACTCGTTTGCCAAGTTCATGAAGACATCAAAATCGCGTAGTAAATATCATGTAGTCTGTCTCATCTCAGTGATGGTTTCATCTATTCTCTTATTTCTTGTATACGAGGCTAGGTCTCATTCACATTCTGGGCTCAGTAAACCCCAAAGCGCTTTTTATCAAGTGGTACACCAAACCAGTTGGTAAAAGGCGCTGTGCTAGATGAATGCTGAAAAGCAGTTTAACGGACTGATCCATCTCCTATTTATGAACTCGGGGATAAAACAAGTCAACTCAAGACAGACACCAAGAGTAAAGGAAACAAGGAAATCATGGTAGATATTTTTTCCAGTTATGCTTCTACCCAGCATCGAGCCCGCCATGGTGCCGGCCGGTGTGAAGCCACTTCTTGTGTTCGTGAACGTCAAGTCGGGCGGATGCCAGGGTCTGGAGCTTATATCCTCGTTTAGAAAACTCCTCAACCCTTACCAGGTGTTCGACCTTGAAAATGGAGGGCCTTTGCCTGGGTAAGCACTTTTTACATATTGTTCCTTTTTGTTATAAGATAAGTACATAATTCTAGTGAAATTCGTACTTTCCGAAGTGTACATCCGTCCATGAAAAAGATTAGTGATGCACAGAATTATTAAAAACCTGTCTTTAACACATCTGTCCATAAGAAAGGACAGAATTCAAAGAAGCACAGAAGTTCTAGAAAAGCAAGTCTGACAATATAATATTTCAGGTTGTACGTGTTTCGTCACATTCCCAACTACAAGATCCTGGTGTGCGGCGGCGACGGCACCATCGGGTGGGTGCTGCAGTGCCTCGACAACGTCGGACAGGACTCGCAGTGCTCCAACCCTCCCTGCGCTATTGTACCTCTTGGAACAGGTAAGAACTCCATAGCTTCACCATTTTGATTTAAACGAATTATCAGGTAAGTACCTCCTAGGTAAACTGCATATAGTTTATGCTTTTTATCGTAGAAACACCTAATTTAGGTAAAGAAATATAAAACAGGGGAGTTTGTAGCCTGCGGCGAATAGAAGGTTTGAAGGGTAGCATTTCCTCTGCAGTCCAGTCACAATTATCACCATAACAGCCCGATTAAATTCACAATTCTTCCCTCATGGACTTTCAAGAAGGAAGATTTGTTTATTCATTGACCTCTTTCCGCGATCCTCACAACGTTCCAAGATACAATAGCTTTGTACAAAGAGGAGAGGAGATATCTACGAAAAGTACTGAGATAAAATTTCCAATCTTTTGTATTTGCAAGGAATTTGTCTCCAGCTCGCAGGACTATCTGTGACAGACTACAAATTGAATGGGAGTAAAGATCCAACTTTCTTTTTACTTCAGGTAATGACTTAGCGCGAGTCCTCCGCTGGGGCTCCGGGTACACGGGTACCGAAGACCCATTGTCACTCCTGCGTGACGTCATCGACGCCGAGGAGATCCGCCTGGACCGCTGGACGGTTGTCTTCCATCCCGAGGATAAGCAGGACGAGCCGAAGGAACAGCTCTCCAAGCAGCTACCCGGTTAGTTTATCATCACGGCAACCCCTCATTAGAAGCTATTGAAAACGTTATATCAATCTTCCAACGTTCAAAAAGTTCCCAAATCACAATCTTGAGAGAACCAAATAGAACTTTGCTATACCTAATCAGTATTCAATCAACCAGATCTCGTCTAATAACCTTCTTGAATAAACGAAGAGCATTGGTTACCAACACATTAACTTTTAACATTAATTTTCCATTTGCATTCCAGCAGCGGGGAATGTGTGCCACTATTACTTAGCTTATAAGACCTTTATGTACACACATTGAAGCAAATAAAGTATTTATGATTTATGATTTATTTATAACTTTAATCTAACGAATCAATAATTTTTTAAGCAACGATAGAGGTCATTTTCATAGAAGACCGACTGTTAATGTGCTGATAAACAGTAAACTTCAATCACCGCTTGTTCAGTCACGCCACGTCTCCATATACTGTAAGCTCACCACCACAAGTGACTAGATAGCTAGCCTCGACACCACTATCACCCGTCGTGTGCGACTGATCCTTCACATTGCAGCGTCTGTGACGACAGGGTCGCAGAGCGAGGACAACTCACAGATCTTAGTGATGAACAACTATTTCGGCATCGGCATCGACGCAGACCTCTGTCTCGACTTCCATAACGCTAGGGAGGAGAACCCTAACAAGTTTAATAGCAGGTGAGGACTGCATGAATTCTACTAGTCTACCAATATACTTCCCCTTTCGCTATTTCATTATAGAATCAAGATAGACGGAATACATTTAACCAGAAAATAGCATGGTCTCTGTTAGTAACCGAACTCTTTTAGAACTACCAAAAATGGTCGACTAACACACTCTACTCTAATCTAATTTGTAATACACGTACTTTTTTCTTTTTGATACTCTTTTTATGACATTCCGCTCCCAGGTAGAGATTTCCTGCACCATTTCTCCCAAAAAAAGAATCTAAAATCCCTTAGCTAGCTTCATTCTATTCTATGCAATAATCACGAAGTCTGACGTTCACAAACGTGATTCCAGATTACGAAACAAAGGTGTCTACGTAAAGATGGGCCTGCGCAAGATGGTCGGCCGCAAAATGTGCAAGGACCTGCACAGAGCGGTTCGGCTCGAAGTCGACGGAAAACATGTCGAGTTACCGGCAGTGGAAGGCATCATCATACTTAATATACTCAGGTATGTTACAGTATAGATGTTAAACAGGGGAAAAGATTGGAGGGGTGACATTTGATATGTAAGAATGGAGAAGTAAACAAGACTCAATTTGAAGGAGAGTATGGATACATGTGGTGTTTTACAGACGATGGAAGGCACCGTCAAACTCAATATACACAGATAGGTAGGCTACCTTGGGGGTGTAGGAAAGATGGATATAGAAAAAGGTAATAGGCTAATAACTTCAATCAGGTAGATCAGGGAAATGTTGGAATGAGATGACGGCTGATATGCGGCATAGAGGAGGCCAATTTGCATACAGTGAAGTAGAACAAGGGCCCGAAAATGAATTCGAATCAGGTGGTTTGGTTATTTATGTTCTGACTTCCTGATATTTCCGAAAGTCTTGCAAAAAGACGAATCGAACATAGTAAAGAACTTGAACTACTAATAAACACAGAGAACATTGTTTGGGGTTCTTGCTAACACCATTGTACTCAGCGTTTGTAATAAACGCAAGCTGCTTTGTAGATCAATTTTGAACGAAAACTTCTTAACTCAATTCTCTCAGACACAGAACACAACACACGTACAAATTACAGTTCTCAGAGGCACCAATATTAATCTAACCTGATTCGTCCACAGCTGGGGCTCAGGCGCGAATCCCTGGGGCCCGGAGAAGGACGACCAGTTTAGCAAACCGAACCACTGGGACGGCAACCTGGAGGTGGTCGGCGTCACTGGCGTCGTCCATCTCGGCCAGATCCAGTCCGGTCTGCGCGGCGCTATGAGGATAGCGCAAGTAATCATCTGTAATATTTATGCTTGTTTTATCGCGGCTTAGTAAGCTCCGCACGTATTGACCTTGTCTTTCCTGTGGATATGGCTGACTAGGCTGTGAGGATGGTATAGGTGCTGGGCAAGCCTTCCATCTAAACATTGTCCCAGGCACTACAGTTCCCCGTTAAGTGTTGGCATAGGTTGCCTCCTGACGCTGTATAAATCATCTTCAATAGATGTAAAGGCCTAAGATGAGATGACATTCCATCATTGAAATTATCACATACAGTAGGTATATAGAGCACCACTGTAATAACCAAGTTACATTGTACAACAAAGATAGCTCGACTGCAAAGCTTTGCCGTGATAACACGAATTGTAACTCAAAACTCAGCGCTGTGCTGATTCCCATACCCATACTCGTGTTCTGTTAGCTCCCAGTTTGAAACACGTAGGCTGCATGAATTAAACTCAGCGCTGTGCTGATTCCCATACCCATACTCGTGTTCCGTTAGGTCCCAGTTTGAAACACGTAGGCTGCATGAATTACAGAAGCTTGTGGATAATTTTAAGTCTTTACCACAGGGTACTCTAGTCTAGATTCCCTGAGTTCGTGTTAATAACTGTGTAAGGTCCACCAGAGGGCCTAGAACGAGTTTTCAGTGTATAGTGTGGATGTAAAACGTCTGACGCCCAGCACACCAGTGGGCGCTGATTTTTATGGAGACAATGAGCGGACTCTTCGAGAAGCTCGATATGCGAGTACGGGCTTGACTTGGCGCGTCAGACGTTTTACACCAGATTTACACACCAAAACTCGTACGAGGCCCTCTGGTTGAAATATGGGGTCTTGTGGTCAGGAGTACCTTCGCATTTCAGGGCGGGCACATAAAGATCAACTTGCGCAGTGAGATCCCAGTGCAAGTGGACGGCGAGCCGTGGGTAGCTGCGCCCAGCGAGGTCGTCGTACTCAAATCCGCTCTCAAGGTGCGTACTTTTCTATTCTTGTTATAACTTGTTATTTGGTATGGCATAAAGCGAGTGGAAGGCGTTTACTGTGATAAAAAAATAGCACGCTGTATAGCCTGAATCTGGGATATGTTTCCAAAGACGTCAGTGACTCAATGACGGCCTGATAGTTTAACAGAGTCTAATCCGCTACAGACGCTATTAATATGACGTTACTGACACATGAAATGTAACTATACTATTTGCGTTACTAATTTGCTGACCAACAACGCACAGTTATAAACCGGAAATCTAAAGTCAGAAAAGTCTTCCACTCATTTTGTGTGTACTGTGACGTGACAAGCTAGGTATTTCCATTTATAAATTCCAAAAAAGAAGAGTTGAATATAGTAGAAAAAATATTCAACCCAAAAGAAAGATAGCAAGATCAATATGACACTTTTGTTTCGAGTTTCTTATGAATATAAATATATATAGTATTTGTTCATCAGAAATTGGATTCAGCTCTCATTACTAGTCAACAAAGTTTGCATGTGCTCGCTTGTTCCAAAATATTACCCGGGGTGTTCCAAAATTTAACATTTGTAAATATAAAGCAATGTACAGTGCTATCTGGAGTTTCGCTTAATCTTCTATCAGCAGCAGTAGACACGCTAACTTTATCTGTAGTTTTTAAATACCTAGATATAGGAAAATCTTATTAAAAACATCCAAAGACTAGTCAAAGTACCGTTTTAGCACTGCTTTGCTTCAAAGATCAAGCGAAACCATCCGAATCTGAACTCCCGAGTCACTTTACGCCCGAGCACTCAAACTCCACTCAGCACCACCAGATTACTCCATTAGTTCACTCGGGCCGCGTCTCTCCATCGCACTCGAGGCGGATCAATCTCCCCGTCTCGCTCGAGGGGATACGCGGCCCACGACCCACGCCGCGCCACTCCACGCCCGATGCGAACCGACCCTCGACTGCCTCATAGGTCGCCTTGAGATACCACGGCTTAGAAGCCCGAACCGGATGCTCCAGGAGATCGAACCGTGAGACGTAGTCTCCTGGGGCGGACGGTAGGACTTCCAGTTAGTTAGGATCGGAGGACCGGTTCGGTTGTTCGGTTCGCGGGCGGCGTGGGGTCGCGGTGGGACGGATGGGGGTCGGGTGGGGCGCGGGTCTCGGGCTCACAGGGTGTGTGTGCAGGCGACCATGCTGAAGAAAATCAAGCGCGGCTCGGTCGGGTCCCTGGGGTCGGGGTCCGGCGGCGCCGTGTGATGAGTCGCGCCCGTGCCCCTCGCCCCCGCTCCCCGCGCCCGCGCCTGCCCCTCCCACGCCCGCGCCCGCCTGCAGGCCACCATGCTGAAGAAGCGCGGCAAGGTCCGGCGCCGCAACACGGAGGGCAGCATGGCGTGTCCGACCGCCGCTCCTGCCGCTGCTACCGCCGCTGGTCCCGCACCGCCGCCGCCGCCGCCGCCGCCACCGCCGCCCGACGACTCCTGAATCTGGCTGAGCGAGCGCCTGATCTAGCGCGTCCTTGGGGCTCAAAGGACGTCGCCGACGGCGCTCGCTGCGCAGGCGAGGCGCCTCCGCTTTCTTCGGTAGAAAACTTTAATGTAAATAAATTAAAAATTCAAAACCAAATATAAACTTATAATAAAAAATAAATTTATAGTCATTAGTTGTTGTTTTATTTATAGTGGGATGATTTGAATGTAAAAAATAAATAATGAATATGTAAAACTGTTTTTTACTTACCTTCCCTCGTGCATAGACAGACATCCACAGAAATGAGCACAGTGCACTGACTAAACTGGAACTTTTACACGCTAGCGCGATACACATCACTCTAGAACTTTAAACTCATATCAATGGGACAGTGTCATCCATACCAACGTATCTGTTCAGTTGAAACCAATGGCGTAATTTCAGTTTACTTCGCTATATTTTCCTGGAAGCGTCGCCTTTTTAATTTAAACCAAAACTGAACAGATAGTAGCACTGCCCAGTAGCAATGACTGCAATTTTTTTTTATAAATACGGAAGCCGATATTAAAACTCTAATCTTTTTTCAAGTATTTATTTAACAATCCAGAATAAGACTAGTTTTGAAGCAGTGCTTACAAATTAATATTCCAAGTCATTGCGTCTTATTATACCCTAACTAACACATCCATTGAGTCCTATCTCGAAATTGTATATCAATCAGAGAATATTGAACCCTTGTCATGGCATAAAAACTATATAAAGAATGATGGTTCACAATGTTTCAACCAATGTTCAAAATCATTGCTGAAATCGAACGACGTGCCTTCACCACTCATAGTATCTATTGCCAGCTATGTAAAAGCTATGGGTCAGTGTCGTCATTGGCTTTGTGCAATGACGACACTGACCCATAGCTTTTATTGTTTGATTGTTCGTGTACGTACAAGTCCAAAGCTCAGTTAAGTTATTTAAAATTATATAAATAGCTCAAACAACACCTTATACTAAATAGTCTTTGAGACTGGCAAAAATCACAACAAATGACTGCGTAATAGTCATAAAAATACAAAACAAAACGTATAACTTACAGCAAACTGTAACCTTTTAGGAGTTAAGAGATCACCGAACATATCGATGGTCGCAAAGAGACATTATAATGACGTCACCAGATAGAAAATAAATCTGACAGTAAAAATGGCAATTAAAATTCTAAACTTTGGACATTTTTACAATATCACTGTAATCTACAATGTTTTTAACTTGATAAGTTAAAACCAAACTCTAGTAACTATCCACTATTTCAGTTTTAAATGATTTGGGTAAGTTGTTAAGATGATATCCAAAGTTTTGAGCTCCGTTACCATTTTCACTTCGCAATAAGGGTGCAGACTGGAGTACTTCACTAGAAGTACTCTTAGGAAATATATTTACAGAGGACAGATCTGTGATAGCTGAAAATCAGTGTTGCTCTCGAGCAATTTTACACTGAGCTATAACCTGTTTGTCTACTGTAACACACATAATACCTACACACGTCCGAGAAACACAGGCAGGTAGTGTTTTTGTATTGTTTTATTGTCCTATATAGTTTATACTTTTTAGTTATTACTTACGCAATGTACTGCTTCTTATTTATGTTGTAAGTTTTATGTGTGTGTTTTAGTGACAAATTATCTATCTATCTGTGAAAGATTCACACAGCATCGTAATTCATAAACATACATGTAGCTCCACTTATTGAAAGCTAACTACAACTCTGCAGTGCAAGTATAACAGCCAATAAAAAGAGCTATAACGCCTACAATATGGCGTCAACCTTTTTACAACCAATATGTAAGAACCATTCTCATGTGGTTTTACTTTTTGCCTATTCTTGTGCGTAACAAGTCAAAAGACCCTGAAGTAAAAACTACGCGGCAACTCAATTGCGTAACTGAAAATAAATATTGCAAGCAAGCGACGTTTTTAGAACTCTTAAATACTTGTAAGATCACAAATTTTGTACTTCATTTGAAGGTGCATTGAGTTGCCGAAAGTTTTTTTTAACACAGTTTTTTTTTCTTATTCTAAAGAAAGATTCTAAGCATCGCAATGCTTGCTGCAATGCGTTAAAATATTGACAACCAGTATACCCTAACGTTCTCTACATGACCTTGCAGTACAGGCTTCACAAGTACTAAGCGATAATACCTACTTAATAGTACATACTTATGGCAGTACATAGTGTGATTGTATAGACACATTGAAAACGTAGATTTTAGTTAGAGTCCTTTTCATGAAAGAAGTCCCGCGGAAATTTCCGGAACTAAACTTTAAAACTAAATTTTAAATTAGTTGTCAGGTGCTGTTAATGTGTTCGGATGCTAGTGCGTTTTTATTTGGTTTCTGTGATCAAAGTCTTGTTTTCAATGCCTAAAGTTGTTAAAAGTGCGGCCCGAGAAATAATACTTTAGGTCAACTACAGCGCCGCGTCTGCGGGACTTCTTTCATGGAAAGGAATCTACCTATCTATGGTCATGGCGATTGTGATCCAACATGGCGTCATAAGAAAATTTAAGATGGCGATCCAACATGGCGGACATATTACACTGGTAAATAACACAAAAGTAATACATACCCTTGAAGTATTCTATCAAACAACACAGAAGGGAAGCGAAAGGGGTTTTAAAGGTCGTGTGACGTCATTGCAGATGTTTCAACCTGAAAAGAAGATGAAGTATTATAAAAATAGTAAAGGCAGGTAGTACCTAAATAGACTCAGCAGATATGTGTAGGCTAGATCTGCCAACAATCTAACCTGTATTACTGCATGGGCGCCACGGCTTCCCGTGTGTAGTGGCGCACTCGGCTGAAGGAAAACGGTGGGAATTTTCCCGGGCACAGCTCAAACTGCGTCCACTGGTCTCGTCGAATGCACACGGAGTAGTCCTTCCATGTTAGACGCATGTTGCGGCGCCCGGCTGGAGACGATAACTGGAGCTCCTAGATACAAAATACAAGATACGCTTAGTTGAATAATCCTGAAAAACGAATTGATAACTGAAGCAGGCTTCTTTGCTGTGCTGTGTTGTGATACGCCAGAACGATATGAAATTCATATATACATCACACTATGTACTGTGGGTTGGGTCAACTTGGAGAACCTCTGTTAAATAAATAAATACTCTTGGACATTTCACACAACGCTCTCCAGTCCCAAACTAAGCAAAGCTTCTACTATGGGAACTAGATTGCTGATAGAATACTTTTAAACACTTTTTGTAAATACATACTTATAATGCATAGTATGTCTAAGTCATATTCCAGAGACTAAAAAAAGTCACGGTTTAAACGTCAAGGTTTATACAACCCTGGCGAATTAAGCGGTGTAGCGGGGGAATAGTTCCTAAACTGGTACAAAATGCTTACATTTTGACAGAACGACAGGACAAATATCTCGCGGTGCGCATCTTAGGCCCGCAGGTGTCATGTTATTTCGCCTGGGTTGTATAAACCTTGACGTTAAATGGCTAGCGTCCACAGGCCCGCATCGCACGCATCAGAAGCATCGCACGCAACGGATTTTAGTTTGCCTTGTATAAAAACTCATACAACTGCGTCCACTGATCCGCACCGTACGGACGAGTTTTTATACAAGGCAAACTAAAATCCGTTGCGTGCGATGCGTCCGATGCGTGCGATGCGGGCCTGTGGACGCTTGCCTTAAACCGTGACTTTCTTTAGTCCCGGTTCTGAAATAAGACCGCTAAAGTTTTAAAATTTATAATATTAGTGGGATATCAAAGTAGTAACATACGATATGGAATGTCTGCTCTCTGTCCTGTGTGTCGGGCTCCCGGCGGCGCGATCGGAAGCGCGTGTTTGCAGTCTGTGACGATTTCTTCTCAACACTTTTCTTCATCACAAGGACTACCTGTAATATAAGTAACATCAGTATAGTCAATTATTAGCTTGGAAACTACTTTCGCAACGGTTGTGTAATCAACTCATACTGGCATAAGTCGTTGAAAGTATTTTTTTAATACAGGTGCTCAAAAAGTGGCGTAATGCAGGGACGTATAGCGTTCGGGATGTGGGCTATTACACACTCGTGCTTTTTTTTTACCTTTCCCGAACTCGTGCGTTCTCTTTCCCAACTGTCAAAATAATGTCTATTAAAAAGAAAAACCAACCATGAAGTTTTTACTAAAAAAATCATAGAAGTTTGTATGATTCATGCAAATACGTATATTTCTAAAAAGAAGCTACTAATTTGTTTTAATACCAGATTTAATGATTTGATTGAATGAGTTAGGTTAGGTTTCATTTCATTTCATCTCATTAAATTACCTTTTCATTTCATATCAATAAAAAAAAACCTACTGAAGACTTGGCTGTATGGGCATAGATCCCTTTGCCTACCAGAATGGGTGAAGAAAAAAAAATCGCTGCTTATATTCTACGGTTGGCGCCATTTTTCAGAAATTATCTTTTTATTAAATTGCTTCATTTTTTCGCAACTGTATTAAAAATAGTCGTTCAGTACACGTGCGGAACCGTCATTGCAACTTGTTTCGATTGTCAACCCTCGCCTTCGGCTGCGCCTCGGCTCGGGTACACATTTGTCGGAACTCTTTGCAATGACAGCCTTTCCGCACTTGTAATGAAATATACTATTTTTGTAGAGTAATGGTCTATCTTATAAAAAGTTATACAGTAGACATTATATACCACTTTGTAGTTTAATCCAAAGAAAATGACAAAAGCTTAAAAGTACATAATTTGTTTGAAGAAGACTAAAATAAATAAGCTAAAAAAAACAAAATGTTACAACTTTTAGTTTTTGTGCATATCCTGGTCATTATTCTAAAACTATAATAGGTATATTTCCGTATATATTACTATACTATATTTCTGAATAAATAATAAATATTCTTTGACATATCACCCAAAGCTCTCTAGGCCCAAACTAAGCAAAGCTGGTACTATGGGAACTAGATTGCTGATAGAATACTTATATACATTTTTTCAATGGCCGGATATCATCAATTTATGATAATCTACACCTGGTATTTACCTTATCTCCTCTGAGTCGATAATGTCCAATCATGACCCCTTGTCCTGGCTTTATGTTACGGCTCTTGAGTTGACTCACAGCCGCGCCTGGCTCGTCGGGTGTCGTCAGCATCATGACTAGACCTTCTGGGAAGAACCTGCAATATTTTACACCAGATTTACAGCATGTAAGTACTACGTCGTACTGAACGCATAATTCCTCCATTTGTATTCTTACTAGGTCATTTGTATCTCGATACGAATTCTCCGAGCAAGGTAAATCTGTACAAATCCTCACTGAAGTATAAAAATACTAGGTAGGTACACGTAAGTATAAAATATATGGAATATCACGTGGTATGCCGATAGGAAAACGAAAGCTTATAGCCAGTCTTAGACTGTTTCTGACTGATGACGTAACGATATGCGAGCCGGATTCCTCGCACATCTTTGGTGGAAAATCAAACTGAAAAAGTTTAGATTTTTTTATCTGAAGGTAACGGTTTCCACTAATAGATACGAATCCTATTTAATACTAGCTGAGATTCTCAATAATTGCTGCATTTCTATTTATCAGAAAAAAAATACCATGTAGTCCGCCTGCCGCGTCGATTATCACACTAATATTATAAATGTGAATGTAAGCTTGTTTGTTACGCTTTCACACGAAAACTACTAAACCGATCATCATGAAACTTTGTACACATATTCTTGGAGGTATTAAAAGTAACATAGGATACTTTTTATCCCGGAAAATTAACGGAATCCAATGGGACGCGAACGAAGTCGCGGGCGGAAGCACAATATTTTCGATCCTTGTTCAATAAGTTGTTGCCGTGGTACCTGAGATATCGGTAGTACTGCACGAGGAACCACGGCCGGTAGTACTGGTCCTGGAAGCCGGTCTCTCCATGCCGCAAGTAGCTAGTACGACTGATGTAACAGCCGTGTAGTTGCAGACGAGGTCGCATCAGGTACATGTGTCGCCAGGACGAGTGGCCGCTGCTGCGCGGCGTGCCGCATTCCACACCCCAGGTTCTGCAAGCCACTCCCTTATTAGGCTAAGAAAAGGTGATTTTTTTATACAATTGCAAGGGTCAATGAGGGATCTAATGGTACTATTTCTTTTTCTCTCACCTAATGCAGATATTCCGCCATATATCCTGGTCCCGTGCCACTAGATAAAGTCCTCGGCAGGTCGCCCCGAGTCTCTCCAGAGACACAGTGTCCAGTTCAGAACTGACCACCCAGCGAGTTATCAGAAGAAGTACTTCGTAAGGTAGCCAGGAGATATGCATGCCCTGTAATATTCATCAGTTGAAAATCAAGAGTTATGTGTGTCAGGATCATAGCCTGGTGGAAATTCATGAACTCATGCTTGAAACTAAGACTAGTGACATAAATAATAGGCGTTGTGTTAAATGTCCGTGAATATTTATTATTATTATTTATTAAATAATAATAAATAAATAAATATTCACGGACATTTAACATCCGTAATGTCGGTGAATATTTATTATTATATTTATTATTATTATTGATTAAATAATAATAAATAAATAAATATTCACGGACATTTAATACAACACCTTCTAGTCCCAAACTAAGCAAAGCTTATACTATGGGAACTAGATGGCTGATAGAATACATATACATTTTTTTTTTGTAAATACAAACTTATACATGAAACTATTATACTGATTGAAGGAGTTTGTAGTATATTGTTGAAAATATACCGGATTTTATAACTTTCAGATGGTCAAATCTAAACGAAACCAATTTAAGAATACCCTTAATTCTCTCATCTTAAGATTTATCTAAGAGACTTTTATCTAGTTACCGTAGTGGGCGTTGCCGGTTCGCATAACACACCCTTCCGTCCATGAACCCTCTGGATCCGAGTCAAGATATCTTCACCCTCAACCATTTCCTCTTCATCATCAGGGTCATTGTCCAATCTATCAGTAGGCACTTCTACTTCTGGAGTTATTTCTGTAAATAGAATATTTAGATTGGCGGTGCAAATAGTGCTGAGTTCACCTGAAGGAAAATGAGGCAAAGGCCGCCAGCCTTCCACTTAAGCCTTTACATCTATTGAAGATGATGAATACAGCGTCCGCAGGCAAGCTACACTTAACGGGACACTATAGTGCCTGGGACAATGTTTAGATGGAGTAGTATATTTTACATAAATGAAACATCTATGTACACAGAGAATTTCACAGTCCATTCAAAATATATAGAAATGTATATTATGTAAACCTACTGAACAGGAGTTTAATCCATGTGACTTAATTACCCCCTGGTGGAATTGCTTCTCTGTACTAATATTTGGACTTTTAAATAATAGAACATACCTTCAACCTTGTCCAATATGCCTTGCTGGTACAGAAGCAGCTCTATATTGGGGTTTATAGCCAAAGCTCGCTTGTAATTCTGAATGGACTCATACCAACAGCCAGCTCGTTCTAACTCCACTGCCAGCAGGAAAAAAGACCTTGCCTGTAAATTACTAAGTTGATAATTATTTTATTCATTAAAATCAGAAGGATCTTAAAATTGTCTTATGCAGGGAAGTTTAAATAATTACGTCCAAATAAAAACCAAGTTCTCCATACCCAGACCCTAGTATAATCCTAGTATTGATTTTCATACACATCAATAATAATTCAAAGAGAAATAAACACTTACTTTTTCAAAATCACTGCAATCTCTTTCAGGGTCAGTATTCTCGGAGCTCAAGTTAACTGGTGCTGGAGTCTCTTTCTTTGGAGTCACATTCTGTGGAGGAGTAGCTTCCAACTCCCTTTGCCACTGCTGCCGGAATGTAGACAGCTCATCATCCTCATCGCCAGAACCAGTCTGAAAGTGAGCTGTGAACTGTTACTACCTATTTATAATAAATCTGTAAAATAGTCTAAAGCTAAAAAATTAAACATTATGGAAAAACTAAATATGCAGATCTACTAAATACATAAATGATTCTGATCCTAATCAGGGTCTAAAATTGTTAGCTCACAAACTCTTGACCACCGCCATTCCAAATTGGATCTGGATTGGAACTGTGGTCGAGAGTAACCCACCTGTTCTTGAATGCTTAGCTCAGCAACCACATCACTGATGTCTACATCTTGCAAAGATGAGGACGGGTCCTCCTGCTCCTCACCCTCACAGTCACTTCCGGTGCCACCGGGATTTCCTGCCGAATCCTGCAATTTTTAGTCGGTGAAGTTGGAGCACCGTTAGGTAGGTACATTGAGAGTAGGTATCTACCTACTTGTACATGTGAAAGGTAAGTACCTATGTCGTGATAGTAGGTACCTTCTACCCATAGGTACAGTACCTTGAAGGAACTTGCGAAAAGAAAGACACCCCTAATTCTTGGTCAGGAAGTGGTCTAGTCGTAGCCTCTTTGCAAGTTTATGTTGCGCAGCATGTTGATGTAAACAATGATATAACTAACTTACCATTATTGATAAAAATGGTAGCCGGCAAAGAAAGTAATACAATGTAATTTAAAACTGCTTTACAGGTTATTTTCATACAGTTTCTGATCTTTTATATTTATTTATCAACAAGAAACAAGACACGAAAACCACCAGAAAACTTGTGCAAATCCAAAATCGAATACCTTTACTTCTTCTTTTTTTCTAAAAAACTTCAATCAAACACGTCAAACATACTACCATTCTTCGTGTCACAGATAACTAGGATGCTAAGCTAACGCATTCTAGTAATCTGTCATGTCTTCGTGTCATGGTAAAATTATGGTATTCTTTTTCTATAAGGTAAAATGGTTATGCCCTAGAGCACCGAACACCTATATCCTCCCCAGAGTGTAACCAAACCAGGAGGGAGAGTCTTGTCGGTTCACACAAGGGTTAGTTTTCCGGCTCTAGCAGTCGTTAAGCCATGACGGAGGCCTTATGGCGGCCTAAAAACTCCGTCACCAGAGTTGGCTACTAACTCATACGAGCTTGCTTGGCCCAGTGTGACCATCTCAAAAATGGTGAATCTGCCACAGACATTGTGAAAAATCTGCCAAAATCTGCCACACTTGGCGCGAAAAATGCCAAAATTATGCCTTAAAAAAACACAGAAATTAAATTAAATTTCTTTATTTTAATTTTCTTAATTTTTATTATACGTATAAACACTACTTTAAGTATCTGCATTTGCCTCCAAATTTTCGTCATTTTCGTTGTACATAGATTTTGACGACTTCTTTTTAAGTAGGTACCCACACGATACACAGCAAAAGAAAATGAGGCACAATCAAATAAAAGTTTATTATTGGAAACCAAAACAAAAAAGATAAGAATAATGATAATGAACACTATTCCTATTCAATTACAGTTCATAATTATATGACACACTTGTTTAAAAACAGAATAAGTGGGAAATCCCCGTACAATTTGGCCACGAAATAGAAGTTGCCAGTTCGATAAAATCATTTTTATCTAATTATATATAAAACCTGATGTAATTACTTTAAAAAAAGATGAATTCAGTGAAAATTCAAATTAGGTTATGTGAATTTTCTTGAAATCTTTAAAATCTGCCAGAATCTGCCACTTTTGTAAATCGTGCTACATCGTAGACCACATCATTGCTTAACATCAGGTGAGATTGTGGTCAAACGGTTGCCTATATTGTATAAAAAAAAAAAAAATCGTCAGCATGATCTGCCACAGACAAAATTTAGGAGCGAAATCCGCCAAAATGGCAGAAATCTGCCACAAATGGTCACACGCTTGCTTACACAAGGGCTTACATAGGGGGCGTTGCGCTGCGTTTTAGCAATAGCCCCATAGTGCAATGGGGGGCAATCGCGCAAATTTGTAGCAAACATGAAGCCGTGTTGGCCGAGTGGGATTGCACCTTACTTTCGATCCGAAGGTCGTGGGTTCGAATCCCGGCCGTGCATGAATAAATATTTCGTTCGGAAAATTTATATGCGCATTAACACGAGCTTAACGGTGAAGGAAAACATCGTGAGGAAACCCGCAGCCTAGTCAGCTCCGCACGTATTGACCTTGTCTTTCCTGTGGATATGGCTAATTAGGCTGAGAGGATGGTATAGGTGCTGGGCAAGCCTACTCCATCTAAAACATTTTCCCAGGCACTACAGTGTCCCGTTAAGTGTAGGCATAGGCTGTCTCCTGACGCTGTATAAATCATCCTGAATAGATGTAAAGGCCTAATAATATTACTAATATGCAGGTACCTATCCTACTGTGTTACTACTACGTAGTGCGTGATTGTTCAGTCAGCTGCAGTAATGAAATAGGCACTTTTATAAACATCATTTTATTGATTGTAAAATTAAATAATAGTTATTTGTATACTCACTACATTTGATTCAGCCTTTACGTTATATAATTGGCTTTGAACAATCAGCCAAAAATATACCAAAATAATAATGTATAAAATGGAAACAACAAGATAAACCACCCCAAAGCTTAAATTCTCGCTTCTAATGCTTTCGATACTCATAACGACAGAAACACTAAAGCTACCTATGATATAAAAAATCAAAATCCAAAGATAAACTGATAACAATTTCTTTAGATACATTACTAGAGCAATCGTCAGAATAACGTGACTTATAAAAGCAGTGAGACCTAAAACACCATAGATATATGATACTACTGGAGCTTCAGAAAATGGTAAGCCTCGCTCTTGCAAAAATAAGCTGCCCACTGGGGTAGCTAGGAGTAGGCACACGAAAGTGGGTAAGATGCCATGAACAGCTATTAAATACAATCCAACTTTCAGAGGAATACAAAAGCAGCAAGATTCAAACAACGGACATTTCGATCCTATAGTATTAATATCCTTTTCTTTTCTTATTTTCATCTTTTCAATTAATTTTCAAATACTGTTAATGTTTGGGCTGACTGACATTCATGCATTCATGACATGACACTTGCATGACACCAACCAAGTTACTTTTGACACCAATCAGCATGTAGGTATGTCAAACAAGTAGCCCATCAAGTTTTTAAGTCCAAAAAGTTTTGTTATCCTACCCTTGCCCTAGTATATTAGCATCTTATCACCCACATATTGATATTCTTCTTTGTGAAAAAGGTCATCTAGCGAAGTACTAGCACCATCGTACCTAGGTACCTACCTATTTCTTTCTGCCGTAAAGCAGTGAGCATTGAAGCTTGCATTGATATCTTCCAGGCTCACTCCGGGTACTAGTATAGTATTATATAATCTGTGCTCCGGGTAAAATGAGTGCCGGGCCGCCCGGCACTCATTTTACCTATTTCTTTCTGCCGTAAAGCAGTGAGCATTGAAGCTTGCATTGATATCTTCCAGGCTCACTCCGGGTACTAGTATAGTCACAGACGAAGTTTATGATACTTCGTCTGTGAGTATAGTATTATATAATCTGTGCTCCGGGTAAAATGAGTGCCGGGCCGCCCGGCACTCATTTTACCCGGAGCACAGATTATATAATACTATGGCCGGGCCTGTCGGCCGGTGCGGTCCACCACTGGTAGGTACCTAATGGAGTTTAAAATTTAGGCCATCATTTTAACAACTTTAGCATTATGTACTTACCTACCGATAGTGTCGTTTGGAATCACTATTTCGTTCGATACAACCATCTATACAACCAATATGCCAATAATGTCTTGTACTCAATGAAAGACACTGTTTATTTCAATATTTCAATAGTGTTCGTATACATAATATATGATAGTTATGTAGACCCGCGCGTATAGTAGGGATGTACGTGTTGTCGCGGCGGTGTTGGTGGAGAACATCATGATCCCCGCTTGTGGAGTAGCTTGCTTAGTCAATCTTTGCCAATTATTATTATCTAAGTTAAGCGACGCTCTGCGCGGTCACTATTTGGTTGGGTGACCGTTAGTGGCATTAATCTTCCAAGCACACGTCACCGGTTTGACCTAAACTGTTGACCATGACAATACCTTAAATTCTGTGTCATCATAAGTGAAGTTGACATTTTAGCAAATTCAATGACATTTGTTATTTTTCTTCTTCTTTGCTTCTTCCTCTGAGAAGATTTGTGTCGAGGGGAGGGGTGCAGCAAAGGGTGCAGGGTACATGTGCTAGGATATAGATGTTCGGTGGTACATGTACAGGGGTACGCTTTGTCATGCCATTCGCTTGCTTGGAAATTTTACGAGAAATGTAAAGAAAAATAGATTAGAAAAGTTATTTCCAGTCAGAGCATTCCGTTTTTACATAAATACAACTCAACAGAGTAGTCCACGAAGATGGTAAGTAACCTACCCCACCCTGCCTGTTCATCAGCCATGAATACATTGCATAGATTTATCCAAAATATATTTGAGATAAGTACCTTGGTTGCACAGCCTTGAAGAAGCATAATGCCACCTCATAAATTGTGATCTATTACAGATGCAATTCATGTTACTCTTCAGCCGACAAGGCAAGCTAAGATTGCAAAAATGGTATGTCGCTCATCCCGATAAACTGAAGAAGAAGATTACACGGGAGCTTATAACTACGGTTCTGGCCAGGAAGCCTAAGATGTGCTCTTTCCTAGAATGGAAAGATGTGAAGATTGTTTACAAAAGGTATGTTTATTGCAGTGTGTAGTATTTAGTGTTTCTTTCCTGTAACATTTTGTTTGGAGATAATATTGGACATATTTGGATGATCAGTCTGAGCTGAAGTTACCCAATCCCGCCTTGATATGACCAACCCAGATTTCCACTCTCCGTACAGGTGAGATTGAAGTCAAAAGATGGTCTATTCAAAATCTATCTAATCAGCCTATGCTCACCAACTGCTGGGTATAGGCCTTCTCTTTGTCACGCCATTCTTTCCGGTCCTGCGCCAATCTAATCCAGAGTGCTCCTGCCACTTTCACGATGTCATCCGCCCACCTAGCTGGTGGTTTGCCTCGTGGCCTATGACCCTCGCGAGGCCACCACTCGGTCACTGCCCTTGTCCATCTTCCGTCGTTCCGCCTAGCCAAGTGACCTGCCCATCTCCACCTTAACTGGTTTATCCTTCTACCCACATCCACGACTTTAGTTCTTCGTCGAATTTCGATGTTGAGCATTAGGTTAATCAGTGAGATACCTAGCATGGCGCGCTCCATGTTCTGTTGAGCAACTTTAATTTTGTGCATGTGCTCGTTTGTAAGTGGCCATGTTTCGGTACCATAAGTGAGTATAGGCAGGACACATTGGTTGTAAAACTTCAAAATAAAAAATTAAAAATTACATAGTCCTACATCCTTCTTTATGCCTGACTCGCACTTGAGAGGGCCTGCTTGTAGCGTCTGAGATGGCTGTAGCAGTAGCTAATTGGTCAAAACTAGTCTGATAGGTTTAGGTTGAGAAATTGACATGAAAAACATAATATACCTTTACTTTGGAAAACAGAGTTAGATGGGGAATGTCCAGACAACTTTAAAAATGAGCACCCTATCTCAATGGACGAATAAATAAATGTTTCATATAACATTTACTCTTCAGATATGCATCACTGTACTTCTGCTGTGCCATGGAGCAGGAGGACAATGAGCTTCTCACCCTAGAGCTGATCCATCGCTATGTCGAACTACTGGATAAATACTTTGGAAGTGTAAGCATTATTCTTTACTAGGTGCCGCCCGCGACTTCGTTCGCGTCCCGTTAGATCCCGTTGATTTTTCGGTATAAAAAGTAGCCTATGTGTTAATCCAAGTCACGGACAATATATATTCCGAGTTTCATCCAAATCGGATCAGTAGTTTTTACGTGAAAGAGTAACAAACATCCATCCATCCATACTTACAAACTTTCGCGTTTATAATATTAGTAGGATATACAGATTATTTTTGTATTAGGTACCCAAATATAAATGCTCAACTATGATACTCAAGATACTTTATTTTCTCATCATTATTATTATTATAGAAGATTATATCCCAGTAGTAGTTTTAAAAGCTGAGTGAAAATATGTCCATAAATATTTTATTCATACATTTTGCAAGAGCTACTTCACCTGCTAAAATATACTTTCAGGTGTGCGAGCTGGATATAATCTTCAACTTTGAGAAGGCATACTTCATCCTAGATGAGCTGGTCCTCGGAGGTGAGCTCCAGGAGACCAGCAAGAAGAATGTGCTGAAAGCCATCGCCGCCCAGGACTTGCTGCAGGAGGTCAGTAGTCAGGACAATGAGCTTGTCTGAATGTGATGTTCTTGGAACTAGGATTGCCATAATCAACTTCATCAGCCCATATTTGGTTAGCAATTTTTGTCAATAACATTTTTGTGATGTTTACATTGCTGTGTCGTGATTGGCACATGAGACAACAGTATATACGTCTCAGAGTGATGGATGCTGCCTATGTACATTGCCACATTATACATTGCCATTACCACCTGCTAATAAACATTAAAAGAAATTAAAAATGTGGCTAAAACAAAGGACAATGACTTTCAAATGATTATAATATCAATATTTCATTACTGATGTATACATATCAGTGAAAGCTGCTTGTCTATAAACATAAATATTTTTTAACTAGCTGCACACAAGTCAGTCGTTACAGCAAATGTTCGTGTTAAATAGACAACTTCAGTAGACATCTCCATAGGTTGCATGGTTTACCTAGATAGATACAACCGACTTGAGATCCATCTTTCTAGGATGTTTAAATGAGTAGCCAGAGTCACATTCTAATATCAAATTTTTCATTCTAATATAAAGTAAAGTTAATCTCTTATCATTTCAGTGTTTAATCGATAGGACCCACAGATGATAATTTTTTGACAAAGTTGAATATGGCTGTTCTAGACATGTAAAGTTCCTTATTTCTGTCTGATTGGTGGAGGTTTAGACAGATTATGAATGGCACAATCAGTTCTAAACTTATGTGCAATTGCATTTCTATGGGAACTGAGAAACACAGGGCCGAACTAAGGCAGGTTAAAAAGGGGTGATTAAAGCAATACACTGAAATGCTTATTTATGTGAATGTAATGTTTGTTTTAATGAGCTTGTCAAATTCTTACAGTCATTCATTTGTGATACTCATATGCTTTCAAAGACAATATGTGGAGTCTTGAACAATTCATGTTTAAATTGATTGATATTCATGATTGTTCCCAAAAATCGTAAGAGTATCACTCGTATTAACTGTCTGCGAGCCACATACTAATGTTTTTAATAATCTAACTTAATTAAATTGTTTTTATTTTATATTCAAACTAAAAAGCCTTGCTATTTTGGTTTTAAATGTTTACTAAGTAAATTATTCCATAATCTTGTAGAAGTTCTGCCATAACTATTAAGTCTAGTCTTACATATCTTTATAGTTATAAAATTATAATACGTGTGTATCTAGAATAACCTAAAGTGGACCAGATTATTAGGACAGTGGCCTAAGTAGTGCCTTTTCATTGTGTATTAGATATTGTAATGATAAATAATATTATATGCTATTAGGTGCAGCAATTACTAAGGATAATATAACGCACTAAATATCCAAACATTTTCGAAAATATAAAAACCTATTTGATCGAAAAAATCTTGACATATCAGTTTAAAACTATCTGGTTACAAATTCCTTTGCATACTTCGTCTGTTACATAAATATTTAAAAGTGTAAAGCTTTACTAGTGCCTAAAACTTATGTAAACTATCTAAAAAAGTTAAATATCAACAAATATAATACTTAGTGAATGATTTTGAAACTATTCAAAAATAATTACACATTTTTCAAGTTTACATAACACTATGTGAGAACACTCTTCAGAATAACTGTTGTAGTTCACCTTTGAACCCTGTCGCACTCTGCTAACTGTTCCTCTGTTTTGGTGTGATATGCATGCACTGGCGGCAGGACCTGAACGATGGATTGTTGCACTGATGCCTTGCACGACCCGGATCCTCAACAACTAACGCTATAAGTCCTACTGTATACAAGTAGATTGTGCTTTTGCTTTGTGTACTTAAATTTCCTACATTACTATTTTTTTTATTTACTCTCGCATGCAGTTCTTTCTTCTTTAAGCTTGTAAGTTCCTATTTCTTTCGTAGATAGTAGAAGATATAGAAAGTGTAGCACCTTTGGTTTTATTTGATATTTCTGGCTAAAACCATACTCATTTCCAAGTCTTTTCCTAATCAAGCAAGCAAGCTCGTATGAGTTAGTGGCCACCCCTGGTGACGGAGTTTGTAGGCCGCCTTAAGGCCTCCGTCATGGCTTAACGACTGCTAATGTTTTCCTAATCATTACCAGAGAACTAAAGTGACTTACATAAATATGTCCTTAACCCGGCAGATGGGCTCGTACTCATAGTTACATGTGTCTCTTCTAGCACTCAATTATCATCGCATTGCATGCCCACATTTTACCTACATTAAAAAAATATATATTCAACCTAGAATCATTACACTAAATCAGTTTCAAACATCATGATTTTGTATTAGGATATTGTATAGAGCGTTCAGGCAATAATTTATGTAATAGTGTATCCTAATCGTTGCTTAATATTTTGTGTAGATATTTTAAAACACTGAATTTGTATTATGGGTACTGCTTTACTCCAACATAATAATATGTACTCGTAGTTATTCATAATGCGAAGCTCAATTTGTGAAGATTATTTACGTAATACAAAGTATTAAATTATTTACCTACTAGATGTCATACGAGTCTGTTAATGCAGCTAAAGCAGTGTCCCTATGGTAATGGTTTGGCTGTTCATGCATTTACTGTATTGGG
The DNA here is from genome assembly GCA_947507515.1 of Eulithis testata. Lineage (NCBI taxonomy): Eukaryota > Metazoa > Arthropoda > Insecta > Lepidoptera > Geometridae > Eulithis > Eulithis testata. The sequence continues at coordinate 9,864,037 of OX382202.1, read as the reverse complement.
TTTGTCGAAATACATTTGTTTAAAAGATAAATCTGTTTTCTTGCATGTTCCCCTCCTTCGCTTCCGTAGCATGAGTCATTGTAAATCATCTTTTAATTTATAGTTAGAAATATTTTTTATTTCAATAATGACAAAATTATATAACACGTATTACGTAACAGGTATCTCTTATGTAGGATTTAACTCATGCTACGGATTTGTACAAGGTGTTAAACCATATTCCTCGAGATAGGAACATACTACAGCGCTTCATTTGGTGTGGGTCTCCATTAACAGCATGCTTATGCTAACCTTAACTTTGATTGGTACCTAATTTGCTATTTCAAAGCGCAGATAAGAGCTAGAATCGCATCACTACCGAACGATTTATATAGTTAAAAGCAATTAACGCTGACTATGCAAATTAACATTATTATTGCGACTTAGAGTATACTACCGGTTGGCTAGCTAGGTTTTTTTTTGTGAAACAAAACGTTTCGCAAAAAAACATGCTTACGGGTGGTGGGTTTGTATTAGGACGAGACAGTGGATGCAGCGCTGCGAGACGTGGGCCTCCTGTGATGCCCCCGCCCCGGACAGCCCGCCTTACTCCGCCCCTGGACTTCAACACCTTCGGGCTTCCAAGTGAACATTCCAAAATATGAACTCTGTTGTATGACAAAATTAATGATGGCGCGATCATCAATTATATTTTCTATTCCTATTTTAGTATGATAATTAATAATCATGGGTCGACATGACATTTTTTAATAGAATCTAAGAGATATAAATATAAGTAATTATAGAAATAAGTAACTAAAAAAAAACAATCAATAATGTACACCTTATTGATAATTTAGTAAAACAAATATATAAAACTAATACAGTATTTACAATATTCACAATATTTACAAAATACACATGAAACAGTTGAGCCATCTACAAACCGTTGCAAACGATTTATAGATAGCTCAACTGGTCCAAATCAGTACCAAAAGTTCAGTAAGAAATAAGTTAATATTAAGTACTTCTTCAGGTAAGTAAATGGTTATTTTTTCTATTTAAAAAAGGTAGAAGAGAGTACCATTGTAAAAAACACTACTGTAAAAAATAAAAAGTACATTCAAAGCCAACCAAAGTGGACCAAGTATTATATACAGATTTTCTAATGTTTTATCCTATTACTATTAAAATACAATTGGTAAAATTTTGTTATTTTTTCAAAGTTTATTTATTTTAATAGAACCCAAGTCATTGTTTTTAGCTTTTTATTTTTGGTGATACTATATGCAATAAAACATTCATTAATTAACATTAATTTGGTACTAAAAGTGGGAGTATTGTAGTATAATATAAAATAAAAAGCCGGTAGTGTTAAAGAGAGAAAAGCTCTAGTTTTGGACGAAACAATGTATTAAAATTAATAATTGTAAGTTGAATTTGTTACTCGTACACTGATAACAAAGTTACCTATTGATTCTCTAACATTAATTAAATTTTAATAAAATCTTTTAAGTGACAAATGTTTTATTGAATCTTGCTATTATTGTTTTAACATGCGCCATTGAAGAAATTCCTCATCTATAGCTATAGGCAGTTATCAAGGTGATTATTTAAATAATAGCACTAGGTATAAAAATAGGTAACTATATAAGTATTTCATCATTAGTTTTCTAAACTAGGAACGACATTTGACCTCTTTAGAACCTCTCGGTTTAAATTCTCGGAGCTACGCTTGGAGCTTATGCAATAAAAATTATATTTGTACTCCCAAGATCAAGAGCAGAACCAAATTTGTAGTTAGGTGCCTACCTACTGTTGGCACACGTAAATCAAGGAAAATGTTGTTTCCTGTAGTGCAAGCCCAAGGGCTTATTACTAAACCGTAGTAAGTATAGGTATAAATTAACAGGTAAATATAGTTACCTAAAATTTTTATAATGAATATCGCAAGCCGTTTCATTTTGTTATTCCTGACAATTATATTTTTTGGTTTACCAGTAGCTAGGTAGTACCTACGTTAAATAACTTTCAAGATGATAATATATCTATGTTGCATATTTTGCTAGGTATACCTATGTCAGTTCTGTGGCTTTATTATATGTCCTAACCGGAAAGCGAAGCTCGGTCTAACACGACCACGAGCGAAACTGGCTCAGTGATACCCTTGTTGCAGGAGGAGACCCCGCAAGGCTTCTTCGAGGACCACGGACTCGGCTAAACCTACGCCAGCGCCACCTACCGCCTCATTAAAGGCTCGAGCAGACCGGATGCGTATACGTAGACGTAAGCGTAGACGGGCACGTAGACGAGCACGTACACTGAGTTGTAATGTATGAAACTGTATGAGACAGGACACACTGCTTGCGTAATGATGCGCACGTCTGCATTACGCAAGCAGTGTGTCCTGTCTCATACAGTTACTGACGCGCAACTCTACATTACGCAAGCAGTGTGTCCTGTCTCATACAGTTAATGACGCGCACGTCTACATTACGCAAGCAGTGTGTCCTGTCTCATACAGTTAATGACGCGCAAGTCTACATTACGCAAGCAGTGTGTCATGTCTCATACAGTTAATGACGCGCACATCTACATTACGCAAGCAGTGTGTCCTGTCTCATACAGTTAATGACGCGCACGTCTACATTACGCAAGCAGTGTGTCCTATCTCATACAGTTTCATACATTACAACTCAGTGTGTACGTGCACGTCTACGTATACGCATCCGGTCTGCTCCAGCCTTAAAACTAATGTTGTAATGCTGATAACGTTATCATTTGAAATGTACCGTCATTTAAGTTAGGGTATAATAATATTAGCTGTATGTATCTTATTAATACCACGAGTACAATAATTTACAATTTACAATCTAAAGACAGCTAAAATAGAAATAAAATAAGCCAGAGTTAATTCTGTACAACTGTGGGAATGTGCAGTGCATGGTAAATTGCAGTTATAACTCTGTGTTTATGACTTTGCATTTAAAAACAAATTGTCTATAGGTGCTTGGGTCTTAATTCCACTGCCTAAAAGTTAAAATTAGGCAACTAACGTGTATGTGACATTGAATATGGAATCGACATTGCAACATTAGCTTTATTAAAAAAATAGCAGTATTTCAAAAGAAATGTAATCTGAGCAAATGTGTTAGTATTTAAGTTATTTTTTATGTTTTAGCACAAAGATTCCTCATATTTTTTAAATGCAGCTGGTTATGTACTTATTAATTCAATTACTCCAATAAGAAATGTTAGCGTTAAGGATTTATACAGGCTGGAGCAAACGTATTATTTTGCTTTGCTTATTTATTTAAACTCAAAATGATAAAGAAACTTACGTTTAATAGGTACCATCTACCTACTCAAGAGCGTTGAGGAATAATTGCGTACATACTTTCCCCTAAACACTCTTTGTAGAAGTAAGTCACCCTGTATATTAGTGTTTTGGAAGCAGTTAGGCACTGGTGCCGGCCAAATGTATGTTTATATTTTCTGAAATTATCTGTATATCTTCAACTAATAAATATAATTATGTAATCTACTTTAAAATGGTAGTTTTTTGACTGTATCTATGACCTCATTATTTATATCTATCAGTTCATATCAAGCCTCATATCTTTATAACTTTGAAACTTCGGGCCTATACATGTTTTCCAAGTAGTTAATGCTTCTAGATTTAAATATATATATAATCTTTTTTGGATTAATAAAAGCATAAATATTGATTACTTATATTTTATTTGAATATACTCTGCTATAAAAAATATCAAATACAGTAAAAATGCATAAATACATCGAAATTCAAGACTCATCAGGCAGTCTTATAAAAGCTTATTACAAATACATTTCCTTATTAAATACACCTACAAACTAGAGCCATAACAATGTAAATACACTTAAATATTTTCATTGTGGCTATACTTAAATTTAAATCCCGAAATATTTACTCTGAATTAGAATTTCCGACCGATTTAGATTCGGGGGTGGATTTCACCTTCTTGGTGGTTGTGGGGGAGGACTCTTGGGGGTTAGCGGGGACCTGCGGGGCAGGAGGGCTGGGGTGCAAGACGTTATTAGTGCTCTGTTTGTCTTCTTCTTCCTTCTCCTTCTGTTGCTCCTGGCTCGTGACCTTCGCGAGGTGCAATGCCGCGAGTAGAGCGGTGATGTAGCGACGGACGTCTAGTTCAATACCTGCACCAAACATAAAATAACTTGAGATATAGTAATGTAATCGATGCTTTTCTAATAAATTTAGACGGTAGAAAACCAAACGTAAGAGTAGGAAACCAGTATAAGTCTCAACACGGTTTAATAGCTTTGAACTTGAATGGAAGTGACTTCTTTAATTCAGCATCTGGAGCTATTAATCTGTGTAGGCACCTATAAGTTTAACATTTATATTCGACTTGGTTCACTTTTAAAGTAAAGTATAGTTTTAAAAAACTGATTTCTAGGTGATACTTCTTTTCAACTTTAGAACTCTTTTTACAAGAAAACAATTCATTTTTAATTTGTCAATTCTCATAAAACTTTATCATAAGATTTTATAACGGCACTAAGTAACAACATAATACGCACTTTGTTTACCTTATCAAGTAGTCACGTAGGTTTTTAAGCTTTTAAAATGATTATTATTTTTATCTAAATAATTCCTTAAGTGTTTACATAGGCATCATGTGATTGTGTAAAAGACAATCAATATGGATAAAACAGTCACCATTGTGCATTTTATCGTAATCTGCATTATCAGTGTTCAAGTCCACTGCTGGACATGGGTCTCCTTCACTAGACGTACGGAGACGAGACACCCATTCATGGTTGATATGCCACCTATCCGCACTAAACGCTTTGCGTCAACATTTATTATGCGGACAGCCAAAGAGTGGAACTCGTTGCCGGCGTCTGTGTTCCCAAATGACTATAATTTGGAAGTTTTAAAGAGTAGAATAGGTATTTTCTAGGTAACCGTGATACATCGTCGACCACATCATCGCTTACCATCAGGTGAGATTGTGGTCAAAAGGTTGCCTATACTGTATTTAAAAAAAAACATAAATAACTATGATGATGATGAAGATATTCTGTAGTAGATACTCACCAGAATTCCTCAGCTCGTTGATCTTGTAAGAGAGGTTGGCCCACACACGCCTTGCCGCGACAGCGCTCAGTCTGCCGACGGTTTGTACCGTGTGGAGGGCTGGGTCGGTAGTCGCGGCCGTCACTTCAGCTAAAACAAAACACCGAAAACACTCTTATTTAGTTTCCTAGGTGATCTTTACCAAAAGAATCTTTGAATTGGGAAGAAAATGTCATAGAATCCTTTCCATGAAAGAAGTCCCGCAGACGCGTCGCTGTAGTCGACCTTAAGTATTATTTCTCGGGCAGCACTTTTAACAACTTTAGGCATTGAAAACAAGACTTTGATCACAGAAACCAAATAAAAACGCACTAGCATCCGAACACAATAACAGCACCTGACAACTAATTTAAAATTTAGTTCCGGAAATTTCCGCGGGACTTCTTTCATGAAAAGGACTCTAGATATAACTTTTCTGCCAATCGTTTGAAAGTGTACTTTCGGACTGAAGTGTTGAAGAACAGTCTGCTTTTCACACTAAAGTGGGCTTTGCAGTGGTCTAGTCAATATCCCAAAAAAAGCCGGCCTATTTTTGAGACTATTGTTAGTCAATCACTTTTTGGTCAGTTTTTTATGAGAATAATGGAGGACAAACAGATATCCCTGGCATATTAATGCTGGCCCTTAAAAGCTAACAGCTGCATAATAATGTAGAAAAATAATTCTGTTATTTTTTTTCGAGAAAACGCTGCTAAAATGGTTCAAAAATTTACAGTAAAATGGTATCTAAGTTAGATTCCTGTATGTTTCGTTTTTAGTTGTGGTGGGCAAGAAAGTACCTATTTTTTATCTATCTACTCACTGGTTGTTTCTTCAGGAACACCAACAGGTGGCAGGTAGTGATCCAACAGCTGCATAGCATAGGTGGCGCCACTGTCAATGTTGTGCATCGCTTTCTGTCCGTAAGCTGTGGATAGCAGCGCGTTGGCCTTGGCCCAGGATAGCTCCTTCAGGGACTTGACGCGTTGCTCTGCATTCGCGCGTGCTCCGTACACCTGCGGGCAAATGTCAAGGGTAAAAATAGATGATAATTCACTTAAATAATTAATCTACTGGGCAAATAAACAGCTTCGTTGTACGACGCCAACGTAGGACTGAAAAATTACCCCTGACGCTGTATAACTCATGTTTATTAATACAAAGGTCTGTCATAACGCGCGAGTTACCATCTACTAGACTCAAGTTTTTTATTTAAAGCGGGCGGGGTACCACAGTCGCCACCGATGTGATTTCCAGCTTCATGGGTATTCTAGCATTGATATACTTGTGGTATTGAAAGCGTATACCAGCAGATGGGCCGTAAGCTTGTTTACCCCCCAGGGGCCTTAGGCACACTTCGGCAGAGATTTTACTTTAATAGACATTAACTGAGCATAAGGGCCCAGACGCTTAAACGAATGTACCATGTAAATAACTTCTTGGTAGTGAACAACTGTCATGGAACTCTTATAAGTGTTCTATCAGCTGTGTATCTGTGTCACACACAATAGTACAAGGAAAATGCAAGCTAGCTAATCATAATGCATAGTGTACATAAAATATTATAAAGAACGCAATGCAGGTCAGCACACAATAATTTTGTACTCGTTTATTACGATAAGTTTTCCCATACTTATTCAGTATTACGAAGAAGCTGAAAAATTACTTTAAAAAAAATCTACGTGCCTAATGGAATACACCTACCGTGTTAGGTACCTATTCCATCAGGCACCTAGGTTACCTAACCTCTAAAATGGAAACATTCTCTGCGCCAGACTAAATTAGCTTCAGCAGTTTAGTGTAAACAAAAAACAGACGGCATTTAAATGAGTGAGGAGATGCATTGCTGTTTTGAATTTTTGAATAAATTTCATTTTCTGGGGCATTATTCTGTATGACTTAGGAGATTCCTTGCCGTAACCGTATGACGTCACCGTAAGGAATGACATTTATGGCATAGGAAATACGGCATAGGCATAGGGCGATTTCACGCCGCTGTCTTGTCGTGCTGCGTAACGCGCTTGTATTGGTCATAGTGAATAAGGCCCCAGAGCGAGTCGAATCTACGTTAGTCCGTAGCATTCAATCTGTTTATAATAATACGAGTATCAAGTAAAGTAGGTGCCGAATTAGTTATACTACTCAACAACACGATAACTTAGTTAAAATACAGTAGTTTAGCCTCTTTAAGGATAATAGTCATTTATCAAATTGATCTCGTAATCTCAATTTTAAACTATCCCCTCCCCTTTAGCTATTCATTGCAGGACTACTACCATATAAATAAAGATACAAGACAATCTATTTGCCAATGACCTACTTACATTATTCTTTGATGTACCTACTAGAATACGTAACTACTTGTAACAATCCTAATGGTGATACAGATTGAAAACAAGCGAGGGGCTTCGCTTATGGGAGATGGGATGGGACCTCAGTGGTTTGTTCAATACTGATGTACTGTGTCAGTACAACAGTATGGACATTGGACATTAGTCATCAGTCCCATACTGGTGCGATTTGGATAAAAATTGGAATTTAAGTTCGTAACCTGAATAACACATCAAACGGGCCGCGGACGAAGTCGCGAGCGGAAGCTAGTTAAAAATATTTAGGTAGGTACATAATCGTCAACTCATTTCGGATTAATCGGTTCTGAAAAAAAGAACCTGTTATTACATTCCAGTTCATTGTTCAAGAGTACACAATGAGTGGATGTATTGGTAATCTTATCTTCTACGTTATCGACGAGTCAAGTAGCTTAGATCATGTCGCGATGTCTGTAAAACTGTTTTTATTATATTTTATGAAGGAAAAAGATACCTAGATTATAATATGATTCTTTAGTTGAGAAAAAACTCCGAATAGTTTTACATTTACATTTTGCATTGCATATCTTACTCATTGGCTTCTAGGTTTTGCATTCCTACCATTACAATGCAATATTGTTTTTATTTCATTTATGACTTGAGTTATGAAGGTCATAACATTGCATTGTCGGAGTTTTTCATCGGAATTTGTATTAGCGTGAACATTAGGTTTTGTCGATATCATTTTGTTCCCTTAGTTTGCAAGAATCTTGATGAAATTAGAGGTTCACAGACTTCATTATCCCACTAATATTATAAATGTGAAATTTTGCACGCCTTGACGAGGCAGAATGTAAGGAACGGCACTCATCCTAATATATTTATAACAACTATTGTACCTACATTTTTTGCAAATAAAATATTATGATTATGATTTAGACGGGAGAGTGTTAAGTCATACTTGCCCGTTTCCGTCTACTTTTTACATAAGGGCGTCCTTGCTAAGCCTTCTAGATAAGTCTCGTGCAGGAGTACCTATATTATAGCTATTCACTGGTAGTACTAGAGAGGCCCACCAATTTGATGTTTTCACGTTTAGAAACTGGTTTTATTGTGTAAGACGTGTTGATTGACCCTCTGACCGATCATCGAAGTTCTTTGCAATCATTCATGCATGCAGCACCTCACAATAATTGATGTAGACAGGAGAGGTTATTGCCGCTATATTGTTAAAACATTGGGGGTAGGACAATTTCCACGTGTTTCATGCTCGAGAAAAATTACGTAGTTACTACTCCGCTCTGTACTTATGTAGAAGTTTCTGGTATTTGTATCTATCCTAAATGAGTCACAGCCACTGTATGAAAGCGACGTGAGTAGAATCACGTTATTTCTGCCCTTGCTAACTGTACTTAGAACTTTAACTGATCGACGCAACCGTACTATCATATCGACTTTGGACCCATTTCATACCAATAGTTGGAAGTCGGAACCTACTCATAGTAGACACGTCATTCTAAGTAATGTTAGACATTACGCAATAGTACAATGTGTTATGTTATGATACGTGGAGTCCAAAAAATCACACGAAAAAAGCTGTAATCGAAAATCTTCGTTTCTAAAGAAACGTCAGTCAAACCTGCCTAAGTTGAACCACATTGGTCACAGAGGGGAAACAAAAATTGACAAAACTCTTTGGTAGGTACAGGACAGACAAAAGATATCGAGTAAAGCCAGTAAGCTTGGGTTCAAAATCACAGTTTTAGTGATTATAAATTCATGTTGTTCTCATAAAAGAGATTACGAGGTCATCCAGAATCCGGGTAGATAGACGATGTCAATTTATCATTGAGTGAAGGGGTTCGGAGCAGAGGTTAAACAACTTTTATTGATAACAAAATTTCCTGCAGTGAATCCGGCATCGATTTCAATACAACAAACGGCATCCTTTTCACTAGTTTATCATATTTTATGTCATTTGTTCGTTGATAATAGTGGGTAGGGGAAATTATTTCTAAGTATGACGAGTAATGCCAACGAAGATTCTGATAATATTCAGTATCCTATAGCGTAATCTCAGAATAGAGAGTGTAAGTAAACAGATTGAGCTTTCTTTTATATGGAAATGAAATTAGAACGTTTATTTATTAGATGAAAATATTCGAAATACTTTTTTGTTTTTTCTAGCTGCTCTTTCATAAACTACCGACAGCTTTAGGCGTTTTGACCCGCCCCGGCCTGATACTACAGACCAATATTATACTCTATTTTATAGCTATTAGAGTTAACTATCGTGCAACTCTTCTGAGTTGACAACTTGAAGGCAATTCATAAAAAGTCTATTATCATATCAACCGGTTTACAAGTCGTACGGATACAGGGTAATTGAGTAAAACTAGCCGCTTCCTCAGAGGACGCAAATTGACGACGAAAATAAAATACCGGTTTCGTTTCTAGCTGCAACACGGTTTGAAAGTTGAAACCGCGACTATATTTGTAATGCAACTGCATTATTTAATGTAGTTCGGCGAATTCTTTGCACAAGTTATGAATGTTTGATACAAAGTAGGAAGCGTGCGGAGGAAAGACAGTCATGCAATCAATTTAATGACTAATGTAACTAATGTGCTTATAAAAGTATTAACTCAGTGGTGAAGTGGTTATCATACACAAAATATCGACGTTAGGCGACGTTCTGCGCGGTCACTATTTGGATGGGTGACCGTTAGTGGCACTTCTGAGTGCTTCTGTGCTTCGTAGGGTACGGTTCCGGCTCTAGCAGTCGTTAAGCCACGACGGAGGCCTTACGGCGTCCTAAAAAACTATCACCAGATTCAGCAGAGCTGGTCACTAACTTATACGAACTTACTTTTAACTCAGTGGTAAAGCAATTTATGGATGGAATGTGCGCAGGTGCAAATGACATATTACCTACTATACTAGAATTTATAGATTGATTTTTGCTCTCTTCTTAGTAAGATAAATGCAGGAAGACATATAGATGATCTAATTTTATTAACCTATTCAGATGAACATAGGTGTTCAGTCTGTAATTGAAAATAAAAAAAGATAGGTACTTACCACAAATGCAAATTGTGTAATTAAGAAAGAGAAAATCATTAGAGAATGTTTGATTACACTGGCATAACATCCTGTATGAGACTCGGTAAAAATACGATTGTGACGTACAAATGATCGCGTTTTGGCACATAAAATTAAATACTGCGCGCCTGTAATGGCATCGGCTAATTTTAGCCAAAATTGGTACAAAATAATGTCATATCTACAAGTTTGTGTTAATTACAAGTCAGTCTGCATCTTTGATGAAATACAGTGAAGGTCATCAAAGGTGCAGACAGTAATTAAAATAACTTTCTGCTCTAGTACTTGAACATTGACATGGGTTTCGCTTACAGAAATTACTTCAACACTTCAACTTACACCAACGCGTAAATATGCTTCTTACTTTCAAAGTAAAGCTATGTTATACACATATTATTTTACTGCCGTGTTGGCCGAGTGGGATTGCACCTCGACTTTCGATCCGAAGGTCGTGGGTTCGAATCCCGGCCGTGCATCAATGGATTTTTCGTTAGGAAAATTTATGTGCGCATTAACACGAGCTTTAACGGTGAAGGAAAACATCGTGAGGAAACCCGCGGCCTAGTCAGCTCCGCACGTATTGACGATGTCTTTCCTGTGGATATGGCTGATTAGGCTGAGAGGATGGTATAGGTGCTGGGCAAGCCTACTCCATCTAAAACATTGTCCCAGGCACTACAGTGTCCCGTTAAGTGTAGGCATAAGTTGCCTCCTGACGCTGTATAAATCATCTTGAATAGATATGTAAAAGCCTATTATTATTATTATTATTATTTTACTAGATAACTAACCTTGTTAACATGTGGTGAGATTCGAGACATGACTGCTTGTTTTGTAGTCTCCACAATGACCTTAGGCTGTTCTGTGACAATGGGAACTCTCTGCTCGAGGCTGTCAATGGCTGCGGCTACTTTAGCATCTCCAACAGCAAGAGGATGTGAGACGTAGGGTGCTGCGGTGGTGGCTGCAAGAACCACACCGGCCTCTGCTGTGGAGAGAGCCCATTCTAAGAGAGAGTGAGCGCCTGTAGAAAAATAAAAGATGTTGAATCAGTCTGATTAAACTGACTTGTCAAAAAGTTTCTCACTATAAAATGTTTTATAGGATTGGAGTTTCAAACAATATTAGCATTTTTGTTTTAATAGTTTTTCCTTGTGTTATTATGAGTATGGTTGTTTAATTTTGGTGGAATTCTAATAATACCTGATGGACAGGGGCCATAATTGATGAAGAATATTTTATATTAGGCTACAGAATAGATATGACAATATATTTATTGCTTTCACATGGTTTACATGAATTTGACATTGGTTGCGGATGTAAATAGGTGTCTCATGGACCCTGCTTTGGGTACAGCAATATATTTCAAAAACTTACCCTTTACTTTAGTGTACAATGCTCCAACCTGTCCAACAGCCGCGCCCACAGTTGGGATAGCCATCGCTTTCTGTACTGACTGCAGCTGAGGCATGCTGGATCCAGAGCTTACTTCAGTGGCCATCTGGATACAAAAGTAATTTTATTTAAGTACACTGTAAAATGGTGGCATCGCAAGGGTCATAGGTATAGTGTCATAGTCAAGGTGGGTGGAGGATATCGTGAAAGTTTCAGGAGCACACTGGATTAGATTGGCGCAGGACCGGAAAGAATGGCGTGACAAAGAGGAGGCCTATATTCAACACTGGGTGATCATAGGCTGATTGGATAGATACTAAACACTGTAGAATGCTTTTAAAATTATAACTTAGGTATTTCAAGCTGAAACAAAGTCTAATTGAGGGTAGATGGAGATGTTTGACAAGTTAGGAATGATTTCAAAGAGGAATATTAAAAAATTTATTTCAGAATTATTAAAAAATAATAATTAAGGATTTATAATATTGAAATGAATTTAATTAAAACAATTTAACAAATCAAAGTAATGATAGAGACAAAAATACCCTCCTTCAAAAAAAAAATGATCTAGAACATTCTAATCTGGATTAGCTCTGTGTAAGTTTGGAAAACGAAATGATAAAGTTCTGAACAGTATATCTATGTTACCCATTACATAAAAACTTATAATAAACATAGAATCCTGTAAAATAATAACTGGAGAAAGAATTCAACTGAAAAAAACTCACCTTGATTATAAAAGAAAATAAGTTTTCTAGGATAATAAATTCAACACGAGAAATTGATCTATCACAATAAAATTGTATTGTTCAGAATTTTGTTCTTTGGATAATGTGATGCGTAGGTATTGAACAACTTCACGAGTGCGCTGCTTATTCAAGACTGAAGCAACAAGTGGAGAACCCGTCTTTAAAACTGCACAGACCAATGCCACTAATGTCGACGACGTTGATAGAGCCCGGCTTTGTAAATGGATGGTGATTCAGAGATACGGTAGACCCGGACTTTGGTCGGAAAACGTCAACGAGTGTTCAATGAAATGATGCACGTAACGTAACGACAAGAGTTACCTACCTACTTTCTGAATGCTCTAACGACAATTTTTTCAACAAACTAGAACCATATCGATCTAAGTAATTACCTCGGTGTATTATTTATCCCAAACAACTCAATGGAATAGAAAGAAATGAATAGAAAATTTAAATTATGCTAAGCACAAGTAGGGATGTTAAAAATAATCGATTTTTATATTAATAATAATCGATTTTCAATAAATTGATTATATTAATTACATGTTTAAACCCCCTTTGAGAAACAGCTCGTTTATAAGCGATGGATGAAAAAATCTCGCAAAACAGGACTGGACATTTGTGTATTTGGTTTCCTAATTACTTACCTTGAAATTTTAAAGGAAAATTGCCTTTGATTTTTAGTTTTGGATTGGTTTTTTTTTATTCGTATAATTTTGTAGCGCCATCTATCTCGCTACATAAGAACTAACATGAGAAAAATCCTAGATCGCGCAAACGAAGTTATCACGGAGTTTGAACATAAGTAATACTACCGAATACCATCCATTGGTCCTCGGACCCCGAGCCAAAGGTCGCTCGGCGTGGAAGATCTTCCCTTTTCGTAGGAGGACATCTATCCTACAATGTTCTCTTCATTGGTGACCACCCGACGTGATCCAGCCGTCAACCACTACGGAACAGCTGCCGAAGCCTGACGACTGGAGTTTCCTGAACACGCACAACCTTCTTCAACCATCAAGCCGATCTAGCCGGATCATCATCTATCTACTTTCTCTCATCCTCCCAGCTTCTATCAGCCATGCAGCAGCAGCAGCAGCAATCATCGGCCAGCAGCCTCCGCAGTTCCATCGCAGCCGCAACAGTCAGCTTCCTGGACCTGCAGGCTATCGCGACATCTCCTCATCGTTGCTACATCCAGCACATGAATCCCAGCACCCGTCTCGACTCACCGCAGACCCGCCAGATTCACGCCAACAGCAACGCCACCGCACCGCTTCGTCTCGACTCACCGTAGACAACAAGCGCATCTCGTTCCGTCTCGACTCACTGTAGACAATGAACGCTTCGTACGCATCTGCTCACCACGTCTCGACTCACCGTAGACAATGAGCAACGCTGGCACAACTTGGCTTTCATCGACGCTGCTACCAACAACGGATCGACCTCCGGTCTGGAAAGGGAGTGATGTAGCGCCATCTATCTCGCTACATAAGAACTAACATGAGAAAAATCCTAGATCGCGCAAACGAAGTTATCACGGAGTTTGAACATAAGTAATACTACCGAATACCATCCATTGGTCCTCGGACCCCGAGCCAAAGGTCGCTCGGCGTGGAAGATCTTCCCTTTTCGTAGGAGGACATCTATCCTACAATGTTCTCCTCAATTTTATTTTATTTTTCGCCAAAAAATCGATCTTTCTTTATACAAAATTTGTCAAAAATTTTAATAAAAAAAATCGATTTTTTTTATTAAAATTTTTGACAAATTTTGTATAAAGAAAGATCGATTTTTATTTAATCGATTTTTTTCCATTCTTCTCACATCCCTAAGCTCAAGCTGCATCACAAAAAAACAAACGGCTAGCCTTATTTCTACATACAAAAATATAAAATTGCGGAATATTTCAACTGTCAAACAAAAAAAAGCCAAGAAGTTGAAGTAGGGTAAACTACCTTAATCTTGGCACCCCCACTAATTGTTGGAACTTCTCTGATTTAGCCTATTTACTAAGAAAAAGCCAGACCTCACGATGTTTATTATTATGTCATTGTGGTTGTTTATTTAACAACATCGTGAGGTCTGGCTTTTTCTTAGTAAATAGGATAAATCAGAGAAGTGCCAACAATTGGTATGGGTGCCAAAATTAGGGTAGTTTACCCTATCGAAACGGATTGCTGTTTGCTATTGTACAACCATGGAATGAAATACCACGGAACGGACACCTTCGTGATTTTGTATGTAAATATATGTGTTCGGTGGTATAAATAAGGCTGGCCATTGTTGTTTGTTTTGGTTTCAGCTCATCAGCTGGTTTTTGCTGCTTTGTTTTCATAGTTTTGTGGCGTTTCTCTATCGAGCGTCGAATCGGAAAAAATTGAAGCAGAGAGTAGAAAATAAATACCTGATGATAACAAAGAACGTCTAAAATAAAATAGTGATTGAAAAAATCATGGCTTCTATGATGAAAGAAAAACCTAGAGGGGTAAGTAAAGTACCTACCTTCTGTAACTGCACAATAAGATTTTGTTTCTTTGTTTGAATTTTACATTTAATTTTGTATTCTAAAATACACATTATTGACATTGCAGAAGAAGAAGACTAAAGAGAAATATAGAAGCAGTTACTTGGAAGATAAAGCCTCTCCTTCGAATGACTTAGCCCAAGATAATACTGAACCTCAAGTTACTGAAAATGTAAATGAATCAGAACAGGAAGATATATTACAACAGGGTTTGAATCAGAATGATAACCATAAGGTACAAGTTGTGCCAGTCTTGGAACAGGATATCAGCTCAAACGAAAATGTAACTGCAGAAGCATGCTCTAAAAAAATCACAACTTACGACACATCACAAAAATCTGTAGAAATAAATATCTATAAAAATCTAAATGCTCGTTTAGAAAAAATGGCCATACCACAACAAAGCATGCAGTTGGATGAAAAAACAATGTGCGATCTTGAACACATTGATGCATATTTGAGGCCAAAACAAAATGAAATGCTTAAATCTGATAGCTTTCCAGATTTCACTATGTTAGATAGTTCGGTCCCAACTGCACCAATATTTACTGAACATGCTGTGCCACAGGCTATATCTGAAGAGAAAATAATGCACTATGAAACACCTAAAATTGAATGCATAGCACTGGATGAAGCAATCCGGTTGTTTGGTGGGTCCGTGATAGATGCTGTCAAAGCCAGGAGTGAGAGAGTAGAGGCTGAAGTGGAAGCGGGGCCTAATACAGGCCCGGAGCATCCTCTTGTTGATTTGCTGTCTACTTTCAGGTATTTGATCAATTCCCGATGTTATATTTTTATTATTTTACTAGCCGTCGGCGCGTTGCTCACGTTCTATCATTTAGAGTGTGACGTTTCAAAATTCCTTTTTTAGTGCACCCCTATACTATATAAGGATACTACCCTCCAAATTTCATACCTCTAGGACTTATAGTTTAGGCTGTGCGTTGATTCTATGTCAGCATCAAAAGAGTTTAATATATATTGATGATTGGAATACTCTGATAGTAAATAATGGTAATTCCATTGATGTAGCAAAGATGTCCTAAAGATAGACAGTTAAAATATATGCCAAATCTTCAATTCTCAAGAAACATTAATTTGCTACAAATTATTGATGGCCATTATCTGATCCTAAGGGCCGTAAGATCAATAGTGGTTTAAACCACGAAATAGAGTTTAACCTCCAGTCTCCGATTATTTCACAAGGTCAATGGTAGTTAATCAACCATCGGTTGCTTAAACTGACAGTAGATTAATCCATCGATCAAATGTAATTTTAGTTAACGAAACCCATAGTTTAAACTGCTTTTGATCTTACGGCCCATAAGGTATTTAAACTATCTAAGTGATCATGAATAGTTACTCAGAATCAGAATCAGAATCAGAATCAAATTTATTCATAATTATAAAAAATTATAAGTCCAAAATACAGAAATTAATAAATATAAATTAAATTAAAAGATGTACATAGTTTGTACACAGTTAAAAACAAACTTATAAGTAGGTAGGTAAATACAATATACTCTTAATCATATCATTAATAATTAGTCACTTTATAAATTAAAATATTCTTCTACACTATAGAACGCCTTTTCGAGGAGCCAAGATTTTAGTTTTTTTTTGAAACAAGCTAGACTAGGCGCAGCTTTGAGTGACTCATTGAGTGGAGTTGATAGCATATTTGGTTAAAGCATCCCCATAACAAGGGAAAGGTTGCAAGTTCAAATCCTGCTCGATTCATAACCTTTTGGGATGTTGTAATTGTAATAAATAAATCAAATAAAAATATGTTTATCACTACATAGTATAAAGCAAAGTCGCTATCCGCGTCTGACCTAATGTCTGTATGTATGTTTAGATCTCTAAAACTACACAATGGATTTTGATGCAGTTTTTTTAATAGATAGAGTGATTCAAGAGGAAGGTTTATATGTATAATACATCATCATCATCACTGCATTGCACCCGTGCGAAGCCGGGGCGGGTCGCTAGTTTTGAATAAAAGGTTTAAGTAATTGTATCTTAGAGATACTGTTTAAATTAGATAATTATTTAGTTGTACCTCCAACTTTGAACTAAACTATTTTAGAGTCTATGAAAACTTATTTATCAGCATAATGCTTTTGTTATAATGACTGTTGCTCTTCTGCATTCAGATCTTCTATACGAGCAATGGAGTGTGAGAGAACTCGACTTCTCAGGAACTTTGATGACGAAGAAAAGTACAGAGATAAACTATGGAAGGTTGAAAAGCAAAAACTACACCTCACAATGCCCTGCAAATGTGGTGCAGCCGTGGTATTGAAAGCTACATACGAACAAGCCCAGCTGATGAAGGAAATGCTGCCAGTTGCGAAGATGAAACTGGAAGGCATTCTGAGAGATGTCCAGGAGTCTTATTGTCATCATCAGCATGCCGCTTTGTTGGCTCATTGTCAGGTAAATTCATAATTTTTATTCACATGACAATCTCAATGTGCAGTTATACAATTCGCTTTTTACACTTCCCAGTTTACTAGCAAACAAGCAAGCTTGTATGAGTTAGTGACCAACTCTGGTAATGGAGTTTTTAGTCCTCCTTAAGGCCTCCCTCATAGCTTATCGACTGATAGAGCCGGGACTGACAGTTTAACGTGCCCTCCGAACGTTAGTTCGGAGCAAGCTTGAATGTAGTTCATGTGTGTGGAACCCACACGAGGTTACTTACGCACTTTTGCTAGAGAAGGTGCAGAAGGCGTTTCTCCGATTCCTGTACAAGTACAAGTTGGGATATTACCCATTTATGTACCCAACAAAATTTCTGCAGGGATGCTTGGGCTATAACTCTCTGGAAACAAGGCGAGCACAAGATCAGATCGCTACCATCTGTAAGGTTTTTCGTGGTACAATAGACGCACCCGATCTGCTGAATGAGTCACTTCTACTCTTTGTCCCTAATAATTATGTACGAGGCAGGATGCACAAACTCTTTGCTCCACCGTCGAGTCGAACAGTCGCGCGCGCTAACTCTCCAATACCTCGGACACTCACCGCCCTTAACAACCTTCTCAAGGCCAACCCAAACTGTGATGTGTTCGCAGACAACTGGCCACAAATTATGGCGGAATGCCTAAAATACTGCGAAGCAATAATATTATAATTATTTTTGTATTTGACATTCTATTGACTCTTTGACATTTTATTTTTTAATAATTAATTGAATGAATTTTGGATTGTATTACTATTGCTTATGACTTATGTGTACCTAATTTGACTTGTTTTAATAATAATACCTTGTAAATTTGTATGTATATAGTTCTATAATTTAATGTGTAATTTAATGTTATGATAATTAGTGTAATTGGTTTATCACCGTGCTAGTTATTAAACTAAATAAACTAAATAAACTCCGAAGGGCGGAAGCGCTCAGATGTAAGTGCCACTAACGGTCACCCATCCAAGTAGTGACCGCGCAGAACGTCGCTTAACTTAGATAATCGGTGAAGATTGACTAAGCAAGCTACGCCACGACCGTTTCTTACCTAAATTTTAAAAATAAATATTAGGAGATAGATAAGTGGGTATGGCACGTGTGGCCGCTAAAATATAAAATGTCACTGAATGTTTACAATCATACCAAATCAGGCGTCATGGACAGGGCCTTTGACAGGCGTCATGGCTCAGTCGGTAGTAGCTCTGCCTTCCGTGCTGTGGGTCGTGGGTTCGATCCCCACCGAGAACAAACATTTGTGTGTTGTAAACATAGATGTTTGTTCTGTGCCTGGGTGTTTCTATGTATTATAAGTATGTATTTACAAAAAAAAAATGTATGTGTGTATTCTATCAGCAATCTAGTTCCCATCGTACAAGCTTTTCTTAGTTTGGGACTAGAAGGCGTTGTGTTAAGTGTCCGTGAATATTTATATTTATTTATTTAAATGTGCAGTGTGCACATTTAAGTAATAACAAATATCTGTTTTCAGATTGAAGAATTAGTATCAGATACAATTCAATGCGACAAGATTGAAGTTCGCGACGCATTGTCGTTGGTATTGCAATCGTTGCGAATGTGTGATGGCGCGTCTGAGGCGCTGCCCGCGGCTCTGCAGCGCTGGGCGGAGATCCTGGCCAGTGCTCTAGTGGATGAGCTGGATTTGTCACACCAGCTTTTTATTATACACCATTTATTCAGGTATAGTAGGTGCCAAATAACACCACAATACAGGTCATTCACCAACCTTCACGACGATGTCGCAAAATTCAATTTATGAATGGCTAATTCTGTCGCTTTCCATACAAACCTGTCGCTAAGACGGTAATCGCTCGAATCTCGTGGTACTGTTTGTTTAAATGCCTCCTACAGTTAAGACTAATTTGTAACAATTATTTTTGCAAATTGTATCTTGCATCTCAGATACCTCAATATGCCACCTAGTGCCTATGTACCTACACCTCAACAAATTGCTGTGCCCTAACAGGGTTTATGTTTGCTACACTACTTTTGTACAACATCTTTATAACAACATAAGTGCAACAAACGATTTGAATTTGAATTTGAATTTACCATAAATAAATTGAATTTTGCGACATCGAGGTGAAGGTGGGAGAATGACCTTTATTGCGGTGTTATTTATTTATTTTATTTACTGGTCAAGAACTGATCCGAACACAAGCATAGATTTTTGTATGAAAATCTCTAGGTACTCAAATCTATGCTTGAATAACGATTCATTAGTCACCATATGAGCCTTAGATATCTCATTCCCATACATTTTGATGCGTTATTCATTAGTGATTGTATAATGTCAATTTAGGTAGTGCTTTTTTTCTGCTTTCTAAGGAACTTTGCGTCTAATAAGACGATATCAGTTCCATCGTATCTTATGCTATTTCACGGCTGACTAATTAACTCAAAAACGAGCCGAAACGGGCATGTTAGCCATGATGTTGGTGAGGCTGAAATACTCGGAATCAGGGCCTCTACTTTGAAAAATGACTAACGAAGATTCGGTAGCGACACTTGTGTTCACTACGCAGCCGCCTTGTGTGTCGACGCGGGCTCTTGCAAAGTGACAGCGTCACTGCGCAGTGTAACCCAAAACGATACGACGAACCTACGAATATCGATTTTCGTGGTAGCCACTCAGGCTCGTATCGACTGGGTAGCTCGAAACATTTTGTTAAAATCTTAGGTAGCGGTGCTGATCATAATGTATATTGCAGACAGACTCGATCGGTACGTTGGGCGCCGCGTGTACTTCAAACTCGAGTGACGGATAGAGAGACAGCTGCAATAACGGTCGCCGTGCTCGATATATTACTCTCGAAGATGCATCTTGAATCCGCTACGGAGTGCGATGAAGGTAACACTTATCAAATTAGTCTGAGAAATTCATCATCATCATGAATGAATGAATGAATAAAAACGCTATATATAACACTCTAGGCGCCGCCCGCGACTTCGTTCGCGTCCCGTTGGATCCCGTTAATTTTTCGGGATAAAAATTAGCCTATGTGTTAATGCAGCTCACGGACAATATATATTCCAAGTTTCATCCAAATCAGATCAGTAGTTTTTACGTGAAACAGTAACAAACATCCATCCATCCATCCATACTTTTCTCGTTTATAATATTAGTAGGATTTTCATAAAATAAAACAAAACAAGTTGCATTATGTACAATGGGCGGTACATTCGAAAATGTTACGATACGCTGAATCCCACTTCAACTTAGAGTTACATTGCTTGCAGAAACGGAAGGATCTTGGGAGGAGATGGATATAAGAGGTGGTCACGGAGCAGTGAGCTCGGGTACGCTCCGAGAGCGAGATCTAATCGCACTAGTGCGCGCATTGCCGCTGCAACAGCTTATATCCCAGCTGGTGATGTTCCACCAAGATGTAAGTACCTTATAGTTATTTATTTTTATTTATTCAATAGGCAACACCAACAGCGCACATAGTTTACATTACAATAATCACTTATGAAAACCTTATTCTATAAAATGTGTGCCAATTACATGCATGCACAGCATTTGCAATAATATTATAATGACTACTACAGACAACAGCAAAAAGGAAGCTTACATTAAGTATTTACAATTAAATAAAAACTAAATGAACACAAGAAACAAAAAAAAAACAACTTCTAAAAATAAAAATAATAAAACTAACAAAAACTAGGTATAGGTAACTAGATTACATTTTCTTAGTCTTATACAGGCAGTACGCAAGCAAGCTCGTATTACTATCACCTAAGCTAAGATTTGGTGATACGAGCTTGTTGCTTACTAGGTAAGGTCGGGCTACCCGTGCCTATACAATAAACTAGCCGTCGCCCGCGGCATTGCTCGCGTTCTAGATCCTTTATAGAGTGTGACTTTTCAAAACTCCTTTCTTGGTGCAACTCTACACTATATAAGGATACTACCTTCCAAATTTCATACCTCTAGGACTTATGGTTTAAGCTGTGCGTTGATTCTAAGTCAGCTTCAAAAGAGTTTTATATATATTGATAAACTGTGAACCTTTACTTAAACTTTCAAATATAAATAAATAAATACAAATAAATAATAAATGAGTGTTGAAATTATTTATGTTTGGTAAGCATCTAAGACCGAGACTTACGGTTGATCTGAAACTGGTTTTTTATTGGTTTACATATGTATATATTTTTTTATGAAATCTGTTCTAAATTTGTTTAAATAAATGTTAATTTATATATCCAGGACTTCAGACAAGCGACAGAATACGAGTGGGGGGACGCAACAGGCGGCAATGAACTGGTCGAGGCTTGCTACGGCGTCCGTACCCTAATATCAGTTCTACAGCGAGCAGTTACACTACACGCCTCGTACGAACGGTTACAAGGCGTGTTGCGGGACTTGGCTTGTGCCGCGCTGATCGCACTGGGCTGCTTCTATCGATCTCCAAGGTATGGAAAGCTATACTATTATAAAACTGTAAAAAAGCCAATGTCTAATAGCACGAAACGTAGGGTTGAGGTAGATGGACAACAAATACATTATGTCGATGAGTATATTTACCTGGGCCAGTTAGCGAGCTTCGAAAACAGGCAGGACAAGGAAATCGATCGCCGCATCGAGAACGCCTGGAAGAGCTACTGGTCCATGAAGGAGCACATGAAGGGTAACCTCCCTCTTACACTTAAACGCAAACTCATCGACATGTGTATATTGCCCGTCCTAACCTACGGTGCACAGACATGGTCTCTAACAGAGTTACAGAAGTCCAAACTCAAGATTTGTCAGAGAGTCATGGAGCGCAGCATCCTCGGTCTGAAGCGGATAGACCGAGTGCGTAACACCGTGTTGCGTTCCATGACGGGAATAACCGATGTTGGAAACAAGAGCGCTAGACTCAAATGGGACTGGGCGGGACACGTCAGCCGGATGCCTCCCGATAGGTGGGCGAACATCTCCACACCTTACAAAAAAATGAATTTCAATATTCTATCAATCAACTTCCCATAGTACAAGCTCTGCTTAGTTTGGGGTTAGTGTTGTGTGTAATGTCCAAAGGTATTTATTTATTTATTTAAATGTGCCTTTATCTACCAATTTGACTAATTCAAGTTGAAAACGACAATTTATTTCCAGAGTGGAATATCTAGCCAATCTAAAAGACAAGATAACAGTGGAATTGCACACGGCGTTTGCGGCGACTTTCACTTTATTCGGTACTCGGGAGTTGCACAAACTACCGACTACACTACTCAGTGACGACGCGGCTAAGGATTACTGCCTTACTTTCATTATGGGCCTGCATGGTGAGATACTTTTTACCTATAAACATGGCGTGTAGTGTTTATACGTGTCGTGTAACTTTCTCGCCACGAGGTGATTAAAACGATAAGCCAATTTATTGAGTTACTAGCTGTCGCCGGCGGCTTTTCTCGCGTGGTAGCAG
Organism: Eulithis testata; assembly: GCA_947507515.1. Classification (NCBI taxonomy): domain Eukaryota; kingdom Metazoa; phylum Arthropoda; class Insecta; order Lepidoptera; family Geometridae; genus Eulithis; species Eulithis testata. The sequence continues at coordinate 9,840,949 of OX382202.1, read as the reverse complement.
CGTACAAATAGTTCATCATCTCCTTGCCCTTTTCCCAACATGTGTTTTTCTTCCATGCTCTTCTATCAGCCGTCATCTCAGTTGTCACTCCTTTCTTACCCATGTCATTCTTCACGCAGTCCATCCATCTTTTCTTTGGCCTACCTCTACTCTTATACCCATCTACATTCATACCTAATACTCTTCTTGTTACATGGCATTCATCTCTACGCATAACATGACCATACCATGCTAATCTGTTGCTTATCATCTTTTCATTCACTGGTGCCACTTTCAAACTTCCTCTGATATACTCATTCCTGATCTTATCCATTCTAGTCACTCCACACATCCAGCTCAACATTCGCATCTCTGCCGCATGTACTCTTCTTTCATCCGTCCCATACAAAACGACAGGTCTTATGACCGTTTTGTAAACAGTTATGAACATTTAAAAAAATTCTTAAACTTCTTCTATGTACTGATTTTGAAGAGGTCTATCATATACGGTATATTAAACAAACGCATTGTTTAGTTTAAATCTTTAACCCTAATTTTGGACCCTTTAGGGTGCGACTTTTCAAAACTCCTTTCTTAGTGCACCCCTACACTGTAGTGTGTAATATAGTGTATAAATCATAAGTCATAGAGGGTAGTATCCTTATTAAGGATACTACCCTCTATGACTTATGATTTATGCTGTTCGGTGTCAGCTTCAAAAGAGTTTTGTAAGAGATAAGGTTCTATCGATACCTTCCAATTACAATTCAAATTCGGGTTTCTTAAACAATTTTATTTATTTTCAGATAAAACACCGAAAACTATAGCGTCGCTATCGATAGATGCGCCAGTATTGACATGCGACGAACGAGTACGCATCATCACGCAAGCCTCGGATTGTAGAAGACAGGATCATGAGTTAGCGAGGATCGTACTGGATTTCTTATTGCAGGTATCAATAAATACCCTTTGGACCATTTTCATAACTGTTTTTCATAACTAGCGACGAGAATAGTACATTGTTCACCGAGAGGAGAAAGTGACCGAGATCGGGAATCGCACTTTCTCTCGAGTGATACATAGTTCTTAATACTACACCTACGAGGAAAATAAAAAACTGAATCCTCAAATAACACACAAATTGAAAATGGTGCCAATGGCGTCTGCAATTTTCACATGTTCTTTTTTCAAATAGTTTATCCTGCCGCCGCAGGGTCGCGTTGCCAGCCCGACACCATCCAACACACAGCTAGTGGCCAGTGTCATTTTGCGAACTTGGAGATAAAAACTCACTGTAAAAACTTTTTGGCTTTTGATATTTAGGTTACCGGCGCATAGTCTTACCCAAAATTAAAAAAGAAAAACCACGTAAGAAATGGATTTTCATACACCTTTCTCTCCCGCTCAGATGCGTTTTCTCCCCGCATATTTGTTCGATATGCAATGACGTACTTTCTACCGTAAATTTGATAAAGTATCAAGGTACTTTCCAAGCAGGTGTAGTATAAAGGCAATTTCCTTCACTGTTTCATAACTAGTTATTAAAATGGACCCTTTGTTCCCTTCTAATAACTGTTTTCATAATTAGCTACGAAAAAGGCAATTTCCTTCACTGTTTCATAAACTACTAATATTATAAACGCGAAGGTTGTTAGGGATGTATGGATGTATGTATATATATAATAAATAATAAATAAATATTTTAGGACATATTACACAACGCTCTCTAGTCCCAAACTAAGCAAAGCTTGTACTATGGGAACTAGATTGCTGATAGAATACTTATATACTTTTTTTTTTGTAAATATATACTTATACACACATACTTACATAGTAACACTCAGACACAGAACAAACATCTATGTTTGCCACACACAAATGTTTGTTCTCGGTGGGGATCGAACCCACGAACCACAGCACGGAAGGCAGAGCTACTACCGACTGAGCCATGATGCCTGTATATATGGATATATGGGTATATATGGATGTTTGTTATTCTTTCTTTCTTTAGATGAAACATGGAATATATATGGCCTGTGACCTGTATTAACACATAGGCTACTTTTTATCCCGGAAAATCAACGGGATCCAACGGGACCCGAACTCTTTAGAAACGCCTAGAAGATTTCGCATAGCAAATTGCACTTCTAATCCTTCGCAGACGAAGTCGCGGATACCAGCTAGTTTATAATATTAGTGGGATTAGATAGAGCTATCTACAAACTGTTACATTCTATAGTATAGATAGCTCAATTTCATTGTATTGTTGATAGACTGGCCTAAAGCGCAAAAAAGTGCCATGCAAGACGGGATGTGAACCCACAGCGCGTGAATGCGTGTCGATACTTCTCACCGCTCATCCCTACATGTACGGTCTGGCGTTGTATAGTTTAGCAGACTTATCACAAGGTAGGTTTTTTATTCATAGAACAATAGTACATTACTGCAGCGGCCCGCAACAGAGGCAATGAGGGAAGAACGTGCAAATGTGCCAAACCTGTTCGAAATTTGAATAAAACCGTTGATAAGTTACCTCCTTGGTTGCCATGTTATGGAATAAAAAAACATTCCATTTTTAAATTACACGACAGAGTTTTGTATGTAATTTATTTGGCCGCTAAACACGACAGAAATGGATTTTCATAAATTTTATCTGGCCGCTGCTCGCATGTATTTGGCCAGTACTGCATTTTCGATTTATCTCGAAAAGGTTGTCAAAATAATGCTCTAATTTCCAAGCATGTTTGAGAAAATAATAGTAATAATAAATATCCTTCTACATTTAGACAAATAGTCGTTTTATTTTGCTTTCTATCACTATAATCGAAGAGGTTTTTGTATAAAATCAGGATAAGCGCTTCTCCATACAATAACAGCAAATACAAGCCTCGATTTTAGAGTACAGAACTCAAGTTGCTCTGTTTATAATCGTTACTCAACCCTGTTACAGTTTTATTAATTTTAAAATATGCTACAGTGGAAACTTTAGATCCGTCTAAAGTGAGCGTGCTTCACGTAAACAAATGGCGGCCGACGGTTGAGGAAATGCAAGCCGTGCTTGACGACTGGTCGCAACGATGCCCCGCGCTGTTGCAGCAACTGTTGCTGCAACTTGATTATACTCCACACACGTGAGTAAATTGAAATAAGTACCACGTGAGTAAATTGAATTTACATTGACATTATCAGATTCAGTCGTATTGAATAGCTAGATATTTTGAGATTTATTTGTAATGAACCGGAGGGGAATTAACTACCACGTGAGTAAATTGAACTAAGTACCACATGAGTAAAATGAATTAACATTGACAATATGAGATTCAGTCGTATTGATTAGCTAGACATTTGAAATTCAGTGGTAATGAACTGGAGGGGAATTAACTACCACGTGAGTAAATTGAACTAATTACCACGTGAGTGAATTGAACTACCACGTGAGTGAATTGAACTAAGTACCACGTGAGTAAATGGAACTAAGTACCACGTGAGTAAATTGAACTAAGTACCACGTGAGTAAATTGAACTAAGTACCACGTGAGTAAATTGAATTCAGTGCCACGTGAGTAAATTGAACTAAGTACCACGTGAGTGAATTGAACTAAGTACCACGTAAGTAAATTGAACTAAGTACCAGAGTGTTCGTCTTTGTTGTTCGTCCAGTCACAACTTGTAATTTGTAACTGTACAATAAACTTGTACAATAAAGGCTTAAATTTTATAATAGCACAGTAATATTACAGAATTAAATATGATAGCGTGCTATTTAGTTTACGCCAATATTTACCGTCATCTTACGAGAACGCAGCCAATTGAACCGAATCGATTTTTATTGAATTAAAAATATTAGCATCGATTGCCGCGCAATCAAAGTCAAAGTCAGTTATTTTTTATTCTGTAAAATCACAAGGATCATTATAATCGTCAATCGTTGTAATCGATTCTAGATGCCAGTTTCTCGCGTTCATTGTACAAGAACTCCCAACTAACTGTAGCCCTCAGTCACGGTCTTGTTGGTTCCAGCGGTGTATCCCTCCCAGTGCAACTACACATCGGCAAGTGGCTTTGCACGACGAGCCAGCTACATATAGAGCACGCATGGCTCGTTCTAGTGCGGCTGCGGACGCACCGCGTGTGCTGGGGCATGCCATGCGAGGCACCGCCGCCTGACCCCGCGCCCACTGACCTACTCACCATGGCACATGCTGTGCTCACTAGCGAGTGGGGACACTCACTACCTCTGGTAACTACATATAGACCACGTGGTGCGTGCCATTGCACCTTATGGCGCATGCTGCGTGCTATGGCACATGTGGTATGGTATGGGACATGTGGCGTGCTATGGGACATATATCGTGTTATGGCACATGTAACGTACTATGGCATATGCAGCGTGCTTTGGCACATGCAGCGTGCTTTGGCACATGTAGCATGTTATGGCACATGAAGCGTGTTATGGCACATGTAAGTTGCTATGGCACATGCAGCGTGCTTGGGCACATGTAACGTGCTATGGCACAAGTAGCGTGTTATGGCACATGTAACGGGCTATGGCACATGTAACGTGCTATGGGACAAGTAACGTGCTATGGCACATGTAGCATGCTATGGCACATATAACTATTAAATATTTTTACCAAACCCAATTGAATAATCCAACTAAGGCAATACATATTAATTAATAGTGTAAGTTAATTGTGCACAGATCTGCTCTCACGGTGTGAATGCGATATTGAGTGTGTGCGCGAGCCGGCCGCGCGAGGCGGTGCATTGCTTGGCGCCCGTCATGCTACTGATGCCGCAGTCGCCGGACTCCGTCTCACTTACACCTAAGTATGTCTCTTTCACTCTACAGTGAGATTGAATCACTCCCTATTAGAATCCTTCACTTGCTCGTGTTTCATTCATGGTCGTCGCTTTAGGATTTAAAGCGACGACCATGAATGAAACACGAGTCTTTTATTCACTAGTTGCATAATATACTATTACTAGCCGTCGCCCGCGGCGTTGCTCGCGTTCTAAATAGACCCTTTAAAGTGTGTCTTTTCAAAATTCCTTTCTTAGTGCACCCCTACACTATATAAGGATCCTACCCTCCAAATTTCATACCTCTAGGACTTATGGTTTAGGCTGTGCGTTGATTATCAGTCAGCTTCAAAAGAGTTTTATATATATTGATTATGGCCAATGGTCAATTTTTATATTGCATTTCGGAGTACAACAAACCTAACAGATAAAATAAATGCCAAAATTAATTTTCCATAGTATTTAGATCGTACGTATTTTGCAGGTTTGCAGAATTATTTACGACTCTACTAAGTTGCGGTCCGAATCTGGTTCAACGAGCGTTAGGGCGCGGCGGAGCTTCCGGCTCGGAACTACTACTGAGACTGGTACTCAGCCAAGTCGACATGAAAGAGTGAGTTTATTTACTTTATACTACACTCACTTACTGCTTCGTCACTCAGCAGGTGGGATCGCGGTCAAACGCTAGCCTATAACTTGAAAATCCGAAATATATATTAATATAATGAAGTTTCGGTTGAACAAAGGAATCTCGTAAAAAAAATCACATAAAAGTTGAAAAAAAAATGCGTACCTACGTATTGCTTTTAAAAATGTGGAACAACTTTGTTTATATTTATAGGTACTTTGATCCCTCAACTTTTTGGGAGTGGTCTTATAGCATGGGAGCTAATGATAGTAATTTTACAGACCATACGTGTTTACTGCATGGCTTCACGCCCTGTGGAAAGTGCCGGCGGCTCTCAGTATACTGGACATCGCTGCTTTGGCTGTGCGCGACTGGTATACCATGGACGTCTATGCAGCCTCATTAATACAGGTAAAATAAAATATTCATATAGAACAAACATTAAAAAAATATTATTTTTGGGGTATTTTCAGATATTTTCCACATCCGGGAAGGGATGTGGGGAATATAGATTTTTACTTTGAATGGTACTATCTGCACCAACCTGTATAGTATTAAGAACTATTTTAATAATTTACATAATCTTTAATTACTTTAACTTTTTTATTAATAACTTTTCTTTTTACATACATGAACATATTTTGTACGATAGCTAATTTGGCATTATGTATAATTAATAATCATAATCGCTCTAATCACGAAACCGAAGTCAATTTCTTGTCATTATATTTACAAACGTAGCATTATCAAAGTCTTTTCAAACTAAAATAGGCACGTTCACATACTAAGAATCCTTACTAATATTATAAATGCGAAAGTAAGTCTGTCTGTCTGTCGCGCTTTCGCGCCAAAACTACTGAACCGAGTTAAATGAAATTTGGTACACGGAGCCTGAGGAAGGACATAGGCTACTTTTTAATGCGAAAAAAGGGTTTAAAGTGGTTGAAAAGGGAGGATGAAAAGTTGTATGGAAGTATCGTCATTTTAGAGCTAGAAGCTTGAAACTTATTTTTTAGTCCGTTGATTCGATACAATAAATATGACATTCAAAGTTTGTATAAGTTTTACCCTATGCTTCCCAAAGACACTATTCCACGCGGACGAAGTCGCGGGGCACAGCTAGTAATATAATAAATAAATAAATATTCACGGACACTTAACACAACGCCTTCTAGTCCCAAACTAAGCAAAGCTTGTACTATGGTTGTGTTAAGTGTCCGTGAATATATTTTTTTTTTATTTTTATTTATGGAAACTAGATGGCTGATAGAATACATACATATTTTTTTTTTTGTAAATACATACTTACATAGAAACACCCAGACACAGAACAAACATCTATGTTTACAACACACAAATGTTTGTTCTCGGTGGGGATCGAACCCACGACCCACAGCACGGAAGGCAGAGCTACTACCGACTGAGCAGTGACGCCTGTCACTATCTAATTGTATACCCACAGGAGACAAACGCGAAAGAGCACATAACGAACGCTGTTCGCTTCGCATTCACGTCTCCCCTACTATGTGAGTGCTTGCTTAGAGCCGCTCACTCGCACGAACTCAACTCACAACTATTCCCGGCTTTACTATCTGCGGTGGATAAGCAACGCGCTGCATCGCACAAAATACACGTCGATAACGCTCTACAGGTTAGTGGACACCGTATTGCGAGGGGATAGAGTGGAAAGTTGCATGGCTTAGCTAAGGAAACTTTTGAATGGAGCAGGTTATTTTCCGTGAATTTAGTTAAATTGCCACTGAATAAATATAAAAACGAAATAAACATTTTTTCTTGAATATGTCACAGAACGCTCTCTAGTTCCAAACTAAGCAAAGCTTGTACTATAGGAACTAGATTGCTAAATAAAAACTGCATGCTTAGATATTGAGCTTAGGTAGGTAAGCGAACTATTTTCAAGATGTTTTCTGAAATCAGAAATCAGAAATGAGAAACATTTATTCGCTGAATGTAAGTTTTAGGTAACATTGATGTTAAATGTATTAAAAGAGATCTATACATCCTACCAGTTATTGTCCTGGTGTGCAAACATTTTAACAAAATTAAATTCAAATACCTATACCTATTACAAATTACAATCATGTCAGTATCACTTTAGTAAAATGTCACTTATAACTAAAATATTCGTCAGTAGAGTAAAAGCAATTTAGCAGCAACCATTTGGAGAGTCTACGTTTAAACAAAGATAACGGCAATTCTTTAAATTCATCAGGCAACTTATTAAATATTTTCACAGCCACATTTATTCACATTTATTTTTATCACACACACACATTTATTTTCTTTCGCCTTAATAACATAGCACTGACTTCCTGACATCTCTTTGCTCTATCATTATCTGCCTACCCTTGTCCCACGCTAAGTGGGGTCGGTACAACATGTCTTCGTCTTCCACTATCCTCTATCAGCCGTCATCTCGGTGTTCACTCCTTTCTTTCACACAGTCCATCCATATTTTCTTTGGCCTACCTCTACTTCTACATCCGTCCACATTCATGTCTAGCACTCTTCTCGTAATATGGCTTTCTTCCCTCCTTTAATGTCTGCATAGGTTTCTTATTTTACATGTCACATTGTTTTTTTTTTATACGTGAGAACCTCTAATTGTTTCTCTAAAGTTTCTCTATATAGGTTTTCAAATATGTAAAAACTGTTAGTTCTCCAAAAACAAAATGCAAAATACCTTTCTTTACAGTTTTAAAACAAGCGCTCAGTACATAAAAATAGGTTTACTGCCCAAGAAACATATCCAACAACACCGATGCACACATGTTATCCTAATCTAACCTTTACTCCAATACACCCAAGGTTCAATATTCACAGAAAATAAACCCCAACCTATACTCGGAGGATCTGATAATCTACCGATGCGCGAGTGCGGCTTTAGTAGCTCCGTTCCAACACCCTTCACATTTGACGCTATGGAGACTGTTCTTCCATATATACTTGCAGAGACCGCACGACCGACCGTGAGTTTCAACACTTCTCGAATAATGCAAGGTTTACACGATGCCAGGGATTGGACCCAGTTATCTTGGTTTCGGACCCAGTCACTGCCAAAACGGCACAAAACTATTGTTTACATGCACCCAGTAACAAGTCAGCGCTGGACTGGGTTACTGTACTGCCATGTTACTGACCTACCTTAAACTAGAACGTTATAACAAGTGTGTCAATTGGTACTATAATAAGCTTATATTACGATCGGTATTGGATCGCTTTTTGAATGTACAACTTGGCAAAGAAACGAATCTCAAAAGGGCGGCGCTCTACAAGCCTTAAGTAACATAACAGTGAAAGGTACTGCCGAGTTAATGTGTACGAGTGTCAAGTAATTGCTAACGGTGCTATTTTACTGTAGGTGTCTACTAATAACCTGTGAGGATTGCATGTAAAGATCTAACGATTTGTTGTGCTTTGCGTTTCCACCGGAGCGCAACATGTTTCAAAATCCTTACAAAATCGTGTATTTTTTGTTATCCAGCTAGATCGGTAAACATCTACAGCTTGTAAGTGTTGCGAGATTTGCACAACCCAATCCATACAAGAAAATCCTTACAAACATCGGTGGAGACGCAAATCGATATCTTCACAAGAGTTGTGCATGTTTTATTGTGAATGTTTTTAGTTTGAAACCTACAGTAAGATTAATTTATGTATTTGTGTTGCAAGAAATTAAGAGATAATTTAAGCACGATCGGCTAGTACCGTTAGTTGTCCAAACTGTTTTGAACTAGTTTCTAGAGTAAGATCCAGTTTGACTTGGCCATGAAAGATATCCTTTTCTCTCTAATACTTATATCGTATCCACCAGCTCATCGGTTCCATGCGGCCCGTTATTCTTCAGCGGCATAATAAAATCTCGCGTGCTCTCTCAAATCAAGAAACGTCTGTTAGAAACAGCTGCGCACCATCACATCGAAGCGGATTCATACAAACCGCAACCTACCACATCCAACCAACCGCGCAATGTACTCGCAAATCCTCCTATTGTCGAGAATACCTTACTTCCAGCGTTGACTATCAGTGATTTGACGGGAGAGAAGAGTGATTGTAATGATTCTGATTCGGAGGAAAGTTGTCAGAATGTTACACTAGACGGCAGCACTGAGGAGGCTTTAGAGATGGAAAGGAAGAGATGTGCGAACATGGCGGCTTATCATTCTGGGGCTGAGAAGTAAGTGGAACTAATTATACCTATAGCAAGCAAGCAAGCTCGTGACCAACTCTGGTGACGGACTTTTTAGGCCGCCTTAAGGCCTCCGTCGTGGATTAACGACTGCTAGAGCCGGGACCGACAGTTCAACGTGCCCTCTGTGAGCAAGTGAGCAAGCCTAACCACGAGCGCTTCTATATTTATACCTACTAGGTACCGCCCGCGACTTCGTTCGCATCCCGTTGGATCCCGTTAATTTTCCGGGATAAAAAGTAGCCTATGTGTTAATCCAGGTCACGAACAATATATATTCCAAGTTTTAACCAAATCGGATCAGTAGTTTTTACGTGAAAGAGTAACAAACATCCATCCATCCATCCATCCATCCATAGATATAAAAAATAATAATATGTTGGTTGAAAATGTAGAGTTATTCTCCATTTGGTTAATTTCAGAATGGTACTTAAGTTTATCCGTTGGATAGACGACGGCGAAAGGGTTCAAGCTTCACCTCAGAATGCTGAAATCGCCTGGTTTATAACGCCACAGGTAAGCAGAGATTACAAACAAATTAAACAATATTTAGTCTACTATTATAAAACTGTAAAAAAGCTTTCAACTAAAATTAAAGATATGGATAAACTAAATATGCAGATCTACTAAATAAACGATTCTGATTGCGAAAATCGAGTTTGTCTGTTTATTTGTTCGCGGATCACGCCTTAACTACTGGACCAATTTCAATGAAACTTATACCATTTTAAGCCCCTTTTCCGGATTGAAACATAGGCTATATTTTATTGAACTCAAAGACATGGATTCTTAGATACAGCTTGAACTCTTTAAACCAAAAGCAGCCATTTGCTACGAGGTTCATCTTATGCTGGTTAACAGATATTTTGGTGGAAAGTTTTGCACGCGTACGAAGTCGCGGGTATCAGCTAGTTTATCATAAAATTCCATTATGAAATCCTAATAAAATCCTTGAAAACCAGTTTTAAGGAATCTCAGGAGAATTGCAGTTTGAAGTACACAGTTTGTTTCTCAATGTACCTATTTAGATTTTATGAACTGGAGTTCATACTCCAAGGTCTGATGATGACCAGCAATGATGAAGAAGATCCAAGGAATTTTTCATGGTCGAAGATTTTAAATATATAACAAGGTTTTATCCTACTAGGTGCCGCCCGCAACTTCGTTCGCGTCCCGTTGGATCCCGTTGATTTTCCGGGATAAAAAGTATTCTATGTTTTAATCCAGGTCACGGACAATATACATTCCAAGTTTCATCCAAATCGGATCAGTACTTTTTGAGCCAATTCGATACAAACATACTTACATATAAATCTTTCCTCTTTATAATATTAGTAAGTATAGAATGAATGAATGAATGAAAACGCTTTATTGTACATTAATAACACCAAAACATATTCATATAATATAAACAAAACAGGTTGCATTAAATGTACAAGCGGCCTTATCGCTCAATAGTGATCTCATCCAAGCAACCATTGGATGGAAAAAATAAATAAATAAATAAAATAAATATTCACGGACACTTAACACAACGCCTTCTAGTCCCAAACTAAGCAAAGCTTGTACAATGGACTCTAGATGGCTGATAGAATACATACATACATTTTTTTTTGTAAATACTTACTTATAATACATAGAAACACCCAGACACAGTAAAGGATTAGTATAGATGTTTTTGTACAGGCATTAGAAGAAGCATGGAAGACGACATTATCTCGTTGTCGTCCTCCTCCCGGGGCGCAACTAGACTCATTCCCCCGACCCGAGCCGCCTGTTGCATACAACACGCACATACCACTCACGCAGATACAGATTGCTATTGCCACCATACTGAACGTCAAGTGTCGCTCCAATATCAAGTAAGTGTATTTGGGGGTATCCAGGTGACATCAGACGTTTCACTCGGCTGAATGTTCACTCCAGTGAATGCTTCATTTTTCTATCATTCCATGTTCACACGGCTTAGCTGGAATGACTTAGAAAAGAACATTTACATCTCTTTTCATTCAAGATGTCGTCAAATAAAGTCGCGCGTTCGTCTGCTACAGGTTTCAAGACAAAATGGCGGAATGCGAGCGAACATTCACTCTTGTGTTCAGATTGTTCATATTTCGTTCATTCGGAGTGGGAGTGAAAGATGCGAATGAAAGTATCCAACATTATTGGATCGGTTCATTAATAAATTCATTCGGCACTCTTGTTTCATTTGGGGCTCAGACGAATCATTTCGAGTGAAAAATGCCGAATGAAAGACAAAGATAATCGAAAAGTGAACCGTCTGATACCGCCTTAACTGACGTCATTTTGGTGTTTTTTTTACACTCAGACCCCCATTTTGATGACTTGACTTGACACTGGCTAAATTGACTGTCGAAAATGACGGACAGAGGCCATAAATAGAAGAAGAATACCTATATATTTTGACAAATGAACTTTTTAGAGTCTTCCCTTCTTCACCGGTCATTTTTCATAACTGATCTACTCAGATCTCCGCCCTTTGTTGAAAGATTAGTAAACAAGAAAACGCCAATAAACATTGACATTGACAAATTCGTGGCAGCCCTAGCCACAGAACAGCCACAAGAAAAAGAAGATCTCTTGTGGCGACATCTAGTTTTGGTACTGAAACATTTTATAGGGCCAATCATTTTCGTTGAACTGGTAGGCCAGAGAAATCACCAGTTTGAAAAATAGATAAATTAAGTTATTTACAGACCGCTTAAGAGGAGAAAGCCTCAAATTCGAGAGATGGATGTTGCTCTAAACGACATGGGAACGCTACTTAGCAGGTTCGAGGAACTCCTGAAGGATATTAAAATATACGCAGAGTAAGTCTTATGCATGTTAATATTACAGTTGCCCTGACAGTGAAAATTTCGTTGATTCTTCACTATTGCAGAGCCCCGAGTCTGACTCGAGTTTCGACTCGAGCATAGCATACGCAAACGCATTAGCAAAGCGAGAAATTTTGTATGAAAACTGGATAAGCGCCGCTAGCGGGAGATTTGGGAATTGTGCAATTTCCAACAAAATATCTCGCTTTGCGAATGCTTTTGCATGAGCTATACTCGAGTCGAAAGTCAAAACAAATGCACAGACTGGGGGCTCTGGTCATCATCAAACTTTGGAGCATGAATTCCATTTTCAGAGCTGATGAATATCTTCATTGGAAACGGCTGCACCAATTTTCACCTAACATATCTAAGAATCATTTCAGATGAACCTTCTTTCTTACGAAATAACCGCATTGAAATTGGAGCTTTACTTTTAGAGCTATGAGGGGGATTAACCAGCTTTCTTTTGAAAAGACCGCATTCAAATCCGAGCCACACTTTCATAGCTAAAAAGGCACAGACAAACAGAAAAACAGACAGACAAAACATTGCCGTCAAAACAACCCTTGCGTTTTTAGGTCGGGTGTTAAAAATTTATCGACTGGGATACAAAAAGCCTACTAAGGGCGGATTCGACCAAACTATTTATACGCAGTTTAAGTCTTATACTGCGAATATAATCAATAATTACTCTAGTGATAAGAAACTTTTTGTTCTACCAAGTCCTATTCCAGGAAAAACTTGTCTATCCGAGAATAAATCGATATACTGCCAAAATCTATGGTGTAAACAAGTTATCTGTCGAATATTTTAATGGCGGCTGCTACATTTGACAAAACAGCTGTTGGTTTTCATAGATATTGACACCCGGATAATTTGTGTGCACATGTATTATTGTGTTGCGCTCTCTAAGCAATTGTTTTTTGAATTAAGTTGGTTTTTATGTATATACAGAATAACAATACTTAGGATTGGCTACTCTCAAGATTGCAATGGAAAAACAAAAACGCATTTATCTGAGAATAAAATCAAAGAGTAAAGTTATACAAGGGATACTTATTCAGGAATATCATGACTTTTGGACGAATCCGCCTTAACTGGGACGAGTTTAAGACGAGGATAACAAAAAATATTGTGCAGAACACATTTTTTTTATATCCTTCCCCGTCCCACTGCTGGGCAAAGGTCTCAAAGACTTCCAATGCTCCGTATCCCGAGCTTCATCATCATCAACCTATATCGGTCCACTGCTGGACGTAGGTCTCTCCCAAGACGCGCCACTGATCCCGGTCTTCGGCTCGTCTCATCCAGTGTTTGCCAGCTACATGTTTCAGATCGTCACCCCACCTAGCCGGAGTGCGTCCTACACTACGCTTGCCTAAACGCGCTCCACTCGAGTATTAGTTTGCTCCAACGATTGTCGGTTCTGCGGCAAACATGGCCGGCCCACTGCCACTTCAGCTTACTTATCCTCTGAGCTATGTCGACTACCTTGGTTCTTTGTATACCGAGCTTACCCCATGTCCTTTCCTAGGCGTTATGTTTGTCCCGCCAACGATTTCTCGGCTGACCCCAAAACAGCCGCATGAGCACGTTCTGCCCTAACCCTACTCTGTCTGTTACAGGAAATGGTCTACCGAAGTGAGTCGCATTTCATCTCTAGACAGCAAGTTGTGGGAGTTAGTTGCTACGTTGCGAACGCCACGCCCTCTACCGCCTGTCAAGAAACAATGCACTAACAAGTGTACACCTGTCACGTTCCATCCGAATGTGAGTTTCGCTTTGTGGAGTGTAATCCAGAATGGGTATTAAAAGCAAGATGGAATAGGGAGTTATATGATTTTGGGATCAAATAATTATGTGGGCAGAGTTCGAGTACATGTTTCTTAATAAGTTTTGTAGGCATCTTTCCGAAAAATATAACGTATTAAGCTATGCTTTATGGTCGCCTCTCCGAATACTATTTGATGAAAAGTATCACTAATCTACCTACCTATTTAATACCTATACATAAAATTTTAACAGCTAAATGACATGAATGTTTTATTCGAGCTATAAACCCACTAAGTAACTTTATCCACTGAGATCTAGGTATATTGTATCTATATCTACTATAGTTTATAAGAATTTGTTGTTTTCAGGCTGAAGAATGGTGCATATCTGCGGGTGCTGAACGCGGTATCAAAGAAAACCGGTAATTTAAATAAATAAATATTCTTGGACATATTACACAACGCTCTCTAGTCCCAAACTAAGCAAAGCTTGTACTATGGGAACTAGATTGCTGATATAATACTCAAATTTGTTTTTATATATTTTTTTTTGTAAATACATACTTATGATACCTACATAGTAACAGCCAGACACAGAACAAGCATCTATGTTTGTCCTCGTTGGGGATCGAACCCACGACCCACAGCACGGAAGGCAGAGCTACTACCGACATAGCCATGACGCCTGTCAATAAAAATTAATAAAATGCATGCTGCAAGTTTAGTTTGGCTTCATGCTTATATATACTAACAACGTAATTGTACAATTGGTGTGTTTAGTTTTTTTGATCTTAGCCTGAGTGCAAACTGGCCACCGACCACAGCCACTTGTAAATAATAAATAAATAATAAATATTCACGGACACTTAACACAACGCCTTCTAGTCCCAAACTAAGCAAAGCTTGTACGATGGGAACTAGATGGCTGATAGAATACATACATACATTTTTTTTGTAAATACATACTTATAATACATAGAAACACCCAGACACAGAACAAACATCTATGTTTGCCACACAAATGTTTGTTCTCGGTGGGGATCGAACCCACGACCCACAGCACGGAAGGCAGAGCTACTACCGACTGAGCCATGACGACTTGTGGCCTGTTACAGCCACTTTGTTTCCTTTTTCATACATTTTGTAGAGACTCGCCTGACACGTGTGGCCACGGCCACTCGCTACGTATTGTGAAACTAAAAGAAGTAGCGGTCGCAGGCCACCGGTAGCCGGTTTACGCTCGGCCTTATTTTTACGAATTGGGTGTCATCTAATATCATTTTTGCGCTTTCAATAATTGAATCTCTAAATAGTTTCGTTTGTGCAGGTTTGCATCCCTCACGGGTATTCGTCGTCTCACACAAGCGAGGCCATGCATGGCGCGAACTGCAGCCACTTTGCAAATTATCGCGAGGTATGTGTAACTATTTTTAACAATCAGAAGCGAAATTTAATAAAAAATATAAAACTGAACACATACTGGGTCTCTTGGGTATATTTCGAACGAAATTCAAATCAACAAGGTAAGGTTTTCCTAGCACGTCCGCACACCTCGACCGTCCGAGCAAAAGTGAAAGACGATCCGCCCCACTTATAACTCCAGACGTTGCGTCATCAGCTGCCATGAGTCAGAGGCCACGCCCCTGTTGGTATGATCTCCTCGTAACACTATATTAACTACTAGTGGCTCGCCCCGGCTTCGCACGGGTATTTAACAAAAATTACAAACCCCTACAAACCCCTAAAAACCCCTACCAAATCCTGAATGAGTTTATTCACAAAGAAAATTACAACGAATACAGTATTAACAATATTCAAAATATTTACAAAATACACATGAAACAGTTGAGCTATCTACAAACCGTTGAAAACGATTTATAGATAGCTCAACTGGTTTTGCTTAGAAACGGAGAAGTGTTCGCTGGAGCTCCCATCCTACCTACCTGACTGCTTAAACCAAACCTGCTCCTAGTATGAAGACTGATCGCAGATAATAAAACAAAAAAAAACATGTGTGTAATTCACACGTGGTACAAGTGAAACCTACGCGCGCGCAGAAACAAGTGTTTATTAATTATTTATTTTTATGTGTACATAACCAATATGCAGTACTTATTTAGTTAGAAAAGGTTCTATGCTCAGGTTGCCTAAATCAGAACTAGATGGCGTTGCTAAGTTTGGTCGGATCCTAGAACGCGCTATCAAAGTGTTTTGCGTTTTGTGGGGGTCTCAGTATGTGATCACTCTCGCCAGTCTCTGTCTCTTTCTATTCTTATGAATTTATGTGTCTGTCTCTTTTTACTGTCGCTTTTTCGTTTCATCGACTTTCAAATCACAACGATGCTAATGAAGTCTTCACTTCATCACTATCACTACATAGTATAAAGCAAAGTCGCTTCTCGCGTCTGTCCTAATGTCTGTATGTATGTATGATAGATAGATAGATAGATAATACTTAAAACTAAGTATAGTACAATGGGCGGCCTTATCGCTGAAAGCGATTTCTTCCAGGCAACCGTAGCATGGAAAGTAACGAGCGGAGCGGTAACGGAAGGCGGTGCACAAACAATGTAACGCAAAAAAAACTGTCAAAAGAGTGTTATGTACACAATAAAAATATACTACATAAAACTTACATAAATAAACTGCCTTAGATCTTTAAAACTACACAACGGATTTTGATGCAGTTTTTTTTTAATAGGTAGAGTGATTCAAGAGAAAGGTTTATATGTGTAAGATTAAGTGGACTGTATAAATTAAAACGATAAAATTAAAATACAATTACGAAAGAAACGATACGACAAGCCACAAACTAGATCCCGAAAAACCAGTAACCTATGGATACAGGGTGCAATGAAAGTGTCCCACGTACCTTGATATCCTGGAGGGCTCTCCTGAAGCGCCTGCCACACGTTTGGGTAGGCAGGTCCGTCCGATCGTCCAGATACTGACTAGCTAGATTTCTCCTTCGAAATCTTCAGGGTTCCGCAACCGCTACGTTCAACACTGGCTAGGGCTCCTACGTAGGCTCACTTAACTACACACTATCTGAATGCACAGGAAGGCTAACGAGGATGCTAGTTTTGTGGTAATACTCGACACGACAACGATATATTTTCGACAAGAGTCTCAATATGATACTGGTTTTAGATCGAAACGTTAATTACGAAATATTTCCGTTACACCTTTTTTTATATGAATGAACCCTGTATTTTAACCAATAGGGGTTCAGTGACCTGCGTGACCTATATTAGGTGATGGACAGAATGACGCGCGAATGCGTCAACTTGACAATGACAGGTGTCAAAACTGAACATTCCGACCACCAAAATACACAGTATTTTCACTAAGTTATTAATAACTCAACAAGTAAGGTGAAAACAATACGAAAAATTTACGAAAAACGATAACAAAAAAAAATACGAAAACAAAAATATTTAAAATCAAAGTAATATTAATTGACAGTACTTATTTTTAACACATTTAACGACAAAACAAAAGGGCGCTTTAAAACCTAACATTAGGATGTTGCACTCTGGTCTGGAAGCGGCATTGGAAGTATGCAGAGTTTTACAACAGGCCGTTTACAGTCACCCGTAGCGGTTCGAAGAGTAACGACTCTACAGGTTTTGTCAGCACCCATATGGAGCTGTGTTACGCGGCCGAGTTTCCATTTCATTGGGCTGCATTGTTCATTTACAATTAATACGAGCGTCCCGAGAGCAATGTTAGGCTGTGCGTCTGACCATTTATGACGCTGTTGGAGCGTATGCATATATTCCAGATGCCATTTTCGCCAAAAATCTTGGTGCATTTTTTGGATTAACTTCCAACGATGAAGTACACTTATTTTGGCATCAACTAACGACATGTCCGATGGAAGAATAGTTAATGGTTCCAACGTCAAAAAATGTCCTGGGGTTAAAACTGATAGGTCGTTTGGATCCGAACTAAGAGGGGACAATGGCCTCGAATTAAGCAGAGCCTCGATCTGTGTCAACAATGTATTAAATTCTTCGTACGTCAGGCGTTGCAAACCAACGACACGGGCAAGATGGGTTTTCATGGATTTCACACCAGCCTCAGCTAAGCCTGAGAAATGTGGGCTGCCTGGCGGGTTGAATACGAAATCCACTTGCTCAGTTTGAGACGCCTGAGACATCAGATCCTTCAATAAATTGTTAGCTCCCACGAAGTTCCTCCCTTGATCGGACACCAACCTAGAGCAACGGCCTCTGCGGGCCATAAAACGCCTAAGGCATGCCAAATAAGCCTCAGACGTGAGCTCGGATGCGAGCTCTAAGTGCACTGCCTTTGTAGCAGTACACACGAAAACACACACGTATCCTTTGTACGTGCGTACACCTCGACCACGTCCGAGCGAAATGTCGAACGGGCCAGCGTAATCAACTGAAGCAGACGAGAAGGGCTTCAGCTGACTAATGCGATAAATGGGCAACTCTCCCATTCGAGGAGGGTCTGCTAGTCGAGGGCTTACTCGAAAGCATTTGACACATGACGAGATCACTGATCGAATAGCCCTTTTTGGCGACAGGATCCAAAAGTCTTGGGCGAGCAGATTTTGCAGCGTTTGTAACCCAGGGTGCAAGAATTTACGATGGTATTCGTCAATGATTAATGCAGTGAAACGATGCGTTCGAGGCAGTAGCAACGGATGCTTTTGGTCATAGCCCAGCTGGCTGTGGGAAAGGCGACCACCCACCCTCAATAGCCCATCTGCGTCTAAGAAAGGGCACAATTTTCGAATCGCTTTCGAAAGCGAACGTGATTTATCCTTTGTAATAGACCGAATTTCAGATGCAAATGCGCCTTCTTGCACATGTTTTACAAGGAAGTTTGTGACGTTATTCATTTCAGCGCAGGACAAAGGACCAACTGACCGAGCGTTTGGGTTTTTTAAATTGTGCATATATCGAAAACAATATGCTAGAACGTTGGCAATCCGCTTGTAAGAGGAGAACCGATTTAGCAAGCCATCGACAAAGGCGGCATTATTAGCCGTAAATAGGCTTAAAATCTTTTGTTCCTCCAGCGCAGATCCATCGTTCAAGCACGACGATTGCGGCCAATTCGCTTGGGGAAGAGAAAGCCATGTTGGACCCGACCACCATGCTGTACACTGTACCAACTCAGCAGGCAGCAATCCACGCGAGCCATGATCTGCTGGATTGTCAGAAGTGGACACGTGCTGCCAGCAATCTGGAGGTATATTGTCCTGGATTTCTGTCACTCGATTGGCGACGAAGGTTTTCCAACGAGATGGACAAGATCTGATCCAAGTCAAGGCTACACTCGAGTCAGACCATGCGAAAATATTATCGAGACTATGGATTCCTTCGAGCGACACAGCGACAGACGACATAAGCTCTGACAGAAGTACAGCTGCCATCAATTCCAATCGCGGGATTGACCGTTTCCGAAGAGGAGCCACCTTGGATTTGGCGCAGCACAAGCGCACTACGATTGACTGATCCTCACGAATTACACGACAATAAATCACGGCGCAGTATCCACGTTCGGAAGCGTCACAGAAGCCGTGAAATTGGAGAACTTTGAAGCCAAGAACCATCCGCCGGGGCAAGGATACAGAACTCAACGACGATAACTGAGTTTTAAATCTGATCCACTCATGCGAAATTTCTAGTGGTGCGTCCTCATCCCAGTCCACGCCAGCCAGCCACAACAGTTGCATAATATACTTTGCGAGGAATACAGTAGGCGATAACAACCCTAGCGGATCAAAAATCCGAGCTATGTCCGACAGAATCGACCTTTTCGTGCATCGACTATTAACTGCTTCCGTTTTGAATGTGAGCTGATCTGCTTTAGGAGACCACAACATGCCAAGAATCTTCAGAGATATATCTTGAATGTCTTCGAAGTTGTGGAACTGTTCCACGTACAAGTCTGAAGAGGCCAACCCGTCGAAGAAATCTTCATGATTGGAAGTCCACTTCCGAAGATGAAGACCCGCTGACGACAAGATTTTTAGAAGGTCTCCACGAATGCGAACAGCTGATTCTACGGTGTCCGATCCAGACACAACATCATCAACGTAAGTATCCCTCTCTAGTACTGCTGCGCCAAGTGGAGCGCGGGTTGCAAATTCTTTCGCCAATCGAGCAATGCACCATAACGCCTGATAGGGGGCACACGAAACACCATACGTCACTGTTAACAATCGAAAGTCTCGCATTGGCTGATCCGAAGATGCTCGCCAAAGGATGCGCTGATAGTCAGCGTCTGCGGATGATACGAGAAACTGACGGTACATTTGCTTTATGTCCCCAGTGAACACAACAGCATGCCAACGGAATCGAATCAGAAGATCGAAAATACTCTTCTGTAGTTTGGGACCAGGCAACAACACGTCATTCAAAGACCGGCCTTCCGCGTCCGTGGCGCTAGCATCGAAGACTGTTCGAAGCGGCGTGGTTGCTGAACCAGGTCGCAAAATCCCGTGATGTGGGATATAATAAAAATTACCGACATTCGACGAAGGTGGGACGACCTCTTCCATATGGCCGCTCTTCAAGTAGTCATCCATGAAGTCCACATAAGCAGCCTTAAACTTAGGGTTTACGTTGAACTTCCTTTCTAAATTGAGAAAACGTTTCATAGCAATTTCTCTAGAATTCGAAAATAAAGGCTTGTTTTGAGGGTCAATAAATGTGAGAGGTACCACTAGCCTACCTTGAGGAGTTCTACGACAAGAAGATCCCATGTAAGTTTCACAGGCCAACTCCTCTTTGGACAGAGCTATGGGTTTGGGTGGATCGAGAGTTTCCAATTCCCAGAACCTCCTAATCGAGTTATCGAGAGTCAAGTTCGACACGAAAAAACAATTTTGTTGATTATTTACAGAGTTGCGTTGTAAACCAGAAGAACCGGTAGAAACCGCGCACTCCCCCATCAATATCCACCCGAAAATAGTGGGGATAGCGACGGGTTGACCATGTCTACCTTTAATTAGACCAGGCAACAAGGCTGAGGCGAGGACGTTGACACTGACCAACATGTCAACTGGTCCTGGTTTGTTGAAGTCAGGGTCAGCGAGATCCAACCCCTTAATATGATGCCATGACGAAAAATTAATTTTCCCAGCTGGCATATCTGAGCAAATTGTGGGAAGCACAGACGCCTCCAGCGACAGTGTGTTGGAAGAGTCCCCACTTTTAGAAACTATCTCGCAGTGGACCGATCCAAGTATGTCAGTCGATACTTGACCTATGCCATTTACCGACTGATTACAATAACTAATTCTCAATCCTAGGCGCTGTGCACATGCCTTAGTAATAAAATTGCATGCACTAGCGCTGTCCAGTAGAATGCGTGCTCGAACAAATTTCTTAAATTTATTTTTAACTAACACTATAGCCGTCGAAAATAAAGCTTCAGTGTGTGGAGCATAAGCGGCCAATGCAACTTGAGACGTTGAAGGTTGTGGTTCGGGTGCAACTTCACCAAAATGTAGCAGCGCATGATGATTGTAAGGGCACTTATTGCATTTTATTTTAGATGTGCACCGCTTAACTGTATGAGAAGGACTTAAGCATAAAATACACAACCTTTTCTCCTTTGCTAGCTGAAATCTCTCAGTGGCAGAACGCTTGAGGAAATTCGAACAATTGTTTATTTTATGTCCTACCTCAGCACAAATTACACATTCCTCTTTTGGTGCCACTACCAGAGATGATTTATTATGTTTCACTGTAACCGGCTTTTGGACCTGCTGTTTATGACAATTTTCCAACGCACGAGAACGTTTATCAATAAAGGACATGATATCATCGTACTGGGGTATGTCAACATCAGAATCCAACTGCAGTTCAAAGGCTTCCCGAGAAGCGACATCCAATTTGGACCAAACCAATTGAAACAACATGAAATCTTGGTTTGGTAGATCATATTTTGAAAGAATGGCCATATTCTCAATAAATGTTCGATGCACTCGTTGCAATTCTGAACTACTTTTGTTCTTGACACCCTCACAATTTAGGAGCTTGTCATAGAAACTAACAGCAATATTCCTTTTTTTGTCATAATATTGCATGAGGGCTCGATAAGCTAACATGTAACTCTTATCCGACAACGGGTAACTTTTAATCAGGTCATACGCAAAACCCTGCACACTCGATAGTAAGTAATGCAGTTTCTCCACATCAGGCAAATCTCTTTTATGAATTAGCGAATCGTATAAATCTTTAAAAGACACCCAGTTCTCCAACTTACCATCAAAGGGCTTAATGCAAATTTTCGGTAACTTGGCAAGATTACTGGATTTATTTATTCTAACCTCGGGTTTGCGTAACCGGCACAAGATATTACGTACTTTTTTGTCAAAGTCGATGGTATAAGAGCATTCGGCTCTTTGATCCAACACAGACACCTTTGCTAACACCCTTTTTTGTGCTGTGTGAAACTCATTAACTATCGGCGAAACATCATCCTCACAGACACCGCTAAGATCCGATGCATCCAGTAACTCGATCCTCATCTTAGCATAATCGCGCGTGATTCTGTCTTGATCACCTAACAAGTCATACTCATCACCCTTTCTCGATTCATCTTTTTTCGATTCACCCTTTTTCGATTCTGTAGACATTGTGTTCTATTGTTTTACAAGTGTACAAAATAAAACAATAGAACAAGTAGGTAAACAAAGAAGCGAAATCACAGACTATTTTACGTAAAGAATGAATGAAATGAATGAACGTTATGAACGGTTTGTTAGTGTCTTTACAACCGTCAGTTACACTGACAGTTACGAAACGACAACAAAAAACTGATAGTGAAACTGACTAACAGCTAACACACCGTCAAGCAAACTACCAACAAACAAAAAATAAAATATCAAACGAAATTATTGAACGAAACTTTACACGACATACAGGGAAGCCTACCCTACGCTTTTATTAAATTTCCAACGACAAATTGAAATAAAATAAAACGACACGCAAGTATGTAGGACTTCTGGAAAATGTTTCGTAATCAACTAAAAACTAACCAAAACGACTACAAAGTGTTTTGTGGATTAATTAACTAAATAGCAATGGACAAAATATGCCGTAGATCACCTTGGTAATATTATGAGTGATCCACGGACGAAATGTCCTTAGGTTAATTTTACAAATAAATCAGCCTAATATAAACCGAAAATGTTCATAGGTTGCTTTATCAATTAAATCCGGGTCGTAGGACCAAAATGTACGATTAAGTGGACTGTATAAATTAAAACGATAAAATTAAAATACAATTACGAAAGAAACGATACGACAAGCCACAAACTAGATCCCGAAAAACCAGTAACCTATGGATACAGGGTGCAATGAAAGTGTCCCACGTA
This sequence comes from Eulithis testata, assembly GCA_947507515.1. Lineage (NCBI taxonomy): Eukaryota > Metazoa > Arthropoda > Insecta > Lepidoptera > Geometridae > Eulithis > Eulithis testata. The sequence goes on along the minus strand of OX382202.1, from coordinate 9,817,353 downwards.
CCTTGATATCCTGGAGGGCTCTCCTGAAGCGCCTGCCACACGTTTGGGTAGGCAGGTCCGTCCGATCGTCCAGATACTGACTAGCTAGATTTCTCCTTCGAAATCTTCAGGGTTCCGCAACCGCTACGTTCAACACTGGCTAGGGCTCCTACGTAGGCTCACTTAACTACACACTATCTGAATGCACAGGAAGGCTAACGAGGATGCTAGTTTTGTGGTAATACTCGACACGACAACGATATATTTTCGACAAGAGTCTCAATATGATACTGGTTTTAGATCGAAACGTTAATTACGAAATATTTCCGTTACACCTTTTTTTATATGAATGAACCCTGTATTTTAACCAATAGGGGTTCAGTGACCTGCGTGACCTATATTAGGTGATGGACAGAATGACGCGCGAATGCGTCAACTTGACAATGACAGGTGTCAAAACTGAACAATATGTATAATACATCATCATCACCCGTGCGAAGCCGCTAGTCAAAAATACATTGGTATTGTTGATTGTCAGGAGGATAAAGTCAGACACAGACGCAGTGCGAGTGATGGAACGTGTTTGGAAGTGCGCGGGTCAATGTCCGCCTTGTACTGCGGCGCACTCCGCGCTTACCGCACTGTTCGTGCAACTGGCTGAGGTAACACAACTATAGTAGGTGCCAAATAACACCGCAATGCGGGTCATTCACCCACCTTCACCTCGATGTCGCAAAATTCAATTTATGTATGGTAAACAAACAGTACTACGAGATTCAAGCGATTACCGTCTTAGCGACAGTTTTGTATGGAAAGCGACAGAATTAGCCATTCATAAATTTGAATTTTGCGACATCGTGGTGAAGGTGGGTGAATGATCTGTATTGCGGTGTTATTTCTTCCTCTTCCTGCCCTTATCCCACTAGGTGGGGTCGGCACAACATGTTCTTTTCTTCCATTCTCCCCTATCATCCGTCATCTCAGTATTCACTCCTCTCATATTTATATCATCTTTTACACAATCCATCCATCTTTTCTTGGGCCTACCTCTTCCTCTATATCCATCCACATTCATACTTAGCACTCTCCTCGTAACATGACTCTCTTCCCTCCGCATGACATGCCCATACCACGCTAACCTGTTGCTCCTCATTTTCTCCGTCACTGGTGCTACTTTCAAACTTCCTCTAATGTACTCATTCCTAATTTTATCCATCCTTGTCACTCCGGATGGATAAAACTTGCGGTGTTATTTGGCATATACTAATAACAATAATAAGAGCGAAAAGTGGTTTGATTCTTGTCAGACCATCTCAAAAGTATCTCAACAGTATTAGTGTCACATTTATTTAGTTATATAAACATCAACTTAACATAATAATAAACATCGTGAGGTCTGGTTTTTTCTTAGTAAATAGGATAAATCAGAGAAGTGGCAACAATTGGTGGGGGTGCCAAGATTAGGGTAGATTACCCCAAAAAAAAAGCCAAAAACTAAAAATAAAGATGTTGATAAACGAAATATGCAGAGCCACTAAATAAACGCGACTGATTCCAAAAATCGAGTTTGTCTGTTTGTTTGTTTGCGGATCACGTCTTAACTACTGGAGCAATTTTAATGAAACTTCTACCATTCAGAAGCCCTTTTTCCGGATTGAAACATAGGCTATATATTATTGAAATAAAAACGTGGATTCTTAAATACAGCTTGACCTCTCTAAACCAAAAGCAGCCATTAGCACGAGGTTCATCTTAAGCTGGTTGACAGATATTTTGGTCGAAAGTTTCGCACGCGTACGAAGTCGCGGGTATCAGCTAGTTACGTATAATATTAACAAACCTAAACGCGCGTGGCGCTGCGATAAGATAAATCATAAATCATCATTTAGTCATATTGGGTTAATACACGTCAAGTTAATAATCGCAGTTATTCATAATTTTCACAATGTATTTGTAAATATAGTCTCTACACTACATTGACTTCCTTCCGCTCGTGGCATAGCTTGCTTCACCAATTATCTGAGTCAAGCGACGTTCTGCACGTTCACTATTTGGATGAGTTTCCGTTTCCGTGCTTCGGAGGGCACGTTAAACTGTCGGTCCTGGCTCTAGCGGTCGTTAAGACATGACAGAGACCTTAAGGCGGCCTACAAACTCAGTTACCAGAGTACGCCACTAACTCATAGGAGCTTGCTTGCTATTGACTGCCTTGAACTTAACCGATCATCTTTATAATGGTCCCACGCAACATTGAACGCTACGGCAGACAGGCGAGCCTTAATAACCATTACTTGTAGTACCCGTTTTCTATGTTTCATTATTCACTTAAGGCGTATGTATAAGGCAGACAACCCTCTCGCTCGCACATTTCAACATTTTTGAAGATATAATTCATCTAAATGTAAAACTTGTTTAAATCAATGTGATATTTTTACTGAACCTTTGCATTGTTATTCTCTCGACCCTGAAGCTCTGCAATTTCACATAATTACATTTAGTTATATTATATCTTCAAAAATGTTGAAATGTGTGAGCGAGAGGGTTGGTCTGCCTTATACATACGCTTCAAATAATTATGACTATCATAAGTATTTTACTTCCAGCGCTGGGTAATCCACAAAGGCCGGCTGTGCTACGATTTACTATCTAAATACGTGGTGTGCAGATGTTCGTTCCTCCAGCAGTCGTTGTGCGGCTCGCTTGTCTCGCCGCGACGGCTGCACGACGCGGACTGGCCACACGTATACATTACGGTGCTCAATAGCAACCTGCCAGAGCATACTATCTTCAGCTTTCTATCTAGAGTGAGTACTGTTTTTAGCAAGTTTCGTTAGCTCTGTTGGCAGTGAAGATCCTACTATTCTTTTCTTCTAAATATATAAAACTCTTTTGAAGCTGACTGATAATCAACGCACAGCCTAAACTAGAGTCCTAGAGGTATGAAATTTGGAGGGTAGTATCCTTATATAGTGCAGGGGTGCAAAAAAGGAATTTGCAAAAGTCACACTCTAAAAGGTTTCGAACGCGAGTAACGCCGCGGGCGACGGCTAGTAATATTATAAACGTGAAAGTTTTTTTTTATATTGAGTAGACCATCATTTGATTTTAATCTGATGGTAAGCGACGATGAAGCCGACGATGTAGCGAGATGGTCTAGAAGACACTCTTGCCTTGAAGACATTCAGATTATAATATATGTATAAGTTTGTAAGGATGTGTGTATGTTTTTCTCTTTCACGCAAAAACTACTGATCCGATTTGAATGAAACTTGGAATATATATTGTCCGTGACCTGGATTAACACATAGGCTACTTTTTATCCCGAAAAATTGACGGGATCCAACGCGAACGAAGTCGCGGGCGGCACCAAGTTAAAAATAAAATACGTTTGCAGTTTGAACTAAGCCGCTGGAAAAAAACCGCAGACAAACCCCAACGCGAGACAATGATAAAGGCGCTATTCATTGCCGCCCAACGTCCAATCACCGAGAACAGCGAAGGAGTCTTGTTAGAGCTGATCGGTGTGCATACAGCTTTACTGGCTACTGCATCAGATCTGGTTTGGTTATTGAAGAATGCAGCTACTGTCTCTGTGTCTGGTGATCTACCGCCTCAGTATTGGAAGCATTTGAACGAGGCTGTCGGCAAGCATGCTGTTAATATGAGTATGGACGATGTAAGTACCTATCCGTCGCTATTGGTGACCCCCAACTAAAAGCCAACCCCTAAGACTGAAACGACACTCTTTAAACACCGCTTAAAATTGTCCTGCCTCTTTTCGCCCATTAGATGGCAATAATTTAAGCATGAACTTGCCTTTCAGTATTCGGGCTAAACCGTCGCTATTGGTGACCTCGACTAAAAGCCACCAATTTCTACCAAACATAACTAAGAACCATCTTAAATCAATTTCTTAAATAATCTCTACCTTTGTTGGTTCTACCTTGTTTTGTAGAGAGAAAATAAACGATTTATTTATTACTAGCAAACCGTCCCGACTTCGCACGGGTACTTGATAAAAATCTAAATTTTTTTAGGACGTTTTTTACTACTTGTGTTAGACTTTTAGTAAGGATTCCAATTATTTTTTTTTAAATATAATGTAGCCTATGTCATTCGGGGTTAGTGTAGCTTCCTAACAGTGAATTTTTCAAATCGGTCCAGTAGTTTCGGAGCCTATTCAATGTAAACAATCAAATCTTTCCTTTTTATAACATTATCGTATAGAAGTATAGATATAGTTTATTAATTTTACATCTCTCATATTCGGTAAGTAGGTCCTTATTACCCCCAAATGGGGCTTGTATGTGACCAATTAGCGCAGGCACACATACAAATACAAATACAAAAAACATTTATTGCCTCAGTAGGTATTATAAAAGGTTATAGTTAACAGTAACTTCGAAGAGGGCAAAAGGGGTAAATTCAGCATAAACTGGATGCTAGACATCCAGCGCATCCACATACGTGAGTTCCTCAAATTACTTACCGCCCTAGGGTTTTTCTAGCTACATTATTACCCTAGAGCGCTAATTGGTCACCTACAAGCCCCATTTGGGGGTAATAAGGACCTACTTACCTCACAATCGAGATGTAAAGCAGAGTAGTTAGCTCGGGTGTAAGCGTCAATTGCCTTACAGCCCTTGGCTACTAATCTACTATTATTTCCAGCTAAGTCATATATTCCGCGCCCTAGGGCCGATATGGCGCGACGCTCGCTCAGATAACCGCGAGCGGCACGCAACATACGCAGAGCACACGGCGAAACTACTCTCTATACTGATGCGGGAGTTTGTTACTGCTGGAATTAAACTTACTTATACGCAATCTAGAAGTGAGTCTTATTTAGAAAGGTACAAGGCTGGTTTTAGATTGAAGCTTCATAAATCGCTGCAAAAGTCTCTGTTTCTCCAGCTAAAATGGGTCCCAAACCTGTTGTAGGCTTAGATTTTTCATTAAAAAAACCTTGTCAAAGAGAAAATTATTTAATGAGAAATAGTTTATTCCAGCCTGTATCATTATCGTCTTTCAGAAGGAAAACTATAGGAAACTTGTAAAAGTTAACCGAATCCGAGAAATTAAATAAAAACCACAATTATTATGTGACCAGGCTAACCTGAACCGTATTGTTATTCAAAGACCTACAAATGGGAGTTCATGTTACATCGCCTTTTTGATAGTAAATAACTGGTTATGGATCGAATTTTTCACCTTACATCACAAAGATTCTTTCACTCGGAACACTACTTGCCTAATTATTTTACTACTTTTTCGATATAGACAGCTTCTACGCAATTTTTTTTATTATGTTCTCAAAACTGGACGTTACACTATATAAGAAACATACAGTTGTACTAAAATTAAAAGATACCTACATAGGCAAGCGTACGTACGTTCTAGATGAGAATGCCACATGCAAAATATTTACGTAAAAAAATGTATACAAGTATTCTATCAGCAATCAGCAAAGTATTTCTATTCAGTCTATAAACAAATTTTTAAATTATTTTAGTTTGCAACTACGCCTTTACGGAACTATCAGTATCATGGCGTCCGTGGGTGGTACCACCGTCTATCTTGCCACAGCCCGCCTCCGGGTCACAACACTACGTCAACATGATCAGGGAGTTCTACCATTGCATTAAGCATATCATGGATGACTTGCCGGGTGAGTTACTAGTACCATTAGTACTTAAACACGGTGTAACATAATCCTACTAATATTATTATCGTGAAAGTTTGTAAGAATGGATGGATGGATGGATGGATGTTTGTTACTCTTTCACGTAAAAACTACTGATCCGATTTGGATGGAACTTGGATTATATTATTGTCCGTGATCTGGATTAACACATAGGCTACTTTTTATCCCGAAAAATCAACGGGATCCAACGCGACGCGAACGAAGTCGCGGACGCCACCTAGTTACCGTATAAGCCCGAAAGGGGGATATTGTACAGGTCATGGCGAACAGTGTTTGTTCTACGAGTTTTGAGGTTTCTCATTCGATGTTTTTCATTCATGAAATGCGCTCGTTGTATGAGAACAAAATTAAATATCTCGCGTGCGCATCCTAGCCCTGCTAGTCTAGTTATAATAATAATAATAATAATAAGTTTATTATTGGAAAAGAAACAAGGCACAAGTTAGTAGAAAACGATAACATCCGCAGAAGTTCAAAAAAACTGTGTCGCGAATATTAACGCCCTCCTCCAGTTTACAATATCCAAAGCATAAATAGGTAGGTATAACTAGGTTGACTCTAAATTTAAACAATTATGACAAAAGTAGATAAAATAAACTAAGTGTAAGTGTAGGTATGTGGAGGTACGAGATATGGGTTTGAGGGTGTGTATATGTATGTGTGCGAGAGGCTGGGTTTGTAATGGTGGAGAGTGTGAGAGGGGGTGTTGGATGTGTGTAAAGTGAATGTAATTTGAGCAGAGTGAAGGCGTGAAAGTTATGATCTTTTCGACCATCCTTCAAAGATTTCTTCCATCCAAGTTTCTCATCAGTAAGCCCCTCCCAGATACATTTATTCCTGATCAAGGCACTGAGCCTGTAGTCTGAGTTTTGTTATGTTGGTTTGCGACAAGCGATAATCGAGAAACTCTCCGTTTTTGTATGGAGAAAAATAGTTGGCAAATCTCCCGCTAGAGGCGCTTATCGAATTTTCATACAAAACTAGCCGTCGCCCGCCGCGTTGCTCGCGTTCTAGACCATTTAGGGTGCGAGTTTTCAAAATTCCTTTCTTAGTAAGCCCCTACACTATATAAGGATACTACCCTCCAAATTTCATACCTCTAGGTCCTAGATCTATGAAATTTGGAGGGTAGTCCTAGAGTCTAGGACTTATAGTTTAGACTGTGAGTTGATTCTCAGTCAGCTTCAAAAGAGTTTTATATGACGGCAGAATGGTTATTTTTCATCACCAACATCAGACATGGTTAGACTAGACTGCTTTTCTCAGTGGGCGTAATGCGGGTAGGAGTCGGTACAAATGAAAACGTATCAAAACAAATCAAATTAAAATGGCCACGAGCTAAGCAAACAGGAATAGTACTTTGAATATTCTACGACTGTATAACTATACTCCGTTCGCGGAGACAAGCTAATAGAGCGCGCGCTCTCTTGCACTATTGTATGAAAATGAACAGGATAGAGCGCTCGCTCTCTTGCTCTAATTGTATGAAAATGAACAGGATAGAGCCTTGATAGAGCGCGCGCTCTCTTGCACTATTGTATGAAAATGAACAGGACGGGACGATTTCCCTATTAGCTTGTCTCCGCGAACGGAGTATAGGTAGGTATTCGCAACTACGGAACGCGGACAGTTTCTACGCGACCGCACGGTTCAACCGATGAAGCCAGAATGTGTTGCGTGCCACCTCCGCACGCAGTGCCCCGTCGTCGCTTGGTGACGTAGACTCCGTCGAGCGCCATCTGTTGTGCGCTGGCGTTCCGAATAATCAAATGAGTGACCGTGTTACCAACTTCATTACGACATATATATATTTATGATATCTCGCAAGTCGCTTGTTAAAACTCATACTACGGACACTGATAGCGATTGCTTGTACTCACAGACGCGGCACCATTAGCCTTGCAGAATACATTGATGTGGTCGATCGACATGTGGCTGGAGGTGCCTAAGGATGCTGTGACACGGACGATGACGGCAGCACTGCTAGAGCAATTGGCGCAGCTGCCGTGGAACGAACATCAGTGGTTCACTGCTGATCTAGCATATCGAATTAACAGGGTAACTATACACACACATTGTTTATATATTACTCTATACTAATATTATAAAGAGGAATGATTTTTATGTATGTTTGTAACGAATTGGCTCAAAAAGTACTGATCCGATTTGGATGAAACTTGGAATATATATTGTCCGTGACCTGGATTAACACATAGGCTACTTTTTATCCCGGAAAATCAACGGGGTCCAATTGTAAAACTGTAAAAAATGTATTCCAAATTTCAGCCAAATCGGACTAGAAATTGCAACTTTTATTGCACAAGTATAATGTGATTGAAACACAAACATCCGAATATCTAAACATTTGTTTGTTCTTTTCACATAGATATAACATTACAGAACATATTCCATTCCAATGAGTTATTCTAGTACTTAAAAAATAGCATATATTTAAAACAAAAAAACATATTACATAATATGTTTTTTTGTATGTACATACATACTTACTTATTTATAAACTTCAACGTAAATTTAGATACGTTGTCAAATGAATATTCCTAGATCAGAAAAACTCAATTATATCAACAACAAAATAAACATCTGAATACTATTAGTGGTACTATCCAGGTAGAGGCCTTTGTCCAAAAATAGACAGAAATCCCTGATAATGATAATGAAATTTTTTAGTAGATCTTACAATTAATTAATTATGTTTTTAAATTATTACAAATTTCACATAATTTTATGAAGTAATTAATTGTGTAATTATTGTTAAAGGGAATAAATGGCTTAGTTATTTATTTTATTTATGCAGGTATGGGAACAAGGAGAAGTAATAGAGCGTTGGTGCTGTGAACGATTCGTTGCCACCAAGACGGATACCTTCCTTATGGGCCTGCAAGAAGCAAACGTAGACGTCGAAACATTCCTATCGTATCTACTGCTTGTACTATGCGGTAGTGTGTATGTTACTGATTTGGAGGTAAGCAAAAATGAGCGTTGTCGCCTTGAGTTAGAGTTTTTTTATTTAAAATAAATAAAATAAATAAATATTCACGGACTTAACGCCTGCTAGTCCCAAACTAAGCAAAGCTTGTACGATGGAAACTAGATGGCTGATAGAATAAATACATACATATTTTTTTGTAAATACATACTTATAATACATAGAAACACCCAGACAAATTGCTATAAAAATATATTTGCTTGAAATAGGTACACAACAGGTAGGAAACAAAATTTTAACTTTTTTTTTTTTTAGTTTAGATTGAAAGGGTCTGGGGAAAATTGGCGAGTGCCCAGCGGGCCTAAGATGCGCACCGCGAGATATTTGTCATGTCGTTCTGTCAAAATGTAAGCATTTAGTATCAGTTTAGGAACTATTGCATTATCTGTGGTACTTAATGATATCAACAAAACGCGCCATAATGTACACTTTTGACACTTCTTAGTCGTCGTACCTCTCTGAGGACGAGAAATTCTTAGTCATGCAGAAATGTCACAAGTTGAAAATTCAAAGGCGCGGTTTCTCGACAACATTACCACAGATAATGCAATAGTTCCTGAACTGGTACAAAATGCTTACATTTTGACAGAACGACATGACAAATAACTCGCGGTGCGCATCTTAGGCCCGCTGATCCCATATTTCTTTAAAACTTGCAATGACAATGCAGTATCTAAAAATGTAACAATGTCACTATAAAGCGGCGGGAATCATTAGTTATTAGACATTTTACTTCGAAAAATGCATCATATTCCATGTTGTTTATCGTATTTACAGGTGTTTACGTCAAAATAATTACTTTGTTTTGCGTTTTGGTAACTGCTACTGCGTAATAGAATATGATAAAACAAACGAAACTTATAAATAACAAAGTTAATCTAAAAATTAACTAAATGTATGCAAATTGGGGGGGCGAAAATTATGGAGTGAAATGGGGGAGGCCTACGCCAAGGAGGCGACTACTGAATAAAGCAATTTTATTAGAATAAGTACCGCTATAGTTTTATAAGTTAAAGTTTAAGTTAGGTTACTAGAAAAGATTTAAGCTGTAAAGTTAGGGTTTTCAGTAAAAATAAAGGCTTATTTTATTTTATTTTTTATGCAAATTGGGACCTGAAATGGCCCAATGTCTTTGTATAACATAAATAAATAAATATTCTTGGACATTACACACAACGCTCTCTAGTCCCAAACTAAGCAGAGCTTGTACTATGGGAACTAGATTGCTGATACATTACTTATATACATATTTTTTTTGTAAATACATACTTATAGTACATAGTAATACCCAGACATAGAACAAACATCTATGCAACGCACAAATGTTTGTTCTCGGTGGGTATCGAACCCACGACCCACAGCACAGAAGGCAGAGCTACTACCGACTGAGCCATGACGCCTGTCACATTGTGACGATGTTTTTATTTGCAGTTACTAAACCAAGCTTGTATGCTGCCTTGGTGGAATCTCACTGAAAATGGTTTCTCCCAAGTATTAAATCGATACTTGAGTACATTTTTCGACCCTTCGAAACCATACACGGATATGCCGCATATAACGTTAGTAGTTTTATCCTATTACTACCTATTACCCGCGACTTTGCACGCATGCGAAACTTTCCACCAACAAAATATCTGTCAACCAGCATGCAATGAACCTCGTGTCAAAGGCGGCTTTTGGTTTAGAGAGGTCAAGCTGTGTCTAAGAATCCACGTCTTTGATATCAATAAAATATAGCCTATGTTTCAATCCGGAAAAAGAGCTTCTGAATGGTATAAGTTTCATTGAAATTGGTCCAGTAGTTTAGGCGTGATGCGCGAACAAACAAACAAACAGACAAACTCGATCTTCGAAATCAGAATCGTTTATTTAGTAGATTTTTATATTTAGTTAATCCATATCTTTAATTTTAGTTTTTGGCTTTTTTCAGTTTTATAATAGTACATATAGATAAATGCATTTATTATTTATTTATTAGAAAAATATGAAAACTTATGTAAAAAAGTCAGATGCTGCTCTGTTGGCACAAGCCTTCCGAACTTTAATAAAAAAAGAGCAAGCAAGCTCGTATAAGCCAACTCTGGTGACGGAGTTTGTAGGCCGCCTTAAGGCCTCCGTCATGGCTTAATCACTGCTAGAGCCAGGACCGACAGTTTAACGTGCCCTCCGAAACACGGAAGCGCTGAGGTGTAAATGCCACTAACGGTCACCCATCCAAGTAGTGACCGCGCAGAACGTCTCTTAATTTAGATTATCGGTGAAGATTGACTTAGCACGCTACGCCACGAACGCTTCAAAAAAGTTCTATTTCTTATTTTTTATATATTATTTCCTGTATCATAAGCAGAGATCGGAATAGGTAGAATGATTTTATGTACTTGCATCAAAGTTTCATAGCATGGATATGGCTTTTCTTCCGGAAAGTTCCGATATGTGTAGGTACAAAGTTTAAGATAAGGTGACAAAAGACCCTGTTTGCCGAGTATATAATAATAATATGTACCTGTAACTCGGCAAAGGTGTATTTATAATCTGATCCTGTTTATTTATTTGTTTTTGCTGTTAGTTCGAGTTTTTTTTACTTCAATTCTTTCAATAACACAGGTTTTTCACTATTGAATGCCAATAACCTATGCCGCTCCTAGAGTTGAAAAAAAAATACATGCTTGAATTGATACCAGTCGCTCGACAGCGGCGCGTTGGGCTGACTCTATAGCATCCGTCACATGGGTGAAGTTCAGCTGGAGATCATGATGATGATATTGATACGTTTCTCAATTTACGCCTCCCTATGATGTTTGTGAAATTACGGAAAACAATTCTTGATAATTTTAAAATTCCAGAATTCCCGAGGCATATCCATACTAACCTATCGTTTGAGGTCATTGATCCTAAATCATTCTACCTATTCCGATCTCTGATCATAAGTATTAGATATATAAATTTATTGATACAATGATGCATTTTAGGTAGGCATATTTTTATTTTTTTAGTATGTAGGTGGATACATATAATATTAATAGTTTTATAATTCTCGTAGATACAACTTGTTTGGTACCTATAAAAACACGCCACACCACCTTTTTGCACGCCCTGTAAGACTGGTAGACAATACTCTTAGCATTTAGTCCTCGTAGCACTACTTGTTTGTGTGAAATTTTTAAATAAATAAATAAATATTCTTGGACATTACACACAACGCTCTCTAGTCCCAAACTAAGCAGAGCTTGTACTATGGAAACTAGACGGCTGATAGAATACATACATACATTTTTTTTTGTAATTACATACTTATAATACATAGAAACACCCAGACACAGAACAAACATCTATGTTTACAACACACAAATGTTTGTTCTCGGTGGGGTTTAAACCCACGACCCACAGCACAGAAGGCAGAGCTACTACCGACGGAGCCATGACGCCATGATGATAAATAAATTTCTTATATATTTTTGTATTTTCAGTTTGATATTACACGCTGCAGAATTAGTTCCTCGCTCGCAATATTCAGCGGGCGCGCACACTAAACGCATGATGCTTATAGACAGACTGTCGCAAACTTACCTGAGAAATGAACTGGTAGCGCACAGTCCGGACTACGTGGAGTTTATGCTGGCTCATATCACGCGACTTGGTATGCCCTCATTCCCCCAAATTATGTTTCCAGATTTATCTTGGATCTAACAAAAACGGCCAAAAACCGCGTCTGTTTTGGACTTAACCCCTGTCAATAAGTTGTCAGATTTATATGTTACAATAAATCTGACAACTTATTGACTGGAAATTAAGTCCAAAACACACGTGGTTTTTGGCGGTTTTTGTTAGATCCAAGATAAATCTGATAACGTGGTAAGGCCGATCATGTTTTATATCAGCATTTACTTTGGTATTCAATTTATATTAAACTAGCTGACCCGACAGACGTTGTCCTGTCATTCAAACTCTTACTGTCAAACAACTGACAGTGGGATTTCAAATGTGACATTAAAAAAGTTTTTATGGAAAAGGTTAAGGAACTTTCACCCCCCCTCTCTCAACCCCCTTACAACCCTTTTTACGCATTAAAAAGTAGCCTATGTCCTTTCTCAGGTTTTAGACTATCTGTGTACCAAATTTCATTTAAATCGGTTGTGTAGTTTTGGCGTGAAAGCGCGACAGACAGACAGAGTTACTTTCGCATTTATAATATTAGTAAGGTACTAAACTGTCAAAAATGCAAATGGCAGCCATACAATTCTATGGAAGTCGCCATATTGGCCACTCGGATGCCAATTTTCTATGAACGCATCCCTGTCAGTCAGTGTCAGTGATGACACAGTGTTCTCTCTTTGAGAAAAGATTAGTAGTCAAAATGAAGTTTGGTAGTAACTTCCATACAACTTTTTATCCCCCCTTTTCAACCCCTTACAACCCTGTTTTTGCATTCAAAAGTAGCCTATGTCCTTTCTCAGGCTCTAGACTGTCTGAGTACCAAATTTTATAAAAATCGGTTCAGTAGTTTTGGCGTAAAAGCGAGACAGACAGAGTTACTTTCGCATTTATAATATTAGTAAGAAATATGGATAATGCAATATTTCCACTATTTCCACTATATTATATTAGTGGGATACTTATAATATGGTGTGATTTCAGATCCATATTTAGAACACAGCCAGCTGCCCCCAGTAGCACACGAGACGCTGGAAGAGACTCCACAGCTACTCTGTTGTCTCGCGACTATGACTTTGGTATCACAGAATGAACGCCCTCAAATACTTGAATTTAAACAAGCGGTAAGTACACGTGAAACGTACACTAGACAGACAGACATGTTAAAATGTTGAAACATGCGTGTGAGGAGTTGTTCGATGATTCTCAGCATCTAAAAGCTAATAGTAAGCAAGCTAGAGAGTTAGTAACTCTGGTGACGGAGTTTTTAGGCCGCCTAAAGGCCTCCGTTGTGGCTTAATGACTGGTAGAGCCGGGACCGACAGTTTAACGTGCCCTCCGAAGCACGGAAGCGCTCGGATGTAAATGCCACTAAAAGCTAATAAATTGTAACATCTTTTGTCTTGAGAACTTGTGCTCGTATTCTGATAAAGAAACCGTTACTCATGCATAGATTTGAGCAGAGATTCTCATACAAAACGAGTCTGGTCAGTGCTTGAGTAGTAAATGTGAATACGAAGCCATAAATATACTTATTTAAGTCTACCCGCAACATATACAAAACTTACATGAGAGAAATGCATTTAAGTGATAAAACTAGTCTTAATGAGGATGGCTCAGTCGGTAGTAGCTCTGCCTTCCGTGCTGTGGGTCGTGGGTTCGATCACCACCGAGAACAAACATTTGTGTGTTGTAAACATAGATGTTTGTTCTGTGTCTGGGTGTTACTATGTATTATAAGTATGTTTTTACAAAAAAAAATTAAATATGTATTCTATCAGCCATCTAGTTTCCATAGTACAAGCTTTGCTTAGTTTGCGACTAGAAGGCGTTGTGTTAAGTGTATTTTTTGTTATAAACAGGTGTGGATGAATTGGATAAGCCAAAACGCGCCAAAAGAAATGCTCCCTAGAGCTGTGGAAATGGCAGGACGACTGACGAACCTCAAATGCACTGGCCCCGTGATCGAATGCTGTGTCCGTACCTATATACACAAGTATGGTTAGTACTTTTTATAACTTTATTCACAACTAGCTTCCGCCCGCGACTTCGTTCGCGTTCCGTTGGATCCCGTTAAGTTTTTCGGGATAAAAAGTAGCCTATGTGTTAAACCAGGTCAAGGACAATATATATTTCAAGTTTCATCCAAATCGGATCAGTAGTTTTTACGTGAAAGAGTAACAAACATCCATCCATCCATCCACCCATCCATACTTACAAACTTTCGCGTTTATAATATTAGTAGGATAGGACTAGCTGATACCCGCGACTTAAGCGTTCGAAACTTTCCACATAAATATCTGTCTACCAGTATACAATGAACCTGGTAGCAAATGGCTGCTTTTGCTTTAGATAGTTCAAGCTGTATCTAAGAATCCACGTCTTTCATTTCAATAAAATATAGCCTATGCTTCAATCCGGAAAAAGGGCTTCTGAATGGTATAAGTTTCATTGAAATTGGTCCAGTAGTTAAGGCGTGATCCGCGAACAAACAAACAGATAAGCAGACAAACTCTTCTTTGAGGAGATTATTTAGTAGATCTGCATATTTCGTTTATCCATATCTTTTATTTTAGTTTTTGGCTTTTTTACAGTTTTATAATAGTACTACCTGTCGCCCGCGGGGTTGCTCGCGTTCTTAATAGACCATTTAGAGTGTGACTTTTCAAAATTCCTTTCTTAGTGCACTCCTACAATATATAAGGATACTACCTTCTGTTAACGCCTACGCTATGAATTATAGCAATCCATCCTGCCTGGGCATAGTGCCACCTTAGTAATAACTGGTGCTAAGTGTTTTAGTGCAGTAAAACTGACACCTTTCTCTCATGCCACGGCGTAGCATTGTTTTTCCATACCGATATTACAAATCAATGTATAAACGATAATTAAAGGCCTAAAATCAGTTCGGGAGTTTTCATTGTGTCCCCCTGTGCACAATCACCCTCCAAATTTCATACCTCTAGGACTTATGATTTAGGCTGTGCGTTGATTATCAGTAACAGCCGTGTTGGCCGAGTGGGATTGCACCTCTACTTTCGATCCGAAGGTCGTGGGTTCGAATCCCGGCCGTGCATCAATGGATTAATCGTTCGGAAAAATTATATGCGCATTAACACGAGCTTTAACGGTGAAGGAAAACATCGTGAGGAAACCCGCGGCCTAGTCAGCTCCGCACTGACCTTGTCTTTCCTGTGGATATGGCTGACTAGGCTGAGAGGATGGTATAGGTGCTGAGCCTACTCCATCTAAAACATTGTCCCAGGCACTACAGTGTCCCGTTAAGTGTAGGCATAGGTTGCCTCCTGACGCTGTATAAATCATCTTCAATAGATGTAAAGGCCTATTTATTATGATTATCAGTCAGCTTCAAACGAGTTTTATATATATTGATGATGATAGATACCTCACTTGACACTGGCAAAATTGACTGTCGAAATGTCGGACAGAGGCCATAAATAACAGAAGAGTATAGTGGTCCGGTGATGTTGATTAGATACATCTAACGAATCTTTTATTTTTTCAAACATGCTTGGAAATTAGAGCATTATTTTGACAACCTTCTTCAAAGCATATGTAATACGTAGTTCCCACGTAAGTAGAAACGGGACTCCCATTCTACCAAAATTAGACACTGAAAATCTCGTTTTGTATGAAACGTGATTCGAATTTTGACCCCCGTTTCATACATTGTTCGTTTTTCGAAAGCACGAGTCTAGTTCGAGCGTTTCGTCAGTCTGACCTTCTTCGAGATAAATCGAAAATGCAGTACTGGCTAAACACATGCCACCAGATAAAAATTTATGAAAATCCATTCCTGGCGATTACAAATGGAACGATCTTTTACTCCATAACATGGCAACCAAGGACAACTTATCAAAGGTTTTATTCAAATTTCGAACAGGCTTTTAAATAGAAAGCTAATTATTGAAAAAAAGACAAATGAACACTGTAACTTCGTTGTTCGTTATTGGTTTTGAAAAGTAATTGTATTTTCAACTAAAAAGTTTTGCCTAGATACTTAGTTTTAACTTCCGTGCATTGAGGCAATGAGGGACTCACGTATGTGTGCCTCGTCACGCGTTCTTCCCTCATTGCCTCTGTTGCGGGCCGTTGCAGTAATGTACAATTTACGTATACAGATGAATGGAGTGCGCTGCTCAAAGTGTGGTGGTTTCCATTGCCAGAGCCGCACTTTTACATGGAGAATGGTCTCTTGCACGCGGCGTACGGGGCTGCCATATCCAGCCGGTGGGAGGCACCGTCACCGTACACCTGCCCTATCATCACGTCCTTACATAATCTCACAACAATCAAGGCTATCGACTTGTGAGTATTATACACACGCGACATAGCTCACCTGTATGAATAAATAAATACCAGCTGGTTCACTGAGCTTTGCTCGGTACTTTTTTTGTATTTAATTTTATGTATATAACCAGTATGCAGTATTTATTTAGTTAGATTATAAGTTTAAAAAAACTGGAAAAACCGACTTCAATTTGATATGCCTTCATCATCACATGATGATGATGATAGCCATTCGGGACCAACCTGGAAGCATACCCTTTCAGATAAAAAAAGAATTTTTCAAATCGGTTCATAAATGACGGAGTTCTGAGGTAACAAACATAAAAAAATACAACCGAACCTCCTCCTTTTTTGAAGTTGGTTAAAAAGGTTCTATGCTCAACACTGCCATTTATTAACGATTTGAAGTATTACTTCAAAAAATAGTATTATTATTCGCCAATAGATGTCGGGAAGAGTCACATTTTGCTGTTTAAGTGTTTACTTGAAAACACGAATAAAACGACATTTTCTGAAAATGAGTCCTAGCTAGATCGATTTATCGCCCCCGAAATCCCCTGTATACTAAATTTCATGAAAATCGTCGGAGCCGTTTCCGAGATTCAGAGATAAATTTATAAACAAAAATTGCTCGTTTAAAGGTATTAGATAGATAAATAATTGATGTAAATGACTTCCAGTGTCAAAGACGAAGTAATAATCGCTGCATGGATATGCTACATGGCTCGCTGTTTGCACAATAGCCACGCTGAACTAAGCTCATTGGATAATCCAACAGACGATACTTTAACACGCTTTAAGATAACTGTCAGGCAGTTAACAGAGTGTATGGAAGCAATCGCCTCACTGTTATCTATTTGGGGCCAGGAGCAGTCGAGGTCCCTTATCAAAATGATGACGTTTCAAGTGGAAACTGATAAACCTACTCTACGGTAAGTTAATATTATTTTTGAACTTATTTATTTATTTGTATGGCGTTCAAATAATCGTTCACAATATTATATATTGTTGCTGAGCGATTGTGGTGCTGTGAGGTTCTAGGAACAGGTGCAACAGCCAGTGTTGTTGCTCGTTTAGCGCCACCCCGGGGACACGTGTAGGGTTATGGCGGCAATTCCTACGGACGCGAGCAACGATCATCCCCCTTCTCAGCCTAGTCGGCCATACCCACAGGAAAGCGCTCGTAGCTAGGCTTGCTTAGCCAATCTTCACCGATTATCTAAGTTAAGCAACGTTCTGTGCGGTCACTATTTGGATGGGTGACCGTTAGTGGCATTTACATCTGAGCGCTTCCGTGCTTCGGAGGGCACGTTAAACTGTCGGTCCCGGCTCTAGCAGTCGTTAAGTCACGACGGAGGCCTTAAGGCGGCCTAAAAACTCCGTCACCAGAGTTGGCCACTAGCTCATACGAACTTGCTTGCTTACAAGAAAGACAAGGTCAATACGTGCGGAGCTGACTAAGCCAAGGGTTTCCTCACGATGTTTTCCTTCACCGTTAACCTCGTGTTAATGCGCATATAAATTTTCCGAAACGAAAAATCCACTGATGCACGGCCGGGATTCGAGCCCACAACCTTCGGATCGAAAGTCGAGGTACAATCCCACTCGGCCAACACGGCTTTTGATTTCTTTGATTTCGGCAACCCATTTTTGAACTGCATGGCTGGCATAATATGAAGGAGGCCTATACAGATCGCGCGGCGAGAGTTTGGCTTTGACCTTCGGGTGGAGGGGATTACTGCGCATGGTTGAACGATTGGAGCGCCAATCAGAGCACCGCATTGCCCGTTGATACCCAATTTCTGATTTCTGCGCAATAACGGTCAAAGCCAAACTCTCGCCGCGCACCTGTACCCAGCATTGGGTGATACCGGGCTGAGATAAATAAACAAATAAATATTCACGTATATTTAACACAACGCCTTCTAGTCCCAAACTAAGCAAAGCTTGTACTATGGGAACTAGATGGCTGATAGAATACATATATGCATTCTTTTTGTAAATACATACTTATAATACATAGTAACACCCAGACACAGAACAAACATCTATGTTTGCCACACACAAATGTTTGTTCTCGGTGGGGATTGAACCCACGACCTACAGCACGGAAGGCAGAGCTACTACCGACTAGATGATGATGATGATGATGAAAGCCATTTGCACCTTTATTTTTTTTCATAAAACATTCTATTAGCTTGAGTATTATTGTTACAAACTAAACGACAAGATCAAGAATAGCGTTATAAGGAAGAAAACCAAAGCAAAAGACGCCGTCAGAAAGGTTCTTCACTTAAAATGGAAGTGGGCTGGGCATATCCAAAGAGTGGCCGATGATAGGTGGTCCAAAACGGCAACGAATTGGCATCCCCTTGATAAAAAACGAAGACCTGGTAGACCCCCTAAAAGATGGAGCGACGACATCGCTAAAATAGCAGGTTTCACATGGAGTAGAGTAGCTAGAGACAGGTCGAGATGGAAGCAAATGGAGGAGGCTTTTACCGCCCTAGGCGGTCCTTACACCGATATAGAAGACAATACGTAATATAAAATAGTTGTATAAAAACAAATTAAGAGTAGATTAAGAACAATTGTTGTAAGATTGTGTGTAAGAAAAACAAGCTTTTTATTAAGCTATTGCATAGCTTCTATCGCGGGCCTTGAGCGTGGAGACCGAATCCAGAAATTCCGTAACGAAAATAACCTAACACCCCCCACTCCGACCGGGCACAGCGGTGATACGATAAAAAATGCTATGCAATCGCTTTACCGCGGCAGTCTTCGAGTGCCACACGGTTTTTATTATTTATTATTGTTTTAGTCACCGCGTCATGATTCGACTGGCTCGCTGCGTGCGCACTCCGTCCGAGGAGTGTGCGCAGGCGTACGAGTGCGCATGCGCAGCGCTCGGCACATCCCTCGGCGACGCCACAACATGGAGCCGGACACCCAGCCTTAGGAAACTGGCTAGTCTCGCCGCCCGCCTCTTTCACCTCACTAACGGATTCTTCAAATATGAATTTCAAATCGCGCCTGCTGATTAAATACTGGGTTTAAGGCGTATGTATAAGGCAGACCAACCCTCTCGCTCGCACATTTCAACATTTTTGAAGATATAATATAACTAAATGTAATTATGTGAAATTGCAGAACTTCAGGGTCGAGAGAATAACAATGCAAAGGTTCAGTAAAAATATCACATTGATCCAAACAAGTTTTCCGACCAAAAAATTTATACCAATGCGATAAACTTGCAAATTTTTTGGTTAGAAAACTTGTTTGAATCAATGTGATATTTTTACTGAACCTTTGCATTGTTATTCTCTCGACCCTGAAGGTCTGCAATTTAACATAATTACATTTAGTTATATTATATCTTCAAAAATGTTGAAATGTGCGTGCGAGAGGGTTGGTCTGCCTTATACATATGCCTTAAAGGCTCATTCCACTGTTGACTAAATCCCCTCCGTGGGGGATTTCTGGAACTTATCCCCTTAGCTACCACGGCGACTGCCGGCAGGGGAAAATTGGAGAAAAGTTCTAGAACTCTGTTCAGACCTATGCGATTTTCACCACTTGGTACCCCGGAGCCCGTAGTCTGAGTTTTGTTATGTTGGTTTGCGACAAGCGAGAATCGAGAAACTCGCAGTTTTTGTATGAATTAAAATAGTTTGCAAATCTCCCGCTAGAGGCGCTTATCGGATTTTCATACAAAATATCTCGCAGGTCACTGCTCGATATGCGTTTCGATCAACAAAACAAAACTTAGACTACGGGCTTAGTACTTGGTACCCCGATACTTGGTACCCCGGTACTTGGTACCCCGATACTTGGTACCCCGGTACTTGGTACCCCGGTACGTGGTACCCCGGTACTTGGTATGCCACTGGGTATTTTGTACGGACTTTCGCGACTAGAGCGAAACTAGATTTGAACCGTATGATTACATTCGATGCGAATCTGTGATTAATATAATCGTACGTTTAATTTAACGCCAAAATTTAAAAAATAAGGATTTACTAGATATTTTCTGATGTGATAAATATTTAAGTATGAAAATAACATTGGGCCCGATTCTGTTGCATTGTTCTAAACTACTAACTCGTACTTATTTGACAGCACTAAAATGTTTGCCATCCCTTTCTCATGAACTGAAACGACAAAGACAGGCAAGACAGCTATCATTTTAGTGCTGTCAAATTCAAAGAAAAATTCACCAACAGACCCATAGTACGTATCTAATCTAATTGTTTAAAATAATCCTATTCGTATATATTCTATTCTAAGCAGTAATTTAGGATACCTTTGATTCTAAAATAATGGCTGTTGCACAAAGCCATGAATCATTTCGTTTTTTGTTAATTGTAGGTGTGTGACAAACTTTATTGTTAGTATAGGTTTTAGTAATTTCTTGCTTTAGTTACTAGTCATAAGTTTGTTTATTGTAGGTACCTGAATACTGTTTGTTACAATTTTATAGCTAGCGTTTTCTAAAAGTCGTTTTCGTTTCATTATTTTAGTACAATTACATAAGTTCTTTCTACGAAATGATTATTGAAAAGAAAGTCAAAAGTCTAAAAGCTTGTATTCAATAAAATCTCACTCATCACTTTGAATCGTCACCTTTTTTTATATGTTTTTTTTTAATTGAATGATTTGGACCGTATCTGTCCCAAGCTTGTAACCTTCAAGTGCCTTCAACTACTCATTGGTATTAAGTTTTAACCAAGTTTTATTTAGAAATCGCGTGTTTCGTGCGTTTAAGTATATACTTAAGGTTACACTAGTCGCCCACCTTTCCATACAAACGTGGAAGGGTAACTACTCCACTGTTTGACGTTGACCAACCAAAACTAAGGATTATATCAATTTATCTCGTCATAATCTATGTCTGTATACACCACAAACCGTAATAAAGTATTCATTTAAAAAATACAAGCTAGTGAAAGTAAACCAAGTTAGTGAATAAAGGAAATTGAAATCAAATGCGTGTTTTACTTCAATTTACAATGTATGCCCTGCCCTACCATCTAACTGTCAATCAATCTATGACTTACCATCTAAAGAAAATGAATAGGTATCTACCTATACTACCATCAAAACAAAAGAATGTATAAAATAAATAAATAAATATTCTTGGACATTTATCACACAGCGCCCTCTAGTCCCAAACTAAGCAAAGCTTGTACTATGGGAACTAGATGGCTGATGGAATACTTATTTTTTTTTTTGTAAATACATACATACCTACTATTTATTTATTTGTCTACTAACCTAATTGCCATAAGCTTACTTTTGTTCATGTGTAGCTTTGTTATTCTTCCTACTTTATGTTATTGTATAAGTTGTTTGTTCCTATAAGCATGCTGTGGTACCCTTTAATTATGGGAACACATTGTTTATTTCCTTTTAAATTTACTCTGATTTGTTTTGTGTAAACCTGTGTTGGGTACCCATTCTTTTAAAAATAAAATAAATAAAATAAAATAAAATACATATAATACGTAGTAACACCCAGACACAGAACAAACATCTATGTTTGCCACACACAAATGTTTGTTCTCGGTGGGGATCGAACCCACGACCCCACAGCACGGAAGGCAGAGCTACTACCAACTGAGCCATGACGCCTGTATGTAGCACATTTTCAAATATTTATCTCTAGTTAGGTGTTATCATATTAGATTTACATAGGTAGCTGTTTAGGATAAAAGATGACCCTAAGTAGGTAGATAATCTAACACTACAATAGAGATAGCGTAATACAGATGTAAACATCGCCACTACAATCATTTTCAGCTCAATTTTAAGATGATTCGAATAGCTCTTGTTTCTACCGACATAAAGTTGGTTTTACAATTACCTACATACCTAGCTTAGGTTATATAATATGTTGACCAAGACAGCTGTTCCATATGCCTAGTAGGTACGCACTTAAAACTGAGTTCCTGCAGCGGTAAATTAGGTAAATACCACCTATAGTGATCCAGTGATCACCATAGGATCATCCAAGGCTCTGACGCTAAATAAATAATATCGCAATTCTAACCTTAAAAAAGCTTATAGTAGACATTTGACCATCATTTCCGCGGTAAAAACTTCTTTCCATTAAAATGAATGACCAGCCCCATAGCCGCGGCTAGAGTAGCCACTGCACTAGCATGCTGCGTCTTAACAACACCACCCCACAGCCAGCCCCGCGGCAGCCAGGTCACTACGTGAATAACGTCGAGAAGTAACTTCGTTGTGGTGAGACTCGCTTGTGTGAAACGTGCTTGAGCGCATTTTGGACGTTGGGGGGACTTGAGGAGCTGTGCTGATGCGTGTAGTGCGCGGATTGATCTGTGGATCAGATGATTGAAGAATAACTTGAATAATGTTTTTCGAAAATCTTTCGAGATACATTTTCATAATGGAGTTCAAAACTTTGCAGACCATTTTAACACCTTTAGCATTACCCAAATAATTTATAACTGAAATAAGGGCTCGTTACTAGGGTCTGGTTTCAACTAGGTACCTATCTTGTAGATTTCACTGATATTGTAAAAACGATGTCAAAAATTTTGAACTCTTACTATTTTCACTTCGCGATAAGGGTGCTGGCTGTAATTTTTTTTTACCTGTCTAATTGCTCAAAAACATAACTGTCCTTGGTTTTGGAATCTCATCCAGAGGAGGACAACATCGCTCGCTATTAGTAAAAAAATACTAACCTAGTTTAATAAGTTTTTTTATGTTACTAACCAAACTGGACCAAGTTGTCTGAATAAATAATCTAACTAAAAAAAAAGGAATTTGTTGTATGTACCTGGTAAGTATACCCCTGGTCAGTCGCGAATAAGTTTTAGCACAGGATTTTAGACTTCGAAGTGCTTCGGTAGTTTAAAAGAAATACAGAATGATGCAAGCGGTAACTCGACAGGCACAAACTCACTTGATTAGTCCGACAAAGGCATAAAGCGCCCAAAACAGCTTATGCGAGGTCTTCACTTTGTACTCCACATCTTCTGAGACCTTCAATAGACCGGTGTCTATGAGCCAGCCTATCTTCTCCGCCTGAAGGTAGGCTAGTGTAAATAAGTTGCCTGCTACGCCGATTGAACCCCATATTGGCCCGTCCTGAAATTTATGTTAGAAAAGGTTACCTGCAAGTGGTCTTGGGATAAAACGAGATATAGAAGCAGGTACTTCCAAGTACAGTTGGCAACACGTATGGTGTGTGATGGTGATAGGGTACTGCAATGGTGTTGCGGTGTCAATATGCTACGGCAACCGCTTCACATTAGGCAGGCCGTAAGCTTGTTTGAATGAAATATTTATTTGACTTAATATAGGTAACACAGTTAACATTTTTAGAGTTAGGTAGGTACATAAGCTGTGAAGGTAGCTACACAGACTTATTGGTAATTTTGGGTAAAATAAGCCGTTGGTCTCGAAAATAAATAGAGGAACTTATGGATAAATCATCGTCCCGCAGAGCAGTGGGGAACTAAGAAATATTGTAGCCGGTATATAACTCACTTGCTTTCCAAGTCCATAGCTTAGAGCAACCTTTAGCGCCGCAGCGTCATCGAAGAGTCGAAGTGTGGAGCGCGCGAGAGCGACCCGAGCGCTGGCCGTCATCAACTCCTTGCGGCCGGATGTGGAACCCACGAACTTGAGCGTGTAGCATGTTAGGTTTGATACCTGAATGTTTAGAAATATATTATAGGACGTAGGACTTATAAACTGATATGCTTGATGGATTTAACTAGAGATGAGAACACCACGCATTGGTCTGTTCTAGAAAAACTTAACACCAGGGATAAAATAGATAGAAAATACTTTATTGCACACCTTATAACCTAGAGATTACAAGAAAATAAAAAACAAAACTTAAATTAATTGTACAATGGGCGGTCTTATCGTTATACAGCATCTCTCATATCTCTTCCAGACCACCTTGAAAATAGGCGATTTTGAGTTTACTTTTCGAACAAAAACAAGGTCCAAGTTAATAGAAAACGATAACATCTGCAGAAATTTAAAAAAACTGTCGCGAATACTAACGCCCTCCCGTTTACAATTGTGTGTACCGACAGTACGAGTGTGTAGCACGTTAGCTTAGATACGATTGTTTGTAGGTAGAAATGGGCATTACTTATAAACTAATATGCTTAGAACTACAAGATATAAGAATACCACCACAATACCATCTGGATGTCTTACCTAAATAATTGTGAGCGTCAAGATGGCGGCGGCTGGAGGGATCCTGCCTCAATCACCACAATTTTGCACCCCGTATAACTAACATGGGTTTTAAACTTGTCGTATAATTAGATATCTATCTATCTATTTAGCCTGTGTGCTTACACCCACTGCTGGGTATAGGCCTCGTCTTTAGTACGCCAGTCTCTCTGGCCCTGCGCGAGTGTTCTCCACTGCTGCCCAACTACTGCCACAATATGATCGGACCATCGGGCGGGTGGTCTGCCTCGCGTGGTCTTTGAGCGTTTAATTAGATACCTAGGTAAATTAGTTTTCTAACGACAGCAAATCGACACCGAACTAATAACTTTCACCTAGCTACCTAAGTAAGCAAAATAATTTGATAAATTACGATTGGATTGCGCTCACCTTATCTCTGTTTACATGCGACTGCAACAAATCACAGATTTCGTCCACAACTTCCATTTTTTGTTCATTAGTCGTTCACCACCTGCCACTGAAGTATGGAACTAAGACAAAGTATTTTTTATCGAGTTTTGATAAGATAGGAAAATACAGACGTAAATATCGATAAACTGTATTTTCGTGGTTGAGAGTTACCTATGTAAGAATTTTATCTCTAAGAGAAATTTTACGTAAGCTTATAGGAATTGAATATTAGGTTGGAAAGTCTACTTAGAAGTAGTTTCTGAGAACGAAGATCGAAAGGTTAGTATTTAAAAAATAAATGACTACAAAATGTAACAATAGTTTCTGTATTTTTGACACAATATTATAGTACCTACTGTATGATACCAAATACTTAGAAAAATCTTAGCTTGTCGATTTGTACAATATAATATTTATGAGTAGCTATGTATATACATTTACTTATAACGATAAATAATAAGTATTCTATCAAGCAATAAGTTCATAACAATAAGTAGGTATTTAGTAACATTATTTGATTAAAATCATGTAAGTACCTCAGATAAAAAAAAATAGATACATATCGAAAATAGTATTTTTTCAATTGCAATTTGTACAAATTAAGTACCTACCTAGTACCTAATAAATCACAGCTCAGCTACAGAGTCATTACAATAAAATAAAACAGAAAAGATATGACTTATATTCTAATCCAGTGTTAGGACAATAAAAAACATATAAGACTGTCAGTATAGCAGGTGAAGTACATATTCTATGGTAGTAATATGTAAAACCATCTGAAATAGCAAGTAAAAACACAACACAATATCAAGGGAACCCAAATGGGCTGCATATTTACAGTACCTAGATAATTGTCAAATACTATAATAATCAAAACCTGTGTCTCGCAACTGTCTATCATGGAATGTGTGTACACAAGTAACACTAGTTCAGTAGTAAATAACACCTTTCACTTTGTCCTCAACCTTCACTGATTATTTCAAGAGGCGCTTTCTCGCGAAATACATCGCTATTCCAATAACTGAGGATGTGGTCGCGATTGTTGCTACCTTGGTAGACCCTATTTTCTCCCCCCACAGCCAGCCTTCAGGCAAACAGCTGACAGCATGCGTTATGTCCAGGAGAAGTTTCCCGGCAACCACGGACTGTAAGGCAAGACGAATGTCAATGTTCTTTTTGGCCTCAGCGCCGCCGTATTCAGACGTGTTCTGAAGACAATCTCTGCTCCACCACAGTTGTTTCAGCTGGCGTGATGTTCTGAAATATGACAGTCAATATTCAGAATCGATTCTTTGCACATAACTAGTTTAATACGTTTCTTCTGCTACTAAAACCTAACTGGACCAAGTTGTCTGAATAAATAATCTAAAATAAAAAAAATATTGACTGCGTAAGATGGATAAAATTTAAACGAAATAAAAGTACCTACAGTGCTATTATCAAATAGAGTGCTCCTAGAGTTGTCGGTGTTTCTGGGCGACAGTGACCGCTTTCCATCATGAGGGCCGTACGCCTGTTTGTCTACTAATTCATTATTAATTTTACGAAATGCTCTCCCATTTCATCAAATATTTAAATTTTCCGAAATGCCCTAAGCTCTTTTCGTCAAATATTTTAATTTTACAAAATGACCTCTCGTTTCATGCCTCTCTTTCCTTCTCATTAAATGCCCTTTCATTTCTTTTTCTCTTGTTTCATCAAATATTTTCATTTTACAAAATGACTTTTCACAAAAACAAAGAAACTTACTGCACTAATGATATGCAAAGACTGGACGCCCATAGGATCGTGCTCATCAGTTCCAAGGTATCAGCTGTCTTGGGAGTTAACTTGAGTATTCCAACGTCATGCAGCCAGCAAGCCTTTTCTACTGGCAAGAAGGCTTGGTCGACTGCATTTGCTATGACGCCAAGTAACGCGGCTAATCTTGAGGATTCCTGGATAAAAATTAAAGAATTAAATTGACTTTTAATTTGTCTTCTGTGGCGTGATATTTAGCTGTCACGTTAATGGTGCGGGTTCGATTTTACAAAAAAACTATTAATTTTCTTAATATGCAAGTGGGCTTGGGACAACTGTGATTATTATCAACATGTCCTAAGTCTAAAGGAATGCTTTTTATTCTTTGTAGTCTTATAAAACTGAAGGCCAGACATTTGCTGGGGTAAAGTTTCATTATTGTGGCTACAGCAGGTAAGGACCTATCTGCTGTAGCCACAATAATGAAACTCTACTACTTAGATTACAGGTTGGTTATCATTGCATATCATACATAACACAAGATACGTAACAAAAAGTCTACACTAGGATTGTTTCATTCCATTTGTAGTTCCAACTTTTTTTTTATTACACTGTCCAGGTATAATCAACAGTGCTGACCATATTTTTAGACAGATAGGTATATCGGTAACCGATTTAACCTGAATGGGGCTTATATTTCCGGTTGGAACTGTACTATGTATGTATGTACGTTCCTATGGGTTACTGGCTAACTCTGATGACAGAGTTGCTGGGCCACCTTAAGGCCTCCATCATGGCTTTAACGACTGCTAAAGCCGGGACTGACAGTCTAACGTGCCCGCAGAAGCATGGAAGTGCACAGATGTAGTCGCCACTAATGGTGACCGCGCAGAACATCGCTTAACTTACATAATCAGTGAAGTTCGTGGGGCGTCGGCGCACACAGCTCGGTATGCGCCGACGCCCCACGCACTCACACTTCTGAATATGCTCATTGCTCAGACACCTCAAGTGGATATATTCCATACAAATTTAGGGCAATTCGTTAGGCTTTGTATATGTTTTTTAAGCATCTAAATGCTCTAATGGCTCATAAAACGTTTTGGTCTTAGACTGTAAGTTTTATTTAAGCAACTGTGTAATAAATAAATAAATAAATAAATAAGTTTGACTAAGCAAGCTACACCAGCACTTCACTGTACCAGCTCTTCTACATGATTTGTAAAATAAATAGTTGACTCTACTTACATGTCTTCCCAGACCATAGGTGTATGTGTGCCTTATCATAGGGATATCATCAAACAGTCTAAGAATCATCCTAGCATTGGAGAGACGGGAGCCAGCTGCCTGCCAGGACTTATCACCTTTGAGGCATCCATGTAACTTGAAAGCATAGCAAGCTAGTCGGACAACCTGTAACCAGGATTGTTGGGTATTAGTTATTTCTTATTATAGAGTAGGTAATATGTTACTGGAATGATTTTTTGGTTGAATAAAATAGCAGTCATAAAAAAGTGTAGTATGAATTCAAAGGATGAGTACAGAGAACTAGAATAATTTTATTTTATAGATGCATACAAGCTTAGTAGGCACCTACCTAGCAGATAGGTAATATAGGTCCGCATTTAGCACCTTCCATTAGAACACACAAAACTGATATCATTTTTCTAGGTAGATTTAAAGACATTAAAACTATGCAACGATATTATGACAATAAGGGACAAGTTCACATTCTCTCCGTCAGGTTAATGACTGGTTTAACCGGTGTAAATATACAAATACCAAGGCTGAACTATTTCCGCATATTTTACCTTGTCTCTCCCGTTGTAACTATCCAGTAATTCGCAGATATCATCAGTTATTGATGCCATATTGGAGAAACACTATCATTAGTTTTGTTTTCGAATAAAGGTCTTCGTTTGATAGATAACTTATCAG
Organism: Eulithis testata; assembly: GCA_947507515.1. Lineage (NCBI taxonomy): Eukaryota > Metazoa > Arthropoda > Insecta > Lepidoptera > Geometridae > Eulithis > Eulithis testata. The sequence continues at coordinate 9,788,386 of OX382202.1, read as the reverse complement.
GTAATATCCTAGGCTGAGCAAAATCGATAGCAGCGTGCGATACTGTTGATTTATACGCGATAACTATTGCATTTCTCCGATAGTCGGTGCCCGCTGGGACTTCGTAACCTTGGAATTTGAAAGCTCTGCTCTATGATATCGTAATTTTTATCGAAAGAAAATGGAAAAATGGAATGAATGAAACAGCTGAGCTCAACAGCTGATTACACGTCAATCAATGTGACTTTGACATTCACGTTTCTATTTTCAGTTGACTTTGACAGTTTACAAATAGACGTCACTGACAGTAACATAACATGCAAGGAAGGAAAACAAAAGTTCTTTCTTTAATAGTTTTTCTTGTGTTATTGTGAGTATTATTGTTAATTTTGGTGGAATACTTATAATACTTAGGTCGTAACATAAAGTGTGATCCATTGGAATAAATGTGTGTAAAGTGGTTTTTCTGAATGTGAAAATTCGATTCAGGTTTTGGAGGGAAAATCCACCACTTTCTTTTCAAAACAAACGACAGCCGATTTGACGAAGACTTGACTTGACTTATCATTTACGCAAGACAAACGCCTAAAACAAACTATCCTAGGGGAAAAAAACGTTAGACTAGGCGGTCGGGTTTTAAAATAACTATAGCCTGCTCCGAGGAGCGAAAAAGAAAAAGAAAAAAAAAAAAAGTGAAAAAAGAAAAAAATTTGTTTTGTTTATTTTTGATTTTGCCAAACTCGCCGATATTTTTACGCGTCAAAATCGTAAAACTAAAATGAATAAAAGATGAACGTCTTCAATATAACAGATATCCCTGAGTTTTCTAGGAAGGAACGTATAGTAGTCGTCGGAATCATTGGGAAATCGCCCTACAGATACCCGAACAAAACTACTCCACTTCTATCGGCTGTTCAAAGTGATGAAGTAAGTTTGTTGAACCACCATTTATTTACTCCTAGCCTGAACTTAAGACCTATCTTAAGCTACCTTCACAACATATCTCTCAAAGACTTTCACAAAAAAAACAACCGAATTGAGAACCTCCTCTATTTTTTGAAGTCGGTTAAAAACAGTAGGTAACATAAGAAGATAAATGTCGAGGCAAAGTTTTAATAATGGCAGCTGTAACAGCAGCAATATGGTTTTGAAGTAATCAGCTGTGTTTCTGATACTATAGTGCTACCGGGCTGAAAGAAAACATTTAAGTAGGTACTTATATATTCCAGCTAATTTGTTTATAGTCAAAACAATTTTTAAATTCTGTAAACGTGATCTGTTTATAATACTGACATTACCTTCACTATCACTACATAGTATAAAGCAAAGTCACTTCCCGCGTCTGTCCTAATGTCTGTATGTATGTATGTCCTAATGTCTGTACGTATCTTTAAACACAACGGATTTTGATGCACCTTTTTTTAATAGATAGATTGATTCAAGAGGAATGTTTATATGTATAATATATCATCATCATCACTGGATTGCACCCGTGCGAAACGGGGGCGAGTCGCTAGTTAATAATAAAACTCTTGTTACTTTCAGAATGGCATAGAATGCCACTGGGATGAAAGACGAGGCCTTCTCTACCTGCACGCAGTGACCTACTTTGATACCAAACGACTAGCTGACCTGGCCCGAGACCTGGATGAAAACTCCAAGAGTACGAAGAAGGAAGCTGATGCTGCTCACTGGCTGGTAGCTTCAGGGGAACTTGCAGCCGACTCCTGCAAGACCATATCCTTACTGTTCCAGTTATGCCACGTTGTGGTGCTGTCGTCACCGACTTCTTCCTTCGATTTGGGATATTTGCAAATTTTTAAGGCTATTGATGGATATAGGTGAGTACTCCTTAAAATAAGAAGAAATAGTCCTTAGTATTATTGGACCTAGAGGTAGGTCCTGTTTGTTTGTGGATCACGCCTGAACTACTGGACCAATTTCAATGAAACTTATACCACTCAGAAGCCTTTTTTCCGGATTGAAACATCCTTCCATAATATTATAAACGCGAAAGTTTGTAAGTCCATACTTATCATATGCATCCATCCATACGGATGGATGTTTGTTATTCTTTCACGAAAAGCTACTGTTCTGATTTGGATGAAACTTGGAATATATATTGTCCGTGACCCTGCATTAACACAAAGCCTACTTTTTGTCCCGAAAAACCAACGGGATCCCACGGGACGCGAACGAAGTCGCGGGCGGCACCTAGTATTTAATAAAATATAGCCTATTAATATTTAATCCAAATCGGATCAGTAGTTTTTACGTGAAAGAGTAACAAACATCCATCCGTCCATCCATACTTACAAACTTTTGCGTTTATAATATTAGTAGGATATACAGCTTGAACTTTTAAATCAAAAGCTGCCATTTCACAGATATTTTGGTGAAAAGTATTGCACGCGTAAAGAAGTCGCGGATATTAGCTAGTAAGAAATAAAACGCTCAATACTTTACAGAACCGAACTTGCTACTCAAATTACGGCTGCACTATCAGAGATAGGTGCTGAAGGATGCTGGGAGAAGCATGGACGGACTAGTTGCCCTCGTCTGCTTTTCCACTTCCGTCGAGCTCCAACTCCCCTGAGGAGGAATCCCGCTGCTTTGAAAAGGCTGGAGCACGCAGTTGAAGACCAGCTCTATTTTATACTGAGAAAGACGAGGATTATCACTAATGTTTGGTAAGTACTAGTTTGAGAATGAATGGTATCAGTGCTGATAATATTTCTTTCACTTCTCTGGTTTAGATCAGTTCCTTGCAACCAGAACCTAGAAGAACAGGCAGGAGACTATGACAAAAGCATTTCTGGATAATTATACTAGGTTCTTCTCATTGAATAACTGGTACACAGTAAATTGGCTAGCCAAAAACGAGTAATTGATTCTCCTACATTTCAAAATTCAATAATCTTTGAGCAAACAATGTCTTAAGACACCTTCTGCAAGGTAGGCAATGTACTGCAGGGGAGCTGTTAATTTCTGCAAGGTGAGCGATGTACTGCAGGGGAATGCAGTGAGCAAACAATTGAAGACTGGAGGCTAAAACCTTATCTTAGAATAGTGGGAGAAACATTCACCATCCAGTCTTAGAGTAATGAATCCTCCATTCAGTAGATATAAGATGATGAATATTGTGATTTGGTAGTAACCCGCGTCTGTTTCCAGCGCAAAATCTCTCTTCGCCATCCCTAAAAACGAGGAGTTTGTATACATGAGTACTGACACGTCTTCCAACGCTCGTGATGTCAGCACCCTGGTCCGCGGTCTAGTGGCCATGTGCGCCGGGGCAGAGCCCGAGGTGCCGACAGATAGACCGTCATTCAAGACGTTCTTACAGGCTCATGTGGACCGAGCTTTCAATGAAGGGTTTGATGATAACGTGGGGAAGTTCGCTATGAGCACGTCTTTCTTTGAGGTGAGTTGATATACTCTGTTTACAGCTCTCAATTTTTTTCAAACCTGCTCATAGTCTAAAGACTGATCGCAGATCAAATAGAATAAGCTGCGCAGTAAGCGATTTTGGGGTCTATCTGGTGGTATGAAGCACCATTTTCCCATGCATAAACACACCCCTTCCGGTGTTTCCAAGCGTTCTTTTTACATGACGCGTACTATACCTAGTAGCATAATTTGGCGCTTTTCATTTTTGTGTTTTGAAAAGCATGTTAAAAGCTTTATGTCCTGACAATAGCAATAGGTCTTCAAAGTCTTTTCCAGGATGGAAGCCCTTTGGCTAGATACCTAAAATCTCCTATTAGTTACGAAAAACCGTGAATACAAATATTAAAAAAAATGCCTCAGTAGGTATAAAGGTAAAGAGGTCAATGGGGGTAAATTCAGCGTGCGCTGCATGCTAGACGTCCAGCGCTGGTTTTCAATTTAACCCTCTCAAATGTTTCTATACAATTTACCTAATTGGCACATTAGCGTGCATTTTTATGATTGCCTAGGCTAAAAGTATCAGTATGCGTTTGACCGTGGTCGCGTGTGCTCAATATATATTAACAATAAAGCAGTTATCAGTTTTTACATCTAATCGTTAACTAGCGACCCGCCCCGGCTTCGCACGGGTGCAATGCAGTGATGATGATGATGTATTATACATATAAACCTTCCTCTTGAATCACACTATCTATAAAAAAAAACGTTGTGTTGTGTAGTTTTAAAGATCTAAGCATACATACATACAAACATTAGGACAGACCCGGGAAGCTATTTTGCTTTATACTATGTAGTGATTATCATCTAAAGTTGTAGGGTAATAATTCTACAGTTTCCATATTCCAGCTACCCAGTGCAAAATCATGGCGAGCAGCAGCCAGGGCACTCACGCCTATATTCTTGGAAGACTCCCCAAGGTCTGACGACGGGGAGGATACCGAACTGAATGGAGCCCTAGCTCACGCCCTCGCTACTGACGTTAGATTCTCTGCAGCTCGGTGTGCTAAGGTAATATCAATTCATTTTTTTTTCCGCTCCTTGGAGCAGGCTATAGTTTTAAAACCATACCGCCTAGTCTAACGTTATGTTTTTTCCCTTATTTAATTTTGTTAGTAAATGATAAGTCAAGTCTTCGTCAAGTCGGCTGTCGTTTGTTTTGAAAATGGCGGGTTTTCCCTCCAAAACCTCAATCGAATTTTCACATTTAGAAAAACCACTTTACACACATTCATTCCAATGGCTCACACTTTATGTTACGACCTAAGTATTATTGGTTAAAATTCCACCAAAATTAAACAACAACACTCACAATAGCACAAGAAAAACAACTAAAATAATAATGCTATGTGTTGTTTCAAAAAATGACAAAATTCGAATCTCCTTGTGTTCAGTACACACAATTTACTTTCTAATATTGAAGTGAGTAAATGTGAGCTCATTGTCAAGAGATATGAGCTTTCAGGATTTAATTGGCATGTTGAATTAGGAATAGCTTGTATTGTTACAAGGAAATGCATGCTTTGATATACATTTGGCTACTAAAAAGTATTTTTTGTCTATTACAAATGGTATGAAGCTATGAGTTGGTATCTAATTACCTATAGCAAACTTAACATTTCAGGTGCTGCCTATTGCGCAAGCGTCGTATACAGAGGGCTTACCATCACATTACTCTAGTCAACACCATGCACATAAGGTAAGTAACTTGCTACAGTATCGGACTTGACAACCCTGTATGTCATTATAAAAATATTGTAATACGTTATTATTTTTTATTGTTATTTAGTGCAGAGACTGGGTAAGCCAGTGTTGTTGACTGGGTCAACAACACTGGCTTGAGCTGAAAACTGCGCAAAAGGCAGAGCCGCTGTCAGAGTACAGAGTATAACTTATCTCTGTACTTACAACTAGTTTCCTTTTTTAGGGTACCTTAAGATTTTAGATTTAAGTTTTCGTTTTCAGCTGTTATTTCTTTTACATTGTTATTTTGTGGTGGTTTCGAATATATGTTTACCTAATCATACTGTCATACCTAATCATACAAAACGTAATGACGATTCAAAGTGATCAGTTAGATTTTATTGAATGCTAGCTGATACCCGCAACTTCGTACGCGTGCGTAACTGTCCACCAAAAAATATCTGTCAACCAGCATACGATGAACCTCGTGTCAAAGGCTGCTTTTGGTTTAGAGAGGTCAAGCTGTATCTAAGAATCCACGTCTTTAATTTCAATAAAATATAGCCTATGTTTCAATCCGGAAAAAGGGCTTCTGAATGGTATAAGTTTCATTGAAATTGGTCCAGTAGATTAGGCGAGATGCGCGAACAAACAAACAAACAGACAAACTCGATTTTCGGAATCAGAATCGTTTATTTAATAGATCTGTTTATTTAGTTTATCCATATCTTTAATTTTAGTTTTTGGCTTTTGACAGTTTTATAATAGTATAGAATAGTAGATTGTATCATAAGGAAGCGAAATCATATTTTTACGGCGAGGGCGCTTTTTTGAATCCAGAGTGAAGTGAAGGATTCTAGAGTAGAATCCTGAACGTAGCGAGGGATTCAAAGTACGTCGCCCGAGCCAAAAATATATTTTGCTCCCGAGTGGTACACTCTACTTTTCATCACCCACTATGAGAAAATAAAAGATAAGATAAGATAAGAACATTCTTTATTGCACAAAAATGAAGTACATAGGCAAACTTAAAGCGAAGATATTCCAAATTCAAAAAGTGCGCGGCAAAGTTAATTCCGGCGCACTTATTTTAATAAGTACGCCGGAATTAACTTTTCATCACATCTATTTGAAAAAAAAACGACTTGGTTCGCCTTTATGTGCACCCAAAGGTGGTGTTTTCTATAAGAAACAATAAGTTTCCGGCGCACTTATAGTTATAGAAAACACCACCTTTGGGTGCACATAAAGGCGAACCAAGTCGTTCTTTTCGAATAGATGTGATGAAAAAGCTGTTTGAGTTAGAGTTAATGTGTATGTAATAGTATGTATGTAATAATCAGGTGAGTGTAGCAGTGGGCGTGCTGGAGACGATGGCGCGCGGGCCGCTGGCGGGCGGCGCGGCGCGGCGGCTGCGTGCCGCGTGTGCCGGCACCTGGCGCTCGCGCACACTCTGCGAGGCACTCTCACTCACCGGATACTCATGTATACATCCCGACCAGTAACTATCCACACTACACTATACTATACTACCTTCCACTCGTCACTTCGCCCGCATCCCATTTGAGCCTGTTCATTTTCCTAGATAATAATAATCAATTATAACTAGCTGTCGCCCGCGGCTTTGCTCGCGTGCAACCCTTATCACTAAGGGGTATGAAAAATAGATGTTGGCCGATTCTCAGACCTAGTCAATATGCCCACAAAATTTCATGAGAATCGGTCAAGCCGTTTCTGAGGAGTACGGGAACGAACATTGTGACACGAGAATTTTATATATAAGATTATAATGATAAATTACTTTATTCCAAAAATACAAGCATCATCATCATTGGCCTTTTCGTCTTTTACAGACGATTTAAGTAGTATCTGTATTCGGCCGGGGTAAACATTTTCTTTGGTGGCATGTATAAGCCAATGCGTGATCTCACTGCGCGGCAACAATTGGCGCAACTGAACAATGCGGCGGTTGTGTCGCTGGCGTGTCGTCTCGCACTTTTATCCGCTCGGGAGGCAAACCAGGTCTGGTCATGGTGTTTTTGACCATCCTTTAATAATAAAATGAAATTACCCGTATGTGGCGTCTGCAAAAAGTTTCAATAGTACCAATAGTTTTATCTAGCACTGGTGTAATACCAAAACAACTGTTTCAGTCTCTCACCTTACTGGACCTCCCAAAACATACCTTTGTTCTGATGCAGAAAGCAGTTTTACTGAACACATGCCGAATAGTAAGAAAGTTTCTACAAACTGACCTCGGTAGTCAGGACGTAGTCACGTAAACACTGATGTGCACTTGGCTTAGGGCCGTGCCCATCAGTTTTTGATTCCGGTTTATTTTGAACCGAGTACGAAAAATAAAAAAACAAAAATAATAATAATAATAATAATACAAACAAATTATGATTCGCACTTGGCTTAGGCCCGTGAGCTTCATTATTACCGAAATATTTATATTTCGAGAAAAAAAAAACCTTTACAAAATAATAATAATAATAATAATAACGTTTATTTTCTTACACAAAAGGTTCAGTACCATAATACAAATGAAGAATAGATAATGAGACATAATCTTAAAGCTATTTAGATAGTCAGGTGGGTACTTAGTGTATCCACCTATACTACTATGGAGGAAATGCAAGAAACCTGTTTTGTGTAAGACTGGTGCCTGAGATAGGTTGTAAACCTGTGATACAGGTCACCAGTGCCCCACTCCGCGGATTAATGGCAATAACATAACAAGCTGGTAGGTAAAGAGCAATAAAGAGCTGGTTGGGTATGGTGATCTACAAGAACGTTGTATTTAAGTGTAAAATTACTATGCGGAGAAAAAAAAGTTCTAAGCTAAGATCATAAAATACACACAAGCAAGGACTTTAAAGATTTCTTCCAACCAGCAAGCTCCTCCCAGTTACTGTGAGTCATGGTAAAAGAGGTCTTGTCTCTCTTGACGCAGACCTTAAAGCGAAGCAAAGGTCTCCCTATGGCTCTCTTTGCGAATGCTACTTCACCCAACATGACCTGTCTAGGAAAGCGTGACTCATCCATGCGGTGTACATTTTTTTTTATTCCAAAAATACAAGCATCCAACTTAATATTATAAATGTGAATGTAAGCTTGTTTGTTACGCTTTCACGCGAAAACTACTTAAACGATCATCATGAAACTTTGTACACATATTCTTGGACGTATTAGAAGTAACATAGGATACTTTTATCCCGGAAAATTAACGGGATCTAATGGGACGCGAACGAAGTCGCGGGCGGAAGCTAGTTTACAATAAAATAGGTAATCGATATTTACAATTCATTAATGAGGTAGGTAAGTAATTGTAATTGGCTGGAGCCAGGTTGAAGTTGTATTGCAGTGTTTATTCCAAGTACGATAAAGATAAAAAGTAACCAGATTACGAACTATATACACTCCAAGTTTCATCCAAATCGGACCAGTGGTTGCAGCGTGATTAAAACACAAACCAAACATCTACCACATCATTGTTAACATCAGGTGAGATTGTGATCAAACGGTTGACTATAGTGTATAAAAAATAAAAAATAAATAAACTTTGACATCTGTTATATTGGTGCGATGTGATGGGACTCTCAAGTCTCCCTCTAAAATAAAAAAATTATGGGTTTATTGATAGCTATCAAACCATCCTTCAAGAACATTTCGGGCGGCCACTTTATGTATTGCAAGAAAAAAATTAATGAAACTAAGCGACAGAGCGAGTATCACAAAAAAAACTCAGTGGTTTGGGATGGCTCATCACGTTCAGTTCTTCGAGTGGCCTGAAATTGGTTTTTTTTTCCATTTCCAGCTCAAAAAACAACCCGCTTGATAAAGTTAAAGAAACACTATATAATTCTTTCTTTTTTTTACATAAAAACTTGTGTTAACAAAATCCCAAGTGATGTGTCTCAGTTGTCGATTGGCAAGTTCAAAAACGTAATAAAACAGAGACTTCTTTTAAAAGCATACTATAAAATATCTGATTATTTAGAAGACAAACAAGCTTGGGACGAACTAGCTCCAACTCATCCAATAAAAAAAATATGTAATCATACCTAATCATACAAAACGTAATGACGATTCAAAGTGATCAAAGAGATTTTATTGAATAAAAGATTTTTGACTTTGACTTTGACTTCTTTCTCAATTCCAGTGACGGCAGCAAGGAGCATTCGTCTGGCGTGCGTTACGTTTCGGCGTGCGATTGTGGACGAACTCGAGTGCAACGGGAAGATCCGTACACTGTACGTGCCGCGAACTGTACCTTCTATGCAACCGCGGCTGAACAATGCGGGGTGTGTCCTACCCTGGCACATCATGACTACCCGGTGTTTGAACCCTCTACACCTAGCTTCAGGTATAGAACAGTTACAAGTACTGAATACAAGAAAAAGCGCTCGTGGCGTAGCATGCTTAGTCAATTATCACTGACTAGGTCCGCCCGCGACTTCGTTCGCGTCCCGTTGGATCCCGTTAATTTTTCGGGATAAAAAGTAGGCTATGTGTTAATCCAGGTCACGTACAATATATATTCCAAGTTTCATCCAAATCGGATCAGTAGTTTTTATGTGAAAGAGTAACAAATATCCATCCATCCATCCATACTTACAAACTTTCGCGTTTATAATATTAGTAGGATTATCTAAGTTATCCGTGAATATTTATTTTATTTATTATTATCTAACTTAGCATAATATAATATTCCAGGGCTGCATCAGTAAAAGGCGCGTCGTCCCAAGAGGAGTGGTCGGCTGGTTCGGTCGGTCGGTCGGAGGGCGCTGGCTCGTGGTCCGGCGGAGACGCACTGTCGCCTGGCCTGCCGCCCGATGATGATGATGAGCCCTACGTCGTACCACTCACACACTCAACTAACTCAGGTAACATCCATACTTAATATTATAAATGCGAAAGTAACTCTGTCTGTCTGTCTCGCTTTCACGCCAAAACTACTGAACCGATTTGAATGAAATTTGGTACACAGATAGTCTAGAGCCTGAGAAAGGACATAGGCTTCATTTTAATGCAAAAAAAAAAGGTTGTAATAGGTTGAAAAGGGAGGGTGAAAGTTCCTTAACCTTTTTCATGAAAACTTTTTTATTGTCACATTTGAAATAACTGTCAGTTGTTTGACAGTAAGAGATTGAATGACAGGACAGACGTCTGTCGGGTCAGCTAGTTTACTATAGATGCGTCAGTGTAGAATGTGCATACAAGAGGTCATGCAATAATCTAGCGGGCCTAAGATGCGCACCGCGAGATATTAGTCATGTCGTTCTGTCAAAATGTAAGATTTTGTACCAGTTTAGGAACTGTTGCACTATCTGTGGTACCTAATGGTGTCGACAAAACGCGCCTTAATGTACACTTTTGACACTTCTTAGTCGTCGTACCTCTCTGAGGACGAGATAATAGTCATGCAGAAATGTCAAAAGTTGTAAATTCAAAGGCGCGTTTTGTCGACACCATTAGGTACCACAGATAATGCAATAGTTCCTAAACTGGTACAAAATGCTTACATTTTGACAGAACGACTTGACAAATATCTCGCGGTGCGCATCTTAGGTAACTTTTATCTCTGGCGAGTGAATATCAACGTTCCACTTACAAAGAGTATACTCGGCTAGGGTACTAATCTACTAATCATCATTGCAGATAAAGTGATGACTCGCCAGCCGTCGACAACAGAATACCTCCCCGGAATGCTACACACCGCCAGCCCTGGGGGACTCCTGCCTGCATTTTCAAGTTGGTCGCTCCGATGTCTCGGGGCTTCGTCTCTGTACTCGCATGCATTAGGGCTGCCGGAGCCTCTGCAGCCAGGCTTGTTGCCTCACACCAACTATCTGCTACCTTGGGATGCTCCCCTACCTTCGCACTCCAAGTAAGTATCCTGATATCACTGTCGTAGTTTTCAGCCCCATGATGGTCTATCGTTTGATGCCATCAAAATCTGAAAAATTCCTCAAAATGTTTACCTGTCACTGATTTGCTCGTGCTTGAAGCGCTCGTAGCTAGGCTTGCTTAGCCAATCTTCACCGATTATCTAAGTTAAGCAACGTTCTGTGCTGTCACTATTTGGATGGGTGACCGTTAGTGGCATTTACATCTGAGCGCTTCCGTGCTTCAGAGGGTACGTTAAACTGTCGGTCCCGGCTCTAGCAGTCGCCACGACGGAGGCCTTGAGGCGGCCTAAAAACTCCGTCACCAGAGTTGGCCACTAGCTCATACGATTTACTTACTTATTGTTGTATATAGAGACTCAGCCCAAGAATGCTGCCTTGTAGGACTCTGTAGATGATAGTTGCTTCTGTGATTGGTGAGTTTTCGCACACGATATTACCTACCAGTGCATATGCAGCTCCTAATACTAGCATCAGCCGAATTAGTGAAGAGTTTTCGCGCACTCCAAGTTAACATTGTATAACCGACGTAGATTAAAAGACTTGGCCCAAGAATGCTTCCTTGAGGTATTCCGTAGTTGAAGATTACTTCAGTGCTAACAAGTTTTCAATATGAAATAATCCATCTACATCATCCTATGGTTGAGGAATTCTTTCAGAAGGTTGGATCGGTGTTCACTAATTGTTAATCGAGGTATCTTCTCTAGAAGAATAGGGACTGACACCGTATCAAAAGCTTTGGCCAAGTTTAGAAATATACAATACAAACTATTACTCCGTTTCTCGTTGAGTAATAGTTTGGTAGTGACTATAGCCTACGATAACAGGGTTGGCAAGTGCCGCCACCTGAAGAGTCCACTAGGAACCTTCTTAGTATCCATACAGTCTAACCAGAGGGGTCTGATCGTTGGACTGTATTCGCACCGTATTTTATTGAACAAACACTCTTGTCACAGCTCAGTCGGTCATAGCTCTGCCTTCCGTGCCGTCGTGGGTTCGATCCCTACTGAGAACATTTGTGTGGCGAACATAGATGTTTGTTCTATGTCTGGGTGTTACTATGTATCATAAATATGTATAACAAAAACAATAAGTATTCTATCAGTAATCTAGTTCCCATAGTACAAGCTTTGCTTAGTTTGGGACTAGAAGGCGTTGTGTGATATGTCCATGATTTTTTTTAATAATTAAGAATAATGTTTTGTTTCCCAGAATAGAGCAAGCTAGTGCTTGGCGTGCGGCTTTGACGCAAACGTCGCGAGCGCGCGGCAAGCCTCACCCGTCGCATCTACTCACTGTCAAGATATTCATCGGGTTCGAATACGAGTGTCTCAGAGGACATAGGTATGTAATACTTTTTACTAGCTTCCGCCCGTGACTTCGTGCGCGTCCTGTTCGATTCTGTTGATTTTCCGGGATAAAAAGTATGTGTTAGTCCCGTCACTTGGATTAACCCGTACTTTTTATCCCAGAAAATCAATAGGATCCAACGGGATGCGAACGAAGTCGCGGTTGGAAGCTAGTTCATAATATTAAGTGGGAAGTGGGATGGGATTTATAGACAGGCTTGAGTTATAGTACATTACTGCAGCGGCCAGCATACAAGAGGCAGTGAGGGACGAACGTGCAAATGTGGGCCGAGTCGAAGACGAGGCACACATACGTAAGTATATCATTGCTTAGTTGTGGCCAAGGCTTGTATAGTACTCTTCTCAAATAATGCGCGGAAATTAAAACTTAGTACCTAGGCAAAACTATTTAGTTGAAAATACAATTACTTTTTAAAACCAGTAAGGAACAACGAAGTTACAGTGTTCATTTGTTTTTTTTTCAGCTAGAGCAAAATAATCAGCTTTTTATTTGAAAGCCTGTTCGAAATTTGAATAAACCTTTGATAAGTTACCTCCTTGGTTGCCATGTTATGGAGTAAAAGATCGTTCCATTTTTAAATAAAACGACAGTAATGAATTTTGTATGTAATTTATATGGCAGCTAAACACGCCGGCAATGGATTTTCGTACATTTATTGCCGGCCGCTGCTCGCATGTGTTTGGCCAGTACTGCATTTTCGATTTATCTCGAAGAAGGTTGTCAAAATTATGCTTTAATTTCCAAGCATGTTTGAGAAAAAATACTTTTCCTCCATGTGGCATAGTCGTGGGACGCCCTGTATATTGTATATGTATTGTCAGGTTCATGATGTCGTCCCCGGACACCGTGGTGAGCGGCGGCGGCGCGCTGGGCTCGGGCGCAGGCGGCGCGGCGGCGGCGTGCGACATGCCGCTGTACGCGGCCTGCGTGTGTATATATACATATATATATATATTGTATATGTATTGTCAGGTTCATGATGTCGTCCCCGGACACCGTGGTGAGCGGCGGCGGCGCGCTGGGCTCGGGCGCAGGCGGCGCGGCGGCGGCGTGCGACATGCCGCTGTACGCGGCCTGCGTGTGTATATATATATATATATATATATTGTATATGTATTGTCAGGTTCATGATGTCGTCCCCGGACACCGTGGTGAGCGGCGGCGGCGCGCTGGGCTCGGGCGCAGGCGGCGCGGCGGCGGCGTGCGACATGCCGCTGTACGCGGCCTGCGTGTGTATATATACATATATATATATATTGTATATGTATTGTCAGGTTCATGATGTCGTCCCCGGACACCGTGGTGAGCGGCGGCGGCGCGCTGGGCTCGGGCGCAGGCGGCGCGGCGGCGGCGTGCGACATGCCGCTGTACGCGGCCTGCGTGTGTATATATATATATATATATATATTGTATATGTATTGTCAGGTTCATGATGTCGTCCCCGGACACCGTGGTGAGCGGCGGCGGCGCGCTGGGCTCGGGCGCAGGCGGCGCGGCGGCGGCGTGCGACATGCCGCTGTACGCGGCCTGCGTGTGTATATATACATATATATATATATTGTATATGTATTGTCAGGTTCATGATGTCGTCCCCGGACACCGTGGTGAGCGGCGGCGGCGCGCTGGGCTCGGGCGCAGGCGGCGCGGCGGCGGCGTGCGACATGCCGCTGTACGCGGCCTGCGTGTGTATATATACATATATATATATATTGTATATGTATTGTCAGGTTCATGATGTCGTCCCCGGACACCGTGGTGAGCGGCGGCGGCGCGCTGGGCTCGGGCGCAGGCGGCGCGGCGGCGGCGTGCGACATGCCGCTGTACGCGGCCTGCGTGTGCCTCGGCGGCGCCGCACTCACCGCGCAACTCACCAGAGTGCATGTCGTCACGCCCAAGTCGCCCGTGCACGTTACACTACACCCCAAGGTTACTAACTAACACAATCACTGGCGGATTAGCCACGTAGCAGGTGTAGCTAATTCTACGGGCTCCGCGCATTAGGGGGCCCCGCGCACCAACACTATCTTACCGTAAAAGGTAAAATCTATCAATTTTTTCAAATTATATTGCTCAAAAACACAAAAAAAATTGTGGCTCGCTTCGCTCGCCGGTGAGTACGTACTACTCTTTTTGCTTTCAAACGACAATGTACTGTAAAATCACAATTTTCGGTAAAGCTCAAGCAATCCAACGGGACTTTGATAAAAGTTGCTACGGGCCCCGCGCTGACTTACTCCGGCACTGAACACAATACAAAACTAACTAAGGCCGTGCTCACTTTGGATACGATTTCATCCGAATTTGATTCGTACGACTACGCACGAATGATCCCGACCTACCAAGGACTATGGGAGCTCTCACACTGCATGTGATCAGTCGTACGTATACGTACGTTTACTTACGACGTCCGAATACAATCCGAACTTGTTGGGATTTATCACGCAGTCGTACTATTTGACGGAGAAAAACGTATTCAGTGTGAGCACTTAATTGGTACGAACATTACTCGTACGTTTACGTACGAACAAATTAGTGTCCGAAGTGAGCACGGCCTAAGCCTTCACACTCCCGACCGAATGAAAATTAATCAAGACACAATAATTTTTTCATACTTCACAGTAAAAAAATATTTAAAACCAAATGTTGAGTTCGTTTCAGACTAAGTCATTGTTTATAAATACGAACCTACGTGCCAACCAAATTACCACTACCTTATGAATTTTATTTTAAGCCTCCTCGATACAGGCTTAGTCTAGTGAGGAGACTGACAGGTACTCTCAGTCCTTATATTTTTTGTCTGAGAAATTAGTTTTTGTGTCCAACCAATAATTCTTGTTTTTTTGTACTGTTTAGTTATATAATTTTTGTGGATGTAATTTTTTCGGTAACTCCCATTAGTTCTATAGGACTGTTACGTCATAGAACTGTTCAATAAATAAAATAAATAAATATTCACGGACACTTAACACAACGCCTTCTAGTCCCAAACTAAGCAAAGCTTGTACGATGGAAACTAGATGGCTGATAGAATACATACATACTTTTTTTTGTAAATATATACTTATAATACATAGAAACACCCAGACACAGAACAAACATCTATGTTTACAACACACAAATGTTTGTTCTCGGTGGGGATCGAACCCACGACCCTCAGCACGGAAGGCAGAGCTACTACCGACTGAGCCATGACGCCTGTCAATCTTTTTTTATCCCTAATATCTGTTAACTGCCATTTGGTAGGACTATTGAAACTAGCCCTAATGGGCTAGTTTCAATAGTCCTACCATGGAACTACAGGGATAAAAAAGTTTTACGTAACAGTCCTATAAAACAAAATGGGAGTTACCGAATTCTTTTTCTCAAAGCCCGTAGTCTGAGTTTTGTTATGTTGGTTTGCGACAAGCGAAATCGAGAAGCTCGCAGTTTTTGGATGAAGAAAAATAGTTTGCAAATCTCCCGCTAGAGGCGCTTTTCGCTAGAGGCGCTTTTCGATGAACAAAACAAAACTCAGATTACGGGGTCTGTAATAAACTTTTTGACTTTTTGAATTGAAACAGCAATTGTTCCATTTGCAGGTTCAGCCGGTGGCGGGTGGGTCGGTATTCGTGCCGCAGCCGGTCGGCTCGCCGCCAGTGAAGTTGTCTCCGTCCACGTACTGGGTGCTGCGGCTACCGCACGTGTATAGTGACGAGCGCGGGGCCTTACCGCGCCCTAGGACGCCGCCAACCCATCCCGGGTACTTACTTGCACCACTGTTTGGATTGCAAGAGTAACTTTTGGACCACTAACTGGCAAATTGTTAATTCCGTTGCTTCTAGAGGCCGAAATATTACAAATCTCTTCGTATCGCTGTACTGGACGTAATTATTTGTAACCTTAGCGCTAGTTGACAGTTTTTTGGTGCAACTGAGTGTCAAAGTCAAAATTAACTTCAACTTCTTGGTTTATGGCTTTTGTAATTTGTTGTTACAATTCTGCCAGTGTCACAAACGGGATAGGGGGTAGGGAGGACTAATAATATGGCCGGTAAACATTTTTTGAGAATCAATGAAATATATGACATGCAACTTATTTTGATTAAACCTGATTGAGTATGGCTGAAAAGTCTTGAATGGTCGAAAAAAATGAAGTCATTAATATTCTGTACTCCGAATCACGCTAGCTTCAATTCAATGTAATAAAAGCAGCGTGAGCGCTGTATGCGATTTTATTATTCTGTGTCTATGTATTTACAAAAAAAATGTATATAAGTATTCTATCAGCAATCTAGTTCCAATAGTACAAGCTCGGCTTAGTTTGGGACTAAAGGGTGTCGTGTGTAATGTCCAAGGATATTTATTGCCATTCGAAATGCAGAGTATATTGGCAAAAAGACAAAAACGGAAAAGGAAATGACCAAGCCTGCTCTTAGTCCGGTAAATATTTGAATAATAGCCGCGTCTGATTAGTTACGTACAAGGTTAGATTTTGCCGCGATTTGAAAAAAAAACATCTTATTCTAGACAGTATCTGGTAAGTTTGAAAACAAAGAGAATTTGCTGGTATATTAGGAAAAAAAACGGCTTGAAAAGATTGTGCATAGTGTGAGCGGCATTTTAGAAAGGTCTTTGTATTAATTGAATAGAATAAAGTAAGTACATACTACCTATGTTATTTAATTTTATGAAATAAAAAAACTATTTTCTATTTATGTGTTTTTATGACTCTTTTTTCATAAAATAATTCAGGGATCATGCTATTTGATGCAGCAATGTGAGTACTGCGTCATTTCCTCCGACGCCATTTTCTCAGAAGACTATGTTTTGACTTGGTTTCATTTTTTACTATATTCTAAAAGGATCTATTTATATCAACAAAAACAACCACAAAAACATTATTTTTTATTTTTGTTAATATTTGTATTGTTTTGGTCCCATACAAATATGATTTATCAAATTGAGTCGATCTCGTAATGACGGAAGAGGACTCCCTAAATATTATGGGTAAATGCTATTAGTTTTTTTATTAATATATTAGCATTATAAATTCATTATATGATTTATCGCGTGACAAAATATTTTTTACGATTTTTTTTGCTATAAAAACTTAAATGGGAGTTTTAGTGGGCGGAGCTATCGAACTCGTTGTCATTGGCGGTTGTCGGAGTGGAGGTGGGGCGAGCGTTGGCTTCGTCCGTCGTGGATAGCTATCTCGACTTCAGTCGCTCGTGAGCCGCCGACACGAAATCATCCTAGCAGGAAACGCTGGTCGTCTTTTGAGCGAAAAACTCTTCGGAACTTTGAAAACTTTTCGCGGCACCAATGCCGCTACTACAGGTGAGTTATTCTTATTATTTTACAAGATTATTTTAAATTCTTCTTTATAAGCTTCTGTACCCGACGTTTAATTGTTCTTTTTTTTTCATTAGGTGTAGGTATTTATTTCCTTTTTCTTTAGTAGTAAGCAATTGTTTTTTTCCGCAGGACAATACCCGCGGAGGCGGTGGTTCCAATGAAAACCGCCGTTCATTGGCAGAATTCCTGGGACTGGACACGCGCCTGACAGACCCGCCTGCTACGGCGCCTGCTTCTTCGCAAAAAAATGTAAGTACCCTCATTTTCTAATTTACTTTGCGTTGATTCTTTCAATCCGTTCTGGCAGTAAAAGGCATGGGTTCTCAAGACTCCTACCCTCATTTTCGATTTAATTTTTAAAAGACTCTTAGAGTCTGTTTAGAGTCTGAAACAGTGTGATGCGCTGTTGCAAGAAATATTACTGCTAGAATTTCACTGTCTCTACCCCTGGTACGGAATTTCATGCTTTCGAATCGAACGAGGAAAACTTGAGACCACGTTGGGCGCCAAGATTATTTTTCTTACCAGTTTCGTAGATAGGTTAGTTATCCGTAGGTCAAACTTGCTACGAGCATTATTTTTTCCTACCCTCCCAATGCTTTTCCACCGAAAACGTGTTGTTTTGGCCACATTGCTAAAATATCACGTTGGGCGCCAAGTTAGAGGGTAGTTGTCACATTTTTGCTACCATTGAAAATTTCTTGGCTTCGCAATTGGAGCCCATTAAAGCTGAAGTGCGTAAAACTGTAAACCCATTGCTTTTAACCCCCATCAATCATCGAAAGTACCACGTTGGGCGCCAACAATATTCTTCTGTATTTGTATTGCAATTCGCAGCCAACATGGCACTTAAATCAAATTTCAAGTAGGTACAATGCACTAGGTTTTATTGTTCGTTCATAATGTAGCGTACGACATCCGGTTTGATGGCAGTTAATGTTGAGCGAGATGTGCCAAGCGCGGCCCGTGTAATGTCTCGCCGCGTGCCAAGTGAGCGCGGGATGGCCAGCTTGGCTTGCATTAGCTTATATAGCCTTTGGATTCGGCATCATATTCTCTATTACTTTTCGAGCCAATTTTGTTTGTAGACTTTTAATTGCGACCTTTGGGCTTAAATTTGTTTCTACTAGGGTTGTCTGCGTAGGTTTTTTCAGTGGGTACCCCCCTGTACTTGCAATCGCAATAAATTTTCTCTTTACCTACTTAATTTCAACTACACGCATTTTTTTAAATTTCCTTATAACGTTGATAGAAGATTAGCATACCATAGCCCCTATTTTGTCTATTTTAAAAAGACCAATAGCCTTAACTAGTAGACATTGCTTATAGCATAGTTTGGATACATGTATTGGATGCAGGGATGCAATCCCGCACTTGGCAGCGTCCGGGTGTATTGGCATGGCGGCTAGCAATTTAATATTATTTGTGTAGACTCCGGCTACTTTAGGCACGGCTCTGACATTTGTACATTTTTCAGGAAACCTTTTGCTAGACAATTTTTAGACTATTTGTTTTTTATTTGCCTAGTGACAATAAATACAATAGCTTCTCTACAAATTAGTCTAATCATATATTTTTTCAGCGTCGTAGCTTGTAATATTACCTACTTGTACTTTATTATATCCACATTTTTCTTAAAAGGCTGTACCTAGATGTAAAATAAGAATTGACAACCTCAGCTGTCAGACAGTGCCCTACAATAGTAGAGTATAGGCCTTGCCAAGCCTAACGCGACCCGGATAACTGTCTTTCCTTTTTCATGCTTGTTGAGTTTAAGTAACAAACTTTGGATTACGTTACTTGGAGCTGGGTTTAAATTGGTTTTCAATGATTGTGTACAATATTGTACAGATTTACCTACTATTCAAACTAATAAGTTTAACTTTATGGGGTTTTTCCTTCTCTAGCTAGTCTATGCCGATACGGAAATCGTCGAGCATCGATTTCATGACAGGTTTTCATACAAAAATCTGCGTACGACCGAATGTCTAATGTCAAAAGTTCTCTATTCACATTCTGTCTCTCTCATTAGTCTCTACTAATCCATACTGTTGCACTCTTGAAGATTTACAATTAGATGCTGTTACCTATAGACTCGAGGAACCGGCTAGAATTTTTATCATAAAACTACTTTAAAAAATCTTGGAGCACTTACGAAAATATATTTTAATTTTCCTTTTCTGTGGCAGGATTATAATGACGGAGAGTGGTCATGGGACGGTCCGAGCAGTCCCGAGGTGGCGCAGACGCCGCGAGCTCTCGTGCCGTCCGGATGCTTCCCACCCAGGCATCACAGAGCCTTCGCTAGCTACAGGTAAGTTTGCCCTTTTAACCTACTTCAAAAAAGTAAGAGGTTCTCAATTTGGTTGGGTAACTCCCATTTGTTCTATAGGACTGTTTTTAAAACTTTTTTTTTCCCTGTAGTTCCATGGTAGGACTATTGAAACTAGCCTGTTAGGGCTAGTTTTCGTTTCAATAGTCCTACCCAAATGGAAGTTACCAGATATTAGGAACCGATTTGAAATTTTTTTTTATCTGAAAGGGTTCCAGATGGTCTCGTAAATTTTTTAACAAAATCGGTTCAGTAGTTAGGGAGTTAAATAGGTATAACTTAAAAAAACAAGCTGACTACAATAAGCATTTTTCTTTCCTGTGAACTTTCAATTGTGTTTATGATCAATAGAATAAAACCAATGAACTACCATCACCATCATCATCTGATGATGAAGCTGTATCAAATTGAAGTCTGTTTTAAGTTGTCTATTCTCATTATCCTAGTAAATGTCCCAATTAGTATCTAAATGTCCAAAACAGTATTGAAAGTGCCTGCGTTGTTTCAGCGAGATGGCGCAGCCGGGGGGATGGGACGAGTCCAGCACCGGTCAGGGGATTACAGACCTTGTTGCCTCACTGGTAAGTACTAGATTACAGTCAATTTAACACGTTCCCTGTCCAGGTGCCCCCAATGTAGGGCAATGAAGCTTTTTCTCAGAAGTCCGTGCTTCAACTAT
The DNA here is from genome assembly GCA_947507515.1 of Eulithis testata. Lineage (NCBI taxonomy): Eukaryota > Metazoa > Arthropoda > Insecta > Lepidoptera > Geometridae > Eulithis > Eulithis testata. Next base: position 9,767,647 of record OX382202.1, on the reverse strand, counting down.
GGGTTCACAATTTCAATGGCACCACAATGGTTTGTCAGTTTTTGGACGTATGAAGTTGTCAAATCATTTTGTATGGGGACAGGGAATGTGTTGAACATGTTTTTTGTTCTTTTATTTAGTTTGATATAGGAAATTGTTCGATTCCCGCGCAGTGGCTATCTTTTTTTACTTTGTTGTGGGAGATTACGTGAAAATTTGTTATCAATTTCTAAACTGTTTCTTTAGTTCTCTGCTTGAAGTAATCTGCTTGATGACTTCTTTCATAGATATTGAAGAACGATTCTGGACCTTCCAGGCGTCGGGCGGTTTTCTTGTAAACTTTCCTTGTAAATTCTGTATTTTAAGGTCCAACTAGTCGACCACCTTTCCATACAAACGTATAATCCTTAGTTTTGGTTGGTCAACGTCAAACAGTGGAGTAGTTACCCTTCTACGTTTGTATGGAAAGGTCTGCGACTAGTTGGACCATAAAGTTCTTTTCGTTTGCAGAAGGCGCTAGGAATGCCGGGACCGGGTCCCATCAGTGACATTACTTCACCACTGCCTGGGCTCTCATACTCGCGTGATGATGGCTCGGTATGTTATTACTATTTTTAAACCAGTTATTTTACTAATAATAGGCAATTTTAAGGCTTCAAAAACGAGGTTCTCAATTCGGTTATTTTTTTTATATTTGTTACCTTTTCAGATTAAGCCCTTGTAATATTTATCAAAATCTGTTGTGTAGTTTGGCAGTTAAATAAGAATATCTGGAAAAGACACGTCATACACGAACACGACATAGCGTATTTTTCTTACCTGTGACTTTTCAGTGGTGTTTACGATCCCAATGAACTGCCATCCTCACCATCATTTTGATGATAGCGTATCAAATTGAAATCGTTTTTTTCAGTTTTTAAAATTAAATTATTAGTTCTAAGTTTCGATTCTGAAATGTCAATTATTGAAATATTATCTATTGTTATCTATCATTGAAATATTTTAACTTGTGTGATACAGGGTGACGCGACTTTGATCCCGAGAAGCAATTGGAACGCCTCCTTGTCTCAGGAAGAGAATCGTATGAGTATGCTGTCTCGCCGCTCCTCGTTTTGTAAGTAAATATTCCAATACAAATTTTCATTATTTTCACTACTTCCTCTTTTCATTCTTGCAATTCTTCTTCGACCTTGTACAAAACTAGCTAGCATTAAAAATATTCCTGTTCATTAGACTTCGTTTTTAATTCAAGTTTTAGGAAAATTTGATTTCCTTAGTTGCTTTTAGAATTGCTCTACTGCACCCACTTCGCTGCTGAATCACTAACACTTCAGTTAGATTCAAGTTTTCAGAAATACTTCCTTGAATTTTCTTAGATGTTTGGAAAAACTGGAATTTCCCTAGTTTCTTTTAGAATGGTTACTGCGCCCGCTTGACTCTTACATCTGCAGATAATCTGACACCGTGGGCGTTTTGACCTGTGCCTACTAAATCTTGCAATCAGCATTGATTTTATCAATCATGTCAAACATTTTTGTGATCCTAATAAATAGAAAGAAAGAAAGAAAAGACATTTATTTTGGACACACTATACATACATAACACCACAACAATAAGAAAACAACATAGGTAGAAACTTCGGTAATACATAAAATAGAACAAGTAGGTAGGGTATATCTATACCATTAATATTATAAAGAGGAAAGATTTGTTTGTTTGTTTGCATTGAATAGGCTCCGAAACTACTGGACGGATTTGAATAATTTATTCACCGTTGGAAAGCTACACTATCCCCGGCTGATATAGGCTATATTGTATTTTCAAAAAAATTAGGGATCTTTACTAAAACTCGAATAATGTAGCCCAAGGTGTAAAAAATTACCTAATAAAAATCCGTGCGAAGCCGGGACGGTCCGCTAGTGTATTATATATTTTTAAAACTAATGGAACAAGCTGATAGCTCACCTGATGTTAAGTGGTAACTTCTGCCTATAACAATGCATTACCTCACAGAGCAAGTCCAATGAGGACGTGCCCTGTAAGGCAATGCACTGCGTCCATCACTCTGAGACGTAAAGATCTTGAAGGCTCGTGTGCCTGCAATTACACCGGTGCCCTTACCTTTCAAACCGGAACACAGCAATGCGGGCATCGCTGCTTGGCGGCAGAAATAGGTACGGTGGTAGTACTTCCCCGGACAAGCTCTCACAAAGAGCTCTACTACTGTAGTAGTAGTAGTTAGAACTCTTAAAATATACCTACCTAAATAGGATAAAAAAAAGATAAAATGTTTATTGCATAGTCTTAAAGTTAACATTACATCTTACAGTAGAAATAAGTGGACAGTGGGAAGTACAGTAGGCACCTATATTAGATACCTACCAACCATTTGATACATTTTTGCAAAGTGCAAGACCTCTGGTTAGTCATAGTGTTGAGTTCCTCGCTCTAACTAAGCACATGCTTGTATGTAGAGACGAGGGCTCCTGCTCTGGCTAGCTCAAGGCACGACGTGACAAAAAATGTAAATATAAATAAATAAATATTCACGGACACTTAACACAACGCCTTCTAGTCCCAAACTAAGCAAAGCTTGTACGATAGGAACTAGATGGCTGATAGAATACATACATACATTTTTTTGTAAATACATACTTATAATACATAGAAACACCCAGACACAGAACAAACATCTATGTTTGCCAACACAAATGTTTGTTCTCGGTGGGGATCGAACCCACGGCCCACAGCACGGAAGGCAGAGCTACTACCGACTGAGCCATGACGCCTGAAATATGATGAGTAATTTATTGCAGGTGGTCCAGGCATGTCGACACTAGCTCGCGGCCCCGGCAACGGTCGCGCGTTGCACTGGAGCGGCGTGCTGCCCGCGAGGGCTGACGACGCGGGACAGGAGTTCAGCCCGAAGCTGTTCCTCGGCGGCCTGCCGTGGGACATCACTGAGGTCGCGCTGATGCATGCACTGAGGCACTTCCATCCCTTACGGTATCTACTATCATCTATTGCCATCCTAAGTTATACAGTCGTTTTACGTATACCTACTACAAAGTTGTATGTATCTGTATAGAGATTGACCAGCGCCCCTAGCTGGTAGTTTACATAACTAATTCTCCGTAAAAAATAGTTTACGTGATTTTGCAGTAAACTTCAAACCTACACACACTAAGCGTGCATCATGGCTCAGTCGGTAGTAGGTCTGCCTTCCGTGCTGTGGGTCGTGGGTTCGATCCCCACCGAGAACAAACAATTTGTGTGTGGTAAAATACATGTTCTTGCTATTCAACCAACTTCAAGAAAAAAGGATGTTCTCAATTCGGTTGTTTTTAATGTTTGTTTACCTCGGAATTCTGTCATTTAGAAACTGATTTGAAGAATTCTTTTTCTATTCCTATAAACATTTTGTATCCATTTAGTATTTGGCTTTTAAATAAGAATAATTGAAAAAGAAAACCACTTCAAACCACGTACACTATATCGCGTATTTTGCTTTTCTGTGGTGTGACGATCAATAGAACAGTCTCAATGAACTGCCATCATCATTACATAATTTTTAATCTCTAACTAAAGGAGGAAGCTTGTAATGACCAAATTTAATTTTAAATATCCTGTCACACGATTGGCAATAGAGCTGGCCTGCTGTGTTAATGTCCTTTGTAATGACATAAGTATATGTACATCCAGTGTGGAGTGGCCGGGTCGCGACAGTGGGCTGGGTGCAGCAGGTTCGTGTCCGCGCGGGTACGCGTACGTGACGTTCGAGAGCGAGCGGCGTGTGCGCGCCCTGCTGGCGGCGTGCAGGCGTGACCGAGCCGGCTGGTACTACAGGCTGCACTCGCGCAAGTCTAGGACTAAGGAGGTGAGCTTTTCAACAACACTGTCTACCCTTAAGGCGTATGTATAAGGCAGGCAACCCTCTCGCTCGCATATTTCAACATTTTTGAAGATATAATATAACTAAATGTAATTATGTTAAATTGCAAACCTTCAGGGTCGAGAGAATAACAATGCAACGGTTCAGTAAAAATATCACATTGATCCCAACAAGTTTTCCGGCCAAAAAACTTGTACCAATGCGATAAATTAAAGTGCACAATTTTTGCTTAGAAAACTTGTTTGGATGAATGTGATATTTTTACTGAACCTTTGCATTGTTATTCTCTCGACCCTGAAGCTCTGCAATTCCACATATTACATTTAGTTTTATCTTCAAAAATGTTGAAATGTGCGAGCGAGAGGGTTGTCTGCCTTTTACATACACCTGAAATAGTTAAATCTATTTGCAATTTTCTTCCAACCAACCACTGCTATTAAGAAAATACTTTGTATTAGAAGTAAATTTATTCACAAAGAAAATTACAACTAATACAGTATTTACAATATTCACAATATTTACAAAATACACATGAAACAGTTGAGCCATCTACAAACCGTTGCAAACGATTTATAGATAGCTCAACTGGTCCAAATCAGTACCAATCGGAAGCGTGCCCAAGACACTGGCTGCATTGCCGCGCTGATTATTAGTAATTAGAGTAATAATAGTGTGGAATGTATCCCCAGGTGCAAGTGTGCCCAAGAGACTGGGTGCATTGCCGCGCTGATAATTAGTAATAGTGTTAATAATAGTGTTGTGTTGTGGTGTGGTGTGGTGGTGTGCAGGTGCAAGTGATCCCGTGGGCAGTGAGCGACGCTAACTGGGTGGTGTGCGGGTCGGCGCGGCTGGCGGCGGCGCGCACGGTGTTCGTGGGCGCGCTGCACGGCATGCTCTCCGCGCCGGCGCTCGCACTCATCATGAACGAACTATTCTCTGGAGTCGTCTACGCAGGTCACAACCTTATTTATATTCTATTCTATTCTACATACGATCTCGTACCTCTCCGTAAATACGTACAGTTAGCATCATTACTAAAATATTCATAGTTTTGGAAAATTATTTTTAACTGAAAACTAGTAACTTTCTATTTTATTTTTTTAACTATGCGTAAGGCCCGTATGCTGATTTACTGCTCAAGCACTTAAGACTCCAGCGGGCCTAAGGTGCGCACCGCGAGATATTTGTCATGTCGTTCTGTCAAATAGTAAGCATTTTGTACCAGTTTAGGAACTATTGCACTATCTGTGGTACCTTATTGCACTATCTGTGGTACCTAATGGTGTCGACAAAACGCGCCATAATGTACACTTTTGACACTTGTTAGTCGTCGTACCTCTCTGAGGACGAGATAATAGTCATGCGGAAATGTCACAAGTTGAAAATTCAAAGGCGCGGTTTCTCGACAACATTACCACAGATAATGCAATAGTTCCTAAACTGGTACAAAATGCTTACATTTTGACAGAACGACATGACAAATATCTCGCGGTGCGCATCTCAGGCCCGCAGAATAAATTTTTATATGATAATCATACTTGAGTAATGACTTCTGTATCAACAGACTGGCCTAAGAGTAGTATTTAGATTTAAAGAATTTTAACATTCTAAAGTGACCTACATAAAATACCTCTCATGTTATTCTGTAATAAATATACTTTTGACTTTCTGATGTTGACTGTCCTACTGTATACGAACTACCCGCGATTTTCAATTATGTTCCTCTGGTCTGCGTCTTTAAGCGAATCCTAATCAATAAGGCGCTGAAAACCAGTGTACGTTACGTAGTAAAGGATTTGTACAACTCTGTAGAAAAGTAGGCAACGGTTATATCGTATAAAAAACCCCTAGTCTACAAAAATTTATTCTCAAATCTTCCAAATTTCTCAAATTCCAGGTATCGACACAGACAAGAACAAGTACCCGATTGGCTCTGGTCGTGTGACATTTGACAATGTACGTTCGTACGTGCGCGCCATCTCTGCCGCCTACATAGAGATACACACTGACAAATTCACCAAAAAGGTAAGTTGAAAATACCCTACTGCTGTATTGAAAACCTTTTTTCAGACTTACTGAACTGTCGCATACCGGAAGCCTGGAATATACTGAAAGGCTCTGCAGCACTTTTTCTATTTGTATTCTGCCGGAATAGATAGACTTTATTGTATACAAAGAAAATAGAATATAAGGAGAAACAATTTAAGCTATTGAGTACAATGGGCGGCCTTATCGCTAAAAGCGATATCTTCCAGACTGTTTTGTTTTGTTCTGTTTTGTTTCCGGAATGTTTTTATCTTGATGGGGCATAGATGAGGGTTTTTGTAAAATAGTCTAAGAGGAACTCTCTCCCCGTAGTATTTGAGGAATTCATGCAATTAAGTTTGTTTCTAAATTTTCCTTTGTAATATTTACAGGTCCAAGTGGATCCATACCTGGAAGACTCCATGTGCTCGGTGTGCAATCTACAGCAAGGCCCATACTTTTGCCGCGAGCCGATGTGCTTTGGGTAAGTCTTATCACAGTTATCACTTGTTCTTTCTTGAACACTTTTCTATTGTTTCGAATCGCAGTTTTATCAATTGGTAAAATTTGTTCATGAGATAAGTTGCATGATTTTTTTATCTCGACTGAACAGTGCAGTATTACATATTCTTTGCAGTGCTGTACGTGATTTACAGTATTGTTAATTCTAAACAATAGATAACGGCCTTGTGATTGATAACTTCGAGCCGCCCATCATCGGTAGCGTGGCCGAGCGGTCTAAGGCGCTGGTTTAAGGCACCAGTCTCTTCGGAGGCGTGGGTTCGAATCCCACCGCTGCCAAGATTTTTGCATTATTATTTACCTAATTACTTTAATTAATACGCTCTAGAAATATGGCAATAATTTCTAGAGCGTTTGTCACCAAATTTATGAGGAAGAGTAGTCTGCGGAACTTCCAAACAATGTACAAGATACGAAACCCAGTACCAAGGCACGGTGGAACAACTCATTTATAAAAATACTATCGTTCGCGTCCCGTTGATTTTTCGGGATAAAAAGTATCCTGTGTCAATCCAGGTCACGGACAATATATATTCAAAGTTTCATCCAAATCAGATCAGTAGTTTTTACGTGAAAGAGTAACAAATATCCATCCATCCATACTTACAAACTTTCGCGTTTATAATATTAGTAGGATGGATCTAGAAATCTGAGAAATTAATGAATTTGAATTTATCATAAAAGTTAACCTCAATATTTTCGTTGCAGCTACTTCTGTCGCTCATGCTGGGCGTGGCAGCACTCTGCAGAGGAGCACAAGCCTCTGATGCGTAACTCTAAGAGTCACTCTCCGACCGCTAATGGACACAAACAGTACTACGACATCCGAGCTATTACAGTCTTAGCGACAGGTTTGTATGGGAAGCATTTGTACAAAAACTTGTACCAATGCGATAAATTAAAGTGCACATTTTTTGGTTAGAAAACTTGTTTGGATTAATGTGATATTTTTACTGAACCTTTGCATTGTTATTCTCGACCCTGAAGCTCTGCAATTTCACATAATTACATTTAGTTATATATTAAATGTTGAAATGTGCGAGCGAGAAGGTTGTCTGGCATTACGTATCGCCTTAAGTAGGTATGCCAGTGTAAAGTTATTGTTTGTGCAGGTACTCCACCCCCGTTGAGTGTATGTGGCACGTCGGGGACATCGGAGCCCGAGGTCGTTGACCCCGAGCCGTCGACACCCTGGCAGCACTAACCCCGGAGCCGCTATTAAGTTTGGCGCGCCAGCTGCTTACTTTAGCTCAGTCGTTGATTTTTGACCTACATGCCTAGTGTGTACGTTTTAGGCTAAAAAATTACGTGAACTGTATTTTGTAACTTTACACTGATTTTCCTTGCAAAATATAGTTTACGAGAACCGAGAACTTTTATATGTACCCAAAAATCGTATAAAACTTACACACTAGGGGCCGATACTTATGGTGTACACCTGGATCTATTTAGAAGCTATTTTATAGTACTTGGATCTATTTAGAAGCTATTTTATAGTACTTTTTAGTGTGATAATAATACCATCTAAGATTTTCGATGTTTCAAAGGGTCCTACAATTGAACAACTTTTCTAAAAATGCTTCTTTTTAAAATAAGCGTGGATAGAATATTTCGTTTAAAATCACTGATTATTACATTACCTTGTACACTCTAAAAGATATCGGCCTTATGTAATTAATTGTTAATTTAATTGAAGACATTGTTTTTTTTTTACTTTTGATATTGATTTGTTTATTTTTGTATTCGTTGATGATTTTAGTTCCACATCGTACTGACAATCTTGTGCAACAAGCATAATTAAATGGTTGTATGTATTTTTATTACTAAGATTGACTGTATAATGTGGAAAGTTCAAGTAATCACATTTATTTTTGGATTTTTTTTCTGTATAAGGCTCTGTATTATCAATGTTTAAAACAATTACTAAATTAGTACATACATAAATAATTCTAAGGTTGCTCTTTGTCTGTTGCGGAGGACTACACGTGCAAGACAGATCGCTGTTGGCGCCGCAGCGGATGTAGTCGTGCTAATTAGGTCGTTCTTTTAGCGACAGACTTTTGCCAGACAAAAAGCGGCCTTACGCCTTTCGCGTAGACTGTTCATAGATTTTATAATGTGCCTATTAGATGTTAGATTTTAAAGTGTGCCTAGCAAGCCCCGTGATGTATCATTTTAAATTTTTTAAAGCTTTTAAATGTGGTTTTAAGGTATTCAAAGTTGAATCAAAATATGAAATGTTGATTTTTAACAAAGCTCGTTAACCCATATTTACCTATTCAAATAAAATTAAGAAACTGAATGTCTGTTTTAATATTTCAAACCTACAACAAAAGATAGGTAAGCCTAGGTGTACTGAAAGAAATCTTTTGAGTTGAAATTTATTAATACAAAGGTGAAATAAGTACATACATATTCAGTATACATTATTTACAAATAGCCTTACACGGCTTTTTTATTCGCCACTAGATATGCCTAGCAAACATGTTACACAAACAATAAGTACAAGAGTTTTAAGTAGTACTAGATCAGTTTAGTCAAAACTCATGCTCATGTCGGAGACTATAGTGCCGTCTGCGCTAGGCGGCGCTGGCGTCGGCGTCGCGAGCGAAATGTTCACCGGCGGAAACGGAAACTGCGGGATTTCCTCCTCTGAAACAAATACATACATAAGCCTGGAACTGAATGGCTTCCGGATTCCGAATGCGGAATGGCTTAATCACAAGCTGCTATCTGCGTTCAGTACAGTAGCACAGCAACAGGTAGCAAACTTTTAATTTATTAGACCCAGCAGCCTTATTGTGTAAGTTCAGTGGTAATCGACATCGGCTTCGTTTTTGACATTTGAAACCTAGACTGGACTTCAACTGTCACTTTCGTATTCGTTTTGTATACAATACCGAAAAAATTCTGACAGAGTCGACCGGTGGTAATGGGCTTGAACTTCACTGGTAATGGATTTCAAGTTACACAATAAGGGTGCAGATCCGGAATTCTGGATGTCATGAAGTCCAGCTTTATGTATCGATCCATTAGGTTAAAGTTACATAGTATCCAATTAGGTTGTATTTTTTTATCTATACTATTATAAAACTGTAAAAAAGCCAATAACTAAAATGAAAGATATGGATAAACTAAATAGGCAGAATTACCAAATAAAAGATTCTGATTCCGAAAATCGAGTTTGTCTGTTTGTTCGCGGATCACACCTAAACTACTGGACCAATTTCAATGAAACATATTATACCATTTAGAAGCCCTTTTTCCGGATTGAAACATAGGCTATATTTTATTGAAATAAAAGACGTGGATTGTTAGATACAGCTTGAACTCTTTAAACCAAAAGCAGCCTTTGGAACGAGGTTAATCTTATACTGGTTGACAGATATTTTGGTGATAAGTTTCGCAAGTGTACGAAGTCGCGGGTATCAGCTAGTTTTTTTATATTACTTTGGAATTCCGTCATTTATAAACAGGTTTGAATTATCATGAAAGTATACCCTTTCAAATCTACAACAGCTGTTACTGCATCTACGACATTCAGCGTTTTTATCAGCGCTCGATTAATAATTTATTAACCACTAGCGACCCGCTCCGGCTTCGCACGGGTGCAATGCAGTGTTGATAATATATTATACATATAAACCTTCCTCTTTAATCACTCTATCTATTAAAAAAACTGCATCAAAATCCGTTGTGTAGTTTTAAAGATCTAAGCATACATACATACAGACATTAGGACAGACGCGGGAAGCGACTTTGCTTTATACTATGTAGTGAAGTAAATTACCTGTAAGAGCAGAATCCAATCGATCCACAATAGCATCTAACAACGCTAGAGACACCACGTCGTCAGGATCCTTAGCCAGGGCGGAGTGTAATGCAGCAGCCGCGTCGCACTCCCTTCCCATTAGCGCGAGGCAGAGCCCTGCGGCCGCGAGGGACGCCGGCCTGGCGGGGCGGAGCGCTAGGGCTTTCTCGTGCCATTGTAGGGCTTCGCGCGCGTTCCGGGGACCGCCTAGCGCGCGGGTCGCGTGCCCAATGCCGTCTAATGTCGCTGCCCAACATGGACTTAGCTGAAATCATAAGATAGAACTCTAAAATAGTCTATCTAATTTACTCCTTTTTCAGTGTTAAACACTAGCGACCCGTCCCGGTTTCGCACGGGTGCAATGCAGTGATGATGATGATGATGATGATGATGTATTATACATATAAACCTTCCTCTTGAATCACTCTATCTATTAAAAAGAACCGCTTCAAAATCCGTTGCGTAGTTTTAAAGATTTAAGCATACACACAGACATTAGGACAGACGCGGGAAGCGACTTTGCTTTATACTATGTATTGATTATGTACGTAAGTACCTATAACCCACTAAATGAAGCCATAAATGTATTTACTTGTAGGTACTTGTAGACGCAGTCGTTAAATTTTTGTCAGAATTCTGGAAACTTATGGGGGAGGTTAATCTCCAGCAGTGGAGTTCTATAGGCTGATACTGTTACGAGGCTGTGGGTTGAATGAACTAGAAGATCGCTTTGACCAAATATTTTACAAAAGCCTAGTACACAACAAAAACACAATAATCTAGCATCGATCATCCGTGATTCCGACTCGACGTGACAGTTTGAAACCGATATTTATGTAGTGTTTCCACTTCTAAATAATAAGGTGGCTCCATAATTCGAGGCATTTTCGTAACAATCTGATGATGATGAATGTTGCAACAGATAGTAAAGCCACGGGTTCACTAGGGGACAAATGTCCTGCGACACGTGTCGCCAGCGACGTTGGATGAGGTAGCACGACGTTGCCGGACTTCGCTCGTCATGTCTGGCAACATCAACTTATGCGGACATAAGTCGCGCGTTGTCTCCATATTAATGTCAGGCGAAGTTTCGCAAAGTCGCACGACTTCGTCTGACGTCGCTGTGGACAAAAGTCGCGCGTTGTCGCCATATATGTCAGGCGAAATCGGTCGGCTTCGCTTGACATGTCGCCGATACATGTCGTGGGACATTTGTCCCCTAGTGAATCCGTGGCTTAAGTTGGATAGGATACAGACTGGCTGTGGTTGTTTGTGCGCGTGCGAGAGTGCGAGTACGAAGAGGTCGCGTGCGGCGGCGTGGTGTCCGCACGCGTACGCGGCGGCGCCGGCCTCGTGCGCCACGTGCGCGTCACGTGACGCCGCCGCCACGCGCCGCCAGCCGGCAGAGTTCTCGCACTCCTCCTCTACTGCCGCCTCTTCTACTGACTGCGAACAAACACACACACTATACATAGGCCTCGTGCGCCACGTGCGCGTCACGTGACGCCGCCGCCACGCGCCGCCAGCCGGCAGAGTTCTCGCACTCCTCCTCTACTGCCGCCTCTTCTACTGACTGCGAACAAACACACACACTATACATAGGCCTCGTGCGCCACGTGCGCGTCACGTGACGCCGCCGCCACGCGCCGCCAGCCGGCAGAGTTCTCGCACTCCTCCTCTACTGCCGCCTCTTCTACTGACTGCGAACAAACACACACACTATACATAGGCCTCGTGCGCCACGTGCGCGTCACGTGACGCCGCCGCCACGCGCCGCCAGCCGGCAGAGTTCTCGCACTCCTCCTCTACTGCCGCCTCTTCTACTGACTGCGAACAAACACACACACTATACATAGGCCTCGTGCGCCACGTGCGCGTCACGTGACGCCGCCGCCACGCGCCGCCAGCCGGCAGAGTTCTCGCACTCCTCCTCTACTGCCGCCTCTTCTACTGACTGCGAACAAACACACACACTATACATAGGCCTCGTGCGCCACGTGCGCGTCACGTGACGCCGCCGCCACGCGCCGCCAGCCGGCAGAGTTCTCGCACTCCTCCTCTACTGCCGCCTCTTCTACTGACTGCGAACAAACACACACACTATACATAGGCCTCGTGCGCCACGTGCGCGTCACGTGACGCCGCCGCCACGCGCCGCCAGCCGGCAGAGTTCTCGCACTCCTCCTCTACTGCCGCCTCTTCTACTGACTGCGAACAAACACACACACTATACATAGGCCTCGTGCGCCACGTGCGCGTCACGTGACGCCGCCGCCACGCGCCGCCAGCCGGCAGAGTTCTCGCACTCCTCCTCTACTGCCGCCTCTTCTACTGACTGCGAACAAACACACACACTATACATAGGCCTCGTGCGCCACGTGCGCGTCACGTGACGCCGCCGCCACGCGCCGCCAGCCGGCAGAGTTCTCGCACTCCTCCTCTACTGCCGCCTCTTCTACTGACTGCGAACAAACACACACACTATACATAGGCCTCGTGCGCCACGTGCGCGTCACGTGACGCCGCCGCCACGCGCCGCCAGCCGGCAGAGTTCTCGCACTCCTCCTCTACTGCCGCCTCTTCTACTGACTGCGAACAAACACACACACTATACATAGGCCTCGTGCGCCACGTGCGCGTCACGTGACGCCGCCGCCACGCGCCGCCAGCCGGCAGAGTTCTCGCACTCCTCCTCTACTGCCGCCTCTTCTACTGACTGCGAACAAACACACACACTATACATAGGCCTCGTGCGCCACGTGCGCGTCACGTGACGCCGCCGCCACGCGCCGCCAGCCGGCAGAGTTCTCGCACTCCTCCTCTACTGCCGCCTCTTCTACTGACTGCGAACAAACACACACACTATACATAGGCCTCGTGCGCCACGTGCGCGTCACGTGACGCCGCCGCCACGCGCCGCCAGCCGGCAGAGTTCTCGCACTCCTCCTCTACTGCCGCCTCTTCTACTGACTGCGAACAAACACACACACTATACATAGGCCTCGTGCGCCACGTGCGCGTCACGTGACGCCGCCGCCACGCGCCGCCAGCCGGCAGAGTTCTCGCACTCCTCCTCTACTGCCGCCTCTTCTACTGACTGCGAACAAACACACACACTATACATAGGCCTCGTGCGCCACGTGCGCGTCACGTGACGCCGCCGCCACGCGCCGCCAGCCGGCAGAGTTCTCGCACTCCTCCTCTACTGCCGCCTCTTCTACTGACTGCGAACAAACACACACACTATACATAGGCCTCGTGCGCCACGTGCGCGTCACGTGACGCCGCCGCCACGCGCCGCCAGCCGGCAGAGTTCTCGCACTCCTCCTCTACTGCCGCCTCTTCTACTGACTGCGAACAAACACACACACTATACATAGGCCTCGTGCGCCACGTGCGCGTCACGTGACGCCGCCGCCACGCGCCGCCAGCCGGCAGAGTTCTCGCACTCCTCCTCTACTGCCGCCTCTTCTACTGACTGCGAACAAACACACACACTATACATAGGCCTCGTGCGCCACGTGCGCGTCACGTGACGCCGCCGCCACGCGCCGCCAGCCGGCAGAGTTCTCGCACTCCTCCTCTACTGCCGCCTCTTCTACTGACTGCGAACAAACACACACACTATACATAGGCCTCGTGCGCCACGTGCGCGTCACGTGACGCCGCCGCCACGCGCCGCCAGCCGGCAGAGTTCTCGCACTCCTCCTCTACTGCCGCCTCTTCTACTGACTGCGAACAAACACACACACTATACATAGGCCTCGTGCGCCACGTGCGCGTCACGTGACGCCGCCGCCACGCGCCGCCAGCCGGCAGAGTTCTCGCACTCCTCCTCTACTGCCGCCTCTTCTACTGACTGCGAACAAACACACACTATACAAACGCATAAGCCTTGCTCACTTCAGTTAAGACGGCTATAGTTTTAGAAATGGTTATAGGTCTAGAGACGGCTATAGTTTTAGAGACGGCTATAATTTTTGAGACGACTATAGGTCTAGAGACGGCTATAGTTTTAGAGACGGCTATAATTTTTGAGACGACTATAGGTCTAGAGACGACTATAGTTTTGAAACGGCTATAGTTTTGGAGCTGTCAAATTAGGTTAGTTCACTTAGAAGAAGGCAACAACAGAATAGACTCTCAAGGCGTAAAAGTACTAGGTCTCATGCCCCTGTAGTTGCACCAGCACCTATAGGTACCCTTTAAACTGGAACACAGCAATGCGAGCATCACTACTTAACGGCAGCAATAGGTAAGTAGTACTTCCCAGGACAAGCTCTTTCACAAACTACTTACCTCACTGTCATTATGTAGTTGCGCGGCTCGAAGCAAAAATCGTTCGCACATCGCCACATTATTGAGCAGAGAACATTCCACAGCGACGTATAGTGGGGGCAGGTGACATCCCGCCATTAGTTGACTCGCCTTCAAAACAAAATAATATTTTGTGAACAGTATCTGTGGACTGTATTACAAGACACTGAGGAATGTTTTTCAACGACATAAGATTTTTTGAAGTCAAATACAAATCATTTATTGATAACACCATAGTTACATGTCAGGTACAGGTCTTATAAGTAGGTAGGTATACCTAATAACATTACATATTTTGTTTTTCACGGACATTTAACATAACGCCTTCTAGTCCCAAACTAAGCAAAGCTTGTACTATGGGAACTAGATGGCTGATAGAATACATATATACATTTTTTTTGTAAATACATACTTATAATACATAGAACACCCAGACACAGAACAAACATCTATGTTTGCCACACACAAATGTTTATTCTCGGTGGGGATCGAACCCACGACCCACAGCACGGAAGACAATTAACATTACATTGTTAAAGTTAAAAAAAATAATTACAAATAATTTATCTAGTATTCTGGTAGTTCCAATAGGTCCTTTAAGTCATAAAAAGTTTGCTCTAATAGCCACTTCTTTAAACGAGTCAGATATAAGATTTACTTTCTGACCTAAAATGAATAGCTATAAAAATACATTTCATAACGCAAAACATTGGATTGGAGGCGCCGGGTATCGATCCCGGTACCTCTCGCATGCTAAGCGAGCGCTCTACCATCTGAGCTACGCCCCCGTTAATAACGACACTGAAATTAAACTATCGATCCTCATATGTCACAATGCGTGTTATGAAATGAGGCTCCTATTTCATCATTTTAAACTTATGCCACACCCGCGATACTAAAATAGATCTTATAAAAATATGTTGTCATCTCGATCTCATTTTGTTTTTCAAAACCGCGCCAAAATGACAGTCGAATATGAATAAAGGGGGTTAGTTTATTTATTTTACCTTGAAGTAAGCCGCCATAGCCTGATCGTGTTCATTATCTGCCGCGAAACTGTGTCCATACGCAAGCCACACACATCCAGCACTGGGCTCCAAGCTCTTTGCTTTGCTGAGGTAGCGACGCGCGAATTCACTTTTACCTGGAAATGTGACCAGAGGTCAGGACGAATAAAGCACAAATAATTTTGCTTTTAGTAGTTAGATTGCGCGTCAATGACAACTCCGCTGCAGAACGTTGCCGCGTCATGGCGCAGTGTATCTGTGATATATTAGAGCCGATTTACACTCTCATAAGTACAGTAGTTTAGTAGAACTACACTGCATCGCAATGACGACTCAACTGCAGATTCTTTCGGCATGGCGGACGCATTGCGATGCCTCACAGGGCACGTTCTCAGCAGACGTGCTTATTGAGATAATGCATTGTTATAGGCAGAGATTTATCTGGGTCCTTATCCTCACTGCGACAGAGATTTACTCTAATAAGGATGACGTCACAATGACGTCGAAAACTCGTTTCTTTAGTTAGTGGAAACGAGTTTTCGACCGAGTTGTGACGTCATCCCTATTTGAGACCTGTTTTTATTTATTTCTACCGAAATAAGCATAAGGGTCCAGAGTGGCTACCACGAAAATCGATATTCGTAGGTTCGTCGTATAGTTTTGGGTTACACTGCGCAGTGACGCTGTCACTTCGCAAGAGCCCGCGTCGACACACAAGGCGGCTGCGTAGTGTAACACAAGTGTCGCTACCGAATCTTCGTTAGTCATTTTTCAAAGTAGAGGCCCAGGCTTGTTTCATCAATTATTCTCATAAAAAAATAACTTACCAATAAGATAGTAGTAGCATCCAACAGCGAACCAAGAAGTCCAAGCATTTGGATAAGCGTCTACCAAGGTATGTGCAAACGCGAATAGTTCCGAACTTCTTTTTAATTCAACTAAGCAAGCTGCTCTGACGTCTACACAGCACCACGGATCGGCTTCGTCTAACGCTGCGAGCGCTTCTTTCCATCGACAGGACGCGGCGAGGCGGCGCCCTCTACTGGCCGCGGCTTCAGATGTACGAGAGCCAACTTGTATTGACTCTGCTGTCATCTGTTGAACAACATTTTTAATATAAAATTGTCATTATCAGACCAACCACTGGAATTCACTGTGTTTCGTCTTTGAATTATTTTCCATGAATTGAGTTTGTCTATCCTACTAATATTATAAACGCGAAAGTTTGTAAGGATGGATGGATGTTTGTTACTCTTAAACGTAAAAACTACTGATCCGATTTGGATGAAACTTGGAATATATATTGTCCGTGACCTGGATTAACACATAGGCTACTTTTTATCCCGGAAAATCAACGGGATCTAACGGGACGCGAACTTTAATATTATAATTGTGAGGATGTTTCTCTTTCAAGCAAAAACTACTGATCCGATTTGGATGAAACTTAGAATATATATTATCCGTGACCTGGATTAACACATAGGCTACTTTTTATCCTGGAAAATCAACGGGACGCGAACGAAGTCGCGGGCGGAAGCTAGTAATGAATAATTACAGAATATTTTTTTTATAGAGAGAGATAAAAGTGAAGGAGATAGAGACACATTTATTTAACACACACGCAACACAAGTACAGCACAGACAAGAGAAAACAATTGAGTAGGTTCACAATAAAGCTTGGTTGGTTTCTCGATGGTATTCGCCAACGACCATTTATGTATACACTGTCATGCAACACCAGAGTGAGGCACTTTTAAGAGGCACAAAAGAATGGAGATATGAGGAATATAAATGTAACTTACTGGGCAGTCTATATTCTGGAGGGGTGTCGGACTCGGTGACGAGTAGCGATGTAACCGTTCGTTATACGCGTTTCTAAGCAAGGTCCCTTCTGCTGTGTTTAGCTGGCCGCTGAAATCCAGGGATTCTATCAACTCCCGCTCTGAAATGTAAAAAGTTTAGATCAAGACAGAGATCGGAAACCGAATTCGTAATAAAGAGGCTGAAGAGTCCGCCCAATCTTTCAGCCCGCATTTACCTAGAGCAGTGCCTGAACCCGCTTCTAGTGGCCTGACGTGATCCGATAAAAAAAAAGTGCGTGTAACAAATTTAAAGCCATATTCATAGCGGAAACAGTCAGCTCTACGGTCTTAGCATTCTTGACAGCTACTTAGTATGCTAATACGAACACTTACTTTCTTGAGGTGAAGGTACATGTTATTCTATCAGCAGATACAAAGCTTCGTAACTGGCGAAGGGCCTCTGCTAATGCCTTGGCAGCCGCATCACGTCGTTCAAGGGTCAACAGTGTAGCCACCTGAGATACTAGTACGGCGGCTAGTGCGCGCTGGAAAACCTAATGTACAGTATAAACACTTACCTTCCCGAGGCGTGAGTGCGTGTTATTCCAGCAACAGATCCAAAGCCTCGTAGCAGGCGCAGTCAGAGCGTAGGGCCTCTGCCAATGCCTTGGCAGCCGCATCACGTCGTTCAAGGGTCAACAGTGTAGCCACCTGAGATACTAGTACGCCGGCTAGTGTACGCTGGAAAACCTAATGTACAGTATAAACACTTACCTTCCCGAGGCGTGAGTGCGTGTTGTTCCAGCAACAGATCCAAAGCTTCGTAGCAGGCGCAGTCAGAGCGTAGAGCCTCTGCTAATGCTTTGGCAGCCGCATCGCGTCGTTCAAGGGTTGACAGTGCACGCGCCTGGGATACTAGCACGCCGGCTAGTGCGCGCTGAAATAACGGAATACCCATCTTATGAAAAAAAATACCTGTATCTTATCAAACTCATACTTGGTATTGTTAGATCCACAATGTGTTTCCTGCCTTATTAATAGCAAAGCTGACTTTCTACAAATGCTACAGAGAACAGATACGTCCAAAGTTTATGAAAATGGTTTTGAGTTTTATCAGTTTTTGTTACTAGAAAACTCACCTCTGTCTTTTGTTTCTGGATTATTCTCTAGTTATGTTGTATTGTATTATGTCTTTATTTCCTGATGGCACTTCATTTGATCAGGTCAATTAGAGGGCACTTACATTATGTGTCTGGTCTCCATTGCGTGGCTCCAATAGCATGGGATCTGACTCGTCCATGAGACCGAGAGCTGCTGCGGGCTCCTTAGCCATGATGTATGCTCTCATAGCTACTCCTAGGCATAACAAATGCTGTCTGAAATGGGCAAATAGTTTTATTTGTTATAGGTCAAGAAATAATTAAATATTATTTTATTAGCTACGTAATGAAGCTGTAAATCGTTTTTTAAGCCTATCTAAGGCTTCTGTCAGGTCTCTTCTAAATTGGTTTACTAATTGCTGATTTATTGTGTGAATGGCTCTTTTTTAATTGAGCTAGTTGGTTGATGATATTTAGGGGCCACAAGTAGCAGTTTTTAACTTCAGATTCAGTACACTCACTTGTGCAATTGTCGAGAAGTAACAGCATGAGTAGCTCGATGCAGTTCTCCCCTCGCCAGCATAGCGCTGGCCAGCAGCCAGATATCATTGCCATGCGGCGGGGACATACCGTCGCTAGCAGCCGCCGCTGCAGCATCCGCCCAGAACAAAGCACTAGTCCATTGACCCTGTAATATGGCATAGGAACATTGGTTTGTGAGCAGAGTTGACCAAGTCTTACCATATCTAATTCGTTCTGGACCTGGGTGCTAACGGGGCGGTTAGGTGAAACAAAAATTTTGATATTTGGTGGTTTTTATGAGAGTATGGACCTCCTGCCTACATCTTCGAATGGTAATTTAGAAACTAACAAAAATATTTACCAATTCAGAGTATTGTTTCACAAGAGAGCGCATAAAATCAATGTTCATTCCTCCTTCGATGTTTCTCCCAGGAGTATCGCCTTTAGACATGATGTGATGTGATGCTTCTTACTTCCTCCCTCACATGAACGTTTACACAGAAAAACTATGCGATATTCCTACACAATTTCGTTTTCACGAAATACTATGATAATACACGGCAAAAGTGTTTACAAGTGTTTGTTTACGTTTTGTTATCCACCCGGTGTTTTTTTTTCTTGACATAGACAGAACACGACAATGACATTACGATGGAAAACATTATTTATGCACCGCCACCATACAGGAATCTCTATTCTTTTTCACTTTTGCGCACGTTTATTTTTGTATCTCTGCCTTTTTCGCACTATGCTTTACTTTATAACATTTATTTTTGGCATGCATGACAATGGCACACTTGACATAGGCTTCGCGCTCAGGCTGGCTGGCTGTCAGTGACCAGTGACAGATTTGAATTTTGATGACTGAAAGAAAAAGGTTATCCACAGAAAAAGAGGGAATAGGCTGATTCAGAATTAAAATAATCCTCGTTAAATAGTAAAAGGCGTGTAAAATACATAACTTTTAATAACTTTGTGTTGTCTTGGTGTGTTTATTTCAATTTTACAAAGAGTTTGAAATCTAGATCAAAAAAGCAACGTGTCGTAGGTTAGGCCGTTGGTGAAACATGCTAGAGTTGAAATATCATGACTGAAAGGAAAATGTGCAAATTTTACAATTTAAACGTGCCTGAGCGACGTTCCGGGGAGGCTGGGGCGTTGAATCAGAATCATAACAATGATGAGGAGGAGCGCAACGGCGAGGAGCCGATTCCTCCCGTGGTGCCAACACATGAGCACAAGCTGGAGTATGACTACTGGATGTGGTTCTCACGGCGGCCGCCCGCCAGAGAACTATCCACCACCACTACAGGCTACGGACAGGTGTGTACGCATACATGTGTCATGTTGATGAATGTAAACAAACATACCTACTTCTATCAATTATGAGTCTTATCCAAAAAAGCAACAGCTTTTAGATTTTGATAGTCAGCTTGAAAAAATAGCGCCTCTTTCATTCATTATTTGCTTATCAATTCACAAGAAATTGGCAGGAAGTATAGGTTGTTATCATTCCTAACCAACCATAACTGTGTATACAAATAGAAAAAAGTTAGTCTAAAGTTGTTTATTATGTACACATTCAAATACTATTACTGTAGTACCTACCTAGTTACAAAATCTTTGAAATTTTCAGTTATAGGAAAATGAACTTTAAAACAGAGTTTATGCAAGCAAGAAATGTCTAAGGCCACATGGTCCCTTTATAGGGCGACAGTAACAAGAAATTGATTGTCTTTTGAGGGCAACATTACTCCTTGAAGCAAAGTTTTTCCACAATCATCTAGAATTGTCTTAATATTTACTAGGTGATGTTCAGTGCTAGAATAAGAGGTATTTTCGTCGATGGCAGCTCCAAGAGCAAGACACAATAACTCCTGTATTGACTTCCGTAATTGTTTATTTGTTACTTTACAATTTCCTAGTTTTTATAGAGTTTTGAATGTTGTGTTCAAGGCATTACGCATGGTGGGCCGCGTTGGCAGCGTGGAACAGTGGTGGGGGCTGTACACGCACCTGGCGCGGCCCGCAGACCTACCGCCTCTGTCAGACCTACACCTCTTCAAGCTTGGCATCAAGCCCATGTGGGAGGACCCTGCTAACGTTAACGGAGGCAAATGGGTCAGTTATTTATCCATCTATCTATCTCGTCTATCGCCAATAGACTGCAACTCTTATTACTCTTACTTTACCCTTACCTAGAGCTTAATCCTTGATTTTTGAGCAAAACTCAGATGCATATTGTGTTAGGTATAAGCCTACGCCGCTTTTTCTGATGCTGTGTCTTTTGATATTAGTCTGACTGCATTTTGATGATATCATGCATTATTTGTATCCTACAATTTTATCTTCTGCAATAATATACTTGTCCCTTACCACCTTTTTATCAAGAAAGCCTGCTCGAAAAATAATTTAATATTCTTAGAGAATACAACTTATTCGCTTTAATTTTGTTTGTAAAAGTTTTTTAGGAATACAATTGCTAAAAGTGCTTACAAGTGTATTGCATTTGCACTATGTCATGCGCACCTCTAGGTACCTACATACAACAGGTCTTAAGGCATCGAATTACATACAGTCAACTGGATCAAGTTACAAAGTGTTGTTGCAATTTGACAAAACAAAACGCCTTATTTACTTTTTTACTTGCAATATTGGATTGTTAAATCGATGACCCTTAAAAAGTGACTGACTGACATAGATTTAGTAAAGTTTTTATTGAATTGGTATTCCAGGTGGTCAGACTACGCAAAACGCAAACGGGTCGCGCGTGGGAAGATCTCTGCATGGCGATGCTGGGAGAACAGTTTATGGTGGGGCCGGAGCTATGCGGCGTTGTATTATCAGTGCGCTTCCAGGTATTTATCATTTTATGCATGCCTCAATGTCAGTCAGTCTCGTTTATTTATGTAACGTCTATCAAGCTACGAGCTTAACGTGTTTCAGGAATAAATGTTTTGAATTGCTGTAAAATTACACTCACTTCACATCTATAGTGCCTTACCTACCCTGGCACAATTAGACCTTCTATTTTTAGGTATGAATGAGGATGGCTAGATTTGTCTAAAAATATGTGCCAGTGTAGGGTCCTGTTTAAATTATTTATAACTAGCGACCCGCCCCGGCTTCGCACGGGTGCAATGCAGTGATGATGATGATGTATTATACATATAAACCTTGAATCACTGTATCTATAAAAAAAAACTGCATCAAAATCCGTTGTGTAGTTTTAAAGATCTAAGCATACATACAGACATTAGGACAGACGCGGGAAGCGACTTTGCTTTATACTATGTAGTGATTTTGGTAATATGCATGGCTAGGCTACACTCACAGAAAAGAGAATATAAAGATACACGTATGGTTTATTTGTGATTCAGGACGATCACCTAGCGGTATGGCACCGGACGGCGGCGGACCAGGCGGCGGCGGCGCGTGTCCGGGACGCGCTCCGCCGCATTCTGCAGCTCCCCGCCGCCGTGCCCATCGAGTACAAGGCGCACGGCGACTGTCTCAGAGCCTCCGCCACTACCGATACCGAACCGGAGCCTGATCGCTCCTAGCCTCACGCCCCCTTCACTACTTACTTCCTGACTGGTGTCTCGTGATTCATGTATTCAGGCCAACTAGCCAGTTAACAGTTATCAGGTCACTTGTATGTCTCATTATCAAGCCAATGGCAAAATGGAGCCTGACCGCTCCTAGCCTCACTCATTGTTACCCCTCTTCTGAATGAGCTAATTCTCATTGTGCCTACCCTCACAGTTGTCAGGTCACTTGTCTTTACTGTCTCAGTATGAATAAATCCTATTTGCCTATAAAATGAGCTTCAGCGACGACCGATGACGAACGGGAGCCTGACCGCTTCCACATCACCTTCTGGGTATATTCTTTCTCGTCTTCTCGTGAACGGGCGATTGTTAGAGCCTCAGCAACCGCGGATAACGGACTGGAGTCTGACTGTTCTTGGCCTTATCCCCCCCCGACCTTCTAGGTAGATTTATTACTCCTTAGAAGCCACAGTGACACGACAAAACGATACCAGTGCCTACCTACCCCATTCCTCAAGGAGATTATTATGTAGCGGAGTGATGTACATATAGTGAAATTCAATGGAATAGGACGATATTACTAATTGTAAACTGAGAACCCTCTCCAGTCAAATGAACTGGTTAAATAAAACAATCAGAATTTTGATGTGATTTTTTTGATCTGCAGCTACTGTCATCTTAGCTCGGCTTTAAAATGGAGTTGTTCTGCATGAGAGAAAGCGGTGTATTGGTGCCTATTATAGAGATCAATACAAACAACAATCTTTTCGCTCCGTACCGTCAGACCCACCGTCGCTCCGTACGCGTAGCATAGGTACCCAAGGTTATTACGCATCTGCTTAGCGTCATTTACCATGACTTTAAGAAAAAAGAAAACCACAACATTATTTATAGCTGCCGCTGCAAGAAAGTAAACAAGTAGTACACAGCTAAAATGAAACTAGAATTTGTCTAGAAAATATAATTTTATTTAATACATCAAATCTCAACAGACATTCACATTGTTAATTGATAAAAATTAATGATAAACACGGTCGTTAGACATCCAACACACGACTACCACAAGACGCTTCCACTCAACGTCTAACAAAGTACTACCCACTACAGTATCTAAAACTTTCAACTATCTTCATTTTAAACAAAATTACTCTAAAGCTGTGAACACACAGCTAAACGTTACATTCGTTACTGGACTTAGGCCAACACAAGTCGATTCAACCAAAGGACTTTAGGCCTTTATTGGGCAAGGAGCTATAAATCCTATTAAAAAGTGCACTGGCTCGAAACTTACGTGTGCCCACAACCTATTCATCTGACATTCGAACTTAACCTAACCATAACTTACAGTACATAGGTTTTATATACATTTGGCAACTTTACTTAGTCTAAGTGGTGTGGTGATATGCACACTGCATAGGTCAATCAACTCAAGGATTTCCCATTGATATCTTTACGTTCTAAAATCACAATATTTTCAATGATATAATTCTGTGTCAGAAAGTGCTTTAATAAAACTTGAAAAATAGACTAAAGCTGTCGATTCTTCAAAGATAGACTGCGCTTTGTTGTTGTAACATCTGGTCTATGGCACTATCTGTACGCCTTAAAACTAATCTCAATTTCTTAGCACGTGAACTAAAGTATTCTTACTTTCAGAGACTACTACCCACACAAGTGCCTTTTTCAGTTTAACAGCTATCAAATAAACTTTTAAATTGTAAACAAAAACCCGCTTTCGGGTAGTAAAAGTCTTAGCGCTAACCAACATTAACTTACCTACGCTAATTTCATTGCTTTCATTTCATTATTATTTAGCACTTAGTACATTGAATCAAAAATAAATCCTTGCAATAATTTAGCACTTAGTATATCGAATCAAAAATAAATTCATCAAAACTAAGTAAAATAATGCCAATTTGTACAAAAAATAACTAGTTATCCCAGTCTTAACAATAAAGGTCTTAAAAGGTGTATGGCAGAGTGAGATTTTGTTCAGACTAGCTTATATTATGCTAAAAATATGTTATAAGAAGTTATGTGCGTTGTTTGACTGACAGTGGTTCTTAGATTTGAAAACAAATAACGCAACAGAGTATTTATGATAATCTTTATGATCAGAATACAATACCTACTAGGTATGTACGTACAGGTACCGGCACAGTTTCATAGCGCTGACCTTGAAGGCGCAGAAGTCAAATGTTTGGCTGCCCCAAGCACCCTGCCACTTACCCAGCACTTTCGTCGAGCGTTATTAAAGTGTGACGGGACCTATACTTACAAATAATAAATGTAGAATATTTCGTAGATTTTTTAAAAAATTATTCGTAGACCTATCAGCTGCTCAACTCCTAATGTGTGGTTGTGCAGGAACCAACCCTTATAAATAAATAATTCTAAAAGCATCAAACCTGCCAAAGCTCGTCCTACAAAAAAATATACGTACATTAATTTAGAAATCTAAGTAATATAAAAATAAATAGATGCATTTATGAGCAATATTGCAAAACAAAAGGCAAATAGTAAATATAAAATTCGATTGATTTTGTTATAGTGTGTTAAATATACTGAGATGATTGATACTAACTAAAAACTACATGCAAAACATAGTGGCAGTCAAAATATAGGCTAAATAATAAGTTTATCGATCCCTGTGGCCTTAAAGAACGGCCGACACTAGGAAAACTTTTTTTTTAATAATTACGGGTCCATGGGTTTTGCGATTTTAGAATCGAATCAAATAATCTACAGGAGTACACAGTCGAGAGCAGAAATTCGGAATTTTTGCTCTCGAGTGTACTCTACCTCTCAATATTCTGTATGTTGTACATATCAGTCACTGTTCAGTGACAGGAATAATAATAACTATGTCAAAACGAGCTGCAAATAAAATATAAAGTGCCATTTTACACTGCTGCATGTACAAAATTAAATAATTCATTTTAAAGTAAATACTCAACTTTTCATTCTACTATTATAATATTTATAGTAGCTATACATTTTGTGGATTGACTGTACATTACATTTTTTATAGAGATTTTATAGAATAACAATGAATCATACTTCACGACCTTCAGTCTGGCGCATACAAATGAGTCACGGCTATATGCCAGATTACTTGCCGTTAGGTGTCAATCAAATATTCGCACTATTGCGTAAGGAACCGGATTTTTCTAAATTATAACCAATTCCATTGTGTTATTATAATTTATATCACTTTACGATTCGGCAAAGAAGCGACCTGCCGCCGCCGTATTGAATCTTTTATATGATTAGCTACCTATACTGTTGAAAATATTTAATAAAACTCGTAAAAAAATTACTTACTTGCTAAAGATCTGTTTTTTATGATTGAGATGCTGCGACCACATTTTCGGGTTACTACGATTATTCTCACTGCGTGTTTCTCAAATATTTAGCGCCATAAAAACGTGCTAAAAACACGCGTTTTCTATTGTGTATGGATCCAGGCATACTAGGAGTTAAATAACGTCACATCGCTTCTCCACCGAACACACTAGTTTGTACACAACAAGTGCTGCAAAGTCTTCAAACATTCCACTCGTTTCACATCGTGTGAACAAATGACTATACCGTTAATATCAGCAGGGATTTGATAAGTTCAAAGGAAAACAAGGTTGTGTAAACTATAAGTGCGTTTACAGATTAGACGTGTATGTATATGCAAATTCCATTGCGCGGCAACGCTCCGCCATCAAACTGTTGTCATGTCATTGCGGCGCAATGTAACTCGAATAAGTTATTTTTACATAACCATTTTATTCGAGAACTCCCTGCACGTGATATGAACGGTATAGCGTTCAATCGCCTTAGAACTCGATAAGCGGGAGTTCCACGTTAGTTGTTCGTCAGCACATCTGCTCGGCGAGCTCGTGGATCAGCAGGGGCGTGGTGTCAGGTGTGGGAGGCGCTAGGGGCGTGGACGCTGGCCTCTGGGCGGCCACACGCTCTAACACGCAGGAGGCGGACAGACGCGCTTCGGCGTCGTGGTCCCAGCATTCTTCCATGGTGTCGCAGAGAACCGCTAGACCCTAAAGAACGGTAAATATTCATGACCGTCTAGTATAAAACATGCGCATATGTGCGGTGCATAACGCGCAACCGGTTCTATATTGGTATGTAAGGTTAGGAGCTGCTAGAGATCACTCTATCACAGCCTCCTAGCATCTTCACAAGGGTCGGATATCATTACCAATATGACATGAGTGATGCTTCTGGAGTAAATAACACAGGCAAAAAATCCATAAGATGGGCCGATAGGTGCCGCGCCGAATCGCTCTGGACATCTATGGGGAAGCCTGTGGACGTCCTATAGCCGACGGTGATGCTTACCGGATGGCTGCGCCACTGATGTGGGATATGCGGCCGCATCTTCCGCTGGACCACAGCCTCTTGCATCTCCTCGAGGCTAGGATGTGAGCCGACCTCCTCTTCTAGTGGAAGACGGTACTGAGCTGATGGCTCTATGCCTGCTACACTGCATCTGAAATATTTAACATGTTATATGAGGAAAAGATGATCTAAAGTCGTGGATGTGGGTAGGAGGATAAACCAGTTAAAGTGGAGATGGGCAAGACTCTTGGCTAGGCGGAACGACGGAAGATGGACAAGGGCAATGACCGAGTCGTGGCCTCGCGAAGGTCATAGGTCACGAGGCAAACCACCAGCTAGGTGGGCGGATGACATCGTGAAAGTGGCAGAAGCACACTGGATTCGATTGGCGCAGGATCGGAAAGAATGGCGTGACAGAGAGGAGGCTTATACCCAACAGTGGGTGAGCATAGGCTGATTAGATAGATAGATAGATGAGGAAAAGCCAGTTTTAAGTTCCATCTAAATCATTCCAGTTATTACAGCTGCTAGTACTGCTCTGACAGATCTCGTCTAAATATTAGGTACACTTGGACGCGGTCGTCACAGATCACGGCCGCCACAAATTGTGGAATACTGGATAATGCAGTCATAACTATTGTGTTGAGTCAGCTCATTTGGAAAAAAATATATTTTGTTATTGACTTCTGAAAATTGGAACACAGACGCCCCTCTAGCGTCTGTTTTTATGAATCACAGACACGGTAGGTACTTTTATAATTTATAGGCACTATGACACATTCTGAAAACTACTATTGTAGGTGCCAAATAACACCGCAATACAGGTCATTCACTCACCTTCACTACGATGTCGCAAAATTTAATTTATGAATGGTAAACAAACTACTTGGTTGGTACCATGTCGCGTCGTCGCGGCGCGTCGGCCGGAACTAAGGAGCCAGACCGTTATCGGAATGTGCCATTGCAAAACTTACTTGGGTATTCTTACATAAACTCCGCGATAAAAGTTAAACACATTTCGATAAAATATTGCTAAGATAACTGATTTATGACTCATTACATGATTTAACTGTTCTATTATTTTGTTCCATGGTAATTGTTTCTGGTACACATGATATCCTAGCGGGACTGAATAATGTAACTGTTACGCTCAAAAACTTACCTGGAGGATATCTCCCAGAGCACCAGCGCGCACGCATACATATCGATCCTAAGAAACGCGTCCTTCGTGAAGTTGATAGCTCCATCCAATACTTCCGGCGCCATGTACCGCCTGGTTCCAACCTGGCCGTGAGCATCGCCACAGCCGCGCCCGCAGACAAACACAAGCGCCAGACCAAAGTCCGCGATACACGCGCTCATATCCGCCTTGAGAAGTACGTTCTTGGACTTGAAGTCTCGGTGTGCGACGGCTGGCTTCCCGCCGTCCTCTTCGTGCAGATGTGCCAGACCGCGGGACACGCACGCCGCGACACGCCACGCCTCGCCCCAGCTCAATGTGTGCGTCTTCAGGTAGTCGCATAGGGAACCCTGCAGGGATTGATAAAATTAATTACCTTTTCAGTGCCTAGTAACAATATTATATCTAGTTAGTTAGAAGTAATTTAGTTTGCAAGTATCAACTACTGGCTTACCTTCTCATGGTATGCGGTGACCAGCCAGTATTCAGCCTGCAAGTTGTCTCCTTTCTTATCAACACCGATGTAATGCAGGATATCAGGATGGTCCATTCTGGAGAGGCGGTAAATCTCCTGCTCCGCCACCCACGACTGCTTATCCTGGAGCGGGAATACCTTCACGGCAACATCCCTCTGGCCCAGCTTAGCTCGCCACACCGCACCGAATCTACCCCGAGCTCTGACCTCGCAGAGCGTCACTTGCGCTACCAGAACTCCAGATTCGTTGTCAATGCCAGCCCCAGCTGACGGTGGCCTCGACAATGACGCTTCGCCGTTCGCGAGTTCCGCAAACGAGCTGCCTTTACGTTTCCTGTACAGCAAGTAGCAACCGACGAGAACCGCGAACAGCAGGAATAGAGGAGTTAGCGTGTAAGCGATCACTGCGGTAGTATCATCTGAGTCTGGTACCGCTGATGCTGGAATCATCTCCCTGGGTGGATCGGTCGGTACAATACCAGCTTCCAAGCCTGGGAATGTAGAATTCAAGTTGCACATGTCGCCTTCGCAGCAGCAATGGAGAAGTGGGAGTTTTGCATTGTGAACGCGGCAACTTGAGTACCTGTCTTTACAGGAAACGGTATCAACAAAGCAGCCCTTTACTTTGGTGTGTGCTGTGTTGGTGATATTGTCATAATGCCAGAGTACAAAGCAGTGCACACTCTTATCGGGTTCAACAGTTTGACAGGTTTCGGTTTGAACGTTGGTGATGCAGGTAGCATTGTTAGGATCACAAACAGGTTCTGTGCTGTTAAAGAATTCACACTTGCTTGTGGTCACTCCTCCTTCCTTAGGGCGAGGGGGCAGATGCTCTTCAACATGTGGTGTTGCATGGCCTGCTTGGAGACCTAAAAATTTTATGCATTCTGGTTAAGTGAAGAGTTAACTTACACGGTATTGTTCGGTTGGTACCTTACCCTGAGCATAAAATGCATAGGTCTAGAATGCCTACTGATATTTTTCGTTCAAGATATTAGTGTAATTCAAGCTTTATGTGGAGTATACTATGGTATAAGTATTGTTATGAGCTGACCCGGCTTGGTTACTGTTAAACATAGGTTTGACTTTGGAATCCTCAGGAAATTATATAAAGCTATTTCATTAATACAATAAAGTCAATTTTACCAAAGTATGATTTTTCTTGGTTTCTTACAATTTACAAGACAAGTATGTATTGTAAATTGTAGCTCTAATAACTTGGGTTCTAGGTTTACTGATCCCAGCCCAGAATCAAAGAGAATGCAAAAGAAGACAGAATATACTAAAGAGATTCTTGTTCTTATTCGACCTACACAATGAATACAAGCAGAGAAATAACTTACCAAATACCACAAAGAATGTTATGTGAAGCACCTTTGACGCCATCGTGAACTAAGACGCTGCCGGGCCCAGCGTTTCTGACCCGACGCGACAATCCAATGTTATTTTTGTTTGCGGCCCCGACATGAAACGCGTATGAGTCTATTTGCGAAATTCCAACATAGGTAGGTACGTTTATACGACGCACATCCGAACACTGTGAATTGCGTTTGAAATAGGTACTATGGAGACACAACCACTAGTCGCAAATAAATATACATAGAGCTCTTTTGATGATTTCGTCCCGTGTCAGACAGAAAGGATTAGAATGTAGGTATTAATTTTTTTACAAAATATACATAGCAGTGAGACGAAAATAAAATTATTTCATTCTTTTCTCTATCTATAGCGTCCGCCCCTCACTCGTTTTTCTTCTTCTTTATTTCACTTCGTCTGTGAATTTCACTTTATTTTAGTCATTTAGTCTGTAGCATACAAAAAGAAAAACACAGACGAAGGATGAATCCTTCGTCTGTGTTTTCAACTCTCGAACTAGACTCGTGCTGTTGAAAAACGAACAATTTATGAAACGGGCGTCAAAATTTGAATCACGTTTCATACAAAACGAGATTTTCAGTGTTTAATTTTGGTAGAATAGGAGTCCCGCTTCTTCTTACGTAGGAACTAGGTATTACATATTCTTTGATACTCTTTAGCAAGAGGCATGCAAGAGGTCTGGTGGGTTACTCTCAAACACAGTTCCAATCCGCAGGGCTATCAGCTAAAATTTGCGATCAGCCAGCAATTAGCAATTATCGCGCCGCTAGGAAGCGAGCAATTTCTAAACGAAAAAAATTCAATTTAATTTCAATTTTTCAATTTATTCATTCATAATAAAATAACATTACGGATTACTCCAAGGCGTTATTCTATAGACTAGCAAAACATAAAATATTTACAATAAACAATATTACAGAAAATAATGGTATCACGGATGAGACCGATGGCTAATGGCTCGCTGATCGTTGAAATGCATTTATCGCGACGGTACTAGCGCCATAGTGATCGAATAGTAATAATTGGAACTAAGAAACAAAACAACAACGTAGGTAATCTGTGGTACGTGAGTATCTACCAAAATATGTTTTTTTTTTATTGTTTACAAATAAAATAAAAAATGTAATCTACAAAAATAGCGTCAAAATTGCTTCCAACATGTTAAATTTACGAGCTATGTCCGAGAGTTAGTAAATCACAATTCACAATCATTTGACTAAAATCGAACACAATAATCTATGTAACCCCTTTGATGAACTGCTAGAAGCAGTTTTATCACAAAAGTTACACCTTTTCTAGGATAAATAGTAAACTTTGATAAAAACAATCGTAAAACAATCACTGAAAAGGTGTTTGCTAATTGACAGTTCAAATGGCTTTCTAATTGCTAAAATATTGCTGTCAAAAGCGTACGTGATACCAAAAATTCGTTCGGCTAAAGCAAACAATGCACAAATTGTTTCACGGATTGTCTTGTAGAGGCAGCACTGTCGATAGTTTGCCTTGGCTGTGCTATCGTCGATACGTGATACGAATTAACGATTGAAGAGCAAAATTTTGACGTTTTTTGCTACTTTTTTGCGATTGCTAGATAGAGTCCTTTTCATGAAAGAAGTCCTGTGGAAATTTCCGGAACTAAACTTTAAAACTAAATTTTGAATTAGTTGTCAGGTGCTGTTAATGTGTTCGGATGCTAGTGCGTTTTTATTTGGTTTCTGTGATCAAAGTCTTGTTTTCAATGCCTAATGTTGTTAAAAGTGCTGCCCGAGAAATAATACTTAAGGTCGACTACAGCGCCGCGTCTGCGGGACTTCTTTCATGGAAAGGACTCTACGTGATCAGGCCGCCGGTTCCATAGATTTTGACAGAAGTCCTGTCATTTTTCAGTACAAAATGACACGAAATCTTTCAAATTCCGTAAATCCGGATTGGAACAGTGGTCGAGGGTAGCATCTAGAGATGTTAAAAAATTATCGATTTTTATTAAAATTGATTATTTTTTTCTTATAATCGATTTTTTAGTGTCGATTTTTATTTTTATATTAATCGATTTTTAATAAATCGATTATATTAATTACATGTTTAAATCCACTTTGAGAAACAGCTCGTTTATAAGCGATGGATGAAAAAATCTTGCGAAATAGGACTGGACATTTGTGTATTTGGTTTCCTAATTACTTACCTAGAAATTTTAAAGGAACATTAGCCTTAGATTTTTAGTTTTGAATTGGTTTTTTTTTTATTCGTATAATTATATATATTAAAATCTATTTTTGACAAATCGATTAATATTGAATAAAGAAAAATCGATTTTTATTCAATCGATTTTTTTCCATTCATCTCACATCCCTAGTAGCATCTTCTGACAAAGTAGACATGAGTTCGATATATCGAAACGTAACTATATGGATATGGGTTAGATATCATATTATATCGATATTTATATCGGATATGGGTTAGATATCATATTATATCGATATTTATATCCACTTAGGAAGCAGCTGTATCCGCGCTTTTTGACACTTGAAAATGTCAGGTTTGGGTGTTCATGCACATTCATACATCATCATCATCATCACAGCATTGCACCCGTGCGAAGCCGGGACTGGTCGCTTGTACGGTCTAATTATGTTATCAGATTTTTCTTAGATTTATATTTTTTTATGTGTTTACATTAAGTTAAGAGTCCGTTAGGATATTAGTGTTCCGTGGTTAAGAGGCACTTTTAAACTTTACTGACCCATTTCGGGTATCGTATTAAATGTTTAAATCTAGTCGGTGTTTTGTTTAGTTTTTTTTAGGGTCTATGATAAATTAATATCACGAAACGGTGATGGGCACGACAGAGTTGATTTGCCCTGCTTTGCGTAATGCCACGTACACGCTAGGTACTCCCTGTTTTAATTTCTACTTAGCAAATGACACACAAAGATAAAACTGATGACACATACAGATTTAAAGACTCGCTCAATTTATGCAGGTACCTAGGTGGGTACTTGGGTACCTACCTTACATTTTTCGAGAATAACTTACACCACGCGCTAGCTAACCAGTCTAACTAGTCTCTTGCGTTAGGCAGATGCGTTAGCAGAGCAAGAGAAAACAAGAAGTACCTAAAGTAAAAATTAGAATGCGTCGTTTTTGCTTCGTTTTTTAATAGTTTTTCTACTTCTTGGAACAATATATTATTATTCTACATGCCCAAAGTATATACCGACAAAAGGTCAAGTTTGGCCGTCACCACAACAAGAAAATATAAATGAATCTGTTTATTTTGTGTTTCAACCATGTAAGTTTTTGATACCCTACTATAGGGAGGGGGGGCCCAAGAAGTTAATAAAAGTTTTTGATACCTACTAAACTATCTACCTATGAAGTTATTATTTAATATAGGTATATAGACTATATAGGTAGGTCTTTAAAGAAAATGTGGGTACGTAGGTTCACTATCTTTAAAGAACCTGCCTATGAAGGTAAGTAATAACAAAATAAAGTACTCTTTATTTATTACCTAGGTAGGTACCTACCTACGTCAATAAATACACCACGACTGTGTTATATTTATGTAAGTATGCTTGTTTGCGAGTAGGTACCTAGGAAGATAGGTAGAGGTACTTACATTCGAACCTAGCCTTTTTAAGTACAGGTAGGTACAGTAAAAAATCTTCATAGAAATTAAAACTAGCTGATACTCGCGACTTCGTACACGTGCAAAACTTTCCACCAATATATCTGTCAACCAGCAAATGATACGATGAACCTCGTAGCAAATGGCAGCTTTTAGTTTAGAGAGTTCCAGCGTGGTTTAAGCTAATAATCCACGTCTATGGCCCGTATTCCGTAGCCTTACTCAAGCACTGATCCGTACTCAAGCACAGATTTTTGTATGAAAATCTCTACTCAAATCTATGCTTGAGTAACGATTTCTGTCTCGGAATACGGACCTATGGTTTCAATAAAATATATGCCTATGGTTCAATCCGGAAAAAGGGCTTCCAAATTGGTCCAGTAGTTAAGGTGTGATCTGCGAACAAACAAACAGATAAACAGACAAACTCGATTTTCGGAATCAGAATCGTTTTTTTTTAGTAGATCTGTATAATATTTCGTTTACCCATATCTTTAATTTTAGTTTTTGGCTTTTGTACAGTATTAGGTAGGTATATAGTAGATAGAAAAAACCAACATAATTATTATTTATTTACATAGGTAGGTAGGTACATAGATACCTACTTATAAACTTAAATGAAAACTACTGTTGGTACTAATTGAATATATGGAAATTAAGAGGCTTCCCACTACCTAGTTGTGCTCTAGCAAACCCACATACAACGTGAACTTACCCAAGCTCACTAGATCCTTAAGTAGCCGATATACAATGTGCGTATCGATATCAATATCGGTTTTCAGATATCGATATCGGAGGCGAGCTCGGAAAACATGGACCAAAAAAAGTTACAGTAGAAAGTAAACCATATTGCCAGCGAAATATGATATATTTTTACGACCGGCATCATCATGCAAATATAGTTTGTTACATTATTTATAATAACTCCATCTCTTGTTAACCACTAAAACAATTCATACTTAGAAAGAGAGGTAGCGAATAAAGCATATCGTTTGTGAAGTTTTCGTTTTGTTCATGTCTTTTTTTGTCTTTAGGTAACGAATTATTTAGGGTAATTGATATAGGTATATCAAAAAATGAAACGTTGTCTTGTTTAAACTACAACCGTCTTTATGTAGTAGAAACTACTATGACGATGCAGAAAAGACTGTACCTATTCAAAGTTTCAGGATGTTTTATTTTTTAAGCATAGCTTTTGTATTGATATTAGGGGCTTGTAAGCATTCTAAGTGAAATAAAGCATTGATTATGAAATAACTTGTTTGATTACGTATTTAAAAAAAAGTTAAGGATATTTTATCCATAAAGTTGTGAATCTAGGGTAAAATTATCAGGCTTTGCGGTAAAATGAAAATCTGTGTTGGCAGCACTGCAAATGAGTACGTTAAACCACAGACTTCGTCTGTTAGAAACACAGACTTCGGCTGTGTGTGATGTGATTAGAAACGAGTTTACTTTTTAATTTTTTAACTTTTACATCATCATCATTACAAGTTAGTTAGTTGTGCGGACTGCAGTTCAAAATAATAATAGTAAAAGTTAATTGTTTGGAAGAAAAGTAGGTATCAACCTACCTAATACCTACGAAAGGGGTACACCCATTCTCCGGTCTACAAACTCCCAAGTTCAATCCCTTCTAATAAAGAATTTTTAGGCTAAATCCAATCCATCTAAACACTATAACTTGCAAGGACTGTTCTGTAATCATGTCCTTTTTCTATTTAACGGCAGTTAAAGGAAATATACCCATACATTTGCTGGAGATTATCACTAACAGTCGATTGGATTACTTGAAGGATGTTTTGAAAAATAAGACTAATTCATACAATGAGTATGTAGTAGAAGGAAGCTTGTATGATAATGTTAGTCATTTTATGCTCTGTGTCATTGCGATTCTAGGAGAAAATACAGGGTTTTTACAATTTATCCTGAAAGCTGAAGTTCAGTTGTTCCGAAGAAGACTTACATCACTCAGTGCTTATGACATGCGAAGCTTTGCAAAAAAAATATTACGATGCATAAAAAAGCATAATGAAACACATATCTTCTTCGATTCTCTTATCGTTTTATCTCAGCATCTCACAATTAAAGATTTGGCACAACATTTGTGTGCAACACCTCATGAAAATAGTTGCAAAGAGCATAATATTAAAATAAACTTCAGGTATTGTTTGGACTTCATAGCCAAAAGAGAGGTTGAATTAAAAAATGGTGTGGCATTCATACCCTGTGGCAAATGGAAGGAATACCTGACAATCCTGTTTAGGAATAATTTGAGACTGAGAATTCAAAAGACTGACTTGACTGCACTAAAATCAGATCCAAGAGTGATGGACTTACTTGGCAAAGTAAGAAGAAAATTCTTTCCATGTACTGGCAAATCTACAGATATATTATTGGGTAGAGAAATTGACAATGTTTCAAGATGGTTTCCACCTTGCATGCTTATTCTGCATCAAAACCTGAGAAAAAAGCACAGATTAGCTCACACACAAAGATTCCACTATAGTCTGTTCTTGAAAGACATAGGCCTGCCTATTGAAGAAGCCATTGATTTCTGGAGATATGAATACAGACAGAACCCCAATGGTAGTCATGTATGTTGTCACAGTTGGGAACGTGATGAGAAAAAGTATATGTATGGCATCCGGCATATGTATGGATTGGAGGGATGCAAAAAAAACTACACTTCATTAAACTGTCATTGCATCCAGTCAGTGAGCAACGCTTGCTCGGAAGGTGGATGTCCGTTTAAGTCATTTGATGATTCCAACATGCTGAATGTACTGCAACACCCTTCAGAATCTTTGTTAGCAGGAATTATTGAACTTAAAAAGAAAAATTTGTACACCCAGTCATGTATGTTGTATTTAAAAAATATGACTGGGGCAAGGGACTGTGATTATTATAGCTTTAATTTTACACCTGTTAAATATTACACAATTGCTTCTAAAGTTTCTAAAACTTCGTAATCATGAATTTATTTTTATTATATAAAAAGGTACCGACTTAGGTAGTACCTATTTTGCATTCTAGGTAGGTATGTTATACATGTATTGTAGGTACCTGTTTTTTGTTGATGTAACAGACAAATGAATTTCCTAACCTTACCTGAAATACCTACCTACTCAATAAAGTGTGCATCTTAGTCGTTTCAACTAGTTTTTACTAAAATACCTTTTAATTTATTGATCGAGTGAGTGAAGCAAATGAAGATCTTAGTGACTACTTGGGCAAAACTGCTTTTGTATGTTTGTTGGACGAGAATTTTCAAACCACTGCGCTCATCCAATTTTACAGAATTTGGTAGGCTACGAATAGTGTTCTTAAGTTTGACTGGTTTAAAAAATTAAGTAACTCTGTCAAGGTGTTGTAAAGTTACCTACCTGGCTAATAAGAGTCCAAAGGGAGTAAAAAAAATAATTAAAGTTTTACAAAAATATGAAGTGAGGTGTCATATGATAGGGTTATGTTAAGACATTTTTTTGTTAAGCATAGTTTTTGAGTAAAAATTACAAAATTGGCGAAACAAATTAGTTTCAATGATTTTGTAGTTCAGGTAAGACTGGTAGGTGCTTAGCTAAATAGATCGATTGATGCGATTTGCAGTTTATTGCAACCATTGACATTGTATTGTTGTTTTATTAACCGAAAAACGGAAGGGGTGTTATAAGTTTGACGGCGTTCGTATAGAAGAAGATTTAATTTTATCTTGGATCATGTCTTGGATGGTTTTTAGCCCATGTTTGGTGAGAATTGGTTTCCAAGTTATGAGGATATTCAACAGCTCTGAAAACCTATTTTGAGGAATATGGGTAGGTTATGCTTAATTGCAGTTTGAAACATTAGGTAGGTACTAATTCATGTCGAAAGTTTTAAAATAAGTAAAAGTAACTGGAGTACACCTCTAAAGTCTCATGATCACCCCACTCATTCAAAGCTGTTCAGAAAACCGGATTATAATATTGAGCACTGTATGCGACCAAAGCACAGTGAATAAATAAACCTAAGAAAAGGAAAATAGAGCTAGGGCAGGTAATATGATCACTTCGAAATAGGTAAATCAGAGAAAATTAATCCGTCGTGCTTTCGTCTAAACTTCTGTGTAGGTCTAGGTACCAGGATGCGGGCGAGCAGTGATTGGCCGTCGGCCGAGGTAAAGCGCATTCTTACTGTGTAGCGTCCTGACGCTATCCTATGAGCGCGAATGGTATGGTACATGAATATATTTTAAATTCCCGCGTTACATCATCCCTCTAAACTCAGCGCCCACGATGCGCCGGCGCCCGTCGCCGCCGTTCCAAGTTGGATCCGGATTTTGACAGATTTCGTGTCATTTTGTACTGAAAAATGACACGATTTCTGTCAAAATCTATGGATCCATTGGATCCGGATTGTAATTATGTTCGAGAGTAACCCACATGGATAGACATGGTGCTTTGACGAGATGACGAGACGCCCAACACGTCCAAAACATTATGCCTTGTGCATTTTAAAATTCTGCATGTCAATTTTTGAAGTGAAAACTTCTTTAGCACCGTTGTGATTTGAAAGTCAATGAAACGGAAATGACATAATGACATAGGTAGCATGACATGAATGAAGCCTATTGACATTAGCCGTAATTTCAATCATCGCAGCCACAGACGAAGTATCATCGCAGCCACGCTTTTTGCAACTTTTTACTTTTTATTTTGAAGTGAAAACTTCTAAAACGAAATAAGTACTGCTTGGATAAGTACATAAAAATAAATACTACCTACGCACTGGTTTTTTTGAAGGTTTCACTTCTACCATGTGTGAATTTCACACACATGTTATTTTAAAAACTCTACTACTCTCGTTTCTATGAAAATTATTTCAGGTTTTACCTATAAACCTGTATTCGTAATGTTCCGATTGGTTGTAATCAATAAAAAGTGATAATGATTACAACTAATAATGTTTTCCCAGGCTGTGCATTCCATGGTTGTATCCGAAGCAGGCAAGCTCTTTTTATATGCTTATGCCTTGATCACACGTACCGAGGCAACCGGCGAGACAGTGCTCTCGGTCGATTACTCGGTACGTATAAACATAGCGCCGAGTGCACGGCCGAGCGCTCGGCCGAACGAAGTGGCGAGACAATAGCTCGGCTGCCGTTCTACTTACTAGACCGAGTTACTACCCTCCCGCTTCCCCGCACTGTCTCGCTCACTCACTCGGCCCGTTTGAACGTGCACTGTCTCGCCGTTTGCTTTCTAATTATCTTTTTACGATCCATCGTATCCGAATTGTAGTCTCAATAGAACTGAACTGACTGTGCTGATTTCAAAACGTGTATAAACAGCTACTCGCTTACTACACTGTCTCGGCCGAGAAACATTTTACTGTCTCGCCGGTTTGCTCGGTACGTGTGATCAAGGCTTCCTTGATCACACGTACCGAGCAAACCGGACCGAACAAACAATTCGGATACGATGGATCGTAAAAAGATAATTAGAAAGCAAACGGCGAGACAGTGCACGTTCAAACCGGCCGAGTGAGTGAGCGAGACAGTGCGGGGAAACGGGAGGGTAGTAACTCGGTCTAGTAAGTAGAACGGCAGCCGAGCTATTGTCTCGCCACTTCGTTCGGCAGAAGAGCGTTCGGCCATGTACTCGGCGCTATGTTTATTTATACGTACCGAGTACTCGACCGAGAGCACTGTCTCGCCGGTTTGCTCGGTACGTGTGATCAAGACATTAAGATAGTCGATAGCAAGAGATGTCAATTTACGCAAGACATACATCTAAACAAACTAACTTATGAGAAAAACATAACGTAAGACTAGGCGGTATGGTTCTAAACTATAGCCTGCTCCGAGGAGCGAAAAAAAAAAAAGCAAGAGATGTCAGTTTTGACAGTTGAAATGTTTGGGTTGGGTGTTTTGTTTTCATGTTTTCAGTCGCATGTACGCACGATTTCTTGAATTTCTTTGTTTTTGTTGCTCAGATTTATATTTCGCTACGTATAATGTCTACTATGGCTAGTTCCGTTTGCAGAGTATGTCTAGCCAGTAATATCAGGATGCTGAACATTGACAACATGCATCTCCAGATATTCCAGAAACTGACAAACTCAAAGGTAAGATGGGTTGGTGAGCTTATCCTTAGCCTACCTACTTGTAATATCTTGAAAATCATCGAAAGTGGTTGATACTTGCTAGATTTATTTAGCCCTAGACACCTAACCTTCGCACATACTCCTCAAATATTTATCGAAAAAGTTCATACTAGGTAAAAAGTACCCGAGGCTCAAGAGGTTAAACCTAACCATACGTCGATTCGGAGGAAGTTTTAGTGCTTATAATCTACTATATAACAATCAGTCGGGTTTTCCTTCCTGACGCTATAACTCCAGAACGCAAGAACCGATTTCCATGGTTTTGCATTCTTTGGAAAGGTCTCGGGCTCCGTGAGGTTTATAGCAAAGAAAATTCAGGAAAAATTTCAACAGAAAAGCGGGAAAATGGAATTTTGAAAAGTCACACCCTAACGCGAGCTACGCCGCGGGAGACGGCTAGTTTTATTTGAAATAAATGTTTCTTTTATTTTTATTTCGTATATACTCAAATCAATTGTTATTTTAGTAAATAAAACAATCAATTTATGTTTTTCTACAAATATACTTATTTTATACCTTATCTTACACACCACTAGTTTTTTGAGATCAAATGAGATACCTACACACTTAGAAAAATAAAAGTAAAAAAAAAACAACACAAAATAGCCTTTTCTTCTTTGGCATAGGTACTTAAATTATAACAGTCTTACCATTCAATAAAAAATATAAATACTATTAAATATAAAAAAACATATAAAAACACATACATAAAACACATACCTACACAAAACCTAACCATTCGTCGAAACGACGACTATT
The DNA here is from genome assembly GCA_947507515.1 of Eulithis testata. Taxonomy (NCBI): domain Eukaryota; kingdom Metazoa; phylum Arthropoda; class Insecta; order Lepidoptera; family Geometridae; genus Eulithis; species Eulithis testata. The sequence continues at coordinate 9,727,206 of OX382202.1, read as the reverse complement.
TTTGTAATATTTCGAAAAATAAAGTATTACGCGCCAGACTCCGTCGCTTTCCAAGAAAGCTTGGCGAACACTGAGTTGACAAACGATGGCGCAAAGAAAATATTTCTAAAAAAGTAGGTATAGCAATATTTCTGTTGCATACTCGTCGATACAACGAAGGTTAGGTGTCTAGGGTTAAATTCATTTTGTTTTAGCTCTATACAGAATCCGATGCAGGGATGCCGAGCACGATATGCTATGTCTGTCACCGGCAGCTGCAGAAGTGCCTCATGTTCTCCGACATGGCTCGCAGATCTGAGAGGACCATGCAACATCTATTGCACAATGGAATTGAGGTAAAAACCCTGCTTTCACTGCTGGAAAATCATGAGATATCAGTTTGGGGCGAACTACTAGTTAATTATTGGTATTAGAAGTATGTCAGGGCAACCATATATAGTAGATTATTATACAAGGGGATAAAGCAGTGTCTTCTGTCGCGGGTGACGATCTAGATCGCGAGCGTAACTAAGGACTCGAAGTTTACTCCCGAGCGTAGCGAGGGTGTTAAAAACTTAAATCACGAGCGAAGCGAGGGATTTAAGACGAGTCCTGAGAGTAGCGAGGGATTTAAGTTCACCCAAGACTAAGACAGCTTTATCACCGAGGAAAATACTCTACTTTTCGTACCATTTGCGAAAAAATTAACACAATAATAATATGAGGTAGCATTTTAGAACATTAACTTATTTATAAAAATAAATTAAAATAAACTTAACGTTTATGTATTTGAAGAAAACAAAAACGCGGCATTTTTCTAGACTAATATTTTTTTGTCGGAAAAGCAAAGGCATCAAGCTCATACGGCCTGCATAATAAATGCGTATTCCTTTTTCAAAAAGATGTATAATGCTTTATATACAAACTCAATGGTGTAAACACAGATGTAGTTCAGTATAAATTGTATTCCAAATTTAAATCACTTTCTCCCCCTAGAGGATGAAAGAAATCCAGTACAATTTTCTCTCCCTGTTTTTAACAGATTAAAAATGACTATTGTTATGTTCGCTTTTTGTGGCATAGAATGTCACTTTTTTGAGCAAGTGGTAACAAAAAAATATTTAATCAGTGATAGTTTGTTCAATATGCAAACTTTTCTGATGAACGACCTACATACACACACAATCATTTTGCAATCGAATTCTAATTTGTTGTGGGGGAATGAGATCTGCGCTGACTTCCTGCATAGGGGTGTATAGTGCAAAGCATTTTGCAATGCTTTGTGTTGTCTTGCAGTTTGTGTGAAAAGTAGAGTATTATCCTCGGGGACAAAGCTGCCTTAATAGTGTTGGGTGAGCTTGAATCCCTCGTGTCACTAGGGATCCTCAACACCCTTGGTTCGCTGCGCTGCGCTCAGGTGTAAAAAACAAGGTTCCTTTGTGACTGCAGGATTCCAAGCCCACGACATAAGGCAGTGCTTTGTCCTCTAGGTTTATAATGTAATATTTAAAAGTAAATTAGTAAATAATTGCTAAAGCTATGTTAGTATGTCATTTTATTACACACTAACATCCGCTCGCGACTTTGTTCGCGTCCCGATGGATCCCGTTGATTTTCTGGGATAAAAAGTAGCGTATGTGATAATCCAGGTCACAGACAATATATTTTCCAAGTTTCATCCAAATCGGATCAGTACTTTTTGAGCCAATTCGTTACAAACATACTTATACAAATCTTTCTTCTTTATAATATTAGTATAGATTTTTACCCAGTACTATGCCGCTCATCTCAGTACATGTTACTTTTCAGATAACATGCAGTAACATCACAATGCGGTCTCTGACACCAATACCGATCTTATCAATTACTTCGACACAGCACATGTCTCTTACAAATATTCCTGCAACTGCTAGTGTAGAACAAATTGTAAAAACAGAACTGACCCCTGAAATGGTCTTTGAAGAGTCACAAGTAACACCCAATGAAGATTCTGAAGTTATTGGTGGTTCAAATAACACAGATTTGTATCTAGAAAATGTAAATATTGTAGAAAACCTGCAAACTAATACTAATTTGTGTTTCTGTTGTGATGTGTGCAAGGAACAATTCTTATCCAAATCTCAGTTGATAAGACATATAAAAAACCACTTTAATCACAAAAGTGGTTTAACAAAACACATGCGAAAATACACTGGGGAAAAGTCATATTCCTGCAGTGTATGTAATAAAATGTTCTTTAAAAACTCTACTTTAATAATACACATGCGAACACACACCGGGGAAAAGCCATATTCTTGCAGTGTATGTAATAAAACGTTCAATATAAACTCTAATTTAACAAGACACATGCTACAACATACTGGGAAAAAGCTATATTCCTGCAGTGAATGTGGTAACACATTCAGTCAGAAAGTTACTTTGACAGTACATATGCGAACACACACTGGGGAAAAGCCATATTCCTGCAGTGAATGTGATAGGACATTCGCCGCTAAAGGTAATTTAAAAATACACATGCGAAGACACACCGGGGAAAAACCATATTCCTGCCGTGAATGTAATAAAGCTTTCTCTCGTAAATCGCATTTAATAACACACACTCGAAAATACTCTGGGGAAAAGCCATATTCCTGCAGTGAATGTGGTAAGACATTCCATGAGACAAGTACTTTGACAGTACACATGCGTACACACACTGGGAAAAAGCCATATTCCTGCAGTGAATGTAATAGAAAATTATCTCAAAAGTGTCATGTAACAACACACATACGAACACACATTGGGAAAAAGCCATATTCCTGCAGTGAATGTGATAAGACATTCGCCGCTAAAACTGGTTTAACAAAACACATGCGAAAACATACTGTGGAAAAACCATATTCCTGCAGTAGATGTTATAAGAGATACTCTCAGAAAATTGGCTTAAAAAACCACATGCGAACACACTCGGAGAAAAGCCTTCTTTGATCGAGTAAGCGAAGCGACCGACTCGCGCAAGTTGACACTAATGGCAACTTGGGCAAGTCGACACTAATGGCAACTTGAGCAAGTCGACACCAATGGCAACTTGGGCAAGTCGACACTAATGGTAAAAAGTGTATTATAAAGCACTATGTATCACTCGAGAGAAAGTGCGATTCCCGATCTCGGGAAACGACACCCTCGACAGTAATCGGTCACTTTCTCCTCTCGGTGAACAATGTACTATTCCGGCGCATTTATAGTTTCTTATAGAAAACACCACCTTTGAGTGCACATAAAGGCGAACCAAGTCGTTCTTTTCGAATAGATGTGATGAAAAGTGTTTTAAAGTTTTACTGGTTTGTTAAATAAAATAAATCGGTCTAGGGGTTGTAAAGTTATAAGGGTCTGAAGGGAGTAAAAAAAGTCTTACAAAAATATCAAGTTGTCATAGAATAGGGCTTTGTTTAGACATTCCAACCCCGTTTTTATTTTTATTCTCGCTTAAATAATTTTTGAGTTCTAGTATTATTATTAAAAACTACCGACCTTCCCCGGCTTCGCACGGGTGCAATGCAGTGATGATGATATTGTATTAATATACATATAAACCTTCCTCTTAAATCACTCTATCTATTAAAAAAAACTGCATCAAAATTCCGTTGTGTAGCTCTCGTAGCTCTCGCGAAAAGGAAAAGGAAGGACAATGTCAGCCAATATGGACAACCCAACACAGTATCTGGGATGCGGCGCGAGAGCTGGTAAACTGTGGATGTAAGAACAGCTGTAGAGGCCGTTGTTTTTGTAGGCGATAAGGAATGACATGCACACTCCTATGCAAGACCTGCAATTGCGATAATTCCTTATGTCCGAATAACTTTCGCTTTTAGTTTGCTTGCTTGTTCGTTTCTACATTTTTGGGTAATCATTGTTTTATATTTTGTTACGGTGTAATGGACCGCGAAGCACTCATCGAAGATGATATAGGATTGGTTGCAGAGGTATTGGAGGACGAGAGCTAGGAATATCGTGCCAATTTGTTTGATTCTTTGTGTTATTTATTTTTAAATAAATACTGTAATGTTTACTTTTTTATTTTTATTTTACTCAGTTTAACATCTTTATCGTGCAAATATGAGTCCTAAAATTAATTTGGCATCCTTAAGTCATACCTACAAATATGGTACCAAACTTGGAATATTAGCATAATTAATGCATCAATACAGATTGAGACCCTATTTTCTTCCAGAGCAGAAGCTGCCAAAACCTCAAAAAACTAACATCAAAAATCGCGGTGGCTCCACTTCTGAAATCCATCCTTGGGCCCTAAGGACCAATCCTACCAAAGGAAATCTTTGGTTCAGCAAAAGCCGTATTCTTCGTTTTTTTGTCGTGTACCTACAACCGCAACTGTAAATCTGAGAACACCAATATTAAATGTGATTGGGTATCTATATGTGCCCTTCACAATATTTCAGTGTAATTTTGAGGGTTTTGTGAATCCTATCTGCATATAGGTATACCTACCTCCATCTCAGAATCGCGTTGAGATGAAACTGCGCTGCGCTCTGTAGGTACCTTTACCTATAGTGGGATTGTTGGCGTGCGAGCGGTTTTACGCGGGCTTGGCTTGGCGCAAACAGATGGACTCTCTTCTGAGCCTTGGTTGGTTACTCGCCAGGGCGTTTCGTACGAGAACCACAACAAGAGAGGTGTTATCCATCATAATCACCTCGCAGCTCTTCTCATCCATCGACAGGTTGGAGTCAGCTTACACATTCACCAAAGGAAGTGAAAACCGTGTAGGTAGGTACCTAATTATCACTTTTGGTCACGACTACATTACACTATTGAAAGCTGCCCACTTTGGTTCTGTACCCCTCTCACCCCTTCACGTATTGCAACTAGATTTTACAACCCCCTGCTTCCCGCACCCGTAGCAACGAATGTTTCCGTTATTCTGCGAACTGGCTAGCCCACTACCTACCAAATCACCGGGACTACCTGCGGAGTTCGGTCTAACGGTTTCGGACCTTTCTAACTCGCGGCTGCGGCACTCGTCGGACACGTGGTCGTAGTTTTGGGATTGCACTTTGTGATACTCTGCTCAGGCGACGACAACGACGACGACGACCGACGGGGCGGGCGCAATCATTATCTATCTATCAACGTACCTATGCGGTGCAAGCGAGCCAAAAGAGCTCGCCTCCGTCAAATTCTATGAGGTAGTGTAAAGTAAACATTCTTTCGTGTGGCAAACATAGATGTTTGTTCTATGTCTGGGTGTCTAAGTACTATAAGTATGTATTTACAAACAAAAAAAAATTATATTATGTATTCTATGTATTATAAGTATGTATTTACAAAAAAAAAAGTATATATGTATTCTATCAGCCATCTAGTTCCCATAGTACAAGCTTTGCTTAGTTTGCGACTCGAAGGCGTTGTGTTAAATGTCCGTGAATACACGCGAGAGCAATGATTCCGGGTCACTTAAAGAATGTTAAAAATCTCGGAAACTAAAAATGATAGGTTAATGCAATAAATTGTATTTAATAGACAATGTAATACTCCTTAAATGAAGGTATTAAAACTTCTTAGTTATTGTAAAGTTATATCTTAAAAAAATCAAATTTGAAAAAGGGCCACTTTCGAAGATGGAACTACGAAATTACAGCATTTGGTTTTGCTTTTGTTTGTAATCTGTCATTTATGTGGGTATATAAACCATGTTGATAGTGCTCTATATTCATTATTCAAGCTGAAATTATGTCGCTTACGCCTGAAGAATGCACCAGAATACTTACAATGCTGGAAACCGGCCGGAGTCAGCGCGATACAGCCAGGACTGTCGGTGTGTCGCTGTCAACAGTACAAAGAGTTCTCCGACGTTACGAAGAAACTGGTTCTAACCTACGCAGACCAGGAACGGGCAGAACCAGGTGTACCACAGCACGAGAAGACCGATACTTGGTGAACACCATGCTTCGAAATCGCTTTCTCACAGGAACTGAACTCACAAATCAGTTTCGACGCCTCGGAGGAAGTAACCCAAGTGCATGGACAGTAAGACGTCGGCTTGCTGAATCTAACTTAAAACCCCTTAGACCTGCAAACGGCCCTAAACTGGAGCGTGGGCATCGTATTTCAAGACTAAGATATGCCCAGAGCCACGTAAATTGGAGTATTGAAGATTGGTCAAAAGTTATGTTCTCCGACGAATCAAAATTTATGCTCTACAAGCACGATGGAAGACACAGAGTGTATCGAAGACCAGGGGAAAGATTCAAGCAAGCATGCATCGAAGAAAAAGTAGCCTACGGTGGTGGGTCTGTACTTGTGTGGGCCGGAATTTCTTCTGAAAGTCGCACAGAGCTGGTGATCATAGAAAACGGCTCTTTAACTAGCGTAAGATATGTGGAAGAAATCCTCAATGATCATGTTGGTCCATTTATGGTCAATTTAGGTGAGGATGCTATATTTATGCATGACAATGCCCGACCTCATACAGGTAGGATTGTGAATGACTACCTTCAAGAGATGAACATTACTCGTATGGAGTGGCCAGCGCGCAGCCCGGATATCAACCCGATCGAGCATGCTTGGGACGAGCTAGGCAGATGCGTAAAACAACGAAACCCTCCCCCAATCACGCTTCGTGAGCTCAAAATTGCTCTCACAGAGGAATGGGAGAATATTCCCCAAAATCGTATAAGGAACTTGGTGTACAGCATGCCAAACCGCGTAAACGCAGTAATGGAAGCACGAGGAGGCAATACGAAGTATTAAAATTCAAGTCAAATCGTAATAAAGTTCAAAAATTTCATGTTTCCTATTTTTGTTTTAAGGAGAGATCAGCAGTTTTTTTCTTTATGTAATTTTGTGTTAATAAAATGTATGGTGACTCATATTTTTTTACTTTCATTTAAGGAGTATTACATTGTCTATTAAATACAATTTATTGCATTAACCTATCATTTTTAGTTTCCGAGATTTTTAACATTCTTTAAGTGACCCGGAATCATTGCTCTCGAGTGTATTTATATTTATTTATTTTATTTATTCTATTAGCCATCTAATTCCCATAGTAGGTACAAGCTTTGCTTAGTTTGGGACTAGAAGGAGCTGTGTTAAATATCTGTGAATATTTAGTATTTATTTATTTATTTCGTTGTTCTATGATTGCTCGCATAGTTCCTATGGAATATATTTAAGGTCTCGTCGTCGGCATTTACGCGTCGGCTTCGTTTAAGAAAAGCACAACGAGCGAAAACGGGACGTTCTTCTGAGTCCTTACAGCTGGATAGATCTTGCTCTTGTTTGTCGAGCACGTGGTTCGGTTACTAAGTTGGGGTAGGTACGTGACCGTTTCAGGACACAAAACAACTGAGAACACCAATAAGCCAAAGCGCATTCCTAGTAGCGTCCTGACGCTATCCTAGGAGCGCGAATGGTATAAATATAAAATACCTACTCAAAGCAACGATACCACAAACTAGGCACTATGCAGTAGCTACAAGTATTTTAAGTATAGAGATATAGTACCGGCGCAGGCCGCGTAGTGGCGCTGGTTAACGAGGGTGACAAAAAATCGGCGTTAGAATGCACCACTCTATTCCCCCACTTTATTCTTCTATGCGATGCTCACTCGACTAGTCCGACGGCAGCCATCACCATGAAGCGTGTTGCGTTCCCCGTAAAATTTCAAGGTAAATCCTACGATCTGAAAAAGTTTATACGCGATCACCCGGGCGGAGTGGACACGTTAAAAGCTTACGAAGGGAAATCTGTGAAGGGGGCTATGCAGAAGTTCGGACACAGTGCTAGTGCTTATCACGTGCTGAATGATCTTAGGGCGGCGTCAGAGGCGGCAGATGCTAACTTGACTGGCAAAGTGAGTGCTAACAGAAGGATTATCACGAATGAAGAAGATGAGCTGGATGCAGGCGATATCGCATTTATGGAAGAGCTAGAGGTAAGTGTTCTTGGTGCGTAGAGAGAGAGGTACTTACTACAGTCAAAGTAAATTAGACCAAATTATTTGTTTAAGTCCGTGTTGGGTGGCCTATTTTAATAAAATAAAATAAAGTACCTACCTAGGTATGTACCATCACCAAAATTTCCGCCTTACCACTTTTGAAACAGTTTCGTTGTCAAGCCGCTAGCTAGCTGACCCCGCCTATTTCTATTGCCCTCAATCGGACACCATAGTACACTATGTAAACATCTGTTTGTTTTGGTGAAAGTCCTCTTTTTTATGATTTTTACAATAGTTACAGTATTACCGTGGTAGTAAAAATATATTTTTTATTATATATAGGTACCTACTTAATATTAGCTTTCGCTCGCGATTTCGTCCGCGTCCTGTTTCATTTCGGGATAAAAAGTAGCCTATTAAATACAGGTAACGAACTATATATATTCCAAGTTTCATCTAAATCGGACTAGTAGTTTCAGCGTGATTAAAATACAAACATGTAAACTTTGACGTTTAGAATAATAATAAGTAGGACTCTTATCTTAACTACAGCTATGACGCTATGGGTGCATCAATTAACTTGACGCAAGTTTGTACAACGTGGCTCAAAAAACTTTACGACAGGGCCCCGACTCAACCCAGGTTGCAGTTGAGATACCTCAAACAGAAACCATGATCATTGGGTGCGTACCTAATGCACTTTTGCCAGCATCCCGAGTGTGAACGTTTGACTTTTTTAGTTCAAATCAGTAAACTATAATTTTGTATGGAGAATCATCAGTTTTGTAAACCACCCGCTAGGGGCGCTGCTCAATCTCTATACTAAAATATAGTCTACATCACATTTCTTTGAATGCGGTGGTAGTTACTTATAAGTAGTTAGTGTGAGGAATGTATAGGGTTGCCATATTTGGCTAGGGTCTCGTCGTCGCGTCGGTCGTCGTGGTCGCCGCGTGGTCGTCGTCGTTGGCTCCGCGTGGTCGTCGTCGTTGGCGCGGCGGCGGCGGCGCCGGGACAGGGTGACAGTCCCGATATATCGAGACGCATGACAACCCTAGAAATGTATCACCTCTGTCACAGGCAGCGTTGCCAGACGTCCCGATTTTTAAATCAAAATTAAATATCTCGCGCGGGACAGGCTCAGTCCCGCTTTTCAGGGATAAATCGACCATGCGTGCAGCTTTTTTTTTTTATTCAGAAGACGAATAAGGCTGACGGTCGAATACTCAAACGCTTCTCAAATATTTGAGGGCTGCTTAAACGTTTGAGCAGCTCCTAAACTTTAATTTCGTATACCCAAACGTCTTTTTTGAGTATCTGTTAAATATAAGAGCTTCTCAAAATAAGTCCTGCTCAAACACCACTCAGTGTAAAATTCGTATACAGGAACGCTACTCAACGTTATTTATCTGTCAAATCAACTGTTATTTAACGATAGGGTAAATCTGATTTTAAATATCATATTTTTATTAAAATACACTTTCTATAGCTGTTTTTTTTCGACGCCGCTTTTTTCAAAAGTTCCAAAATCCCGACTTGGCAGAAAAAAAATCTGGCAACGCTGGTCACAGATCATATAATAATACTAGCCTCTGTACTACTTTTCTATATTTTATGGTCTAAATGCACGCACCACCCCATAGGGACCCACGACGAGATCGAGCCTAGGCTGCCATGTCACCTACCAAGCTAGACAACCAGTGTGCCGACAAACAACCCATTTTTCTAGCTACTATTCTACTCAAGTGTAGGTAATGACATATAGGTACATGCCCTAAGAATTAACTTTTTTTTTTGAGTGGGGTAAAATGCCCTCGCACTTCCCTTCCGCCACGGGGGTGACAGAAGGGGGTATGTGGGACTTGAACCCACTAAAAATCCCCCCGTGTGCTGTCCTCCGCTGAGACAGGACGAGACAGGGTCTAGTTCTAATTCACTGTCTCGTCCTAGCGGTAGGCCCGCCCTAAAGAACTACCTAGGCTAACTAGATTTATTATGCAGTTCCGGAGGTATTGATTTTTCATGGCAATTTCTCATTAAATATTCAGAGACTTCAGTAAGGTTTGGTTTGACATCGGAGTATTAGGTAGGTACTAGGTACCTACATACTACATGTACCTGAAATGACCTACCTAATGTCACAGATAATATAATACTATACCTACCTAATGTTAATCATTAAATCAAGTAGGTACCTACCTAATAAAATTCAGAATATTTTGTAACTGTACCTACCTACATAGTCTGTAGAGATCTAGTCTGCGTTACAGTACCTACCTAGTCATCTTTCCCACGCATGACGAGTAGGTAGGTGATAGGTACCTAATAGTACCTACCTATATCCAAATATCCTATGTATTGTTTTCTGCGCAATGGAGCAGGTAAGGTAACTATGCTCCATCGCAAGTTCGGAGATCTATCTGGCTATCTACTCTACCTTTACAATATTTATAAGAAAGTCTGTTACTCTGTACCTAAGTCGGTTTATTTGTCTACTTACCAAATTGCCCTAAGGCAATTAGGTAAGTATAATATAATCGTAGTATTAAGTACCTAAAGTAATCACCAGAGTTGGCCACCAACTCATACGAACGTAAGTACGTAATTAGGTAAGTAGACAAATATTTAGTAACCTAACCTAATAAGAACAGCAAAACATGTTTCACAATCCTTACAAAATCGCATTTATTGTTATCCAGCTAGATCGGTCAATATCAACACCTAGGTGTTGCGAGATTTGAACACACAATTTTATTCATACAACGGTTGACGGTGGAACGCTTTTCAATATATTCACTGATTTGTCGATGTTTTGTGTACGACATTTCTTTGGTGGAAACCCATAGTAAGCATACATAATACCTACTCATGTCCCACGCCAACCTCCTGTTACACCCTTTGTGTAATTTTTTAATATTTTGTGCATACCTAGGTGACATAACATAGAAAATCTGTCGATAATAAATACGTAGACGTGGGTAACAACTAGCGCATCTTTAGAGGGCTCCCAATGCGCGTTGAAGTCTTGCATGAGTCATACAAAAGACATGAACGCGCGCGCGACTGAAATAAGTTAATTAAAATTGGTTGTACCTTATATATTACGAGACATAAGCAGAATAAGACAACTAGGAGAAGTAATTATTATATTTATCACTCATAGCTGGTCAAGGTCCAACCAACCGTGGTGATTTACTCAATCGATAGCGTCTAATACCCGTAGTAAAACAAAGGTTTTCTACTCCGATTTGGGCTCGATTTCTGCTGGGGGATAGACGTTCACTAACATTTTTTGAAGATTCTTTGGGGATAGGTTCCTAACCGATCAAGTAGATGACCCCAGACATTCAGCGGTTTCTCCGTATCGCCCCTAAGTTCACCCTTACATATACTTACTACATATATATGAAGAGGTTTCTTCCATGTTTTTTTTTGTTTTTTTTCTAAAACGTTCATTTCAGTGCTCACCGACGCGCGGCATTGGGATTACGAGATCATGCTAATAGCGGTATCTATTCCAGGGTTGCCTAGACTGGTCACAGCCGATCCTCTCCCAGATCGATGCCATAGCTCCGCACTACACCGAGTGGGTGAACACGGCGGTCTACAGAGATTGTCGCCTCTTCGCGAATCCTTTGCTGGAAGCCCTGACCTACACCCCCTGGTACCTTGTGCCTGTGATCTGGGTGCCTATTATACTGTACCTTGGAGCCACGCAGTATGTTAGTACTGTTGAATGTGGAGGTAACCTGCCACAAGTACCTTTTACTTATTCGATAGGCCCCAGATCATATAATACTGTGATTGGCTAAGTAAAAGGTAGGTACTGGTGGTAGGATAGGATAACTTACCTGTTTGTTTTGTGCTCGGTCATTTCTAAAAGTCCATTGCCAAAGCATTCAGAGTTCAAGTAATAATATTTGTGTTTACAATCGTACAATGCGGTAGTAAAATACGTTACCTTGTCAAGGTTTTATTTTATGTTATCTGGCGTAATAATTCTTTTACAAGTTCGTTTCTGGCTATAGGCACAATTTTATAAATTATATAGATACCAAGGAACCCTAAAGTACCTATATTGTTGTTATTGAGTATTTAATTTTATGTTCCCGTAGGATAGTCGGTCAGGTAATTAAGTTGGTTCTCTAACATGACAAGAAGTAGAGAACAGGGAAGATCCTTCATAGCCTCTCATAGACATGAGACGAGCTTACGACCATCGTGAGTTTGCCACTAAGATGATGATTAAAAACTCATCTCTGAACATAGTCGGGGTGATCCACTAGAACATACAGATCAGGGGCATGCAAAACTATAAACAGCTCTATGCATCTATTATCATACGCCTTAATCTGTAACCTTCGATTGCTTGATCACTAGGTTCTGTAAGTTCTGTAACATTATTTCGCAGATTCCTGCAAAGAAGCACCACTATCTCCACTACTGTTTTTGCTCCACATCGCGTTTGGTGTCCTCCTGTGGACAGCGTTGGAATACTCACTCCATCGGTGGGTGTTCCACATGGACCCTGGCTCCTCCGTCACTCTGATGAAGTTTCACTTCATCATACACGGATTGCATCATAAAGTAAGACTCCTCATAAATCTCCTCCTAGGGTTTTTCTTCTCACACGTGCTATAGAAAAGCAGTTTTCCTTCACCGTACCAAACCACCATCAATGGCCTTGTTATGAATTCGAGGGTTTAAAATGAATATAATTATACCAACTTCAATTTGATACGCCTTCATCATCAAATGATGATGATAGCTGTTCATTGGGACTGTTCTATTGATCGTAAATACCACAGCAAAGGGGCCGTTCAAGTATTACGTAAGCACTATGGGCACGCATTTTCTGGGATTACCGCAAATAATGCATACGTTTAGGAACTCGCTTTAGAACCGATTAGGAGAATTACCACGCGCTATTCTCTATCCTAAATCTATTTTCTTATTTTTAAAATTATAATTATAACATTAAAAAAAATAGATTTATAATTAAAAAATGTACGCATGGGGCAGGGGGTAAGAGCTTTGCTTACTTTTGCTGACAAGGGGGATGTGGCGGTAAATAATTGTAATTAATCTGCTTACGTAATATTTGAACGGCCCCAAAGCAAAATACGCAAAATCGAGTATACGTTTTTTTCCAGTTACAATTATTTTACTGCAAAACTACTGAAAAGAAATTCAACCGAATTGAGAATCACCTCCTTTTTTGAAGTCGGTTAAAAGAATGTTTATTGCAGGTACCATTTGACAGTTACCGCCAAGTGTTCCCGCCCATCCCCGCGTTACTTATCACCTGTGTGCTGTACTCATGCCTCCGGCCGTTCGTACCGCATCCGATGATCAATCTTGCTGGCGGATTAACTGGTAAGAAAAGTTGGCATGAAAAACACCTCTTCAGATCCCGTCCCCTCAGATAATTGAGACACTAGTCGCAAAATGTGATGGTTGACAGCAAAGCTAGATGCTAACAGGTAGAATGATAGCCTTTATCGCTACCGATTACTAGAGAACTTCAATAAGACGCGATTTTATAAAAAAAGACGACGCCGTGGTCATGTGCCACCTCCCCTAACAAAAGAATAGGCAATGTGGCATTACTCTAAACAACACTATAGTATTAACAGTTTCAAATGAGAATATTTCTCTTGTTTCATACCTTTTATGCCGGCCACCCACGCTAGGTTGTGCATGATGGTTAAAACCTTGCATGCACAACCGAGAGTTAATTATTAACCGAGAGTTGGAGCTACGGACGCCACACACGGTCGGTTATGCATGCGGTTATGCATGCGCATGCATAACCGAGCGGCAAAAATACCAATTTTGGTATTGGCTTGGTTGCATGGACATGCACGCATGACTGTACAGTTTTCGGCCATACACGCTAGGGTTTGCATGTTGGTTATGCATGTAAGGTCATAACCATCATGCAAAACCTAGTGTGGGTGGCCGGCATTAGAGCGTGATTTCCAGTACCTACAGTAGTCGGGTTTAGCTTTTTTTTTATACCTAGGTAATAATATGTTTCAAACTAAACTGTATTTTTCCAGGTTACTTGACATACGACATGATACATTTCTACGTGCACCACGGTTCGCCCAAGGATGGTACGTACCTGTACGCAATGAAGAGGTACCATTCGAATCATCACTTCGTGAACCCTGATAAAGGTGGGTGTGGGTTTATGGTATACGAGATACCAGAGACAATAAATAATAGTAGGTAGGTACCTACGCCAGAGATAAGATAATTCTTAACCGGAATATGGACGCGCGGTTATTGAATTTCGTTTTACGTGCAGTCTAGAATCGTTCCAGCTGGTTCATTTAATAATAATATTAATAATAAATATATTTATTGCAAACATGGGTAATTAAACAGATGCCAGAGTTTTGCACAAAATACATGGTTCCGCCACATTCCGCTTTTGCATGCAATAAGTTTTTTTTCAATTTAATTTTTTTCTTCTTTTTCTTTACTTTACTTACTACTTATTTTGTTAAAGTAAATAATATTTTTTTTTGTTACAGCTTTCGGCATTAGCAGCAAGTTATGGGATTATGTGTTTCGGTCATTTGTAAGTGTAAAAAAACTAAGTTTTAGTTTAAATTGGAAATGTTAGAGTAAGTTATTAATTGCTTTATATAAGTTGTGTTGATAATGCACAGAATAGTGCCAGTTTTGTTATTGTGATATGACCATGACCAAAACTTAGATGTAATATTGAAAACAGTTAGGTATCTTATTTATAAAATACTAGCTGTTACACGCGACTTTGTACGCGTGTACCGATTCTCAGAATATATCAAGTTCTACCTATTACAATAATTTTTGGCAGCAAAAATTTTGTCCATTTGCAAACGCAGGTCATTGGGCGCCGTACGTTTTTTATCATTTTAGCAATGACATTTAGTTCTTTTATTGATAAATCACAAGTTCCACACAATCAGCAACTGACGTATCCAACGTCGTCGTCGCCCATGCGTCGCCCTCCCATCCTCCCATGTCGAAAAATGTGGCGCCACTAATCCCGTTTATTTATTACTTAACCCGCGATTTCGTACACCAAAATATACCAAAATATCTGTCACCAGCATACGATGAACTTCGTAGCAAATGGCTGCTTTTGGTTTAGATAGTTCAAGCTGTATCTAAGAATCCACGTCTTTGATTTTAATAAAATATAGCCTATATTTTAATCCGGAAAAAGGGCTTCTGTATGGTATAAGTTTTATTGAAATTGGTCCAGTAGTTAAGGCGTGATTCGCACGCGAACAAACAGACAAACTCGATTTTCCGAATCAGAATCGTTTATTTAGTATATATTCTGCAGATGTAGTTTTTGGCTTTTTTACAGTTTTGTAATAGTATAGATATATAGAAAACCCGTAGGTACTGTTAATTTTTCGGGATAAGCGTAGCCTGTGTTATTCCAGGTTACGAATTATGTATATTCTAAGTTTCATCCAAATTGGTTTAGTAGTTTTGACGTTATTGAAACACAAACATCTTCGCATTTATAATATTAGTAGGATAGTTAGGTGAACAGGCATTTGCACATTTATGTACTATCACAGTAAGATACAAGATACATTTGTATATATGTGTTACAATTTGGTCTTAATAGTAGGAGGCACTTTGAAACTTATTCACCTTTTTCAGGTATCGCAAAATAAATGTTTTGGGCATGTAGGTAGGTACTTACGCAAATGTTTTTATGTAGGGAAATATAAGACTAACTATTCTAAGTTAGGTACCCAGTACCTACCTACCTACTAGTATATTTTTATAATTTACTGTTATCGTTTGGATAGAATTAAGTAATATATTTTTGGTAAATTTAAATGTTTTTTTTTTATGTCTACTGTTTATAAAAAATAAAAATAGAATTATATGAAATACTTTCAGATGAGTCACATAAAACTTGTAGAACAGTTGCATCAAGTGCAATGTAATTAATTGAAATGATGTAATGCACTTTAAAATAATATCTCAAACATGCTTTATCCTCGCGATCGAATTGTTACATTACAGGTTTGGTGTAACAAACGTGATATGATTAAATATTTTTTTATGTTATCAAAATAATTTGAATCAGTCTTAATTCAAAATTATATCAAACCTAACCTTAATTATTGTTCTAATTTGGTATCCAACGTGTTTTTTGTTTTTAACTGTCGAAAAAAGTTTAAGAACTTTCCGAAAAGAACTGAATTAAAAAAAAATTTTTTTTATGAACAAATGGCATGGGAATTTTATGTATGCCAGCAATAATGGATATTAGAAGACTTTTATGTGACTTTATAAGCTTTTTAGGATTATTGCTGACGTGTTTATTGTTGGCTAATGTGAGTGGCTGTTGTTTTTCTGGGTGGGACTTCTTGGAAGATCTATTACCTGATTTGTGTCCGTTATTAACAAGTACAAAGACTGTCGTGAAGGATTTATTTAAAACTCACACGATTGGTAAGTGCATTTTAATATTATCCACTGATTAAATGCTCTGAATAAGAAAAGGTACCTATAAAATAATTCATGACATTAGAAACACATGTCTATAAATACTACGATAAAATGCTGGTGTTATAAAATCTTCCAACCCCAACAGAGGAAGATGGTCCGATTACATCAGAGCTCGTCACTGACTGCCTGAAATCTGGACGCGAGCTTTCCCGGGCAAAGAAAAAGCGCGCAAATCAGCTGGTTAAGAATGGCATCAGCCTGGAAGCATCCACACCGGCCATGCTGCATTTCTTCACATCGAATCTACCAGCCGATGTTAGAAAGGCGTGTGATATATCGCAAGAGATATTGACAGCGACCAAGCTACTGCAGATAAAATTGTGCAACAGGTACCACGTATAGATCTTAAAAAGAACCAGCCATTAAAGTTATCAATGATTGCTCAAACTCGTATTTTTGAAATTTTTGAGTATGATAACGCCGATGGGATTTCACGCCGCAAACTAACGAGTTATAAACGATCTGATAAAATAATAATTAAGTATAAAAACTTACGTATTACTTAGGCCATTTGTAAAAAAGAAAAATTTGTACCTAAGCTAGGTATTTCTATCTTCGACCTCTACGTTATAACTTAAATCTCAGGACGCAGGTAAAACCATCACAATATGGCAGTTGTGTAGCTTAAAGACATCGCCCAGAACTAGGTACTTATTAACTACATAATTTCTATTATTGCATCACCGAACGAAATATCAATCTACACTAGATCTGAACAGTGTTTTATGGACCGCTCCCAACCACACCTAGATTAGATGCCCACTGTTTAGTCACGAAAAACAAGGCTTCAGTTCATCACATAAACAGCCGTTCTTTATGAAAGCTTCGTGCTCTCTAGCTATCTTTAGCTGCGATATCCGATGGTTAGGTTAACTACTCGTTTACGTGTTGGGTAACTGTCTATTCAACAGAGCTATATCATTCAGTTAATTTGTGAATTATGCCTTTAGGACTGACCTGCAAATAGGATTTGCAACCTTGATTTGGACGATGTCTAGGGGTGTTCGTAATGTTTTAGATATTACTACTATCAAAAACCTTTATTTAATTAACAACTTGACCATCATTCATCAAACGATATCATAAATTGTTATCATAGGCAGCTCGTATAATAACCCTTTGTTGGACTGACTTGGACATAACTTCGTCACGCTTGCCACTTTTGCATTTAGAAATTCCAGTTTTTTTTGCTATAAACCAAAAATTTTATTTTTATCTTTCCAGCTGCAATGTGACCCCAAACACGTTCCTCGCGTTTCTCGAGCACCAGGTAATCCGCCTCCACGAACCAGGCTACTGCCAGCCAGTGAGCGTCACTTACAAGTGCACCAAGTACCGCACGGCTGATGGGACCAGCAATAACCCGAAGCATCCTGAGTGGGGCCGAAGAACTGGTCCGTTCACGAGGATAGCAGCGCCAAGATATGCAGACGGTAAGTGGTGTTAGCCCTGAACTTTAATCCTTAGCATACTTTTTTTGTGCGTCTGCCTTTTCGCTTTCTAGCGGTCGTATTTAGGCGTTGATAGCTCGTTTTATGTTCAGTAGAAACTGGCAAGGCTTTACCACTGATTATTATGATTATTCCAGGTATCTACACAATGCCAATAGCCAGAAGTGGTCGTCAGTTGCCGAACCCTCGTGTCCTCTCCACGCATTTATTCTACGACAGATCGGTTGCAAGCCGTGTGATGACCCACATGAACATGCAATGGGGACAGTTCGTCACTCATGATATGGTGTTCCAGGTTATGGAAGTTACTGGTAAGAGAAAACTATTTGTATGTACAGAGGCCTCGATCGCACCGAATGGTATCGAATGAAATTCAAAGTGTCCATTTATAGTCACAATTGTGACTCCGGGAACATTTTGAAATTTGAATCCCCCTGAATTTATAGACTTTAATAAAACCGTCTCCACCGTCAACTGATGGTTTTTTGACAAAAAATGATTAAAAATCCAGCAACTAAGGAAGCAGCCAAATATTAAAATTAATTACTCAATTAATTAATGTTTTATTCCACTAGACGAAGGCGGAATCCAATGTTGCATGGGTAACGGCAAAGACGTCCTCCCCGCAGAGCTAATGAACGATAAATGCATTCCTATATGTGTGCCTAATGATGACCCCTTCTACAGACCCCATGGCATCAGATGTCTAAACTTCGTGAGGAGTGTCACTACTCCTAGAGATGACTGTAGTCTTGGGTATGCGGAACAGGTATAGCAAGACTAGCTACCTACTCGTTCTATATCAGTTTGTTTAGGGCATTATGACTGAGCTATTTTTTTATCATCTTTTTTGTAGAGTACTTTCCCTACCCATGTTTGTTCAATGAATGTCAACATTTTTGGCAATTTATCTGAAGAACCTCTGACTTTCAATCTTGACAGGAGACTTGTAGCACTTTGGCGTTAGTATATTCTTTTCTTCTAAGTTCTCAAAGACTAATCTAACATGATGTTTCAGATGAACACAGTCACCAGCTTCCTTGATGGCTCCCAAATCTACGGATCTGATAAAATCTTAGCTTCGAAACTCCGTTCTAAGAAAGGCGGTAGACTAAGGCAGGATCCTAATAAGGGCTGCACGAAGAAGGGATACCTTCCCTCTGTAGATGATAAGTGGGCTGTCTGCGATATGCGGAACTCCTCGGAACCTTGCTATCTGGCAGGTAAGACCTTTTAAATTTATTTCTAACTAGCTGCCGCCCGCGACTTCGTTCGCGTCCCGTTGGATCCCGTTAATTTTTCGGGATAAAAAGTAGCCTATGTGTTAATCCAGGCCACGGACAATATATATTCCAAATTTCATCCAAATCGGATCACATGTAAAAATTTCATATT
Organism: Eulithis testata; assembly: GCA_947507515.1. Lineage (NCBI taxonomy): Eukaryota > Metazoa > Arthropoda > Insecta > Lepidoptera > Geometridae > Eulithis > Eulithis testata. The sequence goes on along the minus strand of OX382202.1, from coordinate 9,707,907 downwards.
TGTTCACGTAGCTTAAGAATGAAAATATTGTTTTCTTAATTTGATTGTTTACGGCCAGGTTGTGTACCCACCAACATAAAAAGGTTTTATTCAAGCTGTCAGTTGTTCAATGTCAGTTGTGTTTATTAATTAAAAAAATAATTAATTGAGGTGTTTCATAAAAACTATGCTTGAGTTTAGTATGTTTGGAGTTTAACGGACATCTTTAATTTTTTTGTGTGGTTACCTCTGCTTATAAAAATGCATAGTCTCATACAACAAGTTCATTGAACATGTCCTGTGAGGCAAATTTGTCTGTATGATAATAATCATGCGATACGTAACGAAATGGGTTACAACTTACAATTATCAGAACTCTTTGGGATTACGAACTACTAATCTTTACGACACATCGAAGTCCTCAATACACACCCTTGAAAGATAAGCTACGTACGTATTTGGAACTTCGTAAAAATACTACTTTGTATATCGTATATTAGGATTAATTGATCGTGTTGTGACATTATTATTTAATTTAATTCTATGTAATTCATGTTTAAATTTTATGCTATTTTAAAATATTATGTAAAATGACCACGTTATCGAATTAGGACCCCGGTTTTCTTGTTGTGTCCGACATTATAGGAGGGTTTTCCCTAATTGGCACGCTGGGCATGCGGGTTGGCGATCGCAGGGGCACACTCTGTCGCGACGCTGACGCCGCCGCTGCCCGTCAGCGGCCGGTGATTTAACTGTGCCAAGTTTAGGAAGGGCTATACTTTACGGCATTCGTCAGGTCGTCAGAGCCTAGTTAGTTACTGCAGGATGTACCGCGTGCAGGTGGAGGTTGACAATTGAACCTATAGGTTTTGTGAAGCTCCTTTACACCCCCATGATCATGATACCATATTATCATGATATCAGTATATTACAAATAGGATTTTATAATGAGGTAGAGTGGAATAAAGTTCACGTATTCAATAGTAGATTGTATCATAAGGGAGCAAAATTATATTCTTACGGCGAGGGCGATTTTTTGAATCTAGTGCGAAGTTAAGGATTCTAGAGTAGAATCCCGAGCGTAGCGAGGGATTATTTAGTAGAATCCTGAACGTAGCGAGGGATTCAAAGTACTTCGCCCGAGCCAGAAATATATTTTGCGCCCGAGTGGTACACTCTACTTTTCATCACCAACTATGAGAAAATAAAAGGCGCCTCATATTTTATTGTAATATTATTATTTAATAAAACATATATAGTAACAACTAAAATGAAAATATATAGTATCTATAGTGAAAACCACTTATTTCTTATGTTTTCTATTCGTTCGATTTCTTTGGCGCTGAATACTAAGATGTTCCAAATTCAAAAAGTGCGCGGCAAAGTAAATTGCGGCGAACTTTGCCGCGCACTTATTGTTTCTTATAGAAAACACCACCTTTGGGTGCACATAAAGGCGAACCAAGTCGTTCTTTTCGAATAGATGTGATGAAAATAAGCAAACCATCTAGATAAACAAATAGTAAACAGAACAAAATAGTAGATAATATACATGCCTGTTAAAATGTGTTTAGTAATGAACTTTTATGTTAGTTTAATAATACAAAACTGAAAGTTGATGACATCGTCAATGAGGTCAGGGGTTCATTAAACTTAAAGCTGAGTAATTAAAACCAAATACAAGGGTAAAAATTAATAGGCGCGTACAAAGTTTGCACCTAAAAATACTTTCAAAAGTACTTACAAAAATAGAAGGCGGCACACTGCTTATGTATCCGAGATAAGGTATTAAGAACGTTCTAACCTACTAAAGTGTATTTCCAGGTGATGGCAGAATCAACCAGACCCCAACATTAGCATTAATCCACACACTACTGCTAAGAGAACACAACCGAATAGCAGACACGCTTTGTTCCATGAACCCTCTGTGGGCAGACGAGAAAATCTACCAGGAGGCCAGGAAGATAGTAGTGGCGGAGATACAGCATATCACGTACCAGGAGTGGCTGCCATTGAACTTTGGTAATATTTGGACTTATAGTAAACAGGCTTTTGCATTTAAGAGGTTAATGGATGAAGAAACTTCAAATCTTTTTGGACTTTATTAACAGGCGGATAATGTTGATCCATTTTCATGTTGAAACGTTAGCGGAAATTCACTATTCCAAAGGATAGTTGGGGCTACGTAAGGCGCATGAGGCCTACAAAGACTGCATATAAAATTAGAAATCGCCTTCCCCAGGTGAAAACTATCTCCGCTACTACCGAATATCGCCCACCAGTCTGTACAGTCGGGATTACAGCGAGGACGTGAACCCTGGCGTCATCAACAGCTTTGGAGCCGCTGCCTTCCGGTTCCTCCACTCCATCGTCCCGGAATCAGTGATGCAGTTGCCAGCACAGTGCCCGGCAGCGTACCAAACTGGTTTCTTGCATAAGTGAGTAGATACCTACTTGTAGATACAGAATGGCTCCGTGAAGTCAGCCATAATAAAAAAATGGTCAATAGAATCATGTTAGCAGGTTTAAACAGTCAAATTCTTAAAACTGAACTCTCTGATCAGACAGACGAAATTGCAGTAGAGAGCTCTTTTTGAAATACCTACACCATTCTCAACTAGGCACAGAGAATAGAAAGAGGGGAAAAGACACATTGCCATAACACTTCTACAAGAGATATATAGAAGAGAGGAAATATAGCAAAAATAGACTAAGAAAAGCACAACAACAAAATGTGTAAGGCCTTTACATTGGCACAAGAAGATCCTAAGCAATCACATCATAAAAAGTTTATCCTTCCAGACTCAGTGATCACTACTTCAACCCAAGTCTACTAGAATCATCACCAGACTCATTCGATGACATGCTCCGCGGTATCACGACATTGCCGTCTCCAGAATCAGATCCTCACATGACGCAGGAGATCACAAACTTGCTGTTCAAGTCCCACAATCAGTGGGGCATGGATCTTATCGCTATGGACATTCAACGAGGCAGAGATCATGGCCTGGCTTCTTACAATGAATATAGGTAAACAGTCTTTTTTTGTCTGAGGTTTGCGTATGACAACTGCTGGTTAAGTTTCCTTTCCATGCACAAAATACCTAATCGATGGGCGAGTTTTATAGTGCATTACTGCAGCGGCCCGCAACAGAGGCAATGAGGGACGAACGTGCAAATGTGGGCCGAGTCGAAGACGAGGCACAGATACGTGAGTCCATCATTGCCTAGCTGTGGCCAAGGCCAAAGCATAGTACTTTTCTCAAATAATGCGCGGAAATTAAAACTAAGTACTAAGGCAAAACTTTTTAGTTGAAAATACAATTACTTTTTAAAATCAATAACGAACAACGAAGTTACAGTTTTCAATCGTTTTTTTTTTCAATAATCAGCTTTCCTTTGTTGAATAAAACCTTTGTTAAGTTACCTCCTTGGTTGCCATGTTATGGAGTAAAAGATCGTTCCATTTTTAAATTACACGACAGATATGAGTATGTTGTATGTTATATATTTGGCCGCTAAACACGACAGAAATGGATTTTCATACATTTTTATTTGGCCGCTGCTCGCATGTATTTGGCCAGTACTGCATTTTCGATTTATCTCGAAGAAGGTTGTCAAAATAATGCTCTAATTTCCAAGCAGATTATAAGATTATAATTTCCAAGCAGCAAATAAGCTTTCTAAGTGAAAAAAAATAGGCACCAAAATGATCACATTGGTGGATTTTCTTTAGTCGGAAAACTTGTTTGATTCTCCAGAATCTCTAGATCGTGTAGCTGCGATTTTGCATAATTAGCTACATTCAGTGATTTTATATAAGCAAATAATTTTCAATGTGCTACATTTGTATCTTCCCAAAATTTTGAAATCTGCAAGTGAGAAGATTTCTTGACATGACCCGTCCGTTTAGTTCAAGCTTTGCAAGCTTCACACTGGATATAGGTAATAACTAATTAGGTACATAGGTGGGGTAAAGTAATATTAGCCATTTAAAAATTTTTCTAAATTCTTATCTACTGATAAGAACTAATAACAGTGGACAAACACTCCACAATCGCATACAACGTCCGGTATGTCCGGTCTATTATCAATATACTTAGTAGGATCTAAAGAAACACAGTAGTAGTATGTACGAAAAATCTCAAAAACAATGATGCAGTAAAGACATGTTTTTTTGAGAGATTTGTATTTTTCTTTTCTCACGATTGCTACTGAGCAGTACTGACCACACCCACAGTTTTGAATGTATTTACCTAATTTTGTGTTTATTTTGTTTTAGAGAAATCTGTGGCCTACCAAGAGCTAGGACCTTCCATGATTTGGCTGGAGAAATATCACAAGATGTAAGTAAAACAACGTATCATTGCAAAAATTCACAGGAGAATGTCAGGGCGCCTTTTCCTATCGCCGTCAGTCAGCATTTTCATTTCATTTTGAAATGAAATCGTTTATTTTGCTAGAAGTATGTTTCTTACGGATGTTGTACCTACGTAGGTAACTACGTCCGTGAATGGCAGCCATGGCATGGTGGTTATCTCAATACAAGACGACTGTCAATACCGATAAACATGACTGGTTTCATCTATTTTAGCGTATCAACGCGCTATCTCAACTATACGAATGTGTGGACGACGTCGACCTATTTGTGGGAGGTTCGATGGAAAGAGACGTCCAAGGCTCGATACTCGGACACACCTTCCATTGCATAGTGGCTGAGCAGTTCTACAGGACCAGGGTCGGAGACAGGTTCTTTTACGACAACGGAGAAATGGCCCACTCTTTTACACCTGGTAAGTAAACATCAAAATATCCAAATGGATAAGCGGATTTCAATTTTGATTACACTGAATAACTTTTGCGAATAAAGATTTAAAAAAAAAAACCTGAGTACTTCCATCCACATCTGGTTCCCTCTCCTTGTCAATATCTTACAAAGAATACTTTTGGTGGTTTTTTTTCCCTCACACTCTGCCTCGCAAGCATCTTGTGGATATTGTGATACGCAACCTAATATTTACCCTCAATTTGTCTGTGTGTTTATCAATCCCCTTTCTAACCCCTCTTTACTGCCTTCGTCGTTATACTATTAATCAGAGAATAAGTCTATGGAAACTTTTTAGTAATGTGAACAAATTAAAATTGAAATATTCTTTTCGGGTTTCTATCTCCAATCTTCTCTCTTCCTTCCCCAAAAGCTCAATGTCATTGTACTAAAATGACATTTTATTTTTATAATGTTTTTCATTTTAAATTCACTTTACATTTAATAAATTTACAGAACAATTAAAGCAGATAAAGAAAGCTTCAATGGCGCGCCTCATTTGCGACAACTCCAACGTCCAGTACATACAGAAGAGGGCGTTCGAACAAGAATCTCAATACAATCCTAAGTACAGATGCGATGATTATAACAACATACCGTACGTTGATCTGACTGCGTGGAAGAAACCAGCGTTTGATTTGTTTGACTAAAACCCTTTGTTCTCATAACTTTATATTTTTGTTATTTGTGCCTGTTATTGATTATTTTGGTAATAAAGTATTTTAAACTACTTAAGTATACTGGTACTGGCTGCCTAGCCTAACAAAACTAATTGAAAAGATAGATCCAAATTCCCTTCACAAACTGCAGGGAATTATATTTTATGAAATAAACAAACCTAATAGGTAACTAAGATAAAAATTTATTTGGTTATTCAAGACTGAAAAACTTTTTTATAAAAAAACAATATTACTTATTATATATTTTGTTCGTAGACCGAATAATATAGCGTAACTAATTTATTATTCACGCTTATACTAATTCTAATGTGAATTATGAATTATAAAAATCTTATGCTAAATTAACCTTTAATATAGAATCAAAATAAACTAGCATAATCAAATTTATTGTATTAAATAGACTCATTTATGCAGATAAATAGGTACATAATTATTTTACATTTATTTACCTAAGTGTTCATACTAGAGGTAGAGTTTACTGACGGATGTAAAAATATGTTTCATTATTATGCCACTTCTTAAAAATAAAAATCATAATTTTTATATTGTAACAAATGAATTAAGTATACATACATAGTTTGTAAATTCATCGAAAAAAATGGTAAAATACTATTAGATCCCAATATTTCCTGTAATTATCGTGTGGTGATTACTTAAGAATACTCTATTTTTAATTAGTTTGCCAATCGAAACAAGATGGCGCTGGTCGAAGTTAGCCGAATCTCGCTGCCATTTCAAAACCAAAAATCATTACCTAAAATCATATAAGAAGATTTCGTCCCTCTCGCACATCCTTGTTCTCTTTCCCCCACAAGTACGTTAGCTTGTTCTGCAAGGAGCTCCATGTGACCGAGCCGTGTAGGATCTGCGATAGGCCTCCGCCCCCGGGGCTTACGAGGCGTTCCACTAGAGGCCGCTTGTATAGGCGCTGTGCTTCAGTGAGCTGGTCTTCTGTCACTCGTCGATCGTCGAGATGGTTGAGAGACGGGAATTGGGATATCACGAAGAGTCTGCAGAAAAGAAATAAATAACGCGTAACCTGGATTAACATATTAGGCTACTCAATCAATGGTTCAAACATAACTAACCAAATTACGTCTGCACCATTAATGGAGCAAACCAATGGTGCAAACGGGTTCCGGGACTTTTTATCCCGAAAAACGAATAGTATCAAACGGGACGCGGACGAAGTCGCGGGCGGAAGCTTGTATAGTAATAAACTAACCTATACTGTAGGTATTCGTAGAAAGTGCCCCCATTGAAGTAACTTGGCGCAGCAGGGTTGCCCATCAAACAGAGAAACTGGAGATTGGGGCATGACTCCTTCAGCTTGCCCACCCATGGGTAGAGAGACGAGATTTTGCAGTGATTCAACCTAAAAATAAATATAATATACAGAATATTTTATTGCTCAAACATGTAAGAAACTTAGCTCTATCTACAATGGACGAGAATGATAGCAAGCAAGCAAGCTGGTATGAGTTAGTGGCCAACTCTGGCGACGGAGTTTTTAGGCCGCCTTAAGGCCTCCATCGTGGCTTAACGACTGCTTGAGCCGGGACCGACAGTTTGACGTACCCTTCGAAGCACGGAAGCGCTCAGATGTAAATGCCACTAACGGTCGCCCATCCAAACAGTGCACAGAACTTTGCTTAACTTATCAGTGAAGATTGACTAAGCTACGCCACGAGCGCTTCACGAGACGAGAATGATAAAACTGATGCTATCTTTTCATTAGCAGGACCCTTGGCTGTTTGTTTCATGAACGGAAAACATTTAAATTTGAAAAGTAGTAGGTAGTACTTCTATCGCTGACTGTACTTTCGATCTAAAACAGACAACTTACATAAGTACCTAGTAGATAATAAGCGCTGGTGGTCTAGTGACCCCTCTTATCCTAAGGTCGTGGACCGGATGCTTTTCATTTCATACTAAAATCATGTGCAATTAATAACGCATGTGAGCAAAACCTCATGAGGAAGCTTCTGGATTAGTTTACTCTTTAATTTTTTTTTATGCTTTGACAACTTTTGGTTGAAATGATTTTTGTTGTTTTCACATCGGCGATCAGCCCGCTTGCTATAAGCTGATCTTACAAAAGATGTACGAAGATGATCGATGATGATGGAAGATGTACTTGCGTGCAGGGCAGTACTCCAGTGACTAACGCGTCATTTTGATTTAGTTTTGTTCATGGCTCTTCTTGCCTCTGTTTTGTGTGTGTTTCACTCCAGTAGTTTCCAATAGAAAAATTGGATAGCCAATCAAGTTTTAAGTGGCCTCTTTATTATCTTGTTGTATTAATATGTGACATTTATGAGAATCAAAATTCTTACCATAATAGTTCCAATTTTGGCAATGGTGGCAGGGTGCAATTCTCGGTAATAGGGTTGTGGTCTGCGATGAGAGAAGTCAGGTGCTTGAAGTACACTAGAGCATCTAGGTTTCTGTAATAATATATTTTTTGTTAATGTAGTGTTGGTGAAGTTGTGCTGTGTATATATACTGGGAATATGATCTTTTAAGCAGTCTGAACATTGATCCACAACCAGAACTGCACATTATGTTACCTAGTACCTATGTTACCTACCCACCTACACAAAAGATCAGTGCCCATCTGGATAATTTTTTTTTAAACATCTTTCTTGCAATCTGCCTGTACAGGCATTTAGCTAGTTTGGTCAGTTCACATTTAGCACGAATGCACGGTGGCAAACACTCAGTAGTGTCGCCATATTTAGAATTTTCTTCTAGCATAAGCCTATATGAGGTCTTGGGGGGCTTTCCACCTCATTCTTTTGAATGTAGTTAGTGTTTGCATGACACCCTCTGACACATAAAATTGTAAACTGCTCATTTGCTTCACCCTCATCAAGAATCGTATCGAAAAAAAACTTACGTTATTTTGTTATGGCTTATATCCAAATATTTGACATGGTCCGAGAACCTCTCAACAATTGTTTTAGGTATCTCAAATAGTCTCTCGTAGGCCACGGTCAACCTTGTTGACTCTTCGCTATCAGGGTTCAACTCGGCAGATCTGAATTCAAGGTTAGAATAGGAAACTAATTAGAAAGGTTTGGTTTGTTAAATATTGTTAAATACAGACAAAGATAGGTATGGAGATAGGCTTGTAGGTTGTAACCCACCCCAAAATATTGACTCATAGTCATGAACGATTATTAGATAACACTTTAAAGGTCCATACAAGATAAAAAATTTGAGAGGTGTCAAGGGACACCCGGATGGAACGAAGTTCCTTGAGGTGTTTTCTTACAGTAAGTACACAGAAGCACCTAAATTAAAACAAAAACTTCCAACAATACCTACATTTATTTGTTTCCTTCCTGCACCAATTATTCGACTTGCTCGAATGACATTGTCAAAGTTTGAAAAGTGATGTTATAACTTTTGGTCTAAATTTTTTCCGTCTAGCCCCCTTTCGCAACGCGCGATAAGGAACTTCCTTCCAAAAATACGATACAAATTATAGTAGGTATGTACTTATGTACAAATATCAAAGGGTACAAATATTAATCAAGTAGGCAGATACTAAAATGTTGAAGTTTACTACGATGGTAGTCGGTGTGGACTTACATGACTAGGTCTGGGGGTATACGGGTATTAGACATGTCTGCAAATGAGTCCTCTAGCACATCCCTGGATAGGTCCACTGATATTAAACCCTCGTCTGACTCTGCTGAAGTACTGGGAAAACTAGAAAAAAGCAAAGACAATAGTTTATAACTTTTCTAACTTCGGTAAAGTCAAAAACACAAAACTTCGAAAACACAATTATGTATAATTTTAGAAGATACGACTATCCGAGAAAAACAACGGAATAATTTAATTGGTAGTTATTATTAGTAAGTACCTACCTATCTTGCTTGCTATCTAGAAAATAACAGAAACAGCAGCCAACTTATGTTTACGTTTGTCGCTTGTTTATTTATTTCAAAATTTGTAAATTACTTTGAGTTTCTTCGAGACAATTCGAGTTTATTTTTTCAGCCAGCAAGTAAAGTAAAAGCAGTGTTACCAACAGCTAAACAAAAACATGTTGCAAAAGGTTGTTAGATTAGTATATAGCTATTTTTACCCAAAAAAAAGATGTTACTTTAATCTCTCACGCAGGTGTACTTAAACCGAAAAGCGAAGTGTAGGGGGGACTGACAGCATTCATTGTAATAAGATCGTCTCAAAGAAATGAACGCAATGCCATACCTACCTACTCAAGAAGTAGGTGAATAAAATGTCACAGCCAGCACTGGGTGATTTAAAGACGTAAAAATCCAATTTTATTATAACCTACCTAGGTACCTAATTATTCAGTGTTTTGATTCACACTTACCTGTTAGATAAGTTTGTAGTATTCATCATTTCAAAAAAATCTAGTTTTCAAATCATTGTCATAATCACCAATAAAACACGTTAAAGTAAGTACCTATGTACCCTTATCTATGTAAATATTTCACTCTTGCACGTAGAATTAAATGTTATTTTGACAATATAACACGTTCAAAATAGACCAACTGTTGTTATCAATAATGCCAAGTGACTATTTATCAGTCGACGAAATTCGTTCCAGTTTGCCTTGTACCTACCTACCAATAAATCTTATACCTACTTAGTTATTAGCTTATTGATAACGATTTTATCAACGTTGTCGATGCGTCGATTCTACATCTACTCTCACGTCATCAGTTCACACGCACCGCAATAGGTAGCTGTAGCTACCTACCTACATAAAACTTTTTAACTCATAAAGGTAAAGAGGTTCCGTACCTAGTCATTTGGGGTCATTTAGTGGTGGTGATGAAATAAATATGACATACCTAGGTAGGTACCCACCTACCTAGGTATGTAGGTATTTTGAAGTTTGTCATGCGAGTTAGCTTATTTATATCGAACCTTTCACTTTTTTGAACTTTTTTGCTTAATATGTGGTGCCAATCCTTTGCGTGGCAGCTTTTGACAATTATGTTGTGGCAACATTCTGACGAATTATTAAATAAAAATGACATTGACGTGACACGTCATTCACAGCTGGCCGCGGCAGCTCCCCTTCGGTGCCCCTTCGATGCCCTACCCCTCTATTTACGTCAACAAAATAATGCAAGCAAACAAGTTTTACTACCATTTCTTTGAAGATTTTTCACAGAAAGCAATAAAAAACTAAACTAAATTCTCGTAAATCATGGATGTAAGAGTTAACTTATCCGTGTGCATCGGTAGCATGTTTTTTATGTAATCTCAATTCACGTGTTATTTTTCAGGAGAGTAACATACCCATCGACATAAATATTGGTAAGCTGCAGGACTGGTTGGTGAGTCGTCGTCATGTGAATAAAGAATGGCAGAAGAATATAATAGCAGTGAGAGAGAAGATCAACAATGCTATCCAGGACATGCCAGCTCATGACGGCATTGCATCGCTACTGTCGGGAAGCTACATCAACTATTTCCACTGCTCGAAGATCATTGATATACTGAAGGAGACGGAAGCAGATACGAAGAATTTATTTGGCAGGTGTGAACCATTACTTGTATTATCATATCCTACTAATCCTATTACTAAAAACGCGAAAGTTTGTAAGAATCTATGGATGTTTGTTAGTCTTTCACGCAAAAACTAATCCGATTTGGATGAAACTGGAAATATATGTCCGTCACCTGCATTAACACATAGGCTGCTTTTTGTCCCGGATAATCAATGGGATCTAACGGGACACGAACAAAGTTGTGGGCAGAAGCTAGTTTAAATATAGCTTAACATAATGTTTTAGATAGCGTAGAATTGAGCAACAAATTAATTAGTACATGCAAAAACTAGTTCAAGAGATAATTTTATACAGAACTTTAGAAGCAAAATAAGCTGTGCTCGAGTTATGTGGACTCTGCATCAAGACAAGACTATAATTAGGTATCTATGTTTTGTTAGATTTTTGCTATAGTATTAGCAGTATTATGTAAATAGTATCAAGAGATCTCGGAGTAAGTCGCCTTGCTTTTTAGATACAGACTTAGATTTATTATTAAAAAAAAATTTAGTCAAAAAAATTTTAAAAAAAAAAGTCTTCTATTTTATCCTAGGTATTTAATCTTTAGTTTATTTTCCAATCAGATACGGCTCACAGCGGATGAAAGACTGGCAAGATGTTATCAAAAACTATGAGAAAGAGAACTTGTATCTAGCTGAGGCAGCTCAGATGCTGGTCAGGAATGTGAGCTACGAGATACCTGGCCTGAAGAAGCAGATTGCTAAAGAGGAACAGTCCCAAGTTGTATGTACTCGCACTTCTAAAGGCTTCGCCAAATAGAACGCGTACCTATGCCGCGTCAGAGCGCTAAGTTAACGCCGCGATATAGCGCTGAATTGTTTTGTACTATGACGGTATTCTTCTGTTACACAGAAGCCTACGTGCGACAGAGCGTTGCGTACAGCACTATTATATAGCGCGATTCGGCACTATTATATAGCGCGGCGTCAACTTAGCGCTCTGACGCGGTGTAAGTACTTGTTCTATTTGGGAAAGCCTTTATTCTAATTCGTTGTGAGTTCGAGCTCAGCGACACTGAAGCCGCGAATGATGTTCCCTAGAATGTCATACATTTGCATATTATCTGTAGTAGAATACCGTCCTAAGTAGTGCAACACAATTCGGCGCTATAGCGCGGCATCAACTTAGCGCTCTGACGCGGCGTATGTATGCGTTCTATTTGGCGAAGCCTTTATAAGTTCTACTGCCACTCAAAGGTTATAAAAATTGTGTATTCCCCAGAGGTGTAGTGAGTTATTGCAAATTTTTCATGTCTACATTAGGAATGTGAAAAGAAGCAAGCGGAATACCTGAAGAATGAGTCGTCAACTAAATCAGAGTTCCTGTCGCAATGCAAGCAGCTTGGTATCCACGGAGAACGTATCAAGAAGGAGCTGGTGAATAGGCTTCAGGAACTTCCGGAAATGTATGATAAGGTAACAAATAAACCATTATTTCCATATTTCCTTCCTTGCTAAATATTTAGATGTGACTTCGACATTTTAGAAACTCGAAATATTTTTGTGTAGGTCTCTGTATGAGATATGAGTGCCAGGGGACTATAAATAGTTGTGAGCCTGTTTAAAAAAGTATGTGTTACAAAATAGATAAGATCCTGGACAGGCCAATATACCGTCTAAGTAAAAAAAAACTACTGTTAAAATCTAGTTCGCTCTGGCCGCAGAACTCCGTACAAAATACCGGGATACCGTAGTTTCAAACTTTCATTGGTACAGAATACCGCGCAGGTCGGAGCACTGAGCAGGCCTTAACTTGGTACCTACCTACCCAGTTCAGTTTTTCAATTCAATCAGATTTAAAGACTCCTGCCACCGATGAGCCCTTGTAGCGTGACAGCGGCAGTTATTCCAGGCACCCGAAGTCTTTCAGGAAGGCCAACAACTCGCAGATGCTGGTCCCATTGATCAATATAATCTTCATTACAGATCGGCAAATCTCTCAAGCCCCTACTCCCAGCCATCGAACTCTACTCAGCGTTCGCCCGATACATCCTCGGGGACAGAGCATCTGAAGTGTTGCCATTACTGCAATATGTGGTTGAACATGGCAACACGACTGTATACGAGTGGAGCTATGGAGAACCTCCACTGAGCGTCGAGCCAGATCCTATTCACATTGAATTGGATGATGAGGAACAAGCAGCTGGAGATCAGGTACATACATACACCGTCACAGCTTAGTCAGCATAGCTCTGCCTTTTGTGCTGTGGGGAATGGGTTCAATCACCACTGTGGACAAACATTTGTGTGCGACAAACATAGATGTTTATTTGAAATGCTGTGCATGCCTAATTGGCGCACATTTTATAGAATAAGGTTTTCAAAAGTGATCATTGTATTGTAAACTATGTGCGCTGTTGGTGATGCCTATTGAATAAATAAATAAATCAAAAATGTGTGAATTTATAAAAAAAAAAATGTATATACTAGATTGCAGATATAATAATCAGCAATCTAGTTTCCATACAAGCCAAGTTTAGGACTGTTGTGTGAAATGCCCATGAAAATGTATTTATTCATTATCTCTTTGTTAACCGTGTTTACTAACAATTATTATGGATGAAATCACCTGATATAATTGTATACTTATAATAAAATCACACTGGTTTCCCATACTGGTAGGCAGACATTACGCACCTCTATGCTTTTATACGCATTCTTATTTTCTACATATTCCTATACTTTTAATTCCAGATAGATTTTGGTGAGAACGTTGAAATAGATTTCGGAACTCTAGACGCAGACGCCATTGATTTCGGGGATGGCGACGCGGCTGAGATCGACTGGGGAAACATCGACAGCGCAGGACCAGCCGATATTGTTTGTATCTTTTACAAAAACAAAACTATAGAAATATTGACAGGTGTCATGGCTCAGTCGGTAGTGCCTTCCGTGCTGTGGGTCGTGGGTTCGATCCCCACCGAGAACAAACATTTCTGTGGCAAACATAAATGTTTGTTCTGTGTCTGGGTGTTACTATGTATTGTAAGTATGTATTTACAAAAAAAATGTATATATGTATTATATCAGCAATCTAGTTCCCATAGTACAAGCTCTGCTTAGTTTGGGACTAGAGGGTGTTGTGTGTAATGTCCATAGATATTTATTTATTTCAATCTGTAGATGTTTTTTGGATTTTGTATTTTATTGAATTAACCAATTATACAAATTAACCATAATTGCAAACAGTTTTAGGTTAATAATAACGGCCGAATATTCAAACCCCACTTAAATTAAGTTCACGCTTAAATTATTGCCATCTCTTACAAATGAGTAATGTCAAAAAGAGGTAGAACAATTTTAAGTGGTGCTTAAATTTGAGTGACGTTTCAATATTCCGGCCTAAGTCACACAAAAAAAAACTTCAGTTATCAGTTTGACGGCGTTGGGTCTGAATGTATGTGACTCTTAAAAAATATTAAATAATAAATCTTATTCGTAGCTATGTTTGCTGAAAATTCGTGCAACCAAAGTTGTGATGATATTCATCATCAGCTTTGAAAGTCTGAAGGAATCTCGGGCATTAATTGCAATTTTTACCATTGGATCCATCTCAAATTGGCGTCCTTGCACCGAGGTCTGATACTGGCCAGCATTTGAGAAAAGGGATTTAGGGAGCTTTACGGATTATTAAATTCCGAAATAAAATAAGAATAAATGAAATTAACTTGTGTTTTCAGAATATATCGGCAGATATAGCGAGTATTTCCTTAGACGAGTCCGGTATAGTAGTGGAAGAACAAGGCGTGTTGGGAGGGGTGGCGCGAGGCAAGGACGCACTGACGCTGCTCGACAACCCGAGCACTAGGAACCAGTTTGTAGATCAGCTTTTAGAAGTGAGTGAATCATTCAGATGTATTACATATCATTGTTCGTTATCAATGCAGTGATAAACACTAAATCAGTACCGCGGCAGCGGTCTCTGTGGGAATGTAACAGTATACATGAAAATTATATAAAAATACCTACGCAAATCAAAGGGTCCACTATTTTGTTGATCAACTTTTAGAAGTAAGTACCTATCTCTACCTCAAAATACATGCATTAGAAAGTGTTCACCGCGAACGAAACACAAAAAGCTTCGTTTTCTTGGATGCCTTCTATTGAGAAAACAACCAACAAAACGCAGCTTTTTGTCTGGCTTTCTTTTGGGAAATACTTTGATATTAAGTCAAAGTCAAAGTATATTTATTTGCAGAATTACATGTGTGTGTAGAGATGTTATAAAGTAGCATTGTATCAATGTAAATCTACCCTACAGGGTGTGCAAAACACAAAAATAATTAATACAAAAATCAAAATTAATTAGAATTCTAGAATGAGCATTAATAGGTACGATAGGAATTATAGAATAGAAATTACGAGTAGTAGATATACAGTATTGAAATAAATTATAGGATGTCAAATTAATATTAAAATATGATTATGTCAGTAGTTTATCACTCATAAATTCATGTACCGTGTAGTAACATTTAGTACATAATAATGTTCTCAGCTATTTCGTAAACATAATTCATAATTGTCACCCCTTATCAATAAACCGACGACGCAAAGTCAGAATAGGCCATGTTTTGGCTCTTTCAATCGAGTTAAGAACTGTCGGAACGGGGTTTGGTCTCTTTATTTATTTATTTATTTATTTAAACAGACATTGAAATTGCTTCATAATATAAAAGGTAAAACACGGTATAACTAATCCGACTTTAAAATAAAATAAAATAAATAAATATTCACGGACACTTAACACAACGCCTTCTAGTCCCAAACTAAGCAAAGCTTGTACGATGGAAACTGGATGGCTGATAAAATACATACATACATTTTTTTTGTAAATACATACTTATAATACATTGAAACACCCAGACACAGAACAAACATCTATGTTTACAACACACAAATGTTTGTGCTCTGTGGGGATCGAACCCACGACCCACAGCACGGAAGGCAGAGCTACTACCGACTGAGCCATGACGCCTGTCTTTACGTCGACTTTACGTCGGGTTTATTGATAACACAGATTTTATACAGTGTTAAAAAAAGTTCAAAGTACTACCTGTTGGATCTTTGCTCAATTTAAAGGGTAGATAATTTATGTTTGCCATCCGCTTTTCACGACTACCCTCGTTGTGGATCGCGGGTATGCGCCGCCGCCCTTCTGCGCGCGCGCATCTTCAGTTTGGCTTGTGCCACTACCTAAGCTCGGTCGCGTTCTCTTCGTTTTTGAGAAACTATTCCGTGAATAGACAAGTTTGAACTCATTTTGAACTGCCGTGCAGTTATTATTATTGTGAGACGTTCTCGCAGTGCTGTGCCCATTTAGATGGTGTTTGTTAGGAACATTCTTGGACTCGCTGGACTCCACCCACATCACCAGGATTGCCGTGCTAAGCCTCGTGAAGGAGCGTTGTGTGGAAGTGGGAGGTAGGTGACGGACTAGATTATCTACCTTATTACGAGCAAGATCCATTTTCCAAATTTCACTACGATTGGTTCAGTTTTTTTTTTTTTGGATTTTTTCTATGGTCCTTCAAAAAACAATTACCAGCCTTTACAGTTACACCCCACACTACCATTACCTTAATTTGGCCCACAGTTGGAATCCTTCCTAAAAATGCGACTCTACGAGACGAACCTATCAAACGAAAGCCACAGTTTCTCGTTTCTTCAGCAATTGCCAGCAGAAAGCACAGAGGCGTTGGCGAGTATGCTGGCCAGTGTGCAAACTGCCAGTGCGAGTATAACCGCACCTCAGTATGTGCATTTACACAATGTGAAACACTCACCTAGGTAAGCACAATGTTATTCACTACTAGCTGGGGCCTTATTCACTATGACCAATACAAGCGCGTTACGCAGCACGACAAGACAGCGGCGTGAAATCGCCCTATGCCTATGCCGTATTTCCTATGCCATAAATGTCATTCCTTACGGTGACGTCATACGGTTACGGCAAGGAATCTCCTAAGTCATACAGAATAATGCCCCTGATACCCGCGACTTCAACCAGCATACGATGAACCTCGTAGCAAATGGCTGCTTTTGGTGGATTATTAGTTACAGCTTGAACTCTTTAGAGAGTTCAAGCTGTAACTAAGAATCCAAGTCTTTGATTTCAATAAAATATATGCGTACTAGCCGTCTCCCGGGGCGTAGCTCGCGTTAGAGTGTGACTTTTCAAAATTCCTTTCTTAGTGCACCCCTACACTATATAAGGATACTACCCTCCAAATTTCATACCTCTAGAACTTATAGTTTAGGCTGTGCGTTGATTCTATGTCAGCTTCAAAAGAGTTTTATATATATTGATGTTTTAATCCGGAAAAAGGGCTTCCGAATGGTATAATTTTCGTTAAACTTGGTCCAGTAGTTAAGGCGTGATCTGCGAACAAACAAACAGACAAACTCGATTTTCGAAATCAGTATCGTTTATTTAGTAGATCTGCATATTTAGTTTATCCATATCTTTAATTTTAGTTTTTGGCTTATTTACAGTTTCATAAATAACTAGCGACCCGCCCCGGCTTCGCACGTGTGAAATGCAGTGATGACGATGATGTATTATACATATAAACCTTCCTCTTGAATCACTCCATCTATTAAAAAAACTGCATCAAAATCCGTTGTGTAGTTTTAAAGATCTAAGCATACATACATACAGACATTAGGACAGACGCGGGAAGCGACTTTGCTTTATACTATGTAGTGATAGTACCTATAGACTACAATTAGAGATGGGCGTTTTAGTTTTTTCTCGCAAATGGCTACGTAGCCGCTATACAGTTTGCATATCGATTTCAATAACGGTTTTCAAATATCGATACGCGCTTCGTGCTTTCGCGCCGCAAAACCATGGACCAAAAAAAGTTACAATAGAAAGTAAACCATATTGTTAGCTTCTTAAGAGTCCGGCGAAATGATCTCGCAACTTCAATTCGAGGCCCGAGCAAAAATCGCTCCGTGTATCGCTTTCTCTGTTTAGATGACGCAGGCGCGCGCGGGACGCGGTAGTGCTTGAGTGTGTGCGTGAGTAGGTGTATACCTCTGCCACCTACCTATTTCTTTAGGCATGCATGTGTACTTACCTTTTTGCGTTTCATACTTACATTTAGGCATAGACATAAAAACTTCTTGCTGCTTCGCTCTTTCCTCAAAGCATTTAGGGAAGTGCAAGAGTAGGTAGGTATGGTAAAAAAATCTAAGCGAATTTAGTTTGCTAATGCGTTTTTTATTCCAGATTCTCTACAAGGCCTACGTACTTATATCTCAAGAAACCTATTAGGAAAATACTTATTTAAATTCGGTGTGACATTTTTGTAAACTAACCGAATTTGGCTAGAGTGTAGGTAGGTAGGTTCTGCAATAGGATAATTATAAATTTAGGGTAAAATACGAGTATCTACCTACCTATTGTGAAATTATGATAAGAAAATAAAAGATAAGGATTTAAAAGTACAAACATTTATTTTGTTTATTGATTGACACATTTATTTATATAAAAAATAACATTTTTCTCTTACGGACACATTCATTTATTAAAAAAACCGAATCATTTTACGATATTGGTAAGCCTACTCAATCACACTAAAAACAAAATTTGGGATATTATCCTACTAATATTATAAACGAGAAAGTTTGTGAGAATGTTCGTTACTCTTTCAAGCAAAAACTACTGATCCGATTTGGATGAAACTTGGAATATATATTGTCCGTGACCTGGATTAACACATAGGCTACTTTTATCCTGGAAAATCGACGGGGTCCAACGGGACGCAGTAGTTTTTACCTGAAAGAGTAATAAACATCCATCCATACTCACAAATTTTCGCGTTTATAATATTAGTAGGATATTTGGAATTATAATGCAGGCACTCATTAAAAACTTATCTAACATACCTGCTAGACGATTGACTGATTGGTTCAACGTTCATGACCTGATTTGACTCGAGTTCAATAACAGGATTATACCTTGATGGTGCATTATTTATATCAGCCGTTGTCGTGATTTCAATACCACCAGGTTGACATGAAGAAGATCTGTCTAACTGTGGTTGATTCATGTTTGATTCGATGAGTATTCCTTCATGTCGAGGAGGCACTCCAATAAGTAGTAAATCTCTAAAAAAAATATTTGGACGTTAGAGTCATCATAAAAATATACACTAAACCTTGCCATTTATGCGCATTTACTCACCTCATAGGACCCATAGTTTCTTTTTTCTTTTTCGCATGTTTTCTTTTCCTGGGAACTGATGGCCATAAGCGTTTTTTAAAAGATCGCAGTGGCTCTGTAAATATTCATACAAATTATTATCAAATAAATTTACCATAACCTCTTATTTCGTGTCGAAATCCGAGCAGCAGCTCAATCTCATGGAAATATAGTTCTTCTCTATATTTAAATACTAGCAATTCATTATTATTACATTGAAAACGGGTTATTTATCCTTAGAATCACTTACACGTTATATTTGTACCTACCTAAGTAGAGATCTTTCACTCTAAAAATGCACACAATAGTAGGTACTTCCCTACTTCACTTGGGTACCTATACTAAGATATAAGTACCTACCTACCTAAACAACATGTTAGATAGATCCCTACCTAGGTATTTACACTCTAAAATATGAAAACAACTAGGTTAAAACGAGTTAGGTACTTACTATGAGATACATCCCAACGTTCCGAGTCCATATCAGCAACCAAACCGTAAGTGAAAAATATCGAAGTCCATAAAGAAAGCTGAAGTCGTAGTACCTATGTAGGTGAGTACTGTAGCATAGCAGTTTTCACAGTTAGGCGGTTTAATATTTCAACGAAATTATAACGGGACTTTGTTTTTTCGACGTATATTTTCTTCCGAAATACTTGACATACATATTTCACTTTTTGACAGGATGTTTATGAAAACTAACAAGGAGGTACGTATCAATCGCTGATATACACGCTGCATTAGTGTGCGTGCGTACCTACTTGTAAGGCCGTCCTGTCGTGTGCGATGGCAATATTAGCCGTTCAAAAGTGGTATGAATTTGGTTGAGTTCCGTAATACCAAAAATGATGACTTAAAATTGTTAGTATTCTTCACATTGTATTATTTTTCTTTAACTAGACAATATAAGCTATGTTCCTAAACAAACAACACGTAAGATATTGTTGTTTTTAATTCGAAATAAGTAGGAAGAAAACTTGTCAATTTTAGCATTAAAAAGTGCAAAATGCGATTGGCTTTAATTTCACTTTAGGTAAGTTATCTGAAAACCAAACCTATTCAGGAACCTATATAAACACTATTCGAATACTAATAATACAATAATATAGTGGAAATATGCTTGAATTAGAAATGACTTTGGTATTACGTTTGTATGGATATTTCTTCCTTCGCCGGCTCCTTAAGACATATTTTTACACACGCCACTAACATGCAAATATATAGCTAACTTTACGTCACTCAAATTCGCCCCATCTCTTTCTAACCAGTAAAACTAATTGTCAAATTTGTACCAAATTTGACTATTAGTTGAGTTAACTATGGATCAAAAAACCGGCCCTTACTCATACGAGCTTGTTTGTATTCTACTGTCTATTATTTAATCCTTGTCAACAGATACGTAGATGTCCTGACAGGGCAGCTAAAGCAGAAGCTTGGGCTGTGCGACAAGTTATCGCGTATGGCGAGTCGCGCGCGCGACCAGAGGGACGCCGCGGTCGCGCGTGCCGCCGACCTCAGACCCGCCCTTAACCGACTCACTGCCGCCACGAGAGAACTACAACTTAATGTATGAACTTTTAATCTTATAAAATCTTTTAAGTCTTATAGGCCGGAATACTGAAACGTCACTCAAATTTATTTATTTTCTTTTATCGTGCCTTTTGTTCGGAACTTCTTGTTTCTCTTATGTTACAAAATATCCCTCAGTTCAGTGTGCCTTTTGGCAAAGGCTCAAATTAAAGCACCACTTAAAATTGCTCTGCCTCTGTTTGACATAACTCATTTGTAAGAGATGGCAATAATTTAAGCGTGAACTTAATTATGTGGCGTTTGAGTATTCAGCCATTAATTTTTAAAATGTCAGTAAAACACAAGGATAATTTTATTGTCGTTCTCGTGAAACTAGGTGATTTTCAAAATTAAAATACTGAACCGATTTTGATTTATTTTAAATACTTTATTCAGAGAACTTGGTCAACGGTGTTAGTAACAAATTAATAAAAAAATCTACATAATGATCTAGAATATTCGAAAAGAATCTTGTATGGTTTTGAAGCTAATTTGAAAAACTGAAAAATAATATGGCTTGCTTTGACTCACAGAGATGCTGCACCGTTCCTCTCGTGTCCCGGGACGTGTTACCAACAGTTCTGGTCACCACTGGCACTTTTGGATGGATTTCACGGTGTAGAAATAGGGATTTTGATTTATTTCGAATTTTCTCGACAGAGTTGCGTGTGCGTTCTCTGAGGTTCGCGACGACAGTAGCTCCCTCGCGCGCAGGGTGGCAGCGAGCGGAAACTTTTGCTCGGCGGGAGTTATCATGTCAAAGCCAATTTTTGAATATAAACCCAACATTTCCCCCCACCGAAATCCGATAGGATTTCCCAGTTACGATACCAGGACAAGTGGAACTTGAATTAGTTGAACCTTGAATTATTGAATATTATATGTTAGTTGAAATATGAAACTATAAATGTAGCAAGTGGACTGTATGAGTAAAATAAGATAAATAAATGTGAAGTTATACATAAAAAGTAGGTATTACATATAACTGTAAAAGTAAATTTTAAGAATCATTAAGCTATTCTGAGTCCTGATCCAACGGAAGAGGGCTCACTTTTGAGACTGGACGAGTAAACTCGTGTTTATTAGAGTTTAGTACACTTATTACTCGTACAACGCCGTCCGGACCACTATGCAATTTGGAAACGCGTCCTAAAACCCATTTCAAAGCGGGTGCATCTGAATTTATGAGCACAAGATCACCGACCTTGAGATTACGAGAGTTGGTAAACCACTTTTGACGTAGTTGCAACGTATGCAAGTAATCTTGCTTCCACAGTTTCCAAAATTGTTGTGACAGTTGTTGGACGGCTTGCCAACGGTTTAGTCTAGAAGTGGAAATATCCGTTAAATCATGTTCCGGTACAGATAGGAGTTCCCTACCAGTGAGGAAGTGAGAGGGAGTTAGAACCTCAAACTCGTTAGGATCGCTGGATAAAGCACAGAGGGGCCTTGAGTTAAGCACAGCTTCCACGCGAGAAAAAAGTGTACCTAGTTCCTCAAAAGATAACGCTCTTGTACCAATCGAACGCTTTAAGTGGAGTTTCGCAGACTTTATCACAGCCTCATACAAACCGCCAAAGTTACTTCCAGTCGGTGGATTATGTCTCCATGTTATACCACGAAAGACGAAGCCTTTGGATAGATTGTCTGAGTCAGTGTTAAGAAAGTCTGTGACTTCCTTTAATTGTTTACCAGCCGATACAAAGTTGGTGCCGTTGTCGGATACAATTGAGTGGCATAGACCTCTTCTTGCCGTGAAACGGTCGAAACATGCGAGAAAACACTCTGTACTTAGAGAAGACAAGACTTCTAAGTGTACAGCTCGTGTGGCACAGCACACAAATACGCACAAATAAGATTTGGATACGTGAGCGTTTCTACGAGTTGACTCTTTCGTAGGAAAAGGACCGCCTATATCTACACCAACCGTGTGAAAAACGTGTATATCTTGAGAGCGAAACTTAGGCAGTTCACCCATTTTAGGTTGTCGATTTGTAGGAGACACCCTAAAACAAGAGATACATTTAATCGTGCGCGATCGAATAGCACTACGTGAAGAAATAATCCAATACTTTTGATTGATCAAACTTTGAAGGGTGCGAGGACCTACATGCAAATGGAGTTTGTGAAAGTGGTCAATCAAGATATTGGTAAAATTAGACTTCTTGGGTAAAAGCATCGGATGCTTTGCTTGATAGGTCAAATCCGATTGGGAAAGTCGACCCCCCACCCTGAGGAAACAATGGGAATCTATGAAAGGGTTGAGCTTTCTCAAGGACTGACTACAGCTACCGTCCTTTTTTAATGCTAGTATGTCGCTTGAAAAATGATGTTTTTGAACCGACTTTACTAATACATCATGAGCCTTTCTGATGTCAGCGACAGAAAGTGACCTTCGTTCATGTGCAGCCAATCTGCAGTTACGGATGAACTGGAAACATCGAGCAACAACATTAAGCAGTTTGTTGAAACTAGAATACTTTTCTGTCAAACCGTAAATAAGCTCAGATGAGACGGCTTCAGACGTAACAAGTGCCGTTTTAGTATTTTTAAGTTCAAGCGGAGTGCAGTCGCGGAATTCATCCATGGTCTTTATTGGCCATTGCAACTGGTCTAAGTCGAGCCAGTCAGGACCATTAAGCCATTCGTGCGTTGCTAGCAAGGCAGACGGCAAGGCGCCGCGGGAGCATACATCAGCCGGGTTAGACACACCACTGACATGGTACCAACATTGACTTGGCACACAGTCATTGATTTTGGACACTCTAGTGGATACAAATGTTTTGAGTGTGTGGCTGGGAGTATTAAGCCAAGCAAGCACGACGGATGAATCCGTGAACAACAAAGTTTCATTGATTTCGAGACGATTTAGCAAGATGGATTGGACGTATTTGACAAGCTTAGCGAGCAAGTGCGCAGCCATGAGTTCGAGACGGGGAATAGTAACAGTCTTTAATGGCGCGACCTTAGATTTTGCAATGACTAAACTGACTTTAGTCTCACCGTCCGCGTTTTTAGATCGGAGGTAAACAACGGCAGCATAGCCAAGCGTTGAGGCGTCACAGAATCCTAGAATCTGACAGTAGGTATAACGCACTACCTTGACATGCCGGTCGTGTTTTATATTTGACAACAGTGGAAGTTCATTGACATAGGATGTCCACTGAGTTTCCAGGTCCGCCGGTAAGCGTTGGTCCCAGTCTAACTGACGAGCCCAAAGTTCTTGCATGAAGCATTTGGCATAAAAGACACACGGGGCTACAAAACCGAGCGGATCGAACTGTCGACCTATTTGAGAAAGAACAGTTCTTTTTGAGATTACAGGATTTGAAGGAGTCGTGGCGAAGGAAAACGCATCGCAAGCTGGCAGCCACTGAAGACCTAGCACTTTTATAGACAAGTTAGATTCGTCGTCGAATGCAACTGGTGTTTCGCGATGAATCTCATCTAAATGATCGACTACCTGTGCGCAATTACTTGACCACTTACGAAGTATGAAGCCTCCAGCTTTTAACAAGTCCAGGAGCTCACCCTGAAGCTGCAGCGCTTCGTCTACGGTAGGTACTGACCACAATAGATCGTCCATAAAAAAGGCCATCCTCAAGAGTGGAGCTGCTTTTGGATACTTGTCCGCTTCATCATCAGCTAGGGTGTGCAAAACCTTAATTGCCAAGTATGGACAACTAGCGACACCGTACGTCAAAGTGTTTAACGCGTACTTCTGGATGGGCTGGTCTAATGAATAACGCCATAGAATATGTTGATATGGTCGTTGAAGTTCATCGAGGACTACCATCCGGTACATCTTGCAGACGTCTGCAGAGAGGCAGACCTCATGCAGGCGGAAGTTGATCAATAGTTGATTGATGTCAGCTTGGAGTTTCGGACCCGGTAACACTACTGAGTTGAGGGACATATTATTTGACGACTTACCGGAGGCGTCAAATACCACACGATGAGACGTCGTAGTACTTGTCGGTTTGATAATGCAGAAATGCGGGATGATATATTTCGAATCCACGTTCTGGACATCACCAAGACAAGTCATATGACCGAGGTCTTCATATTCGCGCATGAACTTATGATATTGCGTTTTCAACGCGGGCTCCCGCTCTAACTTTGACTCTAAGTTGAGAAGTCGACGAGTTGCCATTTGACTCGAGTCGCCGAGTTCAACAGACGGTCTGAATGGATATTTCACGATATACCTACCCGTATCGTCGCGACGATGATCTTTCGCAAACAAACTCTCTGCTAACTCTTCGTCTGGGCTACGACGTGGGAGCTCGGATGGTACCTTTTCCACTTCCCAGAACGAGTTCATTATTTGGTCAAGGTTCATAGAAAAACCGCAAAACGAACCATCTTGACTTGTATCAGTAGCCAATGAGACGCTTTGGTTGGAGCGGCCAAGTTCGGTTTGACCGAGAATGACGTACCCAAATACTGAGCTCATTGCAACCGGTAAGCCACGTTGGCGAGGAAGGATTTTCTCGCCGTCATAGATATACGGGAACAGATCACCAGCGATGAGTAAATCGACGGGTGCGGGTTTATAGTAGGCCGGGTCAGCTAGCATCAGATGTTGAAACTCAACAATAGTCTTGTCAGAGAGGGGCATTGTAGGTAAGTTACCTGCAATGTTAGAAACTATAACCGCATCAGTAGATAGGACGGGACTAGAACAATGCCGAGGCTTAATATTGCAAGTAGTTAAGCCGAACTCGCGCACTGGATTACCACCTAAACCAATGGGTTCAAAGTTGCATTTACGACGTGACAACCCTAAACGTTTTGCACAGTCTTGAGTTAAGTAGCTCGACATAGCGCCGCTATCAATTATAGCACGTACGGTTTGGTACTGGCCCCAACAATCTGCGACGTGTATAACCGCGGTGCCGAGCAAGACTGTCAAATTAGCCGAGCACGTCAATGCGATAGCACTAGAACTCGAATTTGCAAAAGAATCTACGTGCAATGTGTGGTGATGCTTCTTTTTACAGATGGTACAAAGTACCTTAGACGGGCAGTCATTGATCGAATGCTCACGCAAACAATTTTCGCATAATTTTAATTGTTTGATTTTGTCAAGGCGCTGCGCCGGTGTGAGGTCAATGTACTCAGTGCATCGATAAATAGAATGCATCTTTTTGCAATACAGACATTCCATGGACTTCATTGATTTTACAGGTTGGTCTGAATTGACAACAGCTGACGACAAGGAAGGCCGCTGCATGGTTGAATTAGTTGATTTTAACCCTGTAGGTGGGTTGACCTTTGACTGACTTCGAGAATACGGTACACTCTTAGTAGTAGTGGAATTTGTCGTAGTCTCTGACATCTCGAGAACGCGCACATGTTTTTCAATAAAAATAATCAAATCGTTATAAGTAGGTAGTTCATCCTGTCCTAGTCCACGTTCAAGTTCACGCCTAGTTATTGGGTCAAGGTTACGCAATGCAACATAGAACAAAAGAAATTCCGACAGATCTTTGATATCTAACAGCTGGAGCGCTTTAATGTTTTCTTGAAAAGTCTGTAAGAAACCATTAAGTCCAGATACTGACTCGGTAGTCAAAGCTTTGAAGGTAAATAACTTGTCGAGGTAGGCAGTTGCCAAGGCGCGTTTATTTTCATAACGTTTGACTAAAGCATTCCAAACGATTGGGTAATTATCTGATGTAACAGGCATAGACTTCACAATCGTCAAGGCGGGCCCGCTAACTGCCGATAATAGGTAATAAAACTTTTCGATATTTGCGATCTGTTTGTTACCATGAATCAAGCTAGAAAACGTGTCCCGAAAGGTAGGCCAGTTTTCAAGTTTACTGTCAAAAGGAAACAATTCCAATTTAGGCAACCTCGCTTTTACACCATTGCCTTCCGATTTAGGCTCGACTTTATTGTTTTTTGCGTCTATGTTCATGCCATTATAGATACCACGAATGAAAAAATAAATCTCATCGAAACTTTCAATCTCTCTGTATGAAGGAACATAGTTAGGTATGAACCTTTTCTTTATGGCCGTAATGTTCATTATACACTGTTCGTACTTATCCCGCCAACTCGTCAACTCACTATAGCGAGCATGGAAATCGCTTAGCAATTCGGGTCTGTTACAAACAGATTTGGATATTTCGTACAACGCTTGCAACCTTAAAAAATACATTTCTTTCAAAGAAATATGTGGTTCTACCAACTCATCATACTCAGTGTCGGATTTATCAGATGTTTTATCTTTTTTAGACATTTTTCCACGCGGTAACTACGCACGACGGGCAATGCAATGGCGGCCGCACGACGTGCAGCGGTAATTTTACGTAAAGAAAAAATGAAATTGAAAATCTGAATAATTGAGTTTCGACTTGAAAATACCGTTGAAATAGGACACAGAACGTATAAAAATGGGTTTATAATAGGTTTGAAGTTTGTAACTTGCGTATTTACTGAGATATCCAGGAATTTGTATACGAAAATTAGCAAACGTATCCTACCTACAAAACGTTTTTGTAAGAATTGAACAAAGCTATAAAGCGAATAATACCAATAAATACGTGTAAATAATAAGATATTTAGTTGTATTGATTTCGTAACTGGATTATCCGGTTCGAAGGACCAAAATGTATGGTTTTGAAGCTAATTTGAAAAACTGAAAAATAATATGGCTTGCTTTGACTCACAGAGATGCTGCACCGTTCCTCTCGTGTCCCGGGACGTGTTACCAACAGTTCTGGTCACCACTGGCACTTTTGGATGGATTTCACGGTGTAGAAATAGGGATTTTGATTTATTTCGAATTTTCTCGACAGAGTTGCGTGTGCGTTCTCTGAGGTTCGCGACGACAGTAGCTCCCTCGCGCGCAGGGTGGCAGCGAGCGGAAACTTTTGCTCGGCGGGAGTTATCATGTCAAAGCCAATTTTTGAATATAAACCCAACAAATCTTACATTTTTAAAATGATGTAGAATGATTTGTAATCGTCTCAGAATACTCTCAAACGTTCTAGAATATTCTTTAATGTTCCAGAACGATTTGTAGGTAAGGTTAAAAAATGATGTAGAATGCTTTGTAATCGTCTAGAATGCTCTCAAACATTATCGGGACAGTGCTGAATGGAGTAAATTACGTTAGTGCATGATAATATCGAAATCTTTTTTTCAATACACATTTTAGATTTTTCTTATATTTTGATATTTTACAAATTAAAAGGAACTATGAAATATATTTTAGAACCATTAAGCGTGCGATGTATTTTGACCCGAGCAACGCCGGGCTTCGCTGCTAGTGTGATATATTCCAGAAATCCCATCCCCACTAAGAAATTTCTACCAGTAGGGATTTCAGGTTTTTTTTTCAGAAATCCTGACTGCTATGACGTAGCAGTGGGGATTTCTGGATTTTTTTCCAGAAATCCCCACTAAGTATGTAGTCCATATTAAAAGTCTATGATCATTCTATGGTATATCGTAACTTTCAAACCAAACAGAATTTTCTATATCGGTAGTAATGGACGTCAGAGGTAACAAACGAAAACAAAACCGAATTGAGAATTTTTTGGATAATTAACATGGTTTTGTATTTATTTCAGATTGAAAGCGATATTTCCAAGAAGTACAAAGGTCGGCCGGTCAACATAATCGGCGGTGCAAAGTACCTCTAGATCTAAGCTATGTATGTAAATGTTCCATTTATTTTTGTACTATTGACTGCTTGGTAATGTATGTATTATACTTTGTTTTTTTAAAGTAGATCTAGTTTTTTTTCTATTATGAACGCTACCAACAAAATGGTCTTTAAATAATTACTACCTGCCTTACTCGCATGAGTATGAGTTTTTCCGACAAAAAAAATTGATTACGCACTAAAAACCAATATTTATTTATTTATTAGTTTATAGACGAGCAGCTTTCGCTGTTATGTCTACGTCACAGTGTTGAAATGTCTTCTATCACTTTTTAGTCACTCTTTTTAAGCACTTTTATTTATTCGTAGCCAGTTGTCGAGTTTATTTTTGAAGGCATTTATGGAGTCTGCAGTAACAAGTTCAAGTTCTTTATTGTTTTCATATTGTACATAAAGATCTTAAATTATGTGTTAGCTTCCAATATGAACCCTGCAGCCTTATTGTGTAAGTTCAGTGGTAATCGACATCGGCTTCGTTTTTGACATTTGAAACCTAGACTGGACTTCAACTGTCACTTTCGTATTCGTTTTGTATACAATACCGAAAAAATTCTGACAGAGTCGACCGGTGGTAATGGGCTTGAACTTCACTGGTAATGGATTTCAAGTTACACAATAAGGGTGCTGGTAGGGCACAAACAATATTAGCCGCTAGGTGGCTATATGGAAAAAAAACTTGTACTTAATATAAGTTACAACGTCCTCAGGCAGCATGTTCCAATTGTGGACCACTCTGTTGCTGAAGAAGTCATGTGCAACGTGTGTATTGGTTGGTAGAATCACGAACTAATTTGAGATGATGACCACGTGTTGCTCTGTCTTCCTTTCTTATCAGGATATTTTGTATGTTCGGCAGATTGTATTGGTATGTTAGAGTCAGAGTTTTGTAAGTTTCGATGAGGTTTATTTGATACTAGCAGCGCCTCGCGGTTTCACCCGCGTAATTCCCGTTCCCGTGGGAATTCCGGGATAAAATATAGCCTATGTTCATCAGGGATAATGTAGGATTCTAATGGTAAAAGAATTTTTTTAATCGGTCCAGTAGTTTCGGAGCCTATTCAATTCATACAAACAAACAAACAAACAAAAAATCAAACCTTTCCTCTTTATAATATTTGTATAGACTAAAGGCCGCCCGCGACTTCGTTCGCGCCCCGTTGGATCCCGTTGATTTTTCGGTATAAAAAGTACTTAGTCTATGTGTTAATCCAGGTGACGGACAATATATATTCCAAGTTTCATCCAAATCGGATCGCTTGTAAAAATTTCATCTTTGTACACGTAGCTTAAGAATGAAAATATTGTTTTCTTAATTTGATTATTTACGGCCAGGGTTGTGTACCCACCAACATAAAAAGGTTTTATTCAAGCTGTCAGTTGTTCTATGTCAGTTGTGTTTTGCTATAGGTACCATTTCTAACAAATGAACGGCTGAACTGAGGTTTTTACTGATAATTTTTTTTTGGATGTTCAGCTTTTCCCCGGGAACGGGATAAAAAGTATCCTATGTGTTAATCCAGGTCACGGACAATATATATTCCAAGTTTCATCCAAATCGGATCAGTAGTTTTTGCGTGAAAGAGTAACAAACATCCATACATACATAAATAGGTACATCGTGTGAAGATGGGTCAGGTTTTTTAGTAAAATTCGAGTGTAGTCGCAAGTGAACTTATATTTTGGTGTGTTCGCTGCGAGCGTTACGATTAAAACTGACTCGCTCGTCGGTCGAAATAACTTCCTGGACCTTCTAATTAAATATTACTTATATGACAAAGCATAACAAACTTAGTACGAGGAACAATAAAGCTTCGCACCAAGAACTCATTGTAACTCTACACTGTATTTTCTCTACTCAGCAATGCTCACGCAGTTTCTAATTAAACGATTCCATATTATAAACAGTTGCTAGTACATTATCTGAGGCCCCGCAAAGGGAATAATGTAACAATCGTTACAAACTTTCGCGTTTATAATATTAGTAAGAAGTTTTTTTATACTCGGACCAATAATTTCGCAATAGTGATGGAGCAAATCGTGATTTCAACGAATACGATTATTGGAAAAAGAAGTAACAAATATTTAGGCATGTTGTCTGAAACGGGCAATAAAAGTAAAATTAAGAGTGAGGTTTGTGAATTAACATGGACGGGGCGAACTACTAGAGGTACCTAGTACATGGTCATACATTTATCCTTAGTTATTCAGGTTACAATTTTCCAATAGGTACCTACTGAACGACTATTTTTAATACAGTTGCGAAAATATGAAGCAATTTAATAAAAAGAAAATTTCTGAAAAATGGCGCCAACCGTAGAAGCAGAGATTTTTTTTTCTTCACCCATTCTGGTAAGCAAAGGGAACTATGCCCATACAGCCAAGTCATCAGTAGATTTTTTTTATTGATATGAAATGAAAATGAAATTTAATGAGATGAAATGAAATGAAATGAAATGAAACTTAACCTAACTCATTCAATCAAATCATTAAATCTGATATTGAAACAAATTAATAGCTTCTTTTTAGAAATATACGTATTTGCATGAATCATAAAAAGTTCTATGAATTTTTTAGTAAAAACTTCATGGTTGGTTTTTCTTTTTAATAGACATTATTTTTACGTCGACTTTCGGACGATTCACTACCTAAAATGGGACGATTTTTGGACAAAAAGGACGGCGGGAGAAATATTAATTTGTTACGATTGAATGAGATAAAGTGTACCTAAAAAGGCGTGAGTACATTTTTAGGGCAAACAAATAAAAAGTTAAAAAATATATACCTTTATGTTCAGTTTTTTAATATTTTTTTAAACCAAAAAAACTCAATTTCAAATTAAACGCCGCCGAACTCGAGCATCCCTCGTAATCGTGTCGTATATATTTATATTCAGCTTGTGTTTGTTTGTGTGCGTGAAACGATATGGGATCACTGCGCGTGGAAAAAGGATGGATGGTTGGCGACGATGCGACGATAATGACGATAGGCGATATTCAGATGGGCGTTTTCGTTTTTTCTCGCAAACAGCTACGTAGCTGCTATACAGTTTGCATATTGATTTCAAAAACGATTTTCAAATATCGATACGCGCTTCGGGTTTTCGCGCCTCAAAACCATGGACCAAAAAAAAGTTATAATAGAAAGTAAACCATATTGCTAGCTACCTATGACATATTTTTACGCACGCCACTAACATGCAAATATAGCTAACGTTACGTCACTCAAATTCGCTCCATCTCTTTCTAACCAGTAAAACTATTCATACTTAGAAAGAGAGGTAGCGAATATAGCGTATCATATCGGTGTTTCATCGTTTTGGTTGGTTTGTGAAGTTTTCGTTTTGGTCGTTATGTTACGTCACTCAAATTCGCCCCATCTCTTTCTAACCAGTAAAACTATTCATACTTAGAAAGGGAGGTAGCGAATTTAGCGTAACGTATCGGTGTTTCATATCGTTTTAGTTGGTTTGTGAAGTTTTCGTTTTGGTCGTCGGCTAACTTGCGCGCAGTCTGCGCTGCGCGGTGCGCGCTCCCATAGTAGGTAGGTACCTACTTGGAAAGTCGGGATCGTTCGTGGGTGTTCGTACGTGTACTTATTCACGAGTAAAAATCGTACGAAAGCGTATCCAAAGTGCGCGTGGCCTAACAGTAGAGGTTTAGATTAGTTTTCGTGAAAACGGATATGTGGATTTAAGTAGCGATATGGTATGTTATCCAACCCAGCCGTTTTAAGTTACGTTTCTATATATCGAACTCATGCCTATTCGCCAGCAGTGGTCTGAAGTTGCATTCACACATTCACACGACGCGCGTTTCGTTTTGCGTTTTTGTAATTTTTAAAACTACGTTTTGTTATTTGCATTTTAAACGCATTTTTGTAATAAAAAAAGTAATTTATTTGAAAAGGGACGAAAAAGGAACAGAATTTAAGAACGGACATCGAAGGGACGTAAAGATGTCTAAACGGACAAAAATCGTCCCTTTTGGGATGTTCTGGCATCTCTGACGCCACGTGTGATACGACTCTAGCGCAGTTCTGACAACATACGGTACTAAATCTACGTTTCAATGAACGCAAAATGTATAAAAATGTGTTCATTCTCTGTGTACCTAAATATTCAACTCAGTATTTTGTGCTGGGCACACGCTCAGTGTATCTAATAATCTTCTGCACCATAAGGTTTTGAATGAACGAATGAAAACGCTTTATTTTAAGTAAGTATATAAATCACCGAAACATATGAAACAAAACAAAACAGGTTACATGAAATGTACAATGGGCGACCTTATTGCTCAATAGCGATCTCTTCCAGGCAAACTATAGTTTATGGAGATGGTTTTGTGAGTTGCGGAGTTCGTTACGGTGATCCCACATACTTTATTACGTTAGCATCCAAGCAACCAAGGTCTCATGGCTACAGGTAGCAAAAAAAACACCAATATTTATTTGGCACACTTAACATTAGGTAGGTGAGATTGTGGTCAAACGTTTGCTAATAAATAAATATTCTAGGAATTTTCAAGAAAAGAGTCAATAGGTGGACTATGGCTAAGCTCCACCTTAGGCTGCAGCTACATAGGTGTGCTGGCAGCCAAATGCTCAGCTATAAATCATAAAAAAAATGTAAAAAAAAACATATCCCATAAAACATGCTACATTGTAAGATCTACATAAAACAAATCAAAATACGCCATTATTAATTTTTTTTCTTTAATTCGTCATAGAATAAGCTTCAGCCGTAAACATACATTGGGTAGTAGTAATACGCGTATGGGTAGTAATACGGGTAGTATGGGTACGCATGATCTGTCTCAGGTTTTTCTTTTTCTTCCTTAGATGAGTCCGTTTCATCAGACGAGTCACTTTCTGAAGACGAGGCCTTTTCTTTAGACAAGGCCTTTTCCTTAGACGAGTCCTTGCCGGGATAGTAGGGCCAGTAATAAGGCCAATAATACGGCCAGTAGAGCACACAGCTAGACTTATCGCTCTTTCGGTAACATGGAACTTGTGCAGTGGTACATAGCGAGGAGACTATGAGCAGAGTACAGATGATTTGCCATGGAAACATCTGGAAGTTGTTATTGAAATTAATAAATTTGTATAAGAAACCACTTTATTTATATGTATTGAGGTACTGTTTGTTTACCCAAATAAATAATTTAAAAAAATGCTTCAGTTTTACTTTCCTTTAGAGCCTTAGCCTTTGGATCCTTTCGAGCCAATAAGGCAAAGCGGTTACTCGCACATTTACCTACCGTTACGATATGCTATCGATTATAACATCCTACTAATATTGTAAACGCGAAAGTTTTGTAAGGATGTATGGATGTTTGTTACTGATCCGATTTGGATGAAATTTGGAATGTATATTGTCCGTGATCTGGATTACCATGTCGGCTACTTTTTATCCCGGGAAATCAACGGGGTCCAACGGAACGCGATGATGAAATGCACTTACCTAAGTAGGTAATTATGTATCCCTAATCTGTAGGATGTCCCTACGTTTGGCCGAAATACGGGACAGCTTTCTACAGATAGGTTGTGTTGAAAAGAGCGCAAAATTGCAATAATCAAGAAATTATAAAAGTAATGGGTAAGGTCTATCTTCGTTCTACCTACAGTAGATTAATTTCACGCAACATGTATGTTTGCTCACTTACCGACGCCCGACACCGACATGATACTGGTGGTGTCCCGTTGTTACAGAAAACTTAATAAAATTACGTAAAAATCGTAGGTCCAAAACGTTTACATTAAAGTCGACATTTTTTTTATTTATTTCATAAAAATTTGACGTTGTTTGATTAAAAAATGATTATTTTAGGATTCGTTATGCATTAGTGTTTATGCGAAAGCGTCTAGTCGCCGATATTGTTTGGATGTCGGGTCGTTGGCAGTGTAACAACAGCCTATATCAGGATCGTTAATTGCGAAATTAGTTTCATTGTTTAAGACTAGACAGAATCTTAATGGAATAATGAAAATGTATGTTTTCGAAAAACTCAGTATCCCTCCGGTATGAGCATTGAAGACGTAGAAACGAAAACGGTGTAAATGGACCCTGGAATTTTATTTCAGTTTTCCCCTGCCGGCAGTCGCTGGGGTCGCTAAGGGGATTATTGGACAAAGGTTCCAGAAATCCCCCACGCAGGGGACTGACGCAGGGAAACTGAAATGAGCCGTTTATAGTACCTTTGTGTGGGGCACATATTGATAGTAAAAGCCAGTTTCATATTAAAAAATTTACAAGTTTAAAAACTCGAAAAAACCGACTTTAATTTGAGTTTTGGGTGGTTTGGGACTAGAGGGTATTAAATGTCCACGGTAAATAAGACCTTACGTAAATAAGAGTAGGTACATAAGGTAATTATTTAAATAAACAAAAAACTCTAGAATCACTAGGTATTTCATAATTTTAACCTCTTACCGTACAATATTTAGTTATATTTAGAAACCCAAACAATGTGAGTAAATATGCTTAGTAAATACAGTAATTAGGTGAGCGTTTCACACCGCACCTAACAAGCCTACTTGTATATAGTTAGTAACATAACTTGATGAACAAAATTTAAGATTGTCCTACTATTGTATGGAGGCTTTTTTGGACTTACAAACTGGGTAACGAGCTGGCCACTAATGTTTTCCCGAACACAGATAGCATGAGACCAAAGACGCTTAAAAAAATGTCCTTTCAAAAATATGTTTTTTGCTGTAGAGTCCTTCAGGGGATATATTCCAGAAATGCGCACCAAGAAATCCCTAGCAGTGGTGATTTATGTTTTTTTTTTCCAGAAATCCTCACTGCTACGTCGTAACCATACTACGACGTAGCAGTGGGCATTTCTAGAATTTTTTTTCCAGAATCAGGGTAGCCAACGCGCCGACAGTGCTCCTTTATTTTCGTTGTTTCTAGGCGACGGTGACGCAATGCATTGGTACTTGAAAGTGGGTCATAAGGGAACTTTTATTAAGCAGAACATGTGGGTCAGAAGGGTCTGAGATCTGTTAAAGGCAGAGCTTAACATCAAGTGAGTCATCTGCTTGTTAATTAACTTACTGGCATAAAAAAGTTCTTTAAAAAAAACCCTTGCAGAATTTTTGTTTTGTAACTTTTTTTTTTTTTTTTTTTTTTTTAATTATTTTTTTTATTGGTTTTTTTTGTAAGCCCGCCTGTCCCTACAAAAATATAAAAATTACTACCTATTGTGGTGGTAAAAAAAAAACGTGTGCTTTCACACGTGGTAGAAGTGAAACCTTAAAAAAAAACCAGTGCGTGGAGTCCCTCCGCGCGGAAGAAGTTATACTTCGAGTGCCATGCATTCACTCTCGCTCTGTGTTTAATGTGAAATTAATTTAGTATTTATTTTTATGTACTTAACCAATATGCAGTACTTATTTAGTTAGAAAAGATTCTATGCTCATGTTGGCTAAATCAGAACTAGATGGCGCTGCTAAGTTTGGTCGGATCCTAGAACATCGAAGTGTTTTGCGTTTTGTGGGGGTCGAACTGTCGCTTTTTCGTTTCATCGACTTTCAAATCACAACGATGCTAAAGAAGTTTTCACTTCAAAAACGTGTTA
The DNA here is from genome assembly GCA_947507515.1 of Eulithis testata. NCBI lineage: Eukaryota > Metazoa > Arthropoda > Insecta > Lepidoptera > Geometridae > Eulithis > Eulithis testata. The sequence continues at coordinate 9,671,824 of OX382202.1, read as the reverse complement.
GTCGATTTATCTTGCTGAGTGTACCTAAATAAAGGTCATCTCACGAGACCTCGTGAAGCTGTGATCAAATCAAACAATGCGAGACTTGTCACTGTTTTATTTCATGTGATTCTTGTGACATAAACCATGAGAAAGAAATTATGGAACAAGCTGGGGCCTTATTCACTATGACCAATACAAGCGCGTTACTCAGCACGACAAGACAGCAGCGTGAAATCGCCCTATGCCTATGCCGTATTTCCTATGCCATAAATGTCATTCCTTACGGTGACGTCATACGGTTACGGCAAGGAATCTCCTAAGTCATACAGAATAATGCCCCTGGTTGCCCATCTGTGAAGCCAACAAATGCATTACCTGGGGCATTATTCTGTATGACTTAGGAGATTCCTTGCCGTAACCGTATGACGTCACCGTAAGGAATGACATTTATGGCATAGGAAATACGGCATAGGCATAGGGCGATTTCACGCCACTGTCTTGTCGTGCTGCGTAACGCGCTTGTATTGGTCATAGTGAATAAGGCCCCTGCTGGCTGATATTTATACATTGACCAATTAAAAATAAAAATAATGTATTCTTCTATGAGTATGTACCTATGGAGTTTATTTATAAGTTAGACTGATTTGGACCATTTGAGCTATCTATAAATCGTTTGCAATGGTTTGTAGATAGCTCAATTGTTTCATATGTGTTTTGTAAATATTGTGAATATTGTAAAAACTGTATTATTTACGACTAGCTTCCGCTCGCGGCTTCGTTCGCGTACCGTTGGATCCCGTTGATTTTCCGGTATAAAAAGTAGCCTATGTGTTAATCCAAGTCACGGACAATATATATTCCAAGTTTCATCCAAATCGGATCAGTACTTTTTGAACCAATTCGTTACAAACTTCCTCTTTGTATTATTAGTATAGACTGATACAGTATTTACAATAGTCACAATATTTACAAAATCAAATTAAATGTTATTGACGACTTCCAATATATTGACATCATAATGGTGTCGATTTGTTGTATTTTTCTAAACTAACCTAATTTGACAGCTCTTTTAAGTCGTCTTTGTCGTCGACGTCGTCTACTGATGATGATGATGTAAAGCTGTAATAGCCGTTTTTACAAGCAATTTGTACCAATCGATAAAGGCCAATTATTTACAACACAACTAATTGGTATTTCCTACACACTTGCCGTACGGCAAGACTCTAAATTTTTTCTTAAAAAAATATGTGTCAAATCTGAAATGTTAAAAATTAACTCGAAGGTTCTACTAATAGCTGTAATTTTGGTGGGTAAAGCTTCTTTTTTTTTTTTAGTGATATTGTTATTGAATATAATGCTTCTGTATAAATAGAGTAAACTGTTAAAAAATTGCGCAATCCGATTGTTATCTGTTAGTGAATATGGTGAAAGTTTTAAAGTTTTAAATAAATATTTACGGACACGGACACTTAACACAACGTCTTCTAATCCCAAACTAAGCAAAGCTTGTACGATGGGAACTAGATGGCTGATAGAATACATACATACTTTTTTTTTGTAAATACATACTTATAATACATAGAAACACCCAGACACAGAACAAACATCTATGTTTGCAACACACAAATGTTTGTTCTTGGTGGGGATCGAACCCACGACCCACAGCACGGAAAGCAGAGCTACTACCAACTGAGCCATGACGCCAGTCAATACCAGATGTTATTCATGGCCCTATTATTTTGTCCTATTAATAGGACTACGAGTGATGTTATTTCTCGTGGTCCTATTGCTTGTTCGTCTTTTCAGATCTCAGATGTTTATTCAAACTTCGGCCACTATGACTTTGCTGGTAACATTATCTTACTTACCTATTAATTAACACACCCTAATCACTTGGCTACACAGCTCACTACTATCAGCTACCCCAAAAGGCTACGCAGACAACACATCATTGAACTAGATGGGTTATGATTCCAAGAAAAGGAGAAGTACTCGCTGGAGCTCCCACCCTACATGCCTGACTGCTTACACCAAACCTGCTCATAGTCTGAAGACTGATCGCAGATCAAAATAGAACAAAAAAAAACCCTATTAATTAACAACTGAAGCGCTCCTGGCGTAGTTTGCTTAGTAAATCTTCACCGATTATCTAAGTTTGCGACGTTCTGCGCGGTCACTATTTGGATGGGTGATCTCTAGTGGCATTTATATCTGAGCACTTCCGTGCTTCGGCGGGCACGTTAAACTGTCGGTCCCGGCTCTAGCAGTCGTTAAGCCACGACGGAGGCCTTAAGGCGGCCTAAAAACTCCGTCAACCGAGTTGACCACTAACCCATTCCAGCTTGCTTACTTAATTAAAACAGTAGCATTTTAGCTTACCCTTATTTCACTGTGAGTCTTAAGGTTGAACAAGTCGCACACCTTTCCATACAAACGTGGAAGGGTAACCACTCCACTGTTTGACGCTGACCAACCAAAACTAAGGATTATATCAATTTATCTCGTCATAATCTATGTCTGTGTACAGCCCAAACCGTAAAAAAAGTATTCATTTGAAAAATACAAGCTTCTAAACTTTCGTATGGAAAGTATTTTTAGCTTGTATTTTTTAAATGAATACTTTTTTTACGGTTTGGGCTGTACACAGACATAGATTATGACGAGATAAATTGATATAATCCTTAGTTTTGGTTGGTCAGCGTCAAACAGTGGAGTGGTTACCCTTCCACGTTTGTATGAAAAGGTGTGCGACTTGGTTCATTGGAGCTTTAGGTTAATAAAGTTCTAGAAGAAAAATATTTACATATTTTGTATAAATAGTTAGCATTTAATTGTAACTTTCAGAGTCGACAACCCCGGGTTACGATGTAATAGAAGAGGAGGTATTTATATCAACCTTAATGTCAGCTGTAAGAAAGTACATAAATAAAGTAGTTTTTAATAAGACAGGCACCGTTGAACAGTAGGGCGTAAGCCCCTCTCAAAATCTCTGGGTGTACCCAAGGGTGACTCAGGATATTTTAGACAAACCCTATAGCTAAGTCAAGTCCCTTATACCAAAATCCTGGGTCAAGTCCTTCTAAAACCGAAATCTTGGACTGCAAAAGAGCCGTGTCGTCACTTCATCCTACTAGTGTACTTCTAGTTGGTACTTTATTTGTAAGGCGATATACAGTACATTTCTAATCTGTCCCAACAAGACCACTATGCATGTCTATATTCAGCTCTATCACCGTAGAAATTAAGATTCAAATTTAATTGATGACGACTGGGCTAGGTACGACGTAGCATGAATCAACCTTGTCCCAGAATACCTACCTATAGTAGGTGCCAAATAACACCGCAATACAGGTCATTCACCCACCTTCACCACGATGTGGCAAAATTCAATTTATGAATGGCTAATTCTGTTGCTTGCCATACAAACCTGTTGCTAAGACGGTAATCGCTCGAATCTCGTAGTACTGTTTGTTTACCATTCATAAATTGAATTTTGCGACATCGCGGTGAAGGTGGGTGAATGACCTGTATTGCGGTGTTCTTGGGCACCTGCTATAGTCTATGTAGTTATGTGCTACGTACCTCTACGCACGACTGCTACGGGTAATGCTACGAATGCTACAAGTGCTAAGAAGAATGCTACGAGTGACGAACTACGATTGGACATTGATTATGTTAGTACGGATACGTACTAACATACCTAATCAATGAAATTTTCGTGAACTTGTATTGTAAGTACTTTTTCTATTTCAGCTACATATGGACTCAGTACCTGTAAGTAAGACTTGTTTATCTACTAATTAAAAGCGCATACTTATTGTTGAAAAATTAAATACATACAGTAGGTATAATGTATTAGGTAAATAAATTAAAAAACGCAGTAGGTAGAAAGTACAATACTTAGGGTAAAATAACTTATCTAAATAATCAAAGGTTGTCTGGAAGAGATCGCTTATAGCGATAAGACCACCCATTGTACCTCATACTTAAAACTTATTTCTCTTTTACTGTTTTTCTTCTTTTCTTGTTGTGCAATAAAGAATATATCTATCTAACTATAGACTGGATACCTACCAGACAGCGTGTACCGAGAGCTGGCCTGGTATGGCATCTTGCAGATCCAGCCTCTCTACTACAGCACGAAGCACAAGGTTGCTGCTCGATGGATATGGCAGAATACCCTCGGCCGACCGCACGTCATCTTGGAGAACAGTCCTCAGGTAAAGCATTCTGAACAAGCAATATGCTACCATCAGATATGCTGTGGGACAAATTATGACTTACTTTATAAATAAATAAATAAATAAATATTCACGGACACTTAACACAACGCCTTCTAGTCCCAAACTAAGCAAAGCTTGTACGATGGAAACTGGATGGCTGATAGAATACATACATACATTTTTTTTTGTAAATACATACTTACAATACATAGAAACACCCAGACACAGAACAAACATCTATGTTTACAACACACAAATGTTTGTTCTCGGTGGGGATCGAACCCACGACCCACAGCACGGAAGGCAGAGCTACTACCGACTGAGCCATGACGCCTGTCTAGGTGCCGCCCGCGATTTCGTTCGCGTCCCGTTGGATCCCGTTGATTTTTCGGCATAAAAAGTAGCCTATGTGTTAATCCAGGTCACGGACAATATATATTCCAAGTTTCATCCAAATCGGATCAGTAGTTTTTACGTGAAAGAGTAACAAACATCCATCCATACTCACGAACTTTCGCGTTTATAATATTAGTAGGATAATTTTTATTATCACTAAAAAGTTTAAGGATTTTAGGTAATATATGGATCGATGCCGTACAGGAGAAGACTCGGTTGTAATCGTAGGCCTAAGATGCTGATGATGATGAGTGAGTTTAGTGGTGGAACAGCGAGTCTGTTTTGTTTCTAGTGTTAACATGATTAGGTATCCCATATTTTGATGGAATGGATTGATATGTTTCTGAACATACCTACATCAAAGTTTTCATAGATGTTCTTACTACCTACTAGCAAGGTACCTACTGTATTATGTTTATTTCTTTAAACTCTGAGACCCTTCATAGACGTAAGTCTGTACCGTCCACAGGCAACAGAGTCCGATGATAAAGTAAGTTATGAGGTCCTAGTGGAGGAGTCTGCGAAGTGGGTGCGGGACCAGAGGTCAGCCATGGACGTTCTGATGGAGAACATCAGATCGGGAGGCAACGGCCTCACGGTGAGAACCGTCATCAGTGCCACTAAGAAAACTTCTTATATCATACAAAATGGTACGTCATGGCTAAAAGATAAATAAAAATATCTCAAGTGCTTCACTAAAATTAACGAAATTCATTCTTATAGATTTGTCATCTATACATCTATACATCTATACATCTATACATCTATACAAATATTATAAAGAGGAAAGGTTTGATTTTTTGTTTGTTTGTTTGTTTGTATGAATTGAATAGGCTCCGAAACTACTGGACCGATTAAAAAAATTCTTTTACCATTAGAATCCTACATTATCCGTGATGAACATAGGCTATATTTTATCCCGGAATTCCCACGGGAACGGGAATTACGCGGGTGAAACCGCGAGGCGCTGCTAGTGTCTTATAAATTTGAATTAAATGGGTGATTGATGGCAAACGCGTCTAGTCCACCACTGGAATCTATGGAAAGACATCCCCATAGATTTCTAAAAAGAACGATTTTTGGCCTCTCTTCGTACTATTGTCCCAAAAACCATATTTTATGTGGCTTATTCCCATCGAGCCCACCGGCCGGCCTACTGGTGGGCCGGATGGGAAAAAAAATCCCATCAACCCCACTATGCAAATAAGTGGGCTCGATGGAAATTTTTTTCCCATCCGGCCCACCAGTGGGCCAGCCAGTGGGCTCGATGGGAATAAGCCTTTTATTTGCGTACATTATTACTACCCGCCCATAACTACTTGTACTAATATTCTGTGCCATGACAAATCTTATTGTCCATCATGTACTGATAGATTACTAAGTACTTACCGGTATAAAACTTGAGCGTTATCGCGCTCCAGAGCTTCCATGCACTTATAACACGAAGCATCTACTCTTTCTCTTTCTGGTTCATACTTATAAGTGAGGCTTTTTCACACACCGCTCGCCAGCGTTCAACATCCAACTACTATTAACTCCATCCTCAGGCAAGTTCTTCGAATGCGAGCCGGGCTCTGAACCAGACGTTGACGCCTTCCGAGAGCAGTCGAACCTACACGAGCGGAAATGCACCGAAGATAAAGAACCGAAGCTGGTCCCTCTCGATATATGCATGGATGCAGAATTCACGGAAATTGAATACTCTTTCATAGACGGCTGGACCTTCTGTATGGGGGATGGGGAGAGAGACTCTAGTTATTCGGAGAGTGGGGCTCTCGACTGTGGGCAGAAGAGAAAGGTTAGTTTGTGCTCCGGCGTTTTTATACTGCTGTCGACACGAAACCTAGGTACGTGGTATCGTGAGAAGCTACTCTCATAGGTGCTGTTGGTCGTGGTTTCCCACCGAGAAGAAACATCTGTGTGTGGCAAACATATAGATGTTTGTTCTGTGTCTGGGTGTTACTATGTATGTATGTATTTACAAAAAAAAAGTATATAAAGTATTATATCAGCAATCTAGTTCCCAGAGTCCAGGCTCTGCTTAGTTTGGGACTAGAGAGCGTTGTGTGAACTTGTGTGTAATGTCCAAGAATATTTATATTTATTTATTTATAGGTCAGCGACGTCAAGGATGTTTCTGTTCGAGCACACTGCTCTGTTTAAAATTACATGTTTATTTCATTTATTTATTTATTTTTAAAAGAATGGACACCCAGCACATTTTTACACAACACAATTTACACAATTCAAGGTACATTTAAAAGGCAATAGCACTAGATGCTCCCATAATTATAGGGTAACACACTGTACCACAGCATGTTAGAAAGAATGAGCTGAATAAAGTTATGCAACGATTATTATAGGTTTATTTGAAGTCATGACTTTAGGATCGGAAAACGGGACCACTTAGATCACCGGTGGCTCTGTAATTTGAGAAGTCTGGAAAATAAGAGAATTTACTCCCGAGTTCATAAACAGAGGCTGAACATGCTTAGTGTGATTTCTCATACAAAAACCCCTTTATTCATATTCGCCTGTCAGTTTAGCGCGGGCTTAAAAAATCTGCCATCTTCATTTAAATGCCAACGAAAAGAGATAATTGGTATCAATTAGCTTGTTGCATTTTTCTAAACTAACCTAATTTGACAGCTCTAAAATTATAGCCGTCCTTGTCGTTTCAGTTTATGAGAAAGGGACGGCTACATTTTTAGTACTGTCAAATTAGGTTAGTTTAGAAAAATGCAACAGACGAATCGATACCAGTATGTAACAGACTTATCAGCCGTTTTAGTTGGCGTAGTTTTAGAACACCAATATGATTATAGCCCTTATAGTTTACGTAACTTTGTAGTAAACATTAAACGTACACACTCGGCATGCCTTGATCACGAATAAATGTGACAATCGCAAACGTATCGTAACGCTAGCGTATCCGAAATACACTGCGCGGAGACACTACAACGGATGGCAGTAGAGCTGGCATTGACGCGCAATATAACTCGAACACGTTAACGCAGCGACCGTCACAATTATTCGTGATCAAGGCGAACAGCCTTTCCTACCGTTTCAACCAGGGACTCTACTATGAGAAATGACTTACGAAGATTCGGTAGCGTCGTTTCTCTTAGACTGCGCAATGACGCTGTCACTTCGCAAGAGCCCACGTCATCGTTCGAGATGACCGCACAGTGTAACAGAAAGGACGCTACCGAATCTTCGTAAGTCATTTTTCACAGTAGAGGCCCAGTACCTAACCAGTTCTTGAATCCGCCTCTAGAGGACGTTTTACATCGTTAATAAATTGTTTAGGTGTCGTACACTCGTTTTCTTCAAGAATGTGCGATAGACGGTAACGTGGTGATCACCTTCGAGTACTTTGGCGACGAGCCTCGCAAGGATCTGATCCACAACGCCACTATATGCTCCACCTGGGATCCGTGCCGGTTCTCCTATCTGTACAGGATTGAGGTAACCAAAGAATATGTAATATGGGCAAATACTCAAACGCCATTCAAACCCCACTCAATTTAAGTTCCGCTTAAATGATTGCCATCTCTTACAAATGAGTAATGTCAAACAGAGGCAGAGCACCACTTATAATTTTAAGTGGTGCTCAAATTTTGAATGACGTTTGAGTATTTCAGCCATAGATAGATAGATATATTCTTTACTAGGTGCCGCCCGCGACTTCGTTCGTGTCCCGTTGGATCCCGTTGATTTTTCGGGAGAAATAGTAACCTATGTGTTAATCCAGCGGGCCTAAGATGCGCACCGTGAGATATTTGTCATGTCGTTCTGTCAAAATGTAAGCATTTTGCACCAGTTTAGGAACTATTGCATTATCTGTGGTACCTAATGGTGTCGACAAAACGCGCCATAATGTACACTTTTGACACTTCTTAGTCGTCGTACCTCTCTGAGGACGAGATAATAGTCATGCGGAAAAGTCAAAAGTTGAAAATTCAAAGGCGCGGTTTCTCGACAACATTACCACAGATAATGCAATAGTTCCTAAACTGGTACAAAATGCTTACATTTTGATAGAACGATATGACAAATATCTCGCGGTGCGCATCTTAGGCCCTCTGGGCACGGACAATATATATTCCAAGTTTCATCTAAATCGGATGAGTAGTTTTTACGTGAAATAGTTACAAACATCCATCCAGAAAAACAATAAAAGAGAAATAAGTTTTAAGTATGAGGTACAATGGGCGGTCTTATCGCTATAAGCGATCTCTTCCAGACAACCTTACGTAGTTCCTACGTAAAAAAAGCGGGACTCCAATTCTACCGATATTACACACTGAAAATCTCGTTTTGTAAAATTTGATCCCCGTTTCATACATTGTTCGTTTTTCGAAAGTGCGAGTATAGTTCGAGAGTTTCGCCAGTCTAGAGGTAACGACGATTACGTACGTACGAAGCACTGGTGGCTAGACTTGCTTAGTCAATCTTCACCGATTATCTAAATTAAGCGTCGTTCTGCGCGGTCACTATTTGAATGGGTGACCGTTAGTGACATTTACATCTGAGCGCTTCCGTGTTTCGGAGAGCACGTTAAACTGTCGGTCCCGGTCGGTCCCGAACTAGCAGTCGTTAAGCCATGACGGAGGCCTTAAAGCGGTCTAAAAACTCCATCACCAGAGTTGACCACTATTTCATACATTGTGATTCCCAGATGACAAGACGGTTGTTAGACATCAGGAGGAATGTCGCGGGTTCGGATCCCGCTAAACTCAAATTTGGGATGTTTTAAAAAACTTTGCAGTTAGTTTGCTCTCCGTCAATCTCTAGCTAATATAGCTCTTTCAGTAACGCTATGAGTAGTGGGTTCGATCTCCACCAAGAGCAACCCACGACCCACAGTACCTACGGAAGGCAGAGCTACTGCCAACTGAGTTGTGACACCTGTTACACACAGCCTGTCATATCCATGAATATGATTAACTATAGCGACTTCGTACTCGTATGACACTTTCCACCAAAATATCTGTCAACCAGTATACGATGAACCTCAAAGCAAATGGCTGCTTTTGGTTTAGAGAGTTCAAGCTGTATCTAAGAATCCACATTCCACGTCCATCCAGATTTTATTGAAATGAATCAATAAAATATAGCCATGTTTCAATCTGGAAAAAGGGCTTCCGAATGGTATAAGTTTCGTTAAAATTGGTCCAGTAGTTAAGGCGTGATCCGCGAACAAGAATCGTTTATTTAGTAGATCTGCATATTTAGTTTTCCATATCTTTCATTTTAGTTTTTGGCTTTGTTACAGTTTTATAATATTATAGATATTATTTATTTACTTTAGGTTCCAAGTAATAGTCCAGAGATCCCGTCCACTACCTTGGATCCATGTGACACAACTATGTGTCCACAGTGTATGGAAGATAATATAGAAGAAATTTTCGTTCCTGCGGAGGACAACAAACCGGTTACTACATAGTATAAATTATATTGGTAACATAATACATAATCAAAATGTTAATAAAATTCTAAACAATTTATATAGTAAACCCAAATACATAAACTTGGTAGGTCTAATTCAAGGTTTCTGACTTTCAGTTCTTGAGATTGTGTCCATCCCGGTAGTAATCTATCAAAATAGTGACACAGGATTTTAGATTTTTTGATAGGTACCTACTTCTTGATTTAAATTGTGCTTGTGATCTTATCATCTTGGTGAAAATCTGTTAGAAAATCACAGTTCACGATCGTGAGCTTAAAAAAAAATTCTTGAACATATCACGCATCTTCCAGTCACAAGCTAGGCAAAGCTTGTGATATGGGAACTAGATTCTGATAAAATACTTATACATAATTTTTTTTCTGTAAATACATACTTGTACCAGAGTTGGCCACTCATACGAGCTTGCTTGCTTTTACGTTGGTGAACGTCAGTCGCACAGAGATGGAATAGTTGGATCAGTCGTGCGTGGAACTTTTAAACATTTTAGGTAAGTAGGTACTACTGTTATATCATCTTTGGAAAGTGCTTACTCTTTTGGAAATAATAACCGTGAAGATTATAATTTATGGAAAGACATTGTGTGGTATGGTTGGTCAGCAACATAGTTTTAAGAAAGAAATAAAGCACCTTCATCTAATTTTAGTATCTACCTACTATTTGTGAAGAAGTTCGTCCAGGGAAATTCATTAAAATTCTTCTTTTGGCTTGAATTAAACGAAAAATAAGTTTAAACTTTTTATTTACAGATTAAATTACCTAATTAATAAACACTGGCAACTTTCTGTTCAAATACTATAATATGTTATGAATTATGAAATTTTTATTTAACCTCTGTGTTTTTACTTTTTAAGGGAAGTCGGAAGTTGATTACAGTTTTTTCACTTAAATAATATTTTCCCCAAAGATTAGGTCTAATGTGCTATAAATTTGCAATTTCTTCAAAATGAAAAAGATGCGGTACCTATTTCTTTGCCCACGGAGACTTAGCTTTATTAAGGGGTGGTGTATCAAATAAGACCCATTCCACTTTTCCCCTGACTAAGTGGGGGATTTCTGGAACTTTTGTCCAAAAATCCCCTTAGCTACCACGGCGACTGCCGGCAGGGGAAAATTGGATCTGTCAAATTTATTTTTTATAGTGGTAAGAGGCAACCTTAATAAGTAGCCATACGTAAAGTACCAGGTAGCTGAAAACAAAACAATTGTGCCTAGAAGCAAGCAATCTTTAGTTCATGGAAATTCTTAAAACCTTCGTAGACTCAGTAGTTTGGGTAACTATTTCCATTTTGTAGAGTTCTTGAAGCCTGACAGTCGACAGTAGCTGACTAATCTACTTGAACATGAGTATATTCTGCAGCAATCTGACTGGTGACGACCGGCAGAGGGCGCGACCGCGGGGACAAGAGTACCTTCTCACACACATTGCGAATTGTCTGAAATAACAAAACGTTAGAGTCAAAACATTCTTTATGAATATGACCAATCTGAAAGTAAAACCCTTTTACTTTCAGATTGGTTAAAAAATAGTATGTTATGCAACTAGTGAATAAAAAACGGATTTAAAGCGAGGGCTGTAAATGAATCACGAGCAAGTGAAGGATTCTAACGACTGATTTTATTCACTGTTTTCAGTGAAGAAAATAAGCTTTTAAGAGGGGGAATGGTATAAAAAGATACATTGGAATTGAGAATATTCTTCTTTTTTGAAGTCTGTTAAAAAGTTATTCAAAACTCACCTATCACACTCGCACAGCCTGGCAGCACAGCCGTTAACTACTTGACTCTGGGTGTGATAGTTCTCGAGCGCACAGAGCGGCTCGTTGTGGTAACACTTCCAGTAGTAAGGCTGGAAGTACACCGTGAAGAACGGACAGTAGATGTTTTCGTAGCACCGGTCGTGCATCTTACAGCATCTGAGGATTTCAAGGTGGAATAAAACACCTTCTTCCTGCTGCATCCCACTAGGTGGGGTCGGCACAACATCTTCTTTTCTTCCATTCTCCCCTATCATCCGTCATCTAAGTGTTCACTCCTTCTCCTATCCATAATAATATGATCTTTTACACAATTTATCTATCTTTTCTTAAACCTACCTCTTCCTATCCATCCACATTCATACTTAGCGCTCTCCTCGTTAAATGACTGTCTTCCCTCTGCATGACATGCCCATATCACGCTAGCCTGTTACTCCTTATTTTCTTCGTCACTTGTGCTACTTTCAGTGGAATAAAACACCATAGTCCAGTTTCTTGATTAATTTTCGTACCTAAATACCAGCTGAACTTGATTACGAACCTGTCAATTCCATCAGTTGGTCGACCAGCTCCAAGAAAGCCGCAGTAGCAGCCATACCCTTTGTACGCAAGAGGTTCGCAGCCCGTCGCACAGAATATCATGTTGTAGAGATGTAGCACACCGCGCTTGCCACGGTCGCCTTTATTTGCATACGTTTGGGGGTTTATATTCCTGTGACAAGATGATAAAACATTGGCTTGGTTCAAATAGACCAGACATATGAGATAGAATTACGGTTAGAATTTAGTCGAGAGTGGGCGCCACCCTCGAGAGTGGTAAGGCGAAGATAACGAGCGCTAGAGAAGTCAAATGAAATGGAACCTCGTTTAAGTCTTGTCTTATGAGAATGAGGAAACCCGCAGCTTAGTCAGCTTTGCACGTATTGACGATATCTTTCCTGTGGATATGGCTGACTAGGCTGAGAGGATGGTATAGATGTTGGGCAAGCCTAATCCATCTAAACATTGTCCCAGGCACTACAGTGTCCCGTTAAGTGTAGGCATAGGTTGCCTCCTTCAATAGATGTTAAGGCCTAATATTATGACAATGAGGCATATACCTGACTCCCTTTCGGTAGTCTTCCTCTGGCACGCTGTATCGAAACGGGTCTCTGGCGAAACCAACCAGTAGCCGTCCCTTCTTCTCGTCTTCTATGTAGTCTGACTCCACCTCGTTTCCTTTGGTTTCTTCGCTATACCTGTAATATTAAATAGCGTTTTAGGTCTGAGTTATTTTAGACTTTAGCCCGGTTTACTGTATCATTTCTTGGCAGGTGAATCGGCCACATCGGAGAGCGAATTCACGAGGGTTTTTTGTAGACTGAAATACTAATTTCTTTTGTAACACCAATAATCAACTAATTCCTGGATCGGTCACATTTGTCAAACTCGCCTCGATCTCAGAACAAAGAAAAACTGTTCTCTAGGGACACAGACCTCCGATTTCCATGTCCTCTGTTATCAGATCATACAATAAAGAGTGAAAACGTTCCTCCATGTTCTATTGCCCCCATAAAGTGGCAGCTAGAACCTTATGTCGGAACACTCGAAGCATTGTGCTGTGCCCGTATTGTGTTTGGCTTGAAGGACGACTCTACAAGCTGAAACTTATTTTCTAAAGACTCACCTATAACTATGACTATCTAAATACTGGCTATGTATGACTGGGGTGTATGGCCGAGGGTGTTGGATTTGAGCGTAGCTGGTGCTATTGTAGATCTTATCGTAGGTGAGACGGCTTGGCCATTCTGTAACAAGGAGGTTTAGAAATTAAGTAAGTTTTATACCTGCCTAAGCCAACTGAAACTTCCCAGAAGACGTCCATATCCAGGTCAAACACATCACTTAATTATGAAAACAATAGCACCTGCTTTCAAATGAGATTTATTTTCATCGGTCAGCATAGTTGTGCAATACGCTGCATCATATTAACCTAAAACCACAGAGCACTGCTAAAACTCTTTACGCCCTGAATGATATTGAACAATAGCACTAATTGAATACACTCTACAATGGAGATAGATACTGGCTATTATTTCTGTGACTGTACATTTAGTAGGTTGGCTATGACTACATTATAAAGGCACTGGTAATTTTGCTGTAGCCCTGCTGTTCAGCCAACCGGCAAAATAGTGGCATCGTGTGACCAAAACGATTCATAGTTTTTGTCATTCATCAAATGATGATTACCAGTTGCATTTAAATTTTAATGCGTTTTGAAGCTAATGCATTCTGTCATCAAACGCAAAAATGAGCAAGGCTGATGAACAATCGATGGGTTAAATATTAGGTATATACATTTTGTTTTAAATTTACCATTTTTTTTATTCAATCCTTTTGTGCCCCTAGCCCTCTCCTGGATCCGCTAGTGGGTCGATCATACGAATGCCGTAATGCAGACGTAATCAACAAGATTGTAGAGCACTTTTCAATTGAAACGGCTTGATTTAAAGGCATTCAGACACGTCGCTGACCTTTCGCATTTTGTTCATTTTTAGTCAATAACTGGTTCTTTATCGTGTGCATCTGTAATATCAGACTAGCTTTTGAGTAAGATATTGCATAAAGATTAAAGCCTGAAAGGAATTTACCAACTGGTGTCTCTTGAAAACTTGTAGGCTTCAAGTTTACGTAGATTGCTTGTGCCTATATCGACTCTATCGTGCAGACCTTCCTATATATTTTAAATGAATGCTTAAAAATCTTTATAGTTTTAAGTACTATATTGTTTTTCAACTTTAGGACTAAAAACACGATTTACCTAATTAATTAGGTAATTCTTAAGCCCCGTTTTCACTAGTGGACATTTGTTCTGCGACTCTGTCGCTCGACACGAAATTCGCGATGTCGCCCGACGTCGCTTGGGATATTTACGAGTCGCGCAGCTTGCTAGTCGATGTTCTGCGAGCGTCGACACGCGCGACCTTCGTGTCCCTCGACAGTCGCCGGAGACAAATAAGTGAATGTCGGGCGATTTGTTCCCGCGACATGTCCCCTAGTGAAAACGGGGCTTTAGGACTGCGTTTTTACGGTAGGTATAGTACCTTACCTACAACCTAAATCTCATTGTAGTCTACAGGAAGTACTGAAAACGAATACCTACCCACTAGTTCTTAATACATACCAAAACTAGGTAATGATTACAAGGTTGAACTAAATTGATGAAAACAAAAAATATCGGATTAGAATAAATTAATCGGTAATGACACGTCAGTGCATGTTTACCAATGTGCATGCACGAGAAGTAGGTAGGTACCTGTAAACAATTAATATGTACATACTTAGTTGTAGGTATACCTAGGTGCGTAGGTACTGTCTTGAGACAAAACCAGCGTTATGGAGACTGACACATTCAATCATATAAATAATTATGTGATAGGCACGGAATGTGATAGGTAATAAATTAGTTTTAAGTAACGTTTCTTTGTGTCCAATAAATTTATCTATCTATCCAAAAAAATTAAAGCGGGTAGTCGCTTTCAAGCAACCTTTGAATGGACAGGATCTAATACACAAAACAGTACATAAATATAATAATCCACCTTAATGTTAATATGGCTGTAATTTGGCCATACTTAATACATAAAAATCTCATATAAATCAGCTCAATCTTGTGGGAAAATCTACTCATATAGCCTAAGATCCGCTAAACAAAGATTTGGACCGAGCTGGTTTATGGATGAAAACTATTTTATTATCAATTAAATATGTCAATAAATATATTTGGTTGTCTAAAAAATTTTGGTCTAGAATAAAATTTTAAAAAAAATAATTAACTGCTTTGGTTAAGACAAATTCAATACCAATCGAAAGTATGAAGCCCATAGAATATGCAAACGTTAGGTTGACTAGTTCACCTAACGTTTGCATATTCTATGGGCTTCATACTTTCGATTGGTATCGAATTTGTCTTAACCAAAGCAGTTAATTATTGGGCGACTCTTGGGTAGGAAGGTATAAACATAAACAGGTCAATCGATACTGTAACTTGCATCGGTCTGCTTAATGAATTAAAGTTAAATTAAAATAAAGATTATTTCATTATGAACACGGTAGTATAGGGTTGTCTGCGAAAAATCAGTCCTGAATTCCGGTTGTGGAGGTTTAAAAAGTGAAATTTTTAATTAACCATATTCTGGACTGAAATTTTTTAGACAACCCATTTCCAATATAATTATTGACATATTTAATTGATAATAAAATCGTTTTCATCCATTAACCAGCTCTGTCCAAATCTTTGTATAGCGAGATCCTGTACTAATACCTACCTAATTACTGGTTTTCTTGTGTCATTGTCATACAGTGGCAAGGACCTTGATTTTTCAATCATAAATTTAAACAGAACTAAGGTCAATCCTTAATAGTGCTTTAAAAATACGATTAGTAAGATAAAAAGATGCTTGAACATTGGCATTGAAAATAAGGTGAGCCAAATGCCTTTCACTAGTCATTTCATGGCTCTTGGAATAGCGGTCACACGGTCCGGAAGTAGCTGGTTAGATTACCTGATGGACCGATGACATTGACACAATGTCTTGCCGTAAGAAATCTAAAAAAGTCAAGAGAAATACAAAGTAATCCGTGGCATTTTCTGAATAAAGATTTTGATCTTGACTTTGTGTACATAGGTAGTAGGTACGATACTATTGTTACGATTACGACAAACGTAGCCGAAAAATCGTGGCGGAATCCCGCACCATATCAGGCCAAACGTAACGGAAATTTTACTGGCGCCGTAAAATGACGAACATTAATAAACAAACATTATGATACCTTATTAGAAAATATAAAATACTCAAAAGCAGTGTGACTGAACTACTCAGACTAACGTGTTCGTTCATAATATTCATATCCTATTCGACCAGGTACAGTAACTAATTTCGGCAGAAACTTGGTGTCTATGCAAGTGAGATGCTGTGCTGGTGTCGAGGGAACCGATAGTCACTGTGTCATGCAGTTTAATGTAGGTACCATCGGCTTTTGGGCCTTGGAGAGTCTAGTTTTTCAAGAACGTATTATTGCAGTGTCAAAATATAAATTACAAAATGTAAGAAAATATGTATTAAAATATTTTGCATAGAAGTAGGTACTTTGATTATTAGTTATAAAAAAATAAAAATTATTTGCTCGTTCCGTACGTCCGTAGGTAGGGGTGGTAGAAAATGAAGGGTCTGTTCCAAATTTCTTCTTAAAAAAAATCCCCAAACATACTAACAAATAACTAGGTTATAATTACTAGGTACCTGACGATAATATTAAGAATGCCTTGCAAAAAGCGTAGGACGATAAAATGTAGGTAGCCTACACCAATAGTTCTACTTGGCCTTCTTCACATCAAACTTAGTCTTGTCTATTCATTGTTTGCTCACGCAACTCTGTTATTATAGGTAAGTAGGTATCTAAACCTACTAATGTCAAGGCAGTATTATATTTGCTGTTATATATTATATGTTTGCAATATTTGAACTTGTTTGGTTAGGTGGTCTTGAACTTTAGGAGAAATGAGTCAACTATTACCTAGTGCTTACGCACTAGCGCTTAGGCTAAATATGGCTAATAGTTCTTATTCTCAACAGTTTCTCAACAACACACACTTTATGTAAAAAATACTATACATGTAAAAAATTTTTCGTCCGGATACGGCTGGCTGTTTGGAGTTTGTACTAAATAATATTTTATACGTAAAGTATTATGTGATCTGTGTATAGTATTATATATATATAATGTGTGCTTCGTTATATCTACTATCTTAATATGCTGTAAACAGTTTTGAAGCAGATTATTCTGATTCTGATTCGATATGCTTCCAGTTTGAATCGAGACTCGAGGATAAATTCCCAATGATAATTCTCTACTTCAGTATGAAACATACGAGGCAATTGAGTATCAACTGAGACTCAAGCATTAAAAAATAAATAATTAGGTTACCAAACATGACAATTTTGAATAGTTTTATTAAAAATATCTTTTAAATATTTAAACCATCATTTTACGACACGTTTTATGTTGCCAAAGCAATTATAATATTAGCTCAAGGTGGCATCTTAGCAAATTCAGCTAATAAATATATGATGACACCATTGTTATTTACTATCGAAGCGTTGCAAATACCTACTTTGATTTCGATAACTCTCGGTCAGGGTTAGAATTTCTCACTAAAGTATGTTAATTTATTACGGTATGTTACAAACTTGACTTCGTAAACATAGATTAAATAAATTGATGAAAATTAATCATCTTGTGTGAATTGGCACATTTTGAACCTAGGTGCTCTTCTCACCGTAAAAAATATTATCCAGTCGCCATGAATAATGCACGTTACTTTTTTAACTTAGTGCAAGAACAGAAGATATTTTTTTTCAGGTATTAGTTAGAGCAGACAATCGTATACCTAATCGTTAAGTAGTTTCAATTTTTTCGAGTTTCATAGTGTTCACAGCATTGCCCTAAAGACAAAATGACCAACGTTACTTTCCCTAAAAGCGAAATGCATGAATTGCAGTAGGTATATCTGAGCCCATAGCGCCAGTTTTTATCTTTTGCGTCATCGTCCAACTTACATTTTTGTAAACTCTAGCGTACCGCAAATATAGTTCGTTTGATTTAAGGGCAGTAGTAAACACAAAGTATTAGACATAAATAAAAAAATAAAAACAAAAAAGTTGTAAAATATAAATTAAAAATGGTTTGTAGTTTTATTTATGTAGGTAATGCTCAATTATTGAGCAGTACCTATAAGCACTGGTGCTGAAGGTACCGGTCAATTAGACGGTGACGAAGAAATCGAGTGAAAGTGTACGAAATAAAGTCATCGTAAAGATCAAGTGATCTCCGAACCGGTTGCACGAAAGTGCTGGTTTTGAGCTTGTTATTACGTTGATTTTATAATCTATACAAACTGTCTTTTGTTATGACATAGGTTATGAAAAAATGGTCCCATCTATACAGATGGGACCATTTTTTCAAGTATGGTCTTCGGCGAGGAAAGCGAAAATGCTGATAGCCTCTGGCATTGCAAGCAAATGTTACGGACGGAATAAATACTCACAAGTGAGTTGGTTTGTCTGCCGTGTTTGTAGTTCAAAATATCAAGACTTGTGCTCCGAGCATTTATGCAATGAGATCAATACTGTGTTGAATGATGAACAAATAATATTTAAATTTTATTATATTATTATGTCTGTATTTAGTATAATTTTATATAGGTGAGAAGGTAAGTACCTAACAGATAAGAAACACTATCATTATCATCACTATTGGAACCAGTTATTACCGCTATTACCGCATTCAATAAACAGTTTTGATCGAACTAAATAATTTCAATGAAAGTTGACCTAGACATAATATTATGATGTAATACTAGTAATAACTAGTTACACATGACACAATATGTAACAGATACCTTGCCTAGCTACTACGACTTTGAAATTAGTAAAAACGCCTCTAGCAAGGTCCGTAGAGGTATACGGCTTTATACATCTATTCTCGATGATTGATACAGTCATTACAGTCTCAGAGGACATTTTTTACCCATGCCAAGTATGCCCATAATATATGAATGAACAGAACACTGCAGTGTCTGGGACATACTTTTAGATGAAGGCTTGCCCAGTACCATCCTCTCAGACTAGTCGGTCTTTTCCACAGAAAAGAAAAGGTCAATACGTGCGGAGCTAAGCCGCGGATTTCCTCACAATGTTTTCCTTCACCGTTTCCTACATCGTACAGGTGCACAATGCCAGAAGTAAAGATAGGTGTTGCTGCATTATTCTACATAAATCTTATGTTGTTTAAATGATATACTCTTTCCCGATATCGTGAAGGTGTCGTGTCAGTGGCAGTGTGAAAACAGCCAAAGGGTTACTTAGGGTTACAGCAAGTCCCAGAAGGGTTACTTTAACATTATAGAGGCGAGAAACAAAAGTTTCTCAAGGGAGAACAGGAAACAGAATATCATAATTCAGATTTCCATATCACAAAGAATTTATTAAGCTTCTTTGAGGAATTCATATCACTTTGCACATGTATATTGCTGTTCAATAAAAATCTATTTTACCAAAATATTAATTGTTCCCTAGCGGTTTTTTTTTCATTTTCACATATTTATTCACAATTTGCAAAGATTTCTATTTCCAAGGATAATAATAGTAGGTATTATAGTTATTTATGCACTTAAAAACCTGTTAAAAAAGGTGGAATAACAAAAAAAATATTTAAAATTATAAAAAAATATCAGCCTCTAAAAATCGATATTACGAGTAGCTTTTTCATGATCAAAAATCATGTGAGAATGAGAGTAACCAATGAAGTATCACAGTGACGAATTTCAAGTTTATTATGAGTATATAGTGTGCGGTTAAGCCTCTATAAATACGATGTTATGAATGAACAAAGTTACGTAAATTATTATCTCGAGCTATGATTGATCCAAAGAGCTTTGTAAACAAAGCTTTAAACAGGTGCTTAGTATGACGAATGTAGATTAATTAATCTAAGCAGTGTTATGCTACTTCTATTCACAGTACCTACTATCGGTAACAGGGGCACAGATTATATATTAGTATTCCACGGGTGCATTGACAGTCAGTGACGTAGTCAGGTCAGCCCCTCTAACAGTCTTCTACAAAAACCATCCCACTAATATTATAAACTAACTGATACGCGCAACTTCGTACGCGTGCGGAACTTTCCATCAAAATATCTGTCAACTAGCTTATGATAAACCTCGTAGCAAATGGCTGCTTTTGGTTTAGTTCAGAGAGTTTAGAGAACTTGGATATATAGTTCGTAACTTGGATTAACACATATAATGCTAACTTTTATCCCGTAAAATCAACATGATCAAACGGGATGCGGACGAAGTCGCGGACGGAAACTAGCGTCAGATACAATGAAAATAACACGTGCCAATTTTGATAGATACTTGGTACAAATTACTTACCTGTAATTAATAAATTATTTGTTTTTTTAACTTATGTTCAAAAATAAGTAATGTAAAGTTGTTTAGTTACTTACGTATCCATCTTATTGTGTTTTTGGAAGGTCGAAAAGCGTAGTTGTTAAGATCCTGTTCCCGATTAAGCTTCTTAGTCCACAAGGCAAACAACTATCACATACGAATCTCTTTTATTTACGAGTATCTTTTGTTTAGGTTAGACTGAACATCTTTAGTGTGAACTATTTTTAGATGACAAAAGATGCTTTTAGAATAATATCAGTTTACAAAGCCCCCTGCGGTGATTGCCCTAGATCTGTCAGGAGATTAGGGCCCTTACGGTGATTCCTCCAGCCCTGGCACGAGATTAGAACTTCGTAACAATCGCTCGCATCGGAAATGCATTGTGTAATCGAGTTAAATGGAGGGCATCGATTATCGGAGCCGGCGTTCCGTTGCGTTCTGCGTTTAGAGTTTAGACTACGATTTTATACACCCGCATCTTTGAGTATCTAACTCCCTACCTAGTAAACTAAATACTCGTACCATATGAATAGTTCGGATTTACCTGAAACTCTCTGGAAAAGAGTGGGTTAGATAAGATGGGAGTGTTTTTCGGCATTTTGTTTTTATGAAGAAGGAATAAAACTATTCATCATCATCATCATCATCATCAACCTATATCAGTCCACTGCTGGACGTAGGTCTCTCCCAAGACGCGCCACTGAGCCCGGTCTTCGGCTCTTCTCATCCATTGTTTGCCAGCTACATGTCTCAGATCGTCGCCCCATCTAGCCGGAGGGCGTCCTACACTACGCTTGCCTAAACGCGGTCGGTCTCCACTCAAGTATTCGTTTGCTCCAACGATTGTCGGTTCTACGGCAAACATGGCCGGCCCACTGCCACTTCAGCTTACTAATCCTCTGAGCTATGTCGACCACCTTAGTTCTTTGTCGGATAACCTCATTTCGGATTTCATCCTTTAAAGAAACTCCGAGCATAGCTCTCTCCATAGCTCGCTGAGCGACTTTCAGCTTGTGGACCGACCCTACTGTCAGTGTCCACGTTTCGGCAGCATAGGTCATAACAGGTCATAAAACTATTGCTGCGTATGTTTTCTTTTGTTTTAATATTTTTGAGAAGACTTCTAAAGGCTGTTGCGTGTGGGCATGTGTAGTCGAAGCCAGAGGCGACAGTACCGCGAAAAACTATCTTGGTATTATGGGCCCATTGTACTATTTTATGCAACTGGGCAGAGTAAAGTAACGTAATAGGTATAAGCATAGGCATCCTATTCATGCATACTTAGAGTCCTTTCCATGAAAGAAGTCCCGCAGACGCGTCGCTGTAGTCGACCTTAAGTATTATTTCTCGGGCAGCACTTTTAACAACTTTAGGCATTGAAAACGAGACTTTGATCACAGAAACCAAATAAAAACGCACTAGCATCCGAACACAATAACAGCACCTGACAACTAATTTAAAATTTAGTTCC
Source organism: Eulithis testata (assembly GCA_947507515.1). Lineage (NCBI taxonomy): Eukaryota > Metazoa > Arthropoda > Insecta > Lepidoptera > Geometridae > Eulithis > Eulithis testata. Next base: position 9,649,527 of record OX382202.1, on the reverse strand, counting down.
GGAAATTGCCGCGGGACTTCTTTCATGAAAAGGACTCACGAAAGTTTAGAAGCTTGTATTTTTAAATGAATACTTTTCTTACGGTTTGGGCTGTATACAGACATAGATTATGACGAGATAAATTGATATAATCCTTAGTTTTGGTTGGTCAACGTCAAACAGTGGAGTGGTTACCCTTCCACGTTTGTATAGTCCTTTTCATTTTCAGTTTTCAATGCCTAAAGTTGTTAAAAGTGCTGCCCGAGAAATAATACTTAAGGTCGACTACAGCGCCCCGTCTGCGGGACTTCTTTCATGAAAAGGACTCTAGTTACATGTTTTTCTGTTTTTTTTTTTTCAGATATCTGTAATAGTCATGCAGCCTCAAAAATTTAAAACATTTCAAAACTTTTTCCTTATCTAGGTCTACTTAGGTATAAAAACATTCAAAATTATCTGTCTATATCATAAAATTTTCATCATAAATTAGAGTACCTTTTCTAGTATCGCTTTGATTATTTTGGTAGTACCTAAGTATATTTTTCTATGTTAAGTAAGAGCCTCAGTAGCGATATTGTACTATAATTAGTAAAAACAATAAAAAAAATGGTCTTTATTACCTGATTCACATATCACAAAAGGCACAAACATTAACAAGCCCGCATACACGCTCTCTAAACTAGTCAACTTTCGGCACACGCAGATAAGAAACGATATCGTCCTGTTTCTTGCGACATTTTCAAACAAATTCATTTTTTTTTTGCACTCCATCACTGACACATAATTTCGTAATTCGTAGCACTACAAAAATGTATCACTCTTTCTCAGATCACCAAAATATTCTGAGCACTCGTCTAGGTCTTCAAATCAATAATAGTTTTTAACTTTTATCTTCTGCATTGTGATTTTTTTTGGAAGGAAAAAGGTTCACTTATTAAAAAAAAATCAAGTTCAAAAAAGTAATCGTATCTTTTTTCGTATTCCCCGCCACAAAAAGCGCGGGAAGGCGAGCGTGGAGCATGCGCAGTTTGCGAACAATGATCCGAGTTTTTTGAATGGCGAATCCCCACTAATACAGCCTCCGACATGCCTTTGATTGAAATCGTCGCGAGCGAGATTTACGAGCACATTTTATTTTTCCATCATCATGATTCAATACTGTTTTATTTGAGTTGTATTATTTGTAATAGTAAATTCTATACTCTATTACTTAGCATCTATCTGATCTATCTATCTATACTATTATAAAAATTTAAAAAAGCCAAAAACTAAAATTAATTATAGGAAAAAATAAATATGCAGATCTACTAAATAAACAATTCTGATTCCGAAAATCGAGTTTGTCTGTTTGTTTGTTCGCGCATCACGCCTAAACTACTGGACCAATTTCAATAAAACTTGTACCATTCAGAAGCCCTTTTTCCGGATTGAAACATAGGCTATATTTTATTGAAATGAAAGACGTGGGTTCTTAGATACAGCTTGACGAAAAGTCGCCTTTGGCACGAGGTTCATCGTATGCTGGTTGACAGATATTTTGGTGGATAGTTTCGCACGCGTACGAAGTCGCGGGTATCAGCTAGTTAAAAAATATCTCTAAATCGGCATCAAACTAAATAAATGTCAAAGTTTAGATGTATACCTATATGGATGTCTAGATGCTAGGATGTTTGTATTTCAATTGTGCTGCAACTGCTAGTACGATTTAGATGATACCTACTTGGAATATACATAGTTCGTAACCTGGATTAACACATAGGCTTCGTTTTATCCCGGAAAATCAACAGGATCAAACGGGACGCGGACGAAGTTGCGGGCGAAAGCTAGTTTATTGTAAAGATAAGTACCTAAGGAAACGAATTATCTACCAACTGTACTTTTGTTTAGTTAAGCACTGAAAACTGGTCTTAAGCCTGCAAATCCAAGTTTGACGGGTTATAGCCGATTCGTGCTTTCTATTATAATGCTAATTTCAAATTTTCTTCCCGTTTCGTTCCTTAAGTAGTACTGTTGTGTTATTCTGTGGCACAACGCAGGTCAGTACAGTCGAAATAAAAAGCCATTTGTGAAGATATAGTACATAGTGCTTTATACTACACCTACGAGGAAAATAAAAAACTGAAACTGAATCCTCAAACAACACACAAATTGAAAAGGGCGCCAATGGCGTCTGCAATTTTCACATGTTCTTTTTTCAAATTGTTTATCCGGCCGCCGCAGGGTCGCACTGCCAGCCCGACACCATCCAACACACAGCTAGTGGCCAGTGTCATTTTGCGAACTTGGAGATAAAAACTCACTGTAAAAACTTTTTGGCTTTTGATATTTAGGTTACCGGCGCATAGTCTTACCCAAAATTAAAAAAGAAAAACCACGTAAGAAATGGATTTTCATACACTTTTCTCTCCCGCTCAGATGCGTTTTCTCCCCGCATATTTGTTCGATATGCAATGACGTACTTTCTACCGTAAATTTGATAAAGTATCAAGGTACTTTCCAAGCAGGTGTAGTATAAAAAATGTTTCTAATTCTAATAATGAATCAACCGTCGTATGTTGTTGACATCATAAAGTAGGTTCCCTCCGGTAAGTACCTAAGTACCGTGTATCTGTTGTTGAATCTATGGTACTTTAACTGAAGGAACACGTATGATTAGGACCATTTATTAAATTTATTGTTTATTCTTTCCTGTGTTGGATTTCCTATTAATAAAAACAGATTAAATATGCAGAACATGTTTTAAAATACACAAAATGATTGTTCGAGAATTGTTCGAGGGTTTGCCTTGTTGTGTCTTCCTAGGAAGTCTTCCTGTCGTCCTAGGTAAAGAAAAGTAGGTAGGTAAGGAGGTATGTGGCGATAGTTGAGAGATGGTATTTTATTAAGAAAATATGTTAAAAAAAATATTTTATTGGAATGCTTTTTATCTCTAAATATTATACACTTTATAAAACTCTTTTGAAGCTGACTGAGAATCAACGCACAGCCTAAATTATAAGTCCTAGAAGTATGAAATTTGGAGAGTAGTATCCTTATCTAGTGTAGGGGTGCACTAAGAAAAGAATTTTGAAAAGTCGCACCCTAAAGGGTCTACAAATAGGATCAAAGATGCGAAACCAAATAATGCGAATGTTGCTACCACGCGAGCAAAGCCGCGGGCGACAGCTAGTGTGTCCATATTCGTGTCAGCCGAAAGGTTTGATGTTGAACAACTTACGTCTTCGTAACCAAATCTTTAATTTACTTTTAGCCAAATCTTGAATAAATCTACTACGTAAAAGGTCAACGTATACTATAGTTTTTATTAGTATTTGGTCCGGAACGGTTCATAAGAGAACCGGTAAATATACAACGAAGGTGCTATAGTAGGTGCCAAATAACACCGCAATACAGGTCATTCACCCACCTTCACCTCGATGTACCAAAATTCAATTTATGTATGGTAAACAAACAGTTCTACAAGATTCGAGCGATTACCGTCTTAGCGACAGGTTTGTATGGAAAGCGTCAGATTTTGCCATTCATAAATTGAATTTTGCGACATCGTGGTGAAGGTGAGTGAATGGCCTGCATTGCGGTGTTATTTGGCACCTACTATAAAGTTTTATTTGGTCAATAACCTGCCGCTTGTGCTTATCCAAGCTTAAAAAAATATTTGTCTGTTATTTACGTTTAATCTTGAATATTAAATTCATTCATAATCAAATCTGCTTTATAAAAACCTGAATTGTTCTGAAAGTAAAATAAGTAGGTAGTACCTCTCACCTATCTGCAAATTGTTAATGCTTTAACATTATTATTTTTAAAACCTCATTACGGAAAATCGTTTACCGCTGTTTTAATGGAAGAAAATATTCAATTACATCAGAAATTAATGTCCAAAACTGAACGCGAGGAAATATCGATTTTTAATCATGGTTAGAAAATAATCCGCTGTAAGTACAGAACATTTTTATGAGTAAGAATTAAAAGGTATGTAGCTACCTATGTTACCTTATTTTATTGATAAAAAACTTACCAAAATGTAACCCCATCTTACACTATAGACCATAGACTCTGTTGGTAAAAATTACGTTTCAAAGATATTGCGAAAAATTTAGGTGAAGTCAGATAACTAAGGAGATCGGATATAACTCCGATCTCCTCATCATAAGACGATGATGATGGTATGGTATTGGAATAAAAATTGTGTATCCAAAATGTTCGATTAGTCAGTCTAACAATTTGGAATATTTTTGTCCAAACAGTTCGATAATCGAACTACTAGTAGGACTAGATGGGATAAACCTTAGTTTACTTATGTCTTTGGCAGCTCTGCTACAAGGCTCTATTTTTTTTTTCTCTTTTTCGCTCCTCGGAGCAGGCTATAGTTTTAAAACCATACCATACTTACGTTATGTATTTTTCCTCAATAAGTTCGTTTGTTTATGTGTTTGTCTTGCGTCTACTAGGCTCTAGCTAGATTCAGTTTTTATTTTATTTTAGTAAGTACAGAATAGACTTGGTACTTGGTTTTAGTTAGCTCTACGCAAAGAACACAAAAAGTGTTCTCTGGCTCTACGCTACGTCACAGAATAGTAGGTACTTGCTCACTACGTTTTAGAACTTAGGATAAAGTTGCAAAACGTAGGTACTAACTTCTTTTTTTTGTTTTTTTTTTTCAGAAAATGCACCAAAAAGTAGTTTTTATTCTAGCTACTATAATTCTAGAGTGTTCTAGCCATATCACAGCAAACCCTGCACCGCCTGCGAATGGAAAAAAGGGGCAAAATGGGCTACCCATCCCCTGTGACAGTTTCAAATTAGCACCCCCTGTACCAGCACCGCTTATGTATACCTACCCCGTGTATTACCCCACATTCTACTACCCCCTAATTAATTATGCTTGGCCATTTTATATTGTTGGCTAGTATAAAATGGCCAAGCATATATTTTATAAATTAGATAATTTATTTAAAATCTGAAGAAAAGATTTCAACGCGTGTCTGATTTTGTTTATATTTATTTAGTAAAACTTATGTAAACTTATAGGATGTAAACTTATGTAGGTGTTTGAATTGTAATTCAGCTGCGATAAGATTAAAAAAAACCATTTTCTTTTTAAAACATTGTTATTTTTATGAAACAATGGAACAACTGTAAGATATATATTCGGTTTACAGCAAAAATAAAGCGACAGGCAGAGTAGTTTTTGAAGATATACTTCTAATTAAACGTTATACGAGGAATAGAAAGAGACAGTGTTTAATGCTTTAAGTGTTTAACGCTCCTGGGGAGGGGGAATAGTAAGAGACAGAGCGAGAGTGATCACATACAGAGACCCCCCACAAAACGCAAATGGCACTCGAATTATAACTTCTTCCGCCAGGAGGGACTCCACGCACTATTTTTTACAGTGTCAAGGCCCTTATTGCAATCTGCTACTGAAGTTTCGAGAAACGCCTCTACAATCAACAGAAAAAAGGTTTTTACAAAACATGAAACAAAAGACAGCTAAGTTTTGAAAAACTACATTTAAAACAATGCCGATGAGAGCTACCATCATTGTAGGTAATACCTGCGTTCTCATCATGGTAATGGTTTGTACTATAAACAGACAGACCACAGATAAAGGTCAGCGCAGACTAAGCGGAGAAGTAGAACTCTGACCACGCTATGGCTCATTCCAGAAATCCCTTGACTAAATCCCCTGCGTAGGGGATTTTTGGAACTTTTGTCCGAAAATCGCTACCACGGCGACTGGCGGCAGGGGCAAATTGGATAAAAAGTTCCAGAAATCCCATTTACACCGTTTTTTTTAAAGACAAAACAAAAAAAACCGCGGCTTAGCCAGCTCCGCATGTATTGACCTTGTCTTTCTCGTGTACAATGCTAACTAGGCGATGAGGAATGTATAGGTGTAAGGCAGGCCTACTCCTCTAAGGGAGCCACTATTCCCACCCCGTTGCTTAACAAGCTCATTTACATTGCAGCCAACTAAACAAGATAATAAAGTTTAATTTGCTGATGAATAACTTGCTTCGAATAAAAAAATATCTCAGTGTACAGTTTAAGGATCCAATTTCTAGAATCGAAGTAAAAATTATTGCAAACACATTTGACAACATATTTGAGTGAAACCTGCGGCGTTTACCTTGAATAAATAAACACACAATTCGTCCAAAGGGGTTTACACACCGGCCGCTAACAGCGACATCGCTCTAAAATATTGGTGTCGGTGCCGAAACATCGTAAGCGTAGAGTACAAGCTCTCTGCCGATATCGTGTAAGTGCCGTCTTATTCGTATCGGTGACTGGAGTTACCTCTCTTTAGGATTTCATTGACAGCAACTTTGATAATGCGATGTAAGCTTAAAATAGTGAACACCATCCCCCAAATTATGTTTCCAGATTTATCTTGGATCTAACAAAAACCGCCAATAACCGCGTCTGTTTTGGACTTAACCCCTGTCAATAAGTTGTCAGATTTATATGTTACAATAAATCTGACAACTTATTGACAGGGAACTAAGTCCAAAACACACGTGGTTTTTGGCGGTTTTTGTTAGATCCAAGATAAATCTGATAACGTGGTAAGGCCGTAAATGTTTTGTCTCTTTCGATCGAATTTTATTCTGCTTGTCAATGCAAAAGACAAAACACGGTGCAACTATTCCAAGCTTACTATAACAACCGAGTTTGTTTAGCCATTGCACTAATAGAAAGGCTGAAACAAAATCGCCTGATGCTTTAATTTCCGCAATGACTGATAGACTTGCAATGTGAGATTTGCAAAGGCCATGTTTTGTAAAAGTGCGGATAGACAAACAACGAAATCTTATTAAACCTAATAGGTTACATGATGGGAAACAAAAACTCTAAAAGTAGTTTTTAATAGCTACTTATTTATGTAAAGTCTACAGTGCTAAATAATTTGATAATCTCCTATTTTGGTTGTGCTAAGTTTGTACAAATTACGATCAAATTTTTTGGCCTCCATTGCTATTGGTTTTCGCGGTAAGAAGGCCTGTTGCACTTTCACCTTTTAGTACCTGAACCTAGACTAAAACTATTTAAGTACCTAGTTATTAGTTAAGTTAAGCACTGTTCTGCGCGGTCACTATTTGGATGGGTGACCGTTAGTGGCATTTACATCTGAGGGCACGTTAAACTGTCGGTCCCGGCTCTGCTATAGCAGTTGTTAAGCCATGAGGCTTAAAAACTCCGTCACCAGAGTTGGCCACTAACTCACACGAGCTAGCTAGCTAGTACCTAGTTATTATGTTCATTTAATAAACAAAATTTTAAATTATAATTTTATGAGAAATTATGGTAATTCAGTAGTGAAATTTTCTTTGGTCATTAAGAACTTACATAACAACAGCTCACAAGCGTTACTTAGCAGCACTGCAGGAACATGATGAAAATATTACAGGTAACCTGGCCAATTTTTTTAACTAGGTACACTAATTATAGGTACAGGTACCCTAGAGCTGGGTTTCTCAAACTTATGGCCTCACGTACCCCTGTTAAAGTTACCAGACTACTTACATCGAATCCCTAACCACTCTTTCCGCCTCCGTAAAGAGAATAAGACAGTGTAGGTCTATACAAGAAAATACTACTTATTACTTCTTTTCGCAAATTAAGTAAATCTTTTGTCAGCCATTCAACCGCTATGGTGTAAATCTTGTAAATATTTTCTCCATCATCCTACCCGTTCCAGTGGCCAAGGACAACAGTAACTAACAAAAAAAAAGAAAAAAAAAAGGAAAGGGTCTCCGGCCAATCTGACGAATAAATTCTTTTCTTGCTTTTCATTTCCTCATTTTTCAGATCCTATTTTTCGTCTCATGCCTCACCCTAGCCAGCTGTCTCCGTGATCCAAGCATATTTCTAAAAGCGATGAGATACTTCCCCGGCGACGATGTTCGTTCCCCCGAAGCCAAACCGATGAGATACTTTCCCGGCGACGACGTTCGTTCCCCCGAAGCCAAACCGATGAGATACTTCCCCGGCGACGTCCGTTCCCCCGGACAGACCAGGAACTCAGAACTTCAAGTACCGAACGAAAAGATTTGCGCAGAAATGCAACTCCTCCAATCAGAACGCCTCGTCTTGCCATGGTGGTACAACTACTGCGCCAGCATGTATGAGAACCAAGACAGGAATTATCAAGACTGGATGTATGAAAATATGGGGGTGTATAAAAGTGTGCTAAACCAGATTGACGCGTACAAGAGGAGGAAGGAGCGACAAAATCATAATATGATTTAGGTGCAATTTTATCCACGTCAAACCCCAGAGTATAGGTAAAAACTAATCAAATTAATGTCAGTTTTCGTCTGGAGTCACGGTAGATGTGGATAAGGGCATGTAATTTAAGAAGAAGACAAAAAAAGAATGCATTAAAATTCTACCAACACAGTTCTGTATTTATTTTACCTACTTATATTAATAGTTACATTTCTGCACCTATGGGTGTTTCATTTAATTTTACATTCATCATCATCATCATCATCACCCACAGCCCGGCTTTACCCACTGCTGGGCATAGGCCTCCCCAAGTTAGTGCCATCCACTGCGGTCCTGTAAACATTTTACATCATCATTGGAAAAATACGTCTTATTTAATTCTTTACGCAACATTTTCAATAAAATTGTAGCCACCACAAAAGCGTAAATCCATGAAAATACAAAAGTACAATCATTGACAAAGTGGCTAGTCAAATATCAACGAACTTGAATGCTTATTTAGTACAATTATTAAGAAGTAAAGTGGCATGCAGAAGCTAGCTACGCATTACATCGATGAAATAATTATGAATCAGGTACGCGGTGAAATAAAATACTGTAAGTAATGAACACTCTTGACTGGATTATCTTGTTTATACATATAGATAAGAAGGATTTATTTAGTACTTTCATTAAACTATGTTATCAGCTTTGTTGTCATATTGAGAATAAAAACTAGTTTTACGAAACCACACATAAAGACATAAACAGAAAAAAAAACCTGTGCGTGTAGTCCTACGCGCGGGAGAAGTTATACTTCGAGTGCCACGCATTCACTCTCGCTCTGTGTTTAATGTGAAATTAATTTAGTATTTTTATTTTTATGTACTTATCCAATAAGCAGTACTAAATTTTCACTTCAAAATAAAAAGTAAAAAGTTGCATGAACACTGCCATCTATTTATATTTTGATTGTAACGTATTATAGTTTCCTTCTATTTCCCCGCTGTCAGTTGGAAGTCGTTCTCTTCAAAAACATGGGCGGTCAAATGCTGAATTGCTAAACACGGCCATCTATTTTGATTGTAGCATTTGTAGCGTATTAGCCTCTGTCTCTTTCTATTCGGAGGGAATAGAAAGAGACAGAGACTATGTCATCCCGTAACGCAACGTTGTTGGAAGTCGCATTAGAAGTTTAACTTCAAAAATAAAAAAAAGTCAACACTTTGTGCATGACTGTACAGTTGAACTTGTGTGTCACAATTCGCACCTCATTTTAATGGATTATTTTGATAAAAATAGGATGGAATTGAATAAGAAATTCCTGATTTGGATGAAGCTATTTGCAAATAGCCTTCTCTGTGACCATAAACGGCTGGTTTTTAGAATCTAACGGCAATGTTAGTGACTGTACCTAATACCTACAACATACAACATTGATGATGTTGATGACGTTTCGGAGAAAATATTTTGGGTTAAATTCTCCCAATTGTCACTTTTTAATATTTTTGTTACTGACGTTTCGGACAAAATCAAATGGAAGCTGTTGAGTACAGTCAAGTAAACAATTTTTAAGCAAAATATGATTTAGCTATTTAAATTGCTTTGCGAGCGTGTGGTGACATTATGGTGGTTCGATTTTCATACTAATTTATTTTACCAATTTGGGGGAAATTATATTATTATACCTAACAAGCAATTTTTATTTCTTTCTTGAATTGACAAAAATCACTAGACATCATTAGGTACATTATGTACCTACCTACCTAAAGGGGAGTTATTCTAGTTTCGGACTACTCGTCTACTTTCTGTTTTATTAATATTTCTATTACGGTTTCGCCCCAAAATTTGAATCAATACAAACATGAAGATACTGTCCGTACAGCGACAAAAATGCCCTTATTTAAAATAAGTTCAAATGGCACCACACTGGAACCTCAGCATTTAAGTGCCTATATTTTTTTTAGGTTCCGTACATAGATATAATCATAAGTACCTAGTAGGTAAGTAAAAAGTAAAAATCTTTAAAATATAAAACCGCTTTTTCAGCACCCTATAATCGGCGTAATAAGTGCGTCAATAATTTCAAGCCACATTCCAACCGACGACGCGACGACGCTACCACGAACAAGTTGAAACTAGGTGGCGCTAGTCGAAAGGTGTCCTATAATGCTGTCAGTCAAGGCCAAGCAAATTAAATGTCCATTCAGTATTGTCAGTCGAACAAATGAAACTAGCAAAATGCATTTACATATTTTTAAATTGAAACTTTTAAATAAAGTGAACCTGTGCTTAAAAATACACAGCCTTGTCGAATCAGCTCCATTTATCGAGCCTTTTGGAACTATTAATAAGTATTATTTCAGAAACGTAGTTCTTATAGTACCTACAAGCTTTGCTTAGTTTGGGACTAGAGGGCATCAGGTGGAAAATACAATTTTGATTTATTTTTTAACCTTTCTGCTCTTTCGTTGAAAAACCCTCATGCGTTCCACATCGCCTCACGCTGATATTGTCGAACGCGTCAGTTTGTCCGAAGCTTTAGGCATTCGTAAAGGTTGTGTTTATCAAAGTGTACAACAAAAAAGAAATGTTTGTAAAACATTCCTAGTTTGGCTTCCTTTAGCCGTTTTGACTTTGATAAAGAAGGTACTGTTCGCTATGAGAAATTATGGACTTACTTCGAATTGTAAGTACTTTTCAGTCCAAATATTTTCAAGGTTATAGTTCAACGACGCTGTTTCTAGATATTTTTTTATGATTTACATTTGATGCGTATTAATGTGATGTGAACGAAAGAGCCAAGGCGTTTAGGTATTGTCTGCCGAGAGTCAAGTATTTAAGCGACTGTCAAAGTAGGTTTTTTTTTATTTGTTTATTCTAAATGTTGCATATTCTGTGGTGATAGCAGCTGCCATAGAAGTTTATTTTTTTATTTTTAGTATAGCTATTTGGCTGCCATATTGTTGGTACCTACCATGCGTAAGCTTCAGATATTTCATACGAAGCGTTCGTGGCGTAGCTTACTTAGTCAATCTTAACCGATTGTCTATGTTAAACGACGTTCTGCGCGGTCACTATTTGGATGGGCGACCGCTAGTGACATTTACATCTGAGCGCTTCCGCGCTTCGGAGGGCACGTTAAACAGTCGGTCCCGGCTCTAGCAGTCGTTCAGCCACATCGAAGGCCTTAGGGCGGCCTAAAAACTCCGTCAACAGAGCTGGCCACAAACTCATACGAGCTTGCTTGCTACCTGCTACGCAAGTGATGCCGTTAAATATTCAGTTACTCTAAATAATTATTCCGCAATTATTTGCAATGAGTAATATATTTTAAATTTTCCCCCGCTTTTAACCTAATACCTTTTTTCTATTTGATTATCGTTTAATGAATTAGCGGTTCACCACCTCAATTGGTAGGTACATAATCCTTTGACTCTATTGATGGATACCTACGAAAATGCCATCAAATTATACAGACTAATCTTATTGCGTAGGTACTTAGCAAAATGATGATGGACGTAGGGTTACAACATTTACGTAGGTAAATATTTCTCTAACCAAGAAAGTGAATACAATTTTTTTGTCTGAGGGTAATTTCCTTAAATATCAGTCGCCTTGGTCTCGCGATCGCAACGCACAACGCTGCAGTATGCAGCATGCAGCGCCGGACACATAATTGTATGGAAAACGTCTAGTATAGTCTTTTGTTACGTCACAGTCAGCGTCAGCGGCGAGGAGCAAACGCGGTACTCTGCGTTGTGTGCCGTAGCGTTGACCAAGGCTTTAGCCATCACTTATATTTTCTTCCAGGTACTCATAACAATTCAAATAACAAATACCCTCACAAAAAGGTACGCCTCCTCCTCCGACGAGAGTATAGAAAACCTGCTCTACTACAAGGACTGTCAGCGTAAAGCGAAGCCTAAGGAATCCAAGCCAGTACCAATGCCGTTACGAGCACCAGAACCAGCTCCACCAAGACCTTTTGAATGTCCCTTCCCAAAGATGTGCTGCTCTATGACGTGTAATAATGAGTGTAGCAGCGGCCCCCCGTCGATACTCGGAAGGCAGATGGACAATCCGATGGGCTTTAACCAGCCTCAGTCTCCTCCACATCAGCCACAACTGCCAATACAGCCGATGATGCAAAGAGAGCATAAGAAGAAGGTCAAACCTTCTTTTCTGCCTCACATAGGTAAGCATTGTTTTGTTTGAATACTGGTGGGCCAATCAGTGAGTTCCTAAAAATGTAAGTTTGGTGGGCTAGGCGTGGTCGTAGTACCGGTGACTCTACTTTCGAAACATAGGTTTTTTTTTCTATTTAAAAAATATTTGTGTTGGTAACACTGCTCTCGAAAGCTTCGTCAGTGAACCGTAGCTTTTACATTTCATTAAATTAGATAAATCTGAGTAATGAAATACTTTTTTCATCTAAAGGTGCCAGAAGAGACTTTGGATTCACAAAGGAAAAAATAAAGAGTCTCATAGCAAAAGATGAGGATATAAGAAAAATCCTCAAAGACTTGGTGAGGGTCACGATGCAGAAGGTGGACCTGGTGGCGATGATCAATACAAAAAGAGCCGCTGATGATGATAAGAAAAAGTTGAAGATTAATAGTAGTTCTGATCAGGATTTAGAAATGGAATAAGACGCTGAAATAAAGATTGTTTTAAATTTTGCTTTTATTATCGCAAATAAAACCAGAAGTAAGCGTGACAGACAGAGAGAGAGAGAGAGAGAGAGAGAGAGAGAGAGAGAGAGAGAGAAAGAGAGAGAGAGAGATATTTTAGAGAAATGAAACTAAACGAAACGAAATGAAATGAAAATGAAATGATTATCTACGCCAGTGGGCCCTTACCTACTGTCTTAAAATCTGCCCTGTATTTACTATACTTATCTATGTATATACGTACTAATATTCTGTACAGTTACGTACTGATGCAATTCAAATTCATTCGTCCGTAATCCCTGTGCGTAAAACTTGATAATCTCATCACACAGCACGTGCAAAGACAAAATTGCGAGTTGCAGAACTTTTTGTTAACAATTATCATGCATTATCCAGAGTCCTGGATCCCGCTGGACGTATGCAAAGTGGCCAAATGAATATTTGCATAAATCTGCTCCACGTTCTCGAGAGGCTGCTACACAGTGCATTGAAACAGTAGTTCGTCTGCATACATATCAACTATGGTAGATTACTGACATGAGATATTGGAGACCCTGGTAATTTTTACTTAATTCAGGACATAAGTAATGATTGAATTTAAAAAAGTGCTTTCACGTTGTAGTATAACCGTTGTGGTGTAACTAACATGAGCCCCTAGAGTTTTTATACAATTATCCCCTGCCGGCAGTCGCGGGTTACGCTAAGGGGATAATTGGACAAAAACTCTACAAATCACCTTCGCAGGGCGAACTCGCAGGGGCAAACTGGATTTAGCCAACAAACATCTTTGTCTCCAACACATTGGAAATACCTTACTATTGCTAATACTGAAAGGCGTTAGATGTAAGCCGCACAAGATTGATCGCTTTGATAAGAGAGACCTATGTTCAGCAGACGTCTTACTATGACTGAAACAATGAAAGAAATCTAGGCCTATGATGAAGGACTCTACGATGTACTACTTATATATTATCCACAAGTTGCGCTTCTATTGTCACTACTGTTCGTCATTTGAATTCGAGTTTGTCTTTTAGGTTAGGAGCCACCTAAGCTTTCGGACAAACAGGCGATATTTGGACACTAACGTAGTCTGGTTTTCTACGGCTTTCAGTTCAATGAGCAATTTCAAAGTTTCTTGAATATATTTTGAAAGTAAACTCATGTAGGGGCTCTATATTGGGTTATGTACAGGCAGCGATATAAGTCAATGTTCTGTTTTCATTTTTGTGTATCTTTGTAACTTAAAATATTAATACGTATTTTTTAATTTGATTAAGTAGGTACATCGATTTGTTTGTAGGTACTACCAGGCACTACCAGGAATAAATTAATACTTTGTATCGTAGGTACTGTGATCTTATCCTTTGAAAATTGAAATGGGATTGCCCATAGACGATTTTCTAAGAACAAACCCATAGATAAAATATAAATTTATTGCTTGTAAAATTAAGATTCGGGTTTCAAACCGGTGGCGTTGAATTCATCGAATCAATTTTAAAACAAAGCACGTTTTGATAAGATTCCAATTATATTACATTTGGATTTGTACATTGGAATTATTTTGTGAAAATATTGACGTTGGTTTTTGATAAACTTAGTTGAGATACCTCGTATATAAGTAAGTACCTAAATAAAATAACATGGATACACCTCACTATCGTCAGTACTTGCCCAAATTCAATTCAAATCATTTATTTCTCAGAAATGTCAAGATCTATATTTTTTACATTTCACATTTACGTGGTCCATCGTAGGCTGCAGCTTTACTTTCCACTAGGTATGTTGGTAGCCAAACGCCAATAAAATCGATAAAAACTTGTACCTATATTATGTACTTGAATAAAATGAAATATCCGACTCCATAAAACATTTTCAAGCAAAGATAAAAATAGTAAACAGGAAAATCAAAGTTAAAATGGAATGACGAGTGAAACATTCGTAGATGGGGATCCCATACCAGAGAAACCTTTCTTGAAATGGTAGGCTGGGTGGGTATGCGTAAAAAATCTATTTAAATTGTGTAGGTATAGTACAAAGAAGAACAAGACTTGTATTATGCAACTTTCAGAATATTATTACCATTATGAAAAGTATTAAAATCAATGCTTGCTTCAGAATAAATATACTCCAGCCAGGACAATAAGATGTATAAACAACTCAAAATTTTCAAAAATATGTCATGAATCTCAAGATGAGTTCCACGAAAAAAAATTGACACAGCAAGTTGCATTTAGAACTCTCATTTCCTACTGTCGTTGACTGTTCTGTATTTACGCTTGAGCCGTATAAGTCTTGGAATTGGTTGTTTTTCTTCATCAAGTTAATATCACAAAAATTCAAAACTTCTGACTGGTGTCTGATTTTCGCCATATCGAACTTTGATTACGTTTGCACACGCGTTTGGTTTTTACAGTGCCACAAAGGAACACATACACAGGCAGTTGGATATGCCAAAGTTATATTATGTAACAAGCTGGTTAATAAATGAAATATCTGAATATCAGGCTGATAAATACATTACCCTCTTATTGCGGAGCGGTGGGATAAAAAGGCAAACTTTTGGAAAATTTATCTGATGTGGTTTGACCTGCTTGCATTTCTAAAAGCTAACCCGCTTTTCTCGCGCTAGCAAATGTTTGATTACTTATGAAAACTTAGGTGTGTGCACATCCCAAAGGAAAATACGAGTACATTGCTACCTAAGTATAACTAAAGTTCCACCTGCAGCCTTACCTCCAAGTAATGGAGTTCAAAAGCTTTGTAATTTGGTTTTACAAAATCATTTAAAATTAAATAAGGGATTGTTACAATAGTGGCAGGTTTTATTAAGTTAAATTCTATTATTATTTTACATTTGATGATAGACGATACTCACTTGCACTCCATTCGGTTTTTTTAAGTTGAACCCAGATCTGTAATAATATGAATTATACGTTTAAACTGAACTCTGCTCAGTTTATGTAGTTAGTTGGTTAAATAAAACAACTAAAAAAAGCAGTAAAATTAAACTATAAGAATAATGAACAAAATATTTGCGTAAAATGTGTGCGCTTGCGAAATATTTAACGCTTATTACGTTTTGTTTGGGGATCGCGATACTATTGTTTTTTTTCGCTCTTTCGAGGTTCTCGGATTAAGGAAGATTTAATGAGGTGCCGGTTTGATCTTATCGCAATCTACACGTGTACGTATACTGAAATATAACAAAATTCCAGACAATTTAAAAATTATGACATTTTATAGATTTAAATCCAATTTGACCCGATGGCTTGCTGAAAAATGCTTTTATAGCATAAATGAATTTTTTAATTATAAAATATAGGTAGGTTAGGCATAAATAAGGGATATTATTGAATTTTATAATTTGACATTTCCTAAATTTTATTTTCTTTTGATTTATTGACATTTTGATTTATTCTATTTGCAATGAGAATGATTCATGTATACCTACACAACACCCATTCATACGCCTGTAAAGGCAGATTTTAGTGAAGTTATAATTAATTTAAGATCTTCACCAACCTGAAATGTATTGAATGGAATAAATGATTTGATTTGATTTAAAAACTTCAGTAGGTACCTATAATTAAAAGTTTAAAAAACTAGAGAAACCGTCTTCAATTTGACTACCTTCCAGTTCATTGGGATTATTCAGGAAAGCAAATACGCTATTTCAATTACTTGGACAACGTTTTTTTCCCTTACCTACTGAACCGATTTTGATGAAACTATGGAATCTTAAAGTACGAGTATCCTTTCAAATTAAAAGTAGGTATATTTTTAATCGGTTTGTAAAGAAAGGATTTCTGAGGTAACATAAAAAATAACTGAATTGAGTATCCTCCTTTTTTGTCGTCGGTTAATACGCTACGTATCATCAATTCGATAAAGCACGTGTTCAAAACATAATTAAACCCTCGAGTAGCTCTATTACAGCGGTAAAAACAATCAACTGATTGCATGTTCATATAGACCCAATATCTGATCATAAACACGAAGTAAGTGCGTTTACTTACAGGTAGACAGTGACAAAGCTATGTGTGTGTATATCTGTCTCCCTTGCCCGTTATTCAGTTTTGAAATCTGTGCTACGAGTGGCCGACAAGCGTTGGGCGGGCGGCCGTAGTGTTATAGATGGGATAGAGCTGACAAATAAGTTAATCTATTTTGTTAGATTTGTTTAAGATTTTATATTTTATATTACTTATATCTTTGTCTACTTGAAAAGATGTTCATAAAAGTTAAATAATTTAGAGATATTTAAAAATGGTTATGTAACCGTTGCCATTACAATTTATTTTGTCATTAAATCATGGTATCAAAAAGACATAGTTATGGTCAAAAAATGCATTTTATATTGTAAAAACGTGTAATCAATAGGGTTAACATTCCAGTTACACCTATTGATTTAAAGCCTGAATCAGAATTACCGACCTAAGTACACTCACCACAAAGCCAAAAACTTTTAGGACAAACAATGACCTAAGTACCTACTCCTAAAAGTTCCTAATTTCGCCCACGACTACTACAAACCTTACCAAACTTCCTTACGTCACGCGCACCCACGTATTTAATAACCATGGCACTGTCTCTATATTCCGAGGTCTATTCTAAGCGTTTATAAGGCAGTGCTATCGCCGCCCAAACGCATTCGAAATCCCGAACCCGAAGCCACAACCACCCCTTCGCCGTGAATTAAAAAAAAAGTTTTAGTCTTGTGATTCGGATTTGAAGCGGTAAGTGACGTTTTATTTACCTAATAAAATATACCTAACATAGCAAAAAATGACGATATAATTTTAATATTTTTGCAAAAGATTTCCAAAAACTTTTTCTTTTTCTATAAATGGTGCAGTTGTTTTATATGCACGACGTAAAAATTTTTTATGTTTTAATAAATCAACAAATAATGTTCTTTTTAGGTATAAGTGATAGTTTTTTTACTTAAATTATTTTATTGATTAATTTAGTTACTTGGTTAACTTGATTGGTAAAAATGAAAAAATGTTTTAATGATTCTATTTGTATCAAAAAGCAGGGCAAGTGCAAAATGTAATAGGTACTTGGACATTCCTCTGATTAACCCTTCAGATACTCTTAAAGAGGTTTAATGTCAAAAAAAATGTGTGTTGAAACAAATATTGTAAACAAAAATATTAATGAGCTTCCTATATGAAATGTCAATTTTACACGAAACTTTGGTTAGTAAGTACCTATCAGTGAAATTGTTTTGATAAACTTGATTTGGAGTCACGCTGTCAAACTTCTTGATAAATTACTCAAAATTAGCAATCCTATTTAGATAACGCATTAACTGGCAACACTACCTATTACGAATTACATCACATTACTTGCCAAAAGAACATAATTCCGACGCCAAAACAAAAAATAAAAAAAAAAAAAAAAAAAAAACATTATTCAGCGCCAAAACATAAATAAAAAAAAATATTGGTACTGTGTTTATTCAGCTTGATATATCAGTCCTCTAAGCGGATTTTCCTTTTCCTGTGGAAGGATCGTATTTAAAAACGAAAAAAAGGTTTAGATATATCACGAAAAATCTTTCATCCTCGGCTATATTTTTTTTTTATCCAAAGAGGTCTTTCTCTTCACGTTTTTACGGCTAAACAGATCGCGGACAGAAGTATTAAACTCATTCTGTACGGGAATAATGTACACTAGTATACGTAATAGATGTTATACTATATTGGGTGGGTTGGCTAATTAAAAAATAAACATCATTTACAACTAAGTAAGTACACCACTCTAGCTAACATTAAGTTAAAGAAATCTACAGCGCTAATTCCCCAACGGACAGTGCAATCTCTAAATATACGTAAATAATAGCACTAAGTTTTCCCAAGTTTTGATAAAACTTATGGCATAGTGTATTGTTCTGTCCGTTTTTAGTTTTTAATAATGAACTTCTTCGTGCTGCAGAAAAATTAGTCTTGAGAGTATTAAGTATTATCTTCTTATTCGTTTAAAAAATAACCTTACTTCAATTCAACCTGGAGTTGTGCATAGCGCTCAAAAATGATATCGGTCTACGACTGATGTTCCGTAGAATTATTTAGGAAGGTGCACGATATCACTAACTCAAAAATGAGACAACCTGAACCCCTCTTAATCAGTAAGTACCTCCGTAGTGTCCGACTAAAACGAGAAAAAAGTAGAGATCAAAATATACAAGGTTCTAGTACTTAATTTTTAATTTTTTTTTGCACTACCTAGGTATAGAATTGAAAATTATTTTATTTACTTTAATAAATCATTTTCACCATTAACTTCAGCTTTAAAAAGGATTAATTATAGAAGAAGAAGAGCTAAGTAATGATTACAGAAATGAGGTACCTACATACGATTGGAACAGTAAAAAAATTCAATGATAGTTCTTTTGGGCATATAACTTAGGTTACTTATTGTAACCTGTTACATTTCAGACGTAACTTTATGCATCGTTTTTCCATTCCATTTCAATCAGTTTTTCGTTTATTCTTCACAAGACGTTTTGTGGCCAATTTGCGTAAGTGCTATTGTAATCATATACAGTGATGAATATTTTTACGATACATACCATAAAAACAGATTCAACACGCATAACAGTGTATTTTAAGGTGTGGAATGAGAAATGTTTGAAATTGTTACACATTTTTCTACTGCCAATGTTTTTGTAAGCCGGCAAATAAGCATGCGGCCCGCCTTTCTATTGGCAATACGGCTAGCATCGTCATTAAATTTTTAGCGACATTTCAACAGATTAAAATAAACTAAAATGAATGGGGTTTCGCTTGTAATAAGTAGCTTTCAGTACCATCATACCAAGCATCACTCTTTATCATCACCATCAGATTCGTTTATCGTGATTCTATAGCTCCTTTTTCACTGGTTCTTATCGCGCATATCACAGTGATGTGCGCAAGAGTATGCAGAAAACGCCTGCGGAATGGAAACACGAACCCCCAAATTATGTTTCCAGATTTACCTTGGATCTAACAAAAACCGCCAAAAACCGCGTGTGTTTTGGACTTAACCCCTGTCAATAAGTTGTCAGATTTATATGTTACAATAAATATGACAACTTATTGACAGGAAAGTAAGTCCAAAACCATCGTGGTTTTTGGCGGTTTCTGTTAGATCCAAGATAAATCTGATAACGTAGTAAGGCCGATAGTTTTTTTCTAACGTAACTTACTTTATACTGAAGTAAAAACTTTTCTAGGCATTTTACGTTAACAATGAACTATTGGTTTTGGTGACAAAGCCATATCATGGAAACTATTCATCCTGGACTTCTCGTTCTAAAAACTAAATGAAAAGTGTGATCAAGATGTATACGTATTTGAAGACAAGAAATTATCATTTCCATCCATCACAATGACACACACCCAGTTTTATTTTAACAATACGATTGTTTTAAAAAACATTGGTTTAACAGTTACTGGCTATGGTTTCAAAAGATACAAGAACTTCTGTAACTCAGTTGCAGCTTTTGGGCTTAAAGTTTGTTGGAACTTTGAAACGTTCGGTGCAACTGCTTACTACCAGTACTTTGCTAAGTTGATTTGTAAATGTAGCAGCATTGACTTAGCATTTAAGCCTCTGTGGGATATCTTACCTTCTTTAAACGAAAACTCTCTGTTAATCTTTGGCATTTCTGTCACTCAATATTTTATAGGATGCGAGGGATAGCCTGAGGCACGTCCTTTTGACCTCGGGTTAAAATACCCATGCGTCAAAACTTTCAAACGTTTTAGCATTAAAATTGATCATAAATGATTTACCGTAGTTACTCTTGGTCAATCTTGAGGTTGACCCTTGCTAGAAGTTTTGACCATTAGTTTAAGTATAAGGGTTTAATGTTTGTTGATTTAATATTGACAGAAATTCTAAAAACTTAGTAGTGTGACGACCTTTGTTGCGTAGCGGAAAAATTGTCAATGTGGGTTCAGATGAATGGGTTCAGTTTATAGTTTTCCTGATGAATCCAGGGAATGTTTGAACCCTCTTGCCTCCTGGATTCACAAGCAGAGTAATAAATACTTAAATTCGTAATATTCTTTCGCTCATAATTTTTTTCATTACCACAGAAGGTTCAAGACCGAAACACAATTGAACGATAATTACCTTATCGTAAAATATTATCATTATTTCCTGAAACCTGATTTTTATTTGCTTGTTTCAGATCAAAATGGCGCAGACCATAATGGCAGTAACCATAGCAGTCGTACTAGTGATGTGCCACGGCGTCAGCGCAAAACGTAAGTCATTTACCCTTAAAATAAACGAAGTGAAGGCTACTACATAGGGCATAATCAAGCGCTGCGCTTTTAGCGGACTCTGTTCATGAATTCGGGAGTTTGAAAATAACCCAACGATTGTCTTCGAGTATTGAGTTTTTTTTTCGTGTTAGAGTCTCATTATATGTTTTTTTTAATCCTTCTTTCCTTGCGATCTGCCCGTCTGGCATTTAGCGAGGGTTTTGTTGATTCTGCAACTCCAGGTAGGTATGGTCTGTGCCAAGTGGCTAGGTATTGTAGCTATCTATGTAAACTAGTTAGTTTCCGTTCGCGGTAGTTATTCAGTAATAAAATACTGGTTTGGTTTTTTAGGCGATTGATAAATAATTGCGGTTCTGACAAAAAATCTTTTCACTTCTATTTTTTTTACATTGGCTAGAAATTAACACTTCTCTAGATATTATGCAAGCACAATTTTATTGAAATTTGACATACGAGTATGTTATCAGAGTTAGGAGGGACGCCAAACGGCCAAATGCAGCAAGAAACATGTGATTCCTGATCGCAACATAAGACGCGATATCACGTTTTCCCCATAATATGTTTCAACACTCACTCTGTTACGAGGCAGTCCAAGAAATAAAATCTAAACACTTTTTGAAGTTATACTTCTAATGCGACTTCCAACAGCGTTAAACGTTAAACGAAGGAGGAATAGAAAGAGACAGCGTTTAACGCGTTAAACGTTTAACGCTCCTGGGGAGGGAGAATAGAAAGTGACAGAGCGAGAGTGATCACATACGGAAACCCTCACAAAACGCAAATGGCACTGGAAGTATAACTTCTTCCGCGCGGAGGGACTCCACGCACTATTTTTTTTCCATGTTCAACTTCAACTTCAGTCTACGGCTTTTGTAACTTGTTGTCACTATTCTGCCAGTGTTTGTTTACTCTAGTGTCATAAACAAGATGAAGGTAAGGAAAAATAAGAATATAGCTAGCATAATTTTGAAAGAATCGAGTTTTTCCATGTTAAACATGGAACATGTTTGTTTCTCGCTTCATATTACTAAAATCCCTCTTCTACACCAAAACAATCGAAAATCTCAGAATAAATAAAACAAAAGCCGGTTGTCTAAAGTGCCTGTAGTAGGCAAAACTTTTCTATTCAATTTGTGTAAAACCTTCCTCGAAACGTACGTATGGCAACTACTACACTACCACATTTCCTTACGAATCACCAATCCTTTTGCTTCCTTACAACCTTTCCGTTATTTGTATTTTTTTACTGAATATTTTGTCAAAAAATATCGGTGCTGGCTCGATGTAGTTATCGATTTTGTGTAATTATCGAGACGAATGTAACAAAGCGGATACTGGCAATAAGTGATCGGATAAAAAATTTACAGTATCTGCTCGTACTTTTTGAAAATCTGTTGAGTATTGCTTTTTAGATGCTTCCAACAAAACATACCTCTAACGAGTAACGAGCTTCCGAAAAAGATATCCGATAAATATATTGTAACTGAAAAAAATACAGAAACAAACCGACGAATCATAAAAGTAATGCTACAACCATGTTTTTTTTTTCAGAACACAATACTTTAGATTAGTCTATTAGACCCTTGCCGCTTCACTGAAGATTACCTTATCTTACCCAAAAAAACCTAAGCGCATTCATACTTAACCCATAAAAGGTCTGTGTATTTAATCGGAACCGAATCACCTATATTTTTAATGAAAATAATACAATGGTGTGGGCTGGCAGCGATGAGCATTGACCATGTGAAAGGTTTCTATAAATTACGATCTTCTTATATTTTTAAACAACTTCAAAAGAGGAGGAGGTTCTCAATTCGGTTGTTTTTTTAAATATTTGGTACCTCAGAACTCCGTCATTTGAGAACCGATTTAAAAAAATCTTTTTTTATCTGACAGGGTATGCTTCCATATTAGGCTGAAATACTCAAAAGTCATTTAAATTTGAGCACCACTTAAAGTTGCTCTTCCTCTGTTTGACATTACTCATTTTTAAGAGATGGCAATAATTTAAGCGGGACTTAAATTGAGTGGGGTTTGAGTAGCGTTTGAGTATTCGCCCATAAGTCTCATAAAAAAATCATCAAAATCAGTTCAGTAGTTTGGCAGTTAAATAAGAATAACTCGAAAAAACACGTCATTCACTTACACGACACTGCGTATTTTCTTTCATGTGACGTTTCTGAGGTGCTTACGATCAATAGAATAGTCCCAATGAACTGCTATCATCATCATCATCAATTTATGATGAATGCGTATCAAATTGAAGTCGGTTTACTTATAAATTATTTGAGCTTTTGGGTTGACAAAACTAGGTACGTACCCACAATAGAGTAACATTATCAGTATTCTATCTAGTTCCCATAGTGCAAGTTTTGCTTAGTATTATTCTAGTTCCTAGTGACTAGAAGGCGTGGTGTGAAATCTTCAAGGATATTTATTTATTTATAGAAGATATCATTCACTCATGCCTTGTAGAAGAAATTATTTCTTGCCTGTTCCTCTACTCTATAGGCTTTGGTCGCGAGGACCTTGACACCTAGACTAGAATCCTGTAGAAAGTTAGATGTCTGTAAGAAATAGATAATAAAAACTAGATAAATTAAAGTTATCTATATTGAAAATATATTATGGTGTAGGTACTCGTTCATGTTGTACTTACTTACCATCGCTATAATAATTACTTACGGTCCACCATCATACGGTCGCCGTTTTATGAGAAGTATAAGCTTTATGTAACCAAAATTTATAGCTCCAGGGTAGGTCCTAAGCAAATGTGAAAACTTTCAAGAAATTTATTTAGGCAGGTAGGTTACGGTTACAAATAAAACATCCGCACAGATTTTGTTATTCTTGTGTGTTTGTTTGATAATTAATTACAACACTATGGGCCTTTGTACACTGGTCGATACCGGGAGCTACATCTACTCAAGCTATACCGACACGTTAATTTCTCAAATAAAACGGTGTCGAACGAAACAGTTGAAAGTGTCAGTAAGTATTCAATGTATGAGATTAGCTCTCTGCTGTGTGAAACCAACATAATACACCTTGAAGGTTTTTTTTATTTTAGTGCTTTGGCTAATATTAATTGTTAGTTTGTTGGTCAGATTTACTGGTTATTTTACGGAAATTCACTGGGGAATATAGGGTATCTACTTGAATATTTTTAAGTGAAAAAATGAGTTACGTTGTGTTGGTGAGTATAATAAATGTAACAAGATTAATAAAGTTTTGTGAGAGTAAATAAAAACAGGAAATGAACTCAAACACAAAATTACAAAAAAAAAATGTAAGATGGCAACACAGGCTCAAGGGTGATAAAAGTTTAAAAAGGGAAATATATTGTCTATCCTTAAATTGGCAAAGTTTGCATATCTCGCCCTCTAGGGATTTAATAAATTAAATATATATTTTTATTACTTATTTACCTATTTATTACAAACAAGATATAAGTAAGTTGGTTTTAGAAATATGTTGCTAATTAAAAATGATAACAAAATAGGAAACATTCAATATTTTTTTTAATATAAAATACATCGTATTTAAAAAAAGTCTTTGATTGTATTGTAAACAATTGCAAAAGGTGTAACTGTTTTGTAAAAAATAAGAAATACGTTTTGAATTTTGGACTAACATCGGTACAAATTTCAGTGCAATTTGCAGTAAATGGAGTTAAAGATTCCATCTCTACCTGCAACATCTACACGAACGAGGCGCAACTGAATCAGTCCGATGATTCGAAATCAATTGACTTACCAAACAGACGTTTCAAAATCTACGCAAAATTGTCTACGCAAAAAACCGGTACCTACCTACTATTATTGAGTTAATATGTACTAGAAGTGTTAACGCGCTGTATTGAATGTTTCATTTATTTGTAAAGTACTGAAATCCCCACTGGTAGGGATTTCTTAGTGCAGATTTCTGGAATATATCCATTAACCATAGATCCCTCCGGAATATTACTTTTATTTAATAAATGAGATTAAATTGTCCATCAAACATAATTTATTTCAATAAAATAACTTTCGTGGTTTCCATGATATTCAAATTTAAAAAATGACTCAGAATTTTTGCTCTCGAGTTTCTATTTCTGAATATAATCGTAGGTAATGCATCTATACATAGAATAGGTAGGTACAGAAAACCAGCTTTCAATGTAAATACAGGCTGTAACAGATCTCGTCTGATCAGATTAGTTTAATGAACTGACGTCAATAATCCTGGCTGCAGCAAAATCAGACCACCGGATAAATTCCGTGGCATAGGGCGTTTGCGCACTGGCAAATGCCGACCAACACCGACATGTTCTCTCCAAGCTTCCAACACGAATATCGATGGAGTATTGGTGCTAGGTATTGGTAACATGACACGGTGGTTGTGTAAGAGTCTACTAGATGTATGAGATTACGTGCCGATTTCGATCGTGCCCACTGGTGGGCCAGATGGGGAAAAAATTCCATCGATTTTTTTCCCATCCGGCCCACCAGGCGGCCGGCCGGCCGGTGGGCTCGATGGGAATAACCCATCCCATCGATGGTAGTGTATAAACAGCCTTAGCAGTGCGATGGTGGCCGGATTTGGAACATAGTTTGACCTGGATTTAGTTATTTTTGGAATTATCTTTCGAACACATGGTTTTTTTTTAAAGTAAATTTATTCACAAAGAAAATTACAACTAATACAGTATTTACAATATTCACAATATTTACAAAATACAACAGTTGAGCTATCCACAAACCGTTGCAAACGATTTATAGATAGCTCAACTGGTCCAAATCAGTACCAATCGGAAGCGTGCCCAAGACACTGGCTGCATTGCCGCGCTGAATAGCAATGCTGGCCTGCTATTCAGCGCGGCAATGCAGCGCTGGCCTAGATAATCACCAGCCCTCGGGTCACGCGTCGCTTCGACATGAAAATGATTAGAATGGTACATTTGTTATGTGTTGTGGAGTTTCGAAGTCATAAAAAGTACTTATAATTACCGATTAAGTATACGTACTTATTTCAAATGTTTATTATTTTTCAGAAGTTTGAAACAAAATACCATTTTTGACATTATTCAACTTGTTTCAAAGGGTTTTGTGGTTTATTCTTTGAAGTAAAAGTATTATCAGAATTGGAAAGTTTCTGCAAAAAACATTGAAAGGGCTTTGTGTAAAGTTCAAGAATAAAACCATAAAGGTGTTTTTCAAAACTTGATGCCGTGCACACCTACCGCACATGTTTATGTAATACACGTGCTGATGGATGAGAACGTGTACCTATACCATGCCTTTTCTTAACTGAACTTTGTCAGATTTCAAGAACGAATTTCAGCTTTATTTCGCTTTAAAAATCAAGTACCTACTAGCTAGTGACTAGCTTAGTTGTTAAGTAAATCCAGTCCATCCAAAGGTTGCCTGGAAGAGATCGCTCATAGCGATAAGGCCGCCCATTGTACTTCACTTTTGAATAATGAATTCTGTGTTTATTTTATAAATTCTGTAAAAGTGGTGTACAATAAAGAGATTTTCTATCTATCTATCTATCTAAGTAGGTAGCTGTAACTTGAACAAGTACTTTTACTGATTGTTTGACACATAAAAATGTCATAGAACCTACTTCAAATGATTAACAAATGCCGTCGCCAAAAAGCGAAAATCTTTACATAAATGATCATTGCGAAAAGCTCTTTTATTTCTTAGATATAGCTACATAAGATTATATGTAATATGTACTCGTATGTTTGTATACAATTTCCACGTACCAGTTGAAAACATAAAAGCTTTTTCTTCTTAAACTTTTTTCCTAAGTATGTTGTTTATGTTGAGTATGTTGTGTTGTTTATGAGCAAATCACACGCACGCTGATGTAGATAGCACACGTCTTACGAAACTCATCCACTTTCTCATCCACTCATTCAGAGGAACTTTGACTGAGGTGAGATTTAGAGATAGAGATAGAGTTGGGTATTTTATTATAACAGTCCGAACCTTTTATTTCATGTTGGAAGAATGTTCTAAAGGACAATTACTGGCAAGAACTGGTACAGGATATTATTATGTCGAGTTTTTATTAGAGGTGGAGACAATGTTAGGTTGCTAAGCCAAAGAGTATGGAGTAGTAGACTAACAGTAATCTCTACCCGGCCTCAATATTTTGCTTGAATATTGTATACTAATAATATTTTAATACTAATAACATACACATATTTTAATATTGTATATTAAAATATTTGATCCTAATTTTAGACCCTTTAGGGTGCGACTTTTCAAAATTCCTTTGTTAGTGCACCCCTTCACTATCTAAGGATACTACCCTCCAAATTTCACACCTCTGGTACTTACTATAGTTTACGCTGTGAGTTGATTGTAAGTCAGCTTAAAAAGAGTTTTATATATTTTGCAGTGTTATAAAACGAGCTAAAATAACATAGAATTGAAAAACGACCTTAAAAAAAGTAGGCCATATTTTCTATTCAATGTTTAATATTCCGTCAATCAATTGATGACTCAAATATGAATGAACATAGCCTTGACGGAATCCAATAGGTACGAGCACCTACATTGTATCAAACAAAATACTTACTTGAAAACTACATTACAATTCTTTAGGAATAGAAATGGTGTCATTTGAAGACGATTTGTTGATTTTGTTGAATTGTTGTACCTTGTAGACCTTATTTCATTTGTTTATGTGTCAGAGTGAAGGGCGCAGTGCAATGCATCACAGGACACGTTCTCAGTGGACGTATTCAGTGAAGCAATGCACCATTATAGACAGTTGTTACCACTTAACATCAGACATCATCATTTCATTGTATGAAAAAAAGGTTTGTTTTATTACGGCCTTTTCATCTATCTAACTATTCGTACATTCTTTTTTATAATACTATTTGGACCAAATTGAACGAAATAACCTTTAATTTTTAATTTTCAAACACGGTGAATATTTCAATAAAAAATTACAGAACCAAAGTAAATTAAAACTGCTCCCAAATCGTAAGTTCTGAACTGCTTTCGCTGCCCAGCATAATGTCAAGCTTCGTAGCTACAGATATACGAAAACAATAAGGTTTTGACGGCAAAAACGCGGTGAAACGCGCTAATATCACTATTTAGTCACAGAATACCTATGGTTTAGTATGAAAACAGTTCAGAAAACCTGCCAGGCTTAAACCTGGCAGGTTTTTATGAGATAACGATTGCCCCCTGGGTTGATTACTGTAATTTAAAAATAAGGTCTATTAATTTAGACATCAATAAAAAAAGGTCCAATCAGTAATTCTAATTTAGCAACAGAACTCTTGTGATATGATTTTTCGTTATTTTCATGCGTCAAATATTCCAGGTGGCTGTTCAGCGTTCGGCCATTCATGCTTCGGCGGGCATGGGAAGAGGTCTGGAGATACTGCTGGTGTTGATGTAAGTCACAGCCGGATGATCCGAGTATGTAGTACGTACATACTCCAATTATGTATCAACAAGTTAATCAGTCAGTTTGTGGTGGCATAGAGATCCTCAGATTTATAATCAAGCCTTTGAGCGGCATAAGCTCCGGTGCATTTGCTGAAAAAGCTTGCTAAAGAAAAAAGGAAGTTCATAGTGGCCAACTCTATTGACGGAGTTTTTGGTCTCCGTCATGGTTTAACGACTGCTAGAGCCGGGACCGACAGTTTAACGTGCCCTCTGAAGCACGGAAGCGCTCAGACTTATAAATGCAAAAACGCGCCATACGTGCTTTAGTTGGAATAAGACGAGACGTGTCCGCCAAGCCCCACTTCAAAGAACTAGGCATACTCACATTGCCCTGCATTGTCATAATGCAAGTGGCAGTGTATGCTAGGCAAAACCTCGGAGAGTTCGCGAAGCATAGCGATATGCACTCTTACAACACGCGGAACGCGAGCAAGTTCGCATCTGTGCCGCGATCCCTGGCGAAGTCCTCCAAGTTAAGTCACGTGATGGGTCCTACCGTGTATAATAGACTACCTGAAGGCGTCACTTCCGCCGCTAGCTTGCAGAGTTTTAAAGCCAGACTAAAACAGTGGCTGATCGAGCAGACCTTCTATAGTTTCCACGACTTTCAGTCTTTGGTATTGACTGCTTGAATTGTTTGTTTAAATCTTATTACCTAATTATCGTTATTTATTTTAATTATTTTGTTGACCTAATGAAATATTTTGACATTAATATGCATTTGCGTTACTGCAATGTATCCTTGTGATATATTATATTCTGCATTTACATTTTTTATAGTTCTTTTAATACTTGAGGTAATTAATTATTATTATTATTTTATTCTTATTTAAATTAATTTGTATGTGACCTGTAACTAAAAATTATAATATGCAATAAATGCTTATGACTTATGACTTAATGCCACTAACAGTCTCCCATCCAAATAGTGACCGCGCAGAACGTCGCTTAACTTAGATAACCGGTGAAGATTGACTATTAAGCAAGCTACACGACTAGCGTTTCTGCTTCGTTACAACGTAGAACTCCTTTATCCAGGTATCTGGCCAAGAGCTGATGGCACGCCACCAGATGGGCCAGGAGGAGACGCCCCCCCATCCTGGATACCCCCACTACAACGCGCTGCAACCTGGCGATGACATCATACCCGTCAGGGATGGAGGTATGGAAACCGACCCAGGTATACATTTCCTGTAGGTATATGAGAAAAAAATCATATTCCCTTTATGTTTTCTAAAGTAATGGTGCAGTCGGCAGGGAAATGGACATGAGCATAGTATGAACACGATCATGCCTCTGTCCTGGCTCCCGGACCAAGTTCATGCCCTTGCTCTCTAAAAAGAATAAAGGCGATGTTGCTGTGGCAATAAGTCCGGGATTAATCGCGGCATTAATGTCGGCAGCGGCATGAGCTGAGTATGAGCGTACTATAAAGAAATGACGTCACATCACTATCAGTTTATCAAGTGATGTCATAGCCTCTTGAACCAAAAAACTCAACCACTTCATTAAGTACTTATCTTTCTATTTCTTGACTATCATAACGACCGTAATCTGACGGTGGTCGGTGATCACGAACATAGTTTAACAGGTCACGTTGCAGGTGCGTTCGACCGCGAGGACGCCGGCCGCGAGGTAATGAAGTTCAAACTCCGCAACATCTTCAAACATTGGGTGAGAATAATTTACTTAGTTACGTGCCATAGGAACATGAAGAGGCGGCATTTAAATAATAAACCATGCTTAAACTTCAAAGAGATACACCTTGTTTTGATTCTTTTTAAAAAACAAGACACTTTTATTGTGCCAATTGGTTTATTAGTCGAGTATTTTGGTAATATTTTTTTGGTTAAAAACTTCACCAACATGCAGGTCTAACTTAGATTAGCTAGATTAACTTAGAAGCTTAGAAAAAATTCTAAATGACGCTCCACTCCTGCCTGGAAGTTATAAAAGACGTCATGATTTCAAAAAGTGACATTGTCCATTTCATAACTCAGTTACACTAAAGTTCATTATTCATTAAATCAGTAAATTGTCCTTTTGAAAGCTAGAAAATACTTCGTAACGTTAGTTATACCTGTAATCTAAGTAGGTAGGAACTAGGTACCTATTACCTCACCTCTAAGTAGATAAGTAGCTATAACCTCACTTCCGAATCTACTCTCTCCGTTCTTAACTCTACATTTGCTACTACAATTTAATTATGAACGTCCCGCGTGTCTTGCACCGTGTCTAACATTTAGACAAACTTGTCCGTTACGGGAACTTCGTAGACTAACTGTAGTTTTTACTTCTTACCTATCTACTTAGCTAAGATAAGATAAGATAATGTTAATTTCCAAAAATAACAGAGCCACTTACTAACTATAATTATACATATATATAAACAACGTTTTTCTTAGTCTAGTTTTTTTTTTTTTTAGTAGAAGCAGCAACAGATCGGTTTTGGATCGTTTCCTTCCGTGCTAGTTAAAAAACTGTGTTACGGCAAGGTAACGCTCCTCCTCCTCAAAAGATGTGCACTAGAGAACAAATTAATTCTATATAGGGGTGTTATGATGTGACTTCGCTTACAATATACATATATTTAAATAGTGAGAGAGCAGACTAATACTAGCTATGTTGTTACTCTCGCAGTGTTTTAAGTTACTAATAAAAACCAATAATATTTAGATTTCTAAAACATAGTAAAGTAGATAGTGTATGTGTGGTAAACTAATGTGTAAAAAAACCCATGAATGAATCACAAACATGAATTATGAATTCATTACTGATTTTAGGAAAACAATGAATGGAAACTAATAACAAGACAGATTTTTTTTCTAGTATACAATAAACATAATATGAATTTAGCTAATGCTATGAGTAGAAGTGTAAAATATAAAAAGAAAAAGAAGTAATCTTCTTATCATTCCTCTATTTGAAACAAACGTTCACCCGACGGAATCGACAAAGTTTTATTTATACCAATGAACCACGTCTAAGGCCGGGTTCCCACTACGCCGGACCGGAAAATCTGCCGGGCCGGTAAAACTGCCGGAAGGGCTAGTGGCTGTACAATTTATATAGAGCTATTCACATTATCCCGGGTCCGGCATTTTTGCCGAGCCCGGCATTTTTACCGAGCGTTTTGTCACTGCGAGGTGCCGGTAGAATCACCGGACCGGAGTAATGTGAACGAGTTTTGTGCCGGTATCTGTCCCCCGCTCGCCCCGCCCGTGCTCTCTCGCGTCATTCGGCTCGCATTTTTAGGTCCAAATGCAACTGAGGTGAGTACTTGACTATCCGCGGGATCCGGTGTAATGTGAACACTCTGTCCGGCGTCCGGTTCCCGGCAGATTTGCCGGTCCGGCGTAGTGGGAACCCAACCTACCTTGCCAAAATAAACAAAATAACATCTGTGTAGATATGGCTTTATTTATTTAAGGGCTTTTCAAAACATCTATCAATAACAAAATGTAAATATCAAGTTAATATTGTAATTTTGTTACTTTTTCTTCTCCGATATTAATATAATATTTTTTTATTCACAGATGGATAACTACAGGCGATCACAGCAAAACGAGGACGTTTATGATGTTGAAAATATGCAATTTAACTGAAATATTCTGAATATATCAATATTGATTCTTGTAGTACTCGAATGGGCTTGATTCTTTCAAAAACTGTGTTTATTATTTTATTTTTATATTCATTCTATTTAGTTACCTAATTTTACTCTCTGCGATGTTAGAAAATATATTCATATTAGTTTGGGCACTATCTGTGACATTATAATAAAATTAATACAGTATTTATAATATCTACAATATTTACAAATATAATATTCTTTTTAATAAAAAGGTTCAGTAACTCAAAAAAAAAAAATAACTGTTATTACTTTACATACAACGTATACGACATTTTATATATCTTTTAATATAGGAATTTTGTTTGCTGAAAATTAAGCCCATTTAGCGTTGCAGGTACCTTAAAATAATATTATATTAGATCCCTTATATATTATCTTGTCAATTATATAACTTATGTTATACATAATAATATATGCAAATATTATTACTTCATTACTAAAACACTTATTTGAATAAGTTAAAAAAAGGCTGGGTACCTTACCTTTCTTCGTAAATAAAAATAATAACAGAATTATTATAATATTTATAGTGTTTCCAGTTTTGTGTTTGAAAGATTGAAACACGTAGTTATATCTAGTCATGTACTTATTATAAAATAAATATCTTAGATACACAACTATCTATAACAAATTAAAATTATACGGTTTTAAAAATTACCTTACTGTATTTAGTCAAGATTTCTGAATCCACACTATTCTTATCAAAATTATAGTCGTATTTAATTGTATAATGTATCACGGTACCTGAAAAAAGTTTCTTCAAATTTAAAATTATTGTATTTACCTCGTGGCATAAGTTTACCATCAAATTGTATGTAAATTTTAATATAATAAGTTATTATCTACTCAGTAGAATTGACTGTCCCTAAACATAAGTGTTTTGTGTAATAAATGGCTAGTGCATCAAGATAGATGAAATAATGTTTTATTTCTAGATTCAAGACCTCTTAAAGATTCATATATGCAAGACATAAAATACGTAGGTAAGTAAGAAAAATACTTAAAAAAAACTACCATGATATACTTACTTATTTATATTATTTATTTATTAATTATTTTACAGCCGTGATTTTCGTACTGCAGGGCAAAGGCCTCCCCTTTCTCTTTCCACTCTTCGCGATTTAACGCCGTTACAGGCCAAGATGTTAAGTGTGCATCGAGTTCATCGCGCTATCTCCTCCTGGGTCTTCCACGGCCCAGTTCCACTTCAAGTTGGCGGCTTTGTGACCAATTATTTATTTATTACATTTTATTTTTTTAGTTTGTTACAATGAATAATATTAAATACTCAGAACTACCCATCAACGACGTATAATATAGAAACAATGAAATCAACTAAGTACCTCTAAAATAATAAAATAGTGCTCCTTCTTGTATGTACCTATAACTACTAGTGCTTTGTACATAACAGATAATTTCTTTATGGTAAATAAATAAACTTATAAATATAAAACTACTAGGTGCCGCCCGCGACTTCGTTAGCGTCCCGTCTGATCCCTTTGATTTTTCGGGATAAAAAGTAGCCTATGTATTAATCCAGGTAACGGACAATATATATTCCAAGTTTCATCCAAATCGGATCAGTAGTTTTTACGTGAAAGAGTAACCAACATCCATCCTTCCATACTTACTAACTTTCGCGTTTATAATATTAGTAGTAGGAAGTAGCATAGTTGCATAAATACTGCTTTCATGTACTAACAAGTAATCTACGGTAAGTAATCAGAGAAAAATTTACTCAAAAAATTCATAATTCATACCAAAAAGTTTTTTTTCTAAGAATAGGTAAGTAGGTACACCATATAAATATGTAGGTTATTTTAGGTAGACCCTTATTATAACGTCCGGTTTAATCTGTTTATGTTGGTGAACAGCGCCACAAATATAACCATAGTTTGTTTAACGACTTAGACAATATAACTCGTCAACTTTTAATGAGATTATTATAAAATTTGTATCATTATGCGCGGGCGAGCTACCAATTACGTGATGAGTTTTAATTCGATAGTCTTATGGTAAAGGGTTATTGCTATAACCCGCTAATATTATTCGTAAAATGTTGAGAAATAATGAGGTTCCTACTATTTAATCTTCTCAATCTTCTAATGATACTACTCATAAGACCTGTCGTACTGTATGGATCTGAGTGCTGGGCTACCAAGATAACGGATGAAAAAACAGTGCATGCGACAGAGATGACAATGTTGAGATGGATGTGCCGAGTGACAAGGATGGATAAAATTAGGAATGAGTACATTAGAGGAAGTCTGAAAGTAGCACCAGTGACGGAGAAAATGAGGAGCAACAGGTTAGCGTGGTATGGCCATGTCATGCGGAGAGAAGAGAGTCATGTAACGAGGAGAGTGCTAAGTATGAATGTGGATGGATATAGAGGAAGAGGTAGGCCCAAGAAAAGATGGATGGATTGTGCAAAAGATGATATGCATACGAGAGGAGTGAACACTGAGATGACGAATAGTAAAGTAAGAAAAAAGTAAACTAAAAAAGGTTATTACAGAGAAAAAGAATTACATCCATAAAAAATTATATAACTAAACAGTACGAGAAAAAAAAAACTAGATTTATTGGTTGGACACAAAAACAAATTTCTCAGATAAAAAATATAAGGACTGAGAGTATACCTGTCAGTCTCCTCACTAGGCTAAGCCTGTATCGAGGAGGCTTTAAAACGAAATTCATAAGGTACATTGCTTCGGTCATAGTGTAGTAGTAAGCAGTAGGTAAACCTGTTAACTATTGCAATTTAAGTAAACATTGGTAGGTACCTACACTATGATAGAGGAGAATGGAAGAAAAGTACATGTTGTGCCGACCCCACCTAGTGGGATAAGGGCAGGAAGAAGAAGAATCTTCTAATGATACTACGGTGTTTTTTGAGTGTGAGGAAGCAGAATACATATTATGCTAGGTATTATTCTGAGTGTTAGGTATGACAAACTATAACAAACGTTTTTCTATTTCTTTTTACTCTTTATTTAAATATAAGTACTTAGGCAAGGGTCTGGGTATGGTAAAACAATGCATAAGTATTAAGTAAAGGAACATGTATTTCCTATCTCTGAATGAACCTTGTGATTTTACTGAATTTTTTTTTATAATTAATTTGACTTTTGTTTTTTGACAAGTTCATTGAATTGTGAAAAACAATTGAATTGAGTCACATAACAGATGAATACCTTGTCCGTGAGTCACATCGAATGTGCGATGGTGACGAAAAAGAAAGCATGCTTGGATATAGAGCCGGAGCCTTAAATCTCTTCATACATTAATCCAGTCGCAAAGCTGAGCAAACACAAAAGACGTGGATCAGACAATTCAATACAATAATATTTAGCTCTGCCTCAAAATTATTTAGACAATAGGGCCAGAAAACAGCCATCAGCTGCTTTAACACTACCACCGGCACGACATCGTAAACCAAAATAAAAACGCTTTGCCGAGCTAAAATGTTATACATTTACGAGACACGCAGAGCGCGTCCTGTGTTTTAGTCCAGACGCTTTCACATCGTATCGGTGCCAGCAACGATATTTTTGGTTCGAGCAACATGTTGGTGTCGTGTAGGTGTCGTATCGGCCAGTGTCTAAGACGCCCTATATCGCTATCAAAATCTTGATTAATATTATACGTATTCAGTGAAGAAGGGGTAAGTTTATCCTTGTATTATTAGGATCATGGAGTATTTTAATCACATACACCGACTTATTTTGCTCCTTTATGATAACAGATGGAGTTACGCGAAAACTGAATGGTGGCCAAGATGCGGCTACAGAAACGTAGGACGTCCGGCAGCGAGACGGGCAGACGATATCGTCAAAATCGCAGGCCGTAAATGCTCAGGATTACAGTGGATGGCACAAACTTGGGGAGGCCTATGCCCAGCAGTGGGTAAAGTCGGACTGTGGCTGATGATGATGATGATATCAAAATTAAATAAATAAAATTAATGACATTATTTTTAGAAAATGTGATATTTGAATTCCATATAGGCAACCTGGAGGGTAAAAATTCCGGCTTATATTATCTACAAAAATGAATGAGTGGTAGCTTAGAGTCCTTTTCATGAAAGAAGTCCCGCGGAAATTTCCGGAACTAAATTTTAAAACTAAATTTTAAATTAGTTGTCAGGTGCTGTTATTGTGTTCGGATGCTAGTGCGTTTTTATTTGGTTTCTGTGATCAAAGTCTTGTTTTCAACGCCTAAAGTTGTTAAAAGTGCTGCCCGAGAAATAATACTTAAGGTCGACTACAGCGATGCGTCTGCGGGACTTCTTTCATGGAAAGAACTCTAGTAACATAATGCAATTATTTAACTAAACAGTGTTGAATTACATATTAAACAATTTATTTCACTAAGCCAGCATTTATGGTTTCAACAATATAATTTTTTTTATAGATGACCTGGATTTTTTTATCTCTACTCTAGTTGACCGAGCGAGCGAAGCGAGCGAAGCGTCTCAGTTTCCACATTGGCCAAAAATGCGTTTGTCCGGATGTCTGTCTGTCTGTCTGTCTGTCTGTCTGTCTGTCTGTCTGTCTGTCTGTCTGTTCTCCTCTACAGGTCGCATTTTTCAACCGATCTGGACGAAAATTGGTACACAGGTTATATGACTTATTAGAATTTTTTTGTCGTCGGGGATTTTTGATTGGAGGGGTACTTCCCCCAAAAAAGGGCAAAAAGGGGGGCTATTTGATATACTGGATATCTCCACCAAATGAGATCCGATTTCGATTATTCTTTTTTTTATTTGAAAGGTAGTAACTATAAGTTGGTCTCATAAAAGTTTGGCGAAGATCTGATAGGGATCTTCAGCATGATGAACAGGATAGCTCATCAAACAATCGATGGTTTTCAATCAAATTTGAGAGAAACACAAAGGACCTCATTCTACACAAGATGATGCAAAAAAAATCACAAAACGGAAAATGCACTTGCACATTACATTCCTCAAAAATTTACAAAATTAAATAGAAAAAACATCACATCCCACACACACACACACACACAACATTTTGCATTATAATTAGTTATCAATACGTGACAGGCTGCAAGCGTTTCGTCGCTGTTAGAATACTAACTGATAATTATCTTCATGATGTTTTCCTTCACTGAATGAGAGCATCAGCATAATAATAAGCCTTAAATTAGAAATTAATAAAAGTGCACTTAAAGTCTTTCAGAAAACACCTTACACGACATTGATGATGTTGAATATTGGAATATTTAGTATGCTCGCGAGGTCTACAGCTCCCAGAGCCACTAGTTTAATTAGTTTTTAATTCCTTACCAATTACAGATAACCTTATTTAAAGTATAATACATTAAAATTTTAAGTCACCGCCTTCACATTTCTTGCTGTCAAAAAATTAGGTGGACTCAAAATACTTCGACCTATTTCTTGTCTGCAAATTCCATAAATTGTATGAAGCAACATTACAATGGCCATTGTAGTATGTATTTGGACAGATGTGCCCTACGTAACTAGAGAATATCACAGAAAAACTGATAATAGAATACTAATAAAAAACCTTACCCGTGTACCAATTCACATATTTTCGTCAACTATGTAGACAGGTTGAATGAATGCGATTGAAATTATTACAAAGACATTACATAAATACATTTATTTTATGACAATACGATTTTTTGACATCTTCATTCTCGATGATATTGATGCAAGAACTAGTAAAGAAACAGGCAAGTTTTATTTTGAAAATTGGCTTTCTTATTGCAGTTTCGTTAAAATTCTATTTTGTGAACTATAGTGCATTATGATTTTAATGCAAGTTGAATGCTGATAAGTTTGTAATTATCGAATAAAAAAATAGACAGTGTTTTTATATTATAAAATTACCAATTTATCTTCACACATTCTCGTACATAACCTCCTATTTGCTTCACCGTAGTCGGGTAAAAAAGTAGGCACTATGTTTTTTTAAAACGCTGTAGAAAATAGTATTTCTTTTAAGGTAAATATTCTGGAAGAGCTAATATGAGCTTTTCCGATCCCTCCACTAATTCTCTTGAATTTCGGTTCATTCAAACTACCATTTCATTTTTCTCTAACACGCCAACGATGGACTATTCATTTTGTGTCGTGGACTAATGTACTCTCATGATGGACTTCGCGTCTATTCACAGTCCATAGCAATTTATAATGCTTTCTAAACAAGTAATACAAATGTGTGAGTGAATTTTTCTATTGTGTGTCGACCATTGACAATGTTTGAATGAAAATATTATGAATGTGTGTAAAAGCTTTAGAAAATTTGGTGTGAAAATCTTTCCTAGTCGCTACCTTATTAATATTTTTTTCAAAGTGCTCCATTAAACTGTTTCGTATTGATCAAATACCAGCTTATAAATTATATTTACACCAACTTTAACAACAATATCAGATTAACCTAGTTATGCAACCGGCCAGTGCATTCGTCATAACAACACCCAATGCCTAAGTGCAAGCTTGCAGTATTGCACCTGCATCCTGTCGCCGAGTTGCTTATCTCAACCGCCCACGCGATCTTTGCCTTGTGGTTCTTAGTTGGTAAGATTGTTTTAGTCATTCGTTCAGAAACTTAACTCCATCTCGGACATCTCACTTATGTATATAAATTTTAGTTTTTAAAAAAGCTTTGAGCGTTCCCCAAACCTTTACTACCTGCTAAAAGAGGTATCAAATTTACTTCTTGATTGATAATAAAGTCAATTCACTTGCATTCGATAACCTATCACTAGAGGGCTCTTAAATCAGTTACATGCATTCCAGTGAACGATACACGTCTTGTCAAGTCAATAATATTGCAATACTAGGTTTTCCCCATAGCTTCACCTTCATTTAGTGAGGATTTCGCCATAATTAGTATTCTCATATGAATAGGACCAATTAATATATGCAACAATTAAAAAGCTCAGCGATTTAAAAATATCTTATTAAAAAAAACCATGTGTGCAATTCACACGTGGTAGAAGTGAAACCTTCAAAAAATACCAGTGCGTGGAGTTCCTTTCGCGCGGTAGAAGTTATACTTCGAATGCCACGCATTCACTCTCGCTCTGTGTTTAATGTGAAATTAATTAAGTATTTATTTTTATGTACTTAACCAATATGCAGTACTTATTTCGTTAAGAAAAGGTTCTATGCTCATTTTGCCTAAATCAGAACTAGATGGCGCTGCTAAGTTTGTTCGGATCCTAGAAAGCGCTATCGAAGTGTTTTGCATTTTTTGGGGTCTCCGTATGTGATCACTCTCGCTCTGTCTCTTTCTATTCCCCTAAATAGAAAGAGACACTGTATAATGCTTCCTATCTCATTTTCTCCCATGTTAAATCTTATGAATTTATGTGACTGGCTCTTTTTACTGTCGCCTTTTCGTTTCATCGACTTTCAAATCACAACGATGCTAAAGAAGTTTTCACTTAAAAAGCTTGGTGATTTATAAAAAAAAACACTGCAGCAGTTTCTGAGAATACCAACTTCATGACATCGTAGCAATATCGGAACTTTATTTTGACTACTTTTAATTAGAAGAATTGTCTTTCTAAATGCACAGATCAAAAAGTTTAGAAGTAAAAATGTAACAAACAGACGTACATCTTGCATATTCCAGTGTAGGTAGGGGTGCCGGCACTCGTTAAGCGGATTTGAATCTCACATCGATATAGGTAGGAAATGGAACTGAAAAAGTAATAAGCTGTATTCATAGTTTCGCACTCTAGAGACAGCTTTCAGAATACAGTAAATGAAGTGATACAAATCGATACATCGACGTTTCTTTCCGAATTTTATCTGATTTTGCCAGTTTATGACAGAGTTCAATTTAGTTTTTGGTACAGCTGTGTGAAAGAAGATATTAGTAAGAAAGGAGTGAACACCGAGATAACGGCTGATAGAGGAGAGTGAAAGACGAAGACATGTTGTACCGACCCCACTTAGCGTGGGACAAGGGTAGGAAGATGATGATGTACAGCTATTAGTTTGGTCTATGGTTCAAAACATTTTGTTACAAAAATCTGCGTAGGACTAAAGCCAATTTCTAGTTGTAACTTTAATATTACGTCCAAAACAGTAGCAGAGTTCACGTTCCCGAGGTCATCCAAACCGGAAATTTTCCTCATTTACTAAGTAAAATAGTCCAAACTGTGGTGGTAATCTTAACGTGCAGTAAACGTTAAAACAATAAACTTTTAGGGGAAAAGGTTAATTATAATAAAGGAAATCCTGCCTTACAATCTGGATTTATGGGCAGGAATTTTACTTAAGTCTGACGACTTTACTTTTGGCGCCCAACACGGGGCAATCAGTGTTTCTTTTTTATTGCAGTTTGTGGAGCCCACTTAGCAAAATACACAGTAAATAGGTATTCTAAGTTAATGTTTATGTCTTATAAGATATTTTGAGTACATTTAAAAACGGTGTCTGGAATTTATTTTTACCATACTATTTAAGAAAGGTAAACGGTTACCCCAAGCACAGATAAAGTGCAAGCACGGTAGACATTATTTTACAGCTCTTATAAAACCAAAACTTCTACGGGGAAGTCTACGGAGAAGGCAGTCATGGCATACTCTACCAGAATATATTGTTTGGTCAATCCTCCGACTCTTAATAAAGTTCTCTTCTAAAAGAAACCCTTTCTAGTTTATTGCTTTCATGTTACAGATGCTTGTACAAATTGAATTTTTCATTGCACACCGATACGCTCAGCTCTAAGCGGCCTCATGTGAATCCTCTAATAGCTTTTCCACACCTAGACCGCTCGGAAATAAAAAAGAAACCACCGACAAAAATTGAGATGGTACGTTTAAAAAAGAACTAGTTCGGCATTCATTACTAGATGGCGTAGTATACTTATGAAAAGTTGAAATAGTGAGTATGGTCTCTTATCTAGATAGTATGCTGTCAAAGTTTTCAACCTCAAATTTATTAATTTCGAACGCCATCTAGTGTACTTTTACGAAAGTAAACTAGATGTTTGATCTAGTGTACTAAGTTTTTGATCCACTGTTTTTGA
Source organism: Eulithis testata (assembly GCA_947507515.1). Classification (NCBI taxonomy): domain Eukaryota; kingdom Metazoa; phylum Arthropoda; class Insecta; order Lepidoptera; family Geometridae; genus Eulithis; species Eulithis testata. The sequence continues at coordinate 9,608,250 of OX382202.1, read as the reverse complement.
GCCATTGCCTCTATGTACCTAGGTAGGTAAGGATATTGTGTGCAAGATCTAAGAACTTGTATTGATAATGATAGAGGTAGGTAATGTTGAGCACCCATTTATCAAATTGTATGGGAAAAGTTATGGGCAATTTAAAAATATACGAGCAGGCTTTAGTAGCTATTACACTCTGCTAGGTGACATTCATATCATACAACTATCATGATAAAATATAAAAAAACTAAAGGTTTCTATCCTCTTTAGTTTGATTTTTTTAACCTATATTTTTTTCTATTTGTAACTTCAATTTGTACTCAACTAAAAATATATACAATTAAATGTATGTATAATTAGTTTGTCACAAGCACTTGCATGTGTAGATGAAAAATGGTATCGATTCGTGAATCTAAAAACTGAAAGCTATCATACACGGAGCTCGTTAAAAAGACTCATTTCCTTATTGAGCTATGTAACGATTGCCATAAACATGCTGAAATGAGTCGTATGTACCTACATACCTATATTTTAGATACCTTCTCCACTAGATAGGTACGCCCAGTAAGTTGGTTTCAGTGTGTTGGATCAATGACCATGATTAGGTATGGTTATTAGAGGAATTATCTGAAGGAGGAATCAATTAATTTAGAAAGTCTTCCTACTCTCACTAAGTATTATTTTAAAACTACTATCCAATGGGAGTTGGGAGTCCCTGTCAAAACTTACAAAATCTAATAATTCATTAGCAAGTTTCTCTGGCGCCCTACCATGGGGCAAATAAATCTTTAAAACTAATGTACTCCAAATCTAAAATGTAAATATGAGAAATGTGTTCTATTTTTGCGCTTGATTATAACTTCTCACATTTGAAAAGCCACTGTTTTGAGAAACGTTCTTGCTTTGTTATTTTGCTAAGTTTAATTACAAAACGAATGGCGAGGTTGGAAGCAGCGGCAAAAGAAACTACAGTTTTAATTATAAAGTGGAATACGTGACCGAAACAACGTCCGAGGAACGTATTTCTAAGTGAAATAACAAGGTGCTAAGTGGAGCTTGTAAGTTAGGACTACATAGATAGAAACGTAGTAGAAACTAGGAAAGAGTTTATGTAATTGAAGATCGTTTGAATATTTAGTTGCAGATTTTTCGCTGACAGTTCAGTGACATTTTCATTATAAGCAATATATTTTAAATGTCTTTATGACTGCTATTTTATCTCTCTTATTTATTTATATTAGTACCCTAATTCATCAGAATTGCAAGCACCATATCTCCCCAGATTTAGCCTGAATAAGTGAGTTACACAGTGAGAATCAAATCAGCACCGCTCTCATTTCAAACAAAATACTAAAAGAATAATACTTAGTTTTTTTAAGCCCTCCTTGGCCAAGTGTGCATTTTAAAGTCGCTAGAAAATAGCCTCGAGTGTGGTATGGTACCACCATAAACTCTTGTTTTGAGATTTTCTCATAAAACTTTTTAATTTCGTAAAACAATAGGGGTAATAACTGTGGTAATAATGCAACAAGTACGTAAGTTATTCTTCTTCAGAGTGGCTTGCAAACTTGACACAAAATAGGCCAGCGCGTTTTGGTGCTTATGTGATCGGTGTTGCAAGTTATAAACTTTTACATGAGAAAAAGTGGTGAAACGAACTGCCCCCATATCGTAAGCTCTGTACTGCACTGCCCAGCATAATGTGAAGTGACGTGGCTACAGATATACGAAAACAAGAAATTTTGGACAGCAAAAAACGCGCTGAAACGCGCTGATGTCACTATTTAGTCACAGAATACCTATGATTTATCTTTTGTAGTATGAAATCAGTTCAGAAAACCTGACAGGTTTTTATGAGACAACGATTGCCCTCCAGATCCCTTGATGTTTTTGAAATACCATGCTGAATAGCTATAATATAACTAGTGGCTCTGGGAGCTGTAGACCTCGCGACGTTTTATGCTGATGCTCTCATTCAGTGAAGGAAAACTCTCATTCTCATGCTCTCATTCAGTGAAGGATAATTATCAGTTAGTATTCTAACAGCGACGAAACGCTTGCAGCCTGTCACGTATTGAAAACTAACTATAATGCAAAATGTTGTGTGTGAGTGTGTGTGTGTGATGTGATGTTTTTTCTATTTAATTTTGTAAATTTTTGAGGAATGTAATGTGCAAGTGCATTTTCCGTTTTGTGATTTTTTTGATCTTTTTGATTTTTTTTGCATCATCTTGTGTAGAATGAGGTCCTTTGTGTTTTTCTCAAATTTGATTGAAAACCGATTGTTTGATGAGCTATCCTGTTCATCATGCTGAAGATCCTTATCAGATCTTCGCCAAACTTTTATGAGACTAACTTATAGTTACTACCTTTCAAATAAAAAAAGAATAATCGAAATCGGATCTCATTTGGTGGAGATATCCAGTATATCAAATAGCCCCCTTTTTGCCCTTTTTTTGGGGGAAGTACCTCTCCAATCAAAAATCCCCGACGACAAAAAAATTCTAATAAGTCATATAACCTGTGTGCCAAGTTTCATCCAGATCGGTTGAAAAATGCGACCTGTAGAGGAGAACAGACAGACATCCGGACAAACGCATTTTTGGCCAATGTGGAAACTGAGACGCTTCGCTCGCTCGGTCAATGAGACGCTTCGCTCGCTTCGCTCGCTCGGTCAATAAATAATATCTCTCCCCGATTGGTGGTTTTCTCGCAAACAGTGATCTCTACCTATTTCATAATAAAAAATACGAAAAATTAAAAATAAATTACCCTAAATATATAGAAAATTCCATAATATCTTGTACCACTTCCAAACCGTTGCAATTAGCGCTACCTTCAGCCGCAGGGAGGGATAACGGAGAACAATGCTTTTAGTGTATAACTACCTTTATGTGAGTTCACATCGTAAGATACATCTTACTCATCTCTTGAGGTTTATATACAAAGAGGTTTCTTAAACTTCATGAACATTGTTGATACAGAGGTCTTTGGATGCTTTTCCATCAGAGGTAACATCCCCCAATCGAAGCGCTCGTGGCTAGGCTTGCTTAGCCAATCTTCACTGATTATCTAAGTAAACATTAAGAATTGTATAGATTTAAGTTCCTTCATTCTTCCACCATCTACTCTATAAGATTGGCTGTATCACTTGTTTGTTTTCTATGCTTTCTCGTCACTATGAATATAATTAACTTGGTTACTGAAATAAATGATTATTATTATTATTATTAACCTCCGACCATCACGAGATCTCAGTTCGGGGCGAACTACTAGTTATTTATTTACGTAGCTACGTAGTAAACTTATCATTAGCTTCTTGAGTAGGTACCTAAAATATAACCAACATAACAGCTGGGCAGGAGTAAGCTTCGACGCTCTACGGCACCTCTACGGCGTAGCAATCTTCGTAGCATCTACGTAGAACACGTATTATTTTCTTCAGTACGTACAATTTTACTTAACCCTCTGCATAGATTGTCTTGACTCAATTGTCGTAGCTACAATAAAGTAAAGACAGATTTTAAAGGATAAAAAAAACAAACTAAACTCCTTATTAATTTTATAAATGGCACAATACACCTTAACATCTATTTTTACATACTACATTGCCAATTGCAACCCAGCCTTACAATTGACACACTTCTATGTAAATATTTGAACGAGAGTATTTAATTACATAGATCTTTACAGGTAAATAATTCAAGAAATAAACTATGAAGTTTTTAACATCAGTCAATACTAATAATTGCTCTTCATTTCTCCTCGGATGATTCTTTCTGGAAAGAAGAACAATTTCTGACGATAAACAACTTAGGATCGAAAAAAAAAAAAAAAAACAGAGATTTTAATCTGTTGGGAGTCGAAGTGAATTTTCAGTTTATTTTATTAGGAGAATTGAGTTCCTGGCATTGAGTACTATTGAGTACCTACCTATGTACTGCGTTGTGTGCACGATGTAATAGTAAAAAAATCCAGTGATTTTTAATGTCAGCACAGCTATGAAAGGGATATTCTAAGTAATGATAATAACTTAGTAATTATTTACCATTATTTGCCAAATCTTGATTTTGGAAAGCAAGTCTTCATCCAGCATTGGTTTGCCTTCAAGGTTCCTGCTGAGCGGTAGGTCTATGGGACCGTCATCATTGTCTCTGGAAACACAAATTAAATTATTTAAATTTAACAGCTTCTGTGCCGCCATCTATCATAACATCAGTAACTAAAAAACGCCTATTGCAGGTACCTACCCTTTGATATCATGCAAAGTAAGAGATAGCCAAACGAATTCAAGGGTACGTAAACTTACACAAGCTTGTCGGTAGAGGGCTCGTCGTCTCCTGAAAGTCCCTGAAAGATGGCGCTGAGTTCGTTCCGTGAAGGTGCTTGGTTTCCATTGTTCTGAAAGTTACGAGGCAAAAATGTAGATGGCAGCACATTTTTTGTTCAATCTCAAATACATTGTACAGTTTAGAATCTAACAGAACCAATTTTATTGAAAAAAATATTTAAACAATGATTGGATGGGTGTAGTATCTTTATAGTCAAGATGGTGGTAAGAAGTACTGAGGTAGCTCGTATAAGTATACTTAGGCACAGATCACATAATACTATGTTTTCCAATGTTTATGTGCCAGAGGCTTCCTGAGGCCAAGTTGAGAATAAAAGTTTTCTTGGAACAAAAATATAATTTCCATACGTTTCGGTTTGTTCAAAATGTATGGAAGTGATCTTTTCTGAGAGTGACATAATCCGGACGTCATGCGGGCCTAAGATGCGCACCGCGAGATATTTGTCATGTCGTTCTGTCAAAATGTAAGCATTTTGCACCAGTTTAGGAACTATTGCATTATCTGTGGTACCTAATGGTGTCGACAAAACGCGCCTTAGGGCGGTTTCGACAAAACTATTTATACGCAGTTTAAGTCTTATACTGCGAATAAAAACAATAATTACTCTAGTGATAAGAAACTTTTTGTTCTACCAAGTCTTATTCCACGAATAACTTGTCTATCCGAGAATAAATCGTTATACTGCCAAAATCTATGATATAAACAAGTTATCTGTCGAATATTTTAATGGCGGCTGCTACATTTCACAAAACAGCTGTTGGTTTTCATAGATATTGACAACTTGACACCCGGATAATTTGTGTGCACATGTATTATTGTGTTGCGCTCTCTAAGCAATTGTTTTTTGAATTAAGTTGGTTTTTATGTATATACAGAATAACAATACTTAGGATTGGCTACTCTCAAGATTGCAATGGAAAAACAAAAACGCATTTATCTGAAAATAAAATCAAAGAGTAAAGTTATACAAGGGATACTTATTCAGGAATATCATGACTTTTGGACGAATCCGCCCTTAGTGTACACTTTTGACATTTCTTAGTCGTCGTACCTCTCTGAGGACGAGATAATAGTCATGCAGAAATGTCAAAAGTTGAAAATTCAAAGGCGCGGTTTCTCGACAATATTACCACAGATAATGCAATAGTTCCTAAACTGGTGCAAAATGCTTACATTTTGACAGAACGACATGACAAATATCTCGCGGTGCGCAATTTAGGCCCGTTGGTATTAATCATATTTGAAGTGAAAACTTCTTTTAGCGCACCACAAAAAGATTTTTCCGTAGGTAGTAAGTTAGGCTGATCCGGCACGGTCTGAGGTGAAAGGCTCGATCGGGTGAACTCGGGACCGCCGAGTGTACCCGAGCGAGGAAGATACAGTCAGCTGCTCTTCGCTGTTGTGTCGCTGTGTTTAGTATATTCAATTCATACGTAATAATTGTCTTTATTAATTTAATATACAGCTTGGTCACCACGGATTATCGTGCACTAGAGCCGCCGGTCGGATATCCCGCCACGCTAGTCTTAACGATATCATCCACCAGGCTTTTGCCAGCGTGAATGTGGCAGCTATTCTTGAGCCGAATGGTCTACTGCGTGACGATGGCAAACGGCCTGACGGTATGACTCTTGTTCCTTGGGAGTTGGGAAGGCCTTCGGTGTGGGACGCTACTTGTGTCGATACCCTTGCTCTTTCACTTTCTGTTGAGGCTGGTGCGGCGGCAGATTCGGCCGAGGATCTCAAGAGGCGCAAGTATGCAGGTCTCGATAGGGCCTACACATTTGTGCCTCTCGAGGTCGAGACTCTAGGTCCGTGGGGTACCGAGGCCCTCCGGGTTTTAAAAATTCTTTCAGGGCGTCTAGTTGAAGCGACGCGTGACCCGAGGATTGGTGATTATCTAGGCCAGCGTATCAGCATTGCTATTCAGCGCGGCAATGCAGCCAGTGTCTTGGGCACGCTTCCGACTGGTACTGATTTGGACCAGTTGAGCTATCTATAAATCGTTTGCAACGGTTTGTAGATAGCTCAACTGTTTCATGTGTATTTTGTAAATATTTAATAGTTATGGTACGTAATAAAAATTATTTTGACAATTACTTGGTTTACATTGTGAGGTTAGTGTGTGTAGTTAGCGGTTTATCAGGCTAATATTAAATATTGAAAAAACATTATAAACAGGAAGTTTTGACTTCTGCCGTGCAGTCTTAAGCACACACTCTTTTTTTTCTAAATTGTCGAGTAGCCATGGAGTGTCCACTTGGCGAGAAGGCAGGTGTTGGTAAACTGCTTACCATTTCAGTATTAACGGCCATGCGGCGCAGTAGCCTGCTGAGGAACCAGTCTGGAGCGGCCGCTGGAGGCTTCCCGGACCGCTTCCCGTGAGCTGGAGGAAGAACATTTTAATGAGGTCACTATTTCAATACCAACTACTGGACTGGTCATAAATAAACCTACAATAGTCACATACTGTGTTGCTTCGTACCTTTTCGAGGCAATTGTGATATTGCAAAGTTTTTTTTACGTTTACTTTTACAACAAAAAGTTCCAATCAACAAATATACATTTTAATTAGCATAAAACTATAATATTTGTAACTGTGACTTGTTACGTAGGTATACCTATCTTGCAAACATGAACTAAAAGCGCACAACATGCTTTTGAAAGAGTTTGAAACTGAAATTGAAAAGTTTTGTTTTTACTTGCAATTTGTAAAAGCTGAAAAGTTTTGATGTTACAAACTAGAGTCTTTCAAGAAACTTTTCGAGAAGTCACGACGTAGCAAGATTGTATTTAATTGCAGTATTTTTTACATCATAACAAAACCTACATCGTTTGCTGATCTATCGTACGTGGTGGCATTTATCAATACCTTAATAAATTCATTTAACGACTGAAACCCGTAATTTAGGTTTTATTACACCCAAAAATCTGTAATTTACATTCATCCCTTCAACATGAAGGTAGGTTTTTGAATCGTGATGTAACAATACAATAACAAGCAATGCAAATTGTGATAAATTTTTTGAATATTGAATTTACATAACGAGCAATTACTTTCTGATTACATCTGGTTGCGAGAAACTGGTACCTAGAAAGTACATATATAAAACGAATGGTATTTGTGATTTTTCTATTCTATGATGAATATCATAGTTTTATAACTTTGATATTCATAATAAGTTATTTTAATTATAGTAAAAATAAAAAAAGCTGTTCTTAATATAAATAAAAATTTTAAATAACAATATTTAATTTAAAAGGATCTCCTAAAGCATAGAGCACGGAACTCTGTCAAAATGATAGCCATTACCGCGTGGAGATTAACTAAAAATTAATTTTCTCACGTTTTACGCCATTGTTCGGTAAAAAGATTAACGTGTCACACCTTGTGATCGACTCGTATGTTGAATACCTATCTTCTGAGGTTGAATATAAGATATTAAAATAAAGAGGTCTCGTATGAGTTAGTTTAGCTCTGGCAGGAGGTAGGGACCAGGCCCTACCTCCTATTACCGATGCCGTGCAATCATCGGCCGCCCACGTAGTCCTGGAATAATAGGACGTAGCAACATAACGAAAAGAAATCCTAAGTGTTTCTAGGTCCCTTCTAAGCCTGCAAAGACCCCAAGAAGTTTCTGTGCTTCTCAGAACAGCTAGGCTGGCTACATTCTTAGCCAGATCACTCCTCACGCATAATAGACAAATCTTTGAGTGTAAATGCGGAAAGTGGAGTTCAATACCAAACATCGACAGTAATTTGTTTTGAAAGCAATACGGTAGATTTTTCAATTATCCAAGTGCGTTCACCGTGCTTTGAACAGGTTTATACGGGGTCAGTAACATGTCAGTACAGTAACCCAGTCCAGCGCTGACTTGTTACTGGGTGCATGTAAACAGTAGTTTTGTGCCGTTTTGGCAGTGACTGGGTCCGAAACCAAGATAACTGGGTCCCGTCACTGGCTTTGTGTAAACCTTGCATAACCTGTTGGTCCAGGCGCGGGATACTTTTTTTTATAAAATCATTACAGATGAAATACTTGTAAGTAATAATTTATTGCGGAAATCATTCTAGCAGTTTTACCGTAATCAAATACGTGATTCTTTGAACCCCCAGTGGCATTTTATTTGGGGAATGACTTGTGAGTTTTGATAACATTATCGAAATAGATAAAATATAATATTGTTACTCTGTATTTTAGACGGCTTTTAAACATAGAAGGCATAGATTTCAAAGTTGAAATCTCATGGGTTTTTTTCTCGTCTTGCCATACTAAGACGTATGTACTTTACATGTAATTATTTGCAAAATGGAATCATTAGTATCGGTTGAAGTAAATGAATGAGTAGTATATAAAAAATAATTTAAATTAATGTGTTTGCACATCACTGAAATTTTCGTGTTTGTGTCACAAAAGCCCTAGAAAAAAAACTCTACGCGTTAAATACGCATGAATATCGTAAACCAAGCTTTGATAAAAAATATTCTTCCTGATAAAACTGGCCGTAATCCTATGGATTAAAACAAAACCAATAATAACGATAAAAGTGGCCTCTAAAGAGCAATAATACTATGCAATGAGAACTTATGTCGCCCATGTGAACTAGGGATCAACTTTAGATGGTTTTTCCCACGAGATAGTGACAGTTGTTGCATAAAGTGCCATTGGTAGCCGTCACAGCTCAGTTGGTATACTCGTACCTATGTGTGCTGCGGGTTGTGGGTTCGATTCCCACTGAGAAAGACCATTTAATTTTGTTTAGGCAATATAAAAGTAGCACCTAGACAGGTTCATTGAAACATACATTCTTGCGCTAATGACAGAAAAAAGTTCGCAAGAGTACCTACCTCAACGAGATAGCTCATTAATGGTCTATTCACTGGATCTTTTGTAATGAGATCACCATAGCCTATCCTCAGGCATCTGGAGGTTTCAGTATATATTATATTATTCAGTTAAATCACAAGAATCATTCAAATAAATAAGGTGACATTCTACTGGTTTTTTTTTAAGTTTCATTATTTCACGTAGATTTTCGCTTAGATTATTTATCACACCTTTCATTTGGTTTTGGAACGAGAACTCTAGAGTGAGTAGTTTCCGAGATATGGGCGTTTGAATTTTGATAGCTTTCATCAAATAATTTGATCTTGATTATAAGTTCTATGATTCGAGAAAGAAATAAAAATTGCTTGTTATGTATAATAATATAATTTTCCCCAAAATGGTAAAATAAATTAGTATGGAAATCGAAGCACCTTAATGTCACCACACGCTCGCAAAGCAATTTAAATAGCTACATCATATTTTGCTTAAAAATTGTTTACCTGACTGTACTCAACAGCTTCCATTTGATGGTGTTCGAAACGTCAGTAACAAAAATATTAAAATCCAAAGTGACAATCGGGACATTTGTCCTAAAATATTTTGTCCGAAACGTCAGCAAGTCTAATTACCCATACATTTTGATTAAGTAGTTCTATTTTTTAACAATATTTGTAGATGTACGAGTAGATCATGATGAAAACCTTCAACAATCAACACTAGTGTCTTGAAATAAAAAAATTAGACGATTGTAGGCTACCTATTGTCAGTCTCTGTGCGACTTCGACCCGGTTAGACTTGGCAACACTAGCCGGCAGAGGCTCAACGTAACCACCTTATTATTTTAGAAAGATATAATTTTAGTAGCAAGTAAAGCAAATAATATTTATTTAATTCACTGTTACAAAACACAGGCGGATGAAGTTGCGGGTAACAGCTAGTCTTGAAATAAAAATGTTCTCTTCAAATAAAAATGCTAGATGAACTTACCTCCCCAACAAGAGTGTCCGTAGCTGAGACAGGATCCTGTAAGATAAACGAACATAATTTTATTTATGACGCCGTAAAACAATTAGGTCTTTTCCTCAGGAGAGCTGAAGATTTCAGGATTTTGTAGCCGAAGATTTAAAGCGACAAAAAATTTGCAGTACCGTGCGTACCGACCAATAAAATAATAATGAACTCATGATCGATTCCTACGATCATGGTTACTGAAATATTCGGAATACACGCTTAATTAATGCCATAAAAAAAAATTACAACGCCCTTTGTTCATTAATACTGTAATTTTAACGCGTCTTTAAAATAATATCTATCATTTTCAATTGCATAACAACGAAAATAGATGATAACAGATTTAGGAGGCATTTTAGCTAGCGCAGTTTAGGAAGACCAATACTTTTGAATAAGACTATGGTATTATGTTAGCATGAAACATCATTTTTATGGAATTATTTAAAACTAGCAGCGCCTCGCGGTTTCACCCGCGTAATTCCCGTTCCCGTGGGAATTCCGGGATAAAATATAGCCTATGTTCATCAGGGATAATGTAGGATTCTAATGGTAAAAGAATTTTTTTAATCGGTCCAGTAGTTTCGGAGCCTATTCAATTCATACAAACAAACAAACAAACAAAAAATCAAACCTTTCCTCTTTATAATATTTGTATTGTATAGATAATAATAATATAGAAATGTCATTTTTTGAAATAAGTACATATCACGTGACTGGCTTATTACAACTATTGACGTTTTTATTTCTTGGTTAAAAAAGGCTGCTCAGACGATACTTAGGTATAAAAATTATATATTTTAGAAATAATTAATAATAGAACGATTTTATCGTTAGTAATAACATTTATATCCCTAAGTAAGTAATAAAGAAGTTTGACGCTAAAGAAGTTTACGTTCTACAACACAATAGCTACAATCACATACAGAAGAATCCCCACATTATTGTTCCACGGGGAAATCTTTATGCATTCGCACGGATTTATGCTTCTATAACAGATTGGATTGGAGTTTCATTATTGATCGAGATATAAAAGTGAAATACGTTTGTGTTTGTAGTTGCGGGACAAAGTAATCAACAGGTATTAGTTTTGCGTAATTTAGTATCCAGCTGCCAGCTGAAAATTAGTTCTCTAAAATGTGATACTTATCTCAATGTGTAGGTAATGAAATTATTATGAACTAGGTGTGCCCGCGACTTCGTCCGCGTGGAACTTGCGTGCGTCTTTGGGTAGCATAGCTTTTACAAACCTTGATTTTATATCGAATCAACAGCTTAAAAATAAGTTTCAAGCTTTTAGCTCTAAAAATGACGATACTTACATAAAACTTTCATGCCCCCCCTTTAAACCCCTTCCAACCATATCTTTTTTCAGGCTCTAGACTATCTGTGTACCAAATTTCATTCAAATCGGTTCAGTAGTTTTGGCGTGAAAGCAAAACAGACAGACAGAGTTACTTTCGCATTTATAATATTAAATATAGTAAGGATTAAAGAAAATAAGGTCTGTGTTCATCATCATTTCCCTCTTTTCTTCTGACTCCACTTTGAGTGGGATAAGGACATCCTTTTCCCACTCAAAGTGGAGTCAGTACATCATGTTATTTTCTTTCACTCACTCTTATCATTCGTCAACTTTCAATTTACTCCTCTCAAATTCATTTGATTCACTTTACATAATTTAATTTCACATAATAATATTTTAACACTGGAGCAAACTAATACTCGAGTGGAGACCGCGTTTAGGCAAGCGTAGTGTAGGACGCCCTCCGGCTAGGTAGGGTGACGATCTGAGACATGTAGCTGGCAAACACTGGATGAGAAGAGACGAAGACCGGGCTCAGTGGCGCGTCTTGGGAGTGACCTACGTCCAGCAGTGGACCGATATAGGTTGATGATGATGATGATACTGATGATGTAGAATATTTTAACAGTATTTACAATATTTACAAGATACACATGAAACAGTGATCTCACGTAATAAACTAAGTTTGAAAGAAAAAAAGCGTAGCTCAAATAAAAAGACGGGTATCAATAAACCCTTGCACCATACAGCCTATTCCTAAATAGGAAATGTCGAGGGTGGAACAATCGAATATGGTTTGGATACTGATGGCCTACAGTGCTTCCATTAGCCTAAAGGTCATTAGTACTTAGGTCTAGCTAGGTAACATACTCGATCTTCAAAGCCATTTCAGAAAGATGTTCTATTTTAAGAAACAAATGAATAAATGAATTCTGGTGCAGTTTCATGCATCAAATATCACATGATAAGTATTTTAAGTATATAATTATTAAGTTATTGTTTTCAACGGTTTATCGATAGTTCAATGTTCGTGTTCAGTAGTGCAATATTTACAATATTTATAAAATACACATGAAACAGCATATTGTGTATTTTGTAAATATTGTAAATATTGCACTAGTTTTACCTACATTTTTGTAAATAAATGGATATTTTATCTATGTATTGTTTTTAGCGTATTATTACTAACTATCGGTGTTACTTAGAATCGAAACCGCTGGTAGTTTTTGACATTATCTCAGTAGGTATCGATTCTAAGTAGAGGTAGAGAGAAATATGTTTATAAAAAAAAATACGCCATAAAAACGATTAAACTAACTCAATTCCTCTAACTAATCATATTCAAAAACATTTCAAATCAGAGTTGTTCGCTTCACGGAAACATTTGCATAACAACTGAAAAGTCAGCAACTTTCATAAAACTATGCGTTTGTACAATTACCCTTGACACAGCACTTCATCAAACCGATTATGTACTGTTCTAAGAAATAATTGCTCACAGTACCACGTAATAAAATAGTACAGTGCTTAAATGTGCTTACACACTCATGTAGTTCTTTTCTAATGGAACCGACACACGCAACGGCAGATCCTCGTTCACTGCACAATTAATTTTTCCTTGTTACTGTGTTGTTTTTGAGATTTTCTTGTACGTTTATACGATCTTTTACGATAATGTCTAATAAAGATTTAAGTTTTTTTTATAATTTATCGTGAATTAGGTTCTTAGTACATACCATTTTGAAAAAAATCAAGCTCTGGCTATACTATAGCGGTATAAGTTCGCAAAATATATATAGCGTAGTCGTTAATCCACGACGGAGGCCTTAAGACGGCCAAAAAAACTTCGTCACCAGAGTTGGCTACTAAGTTATAAATACGTGCTTGCCTGCTTGTAGCGTATTTTAAACATTTCTATTTCCTACGCCCCAAAAAGGAGCGAAATGAAATGACACGTGTGGAATTCTATAGAATTCGTCATTACCTTACGTGCCATGTGATTACTATCGTGGTCACTTGCCATCAGTGGTAACCACTAAACACAATAAAACGGTTGATTCTATGAAAAAGGTTAATGAAGGAGCTACGTGAAGTATGACCGTGCATAGAAACAGTTGCATGCTTCTGAAAAATTTTATACAAACACTTTTATGTGTAAATATAGTGTAACTACTGTATTTCTCTGCAGAGTGGAGAAATAATGAGCCAGCAATTATAATTATTTGATGGAAGTTGTTTAATTTTCACACGAACTGGTGGTAATTGAAATAAAATTTAAAGCTGGTGGTAGGTACCATGCATTGATGATTTCTCTAAGTTTGAAGCTCTTTTTATGAGTATAGATATCCATAAAGTATTTTATAGTATTCATAGGTAGGTAAGTAGCTTTTATAAAACAACGAAAGTGAGTAGTTTGTTAAAAAAAATTGTGGAATAAATCACATAGGTACAAAAGTGTGATGTACTCAAAAATCCCGTGTCAGATTTTGGTCCCACTTTGCACAAAGATACAGTTGAGGGTTACCAACATGAATACCACACTGGCATTGCTATTGGTTTAAAAACAACTTCCCATAGAGATTTGCCCAGTCACCTTTTAATTTTAATCTACGAATTTTCTACTGTGTATTTCGTCGACTCGTATACATATAAAAAACTGTTCATAAGGTATGGAATTCTACAAAATAATATTTTACTCTACATAAACGTGTTTCTAAAACTTATTAAAGAATATATCTACTCTACAAAGAGTTCAAAAAGTGCTGCCATCTAGTGTGCAAAAGCGCATGCTCCATACCTCCGCGCTGACTACGCCATCCGTTGATTCTGTCTACAACATTAGAAGGCTTGGCTCTACTAATTCTTTGGTCTGTGAAAATAGAGGTTTTAGTTATAGAAGAAATAGGTAAAAGAAAGGAGGGTAGCCTCAAAGAGTATGTAGTTGAAATGAAACTACTGGGTATGTATTAGATATTCACCTATTGTGTGGAATATAGATAAGTAAAAAATATTTTTGGATCAACTGCCTCTTATAAAATGTGTCCAATAATCTACTATATAAAAATAAGTCGAATTTTCCTTCCTGACGCTATAACTCCGGAACGCACTAACCGATTTCCACGGTTTTGCATTCATTGGAAAGGTCTCGGGCTCGGTGAGGTTTATAGCAAAGAAAATTCATGAAAAATTGCAACAGAAAAGCGGGAAAATGGAATTTTGAAAAGTCACACCCTTACGCGAGCAACGCCGCGGGAGACGGCTAGTATTGTCTAAAAATGAGGTAGGATTTTAGTTGGAGTAATTTTTCATTAGGTACACGAAAACCACTTCCCAAAATGTCTGACAATATATCCGTAATCGTTTCCCAAATTTTTATTTTTATGTTCTTGTAACTCTTTTTTTCAAGAAACAACGTAAGTATTAAGGTTTTATTCCATTGCTGAATGATTTTAAACGATTGATATTGCTAGTTTGTATCAATAATATTCATTGAAATGCGATTTAAATTGATAAGCACCACTATGAATTTAATTCATATAATTTTTCTTGCAGAGGGACATTTCGCGATGTGAAAATATTCCACAATATACTACGAGAATGTACCATGTGATCTTTGCTCGAAGTTGTATTATCCTAACCGAAGCAACGTTCTGTGAGATCTCTATTTGGATGGGTGACCGTTAGTGGCATTTACATGTGAGCGCTTTCGTACTTCGGAGGGCACGTTAAACTGTCGGTCCCGGCTCTAGCAGTCGTTAAGCCACCACGCAAGCCTTAAGACGGCCTAAAAACTCAGTCATCAGAATTGGCCACTAACTCATACGAGCTTGCTTGCTAACCGAAGAATTAAGTCAGTTTTTCGTGATTATAATTACCACATCCTACCCAATTCCTATCCTATTTCTTACGAAATGTGACAGTTTAGTTTTTCACGACGAGTGGAGGAATTTGGGTGAAACTTGGATTAACTTAGCATAGATTAGATTAGATTAGATTAGAAAATTCAATATTGCACTTTTAAAAAATCGTACAGAGGCGAGTTTAATGCTATTTAGCATTATCTACCAACTAACCTGGCTAGTTTATCCCGAAAAATCAACAGGATTTACATAAAGGACAGAAAAAACGTACGACAAGAGCGGTTTTCCTATGAATGGAAAATTTCAAGGCGACTTTCATCAGTCTTGTACCATATTATTATGCAAATTAATTACCATTCATAAAAATAATTAAAATGGTTTACTGTGAAGCACTTTTAACTACTCTACAATGTCGTGTCGACCTACCCCAACTCACGTCATAACTTGATTGTAACTTAGCTAGCTTATGAGATCAGGAGCCAAGAACTTTTTTTTTATGCCATAGTTGGCAGACGAGCAGGCGGGCCACCTGATGGAAAGTGGTCACCGCCGCCCATGGATACCTGCAACACCAGAGGTAAGGCTAGTGCGCTGCCGGCCTTTTAAGAGGAGATAAACCCGCCTTTGGAAGGACCCCATCTCAAAACTCCGAGGGAAAACAGCAGAGGGAAGTTCGTTCCACAACTTACACATACTAGGCAGAAAAGACCGCGTGAAACGAGAAGTTGTGGAAAACCATCCATCCAGGTGGTGTGGATGAAATCTGGTTCTTACGATATAGAAAAAATTATATGTATTATCTTGTTCTTTTCTCATCCTGCTTTTCCACCAGAGTTAAGCTATGCTAAGGATTTGTTTGAAATCAACCAATAGGAATCTTTTAATATGAAAATAAAAGAACCCTATTGGTGCACTTCACGTAACTAAGTAGGTACCTACGTATCTATAAGTAAATTTACCTATTTTTTGTCGACCAATGCAGCATTTTTTATAAAATAAATAAAGATAGGTATACCTAGTAGGTCAAATAACTAAAAGCTACTATAGTAGGTGCCAAATAACACCGCAATACAGGTCATTCACCCACCTTCACCACGATGTCGCAAAATTCAATTTATGTATGCCTAATTCTGTCGCTTTCCATACAAATCTGTCGCTAAGACGGTAATCGCTCGAATCTCGTAGTACTGTTTGTTTACCATACATAAATTAAATTTTGCGACATCGAGGTGAAGGTGGGTGAATGACCTGTATTGCTGGAGTCCTTGATTGCAAAATTTATATATATTTTTCAAATGTTTAGTTACATATAAGTTATATGTCTTTGATTGTTGTAAGTAGGTAGTAAAATAAATATTATTCCCAATAGATACTAACTGAATCAATAAATCAATTATTGTAACTCAGATAACTTGCGACTAAAGTTATTGCAAAGTTCTTAAAATTATGCTAATATCTTCGCTGTTTACATGAAATCGGAAACAGAATTATGAATAAGTTACAATTTTAGTTAAAATTAACAATGGCAGGTGAATTAACAATTCGTTATGATAACAACTGAAATTATTCCCTATCCATTTGTTTATTTACAGAAAACAATAGCATCTTTAAAAGGAATTCCTATAAAAGAGAGGCTATCTTTTCATTAACGTTTCATCAGTAAAATCAAATCTTATTCATTAAAATTGAGCTCTACTAGTGTACTCGTGTTTGTATGCTTAAACGCCGACAAAAATTCAAACATCAGCTGGGCCTTAGTCTTATCTTTATTTTTCTTTCTGTATGTACTTGTGTTGCGTGTGTGTCAAATAAATATTTATCTCTATCTCTGCTTTATTTGCCAGTTTAGATTATAAAATAACTTTTTTTTTTCATTTGTAAATTGTAGTAAAAAAGTGCTCTACAGCTCTCTATCTATAAAAGCCATCAAGATTAGCTTGAAGCTCATAATGTGACACTAGCAAATATTTGCACGTTTGTCTTTTTATTAGGGTCGTCAAATTGAGCTCTAATACCTTCCATAAACAGCCGTTTATGGCCCACTCATTGGAAAATAGTGCCATCGAGTGTCTATCGAAAGTTATCTATCAATTTCCCAGAACTATATCACTTTTTAATAATTAAACGATATCATCGAGGCCTGTTTATTGCAATTACATGATCTTGAAAATTCGAAGTAAGAAAAGTACTGCTTTTAACTTCTTTGGGTTTAACTAGGAGGCAGACTCTCATCACAGTAAGTCTGTCAAAAATATTTGTACCTACATGGTATTCATAACTTAGTAACTTTCGTATTTTTTACGTCACTTCAACATGTTTACAGTTTTGCAGGCTTATATATATACAGGGTGATTTTCCACCAGAGCTAAACTAAGCTAATAATGTGTTTGACATTCACCAATAGAAATCGTTTATAATGAAAACAAACGACCCCTATTGGTGGATTTGATACACATCCTTAGCAATGTAGCATAGGTAAGCTCTGGTGGGAAAGAACCCTTAGCATGGTCAGACGGTCTTTCGATAAAAAAAAGAATATCTTGTATTCATTATTAATAGGAGGTTAATTGGTGTCCGCCAAAGTTCACTCATATTTGAGCATTAAATTCAATAAACCATTGTGAACGGATTCCTGAATCTATCGTAAATACTTGAGGAACTCGTATTTGAGAGTCCATTGTTTCAATCCTTTGTATTTTATCTAAATTAAAGCTACTGTAAATGTTAACCCTAAATAATGTACTCAAAAGGCAGTCCCGAGTGTAACACAAGTTTATATAAATTTTGACACTACACACTAATAAGGATTTAACAAAAGTGAGACAAAAACTCAATAATATAATCCCCAGGTGAAACGTTTTGGTAACTTTTTATCCCTATAGGGGGGTTATATACTGACCGATACCGATAACGACATGTCAGTGGCTCGAAGAAAAATATTGTCGGTGCTGGTCAGAGTTTTAGCTCTCCGCCGATATCGTGTAGATGTCCAGTGTCGTGTCGTTGGTAGTGTGCTAACAAGCAGTCGTATGTGCCGATACCGAAATGTCATGGTGTCAAGATTTGTAGCTTTTGTTCCGAAGTTACTACGTGGTCTGAATTTATGAAGTATTTTGAAGATAATTGAACTAGACGCCAAAATAACTATTTTTTTTATTAGGCACTTATTATATTGATCTAGAATCAGTTTTTACTTACAAATCCTGAGCGACAATCGATCAATAACACACAAGAGGGGTTTTGACAAAGTTTCCCGTTCCATTGCGTTTTTTATTTTGAATAAAAACAGGTGCGGTGATATAAAAACGTAACCTTCATCTAACTATACCTTTTATAAAGTGTTTCAATTTATTTTCATTTTATTGTACAAAATTACCAACAGATTTGTAACCTTACTAATGCCCACATTTATAAAATAATGTAGGTAACATATTTTTCTTCATAAGCCATTTTTGCGTAAAGAGTAAAAATGGGATTTAGTATACTTTCAAGTATATTTGGATAAGCTCCGTATCATGCGTAGTTTGTATCTACATTCTATATCTATATTATCTACAAGATTGTAGTACAAATTCATTCTAAGGAAATAGGTATTTTTATTTTATTATGTAATTAGTATTACGTAAGGTAAAGGATTAGGTAAAACTGTCAATCATAACGTCAATCATCTTTTTGTTGGACTGTGGTGGATCAGCTTTTAGATGACCTACGTAATGATTCCTACATACAGTTACCGTCCGTTTTGTTACGGCACCGCTATATTTAAAACGCTAGTTTACGCCACATCTCGTGGTTTATGCAATGTCAGGTCACGACTATAATTCTAAGCACCTGCATTATCCCAGGGCATTCGGTCGCGTCAGGAAATGCTGTACGTGTCTCAAATTTCAGACAGTAATCCTGCTAGATCTCTCTCATTATCATTTCAGCTGTAAACTTCTTAAACTATAGAACAGAGACAGGTAACAAGACAGGGAACGATTTCCCCTACATATTGTTAATATGTTATGTACTTAGCTGTAAATACCTACATGTTGGAGACAAATGAAGATCTATCTACACTGCTGAGCATAAATGAAATGAAATCCATTTATTCAACCCATTTGGGTACAAACACAGATAAAACAGAGAGAAAAAAGTAAGCCAGACAGATAGGAGCAAAACAGAGTAAGTGGTAGGAAAGAAGGTACAAACAATTTCAAACAAAAACAAATAAAAATAGTGCTAGTTAGTCCTGTCCTGCTCTGTAGGTACCCTAGTGCGGTTGAAAATGTTGTTCTCAGCATATGCTGCCCCACATGCATGGACCATGAGATGGAGCAGCGCTGGTTTGACATCACAACATGATGTCTTCTCATAATATCGATTTTTGAAGACCTCTGCTATCAGACGATTACAACAGCATTTTAAACCAAAAAAAGCTCTTATTCAGTACCCAACGTCTTCCAGCCAACTACATACATATTGCCTGAAGCCCAGTGGACATTTGACGTCATCTCTATTAGAGTAAAATCTCTGCCACATTTTCATACTGACTAACGCTAAGTCACGTGAGCATTCTTGAAGTCAAAGCATTGACCTTTTATTATCTAGCGACTGTAGACTGCCCATTTGACTAGGGCCTTAGATCAGTTTAGCAGAGTAGAAATAGGAAGATACCTGAAGTGCATTCGACGAGGTATATGACGAGAAGAAGGGCGATGACCCGCGACGCGATCATCCCGTGGGGTCCTCTGCATTTGGTTGTCCTTTCCTTGTCCATGGCCATTTTTAATTATTACTGTAAAAAAAAAAAAAAATAACCATTTAATTTTGGTTGCTAAGTGCAGATGCACTAACGATCATGGCTTTGCCGATGCATGACGACAGGGCTTATATAACTCGACCCATCTTAAAAAGTTTCACATTCGGGTGTCGGATCCGACAAAATTTAATGTCTAGTGCTTTATTGGCAGAACATATTGTATGAATCTGTTCAGCGGCGTTTTGACACCATTTTATAGTACTTTTAGTCAAAGTAGCAATAGAATAGGCAATATAAAGTAGGATAGAATTACAAATCAAAATATAGACTCTAGCACGACGGCATAAAAGTCATTTCGTCAAACAGAAAATGTGAACTTCATAATTCCGATCAGCTCAATATTTTAGTCAGAAAAAGGTTATTAATATTAAACGCGTTGGTTTTTGTAAATATGACCTCATATACTTACCAAGTCAACTACTTACAATATCCATTAGTTAGATGAAAGTATTAGAAACTTATGATGGTAGCATAGTTTTGATGTCTTGGACTAGACAGTAGGCTTAGTTTAGTGTATAGTATTATATAATCTGTGGTTTAGCCAACGGATTTATTGTGCATTTTAAATTAATCTGGGATTTGTATTGTAAAAACTATGCATAGAGGTAATAGAGTGTATTCTATTGAATGTGTGAATAGAGATACGAATACAGACCTTCTTCTTCTCTTAATTAATGACCTCTGTCCGTCTTTTTTACAGACAATTTTGACAGTGTGAAGTTATTATGTATATTTGAAATAATATAAGTCAAGTCATTCGTCAAGTCGGCTGTTCTGTTACTAATATTTATTTGAATCTACCCGCAACGGATTAAATAATTACTTGTTGTTTTTTTATTATGTGACGAAATAGTATTCAGAAATAAAGATCTTTAAACCGAAAATCAAGTCAAATCAAAACATGCCTTGAGATACAAAAGTTTGTATAAATGAAACGAAGTCGATAATAATAATTCTTAACCTGAGCTTCGTGACTGACTGAGCTTTGAAAATAGCCTCTCAACATCAACATCTCAGAACAATAACATTGTGATAACAAGAAATTGGAAAGATCGAGATGGGTAATAATAACCAGATTCCTGTTAATAAATAAAAACAAATCCGAGAATAACAAGTTTATACAAGGATAATTTTGAACTATTTATTAAAAAGATCAAATTTTTAATATAAACAAAGAAGCATATAACCAGTGGGTGAAATATGATAATGATGTTAATAAAAAAATACTTAATAATAAAAGAAAATAAATAATAAGAGAAGATGGTGGATTTTCTCTTCAAAACCTGAAATTTTCACATTCAGAAAAACCACTTTACACACATTTATTCCAATGGCTAACACTTTATGTTACGACCTAAGTATTATTGGTTAAAATTCCACCAAAATTAAACAACAATACTCACAATAACACAAGAAAAACTATTAAAATAAAAGTGCTTTAAGTTGTTTTAAAAAATGACAAAAGTATGAATTTGAGACATTTTGACATTCGACATTCGTGAGTTCGTGGTAGCCTTTATAATTTTGAATAGAACAGTGTTACTTTCCACTACTTCTAGCTTACATCGAGTTTACTAATAACAGGGTCAATAATTAACAAGAAGTCACAGAAATTACTTTTATGCAAATAAAAACAGTAAAGCGAGAGATAGTAGGTACAAGACAAACAAACTTACATTGTTAGTTTAGTCGTTGCAATCACTTTAGAAATCTGCTTAGTTTTCACGTTAGTTTTTATTTATTTATGTTTAGAACTTTATCGCGACCTTATAGCTATAATATATATTTTCCCCTGCCGGCAGTCGCAGGGGTCGGTAAGGGGAATATTGGACAAAAGTTCCAGAAATGCACTACGCAGGGGAAAACTGGAATGCGCCATCTATACGACTTCCTACTAATAATATAAACACGAAAGTTTGTAAGTATGGATGGATGTTTGTTACTCTTTCACGTTAAAACTACTGATTCGATTTGGATGAAACTTGGAATATATATTGTTCGTGACCTGGATTAACACATAGGCTACTTTTTATCCCGAAAAATTAACGGGATCCAACGGGACGCGAACGAAGTCGCGGGCGGCACCTAAGTTTACAATATTTCTACAAAATACACATGAAAGTTTTAATTGGGCTGATTTAGTGAGTTATACAAGCCTTTCTTGATTATCAAGATGCAATCATAAAGCGTAAGATCTTCCGGTTAATTTGCCAAGAATAACAAGTTAATGTAAATTGTGGATAGACTCTAATTATTAATTTATTCATTGTTTATCATATAATTCAAGCAATGAATTGTTTAGTTTGGTCTGTCTGATGAAAAGCTAGATAACTGAAAAAAATTAGGAGCCGTCTATAGTCCAAGCATTTAGTTACCCTCAACATACTATTCCAACGTCAAGTACAATAGAAGACGATCGCTAATTACTGAAAATTAATCAACGATTACATTTCCAACAGTCACGTGACCTCTGCCAAATATTTTTGACTTTTTTAACGGAACCTAAAAAAATATTTACAAAATAATTTTAATTTCCAATTTTCCTTGTTCTACTTTTTTCCGTTTTTTATCGATTGTAAAATGTCAACTTGGTAAGGAAATGTGACAAATCACATTAGCCGAAGTTATTTCCTTGTGTATTGCGATCAGTTTCCGATAAGAGCCATTCGTCTTTTCTCTTTTATCTGCCTTAACTTGCTACATGTAAAAACGCAATTTATTTTTAGCTTTCGGTTTATCTAAACCACAGAGATCTTACGCATAGCTTTATAAAAAAAAACTTGGAAGGATGCGTAAAAAGGTTTTTCAGAAAGAGTTTTTCAACTTATAATTGTTGAAAAAAAAAACTTTTAGTGTCCCCAACACTAAAAGAATTTTTTTTCAGCATTTTGCCGCCTCATCTTGTAACTCAAAACGCACCACAGAAAACGTTTACCCAGACAATGCATTAGCATGTCGGTGAGACAAGTATTATATCATCCTAGTATGAATGCCGCACTTTTGTATCAGATGCTTTTATTCTTAGAAAAGTTGTGCGTCCGTCAGAAGTAGATTCTAGATCAGAGATTTTTATCTTTCAACTAAGATTAATAAAAATACTTCTCTTTTGCAACAAAATGGGTATGCGTACTGATCTGATATTTTGTCCTATTGATAGGACCACGAGTGTTGTTGGTTTTCGTGGTCCCATTGATTTTTGTTGTTTTAAGACGTCGACCGAAAAGCGGAAAGAGTGTTTTAAGATTGACGTCGTTGTGTCTGTCTGCTTGTCTGTTTGTTTATGCCCTCGTAGCTCTTAAAGTAGGGCTCTGATTTAAATGCAGTTCTTTATAAGAAAGGTTATTTAAAATGGAAATGTTTGATATCGCAGGCAGGTGTTATTTTTTTTCGATATCGGTGCGAAAAGACTTGTCGCATGAATCAGATATCAGTCTGGTTTTAAAAGCTAGGTAATATAGCTAATTAACAAGTGACTTGCGATCTGATTGCCAAGTGTATCTACTTTTATTTAATGGAATCATTTTAAACGATTTGTTTTAATAAAGTTACGACAAAAGTTTTTGAGTTCTATTAGAAATTATACTTAGAGTTCAGGCTGCAGAAGTCAATCGATTGAAAGATTTAATGATTCATCTTGGAAAATGACAGCATGACCTTACTTTGAGAGGATCAACGCATGTATTACGAGTTCTGCCCACCCTCAAGTAGATATGATATCGAAGGACATCTCAAATAAAGTTGTTTAATTTGTCAAATACAAATGTCGTAAAGCAACAGGTTTGGAACCTGTAACATCATTTTACTGCTTCGGCATCTGTTATAGTTTCCAATTAAGGTGTAACTTGTTACAAATTAGATATATTTCAAACTGTTACTGTAATATCTTACTGTAAAGTCAAAGATCTATAAAACCCGAAGTTTATTGAAAAAAATTGACGTTGAATTCGTCTTTATGTATCGGCAGTTTGTGATACACCAAGAACACTTACTAATATGCTAAAAAAAATATGTATCCATATAAATATGCAACAAAAGACACGTCTCATTTAAAAAAACAGTTTTCAAGTCTGTTTAAAGATTAACTTCTTCAAAATGTTTTCTGGTGGTTTCACAGTAATTTTGATGGTAGAAATTAACATTAAAAAATATACATGCAATACTTATTTTTTTACTATTCTTAAAAAATATTCTTGTCACATTTTAACCCAATACAGTTCAGTTCAGATTTACTTAACATAAACCTTTACTTTTAATTTACTTTTAAAGCGTATTAAAATACAACATTATGTGTAGCTAGTATAAGAATTAACTCTTGTTACGTTTTATTTAATCCCTTACGCTCAGACTTTAAACCCTTTAATTCTTTCTTATCTTTAAAAACATTTTTAAAATGAAGTTTTTTTATCTACATAATAATATCACTCCCTATAATTTAAAGTAAAAGTTAGAAAAAATACTCACGTTGTGTATTCCTCGTCGAGTATACTGACCACAGCGCACAGGTGACTACGTCTGCTGCCGTCACGGCCCGCCAGAGCTTATATAGCGGGCCGCACAATCATTGGAGGACCATGTTTCAGGACATTGTAGATGTGAAACTCGCGCAATGACTGAAACAAAAAACTATCGGAGCTAATTTGAATGAAAATATTGCAAATGGCAGTATTGGAAAATGTTTAACAATAAACAGTTGGTATTTTTGAGCCTTTTCTTCATGAGCAAGATCTTTGTAACTTGTTTATATTTACATGTTGTAAGATTAAGACTTCTGTTATGTATTTTACTGGGTACAATCCCACTAATATTAAAAATGTCAAAGTTTAGATGTTTCAAAGCTGCAACTGTTGGTCCGATTTGGATGTGACTTGGAATATATAAGGTTACTTTTAGCCCGGAAAAACATAATCAAATGTTCTACTTCTTCTTCTTTTAAACCTATATGGCCGTGCCCGTCATTTCGGCAGATAATTTTGCCAGTGTCAAGTGATGAATTTGTAAGATTTATAAGTCAAGTAAAGTCATTCGTCAAGTCGGCTGTCGTTTGTTTTTAAGAGAAAATGGTCTTCAAAACTTGGAACGAACTTTTACATTCAGAGAAACCACTTTACACACATTTATTCCAATGGCTCACACTTTATGCCATTGTCTTTCATGACCTAAGTATTATTCTTTAAAATTCCACCAAAATTAAACAACAATACTCACAATAACACAAGAAAAACTATTCAAATAAAAGTGCTATAAGTTGTTTCAAAAATTGTCCAAACTAGAATCTCAATAGGGTCTGCATTACATCTACATTTTGAGATATTTGATGTCTATTTTAAGGAGCACAATTCACAAGTTCACAATTTACCGTCAATTGTGGCCATGCATTGCGCTCACGCATTGGCTTATAACAGACACCAAAGAATATGTTCACTACTTAAAACGTCTACAAAAGATTTAAGACCAATGATGAATTCACAAAATAGTTTCGTATCTATGCGCTTTATTACTATTAATATCTGATATCAGCGTGGGAAACGAAATACTGGGGGATAACTTTAACCCAGCGTCATAAGTTAAATGTTAAAATGACAGGTAGATTTACTTCAGGCTTTTGTCATTAGGGATTTCGTGCGTGTTTTTAACGACTTAAAAAAGAGGTTCTTTATTTATTAGTTTGTATGCATTTTAATCGATAGTTTCATCAATTGCTAAGATTTTCATTGTTTTTTTACTAGTGTAAAGATGTACTCGTGGTGGTCCCATTAAAATTTTATTCTCGAGGTATATCAAAATCGTTACTATTGGATAGTTAAATCATTGTATACTATTTAAATGTAACTTTAGTAAAGAAAAGTTTTAACTCATATTTCAATCGACAAAGAAAAGTTTTTAATATGACCACATACTTAGTGGGGATTTGAAGAAAAAACAATCCAAAAATCCGCACTGCTACGTTGCAGACAAGGCGGGTCTATCTCGTATTAAAAGGCCGGCAGCGCACTAGCCTCACCTCTGGTGTTGCAGGTGTCCATGGGCGGCGGTGACCACTTTCCATCAGATGGCCCGCCTGCTCGTCTGCCAGCTATGGCATAAAAAAAAGTCGTATCAGTGGGGGTTTCTGGAAAAAATACTGAAATCCCCACTGGTAGGAATTTCTTGGTGGGGATTTCTGGAATATATCTTACACCTGATACTAGAAACTTTTAAAGACTTATTTGACATGTTATCAATGTGTTAAACTTATTCGTAGTTACGTATTTTTTCAGTATAATATTAATAATTACGTTACCTCGTACATTAATCACAGCCATCTAGTTTCCATAGTACAAGCTTTGCTTAGTTTGGGACTAGAAGGCGTTGTGTGTGTCCGTGAATATTTATTTATTTATTTATTAATATTTTATCTACGAGTAACTAGAGAATAACATCTCTAATAACGGTTTTTTCTTGACATTTGTTGTAATAATTTCCCTCAAATAAATTGGCTATTATTCTAATTATGTCTTACGTATAAAAAATAAATTATTAGCTTTTTGAAAAAAGAAATGAGAATACTATTCTTTAAGGCTTTTTGTACCTAAGCTCAACATTCATTTATCTTAAAGATTATTTTTTGTGAGTTTATTATAATTTGTGACGCGGTACAATGTGAGATTTGGGTATTATTTGTACATTATTTTTATACCGCTGCTATTGGTAAGCCGTTCAATGTAAGAGAACTTTTATTTCCGATCCAGATCTCTTTGATTGCCAGTTTGAATTCCTAATTTTAGTTCTAAATGAAATATTATAAAATTTTACTCTACTGGGTTTTTTAACTGTGGGCAAATATCTATTATATTATGTTTGTTATATTCCACTATACCTATGTATTTCAATTTTATTATCGCTTAACATCGGGTGGGACATCGGCTTGTTCCGTCTTTAACTTATATTAAAAAATCTATTTATGCTTCTTATTACTGTACCAATAAAAACTACAAAAATATACATATTTTTTTAATGATTTGTATGGATTTGTTTATCTCTTAACCTTACTAGAAAGGTTCTAGAAAGGTACTACTCTAGAAATATTATAATTTATTCTCTCTGTACTAACCACTGTCTACTAGAGACATCATAATGCATGCTGCGGTATCCTTTAATTGAAGGGACATTCTATAAAGTAAACGTAAGTGTGATTTTGCATGTCAAGTTTAGTTTCCTTTGTAATGTAAAAGGTTGTGACAATTTATAAACCCCCGTAGTTAATACTCTTCCTCATTGCTGCCCCCGTATCTCAAGCTCGAACTGCTTTCGCTGCCCAGCATAATGTCTAACGCGCTAATGCCACTATTTAGTCACAGAATACCTATGATTTAGTTTGAAAAAAGTTCAGAAATCACCTGGCTGGTTTTTATGAGACAACGATACGGATACGGACTCCAGTTCATCAAATCCCTAACCTTCAAAACGGAACCTATAGTAGGTGCCAAATAACACGGCAATACAGGTCATTCACCCACCTTCACCTCGATGTCGCAAAATTCAATTTATGTATGGTAAACAAACAGTACTAACGAGATTCGAGCGATACCATATTAGCGACAGGTTAGCCATACATAAATGGAATTTTGCGACATCGTGGTGAAGGTGGGTGAATGACCTGTATTGCGGTGTTATTTGGCACCTACTATAGCAATGCGAGTATCGTTGCTTGGCGGCAGAAATAGGCACGGTGGTAGTACTTCCCTACTTCCCTGGATGAGCTATGTCACAAAAAGATCTACAGCTACCTACTATCGTGCATGTCAGAGTAAGACGCAAGTTGAGAGTCTAACGCCAGTAATTAGTGCAGCTCATCCTCATTCAAAGAGAAAGCCTCAAAGACTTTTTCGTCGTCAGATATGCTGTGACCTTTCAGTAGGAGTAGTTACTTTTGTACCGTTAAAAAACTGAAAGTAGTAAGGATTCTAATTTTTTTACCTAACGCGTTGTAGATTGATCTATGATTTACTAGTCAACGTATGTACTTAGGGGGTATATTCATCTTGGTCTTCTCCACTGTACATTTTACAATAGTTGGTTCACAGTTCACAGGGTTATGCCAGGGTGTTTGCTCTGAAATGTCAAATAAGTAGTTCTGGGGCGTTATAACACACCCCTACGCCATCCGACACGTAATATGAATATGGCTAGTCGGGCACTAATTATAGAGTGTTTGTAAGAGGTTTAGAATGACTCCTCTCTATGCATGTTTGTTCATTATTGGTGTGAGATTGTGAGATCATTCGATCATGATGCAGCATGCATTAACTGTCTATCCTGCCTTTCAGTATTCTTTGTGTCTTAAAGAAAGTAATCAAAGTCAAGTAAATCTCCTTATGTTCTTTGATTACTTTCTTATTTGAATAAGTAATCCTACTACTACAACCCATATTAAATACTTAAATAAAATATCTTACTTATATTTCCATGTGTTATATTACTGGGATTTTTTGGAATGTCATAAGTCACTTTGGCTTCCCGAAAAACCATTTTAACATCCCGAAAAATCTCAAACATACATTAGCCCTTACTTATTTCATAAGGATCTTTAAATAGATTAGTTAGGTTTGCATTGAAATGAATTCTACATTTTAAAATATTTATAATATCATGTAAAGATATATCAGATGTTTCTGAGTGGCTTGATTAGTTTTCTTTGACTTTGAATAAAAGTACTCTTTACATTGATAAATAATACTTTTTTAAATAACTCTTTGATGCAATAGGAAATGCGACGGAAAAATACTAGCGTTACTTTAGGATGGAAGTTATAAATACTAAGAATATTTTATGACTAACTTCTATCTTCAGCTTTCTTGTATAGAACCGTGGCAGTTATTACAAGACACAAACTAAGTAGGTGTATCCAGTTATACCAAGTTTCATAGTAGTTACGACATAAAATAAGTAACAAACATGTAAACTTTGGCATTTCTAATAAACTAATTTTCATAGTGTTATGGGCAGTGTAATACCAATCTTCCTATTTACAGGACCCTTTATTAATTAGGCCGTTGTTTCCAATTAAATAGACCAGCTGCCTTCTTTTATATAGAATAGGGTCAATGGCACCAATTAACGGGGCAGCTGGTTTTTTTTTCTTGCTGACGTCACGCTCGAAAAGCTACTAACAAAGTAAAAGCTTCCAGTTATTTTGGATTTCTCTGTATGTCTCAAAAAATTTTGTATGAACGTTGTAAAATATCGATGGGCTCTCAGATTCACAAATAAAAACAAAGTCAATATGCAGCTAAAGCCACGCACGGATTTCTCCATGCTTTCCTTTGCCGTTTAAAAGTACCTACCTACAGGCAGTAATGTACACAATTTCAAGGAGAAATCTGTGCACGTAGGTATTTGGATATCTAAAGAGTACTTTTTTCTACTGTGTAAAATCTCGCTACTGAAACGAAGACAAAATTCCTGCACAACAATTTATTTCCTTGTTCTTTTACTAGCAATCTGCTGATCTATCGCTTAGTCTTCACCGTCCAGAGAAGAATTCAAAGTAAAACTCAGTGGCAATTTTTACCAAAAAAACGCTCATGACATCTCCCTTCATTCGATGGGTACCAAATTTGAATCTCCGTCTAGGCTTGGCAGGCGAGGCAAAGTGGACTGGCTTGGCATGGCGGCTTTCAAGGCTGGCTGGCTTGGCATGGCGGCTTTTAAGGCTGGCTTGGCATGGCATGGCGAGGCTAGGCTGACTGATGGCATGGCGAGGCGTTACACCACATAAAAGCAGGGGCCTTATTCACTATGACCAATACAAGCGCGTTACGCAGCACGACAAGACAGCGGCGTGAAATCGCCCTATGCCTATGCCGTATTTCCTATGCCATAAATGTCATTCCTTACGGTGACGTCATACGGTTACGGCAAGGAATCTCCTAAGTCATACAGAATAATGCCCCAGTACGTTTTAGCTGACAAGTGCGCAAGCACAACCAAGGCTCAGCTGTAAGTGAATGGGTGAAGCCTTCCTGTAAATGATGATGTTGATGATTTTTGAAGTGTAAAAGGACTAAATTAAACTCGAAAGCAAGCACAATACACGTGTTTCATGTTGTATTTGCAGTACTAGTTAGCGAATGAGGACGTATTGACTTCTAGAAGTCAATAGAAAACAAGCGTAGATTGTTATTTGCAACTATTTTACATATACCTGTTTGTACGCACATACTGCAAACTTACTACATCAAAGCTGAAAGCTTTGGAAACTAAACGTCTACCTATTGCTTGATTTTATTTTCCTTTAGTTTTTTAGTGTTTTTAGTTTTGCATATCTTTCTTTTTTGGAAATAAATATTTTATTTATTTTTCACAGATCTCACCTTTGAAAGACATTAAGTACTACAGACTCACCTAAATATTCTTAATATTG
This sequence comes from Eulithis testata, assembly GCA_947507515.1. Lineage (NCBI taxonomy): Eukaryota > Metazoa > Arthropoda > Insecta > Lepidoptera > Geometridae > Eulithis > Eulithis testata. Next base: position 9,577,716 of record OX382202.1, on the reverse strand, counting down.
TTTATTCTTTCAGGGCAACGTGACTATTACCATTGTTCGCGACCGGCAATGCCGGAAAATAATATGAAATATCAGATTGTCCTTACACATTCTTTAACTGTTTTAAAGTAATATACTTAGGTAAGTACTTAACCTTTTTTAATGTAACTTTTGTTTCTGTAATAGATCTAGATATAGCTCACGTATAGGTTTACTAAAATAGATCATAAAGTCCAAGGGTTAACCAAATGAGTGGACATTACCGCCGCGCCGCCCTCACATCGTCATTTCTTAATAAAATAGTTTATCACGCATTAGTTTATGCTTTTTATGATACCGATAACACGAAAATGACCACTAAAAGCAGCGAACAAAAAAAGTTATTTGGAACCTACGAAATAAGTGCTGTGGGTCGTGGGTTCGATCCCCACCGAGAACAAACATTTGTGTTGGCAAACATAGATGTTTGTTCTGTGTCTGGGTGTTTCTATGTATTATAAGTATGTATTTACAAAAAAAAAAAGTATGTATGTATTCTATCAGCCATCTAGTTTCCATCGTACAAGCTTTGCTTAGTTTGGGACTAGAAGGCGTTGTGTTAAGTGTCCGTGAATATTTATTTATTTTATTTATTTATTTAAGTATTCAATTCAATTCATTTATTCTTCTTTCGACATTTTACAATGTTCTTACAGTAGTCACAGCACAGTAATTAGGTGTACATTTCAATAAAAAAGTACACAAACACAAAACAAACAAGCTAAAAGTCAAGAAGTAAAAGCAATAAATGTTGCCAACAAAAGATATACCTAAAATTCAGTCAGCAAGAGCATCGTCAAGAGTACAAATGAATTATATATATTAATAAATTATAGTATTGAAGATGTTTTTGTAGTTTCATACCACTGCGTGGGATAAGCACATGCTTTTTTCTTTCATTCTACCCATTATACATTGAACCTTGTTTGTGAATAAAAAAAATGCTACAGTACAGCTTGTGTAAGTATTTTTCTGAGCATAGCCAGTGAGGTATAAGCTAAGATATAATTTTTATAAGTTCCTGAATAAAGTAAAAAGTCTCTTAGTCTGGTAAAAATATCATTGGGATTTGTTTGAGACGGCATAAAAGTATCAAAGTGACAGCATATAAACCCCTATGATATTTTATCACGTCATCAGAATCAAGACCTCGACGACGAGTTTTGAAATTTTTTGAAACGACACATAGGACATTTATTTTAATAGTTTTTCTTGTGTTATTGTGAGTATTGTTGTTTAATTTTGGTGGAATTTTAACCAATGATACTTAGGTGTGAGCCATTGGAATAAATGTGTGTAAAGTGGTTTTTCTGAATGTGAAAATTCCTGTTAGGTTTTGAAGAGAAAATCCACCATTTTCTTTTCGAAACAAACGACAGCCGACTTGACGAATGACTTGACTTGACTTATATTATTACAATTATATCACTTGACATTGGCAAAATTGTTTGTCGAAATGACGGACAGAGGCCATTATTCACCATTATTGAAGAGAAGAAGAAGAATCAAGAACTCAACCAGTTCAGTAAATTAGCAACTGCATTAAAAAAATATCTCTATGATAATGTAATTTGTAAATTAATAATAAAATTATTTTTATTGTGAACTCATCTAACACTATGATTTTTCTCGTGCTCAATAGTATGACCTCATAATAACCCCTTGACGGAGCACTGCGGTCGTTTGTACCGCTCTATTTCATTTTAACTGGCTGTAAGACCATTCTGAAGTGGAACGGGTGTAACTACCCATACAAGAAGCAATTATTGTTATAGATAACGGTTTTCAATACAAAGAACATGGCATGATCACTACAAACAAACCCAGTGCAACTTATTGTGAGAAAATACAGTCAAGAGTGAACATTCCGGGTCATCTACAAGCACTTTAATATCTTGAAAACTGTGAATGATAGGTTAGTCAATTAAACTGTGTTTGATAGACAGTTTAATCCTATCTAATATTATAAATGCGAAACTTATTGGTCATTTTGTACATTTTGTCATTTTGTACGAAAATAGTAGGTATTTTGCTTTGCCTACCCTTCTTCGGGCAATCGAGTTTATGCTTGTAATATAGAATAAAGAAGAATTCCATGGCACAATCAAATACTTTTATTAAGCTTAGGAAAGTTATATAGTATACATCTTATTTATTATGGAAACCTATTCGCTACACCTATTACGTACGACGCCATGACAGGCAAGACAGGAACGAATGAGTTGAACATATTGGGGTGAGTGAACTAGAGTGAACCTTTTCTTTACCTCTCATCTCTATGATCTAGCTAGTCTATGACAGAATACTACAGATAACTTACTCTATTTCCAATACCCCGGCTCAAGTTCAAGTCTCATTTTTTTTTTTTAAACTTATACAAAACAAAATGACTTGCTAACTTGCCAACGAAATTTATAACAATACTATGGCAACTCTAAAATATTTGACAATCAATCGTATTTTGACTTTGACAGTCACAATATGTTATGGTTTCAATTAAAAGAAGAAGAAGCCTCCTTTTGCTTGCTTGTTTGCTAAATCTATAATTTAGCAATCTTTGTTTACATTCTTTGATTGATACAACTTATTACTGACAAGGTAGTAAACATTACAACTTACATATTCAAAACTTATTCTAAACCAAGTAATTTACACAAATATTGGTGTCTGACTTTCGAAAATGATTTGGTAAACATGTCAGCACTATTTTCTTGAGAACACACATATTTTATTATCAATAAACCCTTGTTTACTATATCCTTTATAAAGTGAACTTTTATATCTATATGTTTGGTTCTCTTACTATTTTCATAACTTTCTATCATTTTTATAGTACTCTGATTGTCTATAAACAAATAACAATTTAAGTTTTTGTCACAGTCCAAGTTCTTTAACACTTCGATAATAAACACTGTTTCACTTACAGTTTGTGCTGCTGCGACATACTCTGATTCAGCGGTAGAGAGTGCAACGGTTGCCTGCTTCTTCGAGCTCCAGCTGATCAAGTTTCCGCGGTGAAATATGGCTACTCCACTGATACTTTTGCGGTCATCTCGGTTACCTCCCCAATCTGCATCTGAAAAACTGTGCAAGTGATTATTTTCTTGTTTCTTGTATTCTAATCCAGTATCTTTTGTTTGTTTCAGGTATCTGAGAATTCTCTTTCCAGCTTTCCATAGAGTCTGTGTTGGACAATGCATGTATCTACTGAGATATCCTGTTGCATATGCGATGTCTGGTCTGCTGATTGTTGCTAGATACATCAATGATCCGATAAGTTCTCTGTATGGAACATTATTTACAATTTCTTCCCTTTCATTAACATTCAGGCCAACCTCCACAGGTGTATCCACGCCCTTACAGTCCACCATATTAAACTTTAATAAAAGTTTCTCGATTATTTGTGTCTGTTTTATTTTCATTCCTTCATTAGATCTTGTTATTTCTAGGCCTAAGAACTTGTTTATATTTCCCATATCTTTTGCTTGAAATTCATCTTGTAGTTTCTTTATAATATTATGGCCATTTCCAATTACTAGGATGTCATCTACAAATATTAGTATGTATACACTCTTTGCAGTATAAAGACAAAAATCACTCTGTGATTGGACAAATTCATTTTTTATCAGGAAATTGTTCAATGTGTCATTCCAGCATCGTGGGGATTCTTTTAGTCCATATAGTGCCTTTTTTAACTTCAGTACTTTTCCTTCCTTGTATGGTACTCCTTCTGGGTATTTTATGAATATATCTGTCTTTAATTTTCCATTCAAAAATGCTGTTGGTATATCGAGTTGTCTGACTTGTAAATTTTCCTGAACAGCTTTGTTTAAGAATAACCTTACTGTTGTCATTCTGGCTACTGGTGCATAGACGTTTTGTGTTGTTTCTTCCTGAAAACCTTTTGCAACGAGTCTTGCCTTTTTAGTATTATCAGATTTTGTCCGAAATACCCATCTTGTGTCGATAGCCTTTTGATTAATTGGTAATTCACATTCTTCCCATGTTTTTAACTTTCTATGTGCATCTAGCTCTTTCTGTATAGCTTCTGACCACTCTCCTTGTTCAATTGCTTCTTTGTAGCTTGTAGGGTCTTCTGTCAATAATGCATAGGCTACATTACTCATATCATAGTCTTCATATTTCTTTGGCATTGTAATTGGTCTTTTTGTTGTTTGAATATTCTCTTCTTTTTCATCTGAGCTTTCATATTCATCACTTGATATTTGCTCTTTTCTTTCCTGTTCTATTTGTGGTTGCTCTCTGGACTCATTTGTGTCACTTTCCTCTGAAAATATATATCTTTCTCCATGATCATATTTGTAGTCGGTCTCATCAAAACGAACATCTCTCGATATTATTATCTCATTTGTTTTTGGATCCCACAATCTGTACCCTGAACCACAATATCCAATCATAATCATAGGTTTTGCTCTAGGTTCTAGTTTACTTGGCCTTGGAAAAATCATGCACCACGCTTTAGAACCAAAGACTCTCAGTCTCTCTAGTTGATTCTTTCCAAACCATATATTGGCCGGTGTGTCTCCATCGAGTGCTCTAGAGGGGGATCTGTTTATGGTGTATGCTGCAACACGGATCGCTTCGCCCCATAGGTACTTAGGTAATGAAGTTTCTAACAACATAGCTCTTACTCTATCAGCTAGTGTCCTGTTCATCCTTTCACACACTGAGTTTTGTTGTGGTGTATACGCACATGTGGTTTCTTGTCTTATACCATTTTTGTTATAGAATTCTTTTAGTTCCTCATTCACAAATTCTCCGCCTCTGTCTGTTCTTATTCTTTTTACATAAAAACCATCATTACGCAGACTTCTTATATAACTCATAATATAATCTTTTGCTTCATCTTTTCTTTTCAGTAAATGTACTTCAGTAAAATGTGAATAATCATCTATTATTGACAGGTAATATTTCTCTCCATTCATGGTTTCTGGTGTAATTGGTCCACCAATGTCACAATAAATCAATTCTCCAATTCGCCTTGTTCTGGGTTTTACTGTTGGAGTAAAAGGGCAGCGTGTTCCCTTTGCTTCCATGCATACTGTGCATTTCATATTTGAAAAAGGTACTCCCAGTATTTTCATGCCTGCATGATTTAGGTGACCTAGTCTTCTGTGCCATAAATTGGTATCTGTCTTATTTGTGATCAATGCGTTGTCTTTATTCATATTTAAATGTAGAGTAAAAAGTTTCCCATTGTTGTCCACATTTACTTTTACTTCACCATTATTAATATTTGATGAATTTCTGTTGAATTCAACATTGAAGCCTTTCTGATTTAGTTTCATTACTGATATTAAATTTTGAGATAGGTTTCCTAATATTAAGCAATCGTTTATAATGACTTTTTCTCCATTGTCTGTTATACCATTTATATTTCCCTTTTTCTTTGCTGACAACATAGCTTTATTTGCTGTTTGAATTTTTATCTCAGGTATCTCTTTTACTTCCGTCATATGTTTCTCATATTTTTCATCTATCATGTGGTGTGTTGCACCGGAATCAATCACAAATTTTATCTCATTATTTACACTGTCTCTATTTGTTGCTGCATGGGCCTGTGCCGCTATGAATGATAATGATTCTGTTTCTTTTATTTCTTCTGTAACATTTGCATTTGAATTTCTATTATCACTTCTTCCTCTGTAGCTACTTTGGCCTCTCTGATAACCTCTTCCTCTCTGATAGCCTCGTCCTCTCTGATAACCTCGTCCTCTCTTTTGTTGATTATGTGCTGACGTGTTGCCAGGACAGTTTCTGGCAAAATGATTAGGCTCTCCACAGTTATAACAATTTATTGAGCTATTTTGAAAAGCATAATCTTTTGTGAAATTTTGTTTACTGTCTTTATTGTTCTTTTCTTTAAGTTCAGCATCTAGCATTTTGCATTTAATGAACTCTACTGTGAGCTCAGCTCCAGATGCCTCCAATGCTGTAATGACCGGCTGATAAGCGTTTTCTAAACTTAGTAATAGTTGACACACTCTTTCTTTCTCATCCATTTTACTTCCATTTGCTTCTATGTCTCTGACTATTGTATCAAATTTGTTAAAGTGTTCTTCTACGCTGTCTTGCTTTTTGCATTTTAAATTTATTAATTTTCTTCTCAGGTATAAGCTTGATAATGTACTTTTTCTTTCAAAAATGTTTTTTAAATTTTCTATCATTTCATAGGCTGTTCCTGCTTTTCTTACATATTCTAGATGCTTGTCTGATAATGCTTGTACTATTATGTTTCTTGCTTTGGCGTCTTTACTCTTTACATCTTTGCCATCGAGATTGATATTTTTCTGTAGAACATCTTTACAACTTTTTTCATCCATTGCCATCTCCACTCGAAATAACCAGTTCGAGAAATTTTCATTTTCCAATTTAGGTATTTGATTTACTTGTGTCGTCATCTTTATATTTTTGGTGTTCTTGCTTTAGAAACACTTTTCCACGCTCTCTTTGCCTAGCCTTTTTTCGTGGTGGCACGACAGACTCCTACAACTTTTCCTACGCTAATCTTTGTCGATCTGACTGACCAAGGACTCTGGGCCCATAACCTATAGAATAAAGAAGAATTCCATGGCACAATCAAATACTTTTATTAAGCTTAGGAAAGTTATATAGTATACATCTTATTTATTATGGAAACCTATTCGCTACACCTATTACGTACGACGCCATGACAGGCAAGACAGGAACGAATGAGTTGAACATATTGGGGTGAGTGAACTAGAGTGAACCTTTTCTTTACCTCTCATCTCTATGATCTAGCTAGTCTATGACAGAATACTACAGATAACTTACTCTATTTCCAATATGTAAAGCTTGTGTTTTTTTAACCGACTTCAAAAAAGGAAGAGGTTCTCAATTCAGTTGTATTTTTTTATGACAAAAGCAATTTAATGGGAATACATTGAGCTGTTTACATCATAGGTACAGCGTATAGTAGGTATTATACGATCTGTGGTACAACCAACACAGTTGGTGTTTGATGATCATTTAAATACTTGATGATGTAATAATAAATTTTAGCTATGATAGAACTACATAATATAAACAAATAATTGGTAATCACTACTTTTTAATTGTTTATATTTTCACGGAATATTCATCAGCGCCACCTATTAGAAGATTCTTGAATGACAGCGCATTGTAGCGCGTTGACATCTTTTATACTGAAAACTTTAACATCAAAAAGATTTTATGTTGCTACATGGGTTGCTGTAACCGCTAACAACCATCTAGTTCAAACTCTGAAAACAAGATTCCCAGCTAGTCTGCTACCCTCTCCTACCAAAGGCGTTGCAAAAATTGACTACTTGCGCAAGTGGCGCCACCTAGCAGAAGAACGAAGAGGTTGCAAAACTTTGCTACTTGCGCATGTGGCGCCATCTAGCAGAACGGGTTTAGAATTTTAGGGAAGGCAAAGTCCACTTGTTACACAACCAATTGAATATTACGCAATATTCCGCCCTCCATTACGGGTGGCAAGGTATCTTGGTATACGTTATGAAGTACCTTCTATATTTATCTGTGTCAAACTCCGGACGATTGCCATTAAAAAAAAAAATATACTTATCTGTTCTATGTCATCAAATTCATCAATACTTCAGAATCAGAATAATCTTTATTGTATCTGTTGATAGTAAGCATAAAACCAAAAATACAAGTAAATATCTACAACAGCTTGCCAGTCCTCGGAAATTAAATTAGTTTATGATACGTCGCTACTTATTCTTTATTATATTTATTCGAATTATTTTACTAAGGAAGCGTATAAAAGCAACCTCTAGGGAAGTTACGTTACGTAACCTCTGATAGGAATAATTTATATGAACAAGAAATGCAACACTGATATACACACAAGACATCATTATTTACAGAGTGCTTACTAGTATCGTATGATCTGTGCTTTAGCTATGGTCGGAAAAAGATACAAGATGGTGGACACGAGAGAAATAGACGATGTCCTTTTCATGAAAGAAGTCCCGCGGAAATTTCCGGAACTAAATTTTAAAACTAAATTTTAAATTAATTGTCAGGTGCTGTTATTGTGTTCGGATGCTAGTGCGTTTTTATTTGGTTTCTGTGATCAAAGTCTTGTTTTCAATGCCTAAAGTTGTTAAAAGTGCTGCCCGAGAAATAATACTTAAGGTCGACTACAGCGACGCGTCTGCGGGACTTCTTTCATGGAAAGGACTCTACGATATTTCTTGACAATAAAAGAATATCACGATAAATGTTCAGTTGTCTGGTGATTTTTAATAGTACTTATAGGCAAACCTATATCGATCACGTTATTTGAATTACCTCCACGAGGTAATATATTAAGCTGGTCCGACGCATCGCATTGGTATAAGTTTTTTGGTCGGAAAACTTGTTTGGATCAATGTGATATTTTTACTGAACCTTTGCATTGTTATTCTCTCGACCCTGAAGCTCTGCAATTCCACATAATTACATTTAGTTTTATTATATCTTCAAAATTGTTGAAATGTGCAAGCGAGAATGATGTCTGTCTTTACCCTACGCCTTAATGATTTCTCTTCTTCTTCTATTTGTCCTCTACGACCTTAAGTATTATTTCTCGGACAGCACTTTTAATAACTTTAGGCATTGAAAACAAGGCTTTGATCACAGAAACCAAATAAAAACGCACTAGCATCCGAACACATTAACAGCACCTGACAACTAATTTAAAATTTAGTTTTAAAGTTTAGTTCCGGAAATTTCCGAGGGACTTCTTTCATGAAAAGGACTCTATGTCCGTCATTTCCACAGACAATTTGGCCAGGTATTGCGTTTGTATAAACTTTTGAATTTGAAACTGTTTGTGAATGCCAAAAACAAAACACGATGTAACTATAACCTAGTATAGTATTATATAATCTGTGCTATAACGTTACGAACTTACACGTCAAAATGTTTGGTATCAAGGAAAACTTTCTAGCAAATAAAATGCCATGAATGTAGGAACAACGGTACACTTATTTTTCAACACTAAAGCGACAGGTGAGCGGACGGCCTTTTCAAGTGACTGAAATAAATTGCTATGCATTTATTATAATAGTTTTTTCAAGTGTAATTTTTAATTCACCCGCATTCATTTTATCACGTTCAGATTCTGTAAGCTGTAGTTTCTCAAGCGTTTTGCTTTTTTTTCTGTGTTAAGTGGAGAATAAATAATTGAAGTACTACACAGGAGCTTGTTAATGTACAGAGGCTGCTATTAAGTGCCTTTCCACATGCACTGTTGCAAAGTATACTTTACTATTTAAAAAAACAAATCAATCTACCTACTTAATTACCTAACTAACTAGCAAGTGAATAAATTTGTAACTAAAACTACCTACCTAAGAAATTGGAATGCACTTTGCTAGATCCTACTTACAGCTACCTACCCATACCTATCTAACCTAGTTGCTATACCTACCTAATGGCTATCGACGCTAAGACTCATGTAGCATTATTCCTATAAACCTTGTGGTTTCCTTAGTGCTATAGTACAAAATAAGTTATTATGTATTTTTAAAACAATAAATGAAAAAAAAAAAAAAAAGTGTGGGGTCTTGTTTTGTCACTTTGTGAGGTTCCAATGGTTTTTTTGCAAGTTTTGCAATATTGTATGGTAAGAAAGCCAAATTGGCCGTCTGTCAGTAGTTCTTTTAGTGGTTCCTTAGGAGGAATGCTGTTCTTATACGGCACCTACTTTTCTCAAACATTTATAAGCATAATGTGATTATTATGAGTAGTTTGCTAACCCATAGTCAGTCTGATAGCCTATTCAAAGAGCCTGGAGTTATCAACACACCATGGTCCAAATGAATACCAAAAGATAATACTGAATGCCATCCACTAGAATTAAGGGATCTAAGGGCTCGTTAAGGTGTGCATGTGAAAAGTACCACCATGCTTGGACTGGCCAGACGCCAGGTCGTGTCGTGCCAAATCACATTAGAATGGCAAAACGATTGTCTTGACGTCGTTCCGGCAAACTCACCATTCTCAGATTGTGCCAAGAATAAGGTAGACTGGACCACTGTTAAAGAAAGTTTCTAAAACGTTTGCCAAATTGAGCATTTGCGCACTCGACACGACACTGTCCAACACGATAACGACATTTCTAAAAACAATTCAGTATCAAACGAGGTATGCGTGAAAAATCTGCAGGCCTAGGATGCGCACGCAAGATATTTGTCATGTCGTTCTGTTAAATTGCACCAGTTTTTGAACTTTTGCATTAACTGTGGTAATGCTGTCGACAAAACTCGCCTCGTTATTGTACACTTTTGACACTGATTCAATAAGCAGGGTCTATGTATGACATTACTTAGTTTTAGATAGAGTTTTCGCCGATATCGTGTCGGTGTCGTCGAGTGAGTCAGAGTGTGAAAACAGCTATAGGTATAGTTTTGTACGGAGGTTGTGTTTGGCTATATTTCAACTTACGGAAACACCGATAAAATCACCGGGTATTGCCAATTTTTATGGTATCGCAATACATAAAATGTTTGCATTAGATCGAAACGTAGAGTGGACAATTTGCGAAATGCGACTGCCGAATACGAGAGGAGAAAAATTGAAGTTTGGCCCAAACTTGGTGGCTAGGACTCGGTACTAGAACTAAACAACCGAGTTTGATTCCCGATTAGGTTAAATTTTATTGTAAGCAAATTGTGAAACAGTTTTTTTGTGTAATAAACATTATTTTATCTTATTTAACGACTTAAAGAGAACGAAATAATCTGTATATTATACAATTTGAACATTTTACCTACAGAACATAAGTAGATGGTGAGCAGTAGATACTTATGTTCTCTACCTAATGTATCTCTATGCGACCCTAGGACGGTTGGATAAAAATCCCACTCATAAACCTTCCCTATCGCCCAGAAAAAAGGGTTACTTTTCCTATAAAACCAGCCAGTAAAGTACCACACACGACAAACTATAAAAATACTGCTTAACATTCGTAATTGTACGCAATTTAGTTATGGTAATGCTTTGAACGCTCAAATAGAGCCCGGACAAAGAGCTCAGCGCTGCAGAACATTTTATGAATTTTATTTGCATAGAAAATATCAGTAGAAAATAATGGCCAACGTATTTTTTTTATATACATGAAAAGAGTAAATATTTTTTTCACCATGTCCAGTCTGTTTCTCTTCTGCCTTTTTAGTCACGTCCGAAAACGTGCACGGTATGGCATTACACTGAGGACTTCGCTCTATGAGACGTAATGCACGTATTCAGTTAACAACTAATTTGAAAATTTTATAATTTAGTTTGTGAAAATTGAATGCAATGATCTTTTAATTTTGACTGCTTTTGTTTCTTTCTCTTTAGCCCTTCTCCCATAGTCCATTAAAATAATAAATTTGAAATAATCCATTTCAACCCCTATTTTCAAGATGGCGGCCGTGGGACAAGGGTTGCGACCCCACAAACTTGTTTTTAGCTATACACTGACCCCCCTACACACAAAAAAAAAAATTGCGTCCTCTAAAAAACGCAACCCCAAATGTAACTTTTCAATGGACTACCATTACGATACGCACACTACGCACAGGCGATTCAAGTATCCTGCAAGTCTCGGAGACTAGTCGCCGCCAAGTATCTCACATACATTTGAATGCAGGATACCAGTAGCGTAGTGGGCGAGCCTGCATTCAAATGTATGTGAGATACTTGTGGGCGATTAGTCTCCGAGACTTGCAGGATACTTGAATCGCCTGTGCGTATCGTACTGGGAGAAGAGCTTGAGTTTTTTTTTCTAAAAATGATCTTAATGGAATTATCATTCACTCTTTTTTTTCTTTTATCAGTAATTATGGTGTCTACCGAGATAATAATTGTAAAATAAATAAAAAGTAGTACTTCCTTACCGCAGAACTTTTCACGTTGATGGTTATACCAGCCATCATCCAGTGTTGTGTTTTGTTTTTACCTATTTACTTTTATGAAAACCTATAAACAGAATCTTCTTCCTGTAAATATAAGTAACTGCTACACTCAGAGATTTCTCTTGTATCACAAACTGTGGAACGAGCTGCCTTCTAATGTTTTCGCGCAGTAATAGAATAAATCGCTTCAAAAAAATTGCCTTATAGTCCTGCGTGCCTAAGATGCGCACCGCGAGATGTTTGTCATGTCGTTCTGTTAAATTGTAAGCATTTTGTACCAGTTTAGGAACTATTGCATTATCTGTGGTAATGTTGTCGAGAAACCGCGCCTTTGAATTTTCAACTTTTGACATTTCTGCATGACTATTATCTCGCCCGCAGAGAGGTACGACGAGTAAGAAGTGTCAAAAGTGTACATTATGGTGCGTTTTGTCGACACCATTAGGTACCACCGATAATGCAATAGTTCCTAAACTAGTACAAAATGCTTACATTTTGACAGAACGACATGACAAATATCTCGCGGTGCGCACCTTAGGCCCGCTGGATAGGCAACGTTAGTGTTATCTTTGTTTCTAGGCGACTGTGAAAGATTACCATCAAGTGGGCCGTAGGCCTGTTTGTCTACTACTTACATGAAAAAACGTAAGTAAGAATTTATTTAAGCACAAATTAAGTTTGCCAACAGCCAACGTAATGTTTTGTCTTGCCTATTGTTTTGTTTTGACTATACAACATACACAATTAATTATACTAAAACATAGAAATACCTCTTTCATTAGTCAAAATTGCATTCAGTAACTAAGCTTAATTTGTCGCAGTTTTATAAGTGTAATTTGAATCTTACTCGAAGATCTCTGACGCCCTGAGCTGGGGCCGTATGCTCATTTTGGCACAGATTTTACTCTAATACGCCTATGACGTCAAAATGACGTCAAAAACTCGATTCGCCAGGTGGATGAAATGAGGTTTCGCCCGAGATAATTTGACGTCAGCCTTAGTAGAGTTAAATCTCTGCCGAAGTCAGTATAAGGCCTCTTGCTGCCACAACATGGCCAATGTAGTGCGTTTATAGTCTAAAAAATCAAGTGTTCTCATACTATATCTAGGTTAACATTACTGAAAAATCTCACAGGTTTTCTATTTGTTTTTTCATTTTCGAAAACCAACTAGATTAATTTGTGTTATTTCTACATATTATATTTGTAAAAGGGTCAGCGCTAAGGTATATTCGGGAAGGATGTGACGGACGGGTAATGGGCAGGTGGATAGATGACGGTTTGGGCATAGTATTATATGATCTGTGGTTTGGGTTAAGGGATATAAAAATACTGTACCTACTTGTAAAAAGGCTACTTCTGACTAGACCCTAATCTATTGGTTTTTATCAAAATAGAACCAAAACCGTACGTTTTTTAATGTATCGTTCAAAAGTTCAAACATGCAAAATTCCTTTATGGCTTAAACATATGTAGCACGCCATCTAGTACGCTACATGAGAACTACTCTGAACCACGCCCAATAGATGGCACTGTTGCTAATCGACTAAAAATCTTGGATCACAGCAAAGGTCGCTCGGTATGGAAAAACATCCCCTTTCGCAGGAGATAATATAGATTAGATAGATTCCCATCGTATTCTCACATTAAATTCCTACATAATTTACCTCGTTTCAGTTATCATATTAAAGGCGAGTATGAATTCACTTATAATTTAAAAAATATACAAACTGAAGCTTTTTATTTTGCTAAAGTAAACCTCGTTAGGGACAGCCTAACGATATTTATGGCTTAATTTAGCTTGTGAAACGCTTTTTAGCTCAAGGCCAATTTATGTATCTAGAAACTAAATTAAAAGTTGACCGGATTGAGACTGTATTATAAATTGACTGAAAAATTACCTAGTAATTATATCTCTATTAATCGTCTTTCATACTCAATGTTGACATTTTATTTTGTGAAATAATCGGTATTCTGCTAATAAAGTCGTCATTTCTTTGCAGAATACCGATTAAGCTTTCTTCAACTTTCGGTCAAATTACGATATAATCACCAGAGTCTAGTCTAGATCATGTAACGCGAAAAAAATTCTATCTTTTTGTGCGAGAATTGGGGTTCATTTGGCGACGAAATCACCAACCTTTGGCGCTCATTTCTTTCGGCTTAATTGCATGTAAATGTATTCAGCACGAAAGAGCTCAAAGGGAAACTTTATCTGCTTTTCGTAGAGGTGCTACGCTTGCTACGAACTACTACGAGCTGCTGCCAAGCGCTACGAAATTCGGTCCGGCATTCCATTTTAGTTTTCTTTAGTTTTCGTAATAGAACTTGACAAAATGTACTCACAAATCAATGTAAGACGGACATTTGTGTGGTATTTAAATCTGGTTTATTCTTTTCTTACATAAGTGTATAAGTGGTGTTACCTCTACTTTAAGCTCTACTTATAACTATGAAAACCTAGGTGTAGTTCTATATTATTGTATATTTCTTTTGTATGTAAAACCAGAAAAAATAATTCACCTTTCAGAATATTTTGAATTAAATGAGTATTTTATCAGCAATCTAGTTCCCCAAAATACAAGCTTTGCTTAGTTTGTGAATGCAGGGTGTTGTATAATAATATGAATATTTATTTCTATTTTATTTTAGATATGAAATATCACTTCTTGTGTAGAACAAGAATCTTTTTTCCTCAACAAGTAGCGATTTAAAGCAGCACTCGAAATATCTTAATATTAGACACTCATACAAATAGACGCGGTCATGTCGTTCGGCTAAATCTGTTCACAAGTTCTCCTCGGCATTCGATCGCAAGCCGAATAAAGTATTCACAGCCCTATTCGCCGCCATGTGTCGCGAATAGCATTTCCTGTCTAATTGGGTCATATTCAGTTTGTTTAATACGTGTAAATTGTTTTGAAATTACGTTTATCACCTGACAATTAAACATAGGTTATTTTGCAATGTATTATAGAAAAAAAACTGGAGTTACATTACATAAGAGATTTTTTTTTTGCAAATATTACAATGATATTTTGACTAGAAAGTCAAGATGTCGTTTCGATTTTGCTGCGATGCGATGACGAGATGTTTTTTTGCAACTAAATGATGGAACACGTCCGTGGACCACCCCGCTTGTCAATATAGAAAGATCCTTAGATACGGCTTATTCCCATCGAGCCCACCGGCCGGACCACTGGTGGCCCGGATGGGAAAAAAAATCCCATCGAGCCCCCTATGCAAATGAGTGGGCTCGATGAGATTTTTTTTCCCGTCTGACCCACCAGTAGGCTCGTTGAAACATGCTCAGTGAGGCAAATTGTTATAGGCAGAGGTTATATCACTTAAATTGAGGTGGGCCATCTGCTGGTTGCATTACTTATTCTCATAAAAAAGCAGACAGTGAGAATGAGAGAGAGAGCCTAATGGACCAAAAACTAAAATCAACATCAAAGAGTTTTTTTGCAACTAGGTAATTAACATCACATAATTATTACCTACTTAGAGTAAGCATATATTGACAAAAAAAATAAATACAAAGTTGCAAACTGGTTTCAACTCAGCATATGCAGGTTGTAATAACTTGCGCTGGTCTTCCGTTGAAGCCAATGAGGAGGTAAGTAAAAGTAATAACATAAGATAAGGATGAACGCGACTACTTAATGCCAACAAATGAAACAAACAACAATTAGAAAATGAAATAGTGAAACAAAAACGGAGTAATTGGCTATCATGTCCGTAAGCAAGTACAGTGAAGTAAGTACCTTATTTACGACCATGTTAAATAAATCAACTAAACAATAGAAAGAGCAGACATACAATGTTAGTGGTTTTTCTACTTTTAGAAGAAATAAAAGAAGCTACTAACAGACGATACAAAACTAAAAAATAAATCTAGCGTGTTTATTTGGCGAACATAAGAACGCTGCTATGTTATCTCGATGTGAAAAACGATAAATCTTGGAAACCACGCAGTATGTGTTCTGAATTAATAGATTAATAGCTATTTTTTATCCCGTAAAATAACTCTATCGTATTCACAATGCTTTGAAATTAAGGCTTATACCCATCGAGCCCATTAGCCGGCCCACTGGTGGGCCGGATGGGAAAAAAAATTCCCATCGAGCCCACTTATTTGCATAGTTTTCCCATCTGGCCCACCAGTGGGCTGGTACAATTTTCATAGAGATATTTGGTCTGCTTGTTGGGGTAGATTAAAACACAGTTTGTCACGACCACGTTTTAAAAATACCTAACAAAAAGTTCCGCTGGACTACTATTTTATTAAATGTACTGTTGGAAAGAAAGTGCTAGGATGAGTACTAGGGTAGTAGAATAAAATTTTATTTCACTTTTAGCTTTGTCTCACATATTCATACCTATGAAAATAAATATTTCAAAGAACATAATACATATATTTCAATGAGGGACTCATTTTTATAAAGTAGTTTTCAAGATATCGACGTTGAAATTAATTGTATGTTATGTGAAAAATTGTCTCACAAAAAACTAATGTCATATTTTAGTTAGTAAATTAATTTAGATTAAATTGATAGGGACTTCTTTAGAAACATTTCTTTTTTTCGCAGTGAATGTTCCAAAAGAAAAAAAACTTCAGTGGAAGGGTATAAGCTAGTAAACTCTGGAGATATTTATTTATCTATTTTGTTTTGTTTCTTTCCCTACCCTACATAGCTGCCTATTATTTCTGTATATGTATACACCTACATATGTACTGCTAGTAAGGTTTTACTGGCTATCGTAAATCAGTATGACCCAATATATATCTTTGAACCCAATTCTTTAATGCGTTAGTTGTTTAATATTATATTATGTTGTTTAATATATTATAAGTACGTAATATAATTTGCATCAAATCAGAGCAGCTGTAGCTGTGATGTCATCACTCTCAGGTTCTGACTGAAAACCAGCGCCGCTTTGCTTCTGCAGAGCTGCATTAAGCTGAGGCAGGACCTTTTTGGCTCATATCAGCGCTGGTCAGCACCCACTACCATATAACTAGTTAATATTTCGTATTCTGTGCTATTCTGTTCTATTTTTATTTTTTTATTTTCTAATTAATTATGTATTGTTTTCTTACTGTGTTGTGTTGTGTGCCAAATAAATATTTCTCTCTCTCTCTAGTTCCTAATATTTTTCTTCCCCTTTTAGAACAAATTTTATTTAAGTGGCTGTGCACTTAAGTAATCTGTGCTTAGTGTACTGCGAGGTTTTAACTTCCGGACCAAATTCTATATTTATTTATTAAGTATTATAAAAACTTTAACAACTTTTGAGAAGAGTTTAAAACCGAGCTCAGTGGTGCATCTTGGGAGAGAACTACGTCCAACAGTGGACTGACATAGGTAGATGATGCTGAAGATGATAAAAAGTAATTTAATTATAATACAGACAGGAGTCACAGCTCGTGCTGCGAGTCGTGGATTCGAACCCTACCGAGAAACAATCGAGTTAATTTGACAACAAAGACAGTTCAAAAATGAAACTTTTTTACATAGTAATATACTTTAGCTCAAGTTTAGCTGAAGAGTGCTGTTGAGATCCATATGTTTTAACATCCTACTCTAATAACCCCTTTATGGCAAAACTTCTTAAATTAGGAAGTTATGACGTCACTCGGGCGACCAATTAACTCATAAACTGTGGTTATGACGGGGCAAGCGCTCAGTCTTGCCATTATTCTGTGATTTTACTACAAACTTCATTTTAGGTTAGATACGATGTGGTTATTTAGTCGACTACCTAAATCAAATCTGCCTCTAATAATATCTATCTATGAAAATACTGTAGTTCTTCTAAAGCTGGCTTCTAAACAATATGTATTTATGTATTTTATCAGCAATCTAGTTCTCATAGTACAATCTCTGCTTTGTTAAGCGTGTTTAATGTTCAAGGATACTTATTTTTATTTATAGCTTAGCTTAGCTTCCGCCCGCGACTTCATTCGCGTCCCATTGGATCGCGTTAATTTTCCGAAAAAAAAGTATCCCATGTTACTTCTAATACATCCAAGAATATGTGTACAAAGTTTCATGATGATCGGTTAAGTAGTTTTCGCGTGAAAGCGTAACAAAGAAACTTACATTCACATTTATAATATTAAGTAGGATATAGTAGGATTTTATTTATAAGTCAACTAAACACTGCTTCAAATTGGAGCTCATTATCTCTTCATTTAATACATTTTCAAATAAGTGCGAGTTGGCAAAGTTCCTAATAGACTACGAGAAGTCTTACGTCTAATTACAAGAACATAAATTATACTCACAGCAATGTGACGTGTCCAAGAAATTTACTTTGACTACAGTGACTAAGTAAGTGCGTCTTACTTAGATAAATGGTTTTTGTTACACAAATAATATTCATTCTATCCGCTTGAACCAAAGATTCTGTCGGTAATATTGCGAGTACTGGACACAGCCCCTTTGATTTACAGATAAAACGATTGTAAGTTCCATTTATTAGCTGCCCATAATAATAATCTTAAAAAACGTTGTCATTTCATCTGATGGGTTACCAAATAACTCTAATTTAGAAGTTTTCAGGAGTAAAGTGATAAGTCCTTCAAAGTAAACGTGCTACATCGTCGATCCAATTTGCACAGATAGTAGTCAAATGGTTACCTATATTGTATTAACAAAAAATGGGTGACCTAATAAGTAACCAACCTTTTCCGGTTCATGGATCACTGAAAACAAGAATTGGTTCTAGCCAAAGGTTTACACCGGTAATCAATAGTTTGCCCATGGCCGTCGATTAGGAAGGCAAGTTGTAAAGAATTATCCACAATTTTTTTTATAAAGTAAGTTTCTAACGGACACCAAAAAAAGTCACAAAATAAAACTTTTCAAAGAAAAGACTTTATCGGAAATTGATCTGAGATCAAATATCATCAGGCAATTTGAAGTTATATGGTAAAATTTATGTGCTCCTTTTATAGCAGTTTGAAAGATGGCTTCTTGGTCGAGTACTCTTAAGCCGTGGTTTTATGAAAAACGTTGTTTTCTATAGCGGCCGTATTTGATGGTCTTAAGTCCTTTTATTTTAGTTCATAGAGCTAAATTAATATTCCAGGAAGGAATAGAAACTATCCAAAATACACGTTACAATCACTGTTACGTTACATGACATTTATAACGGTTGGCGATTTATAAGAGCTCAAATTTTAGATTTGGCAAACATAGAGGCGGTAAAAAGTTTTTTGAAAAATTGCTTGGTTGGCTCGATGGAAACTTGGATTGAAAAGTGAAATAAATCTTGAACTGACTATTTTGGGAAGCTGAGGTTGAACTCAAAGCAATTTTTTACTATCGTGTTTCCGCATTTCTAGTAGAAACAATGTAGTAAGTAACACTAGTTATAGTTATCCTGGCAGATAACTAAGATTAGGTGAAAACATCAAAATCACTACATAGTATAAAGCAAAGTCGCTTCCCGCGTCTGTGCTAATGTCTGTATGTATGTATGCTTAGATCTTTAAAACTACACAACGGATTTTGATGCAGTTTTTTTTAATAGATAGAGTTATTCAAGAGAAGGTTTATATGTATAATACATCATCATCATCATCATCACTGCATTGCACTCATGCGAAGCCGGGGCGGGTCGCTAGTAACGTATAAACGCCTAAAATAAATGTATGTTTTTATGTTATGTATTTACATACAGTACCAAAAAAAATTTAGGTAGGTAATAACCAGTTATTTCACTGGCGAATTTAGAAGAGTTTATTTTCCGCGTAAATAACCGACCATTGAAATGGCTACTCTTATATTTTTAAGCTTTCTCATTAAGTTTATCAAAACAATCACGAGCACTGCTTGCAATTGCTTCCTTTAACGCCCACAATGCTTCAGGTAGGAAGCCGACGCTGCAAACCCCTTCCTGATTCCACGCAATTTGCCCTGAAAGCTTCGTTTAATCAAACTCGCTCGTTTTACTTGGAGTAAGAAAACGTTGAGATCTGATGCAAGAAAGACTTGCATAAATACGTGTATTCTCGCTGTGGGTCGTGAATTCGAGCCCCACCGAGAATAAACATTTGTGTGTGGAAAACATAAATGTTTGTTCTATGTCTGGGTGTTACAATGTACTATGTATTTACAAAAAAATAGATAGATAGAATAGAAAATACTTTATTGCACACCTTATCCTAGGGATTACAATAAAATGGAAAACTAAACTTAAATTAATAGTACAATGGGCGGTCTTATCGCTAATCGCTAAAATATAAGGATTCTATTAGCAATCTAGTTCCATATTAAAACCTTTGCTTAGTGTGGAACTATAGGGCGTTGTGTGAAATGTCCGTGAATATTTATTTCATATAATTACGATATTTACGTAATATTTACGTAAATTAAATGAAATGAAATTACGAATAAATAAAACAGTAAAACACTAATAAAAGTGACTAAAAAAAGACATAAAAGATATTTCAACACTGGGTGATGTAAACATAACAGCGAAAGCTGCTCGTCTATAAACCAATAAATCCAATAAATAAAAAAAGATTTATCTTGAGTTTGATCAAATTGAATAACGCTACATTCTATAGTTTGCTAGTTACAACTCTGATGATTCATAGGTGTTATTTAGTGAATAGAACTGCAGCGTAGGGGGTCGTAATTACAATCGTGAGCCAGCACAAACACATGCTTTGATAAAGATAAATTACGAACGCGCTAATTACTTTTTGAAAATGAGCCACTGGCTCGAAATTATACCTTTACGGTACATACTTATCTATTTCGTTTTTTATTTTATGCCTGGTGAGTTAGACAGCAGGTTCGCTTATGCGGGGAATTCACTAGACGGACATTCTCGCGGACATACCCGCCGGACCTCGCTACAAACGGCCCTACCATGTTATCAGATTTATCTTGGATCTAACAAAAACCACCAAAAACGTGTGTTTTGGACTTAGTTTCCTGTCAATAAGTTGTTAGATTTATTGTCAGGGGTTAAGCCCAAAACACACGCGGTTTTTTGCGGTTTTTGTTAGATCCAAGATAAATCTGATAACGTGGTAAGGCCGTTTCTAGCGAGGTCCGGCGGGTATGTCCGCAAGCATGTCCGCGAGAATGTCCGTCCCCCTTAAAAATGTATGGTTTTGTTATTAGGTTAAAGTTAAGAGAAAGCAACTTGAATCAATGTTGCTTTATGACCTTTACCATAATAGATATGATTGTATTCCTCTTATTAGCAAATTATGTTATAGAATTCCCACTAGAACGCACTGCCGTAATCCTTGTCAACTATTTGCGACGGCTCGATGCCGCACTAATGCTGGTAAGCGATCTCCCTTGTACCGTTTAGTTACCTCTTATAACGCAAATTTCAATTCTATAGATATTGCAGTAATGCGTCCTAGCATTTTTAGAAATAAGATTCTTGAGATTTTGGAATTGTAAGAAGATAGGTAGGTACTTACTATGTACCCACTCATGAATTGAATAAAACTACTACTATTTAAGTAATCTGTGGTAAACGGTGTTGGTGCCACAATTAATAAGTTAGTTTATGATACCGCTTTATTTATATGTATTGAGGTACTGTTTGTTTACCCAAATAAATAAATAAAAAAAAAAAAACTGGAAACATAATTTGGGGGTATAGGTCTGTGCGATGTTCGCTAGTGTAGGACCGTCGTAGACAGTCCGGTAGACAGTCTATTAGTGGCGAGGTCCGGCGGGCATGTCCGCGAGCATGTCCGCGAGCATGTCCGTCTAGTGAATTCCCCGCTTGGTTGGTGGCAACCGGGTCTGGGGAGCAATCGTTATCTCATAAAAACCAGGTTTAAGTCTGGTAGGTTTCATACTATATCATAGGTATTCTGTGACTAAATAGTGACATTAGCGCGTTTCATCGAGTTCTTTGCCGTCAAAAGCTTCTTGTTTTCGTATATCTGTAGGCACGTCACTTGACATGGGTTATTCCCATCGAGCCCACCGGCCGGCCCACTGGTGGGCAAAAGTTAGTTCAGAGCATGCGATGTAGGGCTGTACTAAAATCTTTTCAAATAGCAATGGTTAGCTAGCACTAATTTATAATCAAAGACTGGTAATTTATTTTAATATTAGACAATAAAATTTGTTTTATTTTTAAATTACAGTAAATTGCAGTAAAAAATCATAAATTATTATTGTTCGCGAGAACATGGAAATGTAGGAAAACCCTGGTTCTGGAAAAGTTTGCGACTCCGTAAAATGAAATTGAGACAAATCACCAACCTTTGACGGCAGATTTCCGCGTGCCGAGATGCCGGCTCCAGAGATTGTCCAGTGCACTGTTTATTCACTCCGATGAAGCTAGGAGGTCCGCCGAAAAGATTCAAACCCGCACAGACCGAATCCAAACCGTATTTTGTTAATCAAGTTGATAGAACGTATGCGCAGTTCTGCATACATTCGCCGCCGGTACCGAATTCTCCATCTTGCTTTGTTGCGATTTTGTCGCGAGGGTGGCGCCACTTTCTATGTGACGCCATGACAACAGCGCCGTTTCTGGCCGCATCCATCCACAATCGCGGATCGGTGAAATGCCGCCAAATTCAAATTAGGGAAGCGCAAACATCTTCCCCCCGAACCAAGGTCCCCTTGGTTCCTAATTGCCGATAGGTAATCTACATAATTTAGAAATGGGCCTTAAGAGGACCCCAGACTGAGTCTTAACCTCAGCTATCCGAATAACCCCGTTTTTACCTGGTAATAATTTTACTAACCGACCCCGTTTCCAATGAGAGGGAGGCTGATTGTCCTCCTTGATCAAAACTAAATCATCTAATTTTGGTGGATCAGTATGAGAAGTCCATTTAAACCGTTGCTGTAAAGTATGCAAATATTCCGTATTCCAACGTGACCAGAAATGTTGTGATAATTTTTGAATTTGCTGAAACCGAGACAACCGAGGCATTTTGATTTCCGTGAACGGATATTCCGGAAGCGCTACTAAAGATTGACCGATTAAAAAATGACCCGGTGTTAAAACCTCGAAGTCAGCGGGATCCGAACTGAGCGGGCACAGAGGCCGAGAATTCATGACCGCTTCAACTTTGGTGAAGAACGTCGTGAGTTCCTCGAACGTCAATCGAGTTTCACCTAGCACTCGCTTTGCGTGAGTTTTCGCCGATTTGACCGCAGCTTCAAATAACCCACCGTGGTTTGGGCTAGATGGAGCATTGAAAAGCCAGGTGATTTCTTGCCGACCGAGATGACGTTCAATGTCCGAGTGATTGTCACGAAGGAATATATACATCTCCTTGAGATGTTTGTCCGTTCCCGTAAAGTTGGTACCGCAATCCGACCGTATCAGTGAGGGTAGCCCCCGTCGGGATACAAACCGCGTAAGCGCAGCTACGAAAGCTTCTACTGTTAAATCCGAAACAATTTCTAAGTGAACCGCCTTAGAACTTAAACATACGAAAACGCACAAATGCTGAGTTGGGCTCCTATTTGTGGCCATTAGGCGGGCGGGACAGGGAGATACACATTTTATGTTTTGTGTTGTCTTGGTGTTTTTCTTAGGTCCTCTGTGTATTTCATGTTTGTGCCCGTTTGTGTGTCATAAATAAATGTATTTTCTTTCTTTCTTTCTTTCTTTCAAATAACATTTTTTAATTTTAGCATTCCGAAGGGTACTCGTTTTTATGAAAAACGGTCCCGCAAAATCCGTACCGACACCCACGAACGGGCGTGATTGTCGGATTCTATCCGCCGGTAAGTCTGCCATAAAAGGCTGTGTAGGACGCGCTTTAGTCCTATAACAAGGTATGCACCGAAAAGTAATAAACCGAGTGATCCGCCGAACCGAAACAATCCAATAGAACCGAGATAAAATAGCCGCAAGTGTGTTCGCTCCGCAATGACAATAATTCCGATGATAATAAGTTACCAATAATTCCGTAAAAATACACTTGCCCGGTAACAAAATTTGATGCCTAGCATCGTAAGGCAAGTTTGCCGCATGTATCCGACCGCCGACTCTGATTATGTCATTTTTATCTATAAATAAATTCAATCTCCGTAGTGAGTTTTTAACAGGAATGTCCGACCGTAAAGCTAAAATTTCTTCATGAAAATATCTTTCTTGAACCAACCGAATTAAATGTGATATGGCATTGCGCCGTTCCGAAACCGAAATATTTATACCGCTGTATTTACCCCTATTATTTTTACTACCGAACCGTAAAATGTAAGCCGTAACGTTAACTAATTTTTCAAAAGAACTATATTTGTCAAACAAATCAAATTCCGAATCCGTATTTCCGATATGCACAGACTTGACCTTTAGCCCCGGCAATGGCTCCGTAGGTAGGTCTGCACAATTCTGTGGCCACTGATCTGGCGGCGCACACAACCACTGTGGCTCCCACCAGCTCTTATCAGCGAGCAAGTCCGCCGCTGTCGCACCGCGCGACGCTACATCCGCACTATTCATGGGGCCCGGTATGTGCCTCCACTGAATAGCTACCTGGGACGAGGTTATTTGAGCTACCCGATTCCCTTCAAACACTTGAAGCTTGTGTGGTGGAGTCCGAAGCCATGCCAACACAATAGTGCTATCACACCAACCCGTGACTTCATCAAATTCCATGTCCGACGACGAATGTACGTGGTTGAGCAACGTTGCCAACAACGTCGCTCCGCTCAACTCCAACTTAGGAATCGTACGATTTGATTTGAGTGGTGCTACCCGAGTTTTAGCAATCAGTAAACATACAAGGACTGATCCGTTAGCGTGCTCTGTACGTACATAAACCGCCGCCGCAAAACCTAACGAAGAACCGTCACAAAAACCGTGAAGTGTGTACCGAGCATTCTTATTAATTTTGAGACACCGAGGAATAGATAGCCGTTGTAGGTTAGGTAGGTCCGATGTGATATCTAACCACTGACGCACGATATCCGATGATGCAGGTGCGTCCCATTCAATCTTGCGTGAGTCATCTACGCTGCCTAACAACGACTGCAATAAAAGTTTCATCCGAAAAACAACCGGGCATACCCATCCGAGTGGATCAAACAACCGAGCGACCGTAGATAAGATAATTCTCCGCGTAACAATATTATCTTCTCGAGGTAGTTCAAGCCTATACGTAAAATTATCCAACTTCGGGTTCCATTGGATACCTAAAATTTTTACAAACCCGGTGACGTCATCAGAAGGTTCATCAAAGATCCGAGGGGTCTCTAAATGATCCGGTGGCAAACCGTTCAGCAAACGCGAATCATTAGACGACCATTTCCGTAACTCATAACCCGCCGAATTCATGAGAGCCGATAACTCGTTTCGTAAGTCCGTAGCCTCTTGCAAAGTATCCCCTCCTCCATTCAGATCATCAACATACGAGTTTTTAACAAGTAACCTAGCCGCCCTAGGGTACCTGTGTCGTTCATCATCCGCTAATTGATGAAGACAGCGTATCGCGATAAAAGGACTCGATTTTAAGCCGTAGGTATTTGTCGTAAGCTCATAAAGCTGAATAGGGTCCGATTTAGATGCTCTCCAATAAACAAGTTGGTACTTCCTGTCTAGAGAATTGACCCACGTCTGTCTGAACATCATTTTTACGTCTGTGGTGAAAACCACCAGAGGTAACCGAAAATTAATGATGATATCCGTTATATCATTTTGTAACCGTTCACCCGAAAATAAACAATCGTTTAACGAGACTCCGTTACTAGACCGAACGCTGCCGTCAAACACGACGCGAATTTTATTTGTGTCCCCCGATTTTTTAAACACCCCGTGGTGTGACAAAATATAATGTTGCTCATTAGAATGAGGATTAAAGTTTGATAACCGCATGTGACCGAGATTAATATATTCTGACATAAATTCTACATATTTAGCCCTATATTCAGGCTGCCGCTCCATTCTACATTCTATTGCTAAAAACCTACGCAAAGCCGTTTGACTGGTATCACCTAACTGATGGTTAGGTATTAAAGGTAACCGTACCGTGTATTTACCATCTGGACCACGCGTCACAGTGGTACTAAATAATTTTTCTCACAAAATATCCGATGGATCCTTCACTGGCCGTCCAGGAGGTTCCTCCGACCGCCAAAACCGTTCCACCTGATCAGACAAGGTAGCACCTGAAACTAGACCCGTTCTAGTAACCGGTGAAGAGATCGCGGTCAATTCTTGTGAGGGTTCCGTAGGCCCAAACATCACATGGGGTGCTAGGTCGGGTAACCTCCAAGAGGTCTGCGCTGTTACTTGTCCCCTGGGATTCGTCCTGGGGGAACGGTAGCAGTCGCGGATTGGTGCACCCTGGTAAACACCGCTAATAACTTCTCACTCGTGGGATCTTGTTAGCGGTGGCCAATAACTCGACACGGTGGGCCTCTCCGCGTGTCCCTCTGAGTAGCAGAGGGCACAGTGTGATGAGGCAGGGTAGACTTCGGTCTACCCAGGTGGGTCCGGGCCCCCTTGTTTGGTGGCCCGGACGACCTTCTGGGACCTGGTCCCAGAAGGGGGCGGCGAAGCGCGCGCGGGGGGACGCGGAACTCTCCTGCGCCGCTTCGTGGGGGACGAGCGGTCCCATAGAAGGCGGCGAAGCGCGCGCGGGAGGACGCGGAACACTCCTGCGCCGCTTCGTGGGGGGGCCTTGGGCCCCCGAGCGGGGAAGAGCGCGCGGGACGACGCGGAACTGTCCCGCGCCGCTCTGACGCATGGTGGCGAATGGCGGGGCCGACATGGAGCCCCGGCCCCGCATTGCACACATTCGCCACCTTTGCGGGCGGACGGGAACGGCCGAGTCGCTTGCCGTTCCCAGGCCCCACCCTGCAGGGGAGGGGCGTGCGGGCCCCGCTGTAATGGCGGGCTTCGTCGGGGAGGGACTGGATGTAAAGGCTCTGCCGGTTTCCCAGTCCCCCCCACTAAGACGACGCAGGAGCGCCGCTGGGTTTTTAGTGGGTATACCGGCCTTGGGGAGGCCGGGGAGTCCCACATACCCCCCTTGTCACTCTCCAGTGGAGGGGGGATGCGTCATTTGCATTTTCCCAGCGCAAAAAAAAAAAAAAAAAAAAAAAAAAAAAGGCCCAAACATCACATGATCGAAGATCGTGTTTAACGCGTACGGACCGTTGATCTCCAACTCAACAGCCTGGTTCAGTACTTGACCAAGAATGTCTGAACCTAAAATTAAATCTACTGAACCCTCATTACTACCGTTCTCCGAATTGAATTTTAATTTCAATTTTTGTACCGAAATACCCATTTTCCGTGCCAAATATGCGGTGGGATTTTTTAATAATGCCGCTGTAACCGATAATAAAGGTTTCCCTGTCCGCAATGGCCTAAAATTAACCCTAACTATTTGCGTACAATCGCCCGTGGGTGTGCCACCAACCCCAGTTAACCGTATGAGTGTATTACACCGCTTTAACCGTAGTGCCGTAACTAGGTCACTACGCACAACACTAACCTCCGCTCCCGTATCTAACAATGCAAGCGCCTGTAAGAAATCACCGTTTGACGCTTGAACTTCAATAACCGCCGTAGGTAAAATCACGTTGTAGGGTAAGGTGGGCGGTGAAGTGGCACACGTCTGTAATTGCTATGCTTCCGAGCGACGAAGCTCCGCTGGGCTCGGCCCTCGCGGCGACCACCTCCGATTCACATCATGATCGCGATCGTCCCGGGTTCGATTCCAACCGTTGCGCACATCACCGCTCTCGGTATGTACTTGATAGCCCGACCTAGGCTGCGCCGCCGCCGGCGCTGGCGCTGCTGGCGCCGAATAACGTGTCGGTTCCGACCGACGTACGTATGGGGTGGGACCGCCCGCGCGGAACCCTTGGGGCCTGGTAAATCCACGGTCACCCATTCCCCCCGAACCGTTCCATCTAAAACCGAAACATTTAAAACACAAACCTCTAGTTTGCACTGCATTTTTCCGATCCGTTTTATCTAAATTCCTAAATTTATAGCAATCATACATCTTGTGACCCGGTACATCACAATAGGCACACTTATTAGCATTATTATTTTCATTACGCACGAATTTACCGACGTGCACCGTGCGCTCGCCTCTGCGAGGGCGCTCGGTTTCAGAATAACAAACCGGTTCTGATGCAGTATCTAGCAACCTACACTCATTATTTATGAACTCCGTCAGCTGTTCGAAAGTAGGTAAACTATTACGATTCCCGCCGTGTAATTGTTCGAATCTTGTTTTGATGTCTACCGGTAATTTAGCCAAGCTAATATGAAACAACAAATAACTCCATTCATCGGTAGGTAAACCTAAGTTTTTCAAGGCCCGAGTAGATTCCAATAACGGGTTCAATATTTTTACGCGAAGCCCTGACGCTTGTTTCAAGGTGGGTAAATGCAAGATCCGCGAAATATGAGAATCCGCTAGCAGCCGAGTATTTTCGTACCTACTGCGTAAAAGTTCCATTGCCGTATCCAAAGAAGCATCCACCATCGGTAGATGTTTTATCAAGGACTTGGGTTCCTTTTCAACATTGGAAAACAAGTAGTGGAACTTTTCCGTTTTTGAAATATCTTTCCTACTGAGTACAAGCGAGTTGAACAAGCTAATGAAGCTACTCCACGAGAATACGTCTCCGTCAAACGTAGTCAAGTTGATACGTGGTAGCCGAGCCGATGGAGCGCTGTCCGTTGGCATAAATGTACCCGCTGTACTAGGAAATCCCGCCGAAATCGATTCTAACTTGTTGTAAATCAAGGTAGCTTCCGTATACAACTGATCATACTTTTTAACAACTTCCAATCCCGAATCATCCGTCGCACATGCATTCAAAATGCCTTCGTATGCTTCTGTTAGCGAATCGAAATAAGTATTTAATTTTTGAAGTCGAGCCGCCATGATGCTGGCCGATTTACTTTTGCCGTCCGCCATTTCTAATGAATGGACAAGCCAATCGTTTTTAATTTTAAACTTACTTTCGTAACCTTTTATAACCGACATGATGATGATTTATTCTCAGACTGATCACCAAAAGTAGATAAATAAACCGAAATGAATACCGATCCGAAATATAGAAAAATAACCGAAAGAAACCCACGGAACCGCGTAGGTAGGTATAACCGCCCGATAATTTAAAAAGTTTTTTAACCCAAAAAATACTCAAAATGGACTGAAAATAGATCCGGCTCGAAGGAGAAATGTTCGCGAGAACATGGAAATGTAGGAAAACCCTGGTTCTGGAAAAGTTTGCGACTCCGTAAAATGAAATTGAGACAAATCACCAACCTTTGACGGCAGATTTCCGCGTGCCGAGATGCCGGCTCCAGAGATTGTCCAGTGCACTGTTTATTCACTCCGATGAAGCTAGGAGGTCCGCCGAAAAGATTCAAACCCGCACAGACCGAATCCAAACCGTATTTTGTTAATCAAGTTGATAGAACGTATGCGCAGTTCTGCATACATTCGCCGCCGGTACCGAATTCTCCATCTTGCTTTGTTGCGATTTTGTCGCGAGGGTGGCGCCACTTTCTATGTGACGCCATGACAACAGCGCCGTTTCTGGCCGCATCCATCCACAATCGCGGATCGGTGAAATGCCGCCAAATTCAAATTAGGGAAGCGCAAACAATTATTGAGATTATAAAGCTAAATATAACAAAAGAAAACAAAAGTTTATTCTGCAAAATAAAATAACAAGTTAATAAAGAAGAATTGACTTCAACAGACCAACAGAATTTACAATATTTACAAAATACACATGAAACAGTTGAGCTATCTACAAACCGTTGCAAACGATTTATAGATAGCTCAACTGGTCCAAATCAGTACCAGTCGGAAGCGTGCCCAAGACACTGGCTGCATTGCCGCGCTGAATAGCAATGCTGATACGCTAAAAATATTTTTTTTAAATAATAATAATAAAATTTAATGATAAAATTTACTTAACGGCGTCTGAATATTTATATCATAGAATTACTTCTAAATACAGATTTCTAGTTATGGTATGGCATATTGTCTTTCCATTATAACTTATCAAAAAGTAAAAAAAAAACCGACCTCTGTGTTCCATGCGTTTTTGCTAAGTACATACATATTGAATTTTGATTGACATATATATTGCACAGCTGATTTTTATTTTCACGAAAATTATGCTCTTATTCGGCCATATGTATAACAAAACTGCACCAGACTCGATTGATCATTCTAAATAAAACTCTATTTAATAAGCTGTTCTGTATCCTCAAAGTGCCACATAAACAGCCGAGCACTGTATTTAAAATATTAATGGCATTTTCGTTGGTACATTTTAATTAATCTGTTCAGAGGGAGACACAGTTTGTCTCTAAAAGTAGAATTCTGGGAAAATGCTTTCGAATATAAACAGGTACAGTCGGCAACAACCACGTTATGAGTTTTGTTGTTATTCGGTATTTTATTAATAAAAAATATTGGAATTTGAAAAGTCGTTGAGCATACGTTATTTACCATGACGTGTAGAATATCACACTTTCAAACTTATAGAAGCATTATGTAACATCCTGTTGATAAAATAAGCAAAATATATAAAAAAAGACAAATATAGTTTCAATGGTACAATAAAATAAGTAGGTAGATAAAAAAAATGGTAAGATAAGTAGGTAGATAGTTGGTTTCTTTCTTATTTTCTTTTTAAAACTAGTTTACTAGCTCGTGCACTTGTGTAAGTAAGCAAGTACAGTTCAACATATAATTAAAACGAGCAACGTGCACGTAACCCGTTCGTCTTTCCCGCCCGACTGTACATCTTGTTACGAGACGCGGGGTAGAAATAAATGGAGAAAATGTGTTTTATACTACACCTGCTTGGAAAGTACCTTAATACTTTATCAAATTTACGGTAGAAAGTACGTCATTGCATATCGAACAAATATGCGGGGAGAAAACGCATCTGAGCGGGAGAGAAAAGTGTATGAAAATCCATTTCTTACGTGGTTTTTCTTTTTTAATTTTGGGTAAAACTATGCGCCGGTAATCTAAATATCAAAAGCCAAAAAGTTTTTACAGTGATTTTTTATCTCAAAGTTCGCAAAATGACACTGGCCACTAGCTGTGTGTTGGATGGTGTCGGGCTGGCAGTGCGACCCTGCGCCGGCAGGATAAACAATTTGAAAAAAGAACATGTGAAAATTGCAGACGCCATTGGCGCCATTTTCAATTTGTGTGTTGTTTGAGGATTCAGTTTTAGTTTTTTATTTTCCTCGTAGGTGTAGTATAAAGCACTATTATGTATCACTCGAGAGAAAGTGCGATTCCCGATCTCGGGTGTTTTAAAGCCCTCGCCTACGGCTCGGGCTTCAAACGACACCCTCGACGGTAATCGGTCACTTTCTTCTCTCGGTGAACAATGTACTATTCTTTTGCACTTCGAAAGTAAACTCTACAAAGAACTTAGGATTCGTAGTGTAGCTAGATCATTATGTGAACGACGTAGCGCATCATTGTGTGCTACGGTGCTACGGTGCTACGCCGTAGCAACGAGCTACGAGGGTAGTGCTGCCTAGAATTATTTTCAAAGGAATATCGCTATTGTTTTTTGTATTGGTGTTTTGTGTGTAAATGTAAAACGTAGACATTAGGGATACCTAAGATTTTGGTTCGGTTGGTTCATCGTTTAAAATGCTATATATCTTCCCTTCCAGTGGACATCCGTGAATCTGCATCTTTGGGTATTTTTAAATCCAAATTATATCACCACTTTCTGTCAATTCAGATCTCTCAACAAAATTGAGCATTATATGTATATAATTTTATATAGTAGGTATATGTATTCTAGTCTAATATGTATTATTTTTTGGGTTAGGCATGTATGTTATGTATGTGTATTAGTATATTTTGTAGGTTATTGTAGTTATAAAGGCGTTGTTGTTTCTTTTTAAAGTTTTACCTTAGAAGCACTACCATCATCTCCGCACTACACCCAGGTTAGTTGGTAGATAATGCTAAATAGCATTAAACTCGCCTCTGTGCGATTTTTAAAAGTGCAATATAGAATTTTCTAATCTAATCTATATATTGGTGTTTTCACCACTGATTCAGGTTTAGCATTTGAAGTTTAGGACAATTTAGGAGCACAAGATCGTTTATTCCATCCAGTCTTATTATAAGTTCGATTACGATATATTTACCTTCTGGTAACTTAAGAATTACTTGTTTTAAGTTTTGTTATATAAATATGCATGTACCTACTAGCTTAATTATGATTGCCTACTCCTGTCATGTACACTTGTATAAATAAACTATTTGGTATTGTATTGTATTGTATTATGTAACTGTTTGGACAAAAATATTCCGAATTTTTAGACTGACTAATCGAACATTTTGGATACGCAGATTTTATTCCCAATAGAATTACTATTTCATCCAGTCCTATTAGTAATTGTAGTGTTTGTGTCTATTCAGTAGATGCTATACTCTGTCTCACATACACAAGCGGTTAGGTAGCTGTCTGTGTCAAGCTTCCTACCCTGTCACTGTCACCTGTTGACTTGGCGGGATGACACCGGGGTAGGGAGGGAGCGGGGACACAGGAGATGATGGCGGACGGAGGATACGGGCTTGGTGTACGAGTGAACCAGAGTTAAGTGTAAAAGTGGATATTACAGTAATAATAGGCCTTTACATCTGAAGATGATTTATACAGCGTCAGGAGGCAACCTAGACACACTGTAGTGTCTGGGACAATGTTAAGATGAAGTAGGCTTGAGTCTTATTTGTGCGCTAGTTTTATAGGTCTGGATGGAAGCCGGGTAAAATATAGGTACGATTTGGATGAAAAGACACTTGTTAATTGTTTTATTGCTGCACACACGTTATTTTATTTTTAGAACCATTAGGTACAAGACAAGAGAGAATGAATGAGTGCATTTTTAGGTTAGCTGTCAAACTAGTGTTGGGGATGCCAACATTATTAATAGTTCGATTTTATCTAACTGTTTGGACAAAAATATTCCAAATTTTAGACTCAATGTTTACATTCAAGAAACGAGAGCAGCTAACAGTTAATTTCAGTTCAAACAAACTTTTAATTGGAAAGCGATTCGATATATAATAGACAAACGTTGCGGTTCTCATCAGTGAGCGGACGCTAGCACAAGTTTTACTGCCAGGGGAGAATTGGTGTCTCATAAAAACGTGCCAGGTTTAAGCCTGGCAGGTTTTCTGAACTGTTTTCATACTAAATCATAGGTATTCTGTGACTAAATAGTGACATTAGCGCGTTTCAGCGCGTTTTTTGCCGTCAAAAGCTTCTTGTTTTCGTATATCTGTAACCACACCGCTTGACATGCTGGGCAGCGAGAGCAGTTCAGAGCTTACGATACGGGCGCAATGCATTTAGACCCACAGTGAATACTTTCAGTCAAAGTTTTCTTCTTCTTTTCAATAATGGCCTCGGTCTGTCATTTCGACAGGCAATTTTTCCAATGTCAAATGATTTAGTTGTAATAATATAAGTCAAGTCAAGTCATTCGTCAAGTCGGATGTCGTTTGTTTCGAGAAGAAAATGGTGGATTTTCTCTTTGAATCCTAACACGAATTCTCACATTCAGAAAAACCACTTTACACACATTTATTCCAATGGCTCACACTTTATGTTACGACCTAAGTATTATTGGTGAAAATTCCACCAAAATTAAACAACAATACTCACAATAACACAAGAAAAAATATTAAAAGGGAAGTGCTATGTGTCGTTTCAAAAAATGACAAAACTCGTCATATTTTCTCTTTAAAACAAACGACAGCCGACTTGACTTGACTTATGTTATACTTGACACTGGCAAAATTGTTTGTCGAAATGACGGACAGAGGCCATATATTGGTATAGAAGAAGAAGAGGTCTTATTCGTGAAAATATTTGAAAAAGCGGCCAAAAATAAATAAAAAAAAAAGCTTGTGATATTGCAACTAGATTACTAAAAAAAATTATAGACATATTTTTTTTTTATACACACCTGACATAGTAACATCCAGACATAGAACAAACATCTATGTGTCATCTTTGTAGCAAACAAACAAATGTTTGTTCACAGTGGGTATCGAACCCACGACCCACAGCACGGAAGGCAGAGCTAATACCGATTGAGATGTGACGCGTTAATCCATGCAATAATTTTCTATGTAATAAAAAACTTATGAATTTATGCAATTAGAAAATATTTATAGGTTGATTGTTAATATATAAAATAGATAGTGTCTCCATCAAAAGGTTGCCTGGAAGAGATCGCTATTAAGCGATAAGGCTGCCCATTGTACATTTAATGCAACCTGTTTTGTTTTTATTTCATCAGAATATGTTTCGGCGTTCTTTATGTACAGTAAAGCGTTTTCATTCATTCATTCATTCATTCATAATGCACCAGAAACTGGTGTTAAGGTTACAAACTGTCGACAAAATGCACATGTCTTTTTGTGTCTACTGGCGAATTGGACGGTCATTGCTTTGTCGTTTTCTGTTTGCAAAACGGTTTGCGGTTTTTGAACGAATGAATTTTGTAGTTTTATTTGACGTTTGCTTTCATACAAAACTCTGTATCAGACAGCTTTTTCTGTTTTCTGTTTCAACTAAGCGTTGGCGCACACTTGACGACAAGACGCCGCGTCGTGGAGTTAGGGAGAGAAAATATATTTTTTTTAAATCCGGCTTTTTTAGTGCCGGATTACGTCAAAAATTGGACAGCATAAATAGTCAATGATGTACAATAATTAGCACCTAAGAGTTTGGCGTGAATGCGCAAACTGAGAGGACGAGTGACGCTTGCAACGCCTTATAAAGTCGCGGTGCAGCGCCCTCTGCAGTGACGCGTAGACAGGCTTTGTTTAGCCATTCTAAAGCTGTTTTTATTTCTATTCCAGCTTAAATAGTTTTTGATTGTAGATCATAAAATTATCTATAAAAAATGTTTCAATACCTTTTTCTTACGAGCCACCGTTTCTGAGATATTACGAAATACACTCGAGAGCAATGATTCCGGGTCACTTAAAGAATGTTAAAAATCTCGGAAACTAAAAATGATAGGTTAATGCAATAAATTGTATTTAATAGACAATGTAATACTCCTTAAACGAAAGTAAAAAAATATGAGTCACCATACATTTTATTAACACAAAATTACATAAAGAAAAAAACTGCTGATCTCTCCTTAAAACAAAAATAGGAAACATGAAATTTTTGAACTTTATTACGATTTGACTTGAATTTTAATACTTCGTATTGCCTCCTCGTGCTTCCATTACTGCGTTTACGCGGTTTGGCATGCTGTACACCAAGTTCCTTATACGATTTTGGGGAATATTCTCCCATTCCTCTGTGAGAGCAATTTTGAGCTCACGAAGCGTGATTGGGGGAGGGTTTCGTTGTTTTACGCATCTGCCTAGCTCGTCCCAAGCATGCTCGATTGGGCTGATATCCGGGCTGCGCGCTGGCCACTCCATACGAGTAATGTTCATCTCTTGAAGGTAGTCATTCACAATCCTACCTGTATGAGGTCGGGCATTGTCATGCATAAATATAGCATCCTCACCTAAATTGACCATAAATGGACCAACATGATCATTGAGGATTTCTTCCACATATCTTACGCTAGTTAAAGAGCCGTTTTCTATGATCACCAGCTCTGTGCGACTTTCAGAAGAAATTCCGGCCCACACAAGTACAGACCCACACCGTAGGCTACTTTTTCTTCGATGCATGCTTGCTTGAATCTTTCCCCTGGTCTTCGATACACTCTGTGTCTTCCATCGTGCTTGTAGAGCATAAATTTTGATTCGTCGGAGAACATAACTTTTGACCAATCTTCAATACTCCAATTTACGTGGCTCTGGGCATATCTTAGTCTTGAAATACGATGCCCACGCTCCAGTTTAGGGCCGTTTGCAGGTCTAAGGGGTTTTAAGTTAGATTCAGCAAGCCGACGTCTTACTGTCCATGCACTTGGGTTACTTCCTCCGAGGCGTCGAAACTGATTTGTGAGTTCAGTTCCTGTGAGAAAGCGATTTCGAAGCATGGTGTTCACCAAGTATCGGTCTTCTCGTGCTGTGGTACACCTGGTTCTGCCCGTTCCTGGTCTGCGTAGGTTAGAACCAGTTTCTTCGTAACGTCGGAGAACTCTTTGTACTGTTGACAGCGACACACCGACAGTCCTGGCTGAATCGCGCTGACTCCGGCCGGTTTCCAGCATTGTAAGTATTCTGGTGCATTCTTCAGGCGTAAGCGACATAATTTCAGCTTGAATAATGAATATAGAGCACTATCAACATGGTTTATATACCCACATAAATGACAGATTACAAACAAAAGCAAAACCAAATGCTGTAATTTCGTAGTTCCATCTTCGAAAGTGGCCCTTTTTCAAATTAGATTTTTTTAAGATATAACTTTACAATAACTAAGAAGTTTTAATACCTTCATTTAAGGAGTATTACATTGTCTATTAAATACAATTTATTGCATTAACCTATCATTTTTAGTTTCCGAGATTTTTAACATTCTTTAAGTGACCCGGAATCATTGCTCTCGCGTGTATATACGATTCGAAAAGTTTTATAATTATTACTACAACTCAAAAACTATTTAAGCTAGAATAAAAATAAAAACGGTTTTAGAATGGCTAAACTAACATAGTAAGAAGGCTCAAAAGGCAAAAACCTTTTGAGCTAGTGTAATGTTAAATAAACAGTGATATGTAGTGCGAGTGAAAACTAGTGCCTCCTATAAAGAACAAAACAACAAAGTGTCTTCGCCTTAAGTAATTAGAGACAATAAGAAAAGTGCCAATAGACACATTCTTAGAATAATTTATGTTAAAAATTTATGTCAATGTAAAATTACTAATTAGCCTGCCTGTTGGCTAGATCGTAATATAATGAGGGTATAAGTATTATGTTAGTACAAGTACGCTAAATAATAATAAAAAAAAAGAATGGCTAAACAAAGCCCTATTTATGCCGTCCAATTTTATATTTTATATTTTAGCCGGATTACGTCACAATATACTTTATATTGTGACGTAATCCGGCCCTAAAAGCCGGATTTTCAAAAAATATTTATTTTCTCTCCCTAACTACACGACGCGACGTTTTGTCGTCAAGTGTGCGCCAACGCTAATAAAAACAAATTTATTATTGTTCGACATTTTAATGAACGCCCTCTAGTCCTAAACTAAGCAGAGCTTGTACTATGGGAACTAGATTGCTGATAGAATATTTATATACTTTTTTTGTAAATACGTACGAATAGTACATAATAACACACAGACATCTATGTTTGCCACACACAAATGTTTGTTCTTGCCCCACCAAGACCGTTACTGAAGAAGCTATTACTGAAATCCGATTGATTTTGTCGAGTACATTATTATTTTGCAAATATTTTCGAGCTCATGTCTCTTATCCACTATTTTTTTTTTCCAGTAGGTAGGTTATTCAACTACAATAATCAAAACAGTTTTCTGTTTTGAAATCAAATTATTTATTGACAGGCGATCCTTTCTCATCCGAAATCATATTGAACGTCGAGAAAGTACTTTAATATAACGTTCAAACTCTGAGACGAGCCCTACGGCAGGGTTGTCCTTTGCAGACGAACTGATAATATTTTCATAGCCCTTTGCCATCAAGAGGGAAAAAATTTAAAAGGTCCGGATTTTTCGTCGTTAGTTTTCGTAAAAAGTTGCCCTTATTAAAAAAACAATCTTCAAAAAGTCCTTTCACCTTTTTTGTTACTTAGATAATGAAATTTCCTCTTTCATTTATTTATTTCTCAGATGTCAAGATCCATTTTGTTAGTTTCATGGTAGATGTCGAATTGGTTAGTAAACTAGTATAGTATTATATAATCTGTGGTAAAGTATTATAATGATTTTTCGCCTTTCATGATTATCATAAAAACCTTATATCGATGTATTACTTCACAGCGCACATCCATACCAAGACCATTCCCTGCGCCCATCTCTCTTTTTTGTAGTTAAGAAATATTCAATGGAATTTTGACCCAAAAAAACGGTTAACGTAAGAAAAACTTTAATAAAAAATCTGTCTCCTCTGCGATATTTAAAATGCGAAGTCAACAGAGAAAAAACTAATAAAACGCTAGCAGATGTCCCGATTCCATTCGGCCCGAACTCGGCCGGTAAATTACCAGCGCTCAGGCCCCTGTGCCCCGAGTCTGTGCATTTGTTTTGAGCTTCGACTCGAGTATAGCACACGCAAACGCATTAGCAGAGCGAGAAATTTGTTGGGAATTGCACAATTCCGAAATCTCCCGCTAGAGGTGGGAGATATCCGGTTTTCATAAAAAAATTCTCGCTTTGCAAATGCGTTTGCGTGTGCTATGCTCGAGTCGAAGGTCATAACAAATGCACAGACTCGGGGCTCTGGTACACTACGATAGTAAGAGCTTGTAAAAACTAACTAGTTAGCTCTAAGTTCACAGCTAAGAGGCTGACTTATAATCGTCTCTCAACCGAAACACGTTCAGATAAACTTGTTTAAAAAACAAATTACACTATTGGGCGCCTGCAGCTACATAAGTTTTTCTAAGTGCTTAAATGTTACAGTAGACTCATTGATTTTTTTGGTCACTACCCTCAGAAATGAGATTAAGAAGAAAAGAGCAAAGGCTTTCTGAAGGTGTTGCTTAAGCTTTTTGGAAAATTATTTTATTTCTACGCCCTGTATTCTGCTATTAAGATGATCGCATTTAAAATTACCATCGCGCTATCGTTTAATCAACTCTAATAAAAAAATCTTCAAGACAATAGGACGACGACGTTCCAATGCAATTCCATTAGGAGTGCTTTGCACATGACAACAGTTGCACAGGAATGCAAGCAATGCCGCATAAAAGTAAAGAGTTATGATAACTTAGGCTCACGAAGTTACTAATCAAATACACTAGACAGGTCAAAAAATGTCGTGAAGAATACCTACTAGCAAATAGAATCTAAAAAAAAACATGAAAAACTGCTTTTTCCCACGCACCCATCCACCCTAATGCTGATTGGTGTCGTCACGACACCGCACCGTGTCAGTTTGGAAGCATTTTACTCGTTAATCAAGCAAAATACGATATTTTTTCTGGAGTCTTTTTTTGTCAAGATAATGTGTTCATGCATATGTAGTAGCTAATATTGCTCTGTGCTATGAATTTGTGATCACGTAGAGCCGGTAAATAAAGTGTAGTCACAAAATTAATCACTAGGAAAATACGTCTATTCTTTCTTTCAATATATAGGTATAGGTAGCGATATTTTATATCCATACATCTTGTTACATTTCCTAGTATGTAATCTAGCAATTGTAGAATGTAAACTTAGTTATAAAGGCTAGTAGGGGCTCGTAAATGAGGGAGGTCTATGCTATGTCCAGCAGCGGCTTTTTGAAGAACATTGATGAGTTTGCAGTAGTCATGTGCAAACGCCCGTCGCAGCTAGTGCACTTTTATAGCTCCGAGATTATATCTCGTGGTATTCCGAGATCGTTTAGCCTTAATTGAATCGGGAACAGTGTTCGGCTTAGTTTCCTTGCACCCAAGACCTTCCTTAATACGATTTAAATTGTGTTGTTATTAAGAAATTCATTGTTGTAATTTTAGAAATATTTTGCGTCTCTTCCACGGAAAGTATTTCTGAAATTATAACAACTAATTAGTTGACTCTATTGTCAAGCAAGCAAAATCACAAGTGTCATTTAGAATCATTGTGACTGGTAAAGTCACGACTTTGTTAAAGTCGCATCAAAGTTAGAGTTAGAGTTAGAGTTAGAGTTTCTTTATTTGCTTGAAATAGGTACACAACAGGTGGTAAACAAAATTATAACAGGATCCATTATTTCGCTATTTTAAAATTATAGCATGCAAAACATTTTTCTATATTAGTTAGGTAGGTCTAATAGCAACTATACAATTTTACTTTAACTCCATGAATTCACGAACCGTGTAAAACCCATGATCCAGCAACCAGGTGCGTAATACGCTCTTAAACTTTTTAAGGGGCTGTTCGTTTATAATGTGTGGTATTTTATTGAAAATTTTTATGCTCATGTTATAGCAGTTTCTTTGATAGAGAGAAGTTCTTGCAGTAAACTCGCTCACGAGACGTTCGCCATTTCTTGTATTACGCAAGTAAACATCGTTTGCTGTTTTGTATAGATAGTTATGCCGCTTCACAAAACATGCAGTTTCATATACGTAGAGACACGGAAGAGTTAATATTTTTAGCTTTTGAAAAAAGGGCTTGCAAGACACTAAAGGGCCAATACCGCAAATTGCACGAACACATTTTTTTTGTGTCATAAAAACTTTATCAACATCCGTACTGTAGCCCCAAATAGTCAGGCCGTATCTAAGGACGGAGTCAACATAGCCATGATAGGCCATCAATGCCGTTTCTTGATTTGATGTTTTTCAACATTGTCCTGTTCTCTATTGTTTCAAAGAAACAATAGAGAACAGGACAATGTTCTACACATTTACTTTATACTGTGGTAGATACACAGAACACTTTATGTGCTTGTACAGTTTCAAATAAATCCCACAATGTCTGCATAATAAAGGCTGAGTACTCCAAAACTTTGGAATGTAAACCCCGCGACTTCGTCCCAATTTGTGTATTTTATGTCGCTACAATGAAGCTTCCCAAAATAACGTTACAATGAAGGCCGGATCACGCTAAATGGGAAACTGACATGAACATGATTGGGTAGGTTTACTTCCTTGGTATTTCTGAGTAAAAAGAAATAAAACGTACCTTTCTAGGTAAATTTTATATCAAAAATCGTGTTGTACCGTATTTTACAATACGGCGATACAAATAATGATAGTATTTTATTATAGAGGGCGTTGTGCGAATGAATGTTTATTTTTATTATTGATAAAAGTAGCAATGTCTTTTTACAAGCAATGTTCGTTCATATGGTTATTGTTTACTAAGGCCCGTATGCCGATACAGAAATCGTTACTGAATCATAGATTTGAGTTGATATTTTCATACAAAAATCTATGCTTGAGTTCGGATCAGTCCTTGACCGTTAAATCAGCATACGGGCGTATTAGAGACGAAGGTAGTGTATTGTTATCTGACTTTTTAACACACGACCGAAAATAGGAGAAAATGTAACATCATATTTTGAATAGTTATTTTAACTCCTCGAAGTTTCGAGTACTCTTTATTAAGGGTATAA
Source organism: Eulithis testata (assembly GCA_947507515.1). Classification (NCBI taxonomy): domain Eukaryota; kingdom Metazoa; phylum Arthropoda; class Insecta; order Lepidoptera; family Geometridae; genus Eulithis; species Eulithis testata. The sequence continues at coordinate 9,536,596 of OX382202.1, read as the reverse complement.
TAAAGAGTACTCGAAACTTCGAGGAGTTAACACGTTTTCACTGGGTAGTGAAAACGTGCTCGATATTGTCTTTCTAAGCGATTACCTAATCCTACTTAATTTAGTCAGTCTGAAATGCGTAGAGAACTCAATAAAAATCAAACTCAATTCTGGTCTAGAATAGGTTTACCCAGAGGAGCTGACCGCGTGGACGTCCAATTCCGAAACAGGATTATCTACTGTCTGAACGAATCTGTTGACGGCAGGATAGGAGTCAGCTATGCATAAACTTACGACATTTTAACCAACTTAATCCTGTTCGCATTTTAAGTATTTAAACTTGTAATATTTATTTGTTTAGCTTGCTGTCGTGTAGTCCACTTAATATTTATTTGAACGTACTATGCTGAGTCAACGGAGCCAACTAAAGTGCTTTGGCTGACGGATAAACAAACATTGAAAAATCTCCAACATCAAATTCGTTTTGACGAAATGAAATGAGAAACACTATTAATTTTCAACTTGTTTAATGTGGCACTGGCATCGCACAACGCAGTGGTATGCAGCATGCAGCGTCGGACACAATAATAATTGTATGGAAAACGTCTAGTATGGTATTTTGTTACGTTGCAGTCTGCGTCAGCGGCGAGGAGCAAACGCGGTAGAATATGTGCAAAACTGGCACGACGGGTTTCTCCACACAGTTATAACAATGAGGTAAGTTTTCCACCACAAGCCAAGTCTTCAACCATTAGTATGCCGACACAGTCCACGCTAACCCGTCTCCACCGAGCACGCACCAATATGTTCACTAAGCCGTATAGACTTTTTGAAGTCGACTAGAATCGTACAATCGCCTCTCCACATCAAAGTTGAAGTTTTATCTCGCTTTTATAGGATTAAATTGAGTTGGGTGATTGTATCTTACGTTGGTCTGCGTTGTTGAGAAGCAGCTGACGTTATGTAGTAGTCGTCATCATAAATCAGCAAAAGATACACTGTCCATGCGTCAGTACCTAGTACCTACTACTTTTGACCGGCCGAGCTCACTTTGGATACGATTTCATCCGAATTTGATTCGTACGAATGATACCGACCTTCCAAGGACTATGGGAGTGCTCACACTGCATGCGATCAGTCGTACGTATACGTACGTTTACTTACGACGTCCGAATACAATCCGAACTTTTTAGGATTTATCACGCAGTTGTACAATTTGACGGAGAAAAACGTATTCAGTGTGAGCACTCAATTAGTACGAACATTACTCGTACGTTTACGTATGAACAAATTTGTGTCCAAAGTGAGCAGGGCCTTCTCTTGTCAAACTTGTCAAAGAGTATTTTTTATCTATGGTTCCTTTGCAAACATTTTTGCACGACGACGATGTGACGTTTGTTTTGTATGCCATCTCCAGTCATTTTGACAGAATTGCAGCTTACACTCCTCTTTAAGTCATCTCCTATTATTTATTGATCTACTAATAGTCGGTGGGTATCTAAAACAACCATGACAGTATTGGTGAACAGTAAATAGCGGAGATAAATTTCAAAGAAATGCAAAGATCTTTTTGGAAAGCAAAACTTTTCTAAAAAGATCAGCTTCGGCGAGCTTCGGCGAAATTGTCAGAAACAGAGCGCATAAAGGATTCTTGGATATTTTATCTACAGATACCTATCTTAGACTTTTCGTCTTATCAATGTTTTTGTTCGTGTGGAACTGACTTGGCACCTTCGCCTGGTTTTCAAAAAGTTTCAACGTGATTCTTTTTGTTTTTTCTAGTAGACGGGATAGAACATTCATAGTGCAAAAAACTGTTTTTTTGCCGACAAAAAAATAAAGAATACTATGCTGATATGGTTAATAGTATAGTTTGTAATGGTTTGATAGGTATTTAGCGCAGCGCAGCCTTAGTCAGTAGATTCAGTAGCAATTCTAAGCGCGCACGAGGCTTGTAGTTTACAAAGCTGAACCACAAAGCGTAAAATTCAGTGCCAAACTATGCCACGCACAGCCCACAGATTGCAATATGGTTGTTTTGGCAAAACCACAGCCAATCGGGATCGGTTGCAATAAAATCAAAAACCACAATTCTAATTTAGTTTTGGCAGGTTGGCAGAGCTAAATGGGTTGGCAGCATTGAATCCAAATGGAACACAGGTTTGCATTTATTTTGTTTTAATCAAGCATAGAGAAAAAGACAACTACTACGAGAAACCAAACTCGATACATTTGCCCGTTTTTTGTAAAAAAAACTTTTGCACTGTATCTATTCTACAGTATGAATATCACAGCACAGATGATATCTACAGGTTCGTGAACTCGAATTTGAGAACTCTATAGTCAATCCACGTCCTAACACATGAGCAGCTATAAAACATCCTCTCTTTTCCGGTGCTTTTATGAGGATACGTCAACAAAACCTTGTTGTGGAGGTAGAGTCCAGAAACTAAAACCTTGGGGTTTTCCGAATTAAATTTAACCCTTGGGCTACTACGCTAAGTAGAAGATTTTTTTTTTAAACTAAATGTTGGAATAAGCCAAAAGTTCTATTCTATATATAAATACAATAATATAAATAAATGATTACTGCGATTTGAGTTAGACTGCTAGGCTGCCTTGTGGTACGCGGCAGCGGTACTGTGTGTTACCCAGTGGCCACGTAGTGCAACTCCAATTTTTTGGTGAGATTGTTGAGTAGACTTGCAAGATTTTTCTCATGCTGTTCTACAACCAGCCCCCAATAGGGAACCGAATTTCATCTAAGTTTTAATTTCATTTGATAGATTATTTTAATTATTCTATGAAATTCCCACTTTTTTAGCATTTTAATTATCAATTGGAGCAAAATTCTCAAAATTTGTCAGTTCTTTTGAAAAATGAAAGTAAAGTTTGCTCCCCATAGCACCCACTTTTCGTCCCCAAGGGTTTTTATAAGAACGAGGTTCGAACTATTTAATATCTACGAAGATTGTAATTGGAGAAGTTTTTGAAATGAATTACGTGACAAAGTTACGGGTGGTATTGCTATTTTATTGCTAACAGGCACCCATGATTGGTTATCGATTGTTTCAAATCTTTTTCTAGTTACTAAACCAAGACTAATAGTAAAAGAACTTGCGTGTAGAAACACAAATTATCTAGCAAATTAGTAGACTCCTTCGATTTCTCGTCACGACATCTACCTACTACGTGTAAGTGTCGTGTCGTATGTCGTTGTCAGTGTGAAAACGCTCTATCTTAGGAGAGCTGTCAAAAATTACATTTTGTTACGCTTTAATATCTATCTCATCTTTTGGAAGCAACTTTCTCATCAAAAACTCTATTACCAAACGAATCAAAGGCCCCGACATCTAATTCCAAACTCATTATCCAAAAACGCGTCGCTCGATTGGCGACAAACTCTACGCGATTTAATTCTCAATTCGTTACATGGCAAAAATCTTGAGTGCGAGGATAAATTTACTTAATTTCTATCATTAACCTGAGTATGTAAGATAGCTGTTTTCACACCGCTGCAAACACGATACTACAAGATACCATCTACACGATATCGGGAGAGTGGTAACGCTTTTACCGTCCAGTAATGCTGTGTCGGAGCCGACGCCGTTATTTTTGTTGGAGCCAACTGACATGTCGGTATCGGCCAGTGTGCAAACGCCCTAGCAAGCGTACTGCTTGAAATTTCAATCAGACCCGGAATCGAATAAAATGGCTGAGATGGCGTAATCCTCGTCACGATACGTCATGCATGTCATGTACGCTTCTCATAAAGATGAGTTTTGCTCCAAACAACTGAAGAAACCCTCATAATTTATTTACATTTATCATAACAAAAAGAACCAAGCACTGATATTTATTACATAATTTGCCTTCCATTTTAGTAGCTTTTGTGACATTTTTGTTTTATTCGCGTCATTCGCGTCTACGGTTTCAAAGTAAATTATGGTAATGGCGGAACGAAATGCGTACTTTGTTTTGACTTGAGTTATCATAATTAATTGGGATGTTACCTGCTTTATTTTTTTGGCAATGCTATTTAGCTACTGCGGAATCGTTTTCACTATACCTAGAGATACCGCCGCGACACCTAAACAATATCGAGATATCAGTAGCTTGAACAAAAGCAACGTGCTCTATGAACGTCTCTGTGGTGAGATGTATAAGATCGTATCTGTGTGGAAACGCCCATTACCGGAATTAGCAACTGGTTACTGTTTAAGTTGAGATGAAACCAAGGTAGGCATGGCTTGTACACACCAATAACCGCATTCCAAGTTTCAACCCAACTCCACTTCAAATACAAACCTAATTAAAGTTCGGCTGGATGGCAATGCAATCACAGCGCGTTCATCAAAGACTTTTCAGTAGGTACCGTTAGCATCAGTTAGGAAACTGAAGTATCGCTCGTTTTAATAGTACACAGCAGAACAATGAAAATAGACTGCCATGCACTGACGCCAAAAATAAGTCTAAATCTCACTGTAGTGATAGTATTGACATTTTAGGTAGCATTGCGTGACATGCGCGGTGACAAATCCGAGACCGTACTTGTACTAATATTCTGTGACTATAGGTTGCCGTGCTGAAGCAGACTACAAAGTGAGGGTTGTTCATGTTAGTGAGAGCAATTGATTCTTCTTAGTTCAAAGGTTTCTGCCATCTTGAAAAATGTTGCCAAATCTATTAAAGTACCTATTGTTAACGAATACAACGAAGTTACTAAAATTTAATAATAAGGTCATTTCTTCCAAGACTTTGTTCAAAAGTGCTTTCTTATACAGTCCCAAGATATTTCAAATTAGTGCCTTTAATATCATTCGCTCCAATTTACTAATACTTTTTTCTTCTTCTTTCCATTCGGATAAGGTAACTGGCGGTAATATTGCGTAATAGGATCAATTAGGCTCTACGGTATTGTTGCGAGGAGCAAACCGATCGCGTAACCGTTAAACTGATTACTGATACGAATGGTTCGCCACCGAGAATTAGATTACTCGGTTGAATGTAATGTATCCTAAAAACAGGAAAAAGGTTGAAACGAGTCAACCAGATGATTTTACAAGCTTATTAAAATTCTGACAAAAAAAGTTATGCGATTTTGATATAGTGTCATGAATGTTACAAAATGGTATTCTTAATTGTACCAAAAATCTTAGGTCTGAAATCAATACAGGTTTATTTATTATTTATAAAGAAACCACTGTGATCATATCGAAAACTTACCGACAGTAAATCGGTATTCCATTCAAAATTTACACTTTCGATGATAGCGCTTCATTTTTGATAAAATAAACTACACAGTTGCAAAAGATTCATACGCTAAAAAAATGCTCATATCAAATAGACTCAAGCAAAGATTTTTAAAAAGAGTTTCTTCGAGAATGGAATCAAAATCTATGTTTCAAAGTGATAGTTTAACTTTCACTATTCATGGATCAAATTAAAAAAAACCATTTGCCTACAAATTTTGCCCTCGTCAGAGTTCGACATGCAGTTGAATGAGGTTGTATAAAGGTGGTATAAAGGCATTCTTCAAGAAAGCTTTGTGGTGGAAATTCGTAAGCTAAACGCGTTTGAAATCTTTTGTAAAGGCTTTACTAAAAGGTGTAATAAAGGAAAGGAGAAAGGCTAAACAGAAGCACATGTTGGTATATACTATGAAACCATTCATGTCGTTTCATGTCTTTTGGTCAGACTTCAAATGCTTTAGCTGTCTTTGTATTGAGAAAAAAAATTCCAAAAACCTTTTTTTATTTATAATCTCAAAAGATAGATACATAGAAAACTTTTTATTGTTCACCCACAGATACAATACACGTAAATCACTACAAAAAAAAATAGGTGGCCGGGCAAAGACAGCGTCTTGTCGCGGCTAGAAGCTGCGGCCGACAATTTTCATATATTTGGTTTAAAATTGTCGCGGTGATACTGTCGCCAAGTGTGTACGCGATAATTTTAATACAGAGTCGTAACGACTGGACGCAGCGACAAAACGTTGAGTTTGTGCGGCCAATAACAATTATACAACATAAACTATCTTCAGGCTGATATGGACAATGCACCTACTAAAAATTAAAACAATCAAAAAATTGAAAACACAAAGTTGAATCCACAATTTCAAAAATATACCAACGTTTTACTAAGGATTTTGTTGTGGATATTGTATCTATCTTCTGGTCTAGCTTTATTGGAAGGTAAATTATTGTAGAACCAACTAGTCTGCGGGAAAATACACGGGAAGCCGCAATACGCATTCCCAGCAATGACAGTGCATTTGATATCTTTTACAGACATCATGAAGTCTCTAACAAACTAAAAAAGAAAAATACCTTGGACTATGGGTGGACGACAAACTAACTTGGAATTGTCATATTGATCACGTAAAAACAAAATTAACGACATTACTTGGAGCATTACGCAAAATATCGAACTGTATCCCAACTACAATACGGAGAACTCGTTAAAACGAACGATCTAGAATTTTAATTGTGGCGATTTGGGTGAGATTTGTGGCTTCTCATAACAATAATTACCTAGGTATGAGCGAATACGCCTGATTAAATGATGAAAAATTAAATTACTCATGGATTACACTAAGTTGCAGTTAAGCCTCAGCTCTTTGCTCGTTTATTCAAATAGCAAAATAAATTTTTGGACATCGAATGTGAAATATTTTATAGGAACCTTCCCTCGAACGAGGCCGACGTTTTATGAATGGCATGCTTCAGAAGCGAACCTAAACCCGCCAAATGTGTGTTTATGGCACTGCTGCTGGTAGATTAGGTCGCGACTTTGGTTGCACACCAAAGACGCGACACCGGCACGATTACGGTAGATAACTATTAGTATTAGAATATTTCACGCCGAGTCGGTGCTGCACCAGCATGCTTAATGTGTTCGTTTTACGTATACCTACTACTGACGTAAACGATTTTTGTACAGAGATAGAGCAGTGCCTCTAGCGGGTAGTTCACAAAACTGTTGATATTTTATATAAAATCAACTGTCAATTTAGCTCGGTTTTAAAAATGCTTCATTATTGTCACTTGCATGAAAGTGAAACGAGGTGACAACAGATTTAGAAAAATCATTTCAGTTAGCTCAGTCAAAACGTGACATTGGCAAAATTGCGGGCAACACTGCAAAGGCCATAGACAAGAATTGAATTGAATTAGTTAGCTCAGCCTTAGAAGATCAATATGAATGTTTACGTGACTTTCTAGTAATCGTCAAACGTACACAGTACACACTATGCAAGCAGTATTTTCCTTTGAGGCAGTGACATATCGGTCGGTATCTAGTTGCGTCTAATAGCGATCTAATGAGTTCATGCTCTGTTATGTAGGCACCGGGCAAGCCTTTCCCCAAAAAATTATGTAGAAATATCTCATAGATACTACTTACAAAGTCCCATCACATAAACATAGGGTAATAAAAAGAGACCCATGCCCATAAATCATTCCGAATGGACGTAAAATAACATTAAAAGGGTGTTTAGTACGGTTCGATGCTTGGTTGGTGGTAACGATAACGAGTATGTTACAAGTTTTACTTCGTTTGAGACTAGAGGGCGTTGTGTGATATGTCAATAAATAATGTACCTATTTATCATGTGTATAATTGGGTTAAAGAAACTGTGGGGTTTAAAGTCGGGTCCAAAGACTTAAAAACTTGGTCCAAAAATGATCTACAAAACTACTATTGCAATGGGATTCCTAAGACCATTAATGCCAATGCTACGAGTATAGCACTGTCCCAGATTCAGGTTTTCGGACCATGATCAGTTGTCGCTGCAACAAAAAAAAGTCGCCAGCTGCAGCGACCAAATGTCGCGTCTTGTAAAACGTAGGGGCTAAGTCGAAATGAAAAATAAAAGCATTAGCACGAGCACGGAAATTGAACACATGCGTATGTTTATGTAAATCACTGTTATTTATTTGATTTGAATTTATTCTAAAGTGCTTTTTACATACGAAAAGTCATAGTGAAAATTCTTTCAGGGCGTCTAGTCGTTCATATATACAAAATGGTAAGTATATTGGTAGGGGTAACCCATGTAACCGTTCTGCATACTTATATTGCATGACTAAAGATCATATCCTCGAGGCAATGAAGTTTCCTTCATAATACATAATACGAGAGAATATTGCTCCCATAAACCCACTTGTATCTAATATTCATTAGAGCATGCCAGAAATGTATGCGGAAAATTCATTTGATGATAAATTCTCTACGAGATCCCTAGTATTATTTACCTATAGCAATTATTGTGCACAAGTTTTGTGACATAAAACTCGCTATAATATTTTAAGAGCCCTAACCCTCTGCTAATTAATACATAGGTATAAGAATATAATTTTTTTATAGCTAAATAGGTATGAATGGTAAACCTATCTACGACAAGGTTTGATACTTCGGATCCTTCAGCGTCTCACAAGCCAGGGTCCCGTTACTGGCGTCAAGTCCGAACTTCGCCAAGGCTTCTTCAATATCCATCATACTGGGCACGATGGGTAGTCGGGAGAATACCACCACATCTCCGTTGTCGCAATCTCTCATCAGAAGCAACTGGCTGATGACCAGCCATTGGTCGGGACTTTGGTCGAGTTGGGTTACGGTGTCACCTTAAGATAAAAACCCTTAATTAATAACATGAAACTGTTGAAACATGTCGGAAATAACATGCTTATCTTGATTATGAGCCTAACCCCTTATAAAATATCTTTGACGTGAAGTAGATAAACAAATTGCTCGCATATTGATTGCCTGTGAGATGTGTTGCAGATTTAGTCTTTAGCATGCATGTAAGAAACCGGCAAGGTGGGGCGACGATCTGAGAAATGTAGCTGGCAAACACTGGATGAGAAGATCCGAAGACCGGGCTCAGTGGCGCGTCGTGGGAGAGACCTTCGTCCAGCAGTGGACTGATATAGGTTGATGATGATGCAATAAGTAAGGTCTTTCTAAAACTATTTCTTTTAACCCTCACCGTCTTTATTTCTCATAACAATAATGTTCTTGAAAACTCCTCTGTCTTCTCTAGAGCCTTGTAGAAAATGCCGCTGCTGCAACTTTTGGGTCTTCAAACCACTGGATTCCACTTCGAATAGGCAGTTCTTCCAGTCAACCGTGCCATTGATATCTCCGTAAATATCATGCCAAGTTTTACGTTCCTGAAATTACATAAAAACCATTATAATAACACATAGCATCAATGGATTAAAACAAGATGTTACCAAAATATCAAATCAAAATGGTTTCTCAAATACACCTCTTCTGTAGTTTTCTTGATATACATCTTGAAGCAGGAAACTTTCTCAGACGCTTTATAAAAAGTTATTTTCCAGACGTCCGACATTCTTTCAATATCAAACTTTCCCACATCTGTATAAAACAGACAATTAACATTTCTATGCTTCTTTTCTGTGGCTTCCGTTGATTTAAGAAATATGTTTTTCACTTTGACTGCAGCGTAGGTTATTCCTTCAGTAGTTTCCGAGTCACTCATGACTTCTGCCGAATCGTCATCATCGTCCTGCATCTGTCGTTTCTCCACCACGACTCTTGAATTCCTTATCAAAGTATCCTTTGCCATCTCCTCCATGTCACAATCACAACATTTAACTATCGTTAGACAGAACACCAGACTGTAGATATAAATTAAAATGACTTGCATTTTGCTTCAAGCTGAATAACAGTGAGCGTCTCTACAGATTATAGACAAGTGAGTTTGGTTGAGTTAATATTTTAATATAATAGTGTTATGATTAACTCATTGTTTTAGCGGTGGTCTTTAGAAATAGTAAACATTATTGTCATTTGTTCTAACTGATTAGATAAACACTATAAACCGTCTCCTTGGTGAGATAATCTTTGGGAACGGTACCAATTAAACCACTTTGAGGTCCTTTTCCACCACACGTTGCTAAGGATCTGTTTGAAATCCACTAATACGATCGTTTCCTCCGTTCGTTCGTGCCCTCCGGCTAGGTGGGGTGACGATCTGAGACATGTAGCTGGCGAACTGAGAGCCGAAGACCGGGCTCAGTGGCGCGTCTTGGGCGAGACCTACGTCCAGCAGTGGACCGATATAGGTGGGTGATGATGAATAGGATCGTTTGTTTTATTGGTGGATGTCACACATCCTTAGCATCGTAGCTTAACTCTGGTGGACAAACATCCTAAAGATTGTTTTCTTTTTTGACTGAAACATGGTAACACGGTACATAGTAGTAATACAGTCGAAGAATGTCTGCTGCTGATTTGAGCTCCCTCTCCAGTGAGGCAGATTTTGTGGAGAATCTCTCTCATACCACTTTCACTATTTCAATTATTGAAAAACTCTTCTCCGCCATTTTACCACCGTCATTGTGAGATCTCCCAGCAAAGCTTTAACCAAATTCGCAGTAGCTGTACCTAAAGCCGAACTAAGCTGGCGGAGTTGGTAACTGCGGGTAGTTAGGCACACGGAAACTGAAACCAGCTGAAACTTTGGCGTAATGCATCATCGTTATTACTTTACTATAGTAGGTGCCAAATAACACCGCAATACAGGTCATTCAATTTATGAATGGCTAATTCTGTCGCTTTCCATACAAACCTGTCGCTAAGACGGTAATCGCTCGAATCTCGTAGTACTGTTTGTTTAACATACATAAATTGAATTTTGCGACATCGTATTAGTGAAGGTGGGTGAATGACCTGTATTGCGGTGTTATTTGGCACCTGCTATAGCGATTTTCCTTGGCTTCACTCTGGTTACCTGTACTAGAGTTAATTTACTAGCTACTTTACGGTCCGAAGGTAATTTAGTACCTGTTTTATACGACGGAAGACCAAGAGAGACTTATGAAGGCCCATGATATTTTGAAGGTAAAAAAGGCTTTGTGTATACCTAAGTACAAAGAAAGTTATAATTTTTCCTTTTTTGGACAGTAAAAGGAAATAAGTACCTAAGTAAGTAACAAAGAACAGGATTATTTGAAAAACAACTTTTTGTTTAAGTACCATCTGTACCATGCGAGCAAAGCCGTGGGCTAGAATCCTATACGGGCTTTATATGTGTTAGATAACAAATTCCCACAATATATTTCCGCGTACAGAAATGCAAATGCTCTGCAAAACACAGTAAGATTTATATCACCTTTTCACTGGAGGAACCTCAATTTAAGTGATGAATTGCGACCCGTAGCCAAACCATTCCGATGAGGGGTGATCACGAACAAATCTGACAGCCACGATACGTAAACTTAACGTATTCGAATCATATTGCGTGTTAACGCCTGCTCGACTGCCAAACGTTGTAGAGTCACCTTGCAGTGTATCTCGGATACGCTAGCGTTACGATACGTTTACGATTGTCACATTTATTCGTGATCAAGGCACTGATCCGTGGAATGTTACGTTAATTTGAGGAAGTCATTCTTGATTTATTGTATCCAGTGTCATTGGAATTATAACTAGTGATTGTTATAAAATTTCCCCTAATGAATACGGGTAAAACCTTTACGTGTTAGGGTGATGGACGCAGTGTATTGTTTCACAGAGCACGTCCTCAATGAACTTGTTCTGTGAGTGGATTCTTATACGTAGGCGAGGGTTACCGCTTTACACCAGGCTTATCAGCTAGTTTAATTATTTATTCTCGTTAAAAAAGGGAATTCTAGTCTAATGTACATTATTGTACATAAGTACATCTATTATGTAGTTGCTGTTTGGGTGTTACATAAATGATTGTGTAGTTGGTCAAAGGTCTTTTTTCTCGGTCAACAAACCGATGTACGAGACTATTAAATATTTGGTTTTAAATAGAGTTATTCTAGTTTCGGACTACCCGTATTATAGAAATTACCTACGTAATCTAACAATGCATTATACCAAATGCAATTTTACAAAAATATTCTTTTGTTTACAAATACTGCTGTGCCAGTATTTCCAACGTTTAAAACTGTGTAAATTGGCATCATTATTTTTTTTTGCTGTCAGCGTTGGGAGTCCTCGTCAGCGAAAACAATTATTCTGAATGCAGCGTCACCTGTTTCCCACCATATAGTAGACTCACGCACTAGGCGACTTGGTCGCGGCGATCGGCCCGAACCTACATTTTTTTTACCTACCCTTACAGCTACAGGGAATTGAATTGCCCAGTGTTAAGTTTTCTGTTAGAACGGGTGGTATCCAATGGACTCGGTGGGAATAAATCAAACTTAAATAAAATAATGAATTAATATGTGAGTACGGTATTACAACAGTTGAAAAACGGACTGAAGTCCATGATAATAATGATCATTTATACAGACACTTTTATACGGGTCGGCGTGCCTTGTCGCGTAGTGCGCGTGTAGACAAATGTAGAGTTGTTTCTATATAACACACAGTACATCATCAATAAAAAAGTCATATTTTTAAACAGGCGTGGGTAATGAACCTGCTATAATGCGATATGAAATAATTCAGTTGAGTTGGAAGTGCAGCCAGGCTGTGTTTTGGCAACTTGCCTTTGCCTGCGTTTTTTTTCTCCATTATGAGATGGCTGGCTTATGATTGCAGATATACGGCCGAGCGGATATACCTACTTAAGGCAGTTTTTTGTTTAGTCAGATTGGAATAAAAAACGGCTGATCAAAATGCAATAGGTACTTACTTTTTTTTTGCGGTCACACTGTTAGTTCCTTAGAAAAAGTAATTTTTATTGGTGAGCACTTGTACCATCAGATTTTTTTGGTATTGGCCTTATTACACGGGGAATGGTCTTATTACAAAATGGCTAAATTCATTTCTTAAAGTCATTTCCATAAATTAGTATTTGGATCTCTAGCGATTGTACAAAAATACCAACTGAACTACTTTAACAGCTTTATCTAACAGTGTTTTTAACATAACCAAAGAAAATAAATAAATATTCACGGACACTTAAAACAACGCCTTCTAGTCCCAAACTAAGCAAAGCTTGTACGATGGGAACTAGATGGCTGATAGAATACATACATACATTTTTTTTTGTAAATAAATCCTTATAATACATAGAAACACCCAGACACAGAAGAAACATCTATGCTTATAACACAAACGTTTGTGCTCGGTGGGGATCGAACCCACGACCCACAGCACGGAAAGCAGAGCTACTACCGACTGAGCCATGACGCCTGTCAAAATAATTAATAAGTGATGATGACTATTTGTTATCATGTCATGCGGAGAGAAGAATATTGGATATGAATGTAGATGGGTATAAGAGGTAGACCAAAGAAAACGACTTATTCGCCAACTCGCGAACAAACACTGACGGATTATTTGATAGATGACATGGGTAAGAAAGGAGTGACAACTGAAATGACGGTTGATAGAAGAGCATGAAGAAAAACACATGTACCGACCCCACATAAAGTGGGACAAGGGCAAGGAGATGATGATGATAATTATTTGTTATCAACAGAAAAATTGCTCTAAAACTAAGTGAACATAAGTAGGTAAGCGATACTGAAAAAATTAAAAACCCTAAGTAATAAAGATACCAACGCGAAAGTAAAACGAGCAATTCAATTTCAATGCAAATAGAAACAATAACTTCAGTTATAATTCATTGAGCGCCGAAAAAGAATTTCATGTTCAGAATCTATGAAGCCATTTCCCCAGTTTACGTCCGTCTCTTTCCTGGCTGATTGGAATATCCCTGGTGGGTAGAGTGGGGCTGTTCCGGCTAACGGGGCCTGTCCGACTTTTCATACTTGAAAAGTTTATAACATAAAAGACCGGAATACAAATGTTATTAGAAAGCATATTTCGTTGCCACTACAGCATGCTCTGTGCTCGTATGCTTAAGTGTTATACTTAAGCACTTCAGTTGTTTATTATCTACGTGGAAAATAAATTCGACAGGCATCATGGCTCAGTCGGTAGTAGCTCTGCCTTCCGTGTGTGGGTCGTGGGTTCGATCCCCACTGAGAACAAACATTTGTGTGTTGTAAACATAGATGTTTGTTCTGTGTCTGGGTGTTTCTATGTATTATAAGTATGTATTTACTAAAAAATGTATGTATGTATCTGTCAACAGAAGTACTCAAAAGAACAGGTGGGAATAAACGATTCTATCAGCCATCTAGTTTCCATCGTACAAGCTTTTCTTAGTTTGGGACTAGAAGGCGTTGTGTTCTTTGAAATAAACAGTTCAACTATAACTACAAAAAATATATATCAAACAGATTGAAAATTAGGGAACACACGCAACGCACCAGTTTTGAAATAAAAACATATTTTTTTTACATTTTCAATTGTCAACACTAGATGGCTATTCAATCCCTTGTGCCAACCCTAGATCAACTCAGTCCAAGTCTGGGGCAAAAATGGAGCGGCATTCGCCCGAGGGAATTTTTACTGAGATTAGATTTTTACAGTCCCATTAAAAATAAAATAATGACAGAAAGTTAAGTGTCGTTTTACTGTATGTTTATGTGTCATTTTCAGGTACTTTTGTTATATTTTATATTCCGGTGTTTATATGATCTATGTTCCGAATAAAAAAAAAATATTTATGGACTATGGGATTGATTGCTCATAGAATACTTATAGACTTTTTTTTAGAAACACTTACTTACGTATTAACACTTACTAGTTACTACAAAATAACACCAACATGATTTTCTATTTTAGAAAAATTTCTAAGTTAAAATGGGTTAAAAGGTTTTGGTTTGAAAGTTTAAAAGGAGCGCCCTAATTTTGTGTCGTAAAATTAATATATAAATAGGTACACATTGTAATTTTTCGAATAAAAGTATCTTAATTTTGCATGTTTGACTTTTGATAATACAAATTCATATTTATTTTGAATCTAATGTACTATCCAACTCACAGTATTCACAATTTGACTTGGCAGAAGAACTTTGAAAAGGGTATCTTTAAATCTCGCGAGTAAAAAGGGTCCCAAGCCAAGGGCCAGGATTCACCTTAAGGGGTGGCTTGGGTCCTTGGAATCCTTAGCTCGTTTCTACAAAACGGACCGATTTGAATTTGTGTCTGGAACCGTAATAAAACCAAACGAGGAATTACTGCTTTAGAATTCACCCGTTTGTTTAGAAACTGCAGCGTAGCTTCTCTTGAGACAGCTAAATGAGCTCTGTGTATCGTAAACTGAATTTATCGACATAACACCTCTTTAAACAGTGTGTTCTAAGATAATAATAATAATGCACTAAATAAATAATATTGGACATATCACTTAACGCTCTCTAGTCTTAAAATTAAAATAAATAAAGCTTGTACTATACGAAGTAGATTGCTGAAAACATTGACTTGCATCGCTGGTTTTATCTTCCAAACCTAGGTACCCATAAATCTGAATTAAAACAACTAGAAAAAAATATTCTTGAGTTTAGTTCACGTGCATGGGACACGTTAAGCATCCCAACAGACAGCTGGCCCTCAATATCGTCAATATCACCTGTCATAACCAGTCTCAAGCAAGAGCATGTTCAAATGGTGTAGGTAGGTATTTCGAACTTGTCTATGGAATCGCCGAAAGTAGTATGGTATGGTTGATTATTTAAATGATATATTTTTTTGGGTTTTGGTTAACTTTTATCACAATATTACAAAAATCCAATATCATAAGAGAATCATTATGCTTGCAACATTATCACTGCTACCATTAAAAATGTCGTTGACTACCAAAACCAACTGATGTTTTTTCTCACTTCGTCATAGTCCCAATATTACTAAATTCTAATAACAACGCCATAACACTTACATAATAATATAGATTGCAGTTAGCAATGTGAAATTGGTCCCGATTCGATTTCGGTTTGAGACAACCACAACACAAGGTCTATTGTTAAATGAGAATCGATATTCCGTTGCGGCACATGTGGATACAATCCGACATGTTCCTTTGCGACAGAGGAAGATTAGGCTAAATGCGCATTGATAGAACTGCTTTGGTTTTAGCGATATTGTTCTTTTTTTTTATGCCATAGCTGGCAGACGAGCAGGCGGGCCACCTGATGGAAAGTGGTCACCGCCGCCCATGGACACCTGCAACACCAGAGGTGAGGCTAGTGCGCTGCCGGCCTTTTAAGAGGAGATAAACCCGCCTTTTGAAGGACCCCATCTCAAAACTCCGAGGGAAAACCGCAGAGGGAAGTTTGTTCCACAACTTACACGTACGAGGCAGAAAAGACCGCGTGAAACGAGACGTTGTGGAAAACCAGCCATCCAGGTGGTGTGGATGAAATCTGGTTTTGCGGCGTGTGGTGCGGTGGTAGAAATCGGCCGCAGGCACCAAACTGAACAGCTCGTCAGAACACTCCCCATTATAGAGACTATTATTATTATTATTTTATACACAGGCAGCTTAAAGCTGATACGTGTATATCACTTAGGGCGGATTCGACCAAACTATTTATACGCAGTTTAAGTCTTATACTGCGAATAAAATCAATAATTACTCTAGTGATAAGAAACTTTTTGTTCTAGCAAGACTTATTCCAGGAAAAACTTGTCTATCCGAGAATAAATCGTTATACTGCCAAAATCTATGGTATAAACAAGTTATCTGTCGAATATTTTAATGGCGGCTGCTACATTTGACAAAACAGTTGTTTGTTTTCATAGATATTGACAACTTGACACCCGGATAATTTGTGTGCACATGTATTATTGTGTTGCGCTCTCTAAGCAATTGTATTTTGAATTAAGTTGGTTTTTATGTATATACAGAATAACAATTCCTAGGATTGGTTACTCTCAAGATTGCAATGGAAAAACAAAAACGAATTTATCTGAGAATAAAATCAAAGAGTAAAGTTATACAAGGGATACTTATTCAGGAATATCATGACTTTTGGACGAATCCGCCCTTAATATTGTCTGTGCACTTGGTTTATCTAGTCTGTTTTTAAATGTGTTAACCGTTGGAGCACTAATTATTGTCTCTGGCAGCCTATTCCAGGCTTCGACCACACGGTTTGGCAAGGTATGTCTTTTAGGGTTGCTTGTACCTGGTAGGCTAACCAGTTTGAGAGAGTGTCCTCTTAGGTTTGTATTCTCACTTCAGGGAATTTTTGAAACAAAGTACGACTTTGTTCCTTAAATTCAAAAGACAAAACAAACACAGTGTTATCTAAATCTAACTGATGTGACTATGCTTTGCTTTAATCCAAACTACGTTGTAAATTTATTAATACTTGAACAACTTTTTATCTGTATCATAGATCATATATCTGTGATACAGATAAAAAGAAAGATTTAGTCTCTGCATAAAAAAAAAGATTTAGGGCGGATTCGTCCAAAAGTCATCATATTCCTGAATAAGTATCCCTTGTATAACTTTACTCTTTGATTTTATTCTCAGATAAATTTGTTTTTGTTTTTCCATTGCAATCTTGAGAGTAGCCAATCCTAGGTATTTCTATTCTGTATATACATAAAAACCAACTTAATTCAAAACACAATTGCTTAGAGAGCGCAACACAATAATACATGTGCACACAAATTATCCGGGTGTCAAGTTGTCAATATCTATGAAAACAAACAGCTGTTTTGTCAAATATAGCAGCCGCCATTAAAATATTCGACAGATAATTTGTATATACTATAGATTTTGGCAGTACAACGATTTATTCTCGGATAGACAAGTTATTCGTGGAATAAGACTTGGTAGAACAAAAAGTTTCTTATCACTAGAGTAATCATTGAATTTATTCGCAGTATAAGACTTAAACTGCGTATAAATAGTTTGGTCGAATCCGCCCTTAGTCTGTAGTACGAACATATAATTACGAGTATTGTCTCTGATGCATGTACAGTGAATTTTAATTATTGCATATTTTTTGAGCGTGCTATAAACTTAGTAGAACTTTTGTACAAATTGAAAAATACTTTCTAAAAGTAATTTCAATATTAACTTTGGCGAAAGCGACGTAACAATGAAAATGAAAATTCGAAACAGATATTAAAAAAGTTTTTCTATATTTTTCACTGTGAATACATTCGTACTGGTACCTCTATACTTAGGTAAATTTATAAACTGGGTCTTATAAAATTACACGCTTCCAAAAATATTAATTTTCTTCATTTTTATTTGAACTTTACCGCATTTAGCATTTAATTTTGTACTAAAGCAGATTTACAAATTGGTCATATAAAAGCACAGCGTTCAAAGAATATTATTTTTTCTACATTTTAATTTAATCACTACCGCTTCTAACATTTAATTTTCAATTTAATAACCATTTTGCTGGTGCTTGTTTTCAATTCAAAATCAACCGCTTGAAAATGTCATGATAATAATTTATAAGTTTAAAAAACTGGAAAAACCGACTTCAATTTGATATGCCTTCATCATCAAATGATGATGATGATGGCAGTTCGGGACAAACCTGGAAGCATACTCTTTCAGATAAAAAAATAATTTTTCAAATCGGTTCATAAATGACGGAGTTCTGAGGTAACAAACATAAAAAAAATACAACCGAATTGAGAACCTCCTCCTTTTTTGAAGTCGGTTAAAAAGGTGCCAAACGATTAGGTACTATTTTGTACAGTCAGTACTTAAAGGACTCTAGACTAGAAGTAGTCCAAACGAATACTTCACCAAATAAGTTCACATTAGGTACATTGTCATTGAATCTACTTGTTTACTTTCTTTCAACATCAAGACTGCTGGACGGCTGGACCTATGTTGCTACCCAATTTGGTCAACAATAATTGTATTCCAGTCTTTGATTCTAAAGATAATTGGCATAGTTTAGCTGGTAGCGCTGGCATTTTCAATGCAATTTGCGAAACATAACAATGTTGTTCTAGGGGAGTCTTTAAATTATGCAATCTACTCATCTCTAGACT
This sequence comes from Eulithis testata, assembly GCA_947507515.1. Classification (NCBI taxonomy): domain Eukaryota; kingdom Metazoa; phylum Arthropoda; class Insecta; order Lepidoptera; family Geometridae; genus Eulithis; species Eulithis testata. The sequence goes on along the minus strand of OX382202.1, from coordinate 9,517,777 downwards.
GATAACTAAGTTTTAAGTATACTACAAAGTTGACGTAAACTATATTTTTGTATAGAGATTGAGCAGCGCCCCTAGCGGTAGTTTACAAGACTGATGGTTTTCCACACAAAATTATAGTTTACGTGACTTTTTTGTAAACGTCAAACGTAGTCACTCAGCATGCTGATTATTGCTGATCCATAATGACGTAATTCAAATTCAGGCAGTTTCCTTAGGGTAAGGTTATTCTCTTGAAATTGATACTGTTATTGCTTAGTAGTGTATAATCTATCTTTTATAGCCCTTGGGACTAGAATAAATATTCCATTAAATTGATACTTCATCTTTGTAATATTATCGTCACCTTTGTAAGAAGGCTTCAAATAACTGAACCTTTTGAATTAAGTACTGTAGTGATAAATAAACTCAAAGATTCTCTAAAGACACTTAATATTACATCAGTCAGATACGACAAAAACTAATCAAGTCTTGAAGGCGTGTATTTTACTTTTAGAGCTATCATAACGTTTCCTTTGAAAGAAGTTCAGACTAGTCTAGTCTAGACTAAGTGTAAACAGCCTTCATCTATCTCGTAAAGACCGTCAGATCTTTTCAGATATTTATATCATTGTTTGTGACTTAGTTCTGAAGTCGTCATTGCCTTATCACATGTATGCGTATTTTATACTAGCCAATATACGGGTAAAAATTTCATTACTAAAAACTCTTAACTTAAACAGTGTTTAAGGACTGCTTAAGATACTCCGTCACCATCTAAAAAAACAAGATGGCACTATTTTAAACGGTGATTAACTTTTGACAGAAGTCGAGAGGCAATTAACTATCACCATATTGTTATGTATTCAACTTGATTAACTATCATCATATTCTGTATTCAACTTCAATAACTATCATCATATTCTGTATTCAACTTGAATAACTATCATCATATTCAGTATTCAACTTGATTAACTATCATCATATTCTGTATTCAACTTGAATAACTATCATCATATTCTGTATTCAACTTGAATAACTATCATCATATTCAGTATTCAACTTGAATAACTATCATCATAATATTCTGTATTCAACTTGAATAACTATCATCATATTCATTTCTTCATTAATGACTTGTTGTGTATCAACTCAACTCATTCGTTACAGTGACTTAACTTGGATGAAAGATATCCTTAACGCTGTAATCATCAAGTATTTATGTAAAAAGTCTGTTTATTTTCTGGAATTAGCGGAGCCATTACAAAGCAGCCGTGTTCATTTACAATAGCACTTCCAGTCACGCAGATCCTTCTGAGTTATCGCAGTGCTTAGATAGATAGCATCTATCTGTATAATCAGGGCTTTTTCTCAGACAAATGCCGTTCTTTTATCTTGTGATCTGTGTTTTGTTGCTAAGAAACCTAGTATTTTACTTTGTCAACAGAATTGGTACAAAATGTTTTTGGTTGCGTTTAATGAAACCTCTTTGCTTTTGGATAAATATAATACTCACTTAGCTGAGCTGGAATACAGAATAAACGCCAAGTCAATAGGTAGGTTTTTTTTATACTGAGGTGGACAGTTTTATACTGCTAAAAAAATATCAGACTTCGAACAAACGACGATACGTAACTGCAAATTTCTGAAAATATGCTCTGTATTACAAGTTATAGTAATAAGAACAAGGCCCCTTTGTGTTACCTTACGTAGTGACGCTGTCACTTTGCAAGAGCCCGTGTCAGCACACGAGACGGCCGCGCAATGTAACAAACAATTCCTGATATAGAGTCTTTAGTACTAATGTTTAGACGATTCGTTGTATTAGGAATGTTCATGTTAAAAATATATCGATATTTTTTTCGATATAATATATCGTAGTGTTACATCGATACTTTGCGATATATCGAACAAATATATCGATATTTTTAAGATATCGATATATTTGTACTGAAAACGAAACCAATGATCAAAACAAGTGACCATAGATAGACACCACAGACTTTTTTTATTGTAAGAAAAAATAGAAAAGGTGGCGTTTGGGTAGTCCCTATGCTGCCACCACCACAGATCATAAAAGATTTGCTACTAGTGCTGCCCTTGCGGAGAGTATCTCATGTCTGCGTTTCGTTATTGCAAAGGCTAGTTTTCAATAATCCGGGGTTTTTCGTTTTATTTTTACTCAAATTTACAATGTTGCAGATTTAAAAGAATAAGTAGATAGGGTAAACTACCCTAATCTTGGAACCCCACCAATTATTGGCACTGAACTTCTCTGATTTATTCTATTTACTAAGAAAAAGCCAAACCTCATGATTTTTATTATTATGTTAAGTTGTTGTTTATATTAACAACGTCGTGAGGTCTGGCTTTTTCTTAGTACATAGGATAAATCAAAGAAGTGCCAATAATTGGTGGGGTGCCAAGATAAGGGTAGTTTACCCTATAAAGAAAAAAAATCGATATTACATTCGATACTAGATGATTCGATTATATCGGATTGAAGCGATATATAATCGATTTTTTTTAAATATCGATTCTTATCGCTCACCCCTACGTTGTATCGGCACTGTGTTATAACAATAATGGTACCGTGCAAGTAACGGGTTTATTGTCATAATCAACACCAGCCAGGATAATGGAGAAAACGCCAACAATTTTTTGAAGATTGTCTTAATCCCCACTTGTGGGGACAAATTAGTGAAGATTATGACAATAAACCAAGTAACGCTTTACACATACAAGAAGCTCGCACCATGCGTTCGTAATAGGAGTTACACAGTTACACAAAAGTAATTTCGGACGGGAAGACAAATGAGGATCACGCAACATCTGCGTCACTTCATACTGTTTTATGTTACGCTCTTGGAATCTGTAGCACAGCGAATTGGACTTGGAGTAAGATGAATTGGGATAGCATCCTAATAAATTACTGTGTGAATTTTAGTTTAAACATGCACCCGATTTAGTCCTAAATATTATAGAGTTGCCGATAGTTCAAACAATAGAATAGATTAAATCAAATAAGTGTTTAGTAAGTAGGCATGTACATACCTACTATATATAATATATATATATATATATATATATATCCTTTATTGCTGCTTTTTCCTTACAATTAGTAACGATATCGTATAGTGGTGTAAAAACGCTCATTCTCGTACTTAGTTCAAATAATGATTTGAACTAAGTAATGAGCGTTTTTACACCACTGTACGATATCGTTGCAATGATGTCATACGGCGCCGACTAGGGTATTTTTGTTAGAGCAAATTCACGGACATTTAACACCACGCCTTCTAGTCCCAAACTAAGCAAAGCTTGTACTATGGCAACTAGATGGCTGATAGAATACATACATACATTTTTTTTGTAAATCCATACTTATAATACATAGAAACACCCAGACACAGAACAAACATCTATGTTTACTACACACAAATGTTTATTCTCGGTTGGGATCGAACCCACAGCACGGAAGGCAGAGCTACTACCGACTGAGCCATGACGCCTGTCAATATAGTAATACGTCTAGTTAGCCTGAATGTGCCAAGTTTGTAAACTCTACCAATTGAGGGGAAGGGATTCGATTGAAACGAGTATTCTTTAGCGAGTCTCCTTTAATACTGACTACAAAATGAAGATGTATGCTGAATCTTAGTATCTATCGTAATACTACACCTCACCTCGGGGGTGAAAGGAAAAAAAAAATTAATAATACTTATAATTTTTTTTTTTTATGTTAAATATAAGTAAAATTAATATATTTATATATTTTTATGCAATAAATGGTTTAGTTCTATTTTTATGGAGTAAATAATCCTTATTACCTCTTACAATGCTAACATTAACACCTAAATCTTCTAACACAGTAAATGGACCTTCCCATTTAGTCTCTAATTTATTTGCCGTTTCGTTTTTTACTAATATTAATTGTCCGTTCGTATAGTCCACATTATTCACTTTTTTATCATAATCACATTTACGATTATATTTGCTTAAAATTAAATTATTACGAGCATCTTGGTGTGCTACTTGTAACCGATACTTAAGATCTAAAGGATAACTATCTGGATTATACAAAGGTTCAACATTATATTGACTAACTCTACATGGTATTACACTAGCTCTACCAAATACTAATTCAAACGGTGTATACTTTGTTTCTGTATGAACTGTATTATTAAAACTATAACACCAAAACGGTAACCAATGACTCCATGTTTCTTTTTCACCATTACATTGAATTCGCAAAAATGAACCTAAATTTTTATGTGAATTTTCAAGAGCGCCAATAGATTGATGATGATATGCCGTCGATGTTAATTTATCTATTTCTAATAGTTTACATACCTGTTCCATTACTGAAGACACGAATTCCGTTCCTCGATCCGTTGCTATTGTTTTTGGTACACCAAACCTTAAAATAAAATTATCAACTAATGCCTTAGCTACACTTACCGTTTCCTTATTTTTTAATGGATAAGCTTCTACGAACTTAGTTAATTCACATTGTAGTGTTAAAATATAACAATTACCTTCAAAATCTTTTTCTAATGGACCTACAATGTCCAGGTATATTTTTTCAAAAGCATACGAAGCTGTTGTTGTTATCTCCATGGGCATTTTTACGTATTTACAAGGCTTCATTGTTTGACATTTTACACATTTACTTACAAAAGTTTTGACATCGTTGTCTAAACCTGGCCAATAAAATTTTCTCTTAATATTATTTGTCATCCTACGTACACCTGCATGACCCGCACTGGGTAGTAGATGAAAATCGTGTAAAATATATTTTTTCTCTTCTGCATTATCAATTCTCCTAACTCCTTTTAATACGAAAATTCGTGGACCGGTCCAATCCTTATTACTTTTTATTTCCTTTAATAAATCTTCAATAAAACTTTTATATTCTTCACTTCTTACTATGCATAGTTCGTTTATATTCGCATGTTTGCAAAATTGTCCTAACTTAGTCACAAATTCGGCTCGCGTTAATTGTGCCCTAAAGTTAAGATCAATAAATAATTTATTTTGCGTTTTACTGTAAACAAAACATTCCTTTATTTCATTTACGTTGTTTTGTTTCTTCAATCTATTTAAGTCCTCATTTCCTATAAATTTCATTTCTACAGAGTCACTAGGTATTCTCAACACCTCTACAACTTTTGGTTGATCTGGCCACTCGTCATTAGGTTTGTTTGAATTATTTGACTTGTCTGAAATTTCATTTATTCTTTTTTTCTGCGCTCTAGTCATAACCAATATAATTTCTTTATTCATTTGTTTTAAAGTATCTGATGTTATACAAATTCTAGATAATGCATCTGCAACACTGTTTTCTTTCCCTTTCACATAAGTAATTTTGAAATTATATTCTTCTAATGCTAATCTAAATTTAAGAAGTCTACTTGATGGGTCTTTCATTGAAAACAGATAAATCAATGGTCTGTGGTCTGTCATAATTGTAAATAATTTACCGTATATATAAGGTCTAAAGTACTTTACAGCCCACACAATCGCAACTAACTCCTTCTGGATAGTTGGATAGTTCAATTCAGCTTTATTAAGAGGTCTGCTAGCATACGCCACAGGTTTCATATTTTTATTGCATAAGACTGCACCTACCGCTGTACCTGACGCATCTGTCTGAATAACAAATTCATTCTCTTCAGAAAAATCTGGAAATTCTAACACTGGAGGCGTTGTCAAAGCATGTTTAAGAGCCTCAAATGCTGCTTGGCACTCCTTCGTCCAAACAAATGGTTCATTTTTCTTAGTTAGTTTATTTAAAGGATTTGTTATATTAGCAAAGTTATTAATAAATTTTCTATAGTAATTACAAAACGCTACAAATCTTTTTACTTCATCTGTACTGGTTGGTATGGGATATTTTTGTAATACTTCAATTTTTGCTGGGTCTGGTAAAACTCCATTTTCGGTAACTACATGGCCTAAATAAAGAATCTCTTTCTTCAAAAAATTACATTTTTCTGGATTTAATTTCAAATTAGTTTTTCTCAATCTCTCTAAAACGTCTGTTAAATTTTTGTTATGAATATACAAATTTCTTCCAAAAACTATTAAATCATCTAAATAAATAAAGCATTTATCGTAAGTCAATCCTGACATAGCTACCGACATAACTCTACTGAAAGCACTTGGGCTTGTTTTCAGTCCCATTGGCAATCTTTTCATTTGATACTGTCCGGTATTTGTTGTAAAAGCTGTATAGCCCCTACTTTGTTTATCTAATGCTACTTGATAATATCCTTGATTAAGGTCTAAATGTGAAAAGTAGACCGAGCCTGACAATGAATCCAAAATCTCTGTTATATTTGGTAATGGGAACTTATCGTCCACAATACTGTCATTAAGTTTTCTATAATCTACTACTAAACGCCATTTTTTATTATTTTCTGAGCTTTTCTTTGGTACCAAGAGAATTGGGCTAGACCATTCACTTTTAGCTTCTTCTATAATATCACTATCTATCATTTTCTGAATTTGACTGTTGACTTCATTTTTCAAAGAATGAGGCAGTCTATACTGTTTGACGTAGACTGGACTTACATTGGGTTTTAAAGTTATTGATTGCTAAATGTTTGTAGTTGTTAACTTATCGCCGGGTAAAAAGAAAACATCTGAGTACTTGGCACATAATCCTTGAATAGATTTTCTCTCCTCTGAATTAAGATGATCTAATTTTAAAATATTTAATAAACTATCTGCTCTCTCCAAAGTATTTGGATTTGACTTGAAATCGCATAAATCATATTCTTCAAGTGAACTAACCTCAGGCTTAAATGTTGGCAAAGTAACGTCGTGTTCGTTTGTGTTTAAAATTTTTACCGCTATTCTATTATTTTTTGTTGTTGCTAAACAACCTGCAAGAAAAACATTATCCGCTAACTGTTTACTATGCACGACGTAGTCACCTTTCAATTGATCATTTATAAACAAATAATGAATGGATTCACTTCTCGCTGGGATATTTAATACCTCACTTGAATAATCTAATGTATCATGTAACGCCATGGAATATTCTATTCCCGATTTGGACAACGAAATAATGTTAGTCTGTAAATTGATATTCGAAGCATAGTGACTCAAAAAGTCTAAACCTAATATGCCATCTGCCTTTAATGGAATGTTGTTGAAAATATAAAGTTTAGTATCGAATTCAATACTGTTGAACTCATCATGATGAGTCAAGCAAAGATTTACAAATCCGTCGGATTGAATCTGACCCCCAATTCCATTTATGATTGTTTCATCCTTAATTATGGGAATGTTACTTGGTAATGCATCACCTTTTATAACAGATAATGATGCTCCCGTGTCAACTAACCAAAAGTACTTTCTTCTACCAATATAGAAACTTATAAACTTTGCATTACCATTTAATGCTTGGATATTATGTTTCAGAACGAAAAACTGCGTCTCGATTGGTTTTGAGGTCACTGGTTCATTGTAATCATCTAATTGATCTGTATATAATACACGATGGTTGTAACCTCTACCACGAGTTTCATAACTCGATCGGTTTTCGTTCCTCACTTTATAATCTCGACCGCGGTATGCGTTGTTATATGAACCACGACCATTACCATGTGAATAATACGGTGATCTACCACGAGAATTAGATATATAATGTTGATAATGTCCTCGCTGTCCTCTTACCTGGTTGTTGATTTGCCTTCGGTAGGAATTGAATTGTACATTATTACCTCTACCGTGATTTGAAAACTGCATGACCTTTTCATGCTCTTCATCTTTAGCTGCCTGGATCGCGTCCTTCAAACTATCGTAATCACGCGCGGCAATGATAGTACTAAGTCGGGAATCACCTAAACCATCTGAAAATCTTTTAGTCGCCAGCTTTTCGTTTAAGGGTTTTAGCACCGCATAACTTTCCGATTTGCCATCAGCCTGGGATATTGTCAGATTCGTAAAAAGCTTCTCCACCTCTGTGCCGTACTGTTCGATCGTACGCCAGCCTTGTTTTATATTTTGTAAACGCGATAGTATCGCAGTAAATGACTTTTTAGTCAAAAGATTTTTTCGCATATCTGCTAACAAATTGTTAATAGATGTGTAATCAGTACACATGTATAATTTAGCATTTTCACTCAACCTACTCTTCAATACGAACTTAATAAGCAATTTTTTCCCCACTTCTGATAACATTTCTGAATACATTTCTATGGAGTCAATGATACCTTTGGTGCTATCTTCATTTCCGTTCATTACAGGAATCAAACTACACGCTGCTTTCAGATCAAACTCCATGTTTGTATCTTGATTTGAACTTGCTTCACTAAAACTGTCACTATCCATATCTATATCAGTTTCTTGCTTTTCCTTACATCAATTTACTTAGTTCTATACTCTTTTCATAAATAACTTCAGTTTCTGACAGTTAGTTTATATAACATTTCCTTGAAAACTATACTTACCTTTTTTTTACCAAGTATCCTCTTATTAGCTTAATATCTTGTAAATATTGTATCAATTGTTCTTCCATAATCTTCTATACATAATTAAAGTTAAAATAATACATTTTAAAACATACCATTTAGCTTGCGAGTAGTAGAGTAGTAGGGCCTCTCGAGTAATGTAAACTGATACACTAAAACGTACTCACTTGCAAAAACAATTACACTTGAATAAAATAACATTTTACGAATCTAATCTATCGATCTAATATCCACTACTCATATTCATTCACTTAACTATCGATGATTATTATAGTTCTAATTTATAGTTCATCATGTTTTTACAGTCTTTATTTAATTATTATTTGATCTGGTCGACTGTGTATTTTATTATTTTTATTTTAAATCCGTAACTACTTATTTTTTTTTAGAATCGCACTGCACTGCACAGCACATACTTATATACTTATATAACGATCACACACTAAACACTTATTTAATTTGTATTATAACGGCATCGCGCTCATCCTCCCGGTTAGCTCGGGAACGGCTGAAAGCCCTCCTGAAGTAGTTTTGCGCCATCGTCGCCTCGTTTATTCAGGAATGGTGACACTTTTTATATTGCTGATACAGCAAATATACAGCGCCGAGCCCCATCATCAGCACCACATATTTGTGTTTGCCCCAACTGAGGTTTGGTTTTGGAACTCGGTTTCTTTTCAATATTCGGCTGACACATTTTCACTATTAGTTTCCAATCAAATCACGACATTAAAAAATTTTATATTGTTTAAGATAGATTCGCTCTACATATTTGGAGCCGCAACGCCTAACCAACTCGATACCGCGTCACGAACCCCAAATATGGCAGGGTCGCCATGAGGGGAAGGGATTCGATTGAAACGAGTATTCTTTAGCGAGTCTCCTTTAATACTGACTACAAAATGAAGATGTATGCTGAATCTTAGTATCTATCGTAATACTACACCTCACAATAAAATTAAATGTTGTTTTGGTAAACGTGCTGAAAGTCTGTGAAACTTGCTCAGATATTAAAGAAGCTACATTTACAACTTCCGTTCGCTACGGTTCCTTGGAAAAAAAGTTTGTATTTATCTCGGTACTTAGATCTTATAGGCTATCGCGATCATAGGTGTACGTTTCAATAAAAGTAATCATGAAAAGATTTGATTTATGTTAATTGAACGTGTGTAGCTGCCAAAAATGTTTGCCATCTAGCCAGGTGTAGGGTTACAAAAAGGTTAAAAAAACTAATGATTCCCGTTTTAAGCACACACAACATAGACTTTAGTCAGGGGCGCGAACTGTTTTCATACTAAATCATAGGTATTCTGTGACTAAATAGTGATATTAGAGCATTTCAGCGCGTTTTTTGCCGTCAAAAGCCTCTTGTTTTCGTATATCTGTATCCACATCACCTGACATTATGCTGGGCAGCGAAAGCAGGAGCTTGCGATATGGGGGCAGAGGTTAACAACTGACATAGTACTGAATTAAGTAATTAAGAATTAAGTTAATTAGTGGCCAGGGTTGGCCACTAACTCATACGAGCTTGCTTGCTATAGTACTGAATAAAAACAAAACACGTAAGAAATCGTAAGCAATCTAAAACGAATAAACAGTGATTTTTTTCCAGATTTCCAATTGAAATCCATATTCAAACGATTGCGTTTCAATTCCCACCCACCTACGTTCGCAACTACCCTTAAGTGCCTGCAAACATCCAGGCGTTCGCAACATTTTTGTACCGGCGGGTTTATAAGGCATAGAAACCTAGCGAATTAAAAAACACATTTTACGCTTCCGATTGGTACTAATTTGGACCAGTTGAGCTATATATTAATCGTTTGCAACGGTTTGTGGATAGCTCAACTGTTTCATGTGTATTTTGTAAATACTGTATTAGTTGTAATTTTCTTTGTGAATATATTACTTTTTTCAGGTTAAAACGTTCTAAGCTCTGCTCTAGCTGTCATTTTTCGGAGAGAGAAAGAGAGTTAAAACCTGGAAGCTACAGAGGAACCTGATTTATTTAATAAAAGGTGAAGTTATGCCCATTTGGCTTAGTAGGTATAGTTTCATCTTTTATTAAAGCTCTGATTTCAATTCGTACTTTTTAAATTTTTACACACAGGATTTTCTAGATGAAATTTTTTACTATAAGTAAATTATTACCTACTTATAGAAAAGCAGGGACGTAGTGGTGTCCGTTCTGTTGTTGCAAATTCTTAAACTAACCTTATTTGACAGCGCATATCTGACAGCGCATATCTGACAGCGCTAAAAATATAGCCGTCTTTGGGCCGTAAGATCATTAGTGGTTTAAACCACGAAATAAAGTTTAACCTCCAGTCTCCGATTATTTCATAAGATCAATGGTAGTTAATCGACCATCGGTAGCTTAAACTGACAGAGATGACAGTAGATTAATCCATCGATCAAATATAAACGTAGTTTACAAAACCCATAGTTTAAACTGCTTTTGATCTTACGACCCTTTGTCGTTTTGCGCTGTCAAATTAGGTTAGTTTACAAAAACCACTAGAGCATTTTACTTGATCATACTTAAACATATATTATCTGTGTTTAAACTAATCAATAATTACCTTATAAAATCTCAAATTCCTCTAAAAATATAAAGTTTAACAGTCTTGAACATCCTTCTTTACCTTAAACTTCAACAGCTGTATATAAAATGTTTGCGGAACATGTAGGCGCCGATACGACTAAGCCGTGCGTGATCGGAATGAGAAACCCGGATTGTAGGATTTGCGATAACCCCAATATCTATACCTTAAGGCTTCTGGGCCGATATTCGGGACATGTTTATGGCGTGGGAAAAATAATCAGTGCTATCATAGTGTTACATAAATAACTACACAATATAGTAGAGATATCTTCAAAGATTTTAATATAAAAAATATGGAAGTACATAAAGATACCTAATTAAAGAATAATATCTTGTAGAGACTTCTAATATATACACTAATTTGTTTTTTTAATTTTCACACATACATCTCTATCTAGCTTCAAACTATAAGTTTGTAGGTCTTATGAAAACCAAAAATAGCTGACAGAATAATTCATCATTATTTCTCAACTAAACTTGGGTGTCAGCGTCTTTCTGACATGCAACAATAATCGCTGTTTCATTAATCTACTTACTGACTACCAATAGTTGAATTATTAATCGGCCGTTACCGGACAGCTTTGTTCAGTCAAATTCATAACAAAATTAACTATAATATTGAAAATGTTACTACGGTTGCCTGGAAGAAATTTCTTTCAGCAATAAGGCCGCCCATTGTATTATGCTAAGTTTATGACTTGTGCGTATCTATTTCTTGTGTACAATAAAGAATTATCTATCTATCTAAAACCAAAACCAGCATAAAATGAACATGCAGTGGAGTCAGCTTGCGGCAAAGTTGCCGACAACTCAGTTATTGCAGGTGTACCAGCCCCTTTCAAAAAACGCTCTCATTGACATTTGAAATTAGCTGATGAACAATATAGCATGAAACTTCTCAAATAATTAAAAAGATTCATGTGTATCCAGTACAAACATCAATTATCAATTTCAAATTATCATTCAATCGGTAGCAAGAGTACGAATCAATAAATTAAAATAGTTGTCTTAAAATTCAGAGATTACTTTAGATTCATTTTAGATCGTCATTATTTACGTTACGCTAGTAGGCGCTAGGAGTTATTTAGTTTACATGGATAAAATATACTGGCTAAAGAAGTTAGTTACAATTATGTTCTCAATTTCCTAAACTGACCTAAAAATGTTGCCTTTTTCAACTGAAATGACAAAGATATCTATAATTTTAGCGCTGTCAAATAAAAACAGAGTAGACACCATTACACCATTACTTTCATTCCAGAAACTTTTCTCCGAATAGGTCTTGGATATTCCCAGATTTTCTATCTCACAGGTAAGTAATTTAATTATCCCGACAATATCTAACAAAGAATCCCCAGTTTTCACCTTAACTTTATATCACTTTCAAAGTTTACCTAGCCACTAGTTTTTAATAAAAAAATTCTCACTCCATTCGACAAAATTCATGATTCTTAGCGCTCAAAGAAAACGCTACTGTTTTTCATTGATAAGAAATCGGATTTGGTATAGGTAAGTTTTCTATTGTATACCGACTCAGTATGTATATATACACAATATTTTTTACATAGAAGATCATTTGTATAGAAATAATGTCAATTGCCAAGATGATCTAAGAGGACTTCCATGTGTTTTATGAAATAGGCTTTATTAATTTCCTTTTTTACATAAAATTATTCTACGCTATGTTGTCATTCCCTTAGGTAGGTACTTTGCATGCTGCAAATTGTTATTTTCACCTCTTGAGCTGAAACTTCTGGAATTTGTTATGGTGCAAACTGTTAACAGTATTACTGAGGTTTCATTAGAGAGGGTTGGCATCCCGCACATTGACTTGCAAATGCCGAATTTACAAAAGCTGTGCCGGGGTGGCACCCTGACATAACCCAAAAACCCCTTTATTAATTGCACTAAGCGTACCATGTTGATAAGCATAGAAGATTTTTTTAAATACATTCTCAGGGTCTTTTAGTTTTTTTTCGATCTGGATAGGTACCTTCGTAAAAAAATAATTTTACCCCTAAAATCTAGCTTCTTCTGGCCACGTTACTATAATTCCGTCTGTGGTAGGTATTTCGGTCACTATTTCACGAAACCAAATCTCAAGCCCGCAGGGACGAATAAATTAAGATAGGCTGAAGAGTAATTAAGCTGTGGTTCAAAGTATTTAATCAAAAGTGCTAATTTATCCCTTGTGAATCGTTTATGCTTTGGTTTTATGATTAAACTGGATTTCGTAGAAGGATTCTTAAAAAATAAATAAAGTGTGAACCAAATGTAAGATCGAAATTTTTTTAAAAAATTCGATGGAAAAAGACCAAAAACCATACAGCTATTCTAAACTTACATTGGGCTTAATATGGGTGTTAACTAAATACTTTTGTCTGCTGTTGTACCGTCCATTGACGACGTAGTAACTATTCGGTAATCAACATCGGGGACAGGTCAGTATGGGGTTAGGCCAGACAAACACCTTTTATACCTACTCTACTCTACCTCTCGGACGAAGTTTCCAACACACGTATTCACTCGCTCGCAAGCCGATTAGTCACACAACTTACAAAACAGCGTCCGTACAGACGCGGTCAGTAAAGTCACTCAAAGTCCACTTCCTACACTCTAAAACATACCGAACACTAAGACTAAGTGCAGATATGACACAGTTCTAAGTTCCTTCTTTACCTTCCCACCTTCATAAAAGACGCTTGAAACTGTTATCAGGATAGGATAGTCACTCACAAATATTCATAATCGTACATTTTCGCACAGTTTTCCGTAGTGCAAACCTACCGACCGATGCCGATGCGGCTTTATCATAATTTTTTGCTTCAGAGAGAGTATTGCGCAATGAATTTTTTTTTTAAATAAAAAAAACTAGGTTTCAAGCTACTAGAATTAGAAAGAGGCGTCGTTCCCACAAAAATCTCACCTTTGTACATGACCTATCTTTCAGTTCGGTTATAATTGTGTACCTACAATAAAGAATAAATAACAAAGAAAAATTAAGAATTAAAAAAATAATCATTTCACTAAATACCAGTCTTTTAAAATGTGTTTTATTGTTTTAAAGTGGCATTGTGACTATTTGTGGTGCTATCAACAAATATTTCAGTACAAAACTTATTTTAACTTTTAATTAAAACGTTGTCATTGTATTATTACCTAGTTAAAATCTCGCTTCCCTCGCTTAATTGGTTTTTAGGGTTGCGTAGTACACTCAGCTCCGAAAACTTACAACCTTTCTTCACAAATGTAATCTTCATGTCTGTGTAATGACATGACCACAGAGAAATTTCTCATTTGAATAAAATACCAAAAGTAGGTACGTTATGTGTCGCCTTCGAAATCATAATTCACACGAAAGCCAGTGAGCATCAAGGACGCACGCCTCACGTTCCGTAGAACCTTTGGGTAGATTCATACTGCACGCGACACGACATCTATACGATATCGGCGGAAAGCTAATCTCGCTTTCACCCCGTTTTAGTGCTGCCGAATGTGTACGTTTAACGTTTACTACAAAGTCACGTAAACTATAATTTTGTAAGGAGAATCATCAGTTTTGTAAACTACCCGCTAGGGGCGCTGCTTAATCTTTATAGTTTACGTCAACTTTGTAGTATACGTAAAACAAACACACTAAGTCGACACCGATTTTTTGGTTCGTGTTTCTGGAATATCGGTATCGTGTAGGAGTCGGCGAGTGTAAACCCCCTTTGAGGGACGATATTTATTTTTCTTCACTTTTTCTAGAGACAAACGTCTCACACAATTATTTTGAATCTAAGAACTAGGTCAAGTATTCTGGGTGTGGCATACCAAACATACCTTATGATAATACTTAGACAATGATAAATGTCTGAGAAGTGAAAATATATACCGTATTACAACGGCATAAGAGTTATAGAAACTGTGAAATAGAAAATCTAATCGCAATAAGGTTTCGTATAGAACTCTAGCATATAGTTTAGAATGAACTTTAAGTCTATGCAACGTAGAGTTTAAAATGCTGTCTCCACTGTAAAAGGAGACATTGATTAATTCAGTTCTGTAATACAGAAACAAAGAAAACTTATGCTTGTGCTTGTACTTGAGATAGTTTCCTCACATGTAGCTACAGTATTATAACAGCTGTAAAAGAGTTGAACGTAATATTATAACAAAACTGAAATAGTAAAATATTCTATCGAGTATACATAACAAATTGATTTGATAACATCATGAATACATTGCAGACGTCACAGTTTTTTTTTAAATAAAACGCTAAAACCGCCTGATAGCGGTAGTTTTACTACGGCCATCGTTTCTTAAGAACTAAGGATTAACAAGCAAAGGAACAAAGAACAAAGAATACGAAGAATAGGATAAAAAAGATTTGTTTCTGAGATCGGAAAGATCTATTGCTTTGAGATAAACCTTAAATATATTAGTCCTTAAAAGATACAATGCTGTTACAGTAAATATCAGTTTCGATAACATACGCACTGATTTTAGATAAATAAGATAAGTTTTTATTTATTTATTTATTGTAGATACAATTTACAGTACCTACCGGACCAAAGATACTATGCATGCAAGGTCATTATTGTTATTATTTTTATTGTTGTACAAGATTTTATAAGTGAAAGAACTACTTTTTGCATATAAACATATTAACACAGAAAACACAAAAAAAAATGCGTCCAATTGCATATTATGTTTGTAAATATGTTTTGAACAATTTTACTGATTTTCGGCTTCTTGGGACTTTATGCGCCTTCGAATGTCTAAATTGACCGGACTAATAGACTCCACAAAGGTTTAGCTGTAAAGCAACTACTACATAACTAAAGAAGTACCTACTTAATTTAAGTCCCTTCTTTTAGAATGCTTCTGTAAACCTTTTTATCGAAAATAAATATATTTATTATTATTATTAATTCCCGGACGCATACTAAAAATAACTCTCAGTTGTCACCGCTGGAAAAAAGGTGGTTACAACTGGGCACCACCATCATTTTACTCTGAGCCAGTCTTATATCTGTATTTTGGTTCCCGTCCCCTTCAAATCAGAACAAAGTGGCTATTACTTGTACATACTTTGTATAAATAGGGTAAGGTGGTAATACTTCCCCGGATGAACTTTGCAAAGAGCTCTACTGTGGGCCTAGTACGAGTTTTGGTGTGTAAATCTAGTGTAAAACGTGGGTAAAGTACACTGACAATATTTTATAAAAAAGACAGATATATTAAGTATTCTAAATAGTATACTTAATTCACCTAGGTGACTTAGCCCTGGTGAATTAAGTCGGCGGCACCAGCACCCCAGTGTGCGCTGATTTGTATGGTCTACACCACGCTCGTACTCGCATGTCAAGCTTCTCAAAGAATCCGCTCAATGTCTCCATAGAAATCAGAGCACACTGATGTGCTGGTACCGTCGACTTAATTAACTAGGGGTAAGTTACCTAGGTGAATTAAGTATACTATTTAGAAGATTTAATATATCTGTCTTTTTTATAAAATATTGTCAGTGTACTTCACCCACGTTTTACACCAGATTTACACACGAAAACTCGTAATAGGCCCTCTGGCACTACGATAAAGCTCTACTAATATTACAAAGAACTTTAGTACTACTTATACGCCACAAAGTTTCAACCGTAGTTTCGCTCGCTTGGTACCTCGATAAAAGGTAGCTTAGTTAGATGGTATTACAGGCCACGAAGGTGCTTTGGGTCTACAACTTATTTTTACCCGACTATGCGGAGCTAAAGGAGGGTTATGATTTTAACAGTCTATGTAACTCAGAACACGAAACCGTATGTAAGTGGGATGTTAATCTGTTTCCTTGCACATAGCTCTTTCTTCTTCGTTTCTTCTTCTCTTCAATAATGGCCTCTGTCTGTCGAAATGACAGAAGTCAAGTCAAGTCCTTCGTCAAGTCGGCTGTCGTTTGTTTTGAAAAGAAAATGGTGGATTTTCTATTCAAAACCTAACACGAATTTTCACATTTAGAAAAACCACTTAACACACATTTATTCCAATGGCTCACACTTTATGTTACGACCTAAGTATTCCACCAAAATTAAACAACAATACTCACAATAACACAAGAAAAACTATTACAATGAAAGTGCGATGTGTCGTTTCAAAAAATGTCAAAACTTGTGTCCTCTTCTTCGTTTATGTATGGCCTCAATTTTTCTGACAGACATTTTTGCCAGTGTCAAACAAGTTTTCAGATTTTCATTTGGAAGAATGATAAACATAATGTTTTAAATCGTCATTCTACGCATTTAGGGGTGTCAAATGACTTTTCTTGATAGCCGGGGGCCCCGGGCCCGCTTGGGTTACATATTATGTACCTTACTTAATGTACTGAAATGGCAATAATCACCTTTTTGTATTCGGGCAATTTTATATTATGTTTTTTGAGTGACGTTTCAGTACGTGGGCGTTATTCTATGTAACTTGTTTTATAACATCAAATATAGGGGCTTATGTTCGAAGTCGGGTTTTAATTTTACTTTACTGGTTTCTTTTAGTACTAGTTGGACCTTAGAAGGCTTTTATTAAATCATCTCCTAGTTCAGTATGCCAAGAGGCATGGTCGTTACGGTTAAGTACGCGATAACACGGAATAAGGGCGTGAATTTATTACCATGACCGTTTATGACCCAGGACTGGGCGCTAGGATTTCTTAAGAACCGGATATCCGTCTTTTACCGCACACCCACTTCTGCGGCAGTCGAACAGAAACCAGAAAGTACTCTGAACTAAAATACTAGCTCTTAAATCTTATAATGGTCACTGGAATTTTGCAGGAATGTCTTAGAATTGGCTCAGACCGTTTTGATTATGTACATAAATAATAAATAATAATAAATAGAATATGATATGTCAATAAAATTCAAATCATAATTTCTTTCTATTTCTTACCCGTCACACACAGCTCCGTGAGTAGCTGAGACTCATAATCTTCTCTATTCCTCAGTTGGGTAAAAGCCATCAACTATAAATAAATTATGTAGAACGTGTAAATAAAAATGACGTTGGTCACATCTTAGAAAGCGTAGCTGTAAGTCCAAAAAGATTAAGAATGTTGATCACTAGTCTGACCTTGTGTCGTTCTTGAGCAGAATAATTTTTTGAGAAAAAAACATTGTACCTCAGTGTCAAAAATGTTTGATTAGTCAGCCTAACAATTTAGGCTCCTTTTCTCTGGACTGGATGGAATATACGAAGCTATCAACGAAACATTCTATTTCAATTACGTTATTTCAGACGGATGCCGTATTGGAAACAAAACAAGGGTCTTAAGAATTCATTTATTCTAAAAATAAGCTTCAGTTCAACCTTTTCAGTATTCGAGTTTGAGATTTATTTTACTTTACATCTAATTTCAACTCTACAAAACAGAAACGTGTGTGAGTTGGAGCACGAACGCATTAGACGATCATAATGCAAGTACATATAATCAGTAATAGCGTAGGTCTTTCCTACAGGTCTCCTGATGCGTGAATCAGCTTTTGTCATCCAGACTTCGAGCTTCATCATCACACTGGATGCGCGGCACCGAACATCTATGCGCGGTGTGGATTCCGCTCTTTACCGTCAATGTGTCATGACTCGTAGATTTATTTTTTTAGGATTCGATATATATCCTTTTTAGAAGCAACTTTATAACTTTTATCATTTTTCCTTCAAAACGACAGCCGACTTGAATGATACCTCTTATTTCAAAATATTTCAGACAAGCAGAGGACATAAATACAAGAAGTTTTTATTCTCTAAAATAACGTTCACCGTTACCCAACATACAAAGACAAAGTCGTATAAAAACAGATACGTCTTAAAACTAAATTGGCGTGTATTTCGACACATTAAACAAGATAAAGGTGTGCCCAAACTTCTACAAAAGGGCCTCGTTTTCGAATCAATTGAAGCCTTTGTACGCAATCTGTAACGGTTTATCTACTTTATATAATGGTTATTTGCTTTATCTTAACGTTTATACCCTCTAGTGATGATAAGCTTTGGCTTTGGCATGCGGCTTTGGTTGCGTCATCATCAGCCTTTGGATCTTTTGCAGACGATTTAAATAGTGTCTGTATTTAGCCAGGATAAACGTATTCTTTGGTGGGTGTATAAGTCAATGCGTGAGCGCACTGCGCGGCCACAATTTGCACTTGCTACTTTTTATCCCGGAAAATCAACGGGATCCAACGGGACGCGAACGATGTCGCGGGCGGTAGCTAGTTATAAGTGGACTACAATTTATCCCTGTTATTAATAAACTCGATGGACTTAAGCTTCGAGTACCTAGTTCCTTTTTTTTGTCTTTTTCGATCGGCTTTGAATCTGCATATCAATGAAAATAAGCAAACACGATTGAAGCACTCGTGGCATAGCTTGCTTAGTCAATCTTCACCGATTAGTCAATCTTCACCGATTATCGCGGTCACTATTTGGCTGGGTGACCGTTAGTGGCATTTACATCTGAGCGCTTCCGTGATTCGGAGGGCACGTTAAACTGTCGGTCCCGGCTCTAGCAGTCATTAAGCCATGACGGAGGCCTTAAGGCGGCCTAAAAACTCCGTCAACAGAGTTGGCCACTAACTCATACGAGCTTGCTTACTACCAAATACGATGTACATCGAGTTTATTAAAATGTTTTATTAAAATCCCTTTTATAAAAATGTACCAAAGTAGTAAAGATAAAGTGGACCGCTAGAGATAATAAAAGACTCGAGTGGGCCATGATTAGGAGATGGGCCATAGTCTGGGCCATGATTAGAACATAGCCATTGATGTAGGTGTCAATAACCGGGGTTTTATGTATTTGGTAAGTATCTTAGTTGGTGGCGACAGAGACACTGTTTAGGAAAAAACATTACCTAATTACCATTTTTCTAGATATTATACATACCTTAAGCCATATATAGTATTAGAATTATATTTTGAAGTTATTCATCATTCAGATAGAAAAAATGTTATGGTGGAAATCGATTATTAGAGTTAGTACATAAACAGCTATTATTACGAATTAGCTGTTCACACAATTTTTTTTATTAAGCATACAGTTTCTTTGCGTGGCATAAATTTTTTGTACCTTTGGCTTTTTATACGTTTTATTTGTAGACAAAATAGTTTTTTTTTATTTATTTGCCCTACTGAATCAAAAATTATATGAATTTCTACCTTCAAAAGCTTTCAATCCGGCTGCATTATTCAGATATTGAAAGAAAAAAGTGATTTAAATAAAAACCTTCATTTTACTTGAAGACTTGTTACGCAATACTTTGACGTTCGTAGACCTTCGTAGAGTTTCGTAGACTTCGTAGCAGTTTCCGTAGCACGCGGATTATCTTGGACGCGTGAGGTGAGACAATGAGACGGCTTTTTACTTTGTTCCAAAGTAATGATACACAGGCGGATATAATGCTAGAGCCTTGTCTTCCAGTTAAACTTAAACGACATTTTTGTTCGAGCATGTATCGGTGTAGGTGTCGGCCTGTGTGTAAACACTGTTTGTCATATAAATTGAATGCGATAGGAACTGCAGCCAACATTTCAATTGATGCCTTGTCGTGGCTAAAATAATGCCGCTCATTTATATCACGTACGTGCGTCGAATACGTTCCAACTGTATACCTACCCACAAAGTTTAATTAATACATCTTTTGACTTAGGTATATTATATTGTATCTAATTAAGTACCTACCTAAACTATCTTGTTGTTGTTATTATTTAAGTTTTTGTATTAATAAATTATTCTTATTCTATTCTTATCTTACCACCACTGTATTTTACTCGTACCAGTGAAAGATAAAGAACAAACTATGGAATAAATTCTTGCCAAGGTTTAACTGTCTTTTGGAGTTATACGCAAGTTAGTGGCGTGAGCACAATGTTGTGAATCAAAATAATTATTTTAACATGTGTACTTGAAGTCGTAAGTAGTTTCATTTTCACGGAAATGTGTACTTATATACTGTGGATCAGTCAAGAAGGAGAGGTGTCGATTCTAGGCAAACTTAATTAACAAAACCGTTCGTATGTAAATGAACGCGATTACATACACTTGAAAGAGTTAAAAGCAACATATATGAACCTCTGAATATATGAACGTGAGCGATACCTATTGCTACTATTGCAAAAAACGCCAAATATATTAGGTATTTGATACGTCAGGTTTGTGTCTAGAGATACAAGATACAAGATACAAGATGTTTATTTGCATAATATAGAGGCACCAATAACAAAAATAGTCTGAAAGCAGAAAATATATTTCTTTTAAACTTATTAAAAACTGTACACTTGTTTTTTTTTTAATTTAATCATTATTATTTTGCTCAATAAAAGTAGTCTTTGCTTTATAATGTGGGGGCTGAACAACCCAGTGTACCTTAATTTATTTCCCTTGCCGTATGAACATTAAAATAACATTAACGTTTGCCAAGTTCCAAAGACTTTTGTTCAAGTTGGAATGAAAGCGGTTTCGGTAAAATGCGAAGAGATTTCGAATCATTTGATAACGTACGAAGGTGCAATAAAACTTGACAAATGATTTTAACATCACGCACATTCTGGAAATAGGGATGTGGAAGTCAAATTGTTTTATATTTTGTCGTAGAAAATATCAAATTATTGTTTATATTTACAAGGAAGCAAGCAATAAACTTGAAGTATTACTAAAAACATATACTTAGTTGTCGATAGGGCCTACACATTTGTGCCTCTTGGGGTCGAAACTCTAGGTCCGTGGGGTACCGAGGCCCTCCGGGTTTTTAAAATTCTTTCAGGGCGTCTAGTTGAAGCGACGCGTGACCCGAGGGCTGGTGATTATCTAGGCCAGCGTATCAGCATTTCTATTCAGCGCGGCAATGCAGCCAGTGTCTTGGGCACGCTTCCGATTGCTACTGATTTGGACCAGTTGAGCTATCTATAAATCGTTTGCAACGGTTTGTGGATAGTTCAACTGTTTCATGTGTATTTTGTAAATATTGTAAATACTGTATAAGTTGTAATTTTCCTTGTGAATATATTACTCTTAGTTGTTAAGAATAGAGAATTAACCATTTCTGTTATTTCTTTATCTAACTGGTAGCGTAATAGAAAAAAACCTTCTATTACTAAAAATAAAATACTATTTTACCAGTAGTTACGAAGCCTATTCTTATAACTATTGGGCTTTTAAAGCTTCGCTGGCTAAAATGGCTGCTGCTAAATGTACTATCATCTCTTTTTATGACCACGCAATTGATAGATACTTGGATAGACCTTAGTTGTCAACGTGGCTGAAGGGTTGACAACACATTTATTTTACTCATCAATTTTTGAAGCTGCCATCTCTCCCAATTTTGTTGGTAAATTGGTACATCCCTACGCGTGGTTCGAAAGATAAATCATGTAGCCCACTCGAATTGTGTGCCGAATGTTGAATGCAAACGAGTTATGGATTTGAGCGAGGTGAAGACTTTTATTCAGCACTTGAAATATTTGACGGAGGACGTATTCAGGGGTATTTAGGGGGTTAGGCTCATGACTGTAACTCCAAATCTGATAGACATTCGCAGATGGTTTAAAAAACTAAGAGTGATAGATGCAGTGCATACCGCACGTCTTTCGTGGATGTTTTCTGTGACGTTAGGCAATTATTATAGGCAAGAGTTAGACGCTCAACACAGGGTGAGCTAAATTTTGGTTTGGTCACGTTTTCTCACACAAAATATTTCTTGGTAGATTCAAGTAACAAACTTTGACTGTCCATAAGTTTCTCAGTGTCAAATAAAGCCAGTCTTCCTGACACATGTCAACCATTGAAACCCACCGACTCCCCTGAGAGACGAGAAAATACACAAGAAAATAGCTTCCCCTCAGTGTGCTCCAAAATGTCAACTCATAAAAATATCAACATCTATTTTACCACTTACACTGATTTCGTATTAGATATTGCATTCCAGTAAGCGTGTAGGACACTAGGCATGTGATGATCTGCAAAATGTGGTGTAAATCTTCAGCTCTTCTCGTTCACAGTGCTGAAGATTTCCTGTGACACAACGAGAATCCTACGTCCTACCACTGATATAGAGAGGTGATCAGCAGCATCAACCTATGTCGGTTGTACTGTTGTACGTGGGTCTCATCCAAGACGCACCATTGAGCCTAGTCTTCGGCTCTTCTCTTAGTCTATTGTGTGTAGTGCCAGTTGATTTTTTTAGATCGTCTGCTGGTGGTGGTCCTATGTCTCCTATCTACGCTTGATAATGGTAATCAACTTCTTTAGGAACTTGTGTGTGTACTAATACTGGTCCTCGTTTTGTTGATTGTTGGTTAAAATAAAACAGTATTCTACTCAAAGACCTCGAATACCAACCTTACTGCGTCCATTCGTCACAAACGACTATACCTACGAACGACCTAGGTATGTACATTTCAGTTTGCGTTATTGTGTTTCTGAATGAAACGCGAACGCTAACTGTTGAGTCGGAAATTCTTATTCCCAAATAAAAATGAACTCTATTTTAGTAGTAATAAAAACTTTATGTCGAACTTTTACTACTTTTTAACGCAGCGATCGCACTTTGCAGTTGTCAATCCATAAAATATATACAGCGTTTTCCTTTATTGACAAAAAAAACTGTATAACTATAACTAATCTATAAATTATTTGCAACGGTTTGGAGATAGCTCAACTGTTTCATGTGTATTTTGTTAATATTGTAAATACTGTATTAGTCATAATGTTTTTTATAAATAAATAAGTATACTCATATATAAATAAGTATATTCAATACTCATCAAAGATAAGGTTCATACGTGCGGACCTGACTCAGCATTGCATTCAGATCAGGTACTTATTCAGTTGCTTAACCATCGAATGTCAAGGCTGCTTGAGTCGTTGTTTACTAGGAACTTGACCGATATTTATTCATCATCATCCACAGCCCTACTTCACCCACTGCTGGTGGCCTTCCTTCGTATTTGACATTCATTACTGTCGTTTTATTGTACGTAATTCTCTAAGCTATGCTGATTTTATCGGTCACAGTCTCCGAGCTCTTCATACCTTGTTGAGCGACTTTTAGTTTGTGAACTGGCCCTAATGTGAAGTTGGATTTACATGCACTATGTTAGGGTGCGTATTTGGACCAATATTTGATAGAAAGTGGCTTATATAGCCCAACACATCAGTGTGAACAAATTCTACCAAACAATACAGCCATAGAGACTGTGATATCGTTGGTGCACCATGCCGAGTGCACGTACGTTTGACGTTTACTAAAGTCACGTAAACTAATTTTGTATGGAGAATCATCAGTTGTGTACTTATGGTTAGGGGCGCTGCTCAATATCTACACAAAAATATAGTTTAAGTGAATGTTTAGTATACGTAAAACGAACACACTAAGCATGCAGACACAGCACTATGTAGGGCGTTTTTACACTGGCCGATAATTGGTACCCGATGACGACATGACAGTAGCTCCAACACGAGTATTGGAGTCGGAGCCAAGCGAGTGTGTGAAAGAACTTATGAGATTAGTGGTCGAATACTCAAACGCCACTTAAATTAAGTTCACGCTTAAATTATTGCCATCTCTTACAAATGAGTAATGTCAAACAGAGGTAGAGCAATTTTAAGTGGTGCTCAAAAATGAGTGACTTTTCAGTATTCCAGCCTGACTCTCCGTAGATGTCGTATCTGTAGCAATATGAAAACATTAACCAGCTTCACTGACGTTGATATTACATATCAGCATATACCAATTTGTCTACACAACGCTATAAAAGTACCCTTTTCTCCGCGATGCGTGAAGAATTAGCTACATTCATCTTTAGGGAAAGGCGATCGATCAAGTCAATGGTTCCTATAGAGACCACATGTGACTTAAAAAGGTTTCATATTGCAAAAAAAAAATACTTCAATGGTATTTTAGCGCGGCTTTAAAAAATTCTCTATCATTGTCACTGGCATGAAAAGACAATATATAATATTGACAATAAAGTATGTATTGTCAATAATATTGTGTGTGTGCGGCCTGTATTGCGGCCAATAATATTGCGTAGTGTTCGGGGACCATTATATTGATGAAGATTTGACAATCTTGCATTGACAATACTATTTTGTGTGTGCAGCTAGCCTAAATCTTTATTGCAGACACGATAAGTCCACGGTAGGTCCATTTAAGCTTTGCGTGCTGTGAACTATTATATTGTACCGATTGCACCATACTTTCCATAAATACTACCTCCAAATAACAGAGAAACCTTTTTACGGTTACGGTAATATCCGGCATAACCGGATATTGATTTGATATAAATAAATATACAAAGTTAGATAAAAAGCAGAACTCTTTAGATCGCAGTATGTGCTTTATTTTCGGTTGTTGTCTCATATTAGTACGTATTTCCTATTTATTGGGTAAACAGGTTCATCAGAATAAATATATAGTGTACAAATAAATAAATATTCTTGGACAATT
The DNA here is from genome assembly GCA_947507515.1 of Eulithis testata. Taxonomy (NCBI): domain Eukaryota; kingdom Metazoa; phylum Arthropoda; class Insecta; order Lepidoptera; family Geometridae; genus Eulithis; species Eulithis testata. Next base: position 9,492,242 of record OX382202.1, on the reverse strand, counting down.
CACAATGCCCTCTAGTCTCAAACTAAGCAAGGCTTATATACTATGCGAAATAGATTGCTGTTAGTATACTTATTATATACATTTTGAAAATTCATACTTATAATAGACATAAAACACGCAGACATACAACAAACATCTATGTTTTCCACACACAAATGTTTATTCTCGATTGGTCCACGAAGGTAGAGCTACATATTACCGACTGAGCTATCAAAAAATATAGCTAGACAATATATTTTGATCAAATACCCTTTGAGTTTTGCATCATGAACGACATACATTGAACTTTTAGCAATATTGCAGTGACGTCGTCGTCTTTGTAAAGACGCGATGCAATGGAAATGTCACCGGGAGCGTTTTTAATAACGTCCATGTCGTTCTACTTCGTTGGAAGAATAAATAGATTGGCTTTATCCGTCCGATCGAAACATCGAGGTTACGAGAGTACATGCACTCCTAGCTACATATGTATCTATAGACGATCCCAGGATTGTTAAACGAATGACCGCTACGTAACCACGTAAGTTTTTCAAAGACGTACTTATATGTAGATTTCTCTTTGACTCTACCTTTATATAATATGTATATAATGACCATCAATTCAGCTATGTATATTTATTTGGTCTACTGCTGGACGTATGTTTTTCCCAGTACTATCAAATTGAGCTCTACTTCTAAAGGAATGATAATTACATCTGAGAGTGTACGACTGCTGAGAATACTGTGTTTTAATATAATTGGGATGATTGGGTTTAAGCTAAACAAAAAAACTGCTCAAATTATTTACATACATTTAATTTGCCTATTAAATCTATAAAGTACAGCGCTTAACAAGATGAAGTTTTAGATAAATCTCACAAATAATCTAACACAATCATACATATTAGACACACCTGATAAATATATATATTTAAATTATATTTTTAATATAATAACAATAGAATGACTAGATAGTAATACCGAGTTTCAAAGGCAGCTTGAAGCACTACAGATAAACGTGATTTTACTTTAGTGTTTCTATCACTCGTAAAAAAAATATGTGCGTTATTTAGCATATTATATAGTTATTAAATAATATATAACAATACAGTTACTAATATTAGTATATTTACGCAAAATTTATGTTTACAAGTTTATGTAAAAAACAATAGTACATAAACTATACGTAGTTATAATATAAAATAATGATAATAAAGTTAAAACTTTAATAAAATAATATAAGAAACAATGTTCAACAGGATAGAGAATTTGTTAAAATTTCAGCGAACTCTAAGATATGACTACTAGATATGCTATTATAGAGAAAAGTAGTGACTATTCGTTGTCGTAAGAATAAAATCTACTTGAGAACTAGTAATAGTCTGAGCCTTATTTTATAAAAGTGAAATTGAAATCTTCTATGAGAAAGATCAAGAATTACTCCTATTCTGAACACATACACAAAAATTTTGGAAATTTTGAGTTGACACGTAGGTCGGGGGTCCTAAGCATCGCTTCTTGCTTTTGGACTCAGCATTTTGCTTCCCGCACGAAGGGTTTTGAAAACTTTTTTAGCCAACCGTTAGACATTAAAGTATCATTGGAATGTAGATGGCCTCGTCACGAAAAACTCGTCATTTAGAAACTGGTCCGGCCGAAGATGAAGTTGCCAGCGGCGGTTGGATCCTCAGTGGAGAAGTACTCCTTCCATAGCTCCTGGAACTCTTCCCAGCCCACGCTACTCTTACCCTGGTGGAGAAAATGATTTTCAGATTTTGGATTGGAGCCCAATTTTACTTAGTATCACGGCTGTTAGGTTACACCATGCATATCACAAATCAAATCTAAGTCTTATAGAACAATATTGAAACCATTCTCTTCCTATTTTGTAAATTTTATGAGAAATAAATATTTTTTAAACCCTCTCCCGAGAATTCCAAGATCCATCTAAAAAGCAGGGCCTCTACTGTGAAAAATGACTTACGAAGATTCGGTAGTGACGTTTGTTTTACACTGCGCGGTCATCTCGAACGATGACGTGGGCTCTTGCGAAGTGACAGCGTCATTGCGCAGTGTAACAGAAACGACGCTACCGAATCTTCGTAAGTCATTTTTCACAGTAGAGGCCCTGGTTCGATATCTTTGAAAGATCTTACAACTCTGCAGACGACAGTCCACTTTAAACTAAATTAAGCCGTTTTCTTTATCTCTGTGTGCGTGACATGTAATGTTCGCATGTCTTAGAGTTATCTGAGGACTTATCCTCTTAGCGAGGAGGCACGAAACTTTGTGATACCTAAGTACGGTACACTCCTTCATTTTATAGCTAAGTCAATAATTTGCACGTGCGAGGGACGTGAGAGATACTTGTGAGAATATAGCCAGTTGTATACTACTTTGGAAGGTACTACGTATTTTGTATAAATAATCATTTACCTCTGCTTATAGACAGCACGAACAGTTAAGCTAAAACCAAGTGAGCGAAAAAACAACTTATAAAATTCCGCTACAGACACCTAACCTTAACTCTGATGAACATACCTTAGCCATCTTAGCAAAAGCAACTTTGCACTCCTGAGGGTCGATGCCGTAAGACGAACAGACGGTGGTAAACTCATCACAGTCGATGGACCCGTCTGCGCTGGCGTCTTCCAGCTGGAACATGAAGTGGCAGTACTGCTGCTGCCATTTGAGAGCAGCTGATGGGTTGAGCGCATAGTCGTTCCACATTGAATTCCACTCTTCGACAGATACCTGGGGACGAAGGCTCAACTTCTTGGTTTCGGCTCAGATCAATTAACAGAATGGTAACCGAAGAAAAGTGTGCTTATCACGTGTAGCGTTTTGGATTTGGTGTGGCTCTATCAAACCATTTGAAAGTAATATGCCTACATTTCAATTCATTTATTCATTCAATAACAATTATTTACAATCGTATTTGAAATTAGGTAGGTACACAAGATAAGTGTCAGTATAAAGGTAAAGGTCATGCCATAAAGTTCTATGGATGTTCGTAGATAACATGAATTTAGGTTGGCCTAGTAGTTTTTCTTCAAGTAAATGGTCCTTTTATTCATGCCTTCTTTCCAAGCGATGAATAAAAATATTCAATGAACCTGTAAGTTTAATTTTACAAATGACTCTACTGCGCAAATAATTTATTAAAGTAAAAACTACTATGAATAGAAACTATGTTTGCTCCGAAAAGGGTCGTAGCAAAACCAGTTGACTGGTGGTTTCTCTCTAAATCGAATGTCACTTAGCCACCCCTATTTTCGGGCATGAATCACCGCACTACGAAGCTTTGGCAAGTCTTCGGGATTTCGATAAGAATAACGTAAAACTTTTCAGCACTTTGCAAGAGGTTCTTTTATTTGATTTTGGTAATTCTACCTCTTTCTAAGTCATCGAGAGTAAGATATGGTGTTTCGATTGGAATTGAAATGGTCGTGAACTTTAGTATAGCTACGCAAAGCCTACATTTACCTTCGTCGACACGGGTAATACAGTTTTACGAACATCACAACACGATCCTACATCAATGTTTATGTGCGTACTGTGCGCCCTTAAAACAACTCCCAACCCTAACTGTACCCGACTGTACGTTTAATTTATACCTATTACCGTCACAAAACATGACGTGTACTTTACTTTATGTAGATAGGTATGTAGAACTTTGGGAAAGCAATTTATTGGACCCGTGAAAGTCCATTTTCAACTATCGACACGATATTATCAGAGTCTCACACATTTCACACCTTTAGTATTAGATTATTTCATGTCGTGTTTCCGACTACAGTGATGTTCGAGCCACTGAAATATCGGTATCGGCTGGTGTGAAAACGCTCAAACCCAGAGCTTGCGGCTTGTTAATAAAAACTCTGAATATGAACAATAACGGGATTACACAGCAAAAAAATCTAATAAAGGTCGTCCATACAATTTATGTGAACAATGAGGGCGAATAATTAAACCGGAAGCACCCAGAAGTGAATATCATCTGACATTTTTTCGCGATTGTTATTAAAAACGCAATGTATGCTCCGTATGCACGTAGATTCTGCCGGTGGTTAAGAACTTTAATAAAGGCTGGGTTTCTTTATAAAATAGTACCTTCACGGAACATAAAGCTTAAAAATAAATATCGGCATTTGCCGACTGTGTTCGCCCGTTTTATTCTCAAAAATAAATCGTCAAACCTAAAAAATTAACGTAATGTGTAAACGTACGTGATTTCCCTATGATTTGAAATCGTACACCTAATTTCCACAATCGTGATGTACACGAATAAAAAAACAATTACCTACACGTAAACGCCATGAAATTATGTGGCAATTCATTTTCATGTTTTAGTATTGTAGTGAACAAATGAATAAAATAATACCAACTCCAACAACTACTAAAGTTAGAAATTATGTTGTTCTCATACTGGAATTACGTTTTTTATGACCCAACAGAAACACAACAATAACTTTATTTTATCCTATTTAATTAACATAAATAAAACTAAAGCCAGATTCGTATAACAGTGTCGCTAGAACATTAAACTAATTCAAGGTTTACTAAAAGCGTCCTAATAACTTACGAAAAATATATGTGAACCTATTAATCCGATATCGTCCTGACGCGCCTCGAGCACCATTTGATTTCTATGAAGAGATGAGCAGATGCAGATCTTTAGTGACTTCTACCTCCAACTATAAAAAATAATGACCTAACAGCAGCCGCCCACTAAGGACGTAAGGACGTACCTATCTTGTACAAGAAAACAAACAGATTTTGCTCAGATCCACTCTCTCTATAGAGAAAGAGTCTCCAAGAAAGAGACTCACCTGATGGTGGGGTCTGCTTTCCTAATTTTTTGCTTCCACTTCGCTTTATTATCTAACGCATCGTCTTGGGAAACATTTTAGGACGTAAAGTCTTTGTGTAATCAAACAAAGACTGTCTTCTCTGAAATAATTCTGCAAGTTCCCGCATCTATTGCCAGATTTTGCTTAGATGAGTCTGAATGAATGAACTCTACGACCGCGAATAGATAAATTTTCTATCAAACTAGCATAGCCTGGGAACATTTTATTGAATATGAATATCTAATACGAAGATCGGTTTTGCAATTTATAGCAGAGTCAGACCATGTTTGTTTATTCAATCCATGTTTTGTGTAGTCTTCATTTTATTGCCCAGGCAGTATATATTTTGCTGACTAGGTAAACACGCAGCATTATTGTTGATTTAGAAATTATTAGCTATGTTCTAAATTAGTGTCAAGAAAAATACGTACTAGTTTAGTCAGACAATGGTATCGATTCGCTCGTTGTATTTTTCTTAACTAATCTAATTTGGCAGCTCTAAAATTATAGCCATCTTTGTCGTTTCAGTTTATGAGAAAGAGACGGCAACATTTTTAGTGCTGTCAAATTAGGTTAGTTTAGAAAAATGCAACAAGCGAATCGATATCAATGTTTGTTTATTCATGCTTGGTGTAGTGTAGAGTCATCATTTTATTGCCCAGACAGTAAATAGTGTTTTGCTGACTACCCAAGCAGTATTACTATAGATTTCTTGGTAATTTAGACTAGTTTCTAGATCAACGCTTTATGAGTCTGCCGGTATTACTGCATATCTAACGTCGATGTACTCGTATACTTTGGTCCGTAAAGCTACACGTCCATTGCATCGGAATTGGAGCGTACTGCATACGCGGCGGCGCTGGTATTTTCAATATCACATGCACAGATATGCCGATCCAGATCAGGCTCAACAGAAATCAACTTAAAGCAACAAATGCTTTCGCTCCGTACGTTCCGGTTCCAACACAGTGGACACGTAAATTCACAATAGTCTAGACCACGTAACACGTAAAGTGAGATAGAATTCCTTTCAGATGATGAATATTATTTTTATTCACATGTAAAGCCTTATTATAGTATGTCGAGATAAGACACTTTATTGATTGATTCAATTATAAAATCTTGGCCTTTTGATGTCGGAGAAATACAGCTTCCTACATAAGCTTCCTACTAAACAGAAAGTAGAAAATTAGCTACCTGGGCTAATTTTGAATAAAAGTAAATTGTATCCCTCCTCTACATAATTGCGCTTTATTAAGAAACAAAGTATCGCAGGAGAAAAAGCCGTTTTTTCAGCGTCTTCGTTAACATAATTTTATTTATCTTACAGCCCTGCGTGACATCCGATACCGGCGTTTAATGAACCATTTTCACTAATTTATTATTTAAGCTTGCTTCCGTTTTGTTTAGGTGAAATTGTATTTGTAAAAAATAAATAAATATAATAAATAAATAAAGTGTAACCACATTATAAAATAGTCTCTTTTTTATGGCGATTCATAAAAGATGGGACCAATTTTGCCGGCCCTCTACGGTCCTTTACATAAACATTCATTATGTTTGACAACCAAGCACACACAACTAAACACCTACAAAACAAAGACATCCAATTGGTGAGATGGAAATTGGATAATGAGTCCGTAGAAGTTGTATCTAAAGCTACACCTACACATAAGCTGTCATTTTAGCAAAAAGAGATATATCCCGTCACAGTTTTATAGCGTTTTGCAAAAATGAAGGAGAAATAGAGATGTCACAGTCAAATAGATCTAAAGTTTGACTATTGCATATTCAAGTTCAGCGCTATAAATCCGTGCCGATGCACAGTCTTGTACAAACCTGTCCATCCTTGTTGGAGTCAGCCCTCTTCCGTAGACCGTCCCAGATTTTGATCATGATCTCGTGGGTCTCAGAGTGCTTGGCATCACCAGGCTTCCATCCTCGGAGGCTGCAGATTTTCTGTACCAACAAACAAGTACCCATAGAATAATATCATCACCCTTTAAGGACCTTGTACACCTAGACCTCATGGAAGTCATTTTATCATTACTCTCATGGTACTTAAAGTCTAATAAAACGAAAGTTCTATTGCGGTGACTTCTCATGCAGTGGGCCCACCAGTGGGCCGGCTGGTGGGCTCGATGGGAATAAGCCATTCATTAGAGTTCAGGAAAACATCTCTTTTCCAACTCCTCGTCTCATATCAGTCTTCATTTCAGATTATTTTGTAATTTTTTGATGATATTTACAAATCAGTCTTTATCATATTAAAACGAAGCCTAGGTCACAAAGTGTGATCACTAGTGAGACTAATCCAATCCATGCACCTAAGGGTTGAAGAGGAAGTTTAATCTACAATGTACACAAACCACACCCCTACAATTCACTCTCGTGGCTTGTTGACCTTGTTGAGTAAAGCGGCCAAAACAACCCTTAAATAAAAACCCTCAAAGCAAATCACCCCGATCCTCAATTCGACCACGTAAGCCGTAAACCAAAGCAAATTTGCAAAAAGCCCAATAATTTCGGGCTTAAAATAAAATTTACGACTCTGTGTCCAATTTGAGCACTGAAAATTATTTGTTACACGGTATTTTTTTGTTGAAATTTAAGATTTACCTCAATAGCCAGCTCAAAGTCTTTTCTCTCGATGGTGCCACTCTGATTCACGTCTAAAATAAAACAGACAAATTAGAAAAAATCGCAAACTCCAAAGAGAACTGGCTCAAAGTAAAATTTCTCACCAAAAAATACATTGAACACGTAGAGCAGTTTCTTCCTTCTGAATTCGGAGACCGACATTTTTACAAGATTTCTGTAACAAAGAAAAAATGTAAGGTATATTGTCCACTGAGACGTTCTCTATAGGTTTTATGGCGTATGGTTTTTAAGGTATGGCAATGCGTGGAACTGTCTGCCTGTGAACGTCAAATTTATGGTAACAGCAACTACATTTTCTCAGAGTACCTAAGTATATAAAACAATAAGTTCGTAAGACCTTGTAGTCTCTTCAGATAGCTGGGATCAGTTTGACACCATTAAAAGTTTGTTCATTTGTTCAATTTGGAACAGTAGCATCAAACGCTTTAGTAGAAAGCGGCTCTAGGGATTACTTATTGTATCGCTTTCGAAAGAATTGGTCCAATTAAATGTTTTATGTTCTTTGAATTTTTTTATGGCTCGTAACAAAGACGTAAAAGCTTCTGAAGATGATTGTTATCTTGAAATTGTGACAAGAGAAAAGTAATCGTAACGAATACCTACGAACCAACACGAAATTTTTATCTCATTTCCCATAAAATTTCGATTATTTTAGGCTTCAGATAGATTAAAATTTAGGTTCCTTTGGTGATAAAAGAAGCAGAAAAAAATTTGTATCTTACATTAGTGACAGTGCAGTTTCAAGCTAAAGTAAGCTATATTTTACCATGTAATATTACGCTCTAATTCATTTAACTCGTTCCCTGCCATACGAATATATTCGTAGTAAAAAAAAAAATACCTATTGCCATCCATACAAAATCATCATCCCGAGTATATACGTAGTAGGCCGTCGTTTTTTCTCATTTTATTTTGAAAGTTTTATTTTCAATGCCAACTAATCAATTCCCGTCTTGTTTACACTGCCAACGCTTTTAATTTTGTAGGTAGCCTCAACTAAACATCTACGAATAAACTCGTAGCTGGCGCTGGATCCTAGATACGCTACTACGTATATTTTTGTAGTTGGCAGGGAACGTGTTAACCTATGCAACGCAAATAATCAGACCTGTGTATCTAATCTAGATGATTTGTACCGGAGGATTTTTACCTATGGGACCTATAAACGGGACTCTGCTTTAGTCTCATAATACGCAAAATCCATAGTTATTATAGCGCGATCACCCTATGCCGAAGTGGGCAGGGACTTAAGCAGGGAAGTGGGCAGGGAAGTGGTGTGAACACGAACATGCCGCTGTCCTGTCTCCCTGCCCAAGTTCATGCCTTAGCTCCTTAGTGAGAATAAAGGCGATGTTCCTGTGGCAATCATTCCGGAATTAATCGCGGCATTCATGCCGGCAGCGGCATGGGCATAGTGTGATCGCGCTATTATGGTGTAAGACGCTTGCAATTATAAAAGTAATGAAGCACAATGAAACTAGGAATCCATAACAGACACTGTAGCGTTTGTAACTTTCATGACTTCAAAACAGAGCAAAGGCTTTTAGGGTACTTCCAGTGCATTAAATTGACCGTAAAGCCATTATTTCGACCTGTTGAACTGGAACACGGCTCTATTCACAACCGTGCAAAAGCAATTTCAACTTTAACTTCCAAATTATAAGCCCTATTTTCATTTGTGTTATAAATAAATTTACTTTCAAAATAATTGCGCATGGATATTGCTGCTCTATCATAAAACTGATTGAAATGCCAACGAATACTACTATTCGGTATAAAATATCTCGTATAAGTGTTATTCCAATGCGGGTTTGATTCTCGCAGAATATTTATTTACAATGGGCAACGTGCTCTATATAATTAATTGTATAAATCTAGATTGGCAGGTGGGCAGGTAGGCCCTTGTAATGTTTTAAGTAGGTACATTTAAAGGGTAAAAGTACCTAATGTATTTTACTGCAGAACCTTACCTCGTTAAACATGGGTAAATGTCTAGGCAAATGTAAATTACCCATCAAAAACACATAAACCAAACCCGTCAAATGCGTAACTTAAAATATTCTGCCGCAAAAACACTAAAATATCTTTTACACAAGGTTTTATCCTAACCCAAAAATGACACACAACTGCATCGAAATTCCGTAGAGCCGAGGATCGTGATTACGCACACCTGCCACTAGAGGGCGCTCATTAACTCGAGAGCTTGCGGGTATTTTTAAATTAACTTAGGCCTGACAGCTTACCCGGCTCAAGCACTGCTCTGAAGCGGTACCCACATCATTGAGCGCAGAGAAAAAAGCCCGTTAATGTGAAAAAGTTTCCGCACTTTAAACTATTTTTGTTTATCAGTTATATTTTTAGGTAAACGGATGTAGTAGAAATGCTTTTAATCAAAATTACAAAAGTTATGATTCAGAATTTTCCTGTTGGTACGTATCATCCAAACATCCATAACTACTCGTAGCTAACGTAACGATTTCAACACAATACCGACATAATAATATCAAGACCAAATTAATTGTATAATAATAGTTCCTCACCTATATGGTATAGGTGCAGTATCGTTACGTTAACAGTGTGAAAACAATCATATTTGTCCATCCAATTACTTTCAAACATTTCCGAACTAACCCCTCAAAACTAATGACCACATTCGAGCTCAATTAGGATGTCAGTTGTCAGTGCCCCTTCAACCCTGTATCCATTGATACGTATCCGTTCTGATACATTATCTGTTTTAGTACGTATCCTGAATCTGTCAGTAAACTGCTCCATTAGGATCACTTGGGTCCAATCTATGAGGGGTTAATGGATCTTTTGGTTTGAACAACTTTGATAGATTACAATTTCGTATTTTCTGACAAACTAGTGACCGAGAAAAATTGACGGTACGTCTGTAACGGGTTATAGCCAATTTTTACCTACTATTGTTATGCAAATCACAAAAACGAATTTTGAAATCTCATACATTCCATCTCTTTAGAAAATCTCCCAAAAATTCTAGGTAGGTAGATTGCTTTGTACATCTGCTGGGTTTACAGTGGCAAACATATTTTTTACTCCATTTCAATATATATTCCATTCATATGATGTGAGTATAAGGGGTAGAGACGACTCTACTAGGTAGCTAAAAATGCAACTGTTTTGATTGACCCGGCTATTTACACAAATGCCTTTGGAAAGTCCGCTCACAAATCATAAAATACCTATATTTAATTCTCACAAAATGAAAGCCACTCTGCGCCGCGCTGTAACTTTTCGATTTAAGCCCATATTTCTATGTAGGTTAAAGTGGTTGTAAGCTCACCATATTTACTGCAAAAACTGCATTGAAAAAGGTTTCGTTCGAAGTGGCGGACCGGCGTGGCAAGTGGAGCGGAAATACCCTGGCTTTACATAAATTACCCCACTTGTAACTTCTCATTCTAGGTAGGTACCGGGTTGGGCACGCCCTGAGTGTTAGTTATGGTCGGTTTTCAAAAAAAGGGTTGCAAATGTTGCAATTCAGATTCCATGCGTGAACCCTGTTCTTCATTCACTTAATTTCGACGTTTCAGTCATCCTTGAGTTTTATTATATGAATGAGTTTTAAATTTGAATTTTTCAGGAGTTTGAAATTAGGCATGACTCTTTCTTTATACTGCCCAAGGGCTGCCTGTTCACAACAAAACTACGACAAAATTTAGATAAAGTTCAGTTTAGCTTATTAAAATTTAGGTTTTTACTAGATAAGGAATACATATTTCATACACATTTTCCGTCAAAGTTTACTGATGAAAATAGTATACCGAATTGTAGAACTTTTAGAGTAATAAACATAAACTTTCAAAAATCCTGACATTCAAACCACAAAGCGAGTCTAAATCTTTTCAGTACCCCAAAGTTAATACGCATTATCTTTCGAGCCTCAAATAATTTACAATTGCCAAATCCCCAGACGATGGTGTTATAAAATTTATAACTCTCGTTATGTTCCTTCAGGAGATTTACGGGAGTATGCGTGCGAGGTACTTGAAAATTTTTCGTTTTTTTATGATTCAGTGACTGTTTTTTTTTGTGACGGGCGTATAAAGACAGTGGCTGCTATAATACAGTAGAGTTCATATTATCATATGCCATAAATATTGAAATTGAAAAATTGATTGATCAAAATATATCCATAGAGTTCGAGGTATGTTTCATGTTGTTAATCTGCTAAATATTGTTTCAAAGATTACGCATTCTGTTTTAAAATAAGCGCTTGTTTTATTTACCCATGAAATGTGTATTTACTTAGGAAATAATTCCACCCGACACGAAAAGCTTTGATATCTCCTTGGTTGTTTAAATGTTATATTATTTATCGTGTTTACATGGGTGTATTGGTTTTGAATAAATATTCTCGAATTTTCTCGCGCAAGATTGCTATTTAAATGAAGAATGTTGAGCGCATTTCAAATAATCCACTGAGAATCAATTTTCATAAAATTTGTTGCTTCAACAAGCGCGTGTCTTACATAAATACTCCCAGTTGTTATTTACGAAATTCGTGCCCCCAAATTGTGCGCGTTGCTGCAAAATACCAAAGTAAATGTCGAATAAATTGCTCCGGTTTGATATATTTGAAGGTCTGCCCACCTCTATAAAGAGGAAAAATGGAGTCGACCTCTCGGGGGAAAACGTAGAAGGCTAAGAAGTTACATTTGTCTAAGTCCACGATCACAAGTAAATTGTATTTTGTAAAAGTTGCGGACTTTGTACAAGACGTTCGTTTCGACGCTAGGTATCATGAGCATGTAGAATGGCGAGAGAGAATATTATCAGATCTACAATAACCGTTATTTTATTGGGATGACACAATCGTAGAATCTGAAGGGTTATTACCAAACCCGTGCTTACCTCTACCACAGATCAAATAATACTTACTGCTCCTACCACCTTTACCTGGTTATAGTCTACTGAGAAACAGCTAATTCACTCTAATAATAGGTGAATAAATATAGAAGTATCAGCCACTATATTATCTGATTCTCAGGAGCATGGGTAAAGGACTTAACACTATAAATCGTCTTGGTCAGATGCAAAAATAAATAAAAGGAGTTAACTTATGTCGGGGTTAATTTTTAACCTTTTTTTTGGTAATGTTTTACCCCTGTTATCTGTTATAGAAACCACACGCCATATAAATCACTGCTAAGTTTTAACTACATATTTATTTACCAGGTTATTCGTCTTAGTTTTTGAAATTATGAAAGAGCATTACAACTGCTTCTTTGCTTTTTTTTTATTTAAATTTAATTTAGTAATCTGAGTAAAATTTTTCTACATAATCGTTGTTTTTTCTACTTCCAAATTTCAATTGCGGAAAACATGAGAGTGAATTTACCCTCTTTTGTTTTTCTTTCATTCTAATTTTAAATTCGGCATGTAAAAAAATAAAGTTCCTGTTATATTTGAGCTGTGATTCCAAAACTTTAAATAAGGGAATGTTTGAAATGTTAATTGGTACCGCAGATAATAACGAACCACTTAATATTCAGGGTTTCGTTGATTTATTTAAATAGTTTAATCTTGTGTAAAACGAGCTCTTGTTTGTATTAATTACACAATACACACAATAGGTATAGTTTAATTAACCGGTTGTTTGTTGTTCAATTAATTAAAGTACCTGTAAGGCTAATAAATTATTTGCTGAATACGAAAATTATCAAATGGTTTTCAATAGGATATTAATATGGTTAATAGAAACGAAATTGAATAAATGAATAAACTTAATTTGATATTATGTCAAAAATTAGGTGCCATACTTATATAACAGCTGAATAGTTAAATTAGTTAAACAGTTAAAAATTTAGCTCTGTCACTGTTTGAAATAACCGTTTAGTAAGAGACAGCTATACAACGATTATATTGTAAGCAGGTAAATATAGAGACGTTTAAAAGTAAAAAAAAACAGGTAAAACATCTACTTTAACATAGTAGATGTTTTTACCTGTTTTTTTTTTTACTGACGGACGTTATTTAGATTAGACAATGCCCTGTAGTATCCTTGTCGGGTTAGCAAAGTAATGATTATTACTCAGCTGAAAAAAAGTTTCTCAAGGGAAATCTATAGATAAGGAAATAGGAAGTAAAATTACTTTTTATAAGAAAAGAGTTTTTTCTAAAGGGAAACAGAATATATACATTACCCTAAATTATTGTTACAAAAAGTAATTCTTATACGCAAAGTAAGAAAACAAAAGTTTTATCAAAAAATTTAAGAGATCATAAAATCCCTTATCCGATCCAACTTACTCAACTGAGTTTTTGTACAATAATATTCAAATAAGCAAGAATCAAGATAAGAAACACATGTCATGTTACTTTTGTATAAATGTAACAAACTCGAGTCGAGAAATATTTAAATGCTTTTATAAAACCGAACAAAGAAAAAACTCTTTGTTATTTTTTCTATATTATATAATTTATATGGCCATCTACTTAATTCACTGTGGTTTTTACCAAGTTCTCTTAATCTTTCGTTCCTATCTGCTAGTGAGATTCGGATCTACTAAAATTCGAGCAGGCTTGTTCCATTTCCACATTTCCTACCAAAGTCGCTATGTTTTGCAATTAAAACATACGCATATAACACTAACTAAAAAACCAGATATTAAAAAAAATTGGTGGTAAACAGGCAATTTAGTGAATAAGCTTAATCTTTTGTTGTTATAGCTTTCCACTTGCCTACCTAATCACTAAATTGCTTGTTCACACGCATAATTTTGTTTGAAGGTGTAAATTATGCTTTACGTTCAACTATAAAATTCCTAAATGCTATCCAGCCCCTTAAATGGTTTATACCTAACGTTCCAATTTCATGACTATGTAACTTTATTCGTATGAACCCAGTCTACTCAAATGATAAAGTCAATTCTATGAAATTTCAATTCAGCATGATCACAAGGATTTAGCATTGACTCGGAGATTTAAATTCAAGAGGAATTGAAATTCTGAGTGCCTCAGTCCTATGGGACTATGATCTGCAAATCTAGGCTTAGTTTATCGGAGCGCAGTTGAGAACTACGTAGAAATGCAGTGGAACAAAGAAATGGAATAGTTTTAACGATTACTCGCTCTCTGCCATACGAATATATTCGTAGTAAAATAAAACTTACCCAATTGCCATCCATACAAAATCATCATCCCGAGTATATACGTCCTTTTTTTGTTGCCATGAAAAAAAATATGATAGAGTTCTCATTTTATTTTGAAAGTTTTATTTCCAATGCCAACTAATCGATTCCCGTCCTGTTTACACTGCCAACGCTTTTAGTTATGTAGGTAGCCTCAACTAAACATCTACGAATAAACTCGTAGCTGGCGCTGGATCCTAGATACGCTACTACGTACATTTTCGTAGTTGGCTGGCACACTTCTACATTTCTAAAGATTTAAAACTTTATTGAATTTAAATAAGTATGGTAATTGCAAATTTTCACGATTTAGATAATAACAATGCAAGGGTTCAACAAACAAGGACATGACCGTGAGGAGTGGCACAGACAAAAAGAGGCCTATACCCAGCAGTGGGTGAAGTCGGGCTGTGGATGATGATGATTATGGTTCAACAAAAACGCTGGAGGCATAATAAGTAACCATGTTTATTTTATCGCTACATAGTATAAAGCAAAGTCGCTACCCGCGTCTGTCCTAATGTCTGTGTGTATCTATGCTTAGATCTTTAAAACTACACAACGGATTTTGATGCAAGTTTTTTTAATAGATAGAGCGATTAAAGAGAAAGTTTTATATGTATTATATGTTGATGATGGTGGGTTTAATGAAAATCTTCTTTTTCTATTATACCTAGTTTTACTTTGCTGTTCTTCCAAAATACAAAATGAAATAAAAAATTAAGTTATAACGACGTACTTGCACTTTTGTCTTTTTCCATATTATGTATGACACAGACTATATCTACACACACTGGATGATGTCCGTTGATTGATTCGACGCGCCTGGCATGGCGTACGTATAGGTTGTAATTGTTTGTCCAAATATATATGTACATCATCATCATCACTGCATTGCACCCGTGCGAAGCCGGGGCGGGTCGATAGTTTGAATATAAATATGACACAAAAGAAAATAATATCAGATGATTTACAGCGCAACCTTTAATCGCAGTAACATCGCGTCAAAATGTTCGTTAGAATTTTTCCTAAGTAAATAAGAAATTAAAATTTCTTTGAAATTATTTCAATGGAAAGCCCTTTGAAGCTCCGCTCCGCGCTAACTAGGTGAACTTAAATGTCACCTATTTTCTGGCAACCTGCTAGTTTGTAAAGGTTTACTGATTTCGGCACTTGCTAACATTGAACTACTAAAAGTCGTTGCTTGCTAAAGCTACCTTGCCCGTGTTTTGTAGGTAAGTATATTTTTTTTCTAGTCACTGACTTGCTAACTTGATTTTTTTAATCTAGATTTACCATGGTTTTATTTATATAACATAAAATAATTAGTCATAATTCATGGCAATTATGACAACGCCCTCAAGCCTCAAACTAAACAAAGTTTGTAATGGGATTGCTGATAAAATACTTACATACATTCTTACAATAGAATATTTGTTTCAAACAAAAACATTTACACCAGTTGCCGCTTCAATTTTAATTAAACCCAGTACATAGGTAATAGTTATAGCCTCTCCTCAACTCAGCAAGTCGTCAGGCCATTAGTCGCCGAGCGCGTGCCAAGAATGCATAACGTCGTTAACACTATCTACTGAATAAGTAATCTAGATAGCGGCGCCTAAATACGTTGAACTAACATTGTGTAACGTAAGGCAGATTACACACAACACCGCTTGACGCGGCGGCGCGCAGTAAGTAGTGCGCGGTGAGCAGCAAGATTTTATATCACTTTGTAGGTAAAAACTAAGATGAAATACTAGGTGAGTATAAAAGTTAAAACAAAACCTCGCAATATTTTAATTTTCTATGAAATTTGTTAATAAGTTCAATATTCTGAGGTTATAAAAACCACGGTAAAGAGCGGATAAAAATTGAACAATCTTGCATTTCCTCAATAAATAACATTTATGATATGATATTCTATACTAACTGACGAAGTGAGTTTCTCTTCCAACATACATAATTGCCTAAATTATATTAAAGTCTGGCTTTTCAAGAATCGCCAAGAGACTCCGCACACCACTTTAGTGTCTTTTAATTGCGCTGGTAATGTCCCTGAAATTTAGGAATCGTAAAAATATTCCATCTTAGGCCTAAGTAGATGAGAGACTCTAAAATAAAGTGGTTTAAGTATTTTAAAATTGCAAAATATGAAATCTGAAATATAATATATGAATAAATCGAAATTGTCAAGAAAAATATAGTTTTATTTTATAGATAGAGGCAACCATTTAACATCAAGTGGGTCATGTGCTGATCGCATTATTTACGCAATGATCATTGTGATTTCACTGAATTTTTGAAGATTTTTTATTTAACTGCCTTTTTCTCGTAGAAAACTTTTCACTCAACTTAGGTACTTTATTGAAGGTGATTCAGGTATCCACTAAGGAGTTTTACTTCTAGATATTCCGCTTGACATTACTTATCGATCCCAGTTTATGAGACCCTAAAATAAAATAAATCCTTTGGACGACCTAAAAAGCTTCGGCGTGTGTAGGAAAAGGTACGAAATGAACTCATAGCATAGAGCGGTGCCCAATACCGACAACTACACCGTACCAACATGACAGTGGTAACAAAAATACCAGCCCATGATGCCCATAGGGAAATCATTATACTCAAGCATAGATTTGACTAGATATCTAAATATATAAAACTCTTTTGAAGCCGACTGACAATCCACGCACAGCCTAACTATAAGTCCTATAAATTTGGAGGGTATAGTGTAGGGGTGCACTAAGAAAAGAATTTTGAAAAGCCTAAAGGGAAAAAATAAAATAAAATTAGGATCGAAGATTTTAACCAAATAATGCGTATACTGCTACCACGCGAGCAAAGCCGCAGGCAATGGCTAGTTTTCATACAAAAATCTATGATTTAAGATTTAGTCCAGATCAGTGCAGTAAACCAGCATACGAGCCTTAGGTTTCTTATCATGATGGTAACAAAGAGGTAACAAACATATTTTGAGTTCAAGGTTCAAAGTAGTTTTTTCCGAGTAATCTAAAACAGAAGCCTTTGACGCAGAAAGAAGTCTATTATGGAAATGGCGGTGAGCATCCGAATGGCCTGAATATTTAATGAGGCGGCCGGCTCTGCGGCCAATCATTTGCATTCGAGACACAAGAGTCTAATTTGAAACAATGAGTTTTAATCCAATTGCTCACGAATTGCATATACTCGAATTCAATAATTTATAAGTTTAAAATCTAGAGAAGTGTTCAATTTAGCTACCTTCTGGCTTCATCATGAGATGATGACGGAAGATTGAGGTTATTCTAGTGCCGTAACCAAAAACCAAAAAACTTGAAAAGTCAAAGAAAAGCAAAATACGCTATTCTGTTTACTTAAATGACATATTTCTTCCATTTTGATTTAAAAATCAATGAAACTTCTATGAAATCAATCTGAAAGTAAGATTCATAGAGGAAAAAAAAGTATACTGATATATACTATATTTTTATAAATAAAAGTATACTGAGGAACAAAAAAAATACAAATGAAACTACACCCGTATTCGAAGACAATATTGATATATACGATATTTAAAAAAAAACGAGTTTTATAAATACCAGCAGTTTCAGTAACAATCGGTTTGTAAGCACATCACGTAATTATATTGTAAGAACCTATTTTTTTTTAATTAAAATCCATTAAGTCGAAGTTCTTAACTTCCACGACTTGACTTAATTAGTTACAAACAATTTGCTGGTAAATTTCCTGTTCGCAGGCAATTATCACGTTTTTTAAAACAAAAAAATAAGTACTCACTCGATTACTTCCGGGTTCCTGAAGAAACGACCTGAAAAAAGATAAGAATACTTAGTAGAGTTTTTTTGTATTTTGTAGCTATCTATCGTAAAATTAGTAAAGAAAATTATATTCTGTAGATGTCTTTAAAAAAAACCTGACCACTAGCTATGAATAAGTTAAACAACACACAAAATTGTGAATAAAATAAAGAACAGTGACTATTAATAACCGACCAACAGACAGTCTTAGGCTGAAATACTCAAAAGTCCTTCAAATTTGAGCGCCATTTAATGTTGTTCTGCCTCTGTTTGACATTACTCATTTGTAAGAGATGGCAATAATTTAAGCGGGACTTAAATTGAGTGGGGTTTGAGTGGCGTTTGAGTATTCGCCCATTAGACAGCGTATATAGTTTGTCGGTTGTTAATAAACGACACTTTTGATCTGGCTTAGAATCACCCCCTTCTACTATTTATCACTGGCTGGGTGTCAACGAGATGGCCCTATTTTAAACGGTGATAAATTTTGACCATAAATTGAGAGGCCATTCAAAGTAAGCCTCTTTGACCTGTATGCTGATTCACTGCTCAAGTACTGATCCGGACTTAAGCATAGATTTTTGTATGAGAATCCCTACTCAAATCTACGCTTGAGTAATGATTTCTCTATCAGCATAACGGGCCTTATGCTTCGAATACTCAGAATAAAAACACGCGTAGTTGTTTCGGTAAGCCTTCACCACGCTAGTTTCAAAATGACTGATGCTATCCCGTACGGAGTTTCTAATTTCCTGCACGACTTGATACTGCTTTGTGATGCTCGTCGAACCTGATTAGATTCCCAAATGACGGATGTGTCAGTCATCCGAATCGAACCTATGGGATCATACAGAAGTGAAGCAAGTACTCGGGTACAATGCGAAGAAACACAGGATAGTGTGTAGTGTGTTTTCAGTGTGTAGTGTGGGTGTGAGACGTCTGACGCCCAGCACACCAGTGGGCGCTGATTTGTTTAGAGGCACTGAGCGGATTCTTTGAGAAGCTCGACATGTGAGTACGGGCTTGGTGTAGACCAAGCTTCTCAAAGAATCCGCTCAGTGTCTCCATACAAATCAGCGCCCACTGGTGTGCAGGGCGTCAGATGTTTTAGACCAGATTTACACACCAAAACTTGTATTAGGCCCTCAGCAGTCATGTTGACAGTGACGCGCGATGTAACATCACTCGCTACTGTAGGTATGTACTTTATCTAGCTTATGAAAGTGTCAGTCGGCGCTGAGGGACCATCTTCGGCAGATGAGAGTATCACGGCTATGATAGCTTATTTTTACACTACTACACGACACGATATCGGCGGAGAACTTACCCATATCTACCTAGACGTATATAACTATAGTGTCAACGCCTATATCGATATTTGTGTTCAAGCAACATGTCAGTGTCGAATCGGTATCGGCTAGTATGCAAGCGCCTTTATAGTCGCTATGCCATCAAGTTCAATAGTTACTCTACGTTTCAATCTCCCCGGAGCTATCATCGAGGCAATATTGTGTGTATTTTTAGTTCAACTTTCTCAGTTTGTCTATCTTTCGAACATACACAAATTACACAACCTTGGAGGTGAAGATAGATAATAGGCAGGAATTCAATTAAAGTCTTTATCATCTTCCTAGAATGCTTAATACATTATAATCAATAGAGACAATGTTTAGGCACAGCTGAAGGAAGACCTATATTCAACTAGTTAACTGATAACGAATTGTAAAAGCTAAGCGTACGCGACTGAACTATGAAAGAAAAGTCATCGGTTTGATTCGTCATCGGTGTTGATAGCGTTACCATCATTTATTAGTTGTACAAGTTTTTGGATTGAATAAAAAGACCACATTGTGGTCATGTACATAGAATGTTCTCTATGAGGAATAATGTGTTATAGTCATGACATGATTATAACACATTATTAAAGTACAAAAAAAATATTTCAAAACCAATCTAAATGAAAATCTATTCCTTTGATTATATAGTGCTTCACATCGCGTGTAGATTTTGCACGCTCGCGTTTTGATTCAATTATAGTGATATCACATTTGATTGCTTTCTTGATATCCAATAGTAGGTACCTATTCCGTGAAAACGTCCGTAAAGTTCATGATTTACAATTCAAGAAAATAATACCTATTTTATTACGTTAGCTTTATTATTTTTGTTTTAATAATTAGAACATCTAGCAAAAGGTTTATGAGATAGGGTACAAAGAATTCGGAAATGTTTTCAAAACCGGTTCAAAAAACGATTTCGTTGAAAAAGATTGTCCCATTTCAAGCAGTAATATCTAAAAAGGACATGGGACTTGCAATCGCTATAAATTCAGCCCGACGGCTATCTCGTGATGTGTTTTATGAATATTTTGGTCCTTTCGGTTGAATAAATTTGGAAAGTACAAAGACAGTATGTTAGTGGAAACCCTCCAACAATAGGAGTAATCCTAGGAGTTTTATTGAACGGATTCCACAACGTAGACCGTTATAGAAACGAAACGTTGGGCGAGGGTCAACTGAGCCATTGAAATTTTGCTATAGACCTACTTACAGTTTGAACAAAACTTTTTGAAGGACATTCACATGAAAATTATAAAACATATCGATTTAAAAAAAGTAAGACATTCAATCTAAGAGGAAAAGAGACTAACTTTTTGAATACTATAATAACTATCATTAAAATATTAATTCTATAAAAGACATACGGTCTTACCACGTTATCAGATTTATCTTGGATTTTTCGAGGGTTTAGACCCGGCCTAGCTAGGCTCGGCCTCTAAAGTTAGGCTCGCGTTAAAACTGAGACGTGATTATGTAAGACTTTCCACGAAGTTTTAGTAAAACCCGTTCTTTTGTGACATTAGTCATTCATTCACTCAAAACTGATCAGTAAATGAAGTCAAAAAAGAATTTAGCGGCGTGGGGTCGGTTTAGCGAAAGTCGGTGACCTCGGTGAAGGTGCTAAATATGTTACGTAGTATGAAAAAACCTAGTTAAGTCCAAAACACGAGTTAGAGACGCGGTTTTTTGTTAGATCCAAGATAAATCTGGAAACATAATGACAGGGATAGTGATCATTTTGTTTTGTTCTAGGTTTTGGTCACAAGGAAGCACTTAAAATTACTAATTACGTATATTGAACTATAACTAAATAATTTGACTATTCTCAAATTTAATTCGATAAAAGCCGGATTTTTTGTTTTAACAATAGTATTCCTGATACACCACACGGCAACTATTAAATAGAATTGAATTTGATAAAAGCCGGACTTTTGGTCTTAGCCGGTTTCTTTTTATTTGGTTCCAATTATTATTTGAAACAATATAGGAAGTGATCCACACCACATGTTACTAAGTTGCGTGCGCTACGCAGGAGTTTTATCGATGAGGTCGTTTACATAACAGGTAAATAAATTACGCAAGCCAAATGCACGGACGGTATATACAAACAAATATACAGGGTGTCTCGGATCTAAGCAAGAACTCTGAAAGGCAAGTAACCACTAAATTGAAGAGACTTGAATTGAAACTTGATTTTATTCATAAAATAATAAATAAATGGATTTTTAAAACGGCAAGTGAAAAGGGTCCTTATTTTTAAAGTTAACCATAAAATAAAAAGAAGTATCGATAAGTAAATATTGTTATCCGTAACATTCAAAGGTGCCTTAATTTATGATATAGGCGTGAGACACCCTGTATAAGCCCACGCCACCCGGACATGCGAGGTTATTTTATTTCGGTATTATTAGCTTAGCCT
This sequence comes from Eulithis testata, assembly GCA_947507515.1. Taxonomy (NCBI): domain Eukaryota; kingdom Metazoa; phylum Arthropoda; class Insecta; order Lepidoptera; family Geometridae; genus Eulithis; species Eulithis testata. The sequence continues at coordinate 9,470,039 of OX382202.1, read as the reverse complement.
ACAATGTTTTCATAAGAAAATGTTCCGAGTAAAAAAAACATCTGCAAAATTATTTTAACAACTCATTTGTATCTATTGTTTATGTGCATGAAACTTTGAACATTGTTTTTGTATCCGGGCATGAACTAATGTAGTTTCCATAATAATTCATTGCGGAATACCGATACTCTCAAACGGGAAAGAAAAACATTGCGATGGAATAGTACATTGTTCACCGAGAGGAGAAAGTGACCGATTACCGTTGAGGGTGTCGTTTGAAACCCGAGCCGTAGGCGAGGGCTTTAAAACACCCGAGATCGGGAATCGCACTTTCTCTCGAGTGATACATAGTGCTTTATACTACACCTACGAGGAAAATAAAAAGATGCGTTTTCTCCCCGCATATTTGTTCGATATGCAATGACGTACTTTCTACCGTAAATTTGATAAAGTATCAAGGTACTTTCCAAGCAGGTGTAGTATAAAAGAATTTGTACTTTTTTACAGATTTGGTTATGTATCGTATCAATTATTGTCAATCAATTCTATTTCTATTGCTATCTATTGCCAATGGTCATACAGAAGTTAATTGGCTATTACGATAAAAAATCGTCTTGCAGTTTTATTTATTTCAGTTCGATTTTTTATAAAATAATTATCTTCAGTGAATTATTAGATTATTTTTAAATTTTCTAACCTACCTGAAGTTTCGAGTTTTATTCAACCATTGCTCTACAGTTCAATAATATTTATATTGTTTATAGGATACAAAATGTTTTTTTTTTGCCAAATAGTCGTTTTTTTTTTTGTTAATGTATAATTTTATTTTATGACAACATGTTACTGTATTCAGTGTATGTAGTCATAATTTTCTTTGTAAAAAGATTATCAAATATCGTTTCAATGAAGAAATAATGTGATTGTCAGAAAAGTTTCATGAAAGCTGCCAGTGGAAAGCCTAATTAGTGTCTTTCTAAGTAATTGCTTAGATAGCACTAAGTTAATCACTGGTTAGAATTTTGATACAAACCGGGTAAGTACTATAAATAACTGTTGGAATTAGTTGATACGTTTTATGAAACGTACGTATTTTTAGTACTTTTGTAAGTAGGTAAAACATATTTTTATATATTCCACAAAATTATGGGTTGGAATTGCCTGGCCCCGTTCTAGCTTAGCCCCGATGCAGATTACCAAATAGTATGTATGCGCTTAATGAATGCTGGTAAAATTTTAGTCAGCCTTATAGTTAGTTACCCGATGCAGATTACCAAATAGTATGTATAATTATAGATTTAGATTTGTATACGTATAGATTTACATAGAAATGAAAAAATATGTGCAACACTCTATGTACGGTGGAGATCCCTTCAGATAATTTTGGTATAAAGCAAGTACCACTCAAAATGCTTTAAAGATGTCTAAAGATTATTCAAGATACACGTCAAAGAAGTACAACATTCAATATTAATAAAAGATGAGTTTTCGAATTTGCTTAGCTACCTACTGTAGTTGGAAAAACAAAAATTCCCAACTGAAAATGATTTAAACTAGAAACGATAACCTTTTTGCAATAAAACTTAGTCTAAAAGCAACCGCGTTATAAATTTCTGCTCTACATTTTCACAATTTCCTACGAAGAATATTCACCAATACGCCAACGAATTTCAATACAAAATTTTGCACTGAAAGTTTTTCCCGAAGCTTCCTACTCGCAACCGTACTACTTACAAACTTTTACTGCGCGCCCGGACTTTTTAGCTTTTTCAAGGAAACAATATTTTTATGCAGCAAAAAATTACACTGAATAAACCAAAACTTTTTAAAATTTACCGTAATCACAAGGAATTTAATTTTTGCAAAATACGACCCGAAGAACAGAATCAATAATTATTTCTAAAATTGAATAAAAATGGAGCATTAAAAAAATCTATTTTAAATGTCGAACAAAAGAAATAAACGATCGTATCTAGAAAAAGTTGTAATGTAAAAAAAGTTCACATACATAAAATAAAATTCACCAATTCAATAATAGAACAAAATTGGGTAAGGTTCCTACCTGGTAGCCGGGAGTCGTGGAGCGCTGCGCGACGTCGAATGCCGTACCGATGCCCGCGCCTTGCGAACACACTGTCATGCCATATCGGTACCTTACCCAGGGTAGTATTACCCCTAAAATCTTGTAGTTGCAAATATGTAACATTTTAGAACTATTGGTTTTGTGCAAAATATACAATGTACGATAGAAAAAGGCGGGTAAAAAATATCTACATGCGTTATTGCGTCTGATAATAACGCTTGAGGCTAACGGCTTTTTGGGATCTCACAAAATAGCAGACTATTTGATATCGCAAACAAATCGCGATGATAATTTATTCGTTTTTATTGTGAGAATTTCACTTTACCCATCTACTATATAACAATGAGTCGGGTTTTCCTTCCTGACGCTATAACTCCAGAACGCATGAACCGATTTCCATGGTTTTGCATTCGTTGGAAAGGTCTCGGGCTCCGTGAGGTTTATAGCAAGAAAATTCAGGAAAAATTTCAACAGAAAAGCGAGAAAATGTAATTTTGAAAAGTCACACCCTAACGCGAGCAACGCCGCGGGAGACGGCTAGTTAGTTATAAAATACAGCTAAAAGTGCATAAAAAATATCGTCCGCTTTGGTACGTTACTGTATTTCTATAAAAATTAGGCTGAAAAAAGCGATAGCATAATTTATGGAGAATACTTGATTAGCCAAGATATATATAGAAAACTCGCGGAACGGCAAAATGTTTACACTTAACACATTCCTCAAATAAATATCAGTCTATGAACATACACACAGCCGGATTGTTTAGGAAAAAGTCGTCTGTGTTTATGAACGGATCTTTTCTTTGCCTAAATTAATAGAACTCACATGCTCTGACTCAAAAACGATTATACAAACCTTCTTTTCATTTATTTGAATATCTATCAAATATTATTAAAAAGACTTTAAATTAATTTAATTTTCATATCATTTAAATTAAAATACGCCTTCTTACTTCCTGTAAATTTTGATGAAACTCGTCTGCGGTTTTCTTTGAGGGTTTTTAATTGCTTCTTGTAGTGGTTCCGAAAGTAGTGATAACGGGGCTTTAATTTAATTCAACATACACACATTTGCTTTTTTTTGGCATACCATAAATATTTTAAAGTAATTTTATTGGGGACAAAGAAGCAAAGTTGCGTTTAAAAGCTAGCAAGTTATAAAAGTCAAAAGAAAATATTGAATTTCATAATTATCGGAGTATTTTGATTTAAGGTTATAATAACGTGAAGCCTGCAATAACAAAGTAATTTGCACACGTAAAGACAATGAGCAAATACGTTTTCGGTAATTGGTCGTTAAGTACTTTTACACCTTTGCTCGGTCGTTATTGCTAGGCTAGGGATGTGCTGTTACATCGACTATGTCGAACTATCGATCATTTACATTTCAAATTTTTCACTTAATAACTATCACATTTTTATTATGCATTCTGTCTAATGTTGTAAAATAATGGTTGTTTATAGTTGGGTTTATTCTTGTTTCTGTTTTTTTTTCTTATCTTTATTCTTATATGAATTTTTGTATCGTTTGTTTTTTTTTCTACATTTTTTTTATATTTACCTTCAACAAAATATTTTCAAGTGTATATTAGTTCAATGACTATGCAGACTATTGATTATTATTATCATGCGTCTGGTCGATACGTAAGAAAATATTGTTACCCGCAATCGATTATACAATGATTTTCAACAAAATTTGACCTTAATTACAGTTTGAAACCACGTTTATGCAACGTAACAATATGTCGGCAACACGCCTAATGTGAACAGTGACTTGATATAACTACTTGTACTAGACACTTACTACTGTTAACAGACTAGTAGATAACCTAGTAAAAAAAAAGAAAAATAAGACTAATACAGTATTTAATTTTATAACATTAACAATAAAAAAATAATTATTAGGTCTTATTTTTTGAAATTGTATGCCTTTTGCTTAGCATTAAAAAAAAAAAAACAAAAAAAATATATATATATATTACGTTGGAAACCGAGTACTGGAATAAGATCTGCACTGACGTCCCGCGTTGGGGTGTATTGTGCATTGTCCCCCTGCTGGCCTCACCCCAACCAGCCTAACTCCTTGAAGCTCCTGCAGTCCCGTTTTGGATCTGGCTATAAAGGCATTTTACACAAAGAAGTAAATAGTAGCTAAACGTGTTGGCCTCTGTATAGTGAGGTTTGCATTGTTGAGGTTTCACGATAGCTTCAAATCCGACAAAAGTTTCATATTCTCACGTTAAAAAGATGGTCGTTACCAAGAAAATCTATGGATTTTATTATCGCCGCGGCATATCGTGACTAGGTGCTTACACCTAGATTTTTTACGTCAATCTCACAAGTAACCTAACCATTAATGTTAAGACTTTAAGATGACATAAATTCAATGATTGGCGCATATTTTAGAATAAAATTTAAGTAATTAAAATCTATTTAAAACAATTAAAAAGAGTTCTAAAAAGTTTCTAATATCAAAATATGAAAACAGTCACTTAATTAATCCTTTCAATCTTCGAGACTATACTTGAACGAATCCCTATTTGAAAATTGCATCTATTTTAATTTATCTATTCTTGTCTTTATCTAGACTGGCAACCAAAGTCTTCCAACCCTATATCTCCCATTAATAATACGACAGCGTGCGAACCCGTTCACAAGGCGTATCGATTGTGTTCCTATTTCAAATTCAAATTACTACTTAATTGCATCATGCCTGTTTCATAATTGCTGGCGAATTTTATTTCTTTTTAAATATAGCTATTTTACGATACTGAAAATTAATAGTTCTCTTTTTCTTTTAGTGCCAAAGTCCCCTCTTCTGCCACATGTTTTTTAAACCAAACAAATTTGACAGCACTAACATAATAGCTGCTTTTTTCAGGTTATGAAAAAGAGACGGCAACATTTTGTGTTCTTTAAAATTATGTTAGTCTAGAAAAACTAAGCTACAGAATGTGTATCCAATCATAGCCATCAAAGAAAAAAGTGCAACCTTAATACTGAAGTTATATTAAAAAAACTGATTTGCTGCATTACTTCGGATAGTAATGATTATTGCAATCGTAAAATCTTAAAACCCCGACCTCATAAAAATTAATGACCTTGTCTTAGTAAGCACTGTTTGAAATTTGCATTCATTTGCATTTTTTTGCTAACTTCGATTAAAATGTAAAATTTGCAAATTTCAAGACAGTATTTAGACTAGGTGTAGGTCACTAACGTTGTCAGGTGACATTGAACCACATAAGTTCAATTGCGTTAATCTCACGTAGATTACTATAAACAGCATAATTGATAAGTCATAATACCTATAATAATATACATATCTCTACTGTTGACTTTTTGATATTTACAAACTTAGGAATGACTTTTTATTAAAAAAATCTAAGAGAAATAAAACCTTCGTACATACCAACATATTTTGGTCAAATAAATACACTGGCCTGCAAAAATAAGTAATACACCTTTAAAATTTATTTTTTTCTAATCTATAGAAGTTAGAGATTTAAAATAAATAACGTTATTATTATCAGCTTTCTTTGAAACTATACTACCTAAATTAAACTCTTTTTCGAGTCCTTTTTGTTTCGAAAGTATATCTTGTGTACTTAAAAAGATATTGCAATTTTAAAAGTATGATACTTATTTTTGCAGTCCAGTGTAGAATTCATTTTTGTCTGTCAATAATTCGATGACCGGAAAAGAAAACCAATAACATTTTTACCTTTTATCGATATTTTCAATTATTACGCCCATACCTATTGTAATAGCATTCCAGGGAGAGTTTTATGTGATGTGTGGAAATCTCGAGGCGCAAAGCTCTAAGCGCTCATAAAAGTGGTTATAATTCCACCCTTACGGAAAATATTTAGGTGCTTACTGTGAAAATAATGAGAGAATAATATTAAAATTTATCGTGCTTCGTTGTACTTGAACTCTGAGATTGTACCTACTTATAAGTATATATTTCTAGCGGGTTTCTAAATTGGTATCTTTCATACACAAACACATATTTTCTAAACGAATAGTCAATTACATAGTAATTGTAGATGTATAGTTACTAAATTTTTACCGCACTAAATCATCATTTTCAAAACTCCGCTAATAATTTTTGGAATGTCTATTTATTTTAATCGATAATTTCTATTTCCCAGCTCTAGTGACTTGGCATTAGTAGTAGGGCTAAGGAACTCGGTTTGTCGATGAAGTGGCAATTAGTGGTGAACTCGACTAGTGCTCAGTGTTGATGTAAATCATCACAGTTCAATGCTTTATCTCAATAGTACTTTTGAGATACAATAGAGAGGCACATGAGATTACTCAAAGTCAAAGTCAAAGTCAAAAAGATTTTATTCAATAAAATCTCACTGATCACTTTGAATCGTCATTACGTTTTGCCAATCGACAACTGAGACACAACACTTGGGATTTTGTTAAAGAAACGTACACATTGCCATTTAAAAGATTTACGAATTTTTGTGAGCCTAGTGGTGGGAACAGCGAGTTTGTCTTTGTTTCTAGTGTTAACATTATGATTAACACTTTTTTTGTGACACTGATATTCTTTTAAACATACAAAAAGTTTTCGTAGATGCACTGGCAAGGTACTGTCATTATATGTATTTCTTTAAACTTATTTCTTAGTGATTCTCTGGGACCCATGTTATAAATTGCACGAATAGCCCTCTTCTGCAACATAAATATGGTGTTTATATCTGCAGCTCCTTTATGTCTCAGAGTAATGTTAAAACATTTCTGAACTTCCAAAAACAGAAACACACCCTCACACCACACACCCTAACGCACTTACCCACTCTCACATATTCACCCACACACCCTGCTTATTATTATACTGTAACATTCTATGGATATGGAAGAGCGGGTCCTTCCAACACAAGTATTTTTTTTTACTTACAGGAAGGTCCCAACCTTGTTAAAATTGTTTGTACATCTTGTTACAGAAATAAAGATATTTTGATTATTTGATTTGATTTTATTTTGAAAAAATATGTAGAATATAATTCAAAATCAAATCCGACCAATGTTACTGACGTAATGTCGTTCTCGTGTCAAAAGTACGGATAAAAAAAAGCCTGTGTTAATCCAGGTTACGAACGAACTATATTAATTTCAAAATTCATCTAAATTAGTTCGGTAATTTTGGCATGACTGAAACACAAAAATCTAAACTTTTGCATTTATAATATTAGTAGGATTGGTTTACAGCGGTGCTTCAAAAAACAACAGTAACATTATACAGTGTAAAGTTTAAAATCGCATGTATTATGATGGTCAGCGTTTCTTAGTCGTAGCTTAATGCCTGGGTCCTTGGTTTTAACATCATTACTCTATTTAATTCAGTCCACAAAGTCTACACGATAAGTTTCACTTGAAGTTTCCTAATTAATTATCACAGTTGGATTAGCTAATAAGGGTAGACGGCCGACTTTATCTAGGTACCTTTACTATCTTGCGTATCTAACTTCAAGTTAATCTATGTGCTTATTATAAGTACATAGTGAATATCCTTACTAATATTATAAATGCGAAAGTAACTGTCTGTCTCGTTTTCACGCTAAAACTACTGAACCGATTTGAATGAAAGTTGGTACACAGATAGTCTAGAGCCTGAAAAAGGACATAGACTACTTTTTAATGCGAAAAAAGGGTTGTAAGGGGTTGAACGGGGGGGGTGAAAGTTGTATGGAAGTTACTACAAAACATTTTTTTGACTACTAAACTTTTTCCAAAGAGAGAACACTGTGTCATCACTGACACTGACTAACAGGGATGCGTTCATAGAAAATTGGCATCCCAAGTGGCCAATATGGCGACTGCCATACAATTTTATGACTGCCATATTATACCTGTAAGCAAAAGTAACTCTCTGTCTGTCTGTCGCGCTTTCAAAACTACTGAACCAATTTAAATGAAATTTGGTACACAGATAGTCTAGAGCCTGAAAAAGGACATAGGTTACTTTTTAATGCGAAAAGAGGGTTGGAAAGGGTTTAAAGGGGGGGATGTAAGTTGTGTGTAAGTATCGTCATTTTTAGAGCTAGAAGCTTGTACTTATTTTTAAGCTGTTGATTCGATATAAAATCAAGCTTTGTAAAAGCTATGCTACTCAAAGACACTATTCCACGCGGACGAAGTCGCGGGCACCAGCTAGTAATGTATAAAAAATATAAGTTTGTATTCTATCAGCAATCTAGTTTTTATAGTACAAGCTTTGCTTAGTTTGGGACTAGAGGGCGCTGTGTGAAATGTCCATAAATATAAATTTGTTATTTTTTCGGAATCAAGTATCATTCAAGTTCACATCAATTTACATTATTTGCCAAAAAGATTTTGTTCATTTGCAAACTTCATAATTCTAATTGCAAAAACTGCAAAAAGAGAAAGCAAGCTTGCATATAGAGCCAAAGCTTTTAGAACTAATATTACACACCTGACGTTTTCAAACGACCAACTAAACTAATGTGCCTAACCTATCTTATCTATGCCTATGTACATAATGTACATATGTATGATGGTAACGTTGACAATAAATAAATAAAAAAACCTGTGCGTGCAGTCCCTACGCGCGGGAGAAGTTATTCTTCGAGTGCCACGCATTCACTCTCGCTCTGTGTTTAATGTGAAATTCATTTAGTATTTATTTTTATGTACTCACTTAACCAATATGCAGTACTAAATTTTCACTTCAAAATAAAAAGTAAAAAGTTGCATGAACACTGCCATCTACTATATTTTGATTGTAGCGTATTACAGTCTCTTTCTATTTCCCCCGCTGTCAGTTCGACTCGTATAACTTCAAAAACACGAGCGGTCAAATGCTGAATTGCTGAACACTGCCATCTATATATGATTGTAGCATTTGTAGCGTATTAGCGTATTAGACTATGTCAACCGCGTAACGCAAAGTTGTTGGATGTCGCATCAGTCCTTAATCCTTATTCATCAATCCTTATTCACTATGACCAATACAAGCGCGTTACGCAGCACGACAAGACAGCGGCGTGAAATCGCCCTATGCCTATGCCGTATTTCCTATGCCATAAATGTCATTCCTTACGGTGACGTCATACGGTTACGGCAAGGAATCTCCTAAGTCATACAGAATAATGCCCCTGAAGTATAACTTAAAAAATGTACTCTTTGATGTACCTACTTATTGATTATGTACGTAACAAAAATAGGTATTTTATTTAGTTGCAAGATTTTTATAATGAAAATTAGGAAATACTGTTTTTTTATAAAACGTTGAAAAACTCGCGACGGTCCAATCATCATACATAACTGCGCTTACGGGAGTGTAAATAGACTCTTATATCGTGCTTCAGATTTGCAAATAATGGCTAAGCCTCAGAATATTGGTAATCTGAGGGTTAAGCTTCACAGCTTGACCTCAACCGTAGCAAAAAGCTACGTGCCTGCTACGCACCGTAGCTGTTGCTACGACTCCAGAATATGACATGTCACAAAACGCCTACTGTACAGTTAGGTACAAAACTGTTTTATGGATCAAAGCAAGGCTCTCAAGCCTATATAAACATATTTGGTGTTTCTATGTATTATAAGTATGTATTTACAAAAAAAAATATTATTATATATGTATTCTATCAGCCATCTAGTTCCCATAGTACAAGCTTTGTTAGTTTGGGACTAGGAGGCGTGTTAAATGTCCATGAATATTTTATTTATAAAATAACTAGACGTCGCCTGCGGCTTTGTTCGCGTGGTAGCAGCATACGCATTATTTGGTTAAAATCTTTGATCCTAATATTAGACAATTAGGAGTGCAACTTTTTAAAATTCCTTTCTTTGCACCCCTACACTATATAAAGATTCTACCCTCCAAATGTAATATCTCTAGAACTTATAGTTTAGGCTGTGCGTTGATTCTAAGTCAGCTTCAAAATAGTTTTATATATATTGATGATATAAAATAATAAAGGTTCCCAAAAGCGAGCAATCATTTAAAATCAATAAGTGATACGAGTGTTTATTTTCACTGACAGAACCAGGCTCCGAACTGAAAAGATTTATTAGATTTGGCCTCTCTGCTGCGGCTGGCTGGCTCGCAGCCAAAGCCGCGGACAAGTGTAGTGTCCAGTTAACGTAGTGCCAAGTTCTGTACATGCACTAGAAAATTAAAAAAGTGGGATTGGCGCTTCATGCAAGTTCTTCTTCTTCTAATAATGGCCTCTGTCCGTCATTTCTGAACTGTCCAGTGTCAAATGACATTTTTCATGCAAATTGATGCAAGTTATCGAAAATGCAACATAATAATGACATATCATTGTGTGCCGTTATCAAATCAAACTAAAAAAAAAACCAGTGCGTGGAGTCCCTTCGCGCGCCAGAAGTTATACTTCGAGTGCCACGCATACAGTCTCGCTCTGTGTTTAATGTGAAATTAATTTAGTGTTTTTTAGTATTTATTTTTATGTACATAACCAATATGCAGTACTTACTTATTTAGTTAGAAAAGTTTCTATGCTCATGTTGCCTAAATCAGAACTAGATGGCGCTGCTAAGTTTGGTCGGATCCTAGAACGCGCTATCGAAGCGTTTTGGGTTTTGAGTGGGTCTCAGTATGGCGTAACTCAACCTTGTTGGAAGTCGCATTAGAAGTAAAACTTCAATAATATCATTGTGTGCTATCAAACTAATAAATATAGCTGTCTAACGAACGGACATAGGCACAATAAATATCCCTATGTCAATGAAGTCGGTTGTCAAGTTTGATTGACAAGTCTAAGGTTAATTGTCAAGTCGGTGGTCGTTTGTTTCGAAGGTAAAATAATTTACTTGACACTGACTAAATTGTCTGTCAAACTGACGAAGACCGTATATAAAAGAAGAACAAGCCACAATTGTTACAAATAAAAAGCCAGTAAAAAGAAGTTGAAGATGGATTCGAGTCGTTTTTGGGAGCAACATAGCACTTTTATTTTTATTTAGTTTCGTGGTGTTTGTGCTTAATTTTAGTGGAATTTTAAACAATAATATTTGAGATCGTAGCATAAATTGTGAGCCATTTGAAAAATCAAGAAGATGAAGGTGAAATTCCTGGCTGACTGTAAAATGGGCTCATTCCAATTTTCCCCTGACTAAGTCCCCTGCGTAGGGGAAATGGCTTTAGAACTTTCTTCCGTGCTGTGAGTCGTGAGTTCGATCACCACTAAGAACAAACATTTGTGTGTAGCAAACATAGATGTTTGTTCTGTGTCTGTGTGTTACTATAGTACAAGTTCTGCTTAGTTTGGGACTAGAGGGCGTTGTGTGTAATGTCCAAAGATATGTTTTTTTTCTCTAGAATATACCTAAGTTAGCACGATAATACTTTGATCTATACAATACAGATTATTTTTACAAAGAGAAGATAACAGGGGCGCGATCGGTGTGCTGCCTTCCGTAAGCCTGGCAGGTTTTCTGAACTGTTTTCATACTAAATCATAGGTATTCTGTGACTAAATAGTGACATTAGAGCATTTCAGCGCGTTTTTAGCCGACAAAAGCTTCTTGTTTTCGTATATCTGTAGCCACGTCACTTGACATTATGCTGGGCAGCGAACGCAGTTCAGAGCTTGCGATATGGGGGCAGAAGTAGTATTAACGGCGCCGTATACCTAAGAACTCCCAGCTTTTCAGGATCTGGATATAACCCCCACAATTCCATTACAACTGCAATCTAAACTTAGACGATCATTCTCGTTGTTCACAACTTGAGTACTATAACTTAATTTGAGTAGCCCGCGTTGGAATACTACACCCTATGTTTAGCACGACAAGTACTAGTTTTGAATGTGTTTATAAAAATTCTTAGTGAAGGCAGATGCTTGTTTCAGCACATTTTTATGAATAGGTCACGTAAATGATGACAAAAACAGCAATCAAACAAAATAATCACGTCAGATGCAGCTCAGTTGGTTTGTAGCCTATCTTTTACATAGCTATACCTTCTGCACGGGTAGCAGCGTTGCCAGATTCTTTTTCTGCAAAGTCGGGATTTAGGAACTTTTTGAGTGAAAGCGGGACATAGTGAAAAAACGCATAATCAGAAGTTGTATCTTTTTGTTTGAGTTCAAATTATGTTTACGTGACAATAGATAGGAAAAATAGCCCTAGAAATTGTATTTTTAATAAAAATATGATATTTTAAATCAGATTTACCCTATCGTTAAATAACTGAGTCTTATTCGTCTTCTGAATAAAAAAAATCAAAAAAGTTTTATTCATTAGAAAAATATGGCGTTTCAAACAATTAGTCAAGGAGCGAGTGTTACAAATTTCAACTTTCTGTGGCACTCGCCCGCGTTTCCTCAGCACGCTGCACGCATGGTCGAGTTATCCCCGAAAAGCGGGCCTGAGCCTGTCCCGCGCGGGACATTTAATTTTGATTTAAAAATCGGGACGTCCCGCCTAAATCGGGACGTCTGGCAACGCTGACTGGTAGGTTGTGGGTTCGATTCCCACTCAGTAATTTTTTTGTGATTACTTTTTCTTATTATGAATTTTCTAGCTATTGACAAAGAAATATAAAAATATCACATAATCTGATTCTCTTATTAAAAGTTATGCTTAGTGTAGAGGTAGATGGCGCTTTGTATAATGTTGACCAATATTTATTGATGTCCCTTATTCATCACTTCCTTTTCATTAGATAAAGGCCACTTGGTGTTCCGTCTCTCGATCGATAAGATCACGTAGCTCTGTCGTCTGCGACTGTGCGTAGAACGTGGCTGGTGGTACGTGCTATTCCATCAGATAGTATTGATGCGATTAGTTATAATACCTAATTGTTCTTAGCTTTAGCTTCTTGGTTACATAACTTAGTTACTTTGGTTTAACATTCAAAATGACGATTCTGTGGATTTCTAACGTTCCAAATAAATGAAAAGAGGTAAAATAGTTAGGTATGTATAGAAACGTATAGGTATTTCGTTCAAACCAACACAGTTTTAAAAACTCTCTAGCAGCTCATTAGGTCTGTCAAATAGAGATTAAAACTGGTTTTAATGTGTAAAATTAGAAAAGCGTGTCACCTTAGCTCGTAACATGACCGATACAAAGCCGAAAGGATTAGGATACAAAGCCGAAAGTCTGCCAAAAGTCTGCAAAGATTTGGATTTTGAATTAAAGGTTTAAAGGTTTAAGATTATGTATTTGTCATAAAATTTTAATAAATTACTTAATGAGAAACATGTTTTTTCTTAAGTAGGTACATTTGGTCTAAAGCAGTGAGCACTCCGAACAATAACAATTATTTTAAAAACATAGTTCCTGTAAGTATATAACATTCGTAACAAATTAACAATGACAAGGTATAGGTAAGAAACACAGCTTTTTTTACAATACAAAATTACATAAGTAACCAATTAAATGTGGGTAGTTTTAAATAACTGCAGTTGTATGGAACGCTGACGACTACGTACTTGCAGCCGAACAAAGGAATCAGAGCCCAATTAATAATTTAAACGATTAGACCCGTTTAAATCTGTTTAGACTCATCAAATAGAGGGGTAGGAAAAGGAAAAAGGGGTATAAGAGCTAGCACTAGTTCGGATTTTTGAATACTAAAGGAGTCTTTTTCTAGTTTCCAAACTAGAAATGAATATCAGTTTGGAGTGGTTTGGGTATGTAATCGATATCGGCCCGTGGCGTATTTTGTACCGGGTGTGCACGGTATGAAACCGGAAATCCCTACAACGGGGTGTAATGTTAGATATTTATTTAGAAAACGTTTTCAATAGGTGAAGGTGGGTGTAGCGAACTCCTCATTGATTCTGCTCTCCTGGTACTATTTGGCTCGCCTCGCACGATAGTTTATCAAAATGTTTTTAAGCTACGAAATATATTATGGGAAACATTTTTTTTTTTTTAAACCCAGGATTTTATCAGCTGCTCAAAATATTCTTTTACTTCAACAGTAAGTAAGGCAAAAAATAAAAGTAAAAAACTAAATGATGCTAACCCTCTAGAAGTCACGTACCAAGCGGTTGAAATTCATGAACGGTCGCTACGTGATAAGGCCACAAATGAGTTGCTAAATCTAAGCGGCTTTAGAAAATCAAGAAGATTGTAGTCAATAAAAGCTCTCATCATAATACCAAAACTACTTAGGGGAAATGCACGTGGCTTAGTACGTGGTATTTTTTAACTCGCCAAACAAGCCATCAAGCAGGGTCGATTGTTTGACAAACTTTATTTCTGGTGTTTTGTTTTCTTCAATCGAATTTGAAAATTATTGACACAGTCCAATTATTCTGACATACATAACATAACGTACACGTGTATTACAGCTGTCTCTTTATCAAAATCACGACTGAAAGAAAGCATAATCCTAACTAATCTGTTACAGAGGCTTCTCGCTGCGGATTAATTTGTAATCAGTGCGTAGCGTTCATTTGTTTTCTTATCAGTTCAAACCAACTGAGTCCTGAATGAGCCCAATCAGAATCCCAATTCTCGTAATAAAAAGTTTAGTCAAGTCCCAATATAGTCTTGCTGTCTCAAATGTCTCATAAAATATTGAATAGTATCGTAGTGTGATCGAAAATATAACGAAGTTAAATCAGTATCAGTAAATCAAGCGAGTTTGTATCAGAATGTATTGAATAAAGACATTTGACCATAACTTAAGGTTGAATAAATATGTCAAACCTGATAAAATACACAATAAACGTATCTCTCATCGACAGTCAATTCAATGCTGAAATACGGAAATATTTACACTGGAAATAAACCGATGCTCGGACGCGTCACGTGTACAAAATTAAACTGAGTTAATATTTTCGACTGCATTCTGAATTTATGCTATGTATAATTTTACTGTGGCACAACGTGGCTCCCAAAATTAATTAGGTATATGTTTTTCCATCTTAGTCTTTCTCTTTTTCTAGCCTAGCTTTTGATTTCAGCACCAATGTATTTGAAGAGAAGACTGGTGGATATCTGGCATCTTCCGCTGTGGCAAAGAAGTCCTGTTTAAACCTGGCTTAAGTCTTTGAGCAAGTTCTGTGCCGCAGCAAAACTGTAAGCGGCGGCGGCTTATAATTTGTTCTAAGCGGTGTTCCAACCCGAAAACTGTTCCTGCGATCGACCGCCACCACATTCCGGAACGAAACTCGTAATTCGATAGCACCACACATTTAACTTTAAATAAGTGCTTAAACTACATGCCGAAGTACCTCAAACTGTGTCCCTGATAAAGGGTGTTGGCATACTAGCCGATCGACAGTACACGATACGTACACGATACCGTTTACAGTGGTTTGAACATGGACGTTATCGGTGACGACAACATGGTGTGAAAGCGTCTGACCTAAGGCTCGTATGCTGATAAATTGTTACTCTAGCATAGATTTCAATAGAGATTTTCATACAAAAATCTATGCCTGAGACCTGATCAGTGCTTTAGCCGTAAATGCCAATACAGGCCTAAATGTATGAGAGCTCTTTGCTGATATCCGACATTTGCACACTGGTATAACATTTACAAGATATCTCGAACAAAAGTATCGATAGCGTCGCCGATACAATGTGAAAGTGAACAAGAATTAACTTTTCACCATCATCGTGTAGATGTCATGTCGGTAGCAGTGTGAAAACGTCCGATATCGTATAAATATCGTGTCGGTGGGTAATGTGAAAACAGCCAAAGGGGAACTCTAAAACTAAAATGAGGGCATAAATTCACGAACGTCGTTGAGTGCGTACAAACTATGAGAGTAGATTACCGTTTGTGAACTTTGCGAACTACAAATAGGTGTAGTATAAATAGTTTGATAACTGTTGGTTTAAACACTACAGAGGTTATCTTATCAGAGCCCGTAGTTTCAGTTTTACTTTCTTAAAAACTACCCAGCTTTTTTTCGTATGTATAAAAATCGTTTGCGAATCTCCCGCTAGAGGTGTTCATCGAGTTTTCATGTAAAATATCTCGCAAGTCGCTTTTCGATATTCGTTTCAATTAACAAAACAAAACTCAGACTAAGGACTTGGTATTATTTTTAGAGAACCAAACCTTCTTCTATTGCATTTTTATGGGCTACTCTTCTTTTTAAATATAATTATCACCTCTTGGTAAAAGAAGAAGAAAACTGTCTGTGTAGTGCATGTCTAGTGGTTGCTTTACCGTACCTACTACACTTCACAGAAGCCAAGAAAAGTATTTAAAACCGATGATTTTACACTATGACCAGACAGAGTCTGACTGCAAGATTTATTGGAAACAGAATAAGTTCCTAGTAAAACATAGTAGAACTTATTGACAAAGAAAAATCAAATATGCCGAGAACTGGACAATTTCGAACCCTGTTTGCCGTCTACTAAAATAAACCTTTCATATAAAATATTCGGTTGGTTTCTTTGTTTCAATTATTTATTTGGAGTATATGGGGAGTTGAGAATTAATAGTTCCGCTTCCTTTCATTGTGTTCATCAAAATTATATGGAAACAAGTTACTTGGTAAAAATATATGAACAATTCTGCAGTCTTGACTTTAGTTTGCTGCCGAGTCGTTTTTTTTTAATTTTTAAGGGGATATAACTTCAAAATGTGAGCTGCATCGGCCGGGAATCGAACCCGGGCCGCCCGCGTGGCAGGCGAGCATTCTACCACTGAACCACCGATGCTTGCAAGTTCATTGTTTAATTTCTAACATGTAATTTACTTAAAATACAACATTACATTACTATCAACACATGAACTACTGGAATTATCAAGAAAAGAGTGAATAGGTGGATTATAGCTAAGCGTGCTCCACCTTAGGCTGCAGCTACTCTTACCACCAGGTGTACTGCCAGCCGCGTTTAGGCAAGCGTAGTGTAGGACGCCCTCCGGCTAGGTGGGGTGACGATCTGAGACATGTAGCTGGCAAACACTGGATGAGACGAGCCGAAGACCGGGCTCAGTGGCGCGTCTTGGGAGAGACCTACGTCCAGCAGTGGACCGATATAGGTTGATGATGATGATGATGATGTACTGGCAGCCAAATGGTTAGCTATAGCTCATTAAAAAAAACATAGAGCTCTTTATCTGACTAGATTTTATTATGAACACATTTCTTATACAATAACCACATTGTCATCGGAGCTTTCGTTTCTGAGATACACTGCCGCAAAAAACATTGTAAGAGGTATTTCAAAACAAAAATGGATGATGGATGCAAAAGGTTGTAATGCATCGGCCGGGAATCGAACCCGGGCCGCCCGCGTGGCAGGCGAGCATTCTACCACTGAACCACCGATGCTTGTACTAACGAAACTAATTTGTAAAATATTAGAATGTAATTTTTCATGATTGCATTATGAAATGTAGCTAGAAGCACGTCCTACTAGTTGTGAAGCCACAGCAGCAGCGTAGGAATCCATACTTAGTTAAAGTACCTAACCTACCTATACACAGACTATAGTAGAGTTGTTAGAAACATCTTTTTAGAGAACAACCACGTTTTGAGCTTTCGTAACAAAGATACGCATCCGTAAATAAAGTAATAAGCTGTAAAAACAATTGGAAACTGGGGGCCAAAAATAATCTGCATCGGCCGGGAATCGAACCCGGGCCGCCCGCGTGGCAGGCGAGCATTCTACCACTGAACCACCGATGCTCATATAAGTTTGTTTTAATTGTAAGTAGGTATTTGTTTTTGTGTAACTTTATGCAAGACAGCAAGATTCATAATCAGCCTTTGACATAGATCTACTTATTAGTTCTCTTACATCTCAGTCTATGTACCTACGAGTATGTTACTAATATGTATTCTGTGGCACTACGTGATTCGGCAACATCTTCACTTTCTCTAGTTATGTAATTACGAAGATTCTTGATTTAAATTTTAAATATTTCTATCAAGCATCGGTGGTTCAGTGGTAGAATGCTCGCCTGCCACGCGGGCGGCCCGGGTTCGATTCCCGGCCGATGCAATATTGTTTTGCTATTTTCTTTTCTTTTTTTATTGAAATATTCATGCTGCTATTTTATTGTGCCTCATATATTTTACATAAAAATTCATTTACTAGCAAAGGTGTGCCCGCGAGGTAGAGAAGCGAAATCAATACCGTTTCGTAAACATTCTATTTCAAACTGCTATTTGCGAGACGACGACAGCTTGAATAAAACAAGAAGTCGGTACCTAGGTAGGTACGTATTTATTTATTCAGTTTATTTCCTGTAGCATGGACTTCTAGTCAAGAAATGTAGGCTCGTATTCGGGTAAAAAAACTCAATAACATCTATACTTACTTACTTACTATTGAGTACGTATAAATGCTTCATGGTAGGTAATATATAAATATACGTAAATGAAATTGTGCTTTAGCAGTAGGTAAATACGGTTACGGACCGGTAGTGTTTTTTCGTGGTCTGACTTTGTCCCATTTATCCCCCGTGACAGGTAGTCCTCATTATCCCAGTAGAACCATCTCCTAATGATCAGCTTTCGTACAAATATATCGCATTGAAATTCGAGCTTTTTCAGTAGATAGTATATACGCGACCACAATTAGTACTGTCGGACGGAAGAGACGAATAACTCACTTGTTAGAAAATACGGCAATGCTTAACAAGCATCGGTGGTTCAGTGGTAGAATGCTCGCCTGCCACGCGGGCGGCCCGGGTTCGATTCCCGGCCGATGCAAGAATTATTTTTTATTTTAAAGATTTTTATGGCAATGTTTTCTGTATTTTACTCAGTTTCATGTGTCCTCTTATTTGGTTACTTGTATTCATACGTCTATGTATGACTTTTTAGGTATGTCGCTATTAGGGTTATTTGTTCCCTTCCTCTACGACTGTCAAGATGTAGAACGCATTTGGACTTTAACTATACGTTTTTATGAAATTCAACATAAACTCAGTATTTTAGGCGTAAAACTGTCAGACCGCGTGCGGAACAGTATATTGCGCTCCAAAACACACATCGTTGACGTTGGTCAATAAGCCGCCCGCCTAAAGTGGAACTGGGTTGGACACGTCTGCCGCATGCCAGACGACTTGTGGGCAAAGAGGACCACAGTGTGGATCCCACAAAATGCAAGGCGGCGTCGTGGACGACCCAGAATGAAATGGCGGGACGAGCTTGACTCGCACCGAGCGCATGGCCTGTCACGGCGTTAAATCGCGAAGAGTGGAAAGAGGGAAGGGAGGCCTTTGCCCTGCAGTGGGACAATAGTGGCTAAATCTGGCTTCCCTCTGCGGTTTTCCCTCGGAGTTTTGAGATGGGGTCCTTCAAAAGGCGGGTTTATCTCCTCTTAAAAGGCCGGCAGCGCACTAGCGTCACCTCTGGTGTTGCAGGTGTCCATGGGCGGCGGTGACCACTTTCCATCAGGTGGCCCGCCTGCTCGTCTGCCAGCTATGGCATAAAAAAAAAAAAAATAATAATAATAATAATAATAACATAAGATACTCTACTGCTAAATAAATTGCTTTTAAAATGAAACAGCTGTAAAGAAATAGAGACCTATGGATAGTCCACCAGCTTTCTACAAACTTCAGTTCAGACTGTCTTCAATCCAACGAGTTTTATACAAATGAAAAGTTTCTTGTTCGATCTTCTAGATGGTTCTAGGCTACGATTGCAATGAACTGGCACCTAGAATCACTTACTAGTACTTATGATGCTACTGAAATGATTATTGGCTTATTAAAATTCTTTGATTCAGTAAAATTACTGAATCAAAGAATTTTACTATTGATTTTGGATTATGTACTTACTAAATTCTTACTTACCTCCTCATTACACCACCACGTTTGGGTTGCCTGGCAGACATAATTTTGTGCAATAAACTATTACCTAAATAAATAAATTCCAAAGTGAATATTAAAAATATTTAATTTAATTTAGGTGCTTCAGTTCAAACATACCTATGTACCTATTTTATTATTAGTATTACTCAATTTAATTGTAGGAATATGTCTCAGATTCTAACTAATTGGATTAGGATCCATTGATCGTTGAGTTATTGATACAAATGAACTTTGATGTTTTGTTTTTGACAAGCAGCCTGATTGTGAGTCAAGCAGAGTAATTACTAATTATTAGGCCGTGCTCACTTTGGATACGATTTCATCCGAATTTGATTCGTACGACTACGCACGAATGATACCGACCTTCCAAGGACTATGTGAGCGCTCACACTGCATGCGATCAGTCGTACGTATACGCACGTTTACTTACGACGCCCGAATACAATCCGAACTTGTTGGGATTTATCACGCAGTCGTACTATTTGACGGAGAAAAACGTATTCAGTGTGAGCACTCAATTCGTACGAACATTACTCGTACGTTTACGTACGAACAAATTCGTGTCCAAAGTGAGCACGGCCTTAGTGTGTGCAAAGGTTAAAACCTGCCGCATTATATTTATTATCTATCTATACTATTTATAAAACTGTTAAAAAGCCATAAATTAAAATTAAAGATATGGCTAAACTAAACATGCAGATCTACTAATTAAGGCGTATGTAAAAGGCAGACAACCCTCTCGCTCGCACATTTCACCATTTTTGAAGATATAATATAACTAAATGTAATTATGTGAAATTGCAGACCTTCAGGGTCGAGAGAATAACAATGCAAAGGTTCAGTAAAAATATCACATTGATCCAAACAAGTTTTCGGACCAAAAAACTTATACCAATGCGATAAATTAAAGTGCACATTTTTTGGTTAGAAAACTTGTTTGGATCAATGTGATGTTTTTACTAAACCTTTACATTGTTATTCTCTCGACCCTGAAGGTCTGCAATTTCACATAATTACATTTAGTTATATTATATCTTCGAAAATGTTGAAATGTGCGAGAGACCATTCTAAGATAGAAGGTCATAAACTTTTCGTACTAAACTTTCGGGGTTAAGAGGCAGCTAAGTAACAGAACTTTCCTAAATAGACTTAATATGATAGTTTTTGGGTCCATCTGTTTCCGAAACTAATTTCGAACGCTGGCGTTGCGACAAAAAATATATTGCCACGAGGCTTTCTTCATTACGTCCGATGATTAGATGTTAATTGTTACAAAAGGAGAAAAGGAATATGAATAGTCGAAAACGGACACGGAAAACCTTGGAAATAAACTGAAAAAAAAATACGTAAAATTAACACAAAATATTCTTGCATCGGCCGGGAATCGAACCCGGGCCGCCCGCGTGGCAGGCGAGCATTCTACCACTGAACCACCGATGCTTATGCTTTACTTCTGAAATTACATGTTTGTTTAAATATTATTTATAACACATTTGCTCGTAAAGGGTCTCTTATTTCACCAATTTCAGTATCGTGATGTATGTCATTACGCACTCGTGCGTTATGGTAATGTAAAACGTACGGTTTATCAAGATGCTCCCACTAAAACGAAAGGGGGGGGGCGGGGGGTGGCGCGGGCGTGGGGCGCGCGCCGCGTTCTACGATAAAAAATAAGCATTTAATTCTTTTACAAATTGTTTAAATTTTTCTAACTGCTTCAACAAGTGAATAAAGATTTATCCTTTGAAGAAAGTCCGAGTTTTATTTATTTCCTCGCAAATGTGTTATAAAATGTCGTATGACATACGTGCGCTTTGCAAATTACAGCCTCTGTTTTCTTGTAGCCCTCGCCTATGGCTCGGGCTGGCAATATCGCCTCGGCTGTAATTTTCAACTTACCGCACTCAAATCATTATGTACTATTATGCACGTACTTTAGCATGTTTATGAAATGTTCTGTATTTTATCGTTTCAATACAATCTCACGTAAAAGTAAGAAAACTGCTGAATAGTTGAATGCATTTTTCATATTTGCTGACCTCAATGCCTATTTACGAGTCGGTAATGTAAGATTTTGTGCTTGCAAAGGTGAAAGTAAAGTGGTGAGATTTGTATTTTGTTAAGTATTAAGGTACATTTACTAGATACAATACCAGTGACAGTGAACCAAAACAAGACATTATACAAGTACATTAAAAAAAAATCGTGTTTAAGGCATACATAGATTTTTGTTGTTGTAGTCCCAAAAATAGCGAAAATTTAAATGCTTTTTAAAAATACCTTATCCAGTTCAGTAAACAGATTTTAAGGGTGGCATGCGTAAATCTGCGATTATTCACTTTAATACCGTCGTCAATTAAGTAGACCCGGCTTATCATGTAGGCAGTGGAATTAATATTTGTTTTTCGACTCTTGGCATTTTTATTTTTTTAAATTTTTTTGAGAGTATGCTTATGTAAATCATCTTTGTCTCTGCTTCTTTCGTTAATTTTTTTTTTTGGTACCTAGGTAGGTATACTTCTTCTTTACAACTGCGGAAAGTTTGACGCGCTACTCCAAATCTAAATTTTCACCCTTTTGATCTAGTTACCCTAAACGCAAGATGCCAATGAGGGCATTCGTATTTGTTTCGATGATGTTAGGTTTAAAGTCGCAAAATTATAGGTATTTCTAAACTGGAATGTGATTTTATCGAAAGTTAAACGATATTTTGCAAACCAAACAATTATTTTGAAGACGTAAAGTTCGAAAAAGAAGATTATCATTCGATTACAATCATGATTCATGACATAGCAAAAAATCGATTTTATGAGTCAGCCTCATTCGCCAACTTTAGATACCATAAAACTTCCTCTCAGTAACCTATACCTACTCATAGTCATAGATTATTTTTTATTAACCATTTGGAACATAATGAGACACTTGGCTTTGTTTATCACATTGTACTTTAGCGGCTGTACATGGGCCTTGTCATATTATTGTAAAAGATAGGTACATAAGTAATTTTTTACCTAGTGAGTGTAAACCTGGAACTTTGATATTCATTTTCACGGTTCACTATTTTCCTTGAATTCCTCCCGACAAACAGTATGTTCATTCACAGTCGATGAAGCAAGGAAGTCCGTCGGTAGAATTGATTCATGGTCATGAATATCCGCTCAAATGACTCGAAGATTTTCACTATGCTCAAATCCGAAGACTGCTTTCAGTTTGAAACATTTAGTTCATTATAGTAATGATCACAGTAAGTTTGTATTCTGATGCACTGGAGTCTATAATCTTATGGTCTGATGATGACCAACCAATGATAAAGAGGATCCAACGAGATTTTGTTGGGGGTTTAACATTTTTGTAGAATGAACTTTTACTAGTGTAATGGAATGGCAACACGAAAAAAGAAGAAGAAGCTATCGATAGTATGTATGACGTACAGTACGGCCGGCGGATCTAGACCGGCGTTAAGTTCGTTCGGAACGCTGCGCAGTAGTCACTTTTAGGGTCGAATAAGTGGTTTGTCTCGCCTGTACCTGCGCACAATTTCCGAAAGCGCAACTTCAGACCGGTCTCGATCCGCCGGCCGTAGTGTACCAGCCTGGAGAAACTCGGATTTGTACTTTCACAAAACGACCAAGTTATGAAACGGAGGTCATTTGAACTGCGTTTCATACAAAACGAGATTTTCAGTGTGTAATTTTGGTAGATAGTCCCGCTTCATAAAACGTCGTGTTACATTATATATAATTATGCCTACTTATTCGATAAATAA
Source organism: Eulithis testata (assembly GCA_947507515.1). Lineage (NCBI taxonomy): Eukaryota > Metazoa > Arthropoda > Insecta > Lepidoptera > Geometridae > Eulithis > Eulithis testata. The sequence goes on along the minus strand of OX382202.1, from coordinate 9,446,456 downwards.
ACAAAGGATTACATTTCAAGAAAAATAAACATTGAACCTTTTTTACTCATACCAATTAGTACGACATTTTACTCCTAATAAAAAGTCAACCAAGTTTTTAGGCTTCAGTAGTTCCACTCGAGATAGCAGATTCTTTAGAAATTACCCACAGGATAATGTAAGGAGTACCTAATCTGTGCTGGAGGCACTCCGCACAAGTGCAGCATCGAGTTCGAGTCTCATTGTTCGCTGAATGGACATTCCAATTTAGTTTGCGAGTTCAGAGTCTGAAGTAGGTTCTTACGGACTGGCTATTCCATTAAAAGTCTACGTCTCGAGCGCTTCGGGTCATTTCTATCGTATAGAATTTACTAAATACAAAAACTAAGTATACTTAGGTACCTACATAATATAAGTAGGTATAAGTATAGGTATGTTTATGTTTCATTCAATCACGCTGAAACTACTGATCCGATTGAGATGAAACTTGGTATATACCTACATAATGTAGTTCATAAACTGGATTAATACATTATGTTCAAAAATTTTTAAATATGTACCTATACTTTCGTTTACGTTTTTTGAATGGGTCCTTAATTTTTTTAAACGAAGTGAAAACAATTCCATCAAAACAACATTACCTAGTGATGTCTGTACCTAAACAAGCAAAGCAAACTACGAAAAAAGCGTAAAAACAAAAATGGAAAGTTGATGCAAAAAAGCACTTTGCATCGGCCGGGAATCGAACCCGGGCCGCCCGCGTGGCAGGCGAGCATTCTACCACTGAACCACCGATGCTTCTTTTTGCATAGTTAATTATCTTGATATAATCAGCAAATGTAGTGAAAGTGCGTGTACGACATGTACCTACGTACTTATTGAAATTCACTTCTATTTTACGATAGTCACGTTTCAATAAATAAAGTACCTAGTTGTGCAACCCTTCAACAAGATCATACCTGAGTAGGTATTACCACCCAACGCTGAAGGCTCCGAATATTGAAAGTATTGAGACGTCCTGAGGCTAGAGCGAACAAACCCAACTTTATTTGAATACCTACCTACTAAGTTCCTAATAAGTAGGTAGGTATTAGTTTGTAATATTAGTCCATGGTATTTGTCAAAACAAACGTGATGAGCTTGCCCTCTTTATACCTACCTAACTAACGACATGAAAAAAGTTCTGCTAGGTTATTTTATTTTTATGTGAATGAATAAATTGAAATTGAAAATAACTTGAAATATACCTTAGGTACCTACCTACATACCAACGTTTGCCCAAAATAGAATAGATACCTAGGTACCTACCTACAATACGTTAATGAGTTCGGGTAAGTCTAGTTAGTAGGTACCTATGTAGGTATAGTAAACGTAATAAAATGATCTGTGATGTAGTGTAGTGTAGATAGACAGGTATCTTAGTTAAATAATATTTATGTATGGTACCTAAGGTAGGTGTGTATGTGTACGTACTTTCTCTGTTGGTGCCTCTGCCTTCTACCATTCTACCGCAGAATGTGGAGAAGTAGCCATCTATTATTTAATTCGTGGTACTAGAGTAGCGCCATCTAACATTACGTTTTGGCGTATTCTCGAGCAAGTTAGTTTTTTAATTCACCGCGAGATGACGTTATTTGAGCACAAGTAGAGATTATCTGTGGTAGGTGGGTACAGCCGATAAAAGAATTTACGTACTTTCTCTGTTGGTGCCTCTGCCTTCTACCATTCTACCGCAGATTGTGGAGAAGTAGCCATCTATTATTTAATTCGTGGTACTAGAGTAGCGCCATCTAACATTACGTTTTGCCGCATTCTCGAGCAAGTTAGTTTTTTAATTCACCGCTAGATGACGTTATTTGAGCACAAGTAGAGATTATCTGTGGTAGGTGGGTAAAGCCGATAAAAGAATTTGTGGTTTCTACGTCTATTCTTAGGCCCGCATTCCGAGACAGAAATCGTTACTTCAAGCATAGATTTGAGTAGAGATTTTCATACAAAAATCTATGCTTGAGTACGGATCAGTGCTTGAGTAAAGGCTACGGAATACGGGCCTTACTGTTGCTTCTTATTTAAAAATCTCAATAAATCGTGAATATAATCGAGATTGAGCAATTCGCGTTTGGTACCGTTTAATTTCCATACCAAAATGTGTCTATATGGCAGCACCATCTAGTATTTTAAATAAAATAATCATGCTAACGCACCCCTATAATCCGTGTTTTTATACTAGCCTATTTTTGTTACGTTGTTATCGTAACAAGATGACGCTGTAATAAAATTCATTGGGGTTTCTCTTCCTATGTTCAATAACTATTGTAGGTAGGTACCTACATCATGTTATTTTTATTTTCTAAATGAAATGGTCCGATCTGTCAGTCATGTCAATAGGTAGTGTACTTTATGTCAAACAAATAAAAGAAGAAGAAGAATATGTAGCTCTCTCGATGCTAAACTATTTATTGTTGTTTCATATTCCAAAATCTAAATAAATCGTGAATATAATCGAGATTGAGCAATTCGCGTTTGGTACCGTTTACTTTCCATACCAAAATATGTGGAAAACGCGAGTGTTGTGTAATTTTTGGCGAAATTTTTTGCGACATGAAAATATGTCAAAGTGTTTTATGGTGTTTTCCTTGTGATTTTTCGGTTCTAATCCATAGCAATGGCGAGCTAACTGTGTAATCTTCGTTTTAGATCAGTGTTTGTGTTGATAAGTAATAAAATACCGGTTTTATGTGTCAAAATGTTTGTTGTGTTGTGATGTTATGAGGTTAGTTTTGGTTCCCGCTATTTTCTGGCTCCTGGTCTTGACTATCCAGGATCCTAGACCCTTATTCCTGTCTGCGGTTCGGTGAGTAATAGTCAGTAAGTTTTCTATCAAAGGGTTTCTAAATTTACCTAGATTTTCCCCTAAAACTATGTGTTGTTTACCATTGGTGAAACTGTCATTGCATTGTTTTGATATTGTTAGAGGCAAATGTTCAGGTTTTGGAAGGTACATTACTAAGTGAAAGTATTAGAACTTACAGTATTAGAAAGTAGGTACCTGTTAAAAGTAAGATATAAAGGCATTTAAAAGTAATATTATAGGTTTTTAATCTAATGCAAAGATTCCAAGCTCCATACAAAAAAAATATCTAAACTACTGTTTTTAAAGTCAATCTATTGACATAATTAGTTACTGTACTGCTATATATGATGCTGTATGGTCTACCTTATTAATATTACGAAATTTACATTTTAATTAAGATATTTTTGGAACAAAATTCCATACAATTTTAAGATTTCATACGAATTAACCAATAGAATGCGGTCAATACATCATCATTTTGGTGTTTGACAGTGATATTTCAATGCAGGTATCTGAAGATTGTGGGTTTGATTCTTCTGAGTCCCAATGCAGGACATCAGTGCAGATCTTATCCAACCACGAATTAGAAAGTTATTATATTATTGTGGGTCTAGGTTTAATCTACTCGGTTTAAGGTGAAAACCGGGGTTAACCAAGGTGCATGGGCCTAGGCCAAGTGCACCCCAGTGGAAAGTAATTATTATTTGATACGTGTGTCAGTCAATTTGTATTCTACTATTGTTTCCAATAGTTACAGGTTCGAGACCTGCATCAAAATTGACTTGTTTTTTTCTCAATTAAGTTACTACATAGTTTCATTTAAGATACCTTTATTAATATTTCTAACTAGATTATTTAGGTGTCATCTCTATAAAATGGACGATTTCAAAAATGTGGTTTCGAATGTTGTGGGTTTGATTCCTCATACAGTTTATTTACAGTGTCTCCAATGTGTTTTGAATGCAGTATCAAGCATATATTTAGAATGTGGTGTTTCATGGGGTTGTAGGTTCGATTCCTGCACCTATTCTATAATTTTTGGTTCAATATCTTTACCTAGAGAATAAGTACGGCTGGTTCCGATAGTTGCAGTTCTCGAGTGGCCGTACATTAGATTGACCAAGTTGGTTATATATGATTTCAGGTTCGAGTCCTGTACTAAGTGTATTTTTAAGATTATACCTAAGGTTTGCAGGTTCGAGTCCTGTATCTAGAATATGAATTGATATCATGTTTATTGTACGTAAATAATTTGATTTATGAAACGATATTTATAATAATTATGTTTCCAATGATTGTGGGTTCAAGTTCTGTATCAAGCATATTTTGAAGCTGAGGTTTCTCAGGGTTGCAGGTTCGATTCCTGTACCTAGGATTCGCTAAAGTGGGTAGTCAATGATTGCAGTTAAGCTTTACTTGAAGTAGGTAGATCTCCAATTAAGGCGGGTTCAAGTCCTGTATCAAGTATTTGTGTGTGTTATGTATTTTGATATATGACATCATAATTCTAAGGGTGTTGCAGGTTCGATTCCTGTACCTACGATTTACCAAAGTAGGTGTACTATTACGAAGGTTTGATTTCTGTTCGAAGTGTTAACGGCGATGATTTAAGGGTTGCAGGTTCGAATCCTGTACCTAAAGTATCATCGATGCTAGTTACTCTGATAGTGGCAAGTTTGAATGCCGTACCTGGGATTTACCAAGTAGGTAACCAATGAGTGCAGGTTCGAGTCCTGTAATTATTGTAAGCATATTTTAATGATTATACTTCAGGATTGCAGGTTCGAGTCCTGCATCTAGCTAGAATATCATTTGATTTACGAAACTATGCTATAATATGTAATACAGTATATTTCCAATGATTGCGGGTCTAAATTCTGTATCAAGCCCATTAACCTGAAAACCTGAGGTTTCCGAGGGTTGCAGGTTCGATTCCTGTCCCTAGGATTTACCAAAGTTGGTGTACTATTTCGAAGGTTCGGTTTCTGTTCGAAGTGTTAACGGCGATGATTATAAGGGTTGCAGGTTCGAATCCTGTACCTAAAGTATAATCGATGCTGGTTTCTCTGATGGTTATTGGATATTTTACAGCTGGTGATTATAAAGAGTGCAGGTTCGATTCCTGTATCTACTATCTACGAAACTATGTCTCCAATGATCACGGGTTTGAGTCCTGTACCAAGCATATTTTGAAACTAAGGTTTCCGTGGGTTACAGGTTCGGTTTCTGTTCCTAGGATTTATCAAGGAATGTTTTCAATGATTCCGCTGTTTCGATTCCTGTACCCATTTAACGGCGGTGATTAGTAAGGGTTGCAGGTTCGATTCCTGTACCCAGCGTTTAACCAATAGGCCAATGCTGGTTTCTCCGATGGCTGCGATTTCGATTCCTGTACGGTTTACCAAGTAGGCAACTAATAATTACAGGTTCGAGTCCTGTACCAAGCGTTTTTAAATTTGGTGTATCAACGTTAAAAAGAAAAAAAAAATATAAAAACAAAAATCTAATATTTTCCATTTTTAATGTTGGTTAAAAATTTATAAAGTGTTACTTCAAAAAAGCTATGGAATCATTTTGAATTAGTTTTATTTTTCACATAGTAAGGTGCTTACAAGTTCAGCAAAATATTTGCCTTTAAAAATTTAGAAACCCTTTTCTTTTCTTCTTTCGTGAGGTAGGATGTTTTTTTTTTTTTTATTATGGTGCCATTACATAAAGCTTGATAGGATTTATAATGTTTTTTTAACTTAAATTTATTTTTAACAGGTAATGTAAGAATTTTTTTTTAATAAAGAACTTCCCAAACAAAAACGTGAAATAAAGAATGCGGAATCGTGTGTCTAATCATTTACCAATCCCATCCATTCCATCCTGTCCTGACATCATTTAATTATTTAATTTTCAATAGTTGGAAAATTTCAGGTAATTTTTTTTCCACCTGATTTTTCTAACTATTAAAAATTTTGCGTGTAAGATCAAATACGACATGCTTCCTTAATAAGACCTAAAAAAAATTAAGGCTGAATGTCCTACGTATTTACCACATACTCTAGCTACAAAAAGGCCTTTGGACCCCGTGAAGAGAAAGATGGCCGATAAAATAAATACTACGCATTTGTCTCTGTAGTTTCATTTAGTCCCGCAAAAAGGTAACTAAATTCGGGTTTTTCCTCACAGTTCCCGCACAGTTTATACCCGGCCGAACGGGAGCTGGCTTACTCATACTCAACGGATTCACATTCTACATGAAGAATCACCAAGCACACGGAAAGAAGCAATGGTACTGCTCTTCTAGAGACGTTCACGGGTGCCGCGCTGACGTCATCACATACAAGGGCTCGGACGGCAGAGATTACATCTCGATATTCAGGGGCAAGCATATTCACAGTCCTCCCCGTTTGAGGCAATGTCATGACGGTAGATTTATAAGGGAAAAAGACACAAGAAATTCATTGTCGTCAGCAAATTTAAATTATTCATAGTAGCAATCATAACTGACCCTGTACGCACGATTGATGTCGGAAGAGTTTTCATGCGTATACTCGGGTCGATTACAAATTTAATATTATTTGAAAAATCGTGTACTTATTGAAGGTTTTCTTCGACGTATGTTTCTTCTAGGGACCTGCTAGATTTTTAGAAATCAATTTTATGTGAAATGAACTTTTTAGACGTACAGTATTCTGGTTAATAATAAGCTTTATTTTTACATTGATGTCGTTTATTTTATGAGCACCCATACTAACTACTGGTTTTACCGTACAACTATGATAAACTTGCCTAACCTTATACGAAGGTGTCAATTTGATTAAATATTAGTTTGTTAGTATCGTCCGGCATTTTCTCTTGGCGGACTCTGAACCTAGATTTTTTATTTCGGCTTGTTGATCTTTACAACACTTACCTATACATACATACTGCTATGTTATATGATTTGTACCATAAATACTGTTAAAATCAACCTATTTCAAACTTGACTAGAAAAAATGACCATCTGCCTAATCTTATTCACCTTGTAAATTTTTTTCTTACATTCTATCAATACGCCTAGCGAAACTTTAAACTGATGGCTATACTTTACTGCGTGCTAATGTGGTTTTAATTTTAGGCATATACTACCTACCCTCTCATCGGACGGGGAGCATGGTAATGATATTCCAAGATAACAAGTTCTGGATCAACAACCGTTATCAGAACACCATCAACTGGACATGCAGAGATCGCAAGAAACTGGGCTGCAACAGCTGCGTCCAAACAACTTCTGAGGGACGGTATCTAAAGCATAAAGGGTATCATAACCATGATGATAACTATACAAGAGATAATTTTAATGACTGATGAGAACTTGTTCGTGTAAATAGATAGAATGTAATACGCTACGAAAATTTCTGGTAGCAAATATATCCGTGTATTTCTTGGACTGATGGAAAGTTCGTAAGTAGAGATAACATAGAAATGTCTCCAATGACCATGTCGCTTTAGAGTAAAGTGAGGTGGCGCCCAAGTATTTTTTTTAATAAATAAAATTTCTTAAGGTTGCACTAGTCGCGTTTGTATGGAAAGGTGGGCGACTAGTGTAACCTTGAGTTATACTTTTATACGAAACATTCCCTGTGAAATTCCACTTTAGTTTACTAAATAAGCTACTTTTTGTGGGTAATTCCAGTTATTATGCTGAGTTTCTATAGTTTTATGATATCACTAGTTTATCTTCTGATTTTGTAAAGGAAAAAGATATCCTATGCATCTTTAAATAAGACTCTTTCGCTCATCACGCAAAGGAACATAATAATGTGCCATACCAAGCCAAAATAACTTTAGATTTTTTTATTTGAATTGGTCTGTCTATTTTAATAGTTATTTTTCATTGTGCACATTCATTAAAAAGTTAATATACGTGGCTATTCTATATATTGTATCTGAAAAAGCGCCACCTAGTGGGTAATACAAGAGGACTGTTTTTCCATGGTCTTAGTCGATTTAGAATAGATGGCGTTACTTGTTACAATCTAGGGCAATTTTTACTTTCGCCGCTTAGACGTTAATGAAGTTCATTTGTATATATTATTTTATGTTATAGCTGGTTATAGTACGTAAGGTTATTTTTCAATCTGCTTAGGCGTTCAAACACGTACTACCAGACGTGTGTAGTGTACTTATCAAAATTATTTCACCTAATTTATCTTCCTTTTACTGTGATCTTTTCGGAGAACTTATACCTAGTCAATTTTTATTTTTATATATATTTTTAATACAATAGTGATGTGCCAAATGACAGGCTTCTTATGTTAAAAAAAGAGGTACTTAATCATGAAATAATTATAAATATTTAAATAATAAAAGTTTTTGTAAGAGTTATTCTATCATTTATATAAAAAATGTTATAATATAATCCTGTGTGTACATATTATATGCCTAATGTTTATTTATTATTATTGTAATATCGTATATTGGTGAATAATAAAGCCACTTGCCAATTCAAACTTCAATGTATAGTAAAAATCTTAATAGGTAGGTAGGTAATTACAGGAGTATTTAATTCGATATAATCTTATTTTTTCAGCTTTGCTTCGTTTAATAAGAAAACAACGTTCGCCACGATTTAGAACACCAACTAAATTTGATAAAGGTAAAGTAATATTCTCTGTAATAATACTAACCTTTCAACTTTTTACCTATTTCCTCAAGAAACCTTCGAGTAAATGAATAAATTAAATTCTTTACACAACGTAGAAACTACCCACAATGATATGTAATATTGTATCTATATAGTCTATCTACTTAACGCGCGGTCTGGTTGCTAACATACATAGAATCCATATATAGAATAGAATCTACCTACCTACCTAACCTGTAATAATATATAGCGGTAAATTTAAAAAGTAATTAAAAAAAAATGGATTCCTACCTTTTTTCAGGAACCATGATAACGGTTAATCAAAGCGGCAAAAGGTTATACATCCTAAACAACTTTACGTTCTGCAAACGAGAAAATCTTTCAAATGGCGCAGAAAGGTGGCAGTGCACTAAAAGAACATCCCAAAAGTGCTTCGCCAACATTGTCCTAGGACGTGAAGGAGATCTTCTTAAAATATTTGGAAAACATACACATGACCCCGCTAATATACAGAAGGGAATAGATGGGGCTTATAAAATAATTTATATGACCCACGTTAAAACTGGCGAAAATAAAAAAAAAATAACAAAATAAAATGATAAATAAAAAAGTTATTTTTATTCTCAAACACATGGTGTTTTAGTTAATAATATTTTTGTATGTAAGAGTAATTAAGTAGGTATAATGCACACTTAAAATATAAGTTATGTGTCGATAATAGCTATTTATATAAAAATATAGTAAAACCAAGTACATATGTATTTTTGTAACTAAAGTAGATATGATAAATTCATTTGTTTTCTTATAAATACACACATAATACAAAATGCAAAAGTTATATAATACATAGGTAAGTTATTACGAAAAAGAAAGAAATAAGCTTTACTGCTCTAAACACCACCGTGGTAGTAAATCCTGTGTTTTCACCATATAAGACTTATAGTAGTGTAAGTAGATAGGTATAAGTTCTGAACATATTATTTAATACCTTTGTAATATCATAGTTTAACTGGTATTTTTATCTATACAAATCGTCCTGGAAATTAGTTCATTAAGATATTACGTTAAGTCAAAACAATGTTGAATCTCTAAGAATGTACCTATTTATATGTATTTTTATTATTTTTGTGATCTTTATATAAGTGAATTATGGATGATCCTTTAGTTAAATTATTCAAACTGTTTACCAAAATAAAATTACTATGTCGTTTACTACCAAAATTCTGTGTAGTTATAATGCAAGTTCAAATGTTTTTCTATTTTCTTCAATGTCCTCTCCATTCTCTATAAATTCGGGTTAGAATTATTTGACCCCATAATACTGGCTTGTCTCTATGTAGATTACCAAATAGTATGTAGGTATTGCATGCGCTAAATTAAAAGTATTGGCATATCATTTGATAACTTTGAAAACTACAATCATCATTCATACTATTTACCAAGCGGCGTACCTACCTAATATACAACCTGGACTGGATGGTTTAACTCGACTGCGATTCTTGCGCTACGTCAAAAGTAGGTACGTATTCTGTTAAATCATCCCTTTCACCACGGTACACGCAGTAACTGCCTTCATATTTTATCCTCACGTATAACAGCGCAGTATATAACAAGCCTTATATTTCAGTTCTGATGGTGAAGGGTAGAAACGGGAAGGACCTTTTGATGCTCAACGGGTACACATATTACCAACATAAATTGCTAAAAGACGGATTCCGGTGGAGTTGCACGCAGATGGGGTCCAGGTCTTGCAGAGGTTTCTTACATGTGACTGGTGAAATGTTGGTCATCAGGGCCCAGACGGAGCACACGCATCCGCCGTCTACATACTGTCTGAAGAAGTTTAAATCTCACGTGAAGGGTGTAAGTATTCTTGTATCTAACACATGGAGGACTTTGTCTTTGTACTAATATTAAATATCTCAAAAACGGACAGAATTTCGAGTTTGGTTCGAGTTTTACACGACTAAAGAATATTCACTGCAAGTTTGAGCATATTCCATTCCTACTATATTTTTTTTTTTATTAAAAATATATAATTTGTTCTAGGTTAAGAAAAATTCTGACGATGCACCAGGTAGGAAGAGCTCTGATGGCCGACAGGGAATCAACCCTTTAGCGCTTAAGATAGCTAATGTTCAAGGACACGTAGGATTTTGAGCTAATATTGTATAACAACTTCAAAATAAAACCATAACACATCAGTTTCACTTGTATAGATGCAAAAATACATTTGAATTGGACTATGAAAAGGGTCATTGGTTTGTTCGGAGATTCGGTTTGTGTATATAATTACGTGTTTTGTTAGAAAGTATACCGTTAGTATACTCTACCTAAATCATGATTTGTACCTATTTTCTAATTTAGGTGTTTAGTACATAAATGTATAGTTTTATTTATTCAATATAAAATCTTATATTTTAGATAGGGAATTGTACTTCAAATAAACAATAGTATTTGATGAATAATATTAAGAATAATTAGGGAAGAGTAATCTAATTTATAGTACATATAATGTAAGTTAAATGGATAGGTAAGTTAAATATATATATCTTGTGTATTGATTTTTACAGTTTGACGTGGTTTTTAATCAGATACTCATTTACAAACTTATGATAAACTTTTAAATCGTTATGTTGCTTTATTAAAAACTGCTTGGGTTCATTTTAAACCAAATCTTTTATTTACAAGTGAAATCGTACCTATTTAGGATAAAATATAAAAGTGCTGAAGTAGGTACATTGTAAATATTTATGATCGCTTGGTATATAAAAACATTGGGCACTGGTGTGAAAAAAACCTATCATAGAAAATATGTAGAGTGCTTATTGTTTCGAAGTGGTACCGTACCGTCAATAAATACAGCTTTACAAAAAATATTAAATTCTTAACTTTGTGTACAGTTAAATTATATTTTTGTAAAACTATTTCTATGAATAGAGTAATCATTTTATATAAAAGCTTTTTTGTATTAATTCCTACGCTAAATTATTTATTATTCTAATAAAATGGTACAAACGAAATGTATTGTGCGTGTCTTGTTATCTGTGCTCAATAATTTTTTTTGTTAGTATCTGTTATAACAGCTAGTTCGCTTTTTAATTAAAAATATACACCATAATCGGTCTATTTCTTTTTAAAATCCCAATTATTTATCCGTTTTATTTCTTTCCTTTCATTACAAAACGGATTCTGATTGCTATTCTACTTTTGCACTGAACTTTTTCTTCTTAGTAAATGTTTTAGTAAATCGGTGTTCGGTTGATATTCTTCTAAAAGAGATGATGCCGGAAACAACTAATATAGATTGACCATGACGTCATATTTTCCTATACACAGGTAGGTACTTCAATTTATCTTAGGTGTTTCCTTCTATGGGCATATTATAAACGTTCTTATTTCTTCTCAGTGGAGTTCTACCTCAATCCGATGGGGAGAGTGAACATTCGTCTGAACGGCTTCATCTTCTACAAACATTACAAGATTCGGGGTAACGTCCACCGCTGGAGCTGTACCTCCTACGCCTCCAAGTCCAGGTGCCGGGCGTTCCTCGTCATCACTGACAAACTGGAGGTTGTCAAGGCTGATATCAATCATAGTCACACTCCTAAACCAAAGAAAGCGAACCAGAGCAATGGTGAAGCTTGTTCAACACCAAGATATTTGAGGGATATGTGGGTAAATAATAAGCCATCCACTTCAACTCCCTAGGTAATCTGTGTGGAATCCTATAATGCAGTCTAATTATTAGAAACCTTACTGACTCCTACGTACATTTCGGAGCGTATATGATCTTCAATGGGATTTATACTTAATCGTGCAGTCGTATCTGTCCCTGGTCTTCTTAACTAGAACCAATCTGTTTTATAATGTGCTCGATTAACCCCACTATAAAATTGGAAACATTATTTATGGTTGGTTATTCTATTCTACACAATATATTGACTCTAAAACTCTGTTGAAGGGATCAACAAAGTTTTAGGGTCAATATATTTATGGTGGAAACTGGTGTTAAATGGTTTTTTATTAGTACCTACATAATTATTTTTAAACTATACATTATTGGGCCGTGACTATTGCAACAAAGTCCCCTTAATTTCAGACTGTCATTTTTCACTCTTCGCACAATATTCACAGTATTATTTTTTTGTGCATAGAATTTTTGTTACCTATTTTATTCTTATATAGGAGACGTTTCATATGGAAATAAAATATTTCAAGTACAAACTTGAACTATTTTATTTCCACAAACTTGAAATATTTTAGTTACATGATTAGTAGTTGAAAAATACGCGAAAGACAAGTCGCAGGAATCTTTTAACAGACTTCAAATTGAGTGGGCTTAATAAAGTGGTCGCAGGAATAGGTTATTATTAGATAGGTACCTTAACTTTTTAAACATTGTGATTCGAGTCCTCCGCTCTTATGTAAACAACTATTATTTTTAAACTTGTTAATAAATATGACTATTTTGGGTCAAATTCTCCCAATTGTCACTTTTGATTTTAATATTTTCGTTACTGACGTTTCGGACAAAATTAAATGGAAGCTGTTGAGTACAGTCAGGTAAACAATTTTTAAGCAAAATATATGGTGTGATTTTTTTAATATTTGTTTTAATATTATGTTTCTCCTTCTTCCTGTACTTAAAATAAAGGTACTTAAAAAGCATTATCCCCAAATAAAAAAAAACCGAGGATAAACATCATAAATCATTAGGTTGATACTTACACTTACTGATGGGTGATAATGATAATAATTGATCAGAAGGGACTTATTGTTAAACTTTATCTAATTTGAATATTTTGCAAAAAAAAGCTGCCTTTGGTATTCCGGAATCTAGATCTACGGAGACGATTTTCTATTGTGACTGGAATTCAGGCATACTAGAGGTTAAATAAGAAGATCCACCATTGTAAATTGTATATAGACCACCACACACCACACATCTTCAATAGTCACAGAAAAAAATCTACTTCACAGAGTACCTACTCTGTGATGATTCGCGGATTGGGAATAAATATCTACTTTAACAAAATAAATGCTATAATTATGTAGGATATCCAGATTGCGTTGCTAGGTTTGCCTACGAAATGATACAAAATGATTTGCTTAGCAAAACATGTGGCAATAAAATTGTCTAGAGCAATGGTGTTAGATTAGATTAGATTAGAAAATTCTTTATTGCACTTTTAAAAAATCGTACAGAGGCGAGTTTAATGCTATTTAGCATTTAACTCGGTGTTATTGCTATCTGCGCTATATGTTATCAAATAACCTTTTTATGCCGGAAAATCAAACGGGACGCGAACGAAGTCGCGGGTGGAAGCTAGTCTATAATATATATTAACACCAATTGGTTCTGATTTGGACCAGTTGCGCTTTCTATAAATCGTTTGCAACGGTTTGTAGATAGCTTAACGGTTTCATGTGTATTTTGTAAACATTGTGAATATTTTAATACTGCTTTAGTTCTTATTTTCTTTGTGAATAATATAAAGTTTTTATAAGTATTTTAAAATACCCACTATGATTATTACGTAAATATGCAAACGAAACTGTAGCTGTCATCGTTCTTAATTTCTTTTATTGTTTTCCTTGTATTTTGTTTCAAATAAGCTGTTTTTGATTTGATTTAACTGTGATTCTGTTATTTTTTGCCAGTATGTAGTTATTTTTTATGATTTTTTTAAATAAAATCTCTTAAACATCTAGATACACAGTTTCAGGTTCTACAAAAGCATTGATGCAACGTATTGTTTGGAAAACCATTGTGTGCTGGCTGGCCATAGGTGCTTACTACTGTATCGATGTCCAGCATAATTTGTGGTGGTTCTTAAGTGTCATCTTCATTTTGGGGATCTTTTATAAATTGTGCTCATTCTATTTCAATTTCTACTGAGTTTGTAGCGCACACGCACACGTGCTAGCTTTTAATGTAGATTGTTGTTTGTTCTTGAGTTATTGTATATAATCGTCATATTTTGAATACCTATCTTACTACCTATCAACTTTTGAATAATTCTCGCTGTTCTACCTAACAGGCGACATTTATTTAGTCTTTAGACCCAACTCTAAAATTATGTTTTCATTATACACGCGAGAGCAATGATTCCGGGTCACTTAAAGAATGTTAAAAATCTCGGAAACTAAAAATGATAGGTTAATGCAATAAATTGTATTTAATAGACAATGTAATACTCCTTAAATGAAGGTATTAAAACTTCTTAGTTATTGTAAAGTTATATCTTAAAAAAATCAAATTTGAAAAAGGGCCACTTTCGAAGATGGAACTACGAAATTACAGCATTTGGTTTTGCTTTTGTTTGTAATCTGTCATTTATGTGGGTATATAAACCATGTTGATAGTGCTCTATATTCATTATTCAAGCTGAAATTATGTCGCTTACGCCTGAAGAATGCACCAGAATACTTACAATGCTGGAAACCGGCCGGAGTCAGCGCGATACAGCCAGGACTGTCGGTGTGTCGCTGTCAACAGTACAAAGAGTTCTCCGACGTTACGAAGAAACTGGTTCTAACCTACGCAGACCAGGAACGGGCAGAACCAGGTGTACCACAGCACGAGAAGACCGATACTTGGTGAACACCATGCTTCGAAATCGCTTTCTCACAGGAACTGAACTCACAAATCAGTTTCGACGCCTCGGAGGAAGTAACCCAAGTGCATGGACAGTAAGACGTCGGCTTGCTGAATCTAACTTAAAACCCCTTAGACCTGCAAACGGCCCTAAACTGGAGCGTGGGCATCGTATTTCAAGACTAAGATATGCCCAGAGCCACGTAAATTGGAGTATTGAAGATTGGTCAAAAGTTATGTTCTCCGACGAATCAAAATTTATGCTCTACAAGCACGATGGAAGACACAGAGTGTATCGAAGACCAGGGGAAAGATTCAAGCAAGCATGCATCGAAGAAAAAGTAGCCTACGGTGGTGGGTCTGTACTTGTGTGGGCCGGAATTTCTTCTGAAAGTCGCACAGAGCTGGTGATCATAGAAAACGGCTCTTTAACTAGCGTAAGATATGTGGAAGAAATCCTCAATGATCATGTTGGTCCATTTATGGTCAATTTAGGTGAGGATGCTATATTTATGCATGACAATGCCCGACCTCATACAGGTAGGATTGTGAATGACTACCTTCAAGAGATGAACATTACTCGTATGGAGTGGCCAGCGCGCAGCCCGGATATCAACCCGATCGAGCATGCTTGGGACGAGCTAGGCAGATGCGTAAAACAACGAAACCCTCCCCCAATCACGCTTCGTGAGCTCAAAATTGCTCTCACAGAGGAATGGGAGAATATTCCCCAAAATCGTATAAGGAACTTGGTGTACAGCATGCCAAACCGCGTAAACGCAGTAATGGAAGCACGAGGAGGCAATACGAAGTATTAAAATTCAAGTCAAATCGTAATAAAGTTCAAAAATTTCATGTTTCCTATTTTTGTTTTAAGGAGAGATCAGCAGTTTTTTTCTTTATGTAATTTTGTGTTAATAAAATGTATGGTGACTCATATTTTTTTACTTTCATTTAAGGAGTATTACATTGTCTATTAAATACAATTTATTGCATTAACCTATCATTTTTAGTTTCCGAGATTTTTAACATTCTTTAAGTGACCCGGAATCATTGCTCTCGAGTGTATCTATCTATTTACTAAAATCTAGAGAAACCTCTCCATCAAAAAGGCTTTTGGAATAACATACGGAATTATTATTACTATTATTATCTAATTATTATTATTATTATTATCATCTAATTACGGATATTCCAAATTTAGTCTATGGTTTTAGTAAACCTAAGTGAAAAATGTAGAGCGAGTGGCTCGATATATAGAGCGAGTGGCTCGATTTTTTTTCATAAGAAGTAACATTAGTATATTATGCAACTAGTGAATAAAAGACGGATTTAAAGCGAAGGCCATAAATTAATCACGAGCAAGTGAAGGATTCTAACGACTGAATCACGACCGTAGGGAGTGATTCATGATGATTGAATCACGAGCGTACCGAGTTATTCAAGTAACGACGTGAGTTGTTCATGACCCTCGGTATAAATCCGTTCTATTCAAGAGTTGCATACTATACTTTATACCATGACTACGAGAAAAAGAAAGATTGGAGGTTGTAATGCTTGTCTGTGTTGCCAATGCTATACAACCTCCTTGCGCAAAAACCAATATATTCAAGGTCGAGGTCAAATATATTAGTGTGTTCTAAATTCAAACACCAAAACAGTGAGTAAAAGTGCTTTTTATTCACTATTTTCAGTGAATAAATTAACCTTTGTAGAGGGGGAATGGTATAAAATATATTACCTACATCGCGTGCTTCATCCAATCAGAGGCCGTAATGTAAAATGTACTTATATATCGCAGTCTCTGGTTGGCTGAAACACGGGCTGTAATTATAATTAAACTACTGTACCGTCACTGGAAGCTTTATATTGAGAAGGCATATCCGTTTCCGTCGTATTTCCATTCGTTTTGGTAGTTTTTACCATTGTGTATCCGGTCAAGTGGCGCCACCTGGCGGGTGCGAGTCTTTTTTGCTTCGTAAAATGAAACACGCCATATTGAATTCATTGGCGTTTTGTATTCCGTCGAAGCAACTTGTGTCCAGAG
Source organism: Eulithis testata (assembly GCA_947507515.1). Classification (NCBI taxonomy): domain Eukaryota; kingdom Metazoa; phylum Arthropoda; class Insecta; order Lepidoptera; family Geometridae; genus Eulithis; species Eulithis testata. Next base: position 9,429,358 of record OX382202.1, on the reverse strand, counting down.
CTCTCTCTGCCACAACCGTTGCAAAAATAGTTTAAATATTATATTAGTATATATCATATAAAGTAAGGATTATTTCAAATAGTGAAATTCTCCATACTTTTGTTCAGTAAAACTGTGCAAGTAAACTAAGATTAGCATGGCCCTGCAAGGACACGCAAAAGAGGAATAAACTGTAAGTACTACCCTCTATTTTTAATGATTGTACGTGATCAATTCTTTTAACGGTTTTCCGTTCAGATCATGTACCCACATAAGTTATTATTTTAGAAAAGTTTAGTATCCGGTATAATTAAATGTGCAAAAAATTAATTATTTATTTAGAATGGATAGTATGAGTCCGCTTTGGCTGGTAAGCCACAAGTTGTGGCTGATCCTAAGCGAGTTCAAAGCTGCTCCAGCAGCAACTCCTCCAGCAAATAAAGATTTATCTTATCTTATCCCTTACAGCAGTAGCTCATCGAGCTCATTTTCTTAGGTACTTTAATATTTTAGTTTTAAGCTTATCTTTTCAGCTATTTTTTCTTTATGGTGGTTTGAATAAATGTTTATCTACCCTATCAATGGGCTGTGAGCCACCAGCCTGGCAGAAACTAGTCCAGAATATGGGTGAGTTACAAAACATTTTTACCAATTTTATTACCAGCTATTCTGATAATATGAATACAACTTGTCTTTATGAGGCTTCTATTTACTCCGAAGTTAGTGGAGAGCTTTATGAAAACCACAGACCACATCGTTACCTACGGACGAACTGTAGTAATCTAGTACCTAGTGGTGGGTAGTTATAAAACTGTTTGTACCTACCTCTACCTACGAATGTGAATAAACTAGTGTTCAATCAGCAAGCTGTGTTTCACTAGTGATAACGTTCAAAATCAACATCAACTTCTTGGTTTATGACTTTGCAACTTGTTTTTACAATTATGCATTGTCGGTTTAGTAGGACAAAGCTGAAGAACCGAGAGTTTCTAAAGCTACTAGAGGTCCAGTGTTTAGGTAGTACCTCTTGGTCCGAGGTTAGATACGCTGAGGTGTTTAACCATACTCCAGGTTTCATAGACTTGGTAACAAACGAAAGGGGGTAAAACGTATGACACCTTACGTCATCTGGCACACACGGCTCTAATTAAATTAATCGAATATTTTAATTAAATTAAATTATATACCGTAAACTTTGACAATCTAGTTTATTTATTTTATTTAAAGTAAAGTTGATTTGCTTATAGATGAACATACCTAATACTTCATCCGATCTTTTGTAATTAGTTTGCGGCCACTGAGCCGAAAGTATCGAAATGCGCATAGAGTCTTTTAGTAGAAGCGTCACTAAATAGATTACCCCTGTCTGCCACTTACATATTTGAGTCAGAGCCTTTCACCGCTGCCCTGGAAAAGCAGGGGGTGTCCGCAAAGCCACTCAAATCTGATGGTTTCTCACAGGAGAAATCTAATCAGTGCAACAGCCGCCCCTCGCGGGGGCAAGGCGTTCAATCAAAAGTCTATAGTTCCATCGCGTGAAATGTTTACCCATGATGAGCCTGGTCTCCTAATGCATATGCATGGTTATAGCAACACACCCTCGCGGGGTGGATGTTATCAGTGTAACAGCCGCCCCTCGCGGGGGCAAGGCGTTTGATGGTTTATAGTGCCGTCGCGAGGAACATGCACCCATAAGCCTGGTCTCCCACTGCATAAGCATGGTTGTAGCAACCCACCCTCGCGGGGTGGATGTTATCAGTCCAACAGTCGCCCCTCGCGGGCGGCAGGCGTTCGATTCGAAAGTCTATAGTTCCATCGCGTGGAACATGTACCTACCAATAACGAGCCTAGTCTCCCTTTGTATAATAATATGCTCTGTTGTAGCAAGCAACCCAACCCACCCTCGCGGGGTGGATGTTTCCATAACAACTTTCAGTACAGGAGTCAGTTGTCCAATGTTCAATACTAGAACTATAACTATGTACAATCATGGGAGAGGTTCATTTCACAACAGGGCTCGCGGCCCGACCGTGGAAACAGCTGAGGTGAGGACGCTCGAATGTTCCGAGAGGAAACCAGAAAGGTAAGTACAATGAATAAGTAAGCAAGCTCGTATGAGTTAGTGGCCAATTCTGATGACGGAGTTTTTAGGCCGCCTTAAGGCCTCCGTCGTCTCTCAACGACTGTTCTAGAGCCGGGACCGACAGTTTAACGTGCCCTCCGAAGCACGTAAGCGCTCAGATGTTAATGCTACTAACTGCCACCCATCCAAATAGTGACCGCACAGAACGTTGTTTAACTTAGACAATCGGTGAAGATTGGCTAAGCAAGTTATGCCACGAGCGCTTCTTACAAGGACAATGAATGACTCAATGTTTTCGAGCAGGTCAGTTAGCGCACTACCACTCACAGTGGAAGAAAAGATACACTGTTATCAAATACCATTTTTTCGAAAATATAAACCTAGGTCCTTTTCACACGTCTGTCTGCAGAAATGTCTGCCAAAGAGCTGCCAGAAATGACTTCAGCCCCCAAAATATTTTCTATACTAAGAAAATTAGGTGGCTCAGGCATTGCGATAAAATTGGAATGACAGAATCGTTGTATATCTCGAAGATTACCTGATAGTATACCAAAAAGCAGACTTACTTCACGAACATGTCAAGGTCGCAGTCCAAACGTTAAATGGGTAGTCAATGTCGAGAAATCAGTCCTCAGCAAAAGAGCATAATATATCTCGGCATATGTACTTGGAGTCCCTGGGACAAACTAAAATCTCTACCCAAAGAAAAATATATAAAAATATTTCAGAAAGTTGATCAAGTTCTTAAACAAACAAAGGTAACCGTAAAAGATTTGCAGATAATAATTTAATAATAAATTTTGCCAGCTTTGTTGTTCCTCGAGAACGACTCATCGTCAATGATAATGTTCATGAACAGATTTCCAGATCTGTCGACAATGACCTACCTACTTGTTTGGTGGACTGAATTGTCTTTTATCATACCCGCATCCGGCGAACTTTTTGACAACAGATGCCCTCTCGGGCAATTGGTCGCAGGAAGAGCAAGGTCTACACTGCAACCGGAATGAGATGCTGGCTATTCTATATGCCCTTCAAAGTCAAATCAATCTTGCACACCATCTGGCACGTCATCGTCGCCTCCTCATCGAGTGGCATCTACTACCGGCCTGTGTGGACGTAGTGTTTGCAAAGTAAGGAACATAGTAAGTACAAGACCGGAGACATGTATGTCAACAATTATATTATGTCCCGAGACCTAAAAGACCGCCAAACTTTGTTTCACGACGCGTTCAGTGTTCTATGGAATTACCAACTTGCGTGGCTGTTCCCACCACGGTTTCTAGTCCTCAGAATCTTTGCTCACCTAAATAAGTCAACGGGAATATTTCTCGTAGTAGTTCCCCGGTGGGCAATGGTATTTTGGCGAGCCGACTTCAAAGCTCAAGCTTTGGCAGCACCATTGGCACTGAAAAATCTCCAAAAACGCATCGTCAGGGCTTCCACCTCCGCTGGTTGACAACATAACTCTCGATGTGTGGAAATATAGGGTGGTCAGAATTAATAACAACATGAAACACTGAACAGTTATCGTTGCTTAAAAATTCCTGGCGGAAGCCTACTCTAAAAACATATGAGGTGGCTTGGAATCGTTGGATTTCTTGCTGTAAATCTAATAAAGTTGACGTAAAAATGCCTACGGGGTCACAAATAGATTTACTTTTGATTAACAAGTAATCATACAATACTATTCTTTTACATCAATTTGTAGTCTCTACATCTACATTATATAACGCTAGCACTTTCAGTCTCTTAAGCTCTCATTTTTTGGTTAAGCACACTCTAAAATCAATAGCTCTATGAAATCCGAAAACTTCCAAGCCACCGGTCTAGGAAATTAGTGAACTAACTTCGCTTTTTAATGGACTATACAGTAGACAGTAGTAATTTGTTTCAAGTATCGCGTCACACTGCTATACTTGTATTACTTTGCTCAGGAATTCGCATCCACGACCTGAACTTATTCTTAAATATCGTTATCACTGCGTTAGATCAAATGGCAGTAGGTATCACATTTTGGCCGATATTCCATTCAAAAATCGACTGCACGTAGCTATAGACAGTCTGGCTGGGCTGATCATCCTAACTTATCCTTGTTCACAGATCATATAATACTTTACTAGTACTCCGTTACTATGGATTGAAAGAACTATTAATTATTAAATGAAAGACGTTGCACAACCAAATCATTTAATTTGTTTGTTATAGTAAGAAGTATCGCTAAACCTACATCATGCACTGTCATAGCAGTCTAGATTAAAACGTTGTTTGAACAAGCAGGTATTACAGCACCTTCACAAAGCGTTCGATCTGCGGTCTCTCGGAAGAGTTGGTTGGAGAATAGTTCTCTTGACGAAATCTTGGCTGAGAAAATTAGCGATCAGCTAATACGTTCCAGCATTTTTACAGGCGAGAGATATGAGCAGCAGTCAATCTGACAGTAGGTGTAACACAATTATTTAAAGCAATAAATAAGCTTGTTAAATAAACAAATGTATGTGTGAAATAAGATTATGATCATTAATTACATTACTTATGATTTTTGATTGTAGCAAAATGATTAAGCTTATTATTACATAAGTAATAAAAAATAGTAAATGTATATTTTACACTTACAGGTTCAATTTTGGTTGATTCGTAAATCACTTTTGCCACAGATTATATAATACTATACTAGTCTTTTACTAAGAGTTAAATTGTATTATTGTAATATACTTGTTGCTATAATATTTAAATGTCACATTGGCGCTAGGTTACCTAATTATACAAGTGGCGACACCAGGCGATAACAAACAGGTCTCAATATAAAGCTTCCAGTGACGGTACAGTAGTTTAATAGCAGCGTTTTACCTGAAATAAAACGCATATTAAAATACTTACCTCACTGGAAGCTTTCACTTTAATCTCTGCCTGGTGAAATTAAGCCAATGAATTCAATATGGCGTGTTTCATTTTACGAAGCAAAAAAGACTCGCACCCGCCAGGTGGCGCCACTTGACCGGATACACAATGGTAAAAACTACCAAAACGAATGGAAATACGACGGAAACGGATATGCCTTCTCAATATAAAGCTTCCAGTGAGGTAAGTATTTTAATATGCGTTTTATTTCAGGTAAAACGCTGCTATTTTATCCGTCGTGTATGTGACGAACTCTACGATTTTTATTCTAGGACTGAATCTAAACATGATCGACCTGATAGATGGTAAGCAGATCCTGTTGGTCAACGAATTCCCGTTTTACAAGAAAGCTACGAGTTCTAAAGGAGTACGCTGGTGTTGCAACAAAAATTACTGTAATTCCTTTGTAATGACCTCGCTCGATTTTTCTCACATAATTCGAGGTAACTATGAGCATGATCACCCGCGTACTAGATACATGCCATCGGGAATATTTGGTAAATATGTTAGAATTTAAATGATGTTGTTTATAGTCCCGAAAACGTTTTTTAGTAGTAGTAGAGCTCTTTGTGAGAGCTCGTCCGGGGAAGTACTACCACCGTGCCTATTTCGGCCGCCAAGCAGCGATGCTCGCATTGCTGTGTTCCGGTTGGAAGGGTAAGGGCGCCGGTGTAATTGCAGGCACATGAGACTTCAAGATCTTTACGTCTCAGAGTGATGGACGCGGTGCATTGCCTTACGGGGCGCGTCCTCATTGGACTTGCTCTGTGAGGTAATGCATTGTTATAGGCAGAAGTTACCACTAAATATCAGGTGAGCTATCAGCTTGTTCCATTACTGTTATCATAAAAAAACTAAACGGTAAGATCCGTCCCACCCGTGGGCCGGCCGGTGGGCTCGATGGGAATAAGCCCTTTTATCCCACGTGATACAACTGCTTGGCTCAACCAGTAGTTCTATAGGTAAATATCGTTAATATTCTTATCGCGTCGTATCGATGCTTCTTTTAAGGTTATTTGAACTTTTTAAAATAACAAAATAGTCTATATAGATTAGTACGTTACATAATACAGTAAGAATTAAAATGACGTACGGAATAGACATTTTTATGAAGATCTTCGTTTTATTTTATTTTTTTTAAGTCGGGAGCTTAGAAAAGGTGACGTGAAATGTTGGCTGGTGGATTTCAAACACATCCTGTTTGAAATCCACCAATAGGAATCGTTCAATATGAAAACAAACGAACCGTATTGGTGGATTTCAAACACATCATGGGATGGGCACCAAAAAACCATGAACTGCATAGAAGTTTTAGTGTTTTTAACCCCTGAATTTTTCGATCGGGGGTTAAAAAGACCATTTTCATAAGAAAAATCATCACTTACCATGAGATTGTGGCCAAAGGACATTCTATCTTACATAAACAAATTAAAAACATACCTACTTATTATTAAATTATAACGTCTACATTACTGCGAATAAATGATTAAGCCCCGTTGTCACTAGGGAACATGTCGCGGGAACAAATCGCCCGACATTCACGTAGTTGTCTCCGGCGACTGTCGAGGGACACGCGCGTGTCGACGCTCGCAGAGCATCGACTAGCAAGCTGCGCGACTCCTAAATGTCCCAAGCGACGTCGGGCGATATCGCGCGGAACACGTGAATTTCGTGTCGAGCGACAGAGTCGCAGAACAAATGTCCCCTAGTGAAAACGGGGCTTTATGATTACTACCGAAAACAAATGAAATTATGTGCAGTTAAAAGTTAAAAAAATGTCTCTTACAGAATACGACATGAAAATAATAGATTTACTTGATGGTAAACAAATGCTACTGCTCAACGGGTTTCCATATTACTGGAAACGTACGATAGCAAATGGTGTGCGGTGGAATTGCAACAAAAGTTATTGTAAATCCTATGTATTAATGTCACTTGACTGTACTAGTATAGTCCGAAGTGTTTGTAAACATGATCACCCTCCCACAAAATACGTTCAGTGTTCAGGTGGAAAATACATTAGAGTATGATTTGCTTTTTTTGTATTTGTTTGAACTAGGCACAGGAAATGGGTGCCGGGATCACATTACAAAACATTTCGGATTCTGATGCCGAGATCAGATACCATACTGAGACCCAAAATTACTTATATTTTTTACTTCAATTTAAGTTGTCTTGTTTTTTTTGTATAAATAAACGATTAGATTCTCCTGTTTGTTTATGAAATGAAATGAAATTGTTTATTTGCTAGAAACATGGTATAAGCCAGATCTTAATAATAGGTACATTGTCTCTCACATTTCACCAAATATTGGTTTACGTTTATTTATATCGATATAGATACTACTTTTATTACAAGAAGGTGATAATTAATAAATCTAGTTAACTATATGAATAATTTTGCAGAATTAATTGCTAATCAAAAACTGTTATCGAAATACACTAACCAAGATGTTTACCAAGCAGTGCAAGAAGTAAAAGCAGGTGCATCAATTCGACCAACTGCTCGAAGATATCATATACCTTTTTCGTCTCTTTACCGCAAACTTAATGATGTCAGATTTAATTCCGAGCTAAAAATAATAAGGTAATTGGTACTAGAAAATCATTAATGCATGTAGAGAGTGGATATTGCCCTTGGCAAAAGTTCGTCAATTCACAAAACTTTTTATTACCGATGCTGAAAAATGTATTCTCGATAAGGATCATAGTCGCATAAATTCTTTTAGATTTAGATCTATTAGATTTTTGAATTATCTACCCCTCGTGGAAAGTTATGGATCAATGAATTTGCCGCTTGTCACGAATACTCGCATACACAAAAGGATGAAGTTTCAGAAACAAAGTCAAGAAAGTCAAGTACTCTAAATATTATCTCGTTTTTGAAAATGCTACTGACCTAGACGTTCTTGAAAGAATAATAATCTAGTATCATCGTCTAGTTGGCCTACAAGACACTGATAAACTTCGCAAATGGATTGAACAATTCACTTCTGATGAGTCTAAAGCAGAAGTGAAGGCTTAAAAATTATGCTTACTGTTTGGATAATTTATTACGTAGTATTTATTATGGTTACCATTGTGTAGTTGAATATATTTCAATTAAAACAACTTATTTCAATATTTCATGTAAAAATTGCAGACGTATTATTTTTTACGTATTTAACGAGTAATTGACAGGAGTCACTGCTCAGTCGGTACAGGTCTACCTTCCGTGTTATGGGTCGTAGATTCAATCGCCACTGAGAGCAAAAATTTGTGTGTGCCTAGCACAGATGTAATTATTGTGTAATATAATTGTACTATATTCCTTTTTGGAGATTTTTGGACACGACAGTGGAGAAGAGTGGGACGCCGACGATATCGACTCAGCTAAGTGTATTTATTCTAAGTAATAAGTTAAAATAAATGACGTATATATAAACATCTTGTTTTTACCTAGAGTTAAATTCCAGGCGTATGCTAAAACTTTTCTTTATTGTTTTGTCATTTCCAGAAAATCAAGCTATTGATCTTAATAAGTACATCTTATACAAATAGTCATATGTTCAGTAAAGGTAGGTTTCACTAACAGATATATATTTCAGTCAACATATTCATGACAGCACGAGGAAAGGAACGGTTGGTATACCACAACTTTACCTACTACAAGCAAAGTAGGAGTCGCCACGGCTTCCGTTGGGGTTGCACCAAGAACCGCTGGCACAAATGCAAGGCTTATTTACACTTGGCTGATGATATGACTATCGTGAGGAGTAATATGGAACACACGCATAGTGCTTTTATTATGCCACCAAATTAAGACGTCTAAGCTAATGTTTTTTTACGGACGCGTATACCGACAACATAATTTGTCAGTGATACAAATTCCAGTCAGAAACTAATTTCTAGTCAATAAATTGTAGTCGAATTCTTTTATCCTAATATATTACTAGTATATTTATATTGTAATGTACCTTTATTATTTCAAGTCATGCTTAGATAACATAATAATTGTATTTCATGATAATTTAATCCCTGAGCTTAAAAAGTTAAATTCAAATAGGTACGTACTTATTGTAGGTAAGTATTATGTTACGTGATACATTTTAAAGATCTCAGATTGTAAGAATGATTTTAATAATATAGAAAATATTATGATCTCTCACTTAAATAATATGATAAAAGCACTGATATAATTTTAACTTAGTAAAGTAATTTAGCAACAAATTCTAGTCAAATGTAACTAGTTTTAATTGTATAATAACATGGTTTATGGAAATAAGTACGTACTAGTAATCATGTATTGCTTGTTGCTTATATATTAAGGTAGGTAACTAGTTTATAAGGCGATTCAAAGTGATCTTCATGATTTTATTGAAAAGAATTTGACTTTGTATAAACAGTATTTAAAGATGAAATGTCTCTTTTATAAAGAGTAGATATTATGTCTCGATCGATAATCAGGACAAAATATCAGCTCTTAAGATATGGGGATAGTTTCTCGCCATCACCTTACCTAATTCAATGCTTTTAATAACTGCACCGTATGAGATCTGACTTCGATAGTTTATTTATTGGAAAGGTACCTAGTAACTTTAAGTTAGTCTCAATAAAAATTTGGTGAAAATTTAATAGAATCTTCGGCGTGATAGTTCCTCAAAATGCTGTAGGTAATTTGCTTACTTCTAAATTTCTACCAGTATAACGGACCTTTTACTACTGGGTTGGGTAGGGTACGTTTTACACCTTATCACAAATCTAAAACGAGGCCTTAAAACCAATATGTACTAATGTTAGTTTTACAATAAGATCAATAGATGGCGCTATAAATATCTTTTTGTCAAACATGCTTGGAAATTAAAGCATTATTTTGACAACCTTCTTCGAGATAAATCGAAGATGCAGTACTGGCCACACACATGCAAGCAGCGGCCAGATAAAAATGTATGAAAATCCATTACTGTCGTGTTTAGCGGCCAGATAAATTACATACAAAACTCATTACTGTCGTGTTATTTAAAAATGGAACGATCTTTTACTCCTTAACATGGCAACCAAGGAGGTAACTTATCAAAGGTTTTATTCAAATTTCGAACAGGCTTTCAAATAGAAAGCTGATTATTGAAAAAAAAAACAAATGAACACTGTAACTTCGCTGTTCGTTAATGGTTTTGAAAAGTAATTGTATTTTCAACTAAAAAGTTTTGCCTAGGTACTTAGTTTTAATTTCCGCGCATTATTTGAGAAAAGTACTATACAAGCCTTGGCCACAACTAGGCAATGAGGGACTCACATATGTGTGCCTCGTCTTCGACTCAGCCCACATTTACACGTTCTTCCCTCATTGTCTCTGTTGCAGGCCGCTGCAGTAATGTACTATAGTGGTAGGTATATGAAAATATTGCAAAATAGTTGGCGCTCGCGAGGTTTACTGTTCGCAAAACAATATTGAAAATTGTTGTTTTTTGTAACATGTATAGTTTTTATTACATAGTTATCGCTTGAACTTATTAAGAATTTTAATATAGGTATACCTACGTGCCTACTTTAGTCAGTAGTGTTATTTGTACATTTAATTTTATTGTTTACAAAAATGTTAAATGTTAAAACATGTTCCTTGTTATGTTTCAATATATATATTCCTATTCATATTTTATAACTGTCTGGATTAAAGAAACTTCTACCAACTCACACAATATCTAAGGTTGATTCCATTGCCAATAATCATAAATAAAGTTACTTATGTCATCTCTTATTATAATATTGTCATTTTTCACTTATATCCATTGTAAATTGAATATAATGGCATACCTTAAAAATCTATTGTTGTTATATTTAGTGGGTTACCTTTATACATTTGAAAGTAAAAAGGGTGAGCAATCTAGTTCCCATAGTACAAGCTTGGGCTCGTTGTGTAAAATGTCCTTAAATATTTTTTTTTATTTACATACGTACCTACTTAAAAATAGCTTTTGCCATTCTATTTAAATATAGTACTGACTACAGCCATAATTCACAAACATACTAGATTGTTTAAAAAGTAAAAATACAAATCACTCCAAGCTGCATTTTGATTTGTAGTGGCTGGACGTTTTTACTAGACCTACTAATGGTAATTAAGGTGTAGGGTAAAGGCAGACAACCTTCTCGCTCGCACATTTTAACATTTTTGAAGATATAATATAACTAAATGTAATTATGTTAAATTGCAAAGCTTCAGGGTCGAGGGAATAACAATGCAAAGGTTCAGTAAAAATATCACATTGATCCAAACAAGTTTTCCGGCCAAAAAACTTGTACCAATGCGATAAATTAAAGTGCACATTTTTTGGCTAGAAAACTTGTTTGAATCAATGTGATATTTTTACTGAACCTTTGCATTGTTATTCGCTCGACCCTGAAGCTTTGCAATTTCACATAATTACATTTAGTTATATTATATCTTCATAAATTTTGAAATGTGCGAGCGAGAAGGTTGTGTGCCTTTACTTTACCTGACGCCTTAAATACATAATCCTACTAATATTATAAACGCGAAAGTTTGTAAGTATGGATGGATGAATGGATGTTTGTTACTCTTTCACGTAAAAACTACTGATCCGATTTGGATGAAACTTGAAATATATATTGTCCGTGACCTGGATTAACACATATGCTACATTTTATCCCGAAAAATTAACGGGATCCAACGGGACGCGAACGAAGTCGCGAGCGGCACCTAGTAATGTATATTTTACTAGCCGTCTCCCGCGGCGTTGCTCGTGTTAGAGTGTGACTTTTCAAAATTCCTTTCTTAGAGCACCCCTACACTATATAAGGATACTACCCTCCAAATTTCATACCTCTAGGACTTATAGTTTAGGCTGTGCGTTGATTCTATGTCAGCTGCAAAAGCGTTTTATATATATTGATGATGTTTATAAATAATAATCATAAATATTCTTATTATCACACTAGCAGCGCCTCGCGGTTTCACCCGCGTAATTCCCGTTCCCGTGGGAATTCCGGGATAAAATATAGCCTATGTTCATCAGGGATAATGTAGGATTCTAATGGTAAAAGAATTTTTTTAATCGGTCCAGTAGTTTCGGAGCCTATTCAATTCATACAAACAAACAAACAAACAAAAAATCAAACCTTTCCTCTTTATAATATTTGTATAGATATCACACTAGCAGCGCCTCGCGGTTTCACCCGCGTAATTCCCGTTCCCGTGGGAATTCCGGGATAAAATATAGCCTATGTTCATCAGGGATAATGTAGGATTCTAATGGTAAAAGAATTTTTTTAATCGGTCCAGTAGTTTCGGAGCCTATTCAATTCATACAAACAAACAAACAAACAAACAAACAAAAAATCAAACCTTTCCTCTTTATAATATTTGTATAGATGTATAGATGACACTCTCAGCTCAGTCGGTATAGCTCTGCCTTCTGGGATGTGGGTTAGGTATGATCTCTACCAAGAACAAACCAGCATGCATTCGGCATTGGTCTATGCGAGAGTGTATAAGGAGAGTTTGGGAAAAAGAAAAATTCACGGTTATGATGGTACTCGTGTAAGTCGTGGCTAGTGTTATGTGAAAATATACTTAAATTGTACCAATTTCAGCTCGTTACATCCAACTATCACAGGGTGACAGGCTGCTCCAGATAGGTGGATACACATTCAGGAAGCACGTTGCGTACAAGGATGGAGATTTTCGATACAGATGCTCCGCCCGTGCTGGAGGGTGTGCGGCGTATGTTAAAGTTGCGGATACTGGCACTATAAACAGATATGAAAATAAACACAATCATAAGCCAAGACGCTACTTACAGCTTTCAAACGGATTCTATGTTCCAATTTAATTTGTCGTCAGATACATTTTTGGAAAGCGCTTTAGATATTTTATTTAAAGAAATGCATAAATTTGAAATATTTTTTAAGAAGTAACTGACACCAAATAAAAAATTTCTGGGGTATTTCTTCAGCAAATCTCCCAATAATATTTTTAGTTCAGCCCTTTGTCTGTTTGTTGTGTCATTATTTTGTATAACAAATAGCATGGTAGTATTCATTTAAAAGAAGTATTAATTTTTAGGTACATCATCATTGCAAGACAACATTGAAAAAAGTGATGATAGTGTGGCTGATAACGATTACCTTCCTGGTTTATCCTCGTCAGATTCCGAAACCGAATATGAAAAGAGAATAGATAAAGTGAAATGTGTTTTTTTCAAAGAAGATAACGATCTTATCACTCTTGAAGACCCTAATGGTGGCCCCCAAGTAAAAATCAATCGATTGAAATTGTTAAAGGAACCAACAACTGAATATCCAATAAAAATTAGAATTAATAATGAAGAAGTTCCTGAACGATTTCAAAGCCCTCTAAATATCACTTGACCAGCAACAGCAAAATCTTCCACAAAAAGACTCAAAAAAGAAAAGAACAAGAAACACTGAAAAATGGATAAAAAATGTAGCACACAAATAACACCGCAATGCAGGTCATTCGATACCGTCTTAGCGACAGGTTTGCATAGAAAGCGACAGAATTAGCCCTACATAAATTTAATTTTGCGACATCGTGGTGAAGGTGGGTGAATGACCGGTATTGCGGTGTTATTTGGCACCTACTATACAAACAAAACTACAGAAAATTTTGTTTCGTTAGAAAATGTGGCGGGGAGAGGAGCAATGAAATCGCTTCCTGCATTTAGCTATGGTGCCAAAAACACATCAAAGATACCACAATACAAGAAATAACTCTCTAGTAACTCTCTAGACAGACAACTGTGCCGGTCAAAACAGAAATAATATAGAAGTAGCATGCTAATTTTTTTTTTCTTACTAATAGTGATGTCTATTTTCCCCCATATTAAGTACGTTTATCACAAATTCCTTCTAAAAGGCCACACCCAAAAAGACAATGACACGATGATCGAGAGATTAACAGTTTTCACAGAAAATTTATAATCCTCAGGGTCTATAAGAGAAATAGGCTTAAAAATTTGCATAGGTATATGAGTTTTTATAATTATAGCTTTGTACTCGGAAATGTTAAAAATTATTGAACAAAATATTGTTTTGAAAGTTTAATTTCGTTCTAATGTTGAATTAATTCCTATGTATGCTCCCTTGTGGGTGTTTCAGGCATTGTTCAGGTTCAGGGGATAAAAACGCGGGACTGAATCCGTTTTAGTTATAATGGAACTATTATTTTGTAAGTTTTTTAGAGTTTGCTTGGTCTGTCGAAAGGTCCTGGCGCTGCCTTACCCAGTTCTATAGTGTTGAATGATAAATATTTACGCTTAGTAATTTTTTATAAGGGCAGAAAGATGATGATGATAGGAGTCATTATTATAGTTATTTAAACAATTTCAGCGCATTATATTCGACTATCCCGCGGTACAACTCTGCTTCAGATAGACGGACATACGTTTTACAAGCACGCAAAGAACATGAAAGGGGGTTTTCGATACAGGTGCTCCAGCTATGGCAAAGGGTGTAAGGCGTATGCACAAATCTCAGCTACTGGCGCTATATTAAAATGTTATAAAGAACATAACCATGAACCAGTGCGGTATATTAAAACATTATCTGGATTGTATATTAAAGCATAATTGCGTTTGTTTCTCAGCTGATAAAATAAATAAAGGATTGAGAATAAATAGTTTGGAAACACATAATTTTAATGTGGTTATATGTATGTAGGTATAACTAGTGACTAGTTAGAGGGACGAAAAATCATACGCATTATTTTCAAATGGTGGATTAAAAAATAAAACACAAAAAAAATGTAACGGTTGTTGCATTTTATTGTTATTTACCTTTATATACTACAAATTGTTTGGCTGTTCGAAGATAATTACTATATAAGTACCTGTTACTCAATAAGTAAAATGTACTTCCGAGAAATAAATAATCTTTAACCAGATATATAAATAGTATAAGGTTGTAATTAAAAAAAATATTTATAAATAGTATAAGTTGACAGGCGTCATGGCTCAGTCGGTAGTAGTTCTGCTTTCCGTGCTATGGGTCGTGGGTTCGATCCCCACCAAGAACAAACATTTGTGTGTGGCAAACATAGATGTTTGTTCTGTGTCTGGGTGTTACTATGTATTATAAGTATGTATTTACAAAAAAAAATGTATATAAGAATTCTATCAGGAATCTAGTTCCCATAGTACAAGCTTTGCTTAGTTTGGGACTAGTTGGTGTTGCGTGACATGTCCAAGGATATTTATTTATTAATTAATAAAAAAAGATTTTTAAACAGTTTACAGTTTTATTTTTATAAAACTTCTTTTACCACTACTTAAAAGTCTTAAAAAATATGTTCTTAAAGTAAGACTTTCAGTATCACATCTAGCTTAGATCAATTGATAACATAGTAGTCATAGTTATTTTTCCGTCTATCCGACTCTAAGTACATACCACCTTTAATGAACTTTTACCTACATACATAATACAAACTGTGAATGATCTAAATAATTTCAGCACACTTCATCCAACTAACCCGTGGTACCATTCTACTCCAGATGGGGGAACACACATTTAGAAAACACAATGCAATTAAGGGAGGGGGTACTCGATACAGATGCAGTATTCGATGGTGTAATGCGTATGTACATGTATCGGTTGGTGACATTATAGTGAAATGCTATGGTAAGCATAACCATGAACCAATTCGCTATGTAAAAACGCCCAACGGGTCTTATATAAAAGTATAATTCTAAGGCGAATCCGTCAAGCGAAAGTCCTAGAGAACGTTCTCTGAATTAATCTACTCGTTTTATAAATGTATTTTACATATTTATGTACATATACTTTTTTTTATTGAATAAATTGATTTATATCTATACCTAACATTGTGTTATAATTTCAAAACATAAAATAAAATTAAAATGCTATGACAATTATTCTATCCTACATATCCTATCTATACTATTATAAAAAAGGAAAAAAACCAAAAACTAAAATTAAAGATATGGATAAACTAAATAAACGATTCTGATTCCGGAAATCGAGTTTGTCTGTTTGTTTGTTCGCACATCACGCTGAAACTACTGGACCAATTTCAATGAAACTTATACCATTCAGAAGACCTTTTTCCGGATTAAAACATAGGCTATATTTTATTGAAATTAAAGACGTGGATTCTTAGTAACAGCTTGACCTCTCTAAACCAAAAGCAGCCTTTGACACGAGGTTCATCGTATGCTGGTTGACTGATATCTTTTGGTGGAAAGTTACGCACGCGTACAAAGTTGCGGGTATCAGCTAGTCCTATTATAAACGCGAAAGTTTGTAAGGATGTATAGATGTATGTATGTTTGTTCCTCTTTCACGCAAAAACTACTGATCCGGTTTGGATGAAACTTGGAAGATATATTGTCCGTGACCTGGATTAAAACATACGCTACATTTTATCCCGGATAATCAACGGGACGCGAACTCTTCAGAAACCACCTAAAAGATTTCGCATAGCAAATTGCATTTCTAATCTTGCGTTGACGAGGTCACGGGCACCAGCTAGTAGACTTCAATTTTATACGCCTTCATCTTCAAATGGTGATGATGATGGTGATGGCAGTTCATTGGGAATGTTCTATTAATCGTAAATACCACAGAAAAGTCACACGAAAGAAAAATACGTAATGTCGTGTGTGTAAATGAAGTGTTTTTTCCAATTTTTCATATGAATTTAACGAATACTAACTAGGTAACTCATGAATTATTTCAATAATACAAACTGTATAATTAATAATTTTAGCACGCTACATAAAGTTAGTTGGCGGTGCCATCCTGCTACAAATAGACAATCACACGTTTAGCAAGCATACAAAGAACAACTATGGTTTTCGTTACAAGTGTTCCAGCTATAAAAAGGGGTGTAAGGCGTTCGCCCAGGTCTCTGCTACTAACACTATATTGAAATGTAATAATGAACATAACCATGAACCAATCCACTACCTAAAAACGTCTGGAGGATTCTATATTAAAATTTAATGACTTCAAGGCAAAAGAGAAAATTCGCCGAAGTTTCTAAATAGGATACCTACAAGGTTGTCGACCAGATTCTCCGCTGAGAAAAAATGTACTTTACGGAAATAAATGGGTTTCTATCGACTTGGTATTTAACTTCCAAACATTATGAGTAAAATAAAAAACAAACGTTCAAAAAGTAACACTTGCTTTGTTCTTCAAAATCATTTAGATTTATATATATTCAAAAAACTCAACGAGTTGCTGACGATTCGGACAAAATATTTTGAGACACAATGTCCCAATTGACACTTTTGATTTGAATATTTTTGTTACTGACGATTCTGACACCATTAAAAATAGCTGCATTGTACAGTCAGTTAAAACAACAGGTTTTATAATGACGATGACGAAATAGATGCATAGCAAGGTCACACTCTCTCTATCTCTTTATTTTATAGCTCTATTTCGCTCTATTTTGCAACAAGGCTGAAGGACAAATATTCAATTCGTCTTGCGAGTAAGTAAAGGTTAGTGCAAACAAGGTCACGCGTCGTTAAAGTGTTAAAGAAATTATGTGGCAGTTTATATTGTTCTTCATGTTTTTTGGGGGTAAGTTAAATAATTCAACTTAGTTTAATACTCATAATAACAATAATAACGTAAATACATAAATTAGACGTACCTGCTTAATTATGTTTACTATGTTTATTTCTGTTAGATTTTAAGGTTACATCAAGAAATCGTCATCACTCCAAACTTTGAAAAATAAGCTTAAACAGTATTACCTACTATAAAGATACTACGGCTTTTTAATCTGCCTTCAAATGTGTAGGTACTTATTATACGTAGGTAGCTTTTAACTTTTTTCTTCTATAACTTGCTCTTATTTTACTTAGCATTGTATTTAATATTAAAATCTAGGCCAGCGTATCAGCATTGCTATTCAGCGCGGCAATGCAGCCAGTGTCTTGGGCACGCTTCCGATTGGTACTGATTTGGACCAGTTGAGCTATCTATAAATCGCTTGCAACGGTTTGTGGATAGCTCAACTATTTCATGTGTATTTTGTAAATATTGTGAATATTGTAAATACTGTATTAGTTGTAATTTTCTTTGTGAATAAATTGTATATTAAAGTATGTATTAGTATATTTTTATTTTATTTTATTTTATGTAAGTTTTATGTAGTATATTTTTATTGTGTAAGTTACATAACATTCTTTTGACAGTTTTTTTGCGTTACATTGTTTGTGCACCGCCTTCCGTTACCGCTCCGCTCGTTACTTTCCATGCTACGGTTGCCTGGAAGAAATAGCTTTCAGCGATAAGGCCGCCCATTGTACTATACTAAGTTTTAAGATTTGTATGTACTTAATCCTTGTGTACAATAAAGTATTATCTAACTATTTATCTATTATTTATTTTCTCAAAAAAAAGGGACTGCGGCAAATTTAATGGAGCCTAGGTCCCACATTTTTCTAAAACTTGTAATGATAGAACTTTATTTGTTACAATAAACTTGCAATGCAGTTTTAAAAATGTAACAATGTCATCATAAAGCAGTGGGAACCATTAATTATTAGACATTTTACTTCGAAAAATGCGTCTTTTTCTATGTTTATCTATTTACAGGTCAAAATAATTACTTTATTTTGCGTTTTCGTGACTGCTACTGCATAATAGATTATGATAAAACCAACAAAAGTTATAAATAACCAAATGAATCTAAAAATTAACTAAATGTATGCAAATCGGGACCTGAAATGCCCCAACGCCTTTACATTTCACTTATATGAGAAATTATCTAAAAAGTATGTTTATTAAGCACTTTGAACTATGTTATGCCTGTTATGCTTATTATCGTTTGGGCGGGACTAGCGTGTGAATCGATTTGAAAAGCGCGGTATTATAATAATAATAAATCATTTATTCATGAAATAAAGTTTAAATCGCCTTAACTATGTTAGTTAACACTTTTTAAACAAAAATTATAGAACACTTGTGTTAGATGGTTACAGTCTCCCTCGTTATCGTTACAAAAGATTACGCGCTACATTTTGTTAAAATTTTGTTATACCTAATCTCACAGTATCTAAATACTACTAATAAAATAATAGAAAACGGTTAACATATTTATCTAAGTACTTATTTTTTTAGGAGATGGGGAACCAGCAGTCTCTTCTAATCCCAACAGAATTGGATTCGAAATAGTAACGTCAGGGCGCGGAAAACCAGTACTTCTGCGAGCAGGCTTCAAATATAACAAAAGACGTACTAATAAAGATAATTCAACCAAATGGCTGTGTACCAACAGAGGAACATGCAAAGCAGTGCTAGTGATAGCAAGCAACGATTGCATCGTGAAAGAAGACAAGCACAACTGTAAGCCTGATTTTTTCGCCAACCAATTACAAATGAAACTTGAATCTTGCATAAAAAAAGTGACAACAGACTGTACAGTGCCTATTCCCAGTGTAGTCCGCGAAGCTGTAGCAGATATACAAGATAAAGGTTTAAATCTTATTGAAAAATTACCAAATAAAAAAAGTGTCGAGAGAACACTGTATCGAAGAAGAAATAGTTCACTACATATGAAAAAGGTATCTTTTAGGTAAGATGTTGATTTATACCAAATATACGCTGTGAATGAGACTTGTTGGTTTTTTTAACATTAATGTTATGTAAGTCACCACACGCTCGCAAAGCAATTGAAATAGCTATATCTTATTTTGCTTAAAAAAAATTACCTGACTGTACTCAACAGCTTCCTTAATTTAATGGTGTCCGACTCGTCAGTAACAAAAATATTAAAATCAAAAGTGTCAATTGGGACACTTGTGTCCCAAAATATTTTGTCTGAATCGTCAGCAAGTCTATTCAACTGCTCAAAGGATAAAATATCCATGGTTATTTTTCTTTCTACCAGCTAAGTACATTGCTATTGTTACTGACGCTAACTAAATACAAAATCGTAGTAACCAGTTTATTGAATGAAGGTATATCTACAGTGTAAATTAAATAATTTCAGCACATTACATCCAACTAGCCCGCGGGCCCATTCTTCTCCAGATAGACGAACACACGTTTAGTAAGCACGTTCGAAACAGGGAAGGAGGTTTTCGATACAAGTGCTCCAGCACTGATAAAGGATGTAAAGCGTATGCACAGATTTCTTCTACTGGCACTATATGGAAATGTAATAATGAACATAACCATGAACCAGCACAATATGTAAAAACATCCGACGGACTGTATATTAAAATTTAATTAACTATAAAAGAGAAAATTCAGTGTTTTTAATAAATAATATTCATATGTGTAACTATAATTAATTATAACATGTAACTATAATTATACACAAGGCTGTCAAGCGGAACGAATCTTAGTTACGTAGACGTAGATACTGACTGATTTGACATACTGTATCCAGCGGGCCTATAAGATGCGCACCGCGAGATATTTGTCACGTCGTTCTGTCAAAATGTAAGCATTTTGTACCAGTTTAGAAACTATTGCATTATCTGTGGTAATGTTGTCGAGAAACCGCGCCTTTGAATTTTCAACTTTTGACATTTCTGCATGATTATTATCTCGTCCATAGAGAGGTACGACGACTAAGAAGTGTCAATATGGCGCGTTTTGTCGACACCATTAGGTACCACAGATAATGCAATAGTTCCTAAACTGGTACAAAATGCTTACATTTTGACAGAACGACATGACAAATATCTCGCGGTGCGCATCTTAGGCCCGCAGGTCCCCATGCAAAGATGTCATAGAAAGGTTCTACGCTTAGTTATTAATTTCAAGATTATCTTTTGTGACAAACCGAAAGTTGGAAAGATTTAAAAATAAATGCTTACTAGTGATTCATGAACGTATGGCATAGGATCTATTATTACACGCACTCAAAGAGTAATATTGCCATGGTTATTTTTCTTTCTATCAGCTAAGTACATTGCTATTGTTACTGACGCTAACTAATACAAAATCGTTGTAAGTAACCAGTTTATTGAATAAAAGTATATCTACATTGTAAATTAAATAATTTCAGCACATTACATCCAACTAGCCCGCGGGCCCATTCTTCTCCAGATAGACGAACACACGTTTAGAAAGACCGTTCGAAACAGGGAAGGAGGTTTTCGATACAGGTGCTCCGGCAGTGATAAAGGATGTAAAGCGTATGCACAGATTTCTTCTACTGGCACTATAAGGAAATGTAATAATGAACATAACCATGAACCAGCAAAATATGTAAAAACATCCGACGGACTGTATATTAAAATTTAATTGACTATAAAAGAGAAAATTCAGTGTTTTAAATCAATTACACCCATATATCAGCATCTAACTATAATTATACACAAAGCTGTCAAATTTTGGTTACGTAGACGTTGGTAGTAAACGAAATTTTCTGTACTGATAAAATAAAAAAAGGTAGGTGCTAAAAGTTTTTTTGACATAACATTATATTATATCTACAGTTTCCCGGTCCACATACAAAGGTGTCATTGAAAGGTTCTACGCTTAGTTATTCATTTCAAGATTATCTTTTGTGACAAACCAATAAACACTTGTATAAAAAAATGCTTACTAGTGATTCCTGAACGTATGGCAAAGTATCTATTATAACACTTTTTTTAATATGAAGTATGATTCAAAAAGCGTGTTTTAGCTCTTTACAATACGCTCATGAATCGTATATATGTACTATAAAAATATATGCTATTTTTGAGCACGCAACACAAAAAACACATTTCCTGGTTCCTATTATTCCCCTCTTCGAAAAAGCCTAATTTATTGTATCAGAAAATCTCATATGATCTCATGTTTCAAGCCACCATAGTAAACACATATAACTATTGGGTAAGCCAATAGTTCAAACACATTCTCCACAATTTAATAGGTTTTATTAGCTCTACAATAATCAAGTACTTATTACCAACGTAACGGACTACGTATTCACAAGTATCCAGCACATGTTGCCACTTTGCTGGTTACCGATGAAATGCCCGCCGCCGCCGCCTCGTGTCACAAAAAAAAAACAATATGGCCGATGGCGGGCGGCGGAAGGAAAACATTCACTAAACAACTTAGTGCATTTTAAATTAATTACTCAAATAATCTAATTGTATAATCATATTTAAAAATAATCATTATAAATTAGAATATGTTTTAAACTACCTATAATAATTTATCTTTATTTTAAATTCTGTTCATTATGACAATAATCTCAAATCAGCAACTCTTAAAAGTAATAAATGTTTCAACAGAAAGTTAATAATCTTATAGTGAAATAAACAACACATATAATTATAATCATAAATCTACCTACTAAAATATTATAAATTACCCTTACATAACGAACTTACAGGAGAAACAATGGCTATACTGCAACTTCAAGATATAATTATTCAGTCTGTGCGCGGAGCAGCAGCGGCCAAAAGTCAGCGCTCAAGACCTCCAACGCAAGGTAATACTTCCATGACAAGTCACAAAATAACAGAAATCCCGAGGAAAGACGGAAGACTAGTTCGGAAGCGGTGCTCTACCTGTTATGCTAAAATTAGAGCAGCTCAAGGCAATCCCCTTCGTGCCAAGCAAGTAAACAAGGAGTGTAAGATGTGCAGAAAAGCTTTCTGCTTGAGCTGCTTCAAAGAAACACATAAAAAGTAATGTGTTAATGATTCTTGATTGTGATTTTTGTTAAAGAAAAAAAAATTCCAGCAATGTTATTATAAAAAAATTCTGGTTTTATTTTGTTTATTTAATTTTTATGACATGTCTCATCACGCCCCATACAAAAACAAAAAGAACCCACCAAATTCTGATAAAAAAAACCGGAACAAGCATCTAAAATTGAAAATATGATGCATGAGTGTAACCGGCTACAAAGCGCTCCAATTAATCATATACGATTCATTGAACAAGGAACCTGTTAGTACTAATATTTATGTATGTGAATATATTGATTTATATCTGTCATTGTACTATTATTTCAAACCATGGTAACGGTTTTAAATGATAGATGAGCATAGTAAGACAAGACTTATCATTGACTAGACACATACAAGCATGAAATTATATTAACTAATTCAAATAATTTTTCGATCACCGACTATAATGAGAGTTTTACTACTTGCCAACTAGGTAAATGTTATGAACTCTATATAAGTTTTCTTTGACTCATAGTACACAAGAGAGACTGTAAATAAAATATTTTCAGCACACTATATCAAGTTACAAAGCGGTGCCACTCTACTCATGATAGACGGACACACGTTCAGCAAGCACTCGAAGAACAAGAACGGGGAATGTCGATACAAATGCTCCAGCCATGGATGCAAAGCGTTCGCGCAGGTCTCGGCCAGTCATATTATAGTGAAATGTCGCAGTGAACATAATCACTACCCAATACTTTACATACCTATGAGGAATGGACTTTATATAAAAGCATGATTGATTCTGTACATATGATTGAATACTAAATGTATGTCACATTTATTACATGGTGAGAAATGTGAGAATCGAATCGAACCAATAACTAACAGCACATTGGTCAGTCAGGTAAAAAAATGTTAAGCAAAATATGATTTAGCTATTAAATTGCTTTGCGAGCGTGTGGTTACATTAAGGTGGTTCGATTTCCATACTAATTTATTTAACCAATTTGGGGGAAATTATATTATTATACCTAACAAGCAATTTTTATTTCTTTCTTGAATCATAGAACTTAAAATCAAGATCTATTTTTTTAATGACAGCTGTCAAACTTCAAACGCCCATATCTCGGAAACTACTCACCCTAGAGTTCTCGTTCCAAAACCAAATGAAAGGTGTGATCAAGATCTATTTTTTTGATGAGAGCTGTCAAACTTCAAACGGCTATATCTCGGAAACTACTCACCCTAGAGATCTCGTTCCAAAACCAAATGAAAGGTGTGATCAAGATCTATTTTTTTGATGACAGCTGTCAAACTTCAAACGCCCATATCTCGGAAACTACTCACCCTAGAGATCTCGTTCCAAAACCAAATGAAAGGTGTGATCAAGATCTATTTTTTTGATGACAGCTGTCAAACTTCAAACACCCTTATCTCGGAAACTACTCACCCTAGAGATCTCGTTTCAAAACCAAATGAAAGGTGTGATCAAGATCTATTTTTTTGATGACAGCTGTCAAACTTCAAACGCCCATATCTCAGAAACTACTCACCCTAGAGTTCGCGTTAGATTTTCTTATATCTTAAAACTTTTTACTTTTTTCGATTCTATTACATAACAAGGCGTTCTATGCACAATTCAATAATTTTTCATTTTATTTTTTTAATTTATTTATCGTTTAAAGAAACATAACTTATTTTGTATATAGCACTAAGGAAACCACAAGGTTTATAGGGATAATGCTACATGGGTCTTAGCGTCGATAGCCTTACACATTAGGTAGGTTAGGTAGCTACCTGATTAGATAGGTAGGTAGATATCAGTAGGATCTAGCAAAGTGCATTCCATTTACTTAGGTAGCTTGTTTTAGTTATAAATTTGTTTACTTACTATTTAGTTAGGTAAGTATGTAAGTAGGTAGGTTGATTAGCTTTTTAAATAGTAGGTATTATTATACTTTTCAATATTAGCTATAAAGTAGGATTTTAATTGAAGTTTAATATTCTTAGGCGTAATATTATTAATAAGATCAGTAGTTAGGTTGTTTATTAACCGAGGAACTAGTTATCTAGCTGTCTCTGTGTCTTTATGTGTACGGCTTTGACAGGTTTTAGGGAGACGTGGCGGTTGGTGGCACAGCAAGATGACGAAATAGATGCATAGCAAGGTCACACTCTCTCTATCTCTTTATTTTATAGCTCTATTTCGCTCTATTTTGCAACAAGGCCGAAGGACAAACAAAACAATTCGCCTTGCGAGTAAGTGAAGATTAGTGCAAACAAGGACACGCGTCGTTAAAGTATAAAGTTTAAAAAAATATGTGGCAGTTTATATTGTTCTTCATGTTTTTTGGGGGTAAGTTAAATAATTCAACTTAGTTTAATACTCATAATAACAATAATAACGTAAATACATAAATTAGACATACCTGCTTAATTATGTTTATTACTTGATGAATGTTAATTATGTTTATTTGTGTTAGATTTTAAGGTTACAGAATATTTATTTTCTCAAATTGGCAAACTTAGTATAACGTGAGCTACCATTTCTTGTAGTTTCAATGATTTTGTAGTTCAAGTAAGACTGGTAATTAGCTAGACGGTGATTTCGAAGCGATTTTCAAAGTTTATTACAACCATTATTGTCAAGTAATAATAAATAATGTATTCATTAAATAAACTTTAAATCGCCTTAGCTATGTTAGTTAACACTTTTTATTATACAACACTTATGCTAGATGTTTACAGTCTCCCTGGTTATCGTTACTAAATCTCACAGTACTACAATCTAAATACCACTAATAATAATAATAGAAAATGGTTAACATAAATGTACTTATTTTTTTTAGGAGATGTGGAACCAGCAGGCTCTTCTAATCCCAACCGAATTGGATTCGACATAGTAACGTCAGAGCGCGGAAAACCAGTACTTCAGCGAGCAGGCTTCAAATATAACAAAAGACATACTAAAAAAAAAGATAATTCAACCACATGGCTGTGTACCAAAAGAAAAACATGCAGAGCAGTGCTAGTGTTAGCAAGCAATAATTGCATCGTGAAAGAAGACAAGCACAACTGTAAGCCTGATTTTGTCGCCAACCAATTACACATGGAACTTCAATCATGCATAAAAAGTGACAACTGACTGTACAGTGCCTATTCCCAATGTAGTCCGCGAAGCTGTAGCAGATATACAAGATAAAGGTTTAGACCTTATAAAAAAATTACCCAGAAAAAAAAGTGTCGAGAGAGTACTTTATCGAAGAAGAAATAGTTCACTACATATGAAAAAGGTATGTTTTAATACCATTACCGACATCATAATCCCTCCAAGATTTCAAAGTTTTGTAATAGCTGACTACAGTCACTACACGACTAGGATCTTGGTTTTCGCTGGAAAATATTGCAAGGAAATATTAAAAAAACCTAATCTAACAGTCTTGTGCGATGGAACTTTTAAATTTTGTTTGAGATCGTTTCAGCAACTTTACACTCTGCATGTGGATTTGGGGAGTAGTGCCACTCATGCCAATATAATTCCCGTTTTATACGCACTACTGCCAACAAAATCTACAAATATTTACGTGACTTTGTTTAACCTCATTAAAAGCCAAATCCCAGAGTTTGATCCGCAGACCTTTGTGCTGGACTTTGAGCAAAGTGCCATTAAGGCTATTAAACTAGTATTCCCCAATGCAAACATTAAAGGTTGCTATTTCCATTTTACGCAAAGTCTATGGCGAAAAGCCAATCAATTAGGTATAAAAAAAAACTAAATTAAAATTGGAAAAGAAACACCTAAAAAGGTGTAGTGTTTTAGCTTTTTTGCCAAGAAAAGTAATAGACGATGCCTGGCTGTATATCATGTCCCAATGTCCCAAAAATGAAAGACTTATAAAATTTAATGATTATTTTGTTAACACTTGGTTTAACGAGACTTCAGTATTTTGCAATATATGGAACATATTCAATAGCCCACACCGTACCACAAATATGGTAGAATCGTGGCATTCTGTAATTAATAGAAAGTTAAATAATAGGAAACCCAATAGCATAGCCCAATTTTTAAGTTTGTTACAAAAAGAAGATAAATATCAGCAGGCTTTATATGAAAGTGGTAACACACATATTCACAAAAAATCAAAACCAACAACTGAATTAGATGAACACCTCTATATTACTTTGACTGAGTTTGAGCGAGGACAAATAAATATTGAATTGTGCATAGAACGCCTTGTTATGTAAAGCGAAGAAAGAAACAATCTAATCTATTAACATTTTTTAATGTTTTTTTTTATTTCGTTGATATTAAGGTGTTTTTTAAGTAAAATATTGTGCCAAATGCTGTGTAAAATACTGTGATTGTTGTAGTTTAATTTTTTTTCTATTTTATTTCAGATTTTTATTGTTTTTTCAGTAGATTAATAATTAGTAGTAATTTTAAGTCTATGATTGAACTGTTACGATTAAATTCCTATTTTTTTTTATTTCATTTGTCGCACATTTGTGGTCTGTGGCATAATTGGCGTAATTCGGAACGCATCGTTTCTGAAGCGGTTGCCAACTCGGCCACTCCTAATTTTGCTATTTTGCCTCGATTTTCTTTATAGAGGACACCGAGCTATTTCCTATTAGTAAAACTGAATGGTTTTGCTATCATTTTTGACTAAATTCAGGCATCCTTTCAGTCTATATTGTTCTTTAATTCGATACAGTTTTTTTTGCTAGTGTTGCCAAAAAGTGGCATATTTTCCGCTGAATTTGGAGTCTTGTCGCTGCAGCGGGCCACACTATTGCATTGAAGAATGGACTTATTGATTTTGTCAAAGCAAAGAGCCCATCTTTCTTTTACCTGGGAAGCTGCTGTCCGTAGCTGGTGCTTATTTAATTCAATTGTGGTAAGTTCGTTGTGAAAAGTTCGGCTGATTTTATTGTTGATCTCGCGCAGTGCCTTGATTAAGTGAAATTCCTCAGATTGGCATAAATAACCCGGTGCCCATTTCCCACGCCACGCGGTGTCGCGTGTCGTTGAGCACGTTGAGTCTTCTAAATACTTATCAAGCCCTCTGGACTAAACCCCAGGTATACATTTTGCTAACAGCATCAGCTAACCCTACTTTTTTACAAAATATAAAAATAATTTATTTCAAAATTCTTCTAATTTAGTCAACTTTCCTTTTAAATCTTTATAACTCCAAATCCAAAAGTTCCCCATAAATGTACTTTACCTAGAGGAGAAGTATCAGCCTAAACCGTTCAGTGAAACTTTATTTTTCTTCATAAAACATATTTTTTTTCCCCGTCTTTAGGAACGGTTATAATACATTTTCAATATTAGTCTGTAATTGGAGTATTCTCTCTCAATTGCAGGGGGATTTTGCCTTCCTACATACCTACTGGATTTTGCCTTACTACATACTGGACTTTGTCTTCCTACATACTGGATTTTGTTTTCCTACATACTACTGGATCTTACCTTCTACTAGAATTTTACCTACCCATTCTACGTGGATTAGTTTTCACAATTTTCACCCTTTACTACTGCAACCGGGTGGCTCTGCTCACGGTCCAGCCGGAACGTTTGGAGTGAGCATTTCAAGCCTGGACACATACTTCAAACCCCTGCTCTGTTACCACGGACGGTGGTGGCTCTTGGCCGGTAAACTTAGATAGTTGTTCACCGACGACGCCCAGGCTGCTTTTGTAGTCGGAGGACAGGCGCTTCTGTGTCCTGTGTCGGTGACATCTCCATTGTTAGGTGGGGAAGATTTAAACTCTTATTATTACCGTAGCTACGCCTACGGTTGGCGCCCACATATACATTACCTACATAAAACACACCGTTGACTTCAACTTTAATTTATTTAATCTAATTTGCAATTCATCTCGAGACCTCACTGTACCCATCTCTTAAGACTAGTTAAGCCGTAGCACTATTTCTTTCAACTTAACTCTAAATTTGTATAATTTGGTTAATCTGATGAAAAGGTTAGGAAAATAAACACAAGTCAGAACGTTGTTTACCTTTTTTTATTCCATCCTCCCATTAGGGATTTTGTCAGGTTACAGAACTAATGATTATCTGTGATTTCAATACATAAGTACTCGTATACGCGATTAGGATAATTAGGTACTTTTTAATAATAATAAATAACGCCAAATCAGTAAGCGTTGTCCGGATATTTTTCTTAGGTAATTGTCGGTGATTTTTATACATTCCTAAAATAATGACTTTTTAATACGTAAGGAAAGATAGAAAAATATTTTAAAGTTAACATTTTAATGTTTTTTTATTTCGTTGCTTTTAAAGTGTTTAATAGGTTAAATTAGTGCCAAATGCTGCGTAAAATACTCTGATTATAGTAGGCTAAGTATTTTTTATTTTGTTTAAGAGTTTTATTGTTTTTTCAGTAGATAATAGGACTTTCTGATGTTAAAAACTAACAAATAACAGGTAGTAGTTTTAGGTCTGTTTGAACTATTGATTATCTGTGACTTTTATACATAATATGTACTCATATTACTCATATACTGCCTTAGAATAACTAAAAAACATCTTTGTGATCATATATAGATATCAAAGTAGGTATACAAGATGTTGATTTATACCAAATATACGCTATGAATGAGACTTGTTGGTTTTATTAACCTCCGAATATATGTGCCGACAATTATTAGTTATGTAACCAACTTATATTTCAGGTTCATTTTAGTCTAAAAAATACTTTTGATTGTGCCGGACAATAATGCAACCGACTATTCACGCACACAGACTAGGATCTTACTGTATTCTAACCATGACTCAATTTCGCCAGTAACATGTAAGATTGGACTGGTCAGTAGCTCCGTGATATTTCTACAACTACGGTACCGAGTTCAAACCTTAACTCATGCATGTTTTTGTTAGTAAATTTTTAAATTGTATGACTGTGATGTGAAGTATGGAAAGTATTTTTGTTGGTTTGTTCTTCACGTAAAAATAAAAAACAATAATTTTCTCTTCGTATTTATTTTCTTTCGTATTCTGTGCTAATTCTAATTCGTCGTGGGGGAATAAGATTCTGTGCTACTCTGTTCTATTTTTATTTTTATTTTTTATTTTCTAGTTAATTATGTATTGTTTTCTTACTGTGTTGTACCTGTGTTGTGTTGTGTGCCAAATAAATATTTCTCTATCTCTCTCTCTCTCTATCTCTCTCTAGGAGAACTCTAGGGTGAGTAGTTTCCGACATATAGCAGTTTGAAGTTTGATAGCTGTCATCAAAAATTTAGATCTTGATCACACCTTTCATTCAGTTCTGAAACGAGAACTCTAGGGTGAGTAGTTTCCGAGATATAGCAGTTTGAAGTTTGATAACTGTCATCAAAAAAATAGATCTTGATCACACCTTTCATTTGGTTTTGGAACGAGATCTCTAGGGTGAGTAGTTTCCGAGATATGGGCGTTTGAAGTTTGACAGCTGTCATCAAAAAAATAGATCTTGATCACACCTTTCATTTGGTTTTGGAACGAGATCTCTAGGGTGAGTAGTTTCCGAGATATGGGCGTTTGAAGTTTGACAGCTGTCATCAAAAAAATAGATCTTGATCACACCTTTCATTTGGTTTTGGAACGAGATCTCTTGGGTGAGTAGTTTCCGAGATATAGCCGTTTGAAGTTTGACAGCTCTCATCAAAAAAATAGATCTTGATCACACCTGTCATTTGATTTTGGAACGAGAACTCTAGGGTGAGTAGTTTCCGAGATATAGCCGTTTGAAGTTTGACAGCTGTCATCAAACATTTAGATCTTGATCACACCTTTCATTTGGTTTTGGAACGAGAACTCTAGGGTGAGTAGTTTCCGAGATATGGGCGTTTGAAGTTTGACAGCTGTCATCAAAAAAATAGATCTTGATTTTAAGTTCTATGATTCAAGAAATAAATAAAAATTGCTTGTTAGGTATAATAATATAATTTCCCCCAAATTGGTAAAATAAATTAATATGGAAATCGAACCACCTTAATAGCTATATCACATTTTGCTTAAAAATTGTTTACCTGACTGTACAATGCAGCTATTTTTAAAGTTGTCCGAATCGTCGCAACAAAAATTATTAAAATCAAAAGTGACGATTGGGAGAATTTCTCCCAATTTTTTTCTCCGAATCGTACACTAAGTCAAAAAAAGGCTATATAATGAAGAAAGCGACCAGGACCTTCCCCTAATTCTTACAAACAAAGAAGAAACAGATATACAATAGATTTATATTTGATATTCATTTATTATTTCATATTTAGTGCTCTATT
Organism: Eulithis testata; assembly: GCA_947507515.1. Lineage (NCBI taxonomy): Eukaryota > Metazoa > Arthropoda > Insecta > Lepidoptera > Geometridae > Eulithis > Eulithis testata. The sequence continues at coordinate 9,398,479 of OX382202.1, read as the reverse complement.
TTCGTTATTATATTCCGTAGAATATTCATAGGAAAAGCTACTCATAACCGTTTCTAGCATTATATATGCTTTTGTAAGAGACACTTTTTGTATTATTAATGTGCCTAAGTAATGGTTACTTTCTATCTGATTATAGTGATAGCTGAATACTTAACATTGAATAACGGAAGCCGGTTGCTGATGGTTGGAGGTCACACTTTCAGTAAATGCAATCTAAAAATAAAAAATAAAAGTATCAGATACAAGTGCTCCAAAGCTTTTCGTCAAAGGTGTAAGGCTCAAGTTGAGGTCGCTGCAGATGGGATAATATATAAATCATTTTTGGAACACAGCCATCCTTCACTTCCAAAACAATATTTGACGTTATTAAAAAAAACAGTACACTTACAGTAAAACTAATCTAAAGGGCTTATTCCCATCGAGCCCACCGGCCGGCCCACCGGTGGGCCGGATAGATAAGAGATAAAAGTGTGAGATACAAGTGCTCCAAAGTTTTTCGTCAAAGGAGTAAGGCTCAAGTTAATGTCGCTGCGGATGGGAATCATACTAATATTATAAATGTGAATGTAAGTTTGTTTGTTACGCTTTCACGCGAAAACTACTTAAGCGATCATCATGAAACTTTGTACACATATTCTTGGAGGTATAAGAAGTAACACAGGATACTTTTTATCCCGGAAAATCAACGGGACGCGAACGAAGTCGCGGGCGGAAGCTAGTAATCTATAAATCATTTTAAAACACCACCAACCTTCCCTACCAAAAGAATATTCGACGTTTATAAAAAAAGCCTGTTAGCTCATGTTACCGTTTACCAATGGCTTAACACGTTTTAACCAAAATAGACTTAAGTAAGTAGGTATATTAATTTATTGTTGTTCAGCGTTAATAAAACTTTGTGTTCAAAAATACGTTAATTTGTTCGAAACACTAAACACGAAACATTTGATCATGATTTACAGAGTACATTATACGTGTCTAATAATGTATCCTGAAACTGTATTACACTCAAGCAATCTGTTGTTCAATAAGATTCAAGTTGACAGGTTTTTTTATCCTAGTTATAAGAAACTATAAGAAAGTTAAAAGTATAAATAAAGTAGTATTTTCTTTTCAACCTATTTCGTCCCACTGATGGGGATAGGCTTCCTCTAATTTCCCTCTCCCGGCCTCCTCCCTCGCACCATCTCCTTTCAAAGGCGTCGAGATCGTCCCTCCAACGCTTTTAGGCTGAGCGCGAGACCGATGCCCGTCATGACGTAGGGTGTGGTGGCGTTCGCCCACCTATCGGGAGGAATGCATCTGCCAGATGTGCTCCGCTCAGTCCCATTCAATCCTAGCGGCCTTGTCTCCCACATCGACAATACCCCTTACTGAACGCAGCATGGCGTTCCGCACTTGGTCGATCCGTTCGAAACCTAGGATGCTGCGTTCCATGGCTCTGGCAACTCTTAAGTTAGTAAAATTTGTGCACCGTAGGTTAGGATAGGCCGGATACAAGTGTCGATGAGTTTGCGCCTTAGTGATAGTGGAAGGTCTCCCTTCAGGTCTCCCATCAACGCAGTAATGTATAAAAATATTTTAATTATAGATAAAATAGGAAAAGTGCAGACTTTCTATGAATTTTTGAGTGAAAACGTAGAGTTCTTAGAAGAAAATAATAGCATCGATACAATGAGAGGTGACGAAAAAAACAAAGAAAAAAGAAAAAAAAAACAATACTAAAAGAGGAATAAACATGGAAGTCGAAAAGTTGATCTACCAAAGAGATGTAACGTAGCTAAAATGCTTAGAGACCACGGTCTAGCGTACATTGGAATAAACTCTAAGAAACATGTTCCCAGTAGAAGCATTAAAATGGCTTGTAAAAATTGTAAATGGAAATGCACCGACCGGTTAAGTGAAGATAACCGAAAAGAACTCTTTAATAATTACTGGAAACTTGGTAACCTAGACCTACAACGCGCCTATATCAGAACATGTGTGGTAAAAATTAAACCTAAAACTCGGTATGGCGTTAGGGGACTGAACCATGCATATTATTTCACTGTCGATAATCGTAAATGTCGCGTTTGTAAAATGTTCTTTCGTAACACTTTGGACATTAAAAATAGTACTATAACAACCGTTTTAAAATAGTATATTTCATTACAAGTGCGGAAAGGCTGTCATTGCAAAGAGTTCCGACAAGTATTCATTTAAAAAATACAAGCTTTTAAACTTTCGTATGGAAAGTATTTGTAGCTTGTATTTTTTAAATGAATACTTTTTTTACGGTTTGGGCTGCATACAGACATAGATTATGACGAGATAAATTGATATAATCCTTAGTTTTGGTTGGTCAACGTAAAACAGTGGAGTGGTTACCCTTCCACGTTTGTATGGAAACGTGTGCGACTTGTTCAACCTTAAGTGGATTTTTAAGAGGTGAAATGTTATGATTACTTACTTTTTAGGTTCTTATTCCGTAAAATTACAAGGACTATCTAGAATAGTCTTATAGTCTAATAGTCTATAGGTATTTAGTAAAACAATATTCGAATCCATTTGTCTATTTATTTATTAATTGTGTAATTTTTTTTCCTAAACTGAAATTGGACCTTCATATCATGTAATCTAGATATTCAACTAGAATAGTTGCCCTTGGTTACATAAGAGCACTATTTACAGATTTAAATATTTGTAGATAACTTGTTTGATTCACAGACATAAAAAGAAACACCAGCAAAACTAGAACAATTATTTTCTCGGGTTCTGATATCAGTTATGATAAATATATACCGAAGTATTCATCCACTATAAGCTTAGAAACGTCAAGCGATAGCGTGCAGTCAATAAACACTTTTGAAAAGGAACGCCGTAAACGATTGAGACGTAAGAAAAAACGAAGCAAGAAGAAGGATTCTATACTATGTAATTTGCAATGCCCAGAACGTATTATCGAAGAAAAGCGAAAAAAGCTCTTTGATAACTATTGGAAGTTAGATAGCATTGATCAGCAACATGCCTATATCAGATCATGTATTACAATCATCCCACCAAAGTTTCGGTGTCCTAAGAATATGGAGAGGCAATATTTTCATTTCACTGTAAACGGCCATAGAGTTCGCGTTTGTAAAAAGTTTTTTATTGTCACGTTAGATATTTCAGATAAAACTATTGATTCTGTTTTAGAGAAAACAGACACAACTAGTGCGTTAAGAAAATAAAGTAAGTTACCTCATACAAAGGCTAGGATTATCGGATCTGATTCAGTGATTTTAGCTATATGTTTTAGATAATTACATGTCCTCTCTTCGATACTAAATTTAATTACTAAAAATTCATTTTGCAGAAAAAATCTGTTATGTAACTTATTCTGCGATTATGTTGTCTAATAAAGCATATTTGATTACTCCAATCTGTTTTATTTTACAGTGAAATACAAATCTCCTTGATTACTATCTTTGTTTTGCGCATTTTAAACGTTATATTTTTATATTTATAGCTTTAACCGAAACCAATGTTTCAACAGAAAGAATCAAAATGAATAAATGTATAGCTGATATAAACTTTGATAGCTGTCACCTGCCAGGTGTGACAACGACAGGACGCTGCCGTCTATGTAAAAATAAGAAAACAATTTTCATGTGCACTAAATGTAACAAACGTTTTTGTTTGCGAAATAGACGTAATTGTTATTTCAAGTTTCACAACCAATAATACAGAAGCATTGATTTTATGATCTCTTTTTTATTTATTTACCTTTTTACCTACCTACCTACTTACTCATACATCACTCACATTGGGACCTCATACTTACCAGTAAATTACCATATTTTAAAGCAGCGCTAAAACGACAGGCGAATATGAATAAAAGGGTTACATTTTCCGCAAAAAGTGACGGAACAAACTTACATGTTGGTTAGAATGCAAGCAAAAATATCACGAAAACATGCTATTGTTTTATTTAAAACTGTACATACGCCATTTTGTAAACTTTTACAACAATTTACCTACATAACTGAATATGATTTTAGGCCTCTTAGAGCAGCATGCCTTGATACCAGCAGAGAAGATGCATAATGGTCGACGCAGAAGGTGCAGGTGTCACAGTTGCTACGTCGCCATCGTGAGAGATTTCGGCACTAAATATGCCCAGAAAAACGTCAAAAAAGTAACCACTTTATGCCCTGCTTGCAGGGTTCATTATTGCCTACCTTGTTTTAAAAATGACCATAGTTAATGCGTAACACTAAATTCGTTTTAGTACTTCATCATCATCATCATCAACCGTATATCGGTCCACTGCTGGACGTAGGTCTCTCCCAAGACGCGCCACTGACCCTGGTCTTCGGCTCTTAGTACTTAATTATTATATAATAAGTTTGAATAAGCTAAATATGTTATAGGTCAGTTAGGACTTTAGCACAATATAAGACACGAACACAAGACAAGATAAATTTTGTACAGCGCGTGTCTTACCCGACATAAGGAAAAATATCTTGTAATATGTATGGTCTCATATCATTATGGTCACAATCAAGCGACTGAGTGTCTTATAAGACTTTTCTCATAAGACACAAGAAATAGTATATTTCATTACAAGTGCAGAAAGGCTGTCATTACAAAGAGTTCCGACAAATGTCTACCCGAGCCGAAGCGCAGCCGAAGGCGAGGGTTGACAGTCGGAACAAGTTGCAATGACGGTTCCGTACGTGTACTGAACGACTATTTTTAATACAGTTGCGAAAAAATGAAGCAATTTAATAAAATAATAAAAAAAACGATTTGCTTTTTTCTCTTCTCTACACGCAATAAATTCGTCGTATGGAGATATGTAGCGACTTTTTGAATTTTCTGGTAAAATGTTCTCCGAAGCATTTTGTGCAATTATACTGAGTTCCGGTGGTGTTCATTCAAAAAAACTATGGTCGAAATTACTCATTTTGTGCAACAAACAACTAAACTCGCAAAGAAAATTTCTGAAAAATGGCGCCAACCGTAGAATATAAGCAGAGATTTTTATTTTCTTCACCCATTCTGGTAGGCAAAGGGAACTATGCCCATACATTTTTTTATTGATATGAAATGAAATGAAACCTAACCTAACTCATTCAATCAAATCATTAAATCTGATATTGAAACAAATTAGTAGCTTCTTTTTAGAAATATACGTATTTATTTGCATGAATCATAAAATTTTCTATGATTTTTTTTTTGTAAAAACTTCATGGTTGGTTTTTCTTTTTAATAGACATTATTTTGACAGTTGGGAAAGAGAACGCACGAGTTCGGGAAAGGTAAAATAAAGCACGAGTATGAAATAGCCCACATCCCGAACGCTATACGTCCCTGCAATACGCCACTTTTTGAGCAACTGTATTAAAAAATATCTTATAATGTGCAAAAGGCCGTAGTATATTATATCAACTATAGTAATAATAAATATAAGTACATTCAAATTCAAATTCAAATCGTTTATTGCGCTTATGTTGTTAAAAAGATGTTGTACAAAAGATAGTATGGGTACCAAACATAAACCCTGTTAGGGCACAGCAATTTGTTCAGGTGTAGATAGGCACTAGGTGGCATATTTATGTATCTAGTTTTAAATATTTTAATAACTTTCATCTAGAAACTCGTGCAATGAATAAAAACAGTTTTTTAAAAGTACTAATACTAATAAATTACTAATAAATTATATTCAAAATCATCATGTAGTTAAATTATTTCTACGTGTCGTAGCTGGCAAGTATAAGGCTGGAAACAGTGCTCGACCGACAGTCGGCGCTGACCGTCGGTCGGCGTAGCTATATCTATGCAAGTCTATGGCTGGAAACAGTGCTCGACCGACCGACCGTACGCGCGTACCGTCAGCGTAGCTGTGTGCGCATTCATAGACTTGCATAGATATAGCTACGCCGACGTACTGTCAGCGCTGACCGTCGGTCGAGCACTGTTTCCAGCCTAATAGTGGTTTTTAATGATATTTAACTATAGTTTTGATCAAATTATGAGATGATACTCATAATGGTATTTGCAATAACCACTGAAATAGTGAACACGTAATTATTTTTCTTTGAATATACATAATAATAGCTTGTAATAATTTTATTGGTACTTATATAAAACAAAGCACTTCCGCCTGACTGGCATGTGAAATACTGTACCTATGTTAGCTCATCCGAAAAAAAATGCTTAAACGGGGACCGACAACTCAGTCAATGAGTTCACCCTATAAAAAACTCTGAAGTGCGTAAGTACTATTATAAAAATACAAAACACCATTGGTGATCATCCAATACAAATACGAAAGATCTTCTTTTAGAAGAAGACTAAGTAAACTACGCCACTGCCGGCCAAATACTCAAACGCCACTTAAATTAAGTTCACGCATAAATTATTGCCATCTCTTACAAATGAGTAATGTCAAACAGAGGCAGAGCAATTTTAAGTGGTGCTGCTTAAATTTGAGTGACGTTTCAGTATTCCGGCCTGCGTATCATGAAGCAGCAAAAGTAGCTTTAAAATCCAGTGCCTAATACTAATAAAAAAAAACTAACTATTGATTTAAAACCATCAGCAGGTTATATAAATGTCTCTGCAAATGCCACATACATCAAACAAGTTCCTGATATATATCGGCATAGAGATATTTGATAGACGAGGGAGAATTAGAACTCTCGGTCCACCTTGTACCGATAACTGTCGACTTTCTTATTCACATGCTTTCACAAAAGAAAAATGAACTGAAATATTCCGCAACTATTGAAATTTGGGAAACTCTCAGGCCCAACGAGCTTTTATAGGCTCCTGTATTCAACGTCTGCCTAGTTCTTACCACCCACGCTTTCGCGCCGGTCGATTGGTTTCCTCGCAAAGATCAAACAGTTCATTTTTTTGTCTAACGACGGAAAGACATCAGGGTTTGCAGATTTTTCTTTATAAATACATTAGGTATCACTGAAAGGGGTTTGCGAACTGTTCTGTTTTACAAATATGAAAATAATGGGATTATACCGGGCGATAGACGTGGAGGTAAACGCGTTAAAAATCAAACAATCAACTTTAACAATTAAATGAGTAATATCGCGTGTAATATGTAACAGATATTTGATTTGTATATTCTTATGTTCAAGTACTTTTACTGGGCTCTCCAATTAGTGAAAATTAAGCTTTGCTAGGTTCCAGAATAAAGAGTTTTGTTAATTTGGTAAGATCAAAAGCAGTTTAAACTATGGGTTTCGTGAACTACGATTACATTTGATCGATGGATTAATCTACTGTCATCTCTGTCAGTTTAAGCTACCGATGGTCGATTAACTATTGATCTTATGAAATAATCGGAGACTGGAGGTTAAACTCTATTTTGTGGTTTAAACCACTATTGATCTTAGTTACAAAGTAGTATTATTCACCTAAGTTCGTTCTGTTTTTATACTTATTTGATTATTTATAAATATTGACGTTTATATATACTTTACCTACTAATTTATTTCGACATTGATTATATTTTCTTATTTCTTACTCTTAGTCAATACCAGCCCAAACCATTCTAAAAGGAAAGACTCGCGAAACCGATTCATGATTCATGACCTTGCAGAATGCATGTGTTTCCTCTAATTATTTAGGTAGCATGTTACTGATAAATAAGTTTATGTAGGTATTACCCGATTATTTATTAATCATATAAAACCTCACATAAGTCAAACTTACCCTTCCATGTACTTCCTAATCTCTTTTAGCTAAATATATCACACTTGCAAGCGGTACGAAGATGCTTATACACAACGGGTATAGTTTCTATAAACGAAAACTCATCAACAACAAAGAATGTGGCCAGTATGCCTACCGGTACACATGCAGCGGCTATGGAAAGTGGAGATGCACTGCGTATGCGCATGTGTCGCTTGATGACGCCATTTTGAAATTTTTTTTCGAACATAACCACCCTCCTACTAAATATATAAAGACACAGAATGGTCAATATGTAAAAGCTTAAAAAGGCTATAAGCTATAAATATATAAGTACTTTAGTATCTTACTGCAGTATAGACCTTTCTCTTCAACTTTTCTTTCAATTGTACTAACCTAATTATTAAGCTAACATATTTGTATTAATTATAAATAAGTTTGTGTATCTAATCAAACTAACCAATTTATTTATTACTCATAGAAACCCATATATAGCGAAAAGTGACCTTGCCATGTACTTTTTAGCTATGTATATCACACTTGTAAACGGTACGAAACTGCTTATACACGACGGGTACAGCTTCTATAAACAAAAACTCATCAACAACAAAGGTGGTAGCCGGTATACTTACCGGTACATTTGCAGCACCTATCGAAAATGGAAGTGCACTGCGTACGCGCATGTATCGAGCGATGACGTCATATTGAAAATTATCTCTGAACATAATCACTCGCCGTCTAAATATGTTAGGACATTGAGGGGTCAATATATTAAAGTTTAAAAATAAATAGCTTAACTTGCAAACGTTTTAAATTATTTACTCGTACCTTACTTATTGCAAATAGTAATTTTTTAATTGACAATTATTGTTACCTATTTTTTAGTATCGTGTTATATTATAGTAAAATTAGACTGAAAATATTTTATAAAAATACAGGTATATTAAGTCTACTAAATAGTATACTTAATTCACCTACGTGACTTAGCCCTGGTGAAGTAAGTCGACGGCACCTAATATTTCAGCGAAATTCATCAGTCTAAAAGGAGGCGCACAGCTGCTAATGATAAACAAATACACTTACTTCAAGCAAACAGAAAGTGTTAAAAACGGCACCAGTCACTACATATGCTCTTCTTCTAAAAGAAAGAAATGCAAGGCAAGAGCGTATGTTACGCAAGATGGATTTATTCAAAGCGTAACATCTAATCACTGTCACCCGCCAACTCAATATTATGAGACCGCCATGGGTTATTATATCAGAATTTGAAGGACCTACATAACCTAACGTACTGGAGCCTAGTACAATCTGAAAACAACGATCTCTTTGCGGTAATGACTGACTCAGGGAAAAGTATATACTTCGCAATTGGCAGTAATGCTCATTAAGTATTTGTGGGTGCACAGAGATCTACTGAACTATTTAATATTACCTATTAGTAAGAGATAACATTGATGTAAATAGCTAACTTAGCGAAAATTTCAGTTTGGTCCGAGCTTATATTAACATAAATCCAAATAGTGTACCTTTAAAGAACATATTTAATTTAAATACAGCTAATATATATCTATCTTTTTTATTTATTAGTGATTAACATAGTCTGTCTGTCCTTAGATCGTAGCTCAATTCTACTTATTAACGGCTGAAATTCGGTCTAAAAGTCTCATTTGTTACAAAATGTATGGTAAGAGTTTTTGCGGCAATGCCCATTTTCTGGCAAACTGTATATATTTTTCAAAATCTGTGAAGGCAGGTAAGTATTAAAATGCTTATATCATATCAGGATTTGATGCTCGATTTCCTTGAAAATACATTTCCACCATTACATTACAGCTCAATTTATCACTCTAGTTAGTGGAACAAGATTACTTATGATTGATACTTACACATTCAAAAAACAAGCGTCTATTAAAAGTAAAGGTCGAAATGGTTACCGCTACGCATGTTCCGCTCGTGACCGAACAAAATGCAAGATGTACGCACATGTCTCTAACGATGGTTTTATTATAAAAACTGCCGGCGGCGAACACAATCATGCCTCTGCTCAATATATGAAGACTTCTTACGGAAAATACTTCAAATTGTAGGTACATAGTAGTAAAAATTATAATGGAACTGTAAAACTTTTGCAACTAAATAAAAGTAAACTAAAGCACACTTACGTAATGTTTTTTTAAATGTTTAAACATTAAATAAGAATGTGTTTATTTGACTAACGTAGCACAGAAAAAAGAAAGACAACATAAAAGTAAGCATTTAACAGATAACAAGAATAAACATAATAAGAAAGTAGGTAGGAAATATTACAACACAAAAAGAAGAGTCTTTCCGTGTGAAAGTGCTGTCAAATAGAAATAGATCTAGTCTCAGCGTAATGCCAGTCCCGGACGGAGGTAAGGAAGCAGCGCTGGTTTTCAGACAAGACCCCAGCAGGGTAACATCACGGGCTTAACTACCGACTACAGACTAACTATCACAAATAATAATAAAATTATTAAAAAACAAAATAAGTAATTGCAACTGCTTAAATCAATTCCAATTTTAGTTGTACCTTTTATGGGTTCCGATCCCGTAGGGTTCCGCCCGACTGGAGATGAAACCCACAACCCACAGCGCGGCAAATAGAGCTATACCTACTGACGCCTGTCTGTGTATTTCAAATAGGTATAGTAAATCACACATATTAGTATAAAGTACGTATTTTAGATATATTCCAGAAATTCCCACTAAGTAATCCCTATTAGAGGGAATTTCAGTTTTTTTTCTCAGAAATCTGAGGATTTAATATGTGCGTAGCTTACTTACTAAAATTTAATTTCGTTTTTTTAGCTCAGTTTATCACTTTGTCTTCGGGAGCAAATTTACTTATGATTGAAAATTTTACATACAAAAAACGAGGAATCGTCAAAAAGAACGGTTGTATTGGTCGCCGCTACGTTTGTTCTTATTGTAATAAAACTAAATGCAATGCGTTTGCGCATGTTTCCAATGGTGGTTATATCATGAAAGCTAGAAAGGAGCATAACCACTTGCCTACTAAATATGTTCCAACGTCTAGTGGATACTATGTTAAAATTTAATCATATATATTAACTTCCTAATTTTATTGGGTCTCACTGACCACCACCGTTACCGCGAAGGGAAAATGGTAATAAAGTTCAAAAGTTATATATAATTTTTACAATATCAGTGTTGTTTCTGCTTAATAAAAAAACTGTTTAACCGTTTATCTTATTTTAACTTTATTTTATATGTAGTACGGTTAATTATAATTTGCAATGAACTTCCACTTTTCTTTTTAATATAAAATATTTTAAGAGGATACTTTTACTATAACATCTTAACTATTATGTCGGTAAAGTCAACATCTAATATTCTAAATAAAACAAACTCTTTTGAAGCTGACTGACAATCAACGCACAGCTTAAACTATAAGTCCTAGAGGTATGAAATTTGGAGCGTAGTATCCTTATGTAGTGAAGGGGTGCGCTAAGAAAGGATTTTTTAAAAGTCGCACCCGAAGACCCTTCGATCTTGGTACATAGATTCCTCAAATAAGTTGGTTCGACACGTGATTCAGGATGTTTAAAAATTTTCAAAACTGTTTGTATGCTGATACCACGGGAGCAAAGCCACGGGCGACGGCTTGTACAACTATATTAAGCAAGTAAACATTTTTATTTCAGCACATTATATCACTTTAACCGGAGGAGCAAAATTGCTTAAGATTGGAGAATTCACGTACAGCAAACACAGTGCCATCAAAAAACATAACAATGATTTTCGATATTTCTGTTCGCGCAAAAGCAGAAAAGGTTGCAAGGCGTATGCATACGTTTCGAATGATGGGTTTATTACAGAACATGTCGGCGAACATAATCACGGTCCATCAAACTATATGTTGACGTTAGAAGGATATTATATTAAGACGGAATATGACCCAAGGTATAGTGTGTGACTACACGGAATATCAATTTTAAAGCCGTAAAAACAATAAAAACAAACTATTTTAATTCAAGTATAGTTAAAAATATAAGTAAGTAAATCGTGGTACCAGAAATACAATTGTTTCAATTTGGCTCGATAAGTAACATAAAAAAAAAATGTTACAATATCATCATGTTTTACAAAAAGGCCAGTTTTATTCGATTGTTACTAAAGGCATTTGAATTAGACTTTCTTTAATGTGTGATTAAAATATATGAATATATGAATTGATTGGTATCTTACTTTACCGTGTGAAAAGAACGGTTGTATTAGTCGCCGCTACGTTTGTTCTTATTGTAATAAAACTAAATGCAATGCGTTTGCGCATGTTTCCAATGGTGGTTATATCATGAAAGCTAGAAAGGAGCCTACTAATATGTTCCAACGTCTAGTGGATACTATGTTAAAATTTAATGATATGTATTTACTTCCTAATTTTATTGGGTCTCACTGACCACCACCGTTACCGCGAAGGGAAAATGGTAATAAAGTTCAAAACTTATTTATATTTTTTACAATATCGGTATAAAGTACAATGTGTTTTTTCTGTTTAACAAAAAAGCTGTTTTAAATGTTCATCTTATTTTAACTTTATTTTATGTAGTACGGTTAAATATAATTTGCAATGAACTTCCACTTTTCTTTTGAATATAAAATATTTTTTAGAGGATACTTTTAATATAACATCTTAACTATTATGTCGTTAAAGTCAATATCTAATACAACTATATTAAGCAAGTAAATGTTTTTATTTCAGCACATTATATCACTTTAACGGGAGGGGCAAAATTGCTTAAGATTGGAAAATTCACGTACAGCAAACAATGTGTCGTCAAAAAACAGGACAATGCTTTTCAATATTTATGTTCGTGCAAAAGCAGAAAAGGTTGCAAGGCGTATGCATACGTTTCGAATGATGGGTTTATTAGAGAACATGTCAGCGAACATAATCACGCTCCACCAAAATATATGTTGACGCTAGATGGATATTATACTGAGACGGAATTAGACCCAAAGTAGTGTGTGACTACACGGAATATCAATTTCATAACCGTAAAAACAATAAAAACAAACTATTTAAATTCAAGTATTGTTAAAAATAGAAGTAAGTAAATTGAGGTACCAGAAATACAATTGTTTTAATTTGGCTCGATAAGTAACATAAAAAAAAATGTCACGAAATCATCATGTTTTACAAAAAGGACAGTTTTATTGGATTTTTACTTAAGGCATTTAAATTAGACTTTCTTTAATGTGTGATTAAAATATATAACCTTACTTTACCGTGTGTTAGTTTACTAAATATTATTTACCAATAAAAAACCAAGCGCGGGCCGGCCATAGCGCGACTCCTACCTACATAAATAGATGCAAGAGGTTGACGAAGAAAACGTTACTCAAGTAGACATTTTCATACAAAAAACTATGCTTGAGTCCGGATCAATACTTAGCAGGAAATAATCATACAGGCCTTAAAGTAAATGGGTAGGTATGTGCCTCGTATAACTTTACTGTTTTAGACCACTAAGAATTATGTATTTCAGGTCAGTTCATTACTGTCTCTAAAGGAGCCAGACTTGGGTCACACACTACATTGTCATCCATATTCAAATAACCCCTAAAACTTTCACGTTTCAGCTAAATACATAATGCGACCGAACGGCACAAGACTGCTCTTGTTAAACGGGTATACGTTCAGCAGAAACAGCCGCATCCGTAAAGGTGGTTCACGTTTCATGTGTTCCAACGCCTTCAGCCGCGGGTGCACCGCCTTCGTACACGTTAATGCTCAGAACTATATCATCCGCGCTGTCATTGAACATAACCACCTACCCACTTATACCCACCTACACAACTTCAAAACAGAAGATGGTTTCTTCTTGAAATAGCATCATGGACCAGCGTCATAGAAGTCTCGAGTTACTATATTACTGAGTGGCTGTTTTTGTATCATATACGTAATTATTTTAATTTTAAGGCAGCTTAAAGCTGTTAACAGTGTACAATATTGACATGAAATAAACTTTTTCTTATTATATCTTATTCTAATGTGCAAAAAATATAATGAAAAGAAAAACTAACAGTTACCTATAGGTATTATTGTTTTATTGAATAAATTGTTGTTTGAATAAATTAATTGTATACGTATGTTCATGGTGTTTCTTTATTAGTTATTTATTTACAAACTGATAATGAAATCTAAAATCCTGATCCTAGTCTAGGTTTCAATACCAAAACGATCATGCAGCGTTATTGATGGTAATTGGTCTTAACTCCAGCGTATTTTGGCAAATGGTAAACCCCCTAGATATCCAAAAAAACAATATATTTGTCTACTACTACTACTACTACTCATTGTAGTCAAAGTACGCGCGATAGAGTAACTTGTTAAACTTAAGACGCTAACAAGCGCTAAACAATTTCTCGCTCGCACATTTCGACATTTCTGAAGATATAAAATCACTGAATTTATTTATTAAAAAAATACAATATTGTGTGCACATTGTTTTACATTGCACAATAGTTCAGGCTATATGTCCGTCTCTTAGGCTAGAGCGGATAGGTAGTCATACCCTTACCCTTTTATTCAAATTTCAGTTTACTATATTACCCTGAAGTTCGGAGAACAGCTCCTCGTATACCAAGACTATACCTTCGAGAAGCTCAGCAACGCTCGCGATGGTGGGGCTCGGTTTATCTGCACTAATAGACAAAGCAAGGGTTGCAAAGCTGTTTTACATATTGACAAAAATGACGCTATTGTATACGAAGCTGCCAAACACAACCATGAACCAGACAGGTTCATACAAGACAGTAATGGAAGATATCTTAAAGTTAAACGGTTCTCACTCACGGAAACAATAAAGATAACTAGTAACACAAAGTTACTATAGCAAATGGAGATTTTGGAGCGTTGATATATGAATTTACCATGTTCAAATTGCCAAGTTGCTTTGTTAAAATGCGTATTTGGCGATTCATTAAAAAAATCTGCTGTACTTACATGTGTTGTCTCGTACTGGTGTCATAATATCTATAAAACCAATAGAGAGGTATCTATCTGTCCGAAAAAAAAAGAATTTGTAATTATATTTATTGAAATGGAACTTGCTTTATCACTTCTCAATATATTACATAACCATGTTGATGTATGTATTGATTACAATTTTGGCAAGAAATAAAAAAAAAGTTGTTTATGGTACCTTAGTTAGTGGTGATAAATCATTAAAGATATTAAGTTCAAGTTTATTGTTCTCATATTGTACATAAAAGATCTTAAATTAGGTGATAGCTTCCAATATGAACCCTGATAGGGCACAAACAATTAAGTATATGTAAGGAAAATTATGCTAAGTAGTAAACTGCCTTAATAAAGTTCAATATATTTTAGGTATTGTTTTATTTTAAAATTTATTTTAAATAGTGGCAAATTTCAGCAAAATACATCACTCTGCACCGCGGTACAATTCTCCTCATCTACCAAGGTCACAGTTTCTGGAAGCATGCCGGTCTTCGTCGCGGAATCCTATACAGATGTTCTTGTAGAAAAAGCAAGCTTTGTGCAGCAACAGTTTTTATTAACGAAAATGGCATTATAAAAGCTAGTGGCTGTCATAACCATGATCCGATTAGGTATATGAAAACTTCTGATGGAAAATACATCAGAATCTGAACAATGCAGTTCAATCATTTACATAAATAAAAACTAAATTGAGTTCAATCTAAATAAACAGACATATTATTCGTATACATGATATTCTCTTTAAAAAGTCTAAAAAGTAAAAATATAATTTTAATCGTTGCCAGATTGATAAATTAATGTTACCGTGCCTACTATGGTTGAGAAATGTTCAAACTTTACTTGCTCCACTGACGCGATGACGCAGCGATCTGAACTAGGTCCTGACCTTCAACAGACGACTGCGCCAACCATCGTTAATCGAACTGGAACACTACTACGTCTTTCCAGTCCAGTTCTTTCTTCATCTTTAGCAGTGTAAAACGTACTTAACCAGTACCAGGCAAAATATTAGTATGTGGATGGAATGCTTAGATATTTTTCGAAATGCATTTGCTTATATAATTATGCATTTCTAGCAAGCTTTATCACGTTGAAACGCGGTATCAGACTTCTGGTATACCAAGGCCACACATACGGAAGGCATGGTAAGCCAAATCGTCACGGAAAGTGTCGGTACAGATGCTCAAGATCTCAGTCCAAGAACTGTCCAGCACATGTTTATGTCGTCGAAGACATAGTCGTTCCCGTAGTTACAAAGCACAACCATAAGCCGATGACATATTTGCAATCGGCCGATGGGACAAATGTCCGAGTTTAACCTCGTCTCCAACTGAGACCTCGCGATGTCCCAATAACTCGCACATCTCTGTTTTGTGGTTTGGGCAGTCTTACCTGACTAGTTTTCACGATAGATTTTTGTCAGAAGAAAGATGCAGAGTAATGCACAGATGCACACTACAATTTCTTTTAACAAGTTTAATTATTATTAAGTAAAAATTATCTTCACAAGAAACCGTAATTTGTTCTTATATATGAATTTGCCATGTTCAAATTGCCAAGATGCTTTGTTAAAGTGCGTGTTTGCCGATTCATTAAAAAATCTGCTGTACATGTGTTTTATGGTACTGGTGTCATAATATCTATAAACCAATAGAGGTTTCTATCTATCTGTCTGAAAGTAGGTACTGAATTCGTAATTTTATTTATTGAAATGGCACTTGCTTTATCACTTCTCAATATATTACATAACCATGTTGATGTATGTATTGATTACAATTTTGGCAAGAAACAACAAAAAAGTTGTTTATGGTACCTTAGTGGTGATAAATCATTAAAGATATTAAGTATATTATTATGTAAGGAAAATTATGCTAAGTAGTAAACTGCCTTAATAAAGTTAAATATATTTTAGGTATTGTTTTATTTTAAAATTTATTTTAAATAGTGGCACATTTCAGCAAAATATATCACTCTGGAGCGCGGTACAATTCTCCTCATCTACCAAGGCCACAGTTTCTGGAAGCATGCCGGTCTTCGCCGCGGAATCTTATACAGATGTTCTAGTAGAAAAAGCAGGCGTTGTGAAGCAAAAGTTTGTATTAACGAAAATGGCATTATAAAGGCTAGTGGCTGTCATAACCATGATCCGATTAGGTATATGCAAACTTCTGATGGAAAATACATCAGAATCTGAACAATGCAGTTCAATCATTTACATAAATAAAAACTTAATTGAGTTCAATCTAAATAAACAGGCATATTATTCGTATACATGGTAATATACATAGTATCATGTCTAATACCATCTTCATATCATCATTCTTTAAAGAGTTTGGTAAAAAGTAGAAATATAATTTTAATCGTTGCCAGATTGATAAAGTTACCGTGCCTACTAATAGTTGAGAAATGTTCAAACTTTACTTGCTCTACTGACGCGCGCGATGACGCAGCGATCTGAACTAGGTCCTGACCTTCAACACACGACTGCGCCAACCATCGTTAATCGAGCTGGAACACTACTACGTCTTTCCAGTCCAGTTCTTTCTTCATCTTTAGCAGTGTAAAACGTACTTAACCAGTACCAGGCAAAATATTAGTATGTGGATGGAATGCTATATAGTTAGATGTTTTTTGAAATGCATCTGCTAATATAATTTGTCATTTCTAGCAAGCTACATCACGTTAGAACGCGGTATCAGACTTCTGGTATACCAAGGCCACACGTTCGGAAGAAATGGTAAGCCAAATCGTCACGGAAAGTGTCGGTACAGATGTTCCAGTTCTCAGTCCAAGAACTGTCCAGCACATGTTTATGTCGCCGAAGACATAGTTGTTCCCGTAGTTACAAAGCACAACCATAAGCCGATGACATATATGCAATCTGCCGATGGGATATATGTCCGAGTTTAACCTCGTCCCCAATTTATTAAAATATTTCGTGGGATTATCTGGGAAGAAACCTGGCATTGAGTGGAACCAACCCACTGAGACCTCGCGATGTCCCGATGACTAGCTATGTTTTGTGGTTTGTGCAGTCTTACCTCTCTAGTTTTCACGGTAGATTTTTGTCACAAGAAGGATGCAGAGTAATGCACACTACAATTTCTTTTAACAAGTTTAATTATTATTAAGAAAATTACCTTCACAAGAAACCGTAATTTGTTCTTATTATATTTAATGACAATAAATGATTTAATGCATAATATAGTCTATGATTTGGAGATTTGGGGTGACCAAACCAAAGTCACAATGTTACACAATACAGTTGAGTAAAGTTCTATGTCGTCTATGACCTATGTTTAATCTAATAAGAAAAATACAACTTTTCGAAATATATATCAAATCCAGCATCTACCTACTGTATAGCACAGAAGGTACACTCCCTAGACATCTAAAAAAAAATTTGGCGCTGGCTTGTATATATCTCTAAACCTATTTTTTTTTTCTGAATTTTACAGCAAAGTACATGTATTTACAACAACGCGCGGTACTCTTCGTGTACCGTGGTCACACTTATGGAAGAAATAGTGCATTGCCCAAAGGAGGAGTCCGTTAAAGATGTTCCAGTGCCCTAAACAAGGGTTGCAAGGCAGTTGTGCACGTGAGCAAAGATGACGTCATAATTTCTGCATTCGGAGAGCACAAACATAAGCCTAACACATACAAGCGAATGCATGATGGGAAATACATGAGAGTTTGTGTTTAGCACGTAAAAAGCTTCTAAGCTGTACAAAATAGTTATAACCTGTGTGTGACAGACGTAGATGATTGTTACCTGAGTGTTACTATGGAGTATAAGTATGTATATACAAAAAACAATATAAGTATTCTATCAGTAATCTACATAGTTCCCATAGTACAAGCTATGTGCAATGTTCAAGAATATTTACTATAATATACTTATTTTATTAAATTTATGCCTACACTGATGTAAAGTCAAGTGCTATAGTGTTTTTCTATGATTTGAACCCATATTAACCGGACAAAAACTATTCAAAATTATAAAATGTGGAGAATGGAGATGTTTGGATTATTTAATGATAAAGATGGTATATTTTTTTATAGCAAAATACATAACTTTAGATCGAGGTACGAAACTCCTTATGCTTCGTGGTCAGACATACGGAAAGAATAGCACCATCCGCAACGGAGGAATCCGTTATAGATGTTCCAGTGCTATGACCAAGGGTTGCAAGGCATTTGTTCACGTGAGCAAAGATGACGTCATTGTTTTTGAATCCGGGGAGCATAATCATAAGCCTAACAAGTACAAGCAAATACCTGACGGCAGATACATTAAAGTTTAGCATGTCGCCTTGAAGTCTTTACAAAATGTGATAATGAGATATAATCTATTTAATCGTGCTAACACGTGCTGGCCGACTCAATTCGATATTTTGGTTTTTACATCATCTCTATTAGAGTAAAATCTCTGCCGAACTGAGCATACAGCCCCTTTTAATAAGTCGAATGTTAAGTTTAATACGTCAGATGTAATAATGATGAAATATAATAATATGAAGATGATTGGTTTAAATATTAACAACGCTGTGTAAGGCGCGGGCCAGACAGAAGAGACGTAAGACGAGGAAGCGTCGCGGACAGGGCGGAGACGAGACACAGACGCGACTTTTGAAATTATATAGAAGAAGAGACGGGGCGAAGACGCGACGCAGTCGCGCAGTCAGGCAGTCAGAACTATTTTCGGCATTTAACAGTCTGACACAACGAAATGCCATGCCACCCCGCGCCCCGTCTTCGCCCCCGCCGCGTACGCGTTGCGTCCGCGCCCCGTCTCTCCTGTGTGTTTCGAACAAAAGGCGCAGACGTATAAAAGCGTCGCGCCCGCGCCCGGTTTCTTCTGTATGTTTTGCGTAGCGACGCTTCTATACATTTGGTATGAAAGGGACGCGGAAGAGACACATGTCTGCGCCCCGTCTGCGTCTTACGTCTTTTCTGTCTGTCCCGCGCCTCAGTTAAGCAGATGATTAGCTCTGACACTGACACTTTGACATTACCCGTGATAGAAACTTAATTAATTGAAACAGCTGATTAAACTAATGCATATGTATTTTTAGCAAAATACATCACTTTAAACCAAGGTGCTAAACTCCTTGTGTATCGTGGTCACACTTTTGGAAGGAATAGCATCATCCGTAAAGGAGGAACACGATACAGATGCTCCTGTGGCCCCAGCAAGGGTTGCAAAGCATTTGTTCACGTGAGCAAGGATGACGTCATCGTTTCTGCATCCGGGAAGCACAATCATGAGCCTAACCAATACATACAATTATCTCATGGCAGATACGTTAAACTTTAGCATGTCGTATTGAAGTTTAAAAAAAATTGTCTGACATGTATATTTAGGTGGATATTTTTTGGTTTTTCTGTGGTGGAACTATATTTTTTGTCAGTATATATCAGTTTTTATAATAATATTTTATACTATTATAAAACTGTAAAAAGCCAAAAACTAAAATGAAACAAATGGATAAACTAAATATGCATATCTACTAAATAAACGATTCTGATTCCAAAAAACGAGTTTGTATGTTTGTTTGTTCGCGGATCACGCCTAAACTACCGGATCAATTTAACAGGCAGTGTATGAGGTTCAGCGTAAGCTGGTTGACAAATAATTAAAATCAAAAGTATACATTGGGACATTGTGTCCCAAAATATTTTGTCCAAATCGTCAGCAACTCGATATTTTGGCGGAAAGTTTCGCACGCGTACGAAGCCGCGGGTTTCTAATATATTGGTACACTTACTCGTACATATACTACACAAAGGGGCCTTATTTTATTGACAACACCACTTGGTATGGCACAATCATGGAATGTTTATATTGTTATTGCACCTCTTTTGGTTCCATGCCAAAAGTTGATCTTGCACCGTCGCGTCTGCACCTCCGTTTTTGTCAAATTTTACATAGATTGTAGTTTACGTTAAATAACTTAAGTTTTCTGTTTTTTTACAAAAAAAAATGTATTATTATTTATTACTATTATTACGTATAATAATATGTATCATTGTAAATTGTATTGTTTTTAGAGGCAATGGTGCGTTTTATAACGATGTCTGGATCGCGACAAAACTAATTAGCAATGTATAGAGGATACACCTATTCTAAAAAATATGCATTAAAATGCGGTCTTATAACCTACAGGTGATACACTAACGTTCGTTGCTCAGCTTACATCAACGTGGACAAAAAGGGCTATGTACTCAAAATAGGCGGAAAACATTTGCACAAACCGTACAAATACAAGAAAACTCAAAGCGGGAAATATATCCGATTAGATTAAAATATTTTTTATAACATTTTTGAGTTTGACTTTGACTTAGGTAGGTACCTATATTTAATACATGTGTAGATAACAGAGTTCCTAATTTACCATTCCATTTTTTAACTCCTGTTATTTCACATCTTTAAAAGGTATAATATTAATGTACCTACTCTACTTATAAGTAAGTACTTATTAAGTACTTATCATTATTTGTACCATTGTATCAGATACACTGTTCATTGTATAGAATATATTTTTATTTTATTGTATCGTTTGCTTGACATTAGGTCTGTATTTGCAGACTTCAGGCATAAAGATATCGTATGTATATTAACCGTAAATCCTCTTTTTAATATCAGGTTCAAACATGAATGTGAGTCAAGGCACGTCTGGATCTGAAGAGATACGGTTTATAAATCGTAATGGAGGTATCGTAGTGTTGAGAGCAGGACATCAGTACTACATTAAAAGAAGATATAGGAACGGAAAAGTACTTATGCTGTGTGCTAAACATAAAACTGAAAACTGCGGAGGGAAACTTACCACCTTGAGTAATTATAAAATAATAAAGGAGCACAAACACTCTTGCCGTCCTGATTTCGCCGCCAATGAATTAGCTATCAAGATAGACACATGTAGGAAAATGACTTTGACGACAACTGTACCGGTTTCCCAAATATTTAACAAAACTTTTGAAGAAATAGAGGTTAGCGGACTGAATGTAACAAAAGTGCCATTTTTCAAGAGTATCAAGTCGTCTCTATATCGTGCCCGAAGAAAAGCATTAATGAATAAATCTGTTCAGGAATATTAAAGTTTTAGGTTATTGAGTTGATATCTTACTGAATTCATAAAAAAAATCCTACTATTTTAACCGTGGAATCCTTAATTCTCTTTGTTTTTACCTAGTACCAGATAGGCACCAAATTTATCATGACGAAATGATTAATTGTTCTTTTTTTTGTTTAACTAAAATGTGATTTTTTGTTTAAAAAAGGGGAGTATTGATGGGTAGAGCATTCCTTGGGTCGGGATGTACGTGATGTCAACAACACTGGCTTCAGCAGAAAACCAGCGCTGCTGTATGGAAACATACCGTAGCATTAAGCTGAGCTGAGGCCTTTTCACCACCACACAGAGCATATAACTTATTTCTGTTATTTACAATTAGTTTGCTTTTTTTTCTTTATGTACCAATTTATTTTAGATTTAAGTTTGCTTTTTATGCTGTTATTTCTTTTACTTTGTTTTTGTGGTGGTTTTGAATAAATGTATCTATCATCTATCTAATATAACAATCATACGTAACAGAAGAGGTTTTTTTTTATGTCTATTGAGATATTTTACATTAGGTATTTATTACCTATTCGTAGATAAACTACTAGGTCCGTATGTCTTAAATTAATCAACATTATTTTTTATTCAACAGATATAGACTTGTCAAGTACTGCAGATATTAGTTTGATAAAACATCTATCTAATATAACAATCATACGTATCAGAAGAGGTTTTAATTTTTTTTATGTCTATTGAGATATTTTACGGTATCTATTACCTATTCGTAAATAAACTACTAGGTCCGTATGTGTTAAATTAATCAACATTATTTTTTATTCAACAGATATAGACTTGTCAAGTACTGCAGATATTAGTTTGATAAAAGGCAAGAAAGGCATGGTTATTTTAAGAGCAGGTCACCGATACCACAGTCATAAGAAATACAAAAATGGAAGCATCCTCTTCAGTTGTGCTAAAAAAAAATCTGATAAATGTCGTGGAACGCTTACTATAACAGAAGATTATTATAAAGTGTTAAAGAACCGTGGACATACTTGTATACCAGATTATACAGCTAATAGTATTGCAATTCACATGGACATCTGCAAACAACAAGCATCTTCAACAGCTATTCCAGTTACAGCTATTTATAAGAATGCCTTGACGGAAATTGAAGCCAGTGGCGTTGATGTCACCGAAATTCCACTGTTTAAAAACGTCAAGTCGTCATTATACAATGCGAGGAAAAAGTTAAAAATAGAGAAATTTGACGAATAATCAGGCAGTGAATTTATTTTACAAGCATTTATTTGTCAACATATTATTACATATAATAATGTAAAAGATTTATTTTGCTCTCTACAAAATAAGGTAACATCAGAGGAGAACTTAAGTATAAATAGTGATTAATGTGAGTTATACCTTTTTAGCGACAGACTGTTGCCTAAAATAGGTTTTGGGAAACTTGTAATATAGGTATTTTTATCTAAAACATTACTACACACACACACCTACGTCATCACGTACAATGTTCTATCTACATTATTTATGATACTTTCCCTCCATGTGGCGTGGCCCTGTATATCTAAATAGATAATTCAAAATATGGGTGACTTGTGATAACTTTTCCCTATGATGAAAATATATGTGTACTCAATAGATTTGTGTAAAGCATCAGCATCAGATCACTTTATCGGAATTCCAAAATTGTTTACTATTGGCTCTAATCATAAGAGTTTACTTTGGAAAAAGAATGATTTTATTTGATTTCATTAACTAACGATGGTGGTTGTACTTAAAATTCAATATTTTATAGCATCGACTAAACTGAATATATTTAGTCCATGCTAATAGTAATTATATCTATACTATACTATAGAATACCTGGCTCTTTTAATTACATTCTCGCAAAAACATTACTGTTTACACTAAATTTTTCATTTTGTTTTTATCATCTTTTGGTTTGCTTTCAAATATTTGTACGTTCTTTTTTAAATATAGGTACTATTATTGTAATAGACACATAATTAGGCCGTTGTGGTATTGTAACTGCAAAAACAGCATAGAAATAATAATAGTATTATGGTAACAATCACTTTTCTTACATATTTTTTACATTTAAATATTATTTAAACATTGATGTTTGTTTAAGTAAATATTTAAATAGTATTTAGACTTGTCTTGTGATGGTTCATAGGTAAATTAATGTTAAATAATTACGAAATACAGAAATATTCTTACTATTTACTTTAAAGTTATGAAAAAATTAATAATTAGGTACATTAGGTATTTCTAATAATGTATAATTGTCATTATAACCAATAAAACACCTGTAATTCACAGAAGTTTTTATTTTTATAACGACCTTTCTAAGTTCATTTTATTAATATCAGAAACACTTACCAAATCTTTTTATTTTTAATACTATTAATTCTGGTTGATACAAATTTCTGGTTTAACTGAACGTTTCAGACTGCGATGTGTTTAAGTTTTTTTTTAAATTGTAGCAACCCGCATTACTTATTAAATTCACTACTGACAAACGTAAAAACATGAAATTTTACAAGTGCCAGTTTCCAATGGAATGATAGCACCCATTGGGATAATAGCTTAATGGATTAGATACATATTGAAATCTGCATTGATATTTTTTTTTAACATTTTATTTTATTTACTATATACCTAATAAAAGACTGAAGTTTTAGGAATGGTATGTTCTGATCTTTCAGATACATTTTTGTAGATCGCAGTCTGAATAGTCTGATGGGACTCTAACACTACAACTGCAGGGAGTTATTTCAGATTTTGGAAGGTCTAGTTTTCCTGTTTGTGTGACGACCTCTCATATCAGGTGCTATAGATTCACCGGCAGATTCACTTAGTTTTTTATATAAAGTGAATACCATTGACTCGCTTATCGAAAGGGTGTCCAGAAACATAGGCTTGCAAAATCGTACTCTTTTACCGTCAATGCAGAAATAGTACTCGTAGCGGCACCTACGACGAAGGCTAGATGAACGCGCACAGCATTGGTTTTTAGATGATTTTTTAACGCAGAGACTGAGGAACTCCATTTGTTTGTCGTGGTCTCCTAGTGCCCAAAATTCTTTAAATATTAAATTTCTCTGTGCTTCAGTTATATTTTCTCGACATTTACGTGTGCAACTCGGTCCGCAGCCTGGTTTCATAGTTTTTTTAGGGATAAGTTTACCTTTCCTGTTTATAAATTCCTCACCTAGGTTTTTCTTTTTCTTACATACTATATCTTTCCATTTTTCTTTATTTTGTGGTCTTTTTAATCCTTTATATTTTTCCTTCACTTCTTCAGCAATAAACAATCTGCTAACGTCAACGGCATGCTCGTAGTGGTCTTCTTGAGCGTCATCTAAAAGTAAACATATATTAATACCTACTTTTTATAAATATACTTTTCAATATATTCAACTAGGAATTAAAAATATAACGCACCTGCACTTCATCTAATTGTGCAAGTAACTACTACTAATATAAAATCTTACTAAATTCATAAAAAAAACCTACTATTTTAACCGTGGAATCCTTAATTCTCTTTGTACTTACCTAGTTCTAGATTATAGACACAAAATATATGATGAAGAAATGATGGTTTGCTATTTCTTTTGTTTAAATAAAATATGATTATTTTGTTTAAAAAGGGAATATAACAATCATACGTATCAAGAGGTTTTTAATTTTTTCATATTTTATTAAGCAATTTCACATAAGTTACCATTACCTATTCGTAGATAAACTACTAGGTCCGTATGTCTATAATCTTTAATCAACATTATTATTTTTATTCAACAGATATAGACTTGGCAAGTACTGCAGATATTCGTTTGATAAAAGGCAAGAAAGGCATGGTTATTTTAAGAGCAGGTCATCGATATCATAGTAATGCGAAATACAAAAATGGAAGCATCCGCTTCGTTTGTGCAAAAAAAAAATCTGATAAATGTTGTGGAACGCTTACTATAACAGAAGATTATTCTAAAGTATTAAAGAACCGTGTACATACTTGTATCCCAGATTATACAGCTAATAGTATTGCAATTCACATGGACATCTGCAAACAACAAGCATCTTCAACTGCTATTCCAGTTACAGCTATTTATAAGAATGCCTTGACGGAAATTGAAGCCAGTGGCGTTGATGTCACCGAAATTCCACTGTTTAAAAACGTGAAGTCGTCATTATACAAAGCGAGGAAAAAATTAAAAATAAAGAAATATGACCAATAACCCGGCAGTAAATTAAAACTAGCATTTATTGTTTAAACTATACATATAAATATATTATTAGAACAATGTGAAAGTTTTTTTTTTCTCTCTACAAAATAAGGTAACATCAGAGTAGAACTTAAGTATAAATAGTGATTGATGTGAGTTATACTATACAGCGAGAGACTGTTGCCTAAAATAGGTTTTGGAAAACTTGTAATATAGTACATATTTTTATCTAAAACATTACTACACATCTACGTTATCACGTAGTAAAATCGAAGTCCGTTTGAGCGTTGTTCTCTATAATATATATTTAAATAGATAATTCAAAAGATGGGTGACTTGTGATAACTTTTCCCTATGATGAAAATATACGTGTACTCAATAGATTTGTGTACAGCATCAGCATCAGATCACTTTCTCAGAATTCCAAAATAGTTTACTATTGGCTCTAATCATAAGAGTTTACTTTTTAATCATAGTTGGAAAAAGAATGATTTTATTTGATTTCATTAACTAACGATGGCGGTTGTACCTAAAATTCAATATTTTATAGCATCGACTAAACTGAATATATTTAGTCTATGCTTATAGTAATTATATCTATACTATAGAATACCTGGCTCTTTTAATTACATTCTCGCAAAAACATTACAGTTTATGCTAAATTTTTCATTTTGTTTTTATCATCTTTTGGTGTGTCTTTAAATATTTGTACGTTCTTTTTTAATTATAGGTATTATTATTGTAATAAGTACATAATTAGGCCGTTGTGGTATTGTAACTGAAACAAGCATAGAAATAATAATAGTACTATGGTAACAATAACTTTTCTTACATATTTTTTACATTTAAATATAATTTAACATTTATGTTTGTGTAAGTAAATATTTCAATAATATTTAGACTTGTCTTGTGATTGTTTATAGGTAAATTAATGTTAAATATTTACGAAATACAGAAATATTCTTACTTATACAGATATAGGCACAAAATATATCACGAAGAAATGATGATTTGCTATTTTTTTGTTTAAATAAAACTTTTTTTTTTTGTTTAAAAAGAGAATATAACAATCATACGTATCAAAAGAGGTTTTTTAGTTTTTTCAATGTTTTATTAAGCAATTTTACATAAGTACCTACCTATTACTAGATAAACTACTAGGTCTGTATGTCTTGAATTAATCAACAATATTATTTTTATTCCACAGATATAGACTTGGCAAGTACTGCAGATATTAGTTTCATAAAAGGCAAGAAAGGCATGGTTATTTTAAGAGCAGGTCATCGATATCATAGTAATGCGAAATACAAAAATGGAAGCATCCTCTTCGTTTGTGCAAAAAAAAAATCTGATAAATGTCGTGGAACGCTTACTATAACAGAAGATTATTCTAAAGTATTAAAGAATCGTGTACATACTTGTATCCCAGATTATACAGCTAATAGTATTGCAATTCACATGGACATCTGCAAACAACAAGCATCTTCAACAGCTATTCCAGTTACAGCTATTTATAAGAATGCCTTGACGGAAATTGAAGCCAGTGGTGTTGATGTCACTGAGATTCCACTGTTTAAAAACGTCAAGTCGTCATTATACAATGCGAGGAAAAAATTAAAAATAAAGAAATATGACCAATAACCCGGCAATAAATTAAAACAAGCATTTATTATTTAAACTATACATATAAATATATTATTAAAACAATGTAAAAGATTTTTTTCTCTACAAAATAATGTAACATCAGAGGAGAACACATGATAACTCATGATGCTGACTGTACCTAAAATTCAATATTTTATAGCATCGACTAAACTTGATATATTTTTGGTCCATGCTTATAGTAACGTTATCTATACTATAGAATAGCTGGCTCTTTCAATTACATTCTCGCAAAAACATTCTAGCGTTTAGGCTAAGTTTTCAATTTTGGTTTATCTTCAAATATTTGTACGTTCTTTTTTAATTATAGGTACTATTATTGTAATAGGTACATAATTAGGCCGTTGTGGTTTTGTAACTGCAAAAAGTATAGAAATAAAAATAGTATTATAGTAACACACAACACAATCAGTTCGATTACATATTTTTTACATTGAAATATTATTTAACATTTGTTTGTGTAAGTCAATATTTGAATGGTATTTAGACTTGTCTTGTGACTTTTTATATGTAAATTAATGTTAAATAATTACGAAATACATAAATTTTCTCACTTATTTACTTTAAAGTAGGTAATGCTAAAATTAATAATTAGGTACATTAGTTATTTCTAATAATGTATAATTGTCATTATAACCAATAAAACACCTTTATTTCACTTATGTTTTTTATTTTTATAACGACCTTTCTAAGTACATTTTATTAATATCAGAAACACTTAACAGATATCTTTTTATCTGATAATCTTTTTGTGTCTGTTTCTTTGTCTGATATTAATCTAACATTTTAAAGGGCTACAGAATGTAAAATTCACTACCTACTGACAAACGTAAAAACATGACATTTCACAAGTGCAAGTTTCCAATGGAATGATATCACCCATTGTGATAATAGCTTAATGGATTAGATACATATTGAAATCTTTATGGAATCTGCATTGATTTTTTTCTGAACCGTTTTATTTACTATAATAATATAATCAAAGACTGAAGTTTGGGAATGTTATGTTCTGATCGTCCAGATACATTTTTGTAGGTCGCAGTCTAACACGATGGGACTCTACCAGTAGGTATAACTGGATAGAGTTATTTCAGATTTTGGAAGGTTTATTTTTTCTGTTTGTGTGACGACCTCTCATATCAGGTGCTATAGATTCACCGGCAGATTCACTAAGTTTCTTATATAAAGTGAATACCATTGACTCACTTATCGAAAAGGTGTCCAGAAACATAGGCTAGCAAATTTTTTTTTTGCCGTTATTGCCCCTACACTTCATATAATTACTACTAATATAAAATGTCTTACAAAATCTTTTTTTTTAAGTCGACTGATAAAAATTTTATTCACAAAGAAAATTACAAGTAATATAGTATTTACAATATTCACAATATTTATAACATTTCATTTCAGATATTCATTTGATAAAACGCAATGGAGGCATTGTTGTTTTAAGAAGAGGCCATCAATATCACAATCATAAGAGATATAAAAATGGAACAATCTTTTTGCGTTGCACGAAATGGACAACTGAGAAATGTCCTGGATCACTTACTATCACGAACAATTATCTTGTAGTTTTAAAAGGACATAGGCATACTTGTGTCCCGGATTTTGCCGCCAATGATATAGCAATCAAGATGGAAATTTGCAAACAACAAGCATCTTCCACAAATATTCCAATTTCAACTATATATAAGAATGCTATGGCGGAAATTGAAGCTGCTGGGGTTAATGTCACAGAAATTCCATTATTTAAGAGTATCAAGACGTCCTTATACCAAGCCAGAAAAAAAGCAAATACATAATATGTAGATAAATAGCCCGACGACGACTACTTTATGCAGCGCCATCTGACATGCTGCAACATAATACTCAGAACTACGTTTGATAGATGGCACTGTCGTTAATTGACACAGACAAATCCTAGATCGCTGATTACCACCCTCGACGGTAGCGGTTATCTTATAGTCTTTATTTTAACTGTTCGTTAAATAATATCGTATAATTATGGCACAATAGTAGTTTTTACATAGATATAAAAATATTTTTTTATATATACATCTACTAAGTTGGGGTTTGTTTTACTACTAGCGATTACATGATTTTTCCTAACTTGTTACATTTTATATTTATGGCACAATAGTAGTTTTTACATAGATATAAAAATATTTGTTTATTATATACATCTACTAAGTTGGGGTTTGTTTTACTACTAGCGATTAAATGTTTTTTCCTAACTTGTTACATTTTATATAAAAAATAGCAACGCGGAATGTTCACCGTGTTGCTTTCATCTTTTTTTTCTGTAGCATAAAATCATTTTATTACCTCGGGATACCATTGTCTTTAGCTCTAAATACAATAATCAACGTAGATAAGTATCTTTTGCCCACATTATTATATACAATCTATGTTTTCAAAAAGATATTAGATTCCTCTTTTTAATCATTCAATTTCTTTAACAGATATAAAATATCCGCCAGACTTATTAGATACTGGAGAAATAAGTTTGATTAGCCGTAAAGGTGGCACCGTGTTTTTAAGGGGAGGTCATCAGTACTATACGCTAAAGCGATACAAAAATGGCACAATACTCATGCGCTGTACAAAATATAAATCTGGAAACTGTCGAGGAACGCTTACTACCACTTATGATTACAAGTTTTTGAAAGAACGTGAACATACTTGTACTCCAGATTTTACTGCTAACCATATAGCAATGAAGATAGATACTTTTAAAAAACAAACAGCAATGACGAATCTCCCAATTACAGCGATCTATAACAATGCTTTGTTAGAAATCGAAGCGAGTGGAGTAAATGTGGATACAGAGGTGCCAATAATAAAAAATTTGAAATCTTCTTTATACAAAGCCAGATACAAGTTTAAAAATCACAATAGCGAATGATTACTTATACACCAACAATATAAACGTTACGCGATTTTACTTTATCACTTAACAAATACTTACTTGTACTAATATTTTTATTCCCATTGTTGTGATGTTAGTTTGCTCGTAAGTAATGTTAGATTAAATTGTTCGATAACTTTGAGTAGGGATACAACTTTTAATTAAATGGATTGTGTTAAAATGCTCCAATGTTTTAGTAAGCTTTAGTCACACTATTCAAAATAAGTCATCTGCCTGCATGTTGCTTTTTAAACTAAATTATATTTTTAAATATCATAATATAATCTATTTTTTATTTAGCGTTTGATATCTTTATCAGGTCCGCCAAAATTATTAGATGCTGAAGAAATAAGGTTGATTAGCCGCAAAGGTGGTACCGTGTTTCTAAGGGCTGGTCATCAGTACTATATTCAAAATCGATACAAAAATGGCACACAAGTCATGCGCTGTGCAAAATATAAATCAGAAGACTGTCGAGGAAAGCTAACTACTACATGCGATTATAAGATTTTGAAAGAGCAACAACATACTTGTAACGCTGATTTTGCTGCAAATGAAATAGCAATCAAGATAGCCAATTGCAAAAAACAAGTGACTACGACGAATATTCCAGTTAAAGCGATATATAAAAACACTTTGATAGAAATCGAAGCAAGTGGGTTAAATATGGTCACAGAGGTTCCGTTATTCAAAAACATAAAATCGTCTCTGTACAATGCGAGAAAAAAGAATAAAGATCAAAAACAAGAAACAAAAGATTGATTTACAAACGTTTATTTTAAATTACTTGGGTACCTAAGTAATGTAGAGTAAAGAGAGCGGTTAAAAATTTAATAATAAATGAAGTTATTTTTTATTTTTGGAGAAATGGCAGTATAAATTAATTTTATGGAGATTATCTAGTAACCAACACTATCAGTAGTCGCAATAGTATCAGTAGTTAGGAAACACTACAGTACTGTAGCACTAGCATAGGCAGTAAAATGTTGTAAAAGAGTCGATTCAGACAGACGCAGTAGGATGATAAATATATAATTTGTGGATGGGCGATTCATAAAAATGTAGAAAAACTAAAATTAACTGTGAATAAAACAAACACAGTTCAGCGTCACTTTAAGAAATATCCTTGTTACCAGAGCAGTCCACTCTTCATTTTACTATTGATATAGTGCTCTCTAGCTATCCAGACTGAAAAAATGTTGAGTTATTGTAGAAATTCTCACATTGTTTGTAGTTCACCTCTAGACTTAAAACTCTATCTAGACAAAGTTTTAGTAAGTAAATCAAATTTAACTTTATTGTACGAAAAAAATGCATTGTAGTCGGCGGAATTTTCGAGTCTTCTTCGGGGCAGCAAATAATGGTTCTCAAAAACTACGCACAGTCCATGGAAATGTTACATGAGCTTTGCATTTGTTAGAGGACTCAATTTTATTTTTGGAACATGTGTGGGGAGTCATTAGAAGCTTAACCTGAAGTTTGTGGGATCGCCACCCTTGTCCCCCGGCCGCCATCTTGAAAAAAGGGGTGAAAACACTTTTAATAAGGGTCTAAAGGTCGTACAAAAATATCAAGTTGGATGTCATAGAATAGGGCTTTGTTTAGACATTCTAAAACCGTTTTTATTTTTGTTCTAGCTTAAATAGTTTTTGAATTGTTAAGTTATAAAAAAATATAAAACGTGCTCTCCGCCCTTTAATTTTTAAATTAGGGCAAAAAGTTATATAAACGTATTTGTAGGCAAAATAATTTGCTACAAATTATGTCTTTAAGAATTTTTTGTAAGACGCATAGTTTCTGAGATATCGCGAAAAAAATGTTTTTACCTCTTTTTCGAAGATGGCGGCTGGGGGACAAGGGTGGTAACCCCACAAACTTGAGGTTAAGCTTCTATTGACTCCCCCACACATGTTCCAAAAATAAAATTGATTCCTCTAACAAATGCAATATTCGGTCCTTAAATTGTAACATTTCAATGGACTAGTTATACAAAACAGAATTATCAGAAGGAAACAAAATTAGTTGGCGATGCTCCTCTGACAATTCATGCCGTCCATCCTTTTTCATGGAGGGTGACAACAGGACTAAAATGAATCTCAAACATAATCACGCACCGAATGCGAATAGTATAAAGAATAAGGAGCTAATAAAGGCTTTCAAAAATTCGGTTAGGAATACATTTCGGAGCATATTCATATTTAAACAAAAAGAAATGCATTTGTTTTGTCCCGTTCTTCTAGGATCTGGCTTGTTAACACGATTCTTAATCATTATTGTGATCTTACTGAACGAATATTAAGTTTAATTTTATTTTAATTACGATTGATAGGTATCGTTTTCGGTTCTTTTTATGCTTGTATCTTATGTTTGATTCCTAATTGGAAGTTATAAAAAAATATGCAATTACTAACGTATCGTTTAATTTCGAAGGTTGCTCAGTTATCACTTCGAAATAGGAAAACAAAATAAGCAAAGGTTAGTAATAAAAACTAAACATATATGCAAAATAGACACTAGTTTCTAGGCAATATAAATATTAACGACGCATAATATGTTGCAGCTCAAATGGTGGTCATGGCAAGTGGTAAGACTCACCTACTCTACCAGGGTTACACTTTCTTCTTCCGGTATCATACAAAAATGGGCAACAAGTGGGTCTGCACCAACTTCCCCCGCTGCAAGTCATGGCTGTACCTTGACGATCTTAATGTCATCACGGGCGTAGACCCCTATCATAATCATGAGATGAGGCAACTCTATCAACGAGCCGATGGCAAGTTTAGTAGATAACTACAACATACAATCAATATTATGTTTGAGAAGAATGTTTTCAAATCAAACACATAAAAGATATGTAGGTAGTGTAGGTACGTCCAATCTTTCATGAATCCAATCAATGGTTCAAATAATTTTAATATTTACTAGCTGTAATTAGGTATGTAAATATTCTTGTAAATAAAGACATTATTTTTTAATCTAAAACTCTGACTGTACGTTGTTATTGTTACCCGGTTGTTTCAGAGCTATGATTAAGATCGTGCTTGTATTTTATCTTTTCAATTAAATGATAATTTTAGGAATGTTCTATTACGCAACTGTTCCTGCAACTTTTGAGTTTGAGAACAAAACAAACAAGACTCGAGTTACTAAAAAAGGCAGCAAAAAGAAAACTGGCTTAAGGAGAGGTGTTTTAATCAACAATATGACAGAAGAAGAAAAAGCATTAAGAAAAGCAAAAAATAGAGAACACACCCTACGTTATAAGAAAAAAAACAAGAGCATACATGATATGACAGAGGAAGAAAAGAAGATACAGCGAGACATTTGGAGGGACAGCACGAGACGGTCCAGGCAGAAGAAGAAGAATCTGACAGTGAAAACAAAATTAGGGATGGACTCTGAATCACAATAGTACCGTAGTTATACCACTTGTACAAATATACTGTAGCTATACTTTTAACTATTGGTTCATTTGCCATGGCGCATGGTATGTCATGGTACCTAGTTGTGGTTAAAGAGGTGAGTTTCTGCGTACAAGCAAATCTTCTTTCGCTTGGGCTTAAATCAGATTCATGGAGATGAAAGAAATGTTAGTATATAGAAACTGCCGCTATGTTTGAACCTATATTATATACCTAACCAATATCTTAAAAAAAAAGGCTGCATTTAAAGATCAATATAATTAAGTACTTAGGTTATTTCATAAGTGTATTTATTGTATATGACGTTTATTTACATCTAGGTATACATCTTATGAAGATATTATTTAAAACGCATTCCTTGCGAATGAGAATTATATTCATGGCATAAAAATATTCCTATTCTAGTCATGATGATCCATGCATAATACTCACTACGAGCATATTCGCAATTGGTACAATATCTCTATATCTACTATATAAAAATGAATCCCTGTTTCCCTTGGTCACGGCGCGGCATCACCGCCGGAGACCGGAAGACCGGAGCCAAGCTGAGGGTCGAGCGGTTGGAGTCCCGCCACAAGACGTGTTTCAACTCCTTTGTAGTGCGGGTGCCAACCGAATATCTATCGACCTACATGGAACAAGCTCTCTGGCCGAAGGGTGTCGCGTTTCGTCGCTTCCAAGGACGGATACTCGACACCGCGAAATCGCGTCCCACGTCGCAGCGCAATGATTACGTGGCAAATAAATAAATAAGTGTTTTTTTTATATTGTATGTATGTTAGTCTCTAAGGTATATATTGATATGGGTCCTAGAATAAGCTTTTACATCTTGTACTTTTCTTAAGTTGCCCGAAATAAAGTTTTATTATTATTATTATTATTATCACGCGTGAACGGCTGGACCGATTTGGCTGAAAATTGGTAGGGAGGTAGCTAAGAACCAGGAGACAGACATATGATTTTTTATCTTTTTATCTCGTTCCCGGGGAAAAAATGAACATCCAAAAAAATTTATCAGTAAAAACATCAGTCCAGCCGTTCATTTGTTACAAATGGTATATATAGCAAAACACAACTGACATGGAATAACAACAGCATCCAGCATTTGAGGTTTTTAGGGGTTTGTAGGGTTTTTAGGGGGTTTGTAGGGGTTTGTAGGGGATTTTAAGGGTTTGTGGGGTTTTTAGAGGTTTGTAGGTATAAAATCAAATATATGCTCATTTATTGCCTCTAAGGCGGAACAAAGTTCGCCGGGTCAGCTAGTCATATAATAAATTACCATGCCATAATGCGTCTACCTAGTTATTCTCGGAAATATGTGTTGAGCTTCAAAAACAATTTGTGGTAGCATGATATAATAAGTAGAGAATTTAACTTCTTCAAATCCTCGCTTATCTTTATTCGTAGTCAACTTTCAAATTTCACGCTATGAATATGTTCGTATAATAAATATTCATGGACATTTAAAACAATTGATTTAATTTATTCAGTAAAATTTCGCCCTAAAGTGTTTTTTATTTTAATATGAGTTTTTAAAATATTAGTAAATGATAATGGTACTTACTTAAAATATTTCAATTTAAAAAGAATTGGTATCTGCAAATTAACATTTAGCCTTGATCTTTAAAAATCCAACGGTGTCTTTAGCTAACTGAAGACATGTTTTTGAGTAAATTGCACTGAAAATGATTCATTTCAGTCAAAAGACGGCGGCAAACAGCAGCAGAAAGGCAAAGGCGATATAGAGAAAGACTTAAAAAAGATCCTAAAAAGTACGAAGAATATACAAGAAAACAACGGGAGCGAAAACATTTATGTAACCGAAGGAACAAAAAAAGTCAAATCCAATAAACATTTTATTTTAGTCATCATCATAATAATTATTTTTTAACTAATGGGCGGGCGTAGTCTTTTCATATTATCTTATATTTTCACATTAATAATGCCTATAACAATTTATATGATAAACTAGCCGTCTCCCGTGGCATTGCTCGCGTTCTAGAGCCTTTTAGTGTGACTTTTCAAAATTCCTTTCTTAGTGCACCCCTACACTAATAAGGATACTACCCTCCACATTTCATACATCTGTGCGTTGATTGTCAGTCAGGTTCAAAAGAGTTTTATATTATCCTACTAATATTATAAACGCGAAAGTTTGTAAGTATGGATGGATGGATGGATTGATGTTTGTTACTCTTTCGCGAAAAAACTATTGATCCGATTTGGATGAAACTTGGAATATATTATGTTGTCCGTGACCTAGATTAACACTTAGGCTACTTTTTATCCCGAAAAATCAACGGGATCCAACGGGACGCGAACAAAGTCGCGTGCGGCACCTAGTTAAAAATAATTAGTGGCATAGTACCCATTTCATTAATTCTTCCTCGGTCCTCGGGGACAAGACTTAGGCCCAGAACACACGGTGAAACGAAACTGCAACTAAACCCTTTTGAAATTATTGATTTGAAACCAGTTTCAACCATTTTCCACACACGCTGCAACCACAATCATTTCGGTTTTCGTTGAGAAATGACGTCTGCATAATGAGTTCTTCAAGTGACGAAGAAATTGTGGTTATGTAAATGAATGAAACGCAACGCGAGTTTCCTTCACGCCGGTTTCAATGCGACTGATTTGCAACGCGTTTCAAACCGGTTTCAATCTGGTCGCGTCATGTGTGGTCTCTCAACGGAATCTATGGCAAAAACTTAAATGCAACTCAAAAGTAACTAGTAGTTGCAGTTTCGTCATTTTTGCGTTTCGCCGTGTGTTCTGGGCCTAAGTATAACATTATTATGCACTTGATTTTTGATTAAAGATCATATTTCCTCACAGTACAGATAATGACGACAGTGAAAAACAAAATGCTGTTGCAGTACAAAGGGCACTACTACTCCAAAACTCCTTACACAAAGAAGAAGTGGCGATGCATAAACACCAACGAATGCTTTGCCGCTATCTACGTTAACGATGACTTCTCCTTGGTAAGGGAACCGAAGAAACATACCCACGAGCCAAAACTCTTCGTGGAAACTGAAGATGGAAGGTACATGAAAGTGAAGAAAAGGTCGGGGAGCGTAGCCTCTGACTATGTGTTGTACGAAGTTTTGCAAGAGCCCTCAGAAGCTTAAAAAGGCCCATGTAAAGATGAATACCAATATAATAATAATTAAGGTCTAATTGAAGTCCTAAGATTTCGCTTCTTTCTTATCCAAAACATAGCGTCGAAAGTGGGCATTGGTCAGAATGCTATCTTTTGACGCGTCTCTGACAAGGTCCCTATCCATCCATAGATACTATTCGATACAGACTGCCAGGTCTTGAAGTCCAAGAGATCACGAAGAAGTCAAGAAAAACGAGAGATCTGCGAAAATGTGTAATGCAATTGTACGAATGTACAATTGCATTACACATTCTCGCAGATCTCTCGTTTTTTTATTATTGATCTTAACAAAAGATTCGTTTACATTCTCACCTAGTGCTTCATTGTGGTCATCAAAAGATGTTGATTCAATTTCAAATTCGTTGGTTTTAATATTCTAATTTGTATGGTTTTAGATAACTTAGATTTAGCAATATACACTAAACTATTCTTGAAAGGAGACAAATACAGTTATGACATACTATTTTTTTTATTTTTCGTTTCTATACCAAGCACTTTACGAGTTACGCAATTAGGTATATTTCTAATAGAAGCCAGTGGCATGTTATAAGCAGTCGGAACTGAAGCCTTATCAACACACTTGGTAATCTTAATTTCCTCGAACCACAGACGCATTGAAAGACATAAAGGTAATGAATTTACCGAACGGGAAACAGTTATACATGTACAATGGTTACACTTACGGTTTTTGGTACAAGACAAAAATCGGGTCGAGATGGCGATGCTCCAAGGACCAGAACTGCAAAACCTCACTGCAGTTGAAAGATGGAAAAGTTGTGCACGTCCAGGGCACGCATAACCACCAGCCGCCGGTGTATAAGCAGACCAAGTCAGGATTCTACTATAAAGTTTGACATATTCGGCAGTTTCCTCAGAGGTTAGCCATGGCAACTCCAGAATCCCAATTTTGCCTAACGCCTGTGATCAAATATTGAAATGGCGCTAACCTTCATAAATAAATAAATCATGACATTACCGACTTTTAACTACCAAATAAGATTTTTATAAAGCGTGTAGTCGAATTAGGATTCCAATGGACGCTTTATTTTGAAGCGGTCAAACAATAACCTGTGCTTTCAAAACCATGCAAAATCCGTGCTGCGGTGATTATTACCATACTAACTCACCTACATAAAATGCCAAGAATTAATGGTAATCGTATATGTGTTCAAAATAGATATCGTGATTGGCTTAAGCAAAAGTATAAAAATAAATTGAACGGCAAAGTGGTGGTTATCGTGAGACTTACATTAACTTTCTCAAACTCATTTCCAGACTTAAAAGTGATAACGATGCTTAACGGAAAGCAGTTTTATATGTACAAAGAACACACATTTTGCTTTGGGGGTCAAAACCGCAATACGACCCGCTGGCGGTGCTCAGTGAACCCCAACTGTAAGGCTAAGATCGCTGTGAGTGAAACTGGGGAACTTATACAAGCCAGCGGCGAGCACTCACACAAACCTTCGCGGTGTAGACAGCACAGTGACGGACGATATTATCGCTGTGGACGATAGACAACTGCAACTGCTACGATAATAAAGACCCTGGCGCCTTCAAAATAGAAGACAGAATATACCGGTCCCTCCGATAGACAGGCGATATCGTGAAGATGGTAGGAATTTACAAAATCTTCTTGAATGTTTTTAGGGCGAAGTCCTGTTACCACAAAGCTTAGAGTTTCGTGTGAACTGTATTTTGATTGTTTTTTTTGTAAGTAAGATATAATTATTTATGAAAAATATAACATTATGTATATAATTATTTACAAGATCCAATATGTTTTTATGAAATCTACGAGGTCTTAATCGGTATACAAAAAGATAAT
This sequence comes from Eulithis testata, assembly GCA_947507515.1. Lineage (NCBI taxonomy): Eukaryota > Metazoa > Arthropoda > Insecta > Lepidoptera > Geometridae > Eulithis > Eulithis testata. Next base: position 9,359,487 of record OX382202.1, on the reverse strand, counting down.
CTGCGAGGAAAGTCAGAATTTTTTTTTTTTATTCACAGGACCGCACTTCATAGAAATGATCAACGGTAAAATGTCGTGCATGTATCAGAAGTACACATACAGATTCTATCGTCAGGTGAGAAATGGAAATACTTCATGGAGGTGTACCCGCACGTCAAAATGCGGGGCCACCATGAGTTTGACTCCGAATAACATAGTCATCAGGGAACCATCGGCTCACAACCATGAACCAAGCCAGTTTATTAAAGTGACAGGAAAGTATGTCAAAGTGTGAATAGGGCGCTGTCAAACTGCCGCGTACAATGACGTCACCAACCACGGATTCTTGTGTAGCGTGTTCATAGATTGCATGCATTTATATATTTTAGTCATAACGCATATCATAAATATATTAATTAATGTTATTAATATTGTGTTAGTAAAATTTTACGTGTGTGTTGCAATACAAATAAAGGATTATTCCATTTATATTACTATTATAATTCTCCAGCACTAATTACAGTACTGAGGTACCTATGGTTCGTAGGAATATTATCTTCTCCCATTAATTTTTAGACATAGTTTTCTTGCGCCTCTATCTTCGTCGAGCGAGTTTCAGCGATCTTAACAATGTCGTTTATCGAGTGCAAGGTTTTTCTACGAGTTTCCTCTTTATACTTTTATTTTTAGAATTTAAACTGATGATACTAAATAACGGCAAGCGGCTGATATACTTAGACGGGTATACATACTGTCTGCATACGAAGTCAAAGAGCGGACAACGTTGGCGATGCACCGCCACATCCTCCTGCATGTCTTACATCAAGTTGGACAACTATGGACATCTGATCGGTAAGATCCGTGAGCATACCCAGCATCGTCAGCCAGAATATTGTCTGAACTACGATGGCACGTACTGCAAAGTTGGACTTAAAAAACAAATTTGCTAATGTTGTAATATATTATGTACTAGCGACCCGCCCCGGCTTCGCACGGGTGCAATGCAGTGATGTATTATACATGTAAACCTTCCTCTTGAATCACTCTATCTATTAAAAAAAAACTGCATCAAAATCCGTTGTGTAGTTTTAAAGATCTAAGCATACATACATACAGACATTAGGACAGATGCGGGAAGCGACTTTGCTTTAACTATGTAGTGATTTCTTAAATGCATATCAAATAATGAATAGTGTTCGTTAAAACTCTATTTCCCATATTTAGATATGGGTAACATCGGAATATGTATGTGACCAAGTTGTAGAAAATGTATTATTTATTTTTAATTGTAATATAAAAGGTAGCTACATTCAAGACGTAACTACATAAACAAACTCACAAAGTTAAATCATGGTAAAATGTATTTTAATGTTAACCTTTAATGTGAGCGACTATATTAAGCATCACCCTTTAATTAATCAGCTTGAATCCTAAAATCATAATAATAATAGTCATTGAAATAAAAAGAATTGCAATTCGGACGAGTATAATAATTTTATTTGGACACGAAAGGATAAGCATGCGACTCACCGCTAGTAGAAATCGGTTAAAATACCTACAATCACGTGAAACCCTCGACGACGAAGCGGTCTAGAAGACATTCACTGTCGCATCGAAATTTTACTATTGAGATTACAAAATATTTCAGTGTCGTTTGCAAAGTCACAGCGAGGTTCTCGTCTCCTGGTATTCCATGGGTACTCCTACAGCTTGCAGAAATGTAAGGATGGAGTAGCACTATGGAAGTGCACCATGAGTCAGGCAGGGACAACCAGACGATGCGTCGCAAAAGTCTACACCGATGTAAAGTACTCAGTGCTAGAATATTCTGGTAGGCATATCCATAGCCAGCCAAAATATTATAAAAAGGATAACGAGCTTATCAGAGCTTATGAAAGAAATCGACCTCGAACAGAAAACTTTGAAAAAGCTATAATAGGTTCATAAATTGTACCCTTTAAAATGTGATAGGTTAGTCTCGTAAAATAATAGATAGCTAAAAATATAATTATCTTAATATATATAATGATTGTTGGAAAAACATTAGAAATGTAACAGATTTTATCATGTTGTTCCTTATAATGTCAACTTAGAAGTGCCTTAAATCGAACGTGCTAGGAGAAGACAAGAGAAGATTTTTTTTTGTAAACGATATACTTAAAGGTATAAGTAAAGTTGATTTTGTAAACAAACTATTTTCAGTGCTATACCTACCTACTGTGTCGATTAAATATAGGACTTTATATTTGTTAATTCGGTCAATGGCCTTTCTTTTCCAAATGAATGAACAAAATTCTCTGAATTCCTTAGCAAAATAACTGACACTTTCGTAATTCCAGGCACTTTTCTTTGGACGAACCGGGGCGGCAAGCACCCGCTTCTTCTTCTCAACAGCTACTCCTACAGCTACCAGAAACAGAACGCCGACGGCAGGATATCCTGGTACTGCTCTCGAAGGTTGAAGGGCTGCAGAGCTTCTGCCATCAGCTTCGGGACCAAGGCCATTGCACTGAAACCCCATGACCACCCTCCCCCAAAAATACCTAGCGGATATACTGATATCAAGCCACAGATGAATAAGGCAAATCTAGAACAGTATTATGAGACAGTTTAGCCCTAGAAAAACTTAAATAGGTGGTTCGAAATTGAAAGTTCGTATCGTCGTACATCACACAATGCTGGTACAAAATAAACCTTTTAACATTATATCGGATCTTCTTACTCAGCCAACCTTTATGAGATAACCATAAGGAAGGTACCTAGATCATTTATTAATATTGGTAACTTGTGAATAAGTAACCTAAGCAACGAATTGTATCCGAAACCTTAATCTATCGTGTGATATTTTCACCAGTATTTATAATATTTTTTTATCATTTCATCATTCGTTGCTTTTATTATAAACATTGACATTATATATACATTTATATAAGGTGCCAATTATTGCCATATAGTTATGTAATGCGTATGATACTGTCGGTATAGTTAACGTGTAAATTAATCTTAAGAAAGCCATTCGAGGATATGATACTACCAGTCCAGGGTCTGGTTCTTGGGTTTAAGGTATTACAGTACTCAGTTGCTATACACTCGACAACAAGTTATTCCATTGTGTGTTTAAGGGGGTAGTTCCACTAACGATCTTATCAGCTTGAACTTGTTTTCGGTTATTTCGTATTCTAATCAAACTTTGACAGCTGAACCGCATCTCTTCATCTGATTTTAGGTCTTTTTGATCCAGCTCAACACTATCGTTTCAGCTCCGGTTTCAAACCATTGTTGGTACTAAATTGAACGTCAACCGATGTAAATTAGTGGAATTAGGTCGCAGGACTATGTACGTAAATGGTATAGCGCGTTCATACTATGCCCACGCCTCTGCCGGCATTATTGCCGGGGACTTATTGCCACAGCAACATCGCCTTTATTCTCATTAGAGAGCAAGGGCATGAACTTGGGCTGGGAGCCGGGACAGAGGCATTATCGTGTTCACACTATGCTCGTGCCCACTTCTCTGCCGACTGCGGCATAGTGTGAACGCAACAATAGGTGTTCATATATCGTGCTGTAAATTTTGCTACTTTGTGTTCTACATATCAGGCCTGTTTATATACAAAAATATAATTGGGAAATTGGAATAAACTAAGTAAAAAATAGTAAATAATATTGTAGCTATAATAATAATATTGGTAATCAAATAATACTCTAATGTAGACAAGTATAAGTTGATAGGTGTAAGACAATAATCTAGTTCAAATAAATATATGATTGTAACATGTTTTACATGATCTTTCTTTATATATGATTTGACATTACCAGTAAAATAAGTACATACAACATATCTTCACATTTGTTTTGTAATTTCGTAGGTACATAATAGTTATGTGTAATTCTATAGAATTTCTTAGTAGTAGGCATATATTCTTGTCTCTTTGTAACTCTTTTACAATTTGTTAGTACGTTTAAATTTAATTGTCTTCGATACTCATAAATGTAACCTGTACCGATAGTGTATACCTATCAAATAAGATAATTTAGTACCACAGTATATAAGTACCTAATTATACCTATTAGCAATTATACTACAATTATTTCTTGTATGTTTTTTATCGTTTGGCATTTATTTAGTAAAGTTCCTATATTATTATTTATTTAGCTACTATTAATTTAATCGATATTATTTTTATTAAACTGTATTCAGACAAAATAAATATTGTATTATCTAATTTTTATTCGTTGGTAATAATGGATGCTTAAGGTACAAGTACACCACACAAATCAAAGATGCTTGACTTCTACAAGGAACTTCTATTTTTTACGAAATTCCTTTTTATTATAGGGTACCTCATACCTTCCGGTAAAGGCAAACATCCGCTTCTCATGTACAAAGAGTTCACCTACACCTTCAAAGCGGTCTCAAGCAGTACCGTCCTCTGGCATTGTTCCAGGCGATTCAGAACTGGATGTAAAGCATTTGTTAAGACACTGCCGTATGAAATGGACCGAGTTATATGCGCTTACACCGAGCATTGTCACATAGCCAGTTTAAACAAGGTTGATGTTATACGTTTTGCGAATCTCAAACACTTTCCAAAAATTAAGTTTTTGGAATGAAAGAAACCACATAATATGGGAGTAAAAAGATCACCATTCTCACTTTTCTAATTTTTTTATATGTTTTGTAGTTATTCACATTTTTACGATTGAGGAGGTATTGTAGAGGCAATCCATAAAGATCTGGAGCACCTATATTATTCTGCGAAGAGTACCAAAGACATTGGGGCTTTTAGTGGTTTACCTACCTTTTGAAATAGTCTAATCAATTCAAGGGTACCTAAAACATTAAAACTATATTTATTAAATACCTACCTACATATCTAAAGTATTTCTTTATTTCGGTGTTGTTTAGATCCACGGCTTGGTGTGCTCTTTATAATTAGCTAAACCAAATAAGACTTTAAATAAAACCATAAATGATTAAAAAAAACCAACCCATTAAAACGAAAGTACTTAAACCTAGTCAAAATATTCTTACAACTAGAAACTATCTGCAATTAAAATAACTGTAACTTGTTGTAGGTTTACCTACACTCTTCTACCTAGGAGGTAATTTAGGTATTGGCTCTAAAGCGGGGAATTCACTAGACGGACATGCTCGTGGACATGCTCGCGGACATGCCCACCGGACCTCGCTACTATAGGTCTGTGCGATGTTCGCTAGTGTATGACCGTCGCAGATTGTCTGCCAGACTGTCTGCGATGGTCCTACACTATACATCCGCGCCAGGAATTCCCCGCTTTAATGTAATTAATTTTGCTAAATCTTACAAACCTATTAGGAATGCAAAAACAATATTTTGTATAGTGTACACGGTATTGTATACAGTTCCTGATACCCACGACAGAGAACCAGTGTGGCTAGGACGGTGTAGTAGTTTTTGGTTTATTTGGTTTTCGTTTTTTTAACCGTAAAAACTGTCCATTATCCTTTATTATGTAGTCCACGACTGGATGGGTGTGTTCCGCATCATGCATTATGACATTCCCAATGCTATCCAACCTCAGTATTGCTTTGCACTTATTATTAGAGCTGACGGAACACGCGAAGTAGTCTGGCCTCTTCATAGAATAAGTGTGGCCATTTAATAGCAATAGCTGTTTCCCTCGCTGAGACTTTACGTAACTGTACCTCAAATCTGAAAATAAAAATATCTGATAAGATACTGAACTTGTTTTTCAAAATTGAATTATTTTTTTTTTACAAAAATTGAACACAAACATTTTTAATGAAAAATTCATTTACTCTGGATAAATATAGTTAGCTTAGCTATTTACAATAATATTATAAAAAATAAATTCCTTCGAGCCGGATTTGAACCAGCGACCTATGGATAACCACTATTTACACAACTACAGTCCACCGCTCTACCAACTGAGCTATCGAAGGCACACGTGGTTGAGCAAAATAAATAAACACACTTTTACTTTCACCTTGACGAATGCAGATTAGTAACTTGAGCAACATGCATACTTGTATGAGGTAGCGTTTATCTGTATGTATTATGTAATGTAATTTAAATAACAAGAAGCATTTATAAACAGAAACAGACTGTATGATAAACCAGTAGGTAGTTTATTAAAAACATGCATTCCGTTAGTTATTAAATTATTTTATAATTATCTGGGCAAGAAATCAGGGTAGATAATTCTTTATCGTCGATAGGATGTCTGAAGGTTTATATAAATTTAAGTTCGTAAATATTGTGTTTTTCTTATTAAATTGTGCTGAATCTTTCAGGCAGTAAAATACAAATATTTATCTCAAAAAGAGGTGGCGAGGTTCTATATTTTAAAGGCCATCGTTTTCACAAGTCAAGCGGTAGCTCGGCCAGAAGTCTCTGGCGTTGCTGGAGGAGGCTTCGCATGAATCGCAAATGTACACTCAGACTTGTGGCTGTCCCCTTTGCTTTAAAAAATGCTCTATCATTGTCACTAGCATGACAACGAAAAGATATGACAACAGATTAAGCAATCATTTTAGTTAGTTCAGCTAGAAGACCGATATGAATATACGACATAATGTAATTCTGTTGTTTTATTAAAGTTTTCATTAGACGTAGCAAATATTTGTATGTTAGTAGATTAGATATTTAGATAATTTGATATTAACAAACCTTAGATATTTACTTAATAGGTACTTTGTTCTCTTTCTCTAGAATCAAAAGTCGTTAAAAATAGTGATTCAGATCAAAAGGAAAATGAAACAGATCTGGGTTTTTTGATAACCGACATAACATCGCAGAACGACTCAGACGACGACGTTATCGAAGTAGTTCGCGACGAGGCTCCTATTGAAATAATTTCCGACGATGAAGAGCCTGCTCCACAAAACGTGACAGTGACACAGAACTATCATTTCATGCCATCATTGGAAGTTGGTGAAAGTAATCCACCGGAACAAGTAGCAAAAGATCCTCTTGATACCCTTTCTCAGAGTACTGATTCCGAAGGTACGTTGCCATCGCCAGCAGGAGACGCACTGCTTTCAGAACCTCCACCACCAGGAACCGAAAACGTGAATGACACTGCCCCACCAAGTATGGAAGCTAATGGAAATGATGTTAACTCGGTAACTTCGGTACCCCCAAAACTACCGGTTTTACTTGCTGGTTTAGATACCGATTATAAGGGCACAAATCGAAATATCGAAGATCTACCTAATTGCTCCACAGGATCAACTGACATTGCTATCGATACGAAAGTTTAAGATTTACTATGACGTTTTCCCATTTATCTTTTACATACAATGAACAATATTCGTGTATTTCAGTTTAATACTTTAGTTATATATTCCACTCTTTACGTTATATACGAATTCGTTTAATTTGGTTACAATTACAAACACTTATTTGATTAACTTAGTTAATAATAAACGAACCTATCTGATTGTTTCATAAAACACAAAAACTCTGCCGTTTTATTTTTTCCTATTACCTACTTTTTTAATCTCATACATAGCACTAACAGGATGCAATTTTTTTATGCACTCTTTATTTTATTTGACTAACAATTCAACATTAACAGGATTCAAAGCTACCTTCGCGAAGGTGAACGGACGTTCTGTCCTCATGGTCAACAGGCATCGGTTCATGCGCCACTATACCAGCCGACGCGGTCATACGCGGTGGCGTTGCTGCAAGGCTTTCAACAGGTGCCTTGCCATCGTCATCACCACCGGCAACCATATCATCAAGATAAAAAACATCCACAACCACGAAGAGCCTCGAGATACCAGAGTTTTTGACCCGGAAGTTCCGTGCAGGACTGTACCCTCCTGTTCTAGTCTGAATAGTTTCCAACCCGTGCCTATTTTAGAGTTGTTTCCTATTTCTAGTTCATTATCTTATGGTTCTGGAGACATCGTGTAATACTAGTTGGTAAGTAAGTATTTATGTTATGATGTAGCGCCATCTAGGATTTGTCGATTAGCGACAGTGCCATCTATCGGGGATCGGACGTATTTCATAGTTCTCATGTAGCGTGCTAGATGGCGCTACAAGATCAAGTCATTGTAATGTACGTTAAAATTGCAATAAGCAAAAATCCTCATATTGCGAAAAACTTACATAGTTTTTCGTTTGCCAACCGATTTTGGATTGAGATAGCTTATAGAAATTAGTCATTAATTAGCTGACTGGTTCATGTTTAACTAACGGTTATTCCGGGTTGCACAATTAAGACTTAGAAGCCCATAGTATTAGTGTTATCACTAGTACTTACTTACTGTTACTAGTAGGTAGGTCTTACTGCAATTTATTTATTATTACTATGCAACTTGGTCCAGAAATCCCATTAAGCTAACGCTTGTTTCTTTGAAATTGTAATATCTGTATGATTTGTGGTACTTAATATAATTTTTATACAATGTTTATTGGACGACAGGCAACTATTAACTTTTTACACAATATTTTTTTTAGGTTTTTCTTTTTCTATTAGATTTCAAATAAAATTCCAACTTGTTATACGCATTTATGTTATTTTATAACGTACCTGGTATTTTGTAAATAAGAATTAAATCTTTAGATACTTATTAACTAGTTTCATATTTTTTAAACTTTTATACTCAAATATTCAAACGCCACTCAAACCCCACTCAATTTAAGTCCCGCTTAAATTATTGCCATCTCTTACAAATGAGTAATGTCAAACAGAGGCAGAGCAATTTTAAGTGGTGCTCAAATTTGAATGACTTTTGAGTATTTCAGCCTTTGTCCTTTATTTTTGTTTATTGAACTTCATGGTGCAATGGATTTGTATATAATTTTAGTCATTAAATAAGTAAACCCAATTTAAATATATTACCTAGTAGCTTACCTTTGTACCTATTGTTATTTAGCCAACTAATTTTAAGTATATGATAATGTATTAATGTGTTGGAAAATAATTGAAATGCTTCACAGTGAACAAGGGAGGAATCATCGGGTTATCATTAGCAATATTGCATTTCAGAATGTTGTGATTACTGTGTCATTTAATACAAACTGATACGGATATTAAAATAAGAATCCATGTTACTTCCATCTTAGTGTTTTATTTTTATTATTTATAAAAAAAATCTTATTCCGACTCGAGTCCTTTCAGCATGCTTTCTTATCTTCCCTTTCCGTTTAGAATGCCCCCATCGCAATGAAATACCTTGAACAGCATGGTAGTTATATATCTGCGACTTTCAATTGCCGCAGTCGCGAGACATAGGTATCTATTTTCTTTCGAGTCTGTGCGTTGAGGCACCGTGGTACTCTTTCCAATTGCAGGTTTTCATCTCGTCTTTGGTGAAGGCTACCCTAAAATTATATACAAAGGGTACAAGTATCGACCACACAACGCCTACAGAAGAAGTAAGACTCAACTATGGTACTGTGCGGCTAGGAAAGCCACATCTTGCAAAGCATATTTGAGGACCTGCAATAATGAGTTGTTATACCACGGGAATACACACACTTGTTTAAATGTTGATGTCGATGTCCCTCCTGCCATAAGCTTGGTATAAATTTGTCCTGTCAAAATACCTTCATTTGGCTCTGCCTTAGGTTGTATTTGTGTATTGAAGAATGTGTGCCAACTGTCCTGTGTAATCTTATTGTGCATTTTAATCATGTCATTCAATTATTATATTTATTCAATTATTCTTTAAGTAAGTAAAGTACCTATTTGTTCTCATAGTTTAGGGCTAGATGGCGCTATGTGAAATGTCCACTTTTTATTTATTTATTTGTAAATAAATATTTATTGTTTACGTAGAATAAAAAGTTAATAATGTAAACTGATTTGAATCAATTGAACTATCTTTGAATCGCAGATAGCTCAAGTGCTTCAAATGTTTATTTTGTAAATATTGTAGATACCTAGGTACTTACTTACTTTATTAGTCGTAATTTTCTTTGTGGAGAAATTTAGCTTCGTTATATAAATAAAAATATATTAAGTTTAAAATTGTCTATTCATTTATTGTCAAATTGATTGGAGCTTAAGAATAATTTATATGTAAGGCACTTTTAAGGCTAAATAACATTAGGTTCTAATCTAAATCATCTTTTAATAATAATAGTTATACCAGATATAGTAGTTTGCATTTCATGCAGAAAAAAATTTGTTTCATTTCATTAAGGCACGTAGCAAGTTCAGTAAGGATAATTTGACTACCTAGTGTAAAATGTTTTTAAAATAAAATTAGATACATCATAGTATCTACTTAATTTGTTAATGAGTTGAACAAGTTTACCTACTAGGCATATGTTTTATAATATGTATAATTTAAGGAATGATTATAATATAAAGTACCTAAATTACTTTTCCATCTCACACAATCAAAATACAGATTATTTAAAAAAATATTGAGAACATAGGAAAATCATAATTATAACGGGTGATTTTTTAAGAGCTTGAGAACTTTTTTAAAAAAAAAAACGCATAAAATTTGCAAAATCTCATCGGTTCTTTATTTGAAACGTTAGATTGGTCCATGACATTTACTTTTTGAAGATAATTTCATTTAAATGTTTACCGCGGCTGCGTCTTAGGTGGTCCATTCGGAAAGTCCAATTTTTGGCAACTTTTTCGAGCATTTCGGCCGGAATAGCCCGAATTTCTTCGGAAATGTTGTCTTCCAAAGCTGGAATAGTTGCTGGCTTATTTCTGTAGACTTTAGACTTGACGTAGCCCCACAAAAAATAGTCTAAAGGCGTCAAATCGCATGATCTTGGTGGCCAACTTACCGGTCCATTTCTTGAGATGAATTGTTCTCCGAAGTTTTCCCTCAAAATGGCCATAGAATCGCGAGCTGTGTGGCATGTAGCGCCATCTTGTTGAAACCACATGTCAACAAAGTTCAGTTCTTCCATTTTTGGCAACAAAAAGTTTGTTAGCATCGAACGATAGCGATCGCCATTCACCGTAACGTTGCGTCCAACACCACCTAAGACGCAGCCGCGGTCAACATTTAAATGAAATTATCTTCAAAAAGTAAATGTCATGGACCAATCTAACGTTTCAAATAAAGAACCGATGAGATTTTGCAAATTTTATGCGTTTTTTTTTTTTTAAAGTTCTCAAGCTCTTAAAAAATCACCCGTTATAAAAAAATAAACATAATAATTAATTAATTTAACACGTTAGGTAAAACACAAGTATTACGAAGAAATGGTTGAAACCAATGAAACCATAGATATTTTAATACCTACAATAAAAAAAACACCAAAAATTGTATCCAGCAGAGGGACCTGCACAATGCACATAGAAAAAAAACAATAAAATTCCTAAATACATAATTTAGGAATTTTATTTTATTTATATGAATCAAAAAAATGTATATACCAAAACTGATGACTTCTTGTCTATATAAAAAACCTTGCCTTGATGCCTTGATCGCCCAACGTATTGGTACATACGAGTTCTAAAAATAACATTTTTGGGATAGTTTGCTACTTCTGAAAGTATGCATCTCTCATGTCAATTATATCGTAGGTTTTCTAGATAATGGTTATCTAGAAATCCTACGATATAATTGACATATTTTAACTTCCTTGCATTTTTTTGGTCCGCCAAATCTCAGAAAGAAAACAAAATTACAGTTGGATATATTTGTCGACTATAGCCGACAAACCAGTTCGAACCCCTTAAACAAGTGAGTACTGCTATTGTATATTATTGCTATTAGCCTGGAGGTACCATGAAGCTGAAGAAATCCCATAGGGGTATCAAGGGATATGTATCAAGGGACTGTCCTACTCTTGACCACCGCTGTTTCAAATTGGATCCGGATTTTGACAGATCTCGTGTCATTTTGTACTGAAAAATTACATGACTTCTGTCAAATTCCGTGAATCGGGATTGGAACTGTGGTCGAGAGTAACCCACATGAACGGACAAGCTATGATCTTAGCCATCACTACATCAACAGCTTACTTATGGTTATGGCATATACTAGACCTCACCAAGACAGAGTTCTCCGTAGTAATGTTCGCCTTACAGCCGAACTGCAATCGTTTGGAGCAGGTCCACCTCACCTTCTTCTTGTAGCACTCGTGCTTAATGAACTTGTGCTCTCCGATGTAGACCACCAGATGTCCTCGGTTCGAGAGACCGAACCGCACTGGAACAAAGTGCCAACTTGAAATAAACTATACGGAGCAAGTTAGTTTTAAGTGGGCATATAATTTGAACCATATATATGCCTACTTATATAGATATATAGATATCAGACAGAATATATTCAGCAATAATATACATGAATAAATATGATGTACGACATTGCAGCTTTAGCATGTTATTTTCCTTCAATCTCCTCTATCAGAATTATATATGTTACGGAAATTATACTCCAGACTATACCTGCTATATAAGATAGAAAATGCTAAAAACAGTGCTGAGTAACGTTTATCTTGAGTCACACCAGCTGCCAATTGTTGGCTCTAGAATAGATAAAGAAAAAACAACTCACAAGCGCTATTTCAGAACCGATCGATACTGGAAACTGAGATGCTTTCATACAAACAGTTAACCACGTCTGCAATCAAGATATTAGTAGGTATAGCTTCTATTGAAGTGACGAGCTCCCATCGCTTTACCAGCGAGTAGCATCGTAAATTTAGCATTTCCTACTATAACTAACCAAAATATTAATTTCAGTCGGACTTATCGGTGGTATGGACTGCTTCGCGTCGTACTGCCTCAGCAAGCAAGGCAAGATGGGCATCACTGTTGGCGGATACCGGTTTAGATTCAACGGCTGCGCACGGAACGGAAAGATAAGATGGAGATGCTCTAGAGGTCCCTGGTGCAAGGCGGCCCTGCACACGTATAGAGGGCGAGTGGTTTATATACAGAGTCAACACAACTGCGGGCCTAAGCCCACTGTACCTTTGCCATAGACATCCTATCCTATCCTACTAATATTATAAACGCGAAAGTTTGTAAGAATGTATGGATGTTTGTTGCTCCTTCACGCAAAAACTACTGATCCGATTTGGATGAAACTTGGAATATATATTGTCCGTGACCTGGATTAACACATTGGCTACTTGTTATCCCGGAAAATCAACAGTGCGCGATCGGAGTCGCGGGCGGAAGCTAGTCGTATATAAAGATATTGATACAAGGTGATGCAAGGACGGGAAGTCTTCTAGCTTAACCATAGATATACATATATACATACATACAGACGTCTGTAACGAGATGGATTGGATGATTTTAATGTGCAACTCACCTGCATGGTTTGTTCCTACTTATCTCCATATCAATTATGATGGACGTATTTTATTGCTTCGGATCGAAAAGTATAAAAGAAACCCATTGGACTTTGTTGAAGCTCGGCAGTTCAATATGTTTTATTCAATGTAGCCTTGGTCCGGGATCACGTCTCCTTTTAGTTTGTAAATAAATTGTTCCTCTTGATATAAATTTGGTATTTGTGATGCTTCTGTTTGTGTCAAAAACTTATTTTAGAAGTCTGAGAGACATTTTTCTACGGTTTTTTTCGGTGTAGAATTTATTACGCCGTGGCTTGGGAATGTTTTTTACGTTCGTAAAAATCTGAAACAAAACGAAATAAATGATTTTTTCAACATAGGTACACTTATTTAAATCCTTTGGAAATGATTGTGCTACTTACCAAGAGCTATTTATTTTAGGTACTTTTGTGGTCAAAATCAAAACGTTGCGACTTATAATAATTGCTATTGCTAACTTTGATATAATTGTTTTTAAAACCTTATCTGGAGTTACCAACTAAAATGGATTAAAAAGTAGGTACCTAGCTAATTAGTTGCTTATTTTTTTTTTTCTCTAAAACTGCAAAAGCCCGGCAAACACACATTTCAAAAACCTTTTGTATATATTTGATTTTGTAATTAACTACGTAAGATTTTAATGTATTATTCTTCATAATAAGGCATGTGTGTGTATTGCCATATCATGAGCCTATTTTAACCTACAATGATTGTGCCAAGCATGACTAAAATATTACGAGATAGTACTATGTGCTTGCTTATTGGTTTGTTGACCAAAATTACCAATGTAAAGTGTGAGTACAAAAATATTAGTAGATTTGTAAATATTGAAATTACCATTATAAGTAATCCATTTTAATCAAACTAAATGTTATACAGAAGCATATTTTGTATGTAAAATGTTTTAAAGTAGAGATTTTTAAGTAATTATGTAGGCTATGTAAAATGGTTTTAAAGTAGGAAGTAAAATTGTTTAGGCTATTAAGGGAATTAATACTTACTTTGTGATTCTCATTTAACAAAATCTACAGAATAATTATTATCTGAGTACTCAAAATGAATAAAATTGTTCCACGCTAATCCTAGCCGTAAATATGATAGGATCATAAGCAGGGTAAACAAAAGCAATTTTAGAATTTCTCTAAAACTTAGTTTTAGCAAACATGATAATTTCACTGATATTTTAAGCTAGGGTTACTCTGTTACCAAAGTCTAAGTGTACATTCAAAGTGTTAAAAATGACTCAAAAACTTACCAATACAATAAAAATATTCTTATAATAAACATTGAACCTACCTCAAACCAGTAAAATATATTTATAATCGGTGGTTGTGTATCAAGTAATATTATAGTTGTAAAATGTGTAACTTGCCAAAATGTTTATCGATGTATATTTTGATGTGTATTTTAATCTGTATGGAATAAACTAGTCATATTTAATTATGTATATTTTTTTATACTCTTAAATCATGGCTGAAAGTCCCCTGCGATTTATTAGAAGTATTTGAGCTAGACTGCGCGGCAACAGTAAACCTTTTCGCAGTCGAGTTGAGGCTGGCGCGCAGTGTAACACAAAGTTACTCAGTATTGATGCAAAGTATTCATTTAAAACTTTTATACTTTCGTATGGAAATTATTTTTAGCTTGTATTTTTTAAACGAATACTATTTTACGGTTTGAGCTGTATACAGACATAGATTATGACGAGATAAATTGATATAATCCTTAGTTTTGGTTGGTCAGCGTCAAACAGTGGAGTAGTTCCACGTTTGTATGGAAAGGTGTGCGACTAGTGTACCCTTAAGATGACATTCTTGCGTGGTGCCTACCGCGTTCTAACCCTAAAATAAAATATTATTTTGTAATTTTCCTTTATTAATCTATAATATTTACATCAAATTTCTACAATAAAGAAAAAAACTACCTTTTCCATTTCTTACCTCAAATATTAGAAAAATATGGTTCAAGTAACCTTTTAAAAGGTCAATGCACTGAAACATTCCCAATAAGTATATTATGACTTTGTATTTTATGCATTTAAATTAAAAATATATGTCATAACCTGAAAGTTATCTTAGATACCCTAATACCCTCTTATAAAAAAATACCTAGTACTATTGCCATTTTAAAGGGTTTTATCTTAAATAAAAACAATCAAAGCATTTTTAGTTTTTTTCTAAACTTGAACTGGAAAAAGACATTCTTTTCAACAACTCCATAAAGAGTTTCTCATGTTAGTCCTAAAAACTCCCTTTGAATTTTCCTTTTGTATTTTTTTGTATTTTTCTAGTACATAATTTAAAAACATTAAACTATGAATAAAGCAAATATATGAAATGGATCTCTTAAGCATAAATGTTGCTTGTAATTTAATTACATTCGTGTTTTACTAAGAATGGGTTCGACCAACTCTAAATAACGCTATCCGTCAGATAAGATACTGTCTCTGCTTTAAACTTGCGAAGAACAAGGACAAAAATATTTAAATATAAAGAATAGTGTTATTCAGAGTTGGTTGAACCCGGCTTAACAACATTGAACTACTAATTGATTTCGCATTACTTTGTCTGAGTAAAGCTGGGTTCACACGGCATTGTCCTGCACGTTTTTTTTGCAGTATACATCTTAACGAATAAGGTGTAAAAAAAATTGCAGTACATACGTCGTGTGAATGGTACTACGTACAATGTATGATCCACTATTTATTCGGTAAGACGTATACTGCAAAAAAACGTGCAGGATAGTGCCGTGTGAACCACATCTAAGGGGTGAGTAATACATTATATTCAACAAACAACAGAATATGAACATACAGTAACAATACTTAAGTTCCCGTATGCTCATAAAGAAATCATTACTCAAACATAGATTTATGTAGAGATTTTCATACAAAATTCTATGCGTGAGTCCGGATCAGTGCTTGAGCATAAAATCAGCATAAGAGCCTGAAATATATACCGTTTTAAATATGAAAGTTTCATAAAATCATGATTCACACATTTTGAAATCAACATACTCGTACATTAACAAATGCGTATCTTATTATTATTAGTATTTCAAACGGTTTTAGTACAAACTCCAAAGTTGGCATTCTACAATCGCTAGAACATAGAAAACGTCAAAAATGTATGTGACGGTCGTTCAGAAATATCATTGTATGTAACATGTCAACTTGGCTCGTGCTCCTGAACTATATTACCTAGCTAACATAATTGCCATTGTAAGCCATAGATAAACATAACTTATATCAAACAGCTAAAAACATCATTTTTAAAACTTTAAATATAGACAAAGCAAGGCAATTTCAAATACAATTATTCTTTTATAGGTCGATTGCGTTTAACAACACTACGAAGGTTGCATTACACAATCTACCAGCTTAAATTTCTACTTTTATCTAATCTAATAAATGATATTAATAAAACTAAAACCGATTTTATATAAGAAATCCGAAACTCAAACTCGGCTTCAAATAAGCACTTAACAATTTAATCTAAAAACTTCAAGATTCCTCAAGAAAGTGCACTTGCAATGTCTTCCATTTATTATATTAGCAATAAGAAAAAAGCTATGATTAAAATTTTAACTAAAATGTATAAATATAGTAGGCCATACTTATAAATGTTGCTTAAAAATACCTGATCCGTTTCTCATAAAAAAAATATTTATTGCATAACTCTCCCATCTAACCTTGGTCACAACGGTCACACAACCTAATTATTATGTATGTATTCTCCAATTAGATAGTACCCTACTAATATTATAAACGCGAAAGTTTGTAAGTATGGATGGATGTTTGTTACTCTTTCACGTAAAAACTACTGATCCGATTTGGATGAAACCTGGAATATATATTGTCCGTGACCTGAATTAACAGATAGGCTACTTTTTATCCCGAAAAATCAATGGGATCCAACGGGACGCGAAGGAAGTCGCAGGCGGCACCTAGTCTAAAATACTACGAGTACATTCAAACCAATTTGTGCTATAATTTCCAATCATTTTTAACATGTATCTGTTCTTCAATAATTAAGGTTTTATTCTACTAATGAGAAATAGCGAAAGGGGCAGTTTCATTCACGAAAAACGAGAAACCAAGTGGTAGATAGTAGTGTTTTGGATCACGAAAACCTCCCTCTAGCGGACGAGTTGAGAATCTTCTTCATCGTACCAAAATCCGTGTTTTTATTCAACCGCAACCGCATTAAATAACACCGCAATACAGGTCATTCGGCCACCTTCACCACGATGTCGCAAAATTCAATTTATGTATGGCTAATTCTGTCGCTTTCCATACAAACTTGTCGCTAAGACGGTATCGCTCGAATCTCGTTAGTACTGTTTGTTACATACATAAATTAAATTTTGCGACATCGTGGTGAAGGTGGGTGAATGACCTGTATAGCGGTGTTATTTGGCACCTACTATAGAATTAATTTCAGATTCGGTATCCATGCTATTTCGATTTTACCCAGCGTTTATAAGTATACCCGTTTCGAAACGGCTTCAAGGAACATCTCGCGTTATTCCACGCACTCTGCGCCAGTTATAATTTGATCACCGGACACGACGCCATGTTCTTTCTTCAAATGGAACAAGATGGTGGCCATATCCGTTTCCTTGTTCTCTTGTGGTACTTGCTGCTGGCAAATTTTGCATGTGTAAGCTGCATCTTCTTTTTCAAACACTTTCCACACCCACTCGTTGTCGCCTGGACAGAGAAGACAGTTCAAATTATAAAACTTGTTTCTAGAGATATTATAAATTAGCTTCCGCCCGCGACTTCGTCCGCGTCCCGTTGATTATTGATAAAAAGTAGCCAATGTGTTAATCCAGATCACGGACAATACATTGTCCAAGTTTCATAAGTCGTTTTTGCGTGAAAGAGTAACAAACATCCATACATCCTTATAAACTTTCGCGTTTATAATACTAGTAGGATTCATCAGTGATAATTCAAATGGAGATGGCGCCACTGCTCTACGACTAGACATTCGTTAAAGAAGCGTCACTTCCCATCCACACTAGAATGCCCAAAAACAGCCAGCCCAGCATAGATTGAATGGATTCTAATGCTAAGCAGTTACCTCTGCCTATAACAGTGCATTGCCTCACTGAGCATGCCCAATGAGGACGTGCTTTGTGAGATAACGCGCTGCGTCCATCATTTTGAAGCGTAATTCTTGAATCGTTGATCTTTTTATTTTTTTTGAATAGATACTTATGTTAAGATGTATGTGTGGGGTTAAGAGGTTGGATAAAATATAATGAGTATATCAGGGGAAGTGTGAAAGTGGCGCCTATTATTGAAAAGGTGAGGAGTGGTAGATTAGCATGGTATGGACACGTAATGAGGAGGGATGAAAGTCATATTACGAAAAGAGTTATGAATATGAGTGTGGCTGGGTATGCAAGTAGAGGAAGACCGAAGAAGAAGTGGTTGGATTGTGTGAAAGAGGATATGAACGTGAGAGGAGTAGATTCAGAATTGACGAACGATAGGAGTGAGTGGAAGAAGAAAACATGTTGTGCCGACCCCACCTAGCGTGGGATAAGGGCAGGGGAATGATGATGATGAGATACTTACTGGATGTTTTGTGATGAATCATCTTGAGATGTCGATTCATATTGCCGGTCGCGTTCCCTCCGTGGTTTATCTGCCTGTGGCACAGCTTGCACTGAGCCTACAAGTTCAAGCAGTATTATCAATCACTAGCGACCCGCCCCGGGTGATGATGATGATGTATTATACATATAAACCTTGAATCACTCTATCTATTAAAAAAAACTGCATCAAAATCCGTTGTGTAGTTTTAAAGATCTAAGCATACATACATACAGACATTAGGACAGACGCGGGAAGCGACTTTGCTTTATACTATGTAGTGATGATGAGCATATCCGAGCCGATCAATCTCTAAGTAGACAGTAAACGAGCCTTTACATCGAATATGGGTGATTTATACAGCATCTCAGAGAATTCAATGACCACTTTTACCCATGCACCAATGAACAGATGTAGTGCCTTGGATAATTTTTTTATGGAGTTATCATCTCAGTCTAGTTAGCCTAATGCACAGTAAACTATCAAATTTTAACGTTCAATGTAAAGTATAAATAAATATTGGCGTTAATTTGTTATAGCGCCATCTAGATTCCACCTACGCAAACTTTTTGCTGCCGCTTAATCTAACTTTACAATTTAATACAAAACATTCAGTGTAGATAGGTATTTATAGCCTCTATTGACAAATTCTAAAAACACCATTAATGATGATCAAATACATCAGACATTTTATCAGGCACTGGCGAGTTTTTTTTACTTTTTTTGCTCTTAGGCTAACCAGTTCACTACATATTACTTAAATAATACCTGTGTATCTGAAACGTGGTCGAAATATGACCAAATCCAACTGCGACGCATCTTCTGCCCTGAGCTATCTGTAAGCAGAACAAATAAGTACATTAGACACAATGACGAGATACTGACGACACCATTTCAGGCCTAGTTATGCCTCCTTCATGCTTTAAAATCTAGACAAATCTATGGGGACGTATGCCCCATAGATTTCCAAAGTCTATTAACCCATGGGGTGAATATAAATACGCACAGGGTGAGGCGAATGGCAATACCGTCCTACACAGTTATATATCCGATCGTGGGTTTGTGGTGGGCACTCAAGAACCTTTAGCAGTTGTGGTTTAGTTGTGCCTTTCTCATCCACCAGGTTATTTCTATGAGTTACATTACCCATTGTCACTTCCACTTGGTGAAGCGCTCATGGCTAGGCTTGCTTAGTCAATCTTAACCGATTGTCTATGTTAAGCGACGTTCTGCGCGGTCACTATTTGATAGGTGACCGTTAGTGGCATTTACATCTGAGCGCTTCCGTGCTTCAGAGGGCACGTTAAACTGTCGGTCCCGGCTCTAGCAGTCGTTAAGCCATGACGTAGGCCTTAAGGCGGCCTAAAAACTCCGTCAACAGAGTTGGCCACTAACTCATACGAGCTTGCTTGCTTACTACCACTTGGTATACATGTGAGCTATCTTCATATTGTTTCATATAAAATATGGCAATATTTACCTAAATCTCTATTGCTAGCGTAGATCTCTTCAGTGATGATAGCATGCGGAGTCTCAGCCACTGGTGTTAACAGATCCATGTTTTCCTGTAAGACAAACTGAAATGTAAATTCTTGGTATTTTATGCTTAGGAAAATTGACAGTAGTTAGTTTGGTATCACATACATGACGGGCAAGCTTATTGTCTGTATATGTAACTATTTTTGTTTCAGTATTTGCAGCGTCTATAAGTTCTACTGATAATGACGCTCCGAAACTTCGTTACATTGACAGCAGTACTTTAAACTACTTGAAACTTTCATGGTTACCTACATAGATTGTCAAAACATTTTCGCAGTACAGACAGTAGTGCTTCAAAGACTTCAAACTATAGGTTTTCGTATAATTCAATGTTCTATGACGCGTAAAATTTGTACGTAATAGTAATTCTTACCTGATCTTGTTTCTGCTTAGCAGCTAATTCTCCAAACTTCTCAATCTTGTAGCTGTCTGGATGACGAGAGCGCATGTGACGGTTCAAATTGTTTGTATTGCAACCCTTGATGGAGAGCACCACGTTACAGATGTTACAGCGGTAAATGATGTTGCTCAGCTTGTCGAAGTACTTCCATATCCAGCTGCGCTTGCGCTGTTCTGAAAATACACACGTAACTGTTATTATAAAGTTTTCTGGGGGACACTAGCTATAGTAGGTGCCAAATAACACGGCAATGCAGGTCATTCACCCACCTTCACCACGATGTCGCAATATTCAATTTATGTATTGTAAACAAACAGTACTAACGAGGTTCGAGCGATACCGTCTTAGCGACAGGTTTGTATGGAAAGCGACAGAATTAGCCATACATAAATTGAATTTTGCGACATCGTGGTGAAGGTGGGTGAATGACCTGTAATGCGGTGTTATTTGGCACCTACTATAAATAGCAGAGACTAGCTCAGGACCACAGTGTATGGTACAAACTTAGGGAGGCCTATGCCCAGCTGTGGGTAAAGCTGTGGATGATGATGATGATGGTAAAGGTTTCTATGGTTGGGTGTAACAAGCTTTACTTAGTTTGGGACTAGAGGGCGTTGTGTTTAATGTCAAAGAATATTTCTTTATTTATCTATGCCATCACACAAATGTTTGTTCTTGGTAGGAATTGAACCCACAGCGCGTAAGGTATAATTATCCCGGGGGGTGAGCACGAAAAAATATGACAGACGCCGCGTTACGTAAAGCTTATGGTATTCGAGTCCCATTGCGCGTCAACGCCAGCTCGACTATCGAAGGTTGTAGTGTCACCGCGCAGGTTACCTCGGGTACGATAGCATTACGATACGTTTACGATTATCACATTCCATGCTAATGATGACCTGACATCTATGTAAGATATGTTTTTACAAAAAAAATAGTATATAAGTATTCTATCAGCAATCTAGTTCCCATAGTACAAGTTTTGCTTAGTTTGGGACTAGAGACGCGTTGTGTGATACGACCAAAAATATTTATTTATCTGTTGAAGCCTAGATAGTAAAACTATGTACGTACCTGGCGTAGAGAAAGATTTCTTGGTGTACTTCCGCTTGTTGTCCAACATGACGTACTGCATGTTGACAACTTCGTCCTCCTGCTCTTGAACGCTCTCTTCTCGAATCTGAAGAAACAAACAGTGTTATGTAATCATTGCTTTAGGTTTTTTTAAAGCGTGATCCTCCGAAATCGTGGTCGTTCGGGATGAAGCCAATATAATGAAGTATAGCACCTACATAGTGTTGGTTGACTGTTTAGCTATACGAGTAGTGATTTCGACAAACTACAAAAAAATTACGTCTTTACTGTTACTAGCTACCCCCGAATCGCTGGTTCGATTGTGATGCTAAAGCGATAAGACCGCTCACTGTACTTAGCTCATGGATATATGGACTCACTAGCCGTCGCCCGCGGCGTTGCTCGCGTTCTAGACATTTTAGAGTGTGACTTTTCAAAATTCCTTTCTTAGTGCACCTCTACACTATATAAGGATACTACCCTCCAAATTTCATACCTCTAGGACTGATAGTTTAGGCTGTGCGTTGATTATCAGTCAGGTTCAAAAGAGTTTTATATATTTAGAAGATGTGTACTATTATTTATTTATCATGACCTTGTGGTGTATTAATAATTTTCTATCTATATCTATGTATGATACACATAGGTAGGTATACCAAAAACTGCTCATCATATTAAATCTTGACTTCACTTAGTAAAGCATCACTGCTGGGTGGCAGGAAATGGAAGAATAGGTACAGTGAGAGGGATCTACTACTAATGGACATTTCCAATATTTAATTAGTTTCTTTGCTTTACAAATCTTCACCGATTATCTAAGTTAAGCGACATTCTGCGCGGTCACAATTGGAGGGGTCACCGTTAGTGGCAATTACATCTGAGCGCTTCCGTGCTTCGGTGCTTCGGAGAGCACGTTAAACTGTCGGTTCCAGCTCTAGCAGTTGTTAAGCCGAGTTGGCCACTAACTCATACACTTGCTTACTTTGCTTTACATTACACATTAGATTCAACCTTCTTGGGTTTGGCTGGAAATAAATACTGTACCTCTGTCTCAGCAGCAGGATCACAAGTTTCACTAAGGAACACCGGCTGGGCCTTGGTTTCCACCTCCTCTCCGCATTCCTTCAACACATTCAGATGAAGGAACTCTACGCGAAACCCCACAGTTGCCTCTGGGTTGTCCTGGAAATAATATGAAATGGATTCATGACTAAATGAATAACACATGTGTGTTGGGTAAATGGATGTGACCAAAAATCTTCTAAATATATAAAACTCTTTTGAAGCTGAATAACAATTAACGCACAGCCTAAACTATAAGTCCTCGAGGTATGAAATTTGGAGGGTAGTATCCTTATATAGTGTAGGGGTGCACTCAGAAAGAAAGTTTGAAAAGTCACACTCTAATGGGTCTAGAACGCGACCAACGCCGCGGGCAACGGCTAGTATTTATAGTTTAAATGTAAGTCCGTAGTAAGTCTCTAAAGTACACATTTTGTGAGGTTTTAGGTTACCCTAAGGCCTCTGGAAATCTAGCTTCACCTTTTCCTTAGGATTTTGAACAGTTCAGAATTTCAGACAACATAATTCATGAATTTTATTTCAAAAAATATTTGAGCCGTAAAAGGGATAAATGAGTTTTGATTAGTTATTCAACAATGTTTACCTTATGTAAATCGTAGATATCTTTGTGATTCTCCATCATGTGGTCCAAGAGTATTTGTGACTTCACATCTCCCGGAATTTCTATCTCGCAGAGGTTGCATTTCATAGCATTCTTCTTTGGGACAATAACAAAGTATATCGATACCCATTCTGGGTTCCCTCCGCCTGAACAAATAAAACATAATTCTTAAATTCTGTTCAATTAATAAGCTTGCAACTAAATTATTTATACTTACTAGCTGGGATATTGAAAATAAAAGGCAGTATATGGGGTAAAATTTTAATATACAGATAAAATAATGAGGAAAATAAAACACAATTTAGATGTCAAATACTTTATTTATACATTACAGAATATTGTGTTTGGACAATAAATAGTTAGAGCACTTTTATATGTAACTCTTGACTATTTATTATGAATTAAATAAATGATACACGATTATGTAGGTGTAACTGATGGGTGTTTGTTACTTACCAAATTCTATTAATCATTTCTAATTTATTTTAATAGCTTTAATTCTCT
The DNA here is from genome assembly GCA_947507515.1 of Eulithis testata. Taxonomy (NCBI): domain Eukaryota; kingdom Metazoa; phylum Arthropoda; class Insecta; order Lepidoptera; family Geometridae; genus Eulithis; species Eulithis testata. The sequence goes on along the minus strand of OX382202.1, from coordinate 9,335,416 downwards.
CTCTATTGTTCTAAACAAGAACTTTTAGGAATACATACAGTTTAAAGGTGAATTCAGTCATTGAACATAGGTTTTTTATGGTTGTGGAAGTCCCTCACCACTTCTACACCAAACGTTTGCATATTGATAACAGATATACAACCAGTTTTTTGCCGGAAAGAACAAATCCACTGTTCAGCACCACACTGCAATTTACTCTTGAATACATACGTATAACCTTTGTAAAGAATCTGATGACCTTTTCTCGTCGGTACACACTGTACAACGTCGAATCCTGGAAGTTTCATGGCTTTTTAATTTGCTAACTAGTTTCGTATGTAACTCGACCAAATACTTCTAGTAAGAGAAAGGCACATAAATGCGTACAAAAATAGCTTTTACCGCACCCTAATTAGCATTCCATCTAGCGGCCCGTAAAACCATATTTTCAAGTAAGAAACGGGCTTCAAAGTATTGCAGATACATTACTTGAAATAATAATCACAGCGGTGTGGAATTAGAAATAAATAAACGTGGGAAAACACCAAAAATACACAGATCGAGAACGAACAAAATGAATGACGCACGCAAAAATGTCAAACACGGTGACGTTCACGTGACCGAGCGAGCGTCTTTAGTTTACGAGGACTGAACCAATTTTCAATAAAATTCAAAAAGTCTACTAACGTACGTACATAATATTGCTTTTTTCTGTACATTATAATATTATGTGACTTTCTTAGATATTTTGAAAAGCTCACTTAATACAAAATGTAGGTACCCATCTACACATACTTAATGATATTTACAGACTGCATAGCTTGACGGACAATTATTAGCCTTGCTTGAAACTACCTTTGTAAATCTACAAGTCGCGTTCGGATACAAATCGCTTCCTCCGCTGCCAATACATAGATGGCATTAGTAGTATTGAAATGAACAAAATTGATTATTTTGTAGGTAGGTATTTTGTTGTTTTCAGACTATGAATAATTTAATAAAGTAATTTTTCGATGTCTCTCTCTGTGAAGTGAGAACACGAACCTTTATATTTATGATGAGTTCTAATCTTGAATGAGCTGCCTAAGTGTTATTTCTACATTATTCTCAATAGATGGCAGTAATAGTATCAAAATGATCTGAAATATGCCTAGGGAGATGAAAATCAATAACACAAAATATACTTAAAAAAATGTTGGGTAGGTACTTACTGACATTTAATCAAATTAAATTAACATCTTACTAAATATTCTATCTATTTGTCTATTTGTACATACTAGCTGATACCCGCGACTTCGTACGCGTGCGTAGCTTTCCACCAAAATATCTGTCAACCAGCATACCTCGTGCCAAAGGCGGCTTTTGGTTTAGAGAGGTCAAGCTGTATCTCAGAATCCACGTCTTTGATTTCAATAAAATGTAGCCTATGTTTTAATCCGTAAAAAGAGCTTCAGAATGGTATAAGTTTCATTGAAATTGGTCCAGTAGTTTAGGCGTGATCCGCGAACAAACAAACAAACTGATAAACAGACAAACTTGATTTTCGGAATCAAAATCGTTTATTTAGTAGATCTGCATATTTAGTTTGTCCATATCTAAATAAATAATAAATAAATATTCACGTACATTTAACACAACGCCTTCTAGTCCCAAACTAAGCAAAGCTTGTACTATGGGAACTAGATGGCTGATAGAATACATACATACATTTTTTTTGTAAATACATACTTATAATACATAGAAACACCCAGACACAGAAAAAACATCTATGTTTGCAACACACAAATGTTTGTTCTTGGTGGGGATCGAATCCCACGACCCACAGCACGGAAGGCAGAGCTACTACCAACTGAGCCATGACGCCTGTCAAAATTTAGTAGATCTGCATATTTAGTTTGTCCATATCTTTAATTTTAGTTTGTTTTATAATAGTATAGATTTACCAAGTACAGTACCAAGTAAGTGGTTGTGGCATGGCATTCATCACTGTCTGCATACTAATCGGTCCTTGGAGAAGATAGATGGCGAATCAGTGTATCTATGATAGAAGATAGAAAGAAGCTTTGTTTAATTTGGGCCTTGATAGCTGTGTGAAACGTCCACAGATATTTTATAAATAAATAAAATATTGAGGGTCGTACCTAGATTCGTATTAATTAATCGGTTCGTATTTCTTTTTTACGTTTTCTTTGTTCTCGTTTTTTGAATCTCCAAGCAGCTCTGTAATTGATTTTTTCTTGTAGCGTAAGATCTGTTACAAGTCTTTTATTTCTATGGTAACTCTCCCGCTTTTTTCTTTTTCTTTCAGCATATTTGTCAGGATTTTCTTTAAGCCTCTTTAGATAACGTCTTTGTTTTTCTTTTGCTGCATTGCATGCCCGTTTTTCGTAATCGTCTAAAAAAATATAAGTTATCTGGCGTGAATTTCATTGTTCATGTTTTTTTCGCTAACCTCCACTGGACAAAGGTTTCTTCAAGTGCAGCGTTGGTCTCTTCCGTTCATCTCGATCCTAACTTAACTCGATTCCATTATAAGTCCATTCCCTTATTGTGATAATCAATAATTAATTTGTAGTAGGTACCTATTTTATTGTATACTGTATACCTAGAGATCTATGTTCTCTTTGCTGTCAAATATTCTTTTCTCAAACATGCTTGGAAATTAAAGCATTATTTTGACGTCGTGTTTAGCGGCCAGATAAATTACATACAAAACTCATTACTGTCATGGCAACCAAGGAGGTAACTTATCAAAGGTTTTATTCAAATTTCGAACAGGCTTTCAAATAGAAAGCTGATTATTGAAAAAAAAAAACAAATGAACACTGTAACTTCGTTGTTCGGTATTGGTTTTGAAAAGTAATTGTATTTTGAACTAAAAAGTTTTGCCTAGATACTTAGTTTTAATTTCCGCGCATTATTTGAGAAAAGTAATATAGAAGCCTTGGCCAAAAACTAGGCAATGAGGGGCTCACGTATGTGTGCCTCGTCTTCCCTCATTGCCGCTGCAGTTAATGTACTAATGCGTCTTTTCATACAAAATGAAATACATATTTCAAAATGTAGGTCAACTCTGATATTTTTAAGTTCGTACCTATAACACTGACACGCCTCCGTAAGTTCAATGTTAGCATATCATCTACCTATCTATATAACATTATGATAATAGCGTGCAAATAAACCCGACCAAAGTCCGCGTTTTTACAACTTCCTAGGTAGATACTTTAATGTTTATGTATGGTCTCTAGTGTACTACATCGTTAACTGCAGATTGCGCCTTACTTTACTCCTACAGTTATCATCATCATTCACAGCCTGATTTCACCTACTGCTGGGTATAGGCCTTCCTAAGTTTCTACTAGCCACTACGGCCATGAGCTTCTCTCCAAGTAGGCCCGTATGCTGATTGTCCAAGCACTGATTCGGACTCAAGCATAGATTTTTGTATGAAAATCTATGCTTGAGTAACGATTTCTCTATCCTCATGGGCCCTTGAGTCTAGCCGCGAATGAAATCGCCAGTGTGCGACTTTGACAATGTCGTCTGGCGATCTCGCTGCCGGCTCGTCCCACGTTTCTGTACCGCATCTTGCCACCAGTGGCCACCTTAGGTCTTGGACGAATTACCAATTTGTCCAAGCCTTAGGTAGGTACTTCATCTGTCAACACCACCAGATATCTTCTCTTCTTTTTAGGACTACCTAGGCAGGTACCTTTGTCTATTGGTACATAGGTAAGTAAGAACTTTATACTAAGTTTTATCATTTTGATCACGTTTGGACGTAACGCGTTATACAAGACGATAACGAAAAATATAATAGGGAATTCCCGAGATAATTCTATTTCGTTTAGGTACTATAACGTATAATAACGAAAATATACCTACCGCTTTACAGTCTCTTCTCGACAACGGCAAATGTTCTGAGGAGCTGTTCGATATCCGGCCCCGTTGAGCACCGAGTTATCTCGCACGTTATTCATGATCGTTTTTCCCTCATACCTACAAAACTAAACTACAAACTCTGGAACAACTGCCAGATATTATCCCTCCCATAGTATTAATCTCTTTAAAAATATAGAGAGTCCTTCGGGGAAGGTAACGCTCGACAATGCTCCTAACTCCTCGAGTTGTCGGTGTTACTAGGCTACGGTGACTGCTTGTAGGTACCATGGTGGGCCGTAGATATGCCTGTTTGTCTACTTACATACAAAAAAACTTTTTCTTGTATTGGACTTTGCACCGCCAAGATAAGTATACATTTACCCAACATCCTCATAAGTTTTATTTGTTTACATAACGAGGAAAATTATATTAGACAGATACCTACACCTATTTCATATGAATAGGTAAGTACCTAATAATAGCTTATGTATTTGTAGTAAGTATGGGTAATGCTGACCGAAGTTCCAGTGTAATGGGCATCCACATAAAAGTACCTTGGTATATACTGTACCTATGTAATATAGGTACCTAATATGTAAGGCACGGTAAAGAACTTTTTAGATCTCTTGCTTGACGTAGTTAAAAGTACGCTAGATCCAAGTCTGTTATACAATATTATAAGTAGGTACCTACTTAGGCACATAGAGTGTCGCTGAGTTGCCCCGTCAACCACCAATTGACAATATTTTGTACTTAAAATTGCCCCGTCGACTACCACTTGACAAAGTTTCGGCCGGACGGGATCACCCCGCATACCCCCGCAGTGTCCCGTCATTTTTTATAACTGCCGCCGCACTGCGCCGCGCGGCTCGGGTTTCACAAAACCTTTTATGTTCAGTATGAATAAAGCTATATACTTATTTAAGTGTTTTGTTTAATATTATTCAACTACGTTGTAGACTTATGATACGCTGAACACAGAGATAGCGCGTTTTTAAGCACGGCTTGGGTTCAAACGATCATATTTCAAAAATTAAAGCGATGACATAGGGTTTTTTATTTCAAATTACAATATTAAAATTATATAGATTAGGACAAAAAATAAAACCATGCACCTGTCCATACAAAATAATTTATTTACAGACCTTTATTTTGCACAAAATTCTGGCGGGCAAGCCGTAATTCTAGCTAAACTTTACATGTCTCAGATGCGCAAATACCACAGGTTTGCCTACAATTAATGTAAAACAACATAAGTAGACTATTATTCTAACAAAGTAAATAAAATTCACAGCCAAAGCTTTTACCATTACTGAGAAAAATAAAAATAAGTGCAACAGTTCTCATTCACACAGTGAGATCACTTTCGTTTCACATATTTTTTGTTCTACATACCATACAGTACAAAAAAAAACAATTACTATGCAACATAGAACTTTTCAAGACCTTTCTAAAGAGGTATCACACTTTTAGATTGGATCGTTATGCAAAATGTATTCAAAGGTAAACAAAAAGTATCACCAAATGGCGGGTGATAAGGCTTGGTACACACTGAGTGCGAGATCCGGAAATGCGCTCTGTCACGGACAGTACCGGACATCTTTGAAAAGTAGGCTAGTTGGACCTAAACGATGTAGGAGCAATAGAGAAATAAGTTTAGGTTTTAATTTAGGCAATGAAGGCGGTTCACTTTTTTTTTAAATTATCAATACCTGTTTTACCTGAGTATAGGTAGGTAGCTTACCTAGCTACCTACCTATACTCAATCCACTCATCTCATTTTTTTTCTGTGTAATTTTTGTTTCTTCTTAGTGTTGTTAGTTTAGTTCTGTAGGTGTATTTTGTGTGTTACTTTATAAGCAAATAAATGCCTGTCTATGTCTATGTCTTTAATGTTTTTTTTAAATGTATGCGAGTTTGTGATAGAGTGGATGTGCGAGTTAGGGGGCGAGTTAGTGAGCGTGTTAAGGGGCGAGTTAGTGTGTGTGTGTGTGGTTGGGGACAGAGGGTGAATTACTTGGTATGGTAATCAGTGTAGCAGCCTTCAATGCACAAGTTCACCACGCAGGTGCTGCACCTCCACACCGTCGTGCGACGAACTTTGGCTGCGTTGCACAGTTTACAGCGCTGCGGTTTCTTATTTTTCGCAGGTAAATGCATCTGCGATGGTACGGCTGGTGCCGCTGGTGGTAACTGCCGAGGAAGTGCCCCAGATCTGGACACTTGCAGCAACTCTGTCGGTAACTGCAGCCGACTTGCTACATGCAATACAAGTAAGAAATAAAATAAAAACTCGCAAAGCACAAAAAAATCGAAACTTTTTAAGTCCTAAAATATCTCTAGCTCCTTTTAACTCTGTTTCTGTGCGTCTGACGCAAAAAACTTACTGAGTAAATTTTTATGTAAGCAATACAATCTACAAGTTCCGCCAAAAAAATATAATATTTTTTTAAAAATTATATTTTATGAATTTATTAAAATAAAAAAAATACACTCATACGCCGTTGCCAAATGTAACATTTAAAAAACCGAACAAAAAAAGTCGGTTTAGAAACACGAATCTCTCATTGTGTTCTCAGCCTTAGACTACACCAACGACACTTCACATTTGGAATTCAAAATTCTTGAAACTTAGTGGACACATTTTGCTCATGTTTTTTACTATCCCGGCTGGTGATTACTTGATCTAACATATTAATCGCATTTAGTATGACAAAACAGCCAAAAAATATCAAAAAATGAGAGTAAAAATATCCGTCAGCGAGCAAAGCAAACGCCAAAATGTACCACAAAATGCATTGTGTTAGAAAAGGCTAAATTTTGTGTCTCATGCTGAAACCTTTATTTCTATGTATCAGTAGATAACTTACCTTGGTAAAAAACAAAACACTGAGTAATTCTATCCACAAAAACTATTTCAAACTTTTTAATGAAAATACAAACTCAATCGTCTAAAGACACTCGCGACACCATCACACAATCGACAAGTTCAAGCGAGAGCATCTTTTTTTTGTTCCAAGCCATGGATTTGATGTTTAGCATGATTTGGTAGATAATTTTACAAAGAGCAGGACAAATAAACCATGGACAAACATGGACAAGCATCAAATAAAATTGACGACGGCGGAGCAGCGAGTGTCATGTCAAGTGGTAGTTGACAGGGCAATTTGAAGTACAAAATATTGTGAAGTGGTGGTTGACGGGGCCACTCAGCGGTTGGTATAAAAAATGACGGATGAGGAGGACAGGGGTATGCGGGATGAGCCCGTCGAAAAAGCAAGCGGAAGTTCATCGGGCGGATATGATACACTTACCTACCTACATAGATGTTAAGTACATAATCAAATTGATAAACTTTGTGTAGGTAGGTAGGTACGTATTTTTAAACACTGTCTGCGTGTCGTCGAAATCTCGATGAACGGTCAGTTACAAGACTAGATTGTTTTGAACCTTAATCTGAAAGGAATAAAGACTACAAGCGGTAAGTGAATGACGCATCCTTATTATCAATTACGATTGATCTTGGTTTCATTAATCGATTGTCTGTTAGAATGTCATCGATTCTAACGCGCACAAAGATAGTGCTATATAAATATCTACCTAAACAAGACGAAAATTAAGGTACCTACCTAATTATTAAGTTAGTAGGTAGGTAGGTACCTATACATATTATGTAGATAAGTATATTATGTATTTGAGAAGTCTTACCTAATATGAAAAATATCTAGGTGTTTTGCAACTTGGAACCAAAATCTATGGACCAACAAGCACTTCTATAAGATGGCAAAGGGAGAAAAATCAAAGTTGATAGGTAAGTAGGTACCGACCTACTTATATAATACAATAATACAAATATTATAAAGAGGAAAGGTTTGATTTTTTGTTTGTTTGTTTGTTTGTATGAATTGAATAGGCTCCGAAACTACTGGACCGATTAAAAAAATTCTTTTACCATTAGAATCCTACATTATCCCTGATGAACATAGGCTATATTTTATCCCGGAATTCCCACGGGAACGGGAATTACGCGGGTGAAACCGCGAGGCGCTGCTAGTATAATATATCTACCTACAACCAAAACAAAACAAACAAAAATTCCACCTGTTTGATAAGCATTATCATTAAAAATAAGTAATCAAAGTACCTATAAGTATTTCTTGGTAATATTCATAGAAAATTCTTGATTTATTGAAATTGATCAAAAGATAAAATGCTGCGCACACGTCATAATTTAAGTTTTTAAAGGACCAGGGTATCAAACCGATTAGACATAATAGGTAGGTAAGGTATCTACTTAAACATACCTATTTACCTAAGGTTTGACGAATATAAAATGAAAAAGTTTACGAAACACCTTTAAAATATGTAACACTAGGTGCCGTTCGCGTCCCGTTTGATCCCGTCAATTCCTCGGGATAAAAAGTAGACTATGTGTTAATCCAGGTCACGGACAATATATATTCCAAGTTTCATCAAAATCGGATCAGTAGTTTTTACGTGAAAGAGTAACAAACATCCATACTTACAAAATTTCGCGTTCATAATATTAGTAGGATTAATCCATAATAATTAATAGGTACCTACCTATTTAACGTTTGGACATACCCCATACACATGCAGGAGTAGGCACCTACCGACCAATAATAGGTACTGTGGGAATACAACCGTGACTTTCTGTACCTACCAGAAGCCTTATAGCCAAGTGAAATGGGTTGATTTCCATTACCATTACACTTAACGATAGGCTGCAGATGATAGGTAGGTACATAGATATATAAAAAGTATGTGGATATAAAAATGACATTTACTCACATATTTTTCACTGATGGATGTTATTATAGAAGTACAACAAAATTGAATTAGTAGCTTACTGCTGATTTTATCATTAATTTTCTTAGGTAACTACAAATTGTTCAGGAACTATTCACTCAATAACTGTTGAATTGAGTAGGGGCCAACTTACTTTCCCTGGAACTACAAATTTTAAGTAGGTATAGCTACTTAAAAATTGTAATTTTAGATTAGGAAACATCTGTTGTTATTGAAAGTACAAACATTTGGTTCTTTACCTAAATCTGTTTACAGCGGACAAATTAAAATTAGAAATGCATTTAGCTTAGACAACTTTGTTACTAAATGCTATTATAAATACCTAAATTATTTTAGTGGCTATTTTGTTTAGGTTTCATTAAATTCATTTAATATTTTGATAATCTTTGTACAAAATATATTTTATTATAACAGTAACACTAAACTATGAATACACTAAATAATAAAAATATTACTTAGAAAAACAAATAAATCTCATTTGGAAATTTTAAGGAGGCAGTTTGGTTGTCACTACGAAGCAGTAAAAGTTTCTTATAAGACATTTTGACCACTTCAGTATATTTTGCTGCAGGGTTTTTCTAAATCATTTTAGGAATAATAGTTTAACAGTACTCAAAGTGACCTCTTGAAGAAAGTCCCAGTGACATAAAGAGATAACAATGATTATCACAAGTTGTTATATTTTTGAATATAAATAACACAATCATAAGTGGCATAAAATGAGGCTAAATCTGGGTGAATATATCTTAGTCTGCAAATAATATGAAATTATTTACATTTAATTCTCTTCTTCTTCAGAACAATATTGCCACTGAGATCCATAGGGGATAGGCAGTGAAGAAATCTGTTTCAGAATACTTGTTTTACCATTTTATGTAGAACCTTTACCATCAGGTGGTGGTAAAGGTGGAAGGTTGTAAGACTTGCCGTCCGGGGTCATCCAACAAGTTGGTGGCTCATGATTATGTCTGCCAATGCTCTCTGTTACACGCCCATTGTTGTTGATCCGGAGCTTGGCAGGACAGCACCGACTGAAGAAATACCAACAGTACCACAGCTGGCTTCCATATGCTTTTTTGTACATGAATCTGAATGTATGGTTTTGGTATATAAATAGTTTTGAATTTCCTCTTGTGTTAATAAATATACCTGAAAATAAAATTTTACATAGCTTGATTGCAAAGGTATGACTTAAGTAAATAAAATCTATAGTAATGGAGATGTAAATAAAACAGATATATTAAGTATAAAAATCTTTAATAGATGGAACTGAAGCAGGAAAATCTGTAAATATAAAGTTCGTCAAGTTATGTAGGTATACTTATATATAATGACTTTAATTAAAAAGTTATAGTAAAATGAACCAATGATCTCTCTAAGTATTTCTTTTAACCCAAATAAATGCCAAGTAGGTATGTAATACATTATTAATAATTTATGTATTAGAGGTAAGATTAAAACTTCACAAAACTTTTGAAACTTCTGTAACTTTACATGTTTATTAAAAAAACAATATCAAAAAATCAATGAGCAGTATTGTGCATGAAATATTATTTTCATACTATTTGTATTTAAACTATTAAAACCTTTGGTTTATCACTACATATCACGAGCACAGTTTTATCAACACCATTGTTTTGTAGGTATGTAAATTTCAGTCTGCTGCTGTCTGTCTACTATCCAGTCACACTGATTGGTTGACATTGACAGTTTGATAAAAAGTGACATTTGTTTTTTTTTATTGTGCCCATCGCCGCCGCCACTGCGCTCTAGGACGCACGATGCTCGCGCGATGCCACCACCGCTGCACCACCGCCGCCGACGCGGCCGATGAACATTTGTTCGGATACACATTCAAAGAACACACCAAGCAAGCTGGCAATTTAATCTTCACTAGACTTTAAAAATAAAGTTTCAGAATATATTTTATCATAGCGTTATTCTAATTATTAAATTACCACTATACTTTGGAACTACAATTCTAATTAAAACCTTAATATAGGTACCTGGGTAGGTACAAATTTAAAAAATAAATAAAATATGTACAGGGTGATGATGAACTGAATATTTTAGATGTAATAAAACGTTCAATCCTACACTTACCTACCAAAAATGAGTAAAATAGTCGTAATAAAATTATAGTGAAATAAATGAATATGACTTTTTAACCATTCAAACCCACTACATAGACGGCATACAATACTAAAATGTACCGCTATCGTACAAATACCTATTTTCAAAAACGCACCTCCGTGCGTGAAGCTACGAATCAATCGATCGATGTTTTTGTAAACCAGAGTGAAGTTGGCGCATTCAGTTTTAGTTTACTTGTGTTTTGATAAACGTTCGTGGTGTTTTATCAATGTTTCATTTATTACTTACTACCTATTATTAAATGCATAGTTACGAAGTGAATGGTGTGTTTATGGTGTAATCAACCGTGCAGTTTTATTAAAATAAAAATGTTTATTTTTGCTATGTGAAACGTTTTGTTTACCTCTTGAGTTTAGAGGTTATACTAACCAAAGTCAGAGAAGTGTAGAATATAAACAAGTTACCTGCCTACCTACCGATAATTTTAATTAAGAGTTATTAGTGATCTGAATATATTAGGTAGGTAATTATTTTTATTGTTATCAGTAATAAAGTTAATGTTTATCTGATCTACTCACATTAATAAATTTTGACAGTAGGTACCCGAGTCATTTTCAAAAGAGTTGTACATTGTGACACAAAATAAACACAAAGGAATTGTTGCACAAAAGAAAAATGTTACTAAATAATAATAAAGAACCGTTCATAATGATTTTATTTTACCTATAAAATTGAGTGGGATCTAGGCAGGTAAAATGAAAAGTCAGTTTACAAAATATTATAATTTCTTTATTTTTTAATGAATACTTAATCTTTTAGATACTTGTTTTTGTTTCTTTTTTGCTGTCGCCATTTTTTTCGATTTTCTTCTTGTACATTTTTAGGTAACTCTTTAATTTTTTTATAGTTTCTTTTTGTTCTCTCAGCATTTTCTTTTTTTAAATTTTCTAGTTTTTCTGGATTTCTATTTTTCAGTCTCTCCCTATATTTTTTTGACGTTCTGCTGGAGTCATAGGCGCCATTATATCATCACCTAAAAATAAATCACACAACATTATTAGCCCCAACTTAAAGTAGGTAGTTATTTTATGCTTTGTAAATGCAGCTTTACTTATGACGTCACGTCACACAAAAGATGTGTAACGGATTATTGTTACACATTGGAAAGAAAAATCAAAGTAAAAACACAAAAACAACAAAATATTCATTAAAAAAAATTACCGTCTATTATTGCAAACTATTACCTTCACAATTTAACTACTGAATAAAACTATATAATGCAGTAAAATGTATATGATTTTCATTAAAACTTACCAAAGTATCACGTTACACAGTCCTAACATTTTTTTGTACCAAACACCAGCACCACTATGTTTTGTTGAATGTCAGAGAAACTACAATGACTACGCTTCTGTTGTTAGCTCCGTGCAGTGTTGCAAGTTATGAAAAATTATGGATGCGTTCACAACACGCAAAATATCTCTGATAAGAACCGTTAAAAATTCCGTTACACAAAAGAATGAAAACTGTGATCACATCTTTTAATTTGATTTAATTATTAATTTTTAATGTTATAATAATTTAATTATCGTTTATAAATAGAAAAACATCTTAACTGACGTATTAATTACACAATTTAGTAATATTTTGAAGATAGAAGTATTAATTCATACGTTGAACTCGTAAGAACCGAAGTGACCAACCTTATTTTTGTACTGAGAGAGTTAGCATACTCTTTTGTTTTGATTTTGACATAGTAAATAATAAAAATCAAGTTAAAAACTGCATTAGATTTATAAAACGAAGTCCAAGCAACAATACTACTTAACTCATTTTTGCCATTGTACAAACCCTAATTTTTTTTTGTCTACCTACAGTCAAAATTGTATCTAAAAATTTATTAATGTTAAAATATCAAGGTAGGTAACCTACCTAGATATTTTAATAAATTAGTTTAATTTTGTTAAAATATTTACTTTAAACTACTTACCTATAAATTACCTAGATTAAGTAGGTAGAACGTACCTAGGCTAATAAATACATGGTCTTAATTTTACCTAAGTATATTACATAATTATACCTACATATATTAATATTACTTACCCTTATAACAATAAATGGCAATAAATGATTTTAAATATATTTTTTGTTTAAATTATGTACATAAATGCTTCATTTTTAATGTAGGTAGTGAACTGAAGTGGGTTCTATCTACGTAAGTAGGTAAACTTATCTAGGTACCAATGCTTTTAAAATATAGGTAGATAATAAAAAAACAACATAGGTAATATTGTCTTCTTTATTATATCTAAAATGAATTAAATTTTTCAGCTGCCAACTTTGTGCCTACAGCAAAAGGAAGTATGCTACTTGTGCATGACGGATACGCGTTCCGCCTGAAGAATAAACTAGCATACGGCAAGAAGCAATGGTACTGCACTGGGCGGCCTAAGTTAGGCTGCACTGTAGACGTGACAACGGCAGTACACAGACAAGGCAGCGTGATCAAAAGAGTTCGCAACATCCATAACCACGATCCACCGGGATTCTATCGACGGAAGGACGGCTCGTTTAAAATAGTCTAGTTTAATCGGGGACAGGCCAGTATGGGGTCAGGCCAGACTAACCCAGTTTATATGCAGCTGTTTCAGCTTTCACTAGTCTGATGGCTCGGATTTGAACCTCATGGATTTTTTTGCAAGCGTGGTGTCCGATCCGTCTTACGTATTGTATATATCGTGTTTAAAATATGTATTGAGATTACTTTATTAGGTCATAAATTACTGTAAGTTAGGATTCAATCGACGGAAGTACGGCTCGTTTAAAATAGTCTAGTTTAATCGGGGACAGGCCAGTATGGGGTCAGGCCAGACTAACCCAGTTTATATGCAGCTGTTTCAGCTTTCACTAGTCTGATGGCTCGGATTTGAACCTCATGGATTTTTTTGCAAGCGTGGTGTCCGATCCGTCTTACGTATTGTATATATCGTGTTTAAAATATGTATTGAGATTACTTTATTAGGTCATAAATTACTGTAAGTTAGGATTCAATCGACGGAAGTACGGCTCGTTTAAAATAGTCTAGTTTAATCGGGGACAGGCCAGTATGGGGTCAGGCCAGACTAACCCAGTTTATATGCAGCTGTTTCAGCTTTCACTAGTCTGATGGCTCGGATTTGAACCTCATGGATTTTTTTTGCAAGCGTGGTGTCCGATCCGTCTTACGTATTGTATATATCGTGTTCAAAATATGTATTGAGATTACTTTATTAGGTCATAAATTACTGTAAGTTAGGATTCAATCGACGGAAGTACGGCTCGTTTAAAATAGTCTAGTTTAATCGGGGACAAGCCAGTATGGGGTCAGGCCAGACTAACCCAGTTTATATGCAGCTGTTTCAGCTTTAACTAGTCTGATGGCTCGGATTTGAACCTCATGGATTTTTTTTGCAAGCGTGGTGTCCGATCCGTCTTACGTATTGAATTGACTGTGTTCAAAATATTGAGATTACTTTATTAGGTCATAAATTATTGTAAGTTAGTTTTTAAGGTACATACCTTACCTACTAAGAATTTTTTACTTGTATTTGTATGTAAACAAAAAGCTTGCATATTGACTGATTCTAACCTTTACCTAAGATTTTACCTACCTCATTTGTTTTGTTATACCTAAGTATTATTAGTAAATAATGCTTTTTATCGATACAATATACATATTAAAAATTACTTAAATATGTAGCTTAGGATGTTTTATGTACATAGCCCTTTGACTGATGTATGTCGAAATGACGGAGAGAGAAAAATAAATAGAAGAAGAAGTTACATATCGACGCTTGAAAGGCAATAATGACTAAGCGACATATTGGCAACTTTACACCAGAGCATTTTAAAGTTTTTATTTTTGGAAAAAAAATCGTCAAAAATCGCCTATTTGTCGTAGCTACTCGATTCCAACGAATTTTAAATGCAGTTTAAAAGCTTTATAAACTGGCATTTAAAATTTATGCATTTTCTTAATACTTTAAGAAATAGTGTCGGTTAGTAAAATTTTAATCAAAATCACAAACAGGTAAAAATTATTTATCGACAATTTTTTTTTATTATAAAACATGTAAAATTAACTAAACCCTAACATTTTATAATTGTGTTTCAAGCAAAATGACGCATCCAGAAGTAACAGATGTTTGACACATAGGTAAAATGATCGAAATATTGAAGCTAAAAACTTTTCTGCCAAGCAATTTCAACCATAGTACAGATTAATTAAGGTAAGTGTAGGGCATTTTTAGACAAGTAACAAAGAATTTAGGTTTTAGTACGCAAGATTAAAGACTTTGGACATAGGTTTTCGATAGATATCATCATTATCAACATCAAAACAGCCCTTGTAGTCTATCATATTGACTATGTATGTATATTGTAGTAGACCTACAATAACTGACTACTGATTATGGGCTTCTGAAGAGTGTATCTGACGATGGGTATCTGACGATGGGTATCTGACGATGGGTATCTGACGAGGGACGAATTAGTTAGAGCTTACTCCGCCACGCTGCTCTTGTGCAGGTTGGTGGAGGTTTTAGGCCTGTCACTATTAACCCTTTGTTAAAAAGGTCTATATAAGCCTCTAACACACCAATATTGCAGTCAAATCTCGGAAAGTGGATAGCTGATTTTATAAAGAACATGATTTGCCGTGGTTTTGATCGAGTGAGCGAAGCGAAGATTTTAGTGACAACTTGGGCAAAAAGGCTTTGTATGTTTGTTCGTCGAGATCTTTTGAACCACTTATCTGATATTCACAGAAGTTAGCAGGTATACGGATAGTAGTCTTAAATTTTACTGGTTTGAAAAATGAAGTAAATCGGTCAAGGGTTTGTAAAGTTATGAAAGTCCAAAGAGAGTAAAAAAAACTCTACAAAAATATCAAGTGGGGTGTCATAATAATATGATAGGACTTTGTTTAGATATCCCAAAACCCTTTATTTTTATTCTAGGTAAAATTTTTAGTTGTAAAAATTATAAACTTAGCAAAACCAGTATAACGTGAGCTATCATTTATTAGAGTTTTAATGATTTTGTAGTTCAAGTAAGACTGGTAATTAGCTAGATGGTGGTATCGATGCTATTTGCAAAGTTTAATGAAACCATGGATATTCATCAGCTGTGAAACCCGATTTTGAGGAATTTCAGGTATAATTGCAATTTGAAACATTTAATTCATCTCAAAGTTTTAAATTAGATGAGCCGGAGTCCATACTCTAAGATATTAATGATCATCAATTATGAAAAAGATTTAAGGAGACTTTCATAGTCGGGTAATTTTATCAGGAACATCACAAGATCTCAGTTCGGGGCAAACTACTAGTTCAAAAACAATCACAGTAATGTTGGAGAAAATGGCTGTCAAAAATTAAGAACGTTTTTTGCGAACTTGGTCCAATTGTTTCAGTTTTTCGTATTTATTTTTGTCTTCTTCTTCTAACTTAAGAGCTCAGCTCTTGTCGGTGTAATTTAATTATACAGTTCTCGCCATTTGTCCCTTTCCAGTGCAGCTTTCTAGACATCCTTAAACGACATGACAGCGATCTTTTCTTTCAGCTGGCTCGTATAGCTTTTACGCGGTCTTCCCCTTCCTTTCTTACCTTCTACCTTTCCTTCAATGATATTTTTAATTAAACTGTCATGTCGTATGAATTTTTCCTCTCCGGTTTTCAATAACCCTCTCAAGGGCTTTTTCTTCATTCAGCCTACTCAGTACTTCCACGTTAGTAATTTTCTCCGTCCAGCTTATCTTTTCCATTCTCCTCCAACACCACATCTCAAATGCTTCCAGATACTCTCTGTCTTTTTGAGTCATTGTCCATTTTGGATGTGAAAATTTGTTTTTTATTGTTAAATGCTTGTTTTGCTATTGCTATTCTGGATCTGATATCTGGTGTGCATCTAGAGTCTGCCGTTATGAGGCTTCCTAAGTATCTGTGTTAACTCTCTTTTTGTAATGACGAGTATATCTTCTAGGTATGTACCTACATATATCTTGGCCCCTAAAAATTACAATTTTTGATCGAGTGCGCGAAGCGAATGGAGATCTTAGTGACAACTTGGGCAAAAATGCTTTGTATGTTTGTTCGTCGAGATCTTTTAAACCGCTTATCCGATCTTCACAGAATTTAAAAATGAAGTTAATCGGTCAAGGGGTTGTAAAGGTATGAGGGTCCAAAGGTTGTAAAAAAAAATTAAGTTGTACAAAATTATCAAATGGGGTGTCATAATATGATAGAGCTTTGTTTAGACATTCCAAAACATTACGGGGATATCCATCAGCTGTGAAAACCAATTTTAAGGAATTTCTGGCATAATTTCAGTTTTAATTCATCTCAAAGTTTTGAAATTAGATGAATTAGAGTCCATACTCTAAGGTCTGATGATGACAAGCAATTATGAAAAGGATTCCTAGCCCAGTGGGTAGTGAAGTGCACTTCACGCTACGCGATGAAGCACTATGTGCGATGCGCGCGAGCACACAGGTTACAAGCGACAGTTCAGTGAAGACGAAATCATTTTTTTGTTCCTAACAGCCACTCAAAATCTACTTTACAGTACGGATAAGCGACAAAACAAAATAAGTGCATCAGAGATAAGCTCACTTGTATAGAAATTTCATATCAGAAATAGTTTCCTAAGTAACAAAAACAGGAAAAAAAACGGCAGGTAAAAAATTACCAAACGATAATATAATATACATTTTAGGTAGGTAAATATTACTACTTTACGTTTTTAAGTCCATTGCATTTAGGTAAAAAGTACTAAATGAAAATGAATACATAATTAATGTGTGTTAAAAAGTCTTAAATTACGAGATAAAAAATAATTGTATCAGGTAAAATTTCTTAAGCAATATTCATACCTTAGGTAGTGCCAGGCAAAAAATACTTTATGTTTAAACGCATTATTTCGAATCTAGGCAAAAATTACTAAATGTAAAAAATAAAAATCAAATGCAAACTAAGTGAAAATTATTCATAAATCGGTAAAATTATAGTCGCTTGGACGCCGAAAACTGCGAAAATGTGTGATTTTTTAAATGACCAAGCGACAACAAACTTCGTCCTAGCGGCATGAGAGTAAGAGCAATCGACGCAGGATTTTTTTCTGATTCTAATGATATATATAACTCAATATCGCCCAAAATGTCGCTTGGTCATTATTGCCTTTCAACCGTCGATATGCTGAAGTTGAATTATTTAAAAACTTATTTTTAAAATACTTATTTATGGCAAGTTTTTATTTCACCGTCTCATGATTACCGCATCAGATAACAGATATTTCAGTCTATTTGATTTGACGGATAGCGTTACTCAGAGATGGTGAAACAGGCCAGTATTTTATCACTTTAACTAGTTACCTAATTTGTAATTTAATAGAATGTGTAGTCGTATGTCTAATAATAGTATCCGTGTACCTCTAAGGGCGGATTCGTCCAAAAGTCTTGATATTCCTGAATAAGTATCCCTTGTATAACTTTACTCTTTGATTTTATTCTCAGATAAATTCATTTTTGTTTTTCCATTGCAATCTTGGCAGTATAACGATTTATTCTCGGATAGACAAGTTATTCAAGGAATAAGACTTGGTAGAACAAAAAGTTTTTTTTCAATAGAGTAATTATTGATTTTATTCACAGTATAAGCACATATTATATAATACTATACTAGTACAGATACCTCATCTAATACAACAAAACGCGCTTGCCCTAAGTCGGGCTATTCTTCGGGCTACTCAGCTTGGCACAGGGAAAACGCTAGATAGCGCTAATCAAGGTGCTTCCAAATTTTAATGTTTGCATAAGAAGGCGCTAGATGGTGTTGTTCGAGGTCTATTTATTATTTAATTATATAATGCGTGGAATAGTAACAAACTTTTGTTTCAAATAAAATGAAACAAGCGTTGGCTATACAACTAAATGATAGAACTAACCGATTACTCACCGAATGTTAAGTGGTAACCACTGCCTATAACGATGCGTTGACTAACTGAGCACGTCCACGTCGTCCACAGAGGACTGTGATGCATTGTTATGGTTGGACATGTAAAATACTATTAAGTACACTTATTTTGTCAAATACAGTATTCGTATAATATACGTGTATACGTATATTTCATGTATGAATATACTAGTTTCCGCCTGCGACTTCGTTCGCGTCCCGTTGGAACCCGTTCATTTTCTAGTGTCAAACTTTAAACGGCTATATCTCGGCAGCTACTCACCCTAGATTTCTCGTTCCAAAACTATATGAAAGGAAGATCTACATTTTCGATGACAGCTGTCAAAGTTCAAACGGCTATATCTCGGAAACTACTCACCCTAGAGTTCTCGTTCCAAAACTAAATGATAGGTGTGATCAAGATCTACATTTTCGATGACAGCTGTCAAACTTCAAACGGCTATATCTCGGAAACTACTTACCCTAGAGTTCTCGTTCCAAAACTAAATGAAAGGTGTGATCAAAATCTACATTTTCGATGACAGCTGTCAAACTTCAAACGGCTATATCTCGGAAACTACTCATTCTAGAGTTCTCGTTCTAAAACTAAATGAATGGTGTGATCAAGATCTAAATTTTTGATGACAGCTGTCAAACTTCCGAGATCCGAGATATAGCCGTTTGAAGTTTGACAGCTGTCATCAAAAATTTAGATCTTGATCACACCTTTCATTTACTTTTGGAACGACAACTCCAGGATGAGTAGTTTCCGAGATATAGCCGTTTGAAGTTTGACAGCTGTCATCGAAAATGTAGATCTTGATCACACTTTTCATATAGTTTTGGAACGAGAACTCTAGGGCGAGTAGTTTCCGAGATATAGCCGTTTGAAGTTTGACAGCTGTCATTGAAAATGTAGATCTTGATCACACATTTCATTTAGTTTTGGTACGAAAACTCTAGGATGAGTAGTTTCCGAGATATAGCCGTTTGAAGTTTGACAGCTGTCATCGAAAATGTAGATCTTGATCACACCTTCCATATAGTTTGGGAACGAGAACTCTAGGGTTAGTAGTTTCCAAGATATAGCCGTTTGAAGTTTGACAGCTGTCATCGAAAATGTAGATCTTGATCACACCTTTCATATAGTTTTGGAACGTGAACTTTAGGGTGAGTAGTTTCCGAGATACGGCCGTTTTAAGTTTGATACTAGAAAATTTAGATGAATATTCTAGGCATTCAGTGTTGTGCGAGTTAAATTGTACTTTATTACATGTAAATGAGAGTTCTGTGCATTAGTACAGAAATTAAAGTAATAGTAAATATTAATTCACCCGGGCAGATCGCCCTCACCGCTCCCTCTCCTACCCTTACGCCGTCACTGTTTGTAGCTGTCGTGTTCAAATCAAGCGCCCTCTAGTTTCTTAACATAGTACAATAGAATTTTTTTAAGTCAGAATTTTACGACCTCAGTTAGTTTAGTAAAATTCGTTATAATGCAATCTATGAGTCAATGTTTGATTTAACCATGTTGATTATATTTTTTCAAGTTAGATTGGTAATATTTTTAATGTAATTTTGCGAAATTAGCAACGTTAAAACCCTATCGATACAGGTTACGCCATCTATTGAGATGTAATTAGAACTATATTTTCTTTGTTCTGGATGGGACCCCATGGTATAAGACTTATACTGCGTATATAAATAGTTTGGTCGAATCCGCCCTAAATAAGCTTTTATGTATACCTACAAAGACCTAGGTAATACAATAGATGTACCTACCTATCAATTACTGCGTTTATTGTAGTATATCTACTATTGTAAGCAACTGCCTGCATATAATTTAATTTGAGTATTGTAAGACTGATATTATAGCTAATATGTATACTTACCTATTCATTTTATAAGTAGGTACATAAAGTTTGATTAAGTACTTTTTTTACAATAAAAGAACTTAATTTTGAGTGCCGACTTTTCTTTAATTTTTATATTAAAAGATCTTCTTATCGAGAGTAGACCGAATAAATTATATGTTCGAGACTACATTAGATTGCTTACACTATAGGAAAAAATACTTTCAACCTTTAATTCAGTCTCATTCGCTCAATCTTCACATTAGCAGTCTACTCTATACCTACTCTACAAGCTATATTTTTTTTTTTAATTAACCTATGTCTTCCCACTGCTGGGCAAAGGTCTCCCCCAAAGACTTCCAATGTTCTCTGTCCCGAGCTTCCTCCCACCATCCTCTTTCGAAGGCGTCTAGTTCGTCGCGCCAACGCTTCCTTGGCCGACCCCGATATCGCACACCGTCAGGGACCCAAGGTGTAGAGATGTTCTATTATTTTATTTTATTGTCAGAATAAAATTTTCTTAGTTTGTGCCTAGATGGCGCTGGGTGGAATGTTCACCATTGAACCTACTAAAATCGCGCTCAGAAATTGTGACTTTTTGGTCTCACTTAGGTGTGTATCTGTCCGTCAGTCACCTGTCCGTCAGGCTGAACCATACAAGCAAGAAAATTGGAATAGAAATAGTTTGTTACAGCTCATGTTTGTATTTATTAATTATCTATAGATATTTATTTATCACAAACAAAACGAAAAGAAAACAATCTCTATATTATTAGCCATCAACATAACATATACCTAGTATACCTACATATTTTAATATACATAACTCTAAAACCTAGAAGCTGCATCGATTCTGTATCTTTTGCTACAACCAGAATCTGACAAATTACAACCAAAATGATAGTTTACCGATCGCTAAACACTCATCTGGATTTGTTATGTTTTGTTGCTCATTGAAATCCATAGTATCGCAATACGGAAGGATGAGTAAAGTACCTTCGCGATCACTGGGCAAGATTCCTGCTCATTTTTTTTTGTATCGTGTCAAACTACAAATATCTAGAGCTGCCGATGTTCTGCGGAAACAAGTTCCCGTATATTGTTCCGGATTTGGAAGCTTCAAGAAACTTGCAACTTGTGATGGAAAATGACTAAAACTATTTGTTCCAATAGGTTGTTTGGTACACTTGCCGCTATGATAACCTATGAAAAATGCATCATGCTTCAAACTAAGGGGTCGCAGTTCCATGTATTTTTCAAGGATTTTCATATGCTCATCGCGTATAACAAATGATCTCTCCGTGTTTGTTCGTTTATCCTCCAAGGTCACCGACATTATGTCATCAGAATGCTTTTTTATATTATTAACATGAAGCTTTTTGAGTTCACGTATATTGCAGGCGCCATCCACCCCCAAAACTAATGCAACCTGCGAATGTATAACCAGAATGAATGTAACATTACATAAAGTGCACATAAAAGTTAAATCAAAAATGCTAATATTAATTAAACGGACTTACTTTTTGAACAAGATATTGAAAGTCTGAGGCCTCTTTCAAAAAGGTTTCTACATCTTTATCGTTTAGAGTTTTGGATTTTCTTGGCTTATAATCTTTAGTAAGATTTTTTAGAAACACATGCAGTTTAAGATAACCGTTAATGTCAATGTTATGCTTTATAATAATCATTGATTTTAGCATCGAATAAATGCTCCAAAGACTGGATGGTGACTTTGTTTTTGCCAAATCTTGGAAATACGCCAGAAGTACTTTCTCCGAAGGGGTCTTCTCGTTTTTGCCAGTGAACCAAACCTCGAAGTTTTTGTAACATTTCTGGTACTTTTGTTTAGACTTGACTGGCAAAGTTGCGTCCTGAATGTACTGCGTTGATTTGATTTTGCCTGGTGAAAATTTGATTATAATAAAACAAGGAGTTTATCACAAACGAACAATCTAAATAAAAAAATCAAACGTACGTATTACTTATTATTATGTGCACGAGTAAAACCAAACTAACTAGTAGTTCACCCTGAACTAAGGTAGGTACTGCGGATGTTCACAATAAACAGAATACAACTAAAAAGGTTTAATCTTTTAACGGAATCTGGGCATAGGTGAAGATGCGGCAGAATTAATACGCTGGGCATACGCAGACGCCGGCCGTAATTTGAATTAAAAGTATTTCTACAAAATTGAGCGCCTTCATAATAAATGATCTCTGGCTTTGTGCTCGTGCACGTGAATCCTCCAAAGTCACCAAAATCGTATCCGAGTAACGTTTGATGTTATCAAGTTTACTTAAATAATAATAATAATAATAATTAAAATAAATTTATTTACTGAAAAGGTTAGGTTAGGGTACAGCGGTGAAGTGCAGTAACTTCTTATATCTATGTTTAAAATGATGCTTAATGCTAGGCGCTACCTAATATATTCACAGTTTTTCTAAATTTTTTGTCCTAACCTTTGTATAGTCAAGGAGTTCTAACTAAGTAAAGATATACTTGTATGAGTTGTATGTAGATTGAAGACGCGAGGGATCTCTGCTTGGGCTGATACATAGTCTAAGGATGACATTACTAAGATAGGTTTTAGGGAAGTTTTTAAGCTGGTGTAGGAATGCATTAGGAGTTGTAGGCCGCGATCTTATAGGTACTAAATTTTAAAGTAAGTTATTCGTTTCTAATTATAACTTAATAATTATGTTAGTGAGTACAATATTACTAAATCTATTTAATCGTATCTTATGATTTTAATACACATGACACCTACGTAGCCTATAGGCTACGTAGGTATCATGCCATGCTAGTGTTTTTGTTGATGTATGAGGGTGTGTGTGTTAGTGTGCGATGTATGAGATGTATGTGTAAAAAGAGCATAGTTCTGTATTGTCGTAGGATTTGTTCCGGGGTTTGGTGTGAGTGAGGGTGTGTGAGGTAGTATTTATGGAATAATTACTTAAGATGGTTTATGATAGTATATCTAATAGCTCTTCTGTCTGTTTATAGTTTAAACTCTGTAGGTAAATTTTTAGTTTTATTTTGCATTGTAAATGTGTTGTATGAGTCAAAGGGGTTATTTTGTTGATTTTATTATATAGATATGGTGCTAAAAAGAATGTATGCTTATGGGCAAATGCAGTTTTACAGGATGGTGTGCAGTAAACTTTATCACTTTTTCTTTTGTTTTTCCGTTGTTTATATGGAGCTAACGTGTGTTGCTTTAGGAGGATTTTATGTATAAACAGTTTTCGAACGGACATGACTTCACAGTCCTTGTAGAGTTGAGTTGTAGAGTATCTAAAAGGACGAGAGTGGGCTACTTTAAGAACTGCTCTCTGAGCTCTTTCGAGTGGAAGGAGGTGTGTGATACCAGCGTTACCCCAAGATGTCAAGCAGTAGATTAATAATGATTGACACAGTGCGAAATACGTTGTTTTCAATTGAGATGGGTTAGCCGCATGTCTTATATTTAAAAAAATTGCGAACAATTTGCGTATCCTAGAAGTGAGTAAGTTAATGTGCGGTACATAAGTCATATGCGTGTCAAGAGTAACATCTAAGTATTTTATAGTACAACAGTTTTCTAATAAAGTGTAGTGTTCTGAAGGCAGTGTATTGTGTGGGCTTTTATAAAGAGATTTGTCTGGTTCGGGAGTCCTGGCTTACGTAGACTAAAAGTAAGGTACTTTGTTTTGGAGGCGTTCAAGGTAAGTATGGTTTGGTAGAGGCCCTTCGATTTTCCTTGAAATAATAATATTGTGTCGTCAGCTCACAATTTGGGATTTCCAAATTACATATTTGATTCATATAGGTCAAGACAAGAGTTGGACCTAATATAGAGCCCTGAGGAATGCCGTAAGTGACGGGTAACTCAGAGCTAATATTCTCACCTATTTTAACACACTGAGTTCTTCCAATAAGGTAACTCCGTAGCAGCTCCAGCTGATTTCCCCGTATTCCCATGTTTTCTAATTTAGACAACAGTAATGGAATTGACACCTTGTCGAATGCCTTTGCCAAATCAAGGAAAATTGCTAGACATTTGGTACCTTGATCTAAGCATCCTACGATATAGTTATTGAGCACCGCAAATGTGTGTTTCACACCATCTCCGACTAAAGATATTCGTCAGATATAAATATACTTATCTTTATCTTTCTTTTAACAAGTCGAAAGTAGAGACGAATAATTATATTTGTTTCACATTAGCAGTTTACTCTATTACCTACCTACTCTACTAGCTACATTATTTTATTTAGTTGTCAGTATATACTTTTCTTAGTTTGTGCCTAGATGGCGCTGGGTGCAATGTTCACCGTTCAACCTACTAAAATCGCGCTCAGAAATTGTGACTTTTTGGTCTCACTTAGGTGTGTATCTGTCCGTCAGTCATCTGTCCGTCAGGCTGAACCATACAAGCTAGAAAATTGGAATAGAAATAGTTTGTTACAGCTCATGTTTGTATTTTTTTATTATCTATAGATACTTATTTATCACAAACAAAACGAAAAGAAAACCATCTCTACATTATTAGCCATCAACATAACATATACCTACATGTAACTCTAAAACCTAGAAGCTGCATCGATTCTGTATCTTTTGCTACCACCAGAATCTGACAAATTACAACCAAAATGATAGTTTACCGATCGCTAAATACTCATCTGGATTTGTTATGTTTTGTTGCTCATTGAAATCCATAGTATCGCAATACGGAGGGATGAGTAAAGTACCTTCGCGATCATTGGGTAAGATTCCTGCTCATTTTTTTTTGTATCGTCTATTAATATCTAGAGCTAACGATGTTCTGCGGAAACAAGTTCCCTTATATTGTTCCGGATTTGGAAGCTTCAAGAAACTTGCAACTTGTGCTGGGAAATGAGTAAAACTATTTCTTCCAATAGGTTGTTTGGTACACTTGCCGCTATGATAACCTATGAAAAATGCATCATGCTTCAAACTAAGGGGTCGCAGTTCCATGTATTTTTCAAGGATTTTCATATGCTCATCGCGTATAACAAATGATCTCTCCGTGTTTGTTCGTTTATCCTCCAAGGTCACCGACATTATGTCATCCGAATGCTTTTTTATATTATTAACATGAAGCTTTTTGAGTTCACGTATATTGCAGGCGCCATCCACCCCTAAAACTAATGCAACCTGCGAATGTATAACCAGAATGAATGTAACATTACATAAAGTGCACATAAAAAGTTAAATAAAAAATGCTAATATTACGGACTTACTTTTTGAACAAGATATTGAAAGTCTGGGGCCTCTTTCAAAAAGGTTTCTAAATCTTTATCGTTTAGAGTTTTGGATTTTCTTGGCTTATAATCTTTAGTAAGATTTTTTAGAAACACATGCAGTTTACGATAACCGTTAATGTCAATGTTATGCTTTATAATAATCATTGATTTTAGCATCGAATAATTGCTCCAAAGACTGGATGGTAACATTGTTTTTGCCAAATCTTGGAAATACGCCAGAAGTACTTTCTCCGAAGGGGTCTTCTCGTTTCTGCCAGTGAACCAAACCTCGAAGTTTTCGTAACATTTCTGGTACCTTTCCTTAGACTTGATTGGCAAAGTTCCGTCCTGAATGTACTGCGTTGATTTGATTTTGCCTGGTGAAGATTTGATTATAATAAAACAAGGAGTTTATCACAAACGAACAATCTAAATAAAAAAATCAAACGTACGTATTATTTATTATTATGTGCACGAGTAAAACCAAACTAACTAGTAGTTCACCCTGAACTAAGGTAGGTACTGCGGATGTTCACTATAAATATAATACAACTCAAAATGTTTAATCTTTTAACGGAATCTGGGCATAGGTGAAGATGCGGCAGAATTAATACGCTGGGCATACGCAGACGCCGGCCGTAATTTGAATTAAAAGTATTTCTACAAAATTGAGCGCCTTCATAATAAATGATCTCTGGCTTTGTGCTCGTGCACGTGAATCCTCCAAAGTCACCAAAATCGTATCCGAGTAACGTTTGATGTTATCAAGTTTACTTGCATTGCATTGATCAATGCATTGACCAATGCAACCAATGCATTGACTGTGGTGAGTTCCCTGACTTAATGAAACATAGTAAAATAACACCTTTATTTAAATCAGGTAGTCATTCTGACCCTACTAACTTTCGACCGATATCAGTGCTACCTACATTTAGTAAAATCTTTGAAAAACTTATGCTTAATCACCTGCAAAGACATGGGAGCAGTCACATGACGCATTAGGCATTTTTTGTGACCTGTTTAAAGCGTTTGATTGTGTGCACCATGAAACGTTAGTCAGGAAACTAAACCACAATGGTGTGAAAGGGATTGCTCTTGAACTTCTTAATTCTTTCTTAAGTAACAGAATTCAAAGAGTTGATGTTAATGGAAAACGTTCTCCGGGGTCAGTGGTAAAAATGGGTGTACCACAAGGATCAATACTGGGACCGTTCTTGTTTTTAATTTACATTAACGATCTACCACGAGTGTTTAGAAACGATCATGAGATTGTACTGTTTGCAGATGACACTTCACTTGTATTTAAAGTGAAACGACGACAAACTAATTATGACGATGTAAATAATGCAATCTCTAAGGTTGTCAACTGGTTTAATGTAAACAATTTATTACTAAACGAAAAGAAAACTAAATGTATTCGGTTTATTCTACCAAACGTCAAACAAATAAATGCCAATGTAAAAATCAAAGAAGATAATATAGATCTCGTGGACACCACAGTATTCTTAGGCATAACTCTAGATAATAAACTTCAATGGGGCCCACACATAGATAAATTGTCGAAGAGACTTAGTTCTGCAGCATATGCAGTCAAGAAGATCCGCTTCCTTACAGATGTGGAAACCGCAAGACTAGTCTATTTCAGCTACTTTCATAGCATTATGTCGTACGGCATTTTGTTGTGGGGGAGTGCTGCAGACATAAACACCATATTTGTGTTGCAGAAGAGGGCTATTCGTGCAATTTATAACATGGGTCCCAGAGAATCACTAAGAAATAAGTTTAAGGAAATAAATATAATGACAGTACCTTGCCATCTATGAAAACTTATTGTATGTTCAAAAAAATATCAATTTATTCAACAAAAAAAGTGATAATCATAATGTTAACACTAGAAATAAAGACAAACTCGCTGTTTCCACCACTAAGCTCACAAAAATTTAGTAAATCTTTCAAAGGGCAATGTGTACGCTTCTTTAACAAAATCCCAAGTGATGTGTCTCAGTTGTCGATTGGCAAGTTCAAAAACGTAATAAAACAGAGACTTCTTTAAAAAGCATGCTATAAAATATCTGATTATTTAGAAGACAAACAAGCTTGGGACGAACTAGCTCCAACTCATCCAATAAAAAAAAAATTTAATCATACCTAATCATAGTAATCATACAAAACATAATGACGATTCAAAGTGATCAGTGAGATTTTATTAAATAAAAGATTTTTGACTTTGATTTTTGACTTTGACTTTGACTTAAATAATAACAATAATTATAATAAGTTTATTTACTGAAAAGGTTAGGTTAGGGTACAGCGGTGAAGTGCAGTAACTTCTTATATCTATGTTTAAAATGATGCTTAATGCTAGGCGCTACCTAATATATTCACAGTTTTTCTAAATTTTTTGTCCTAACCTTTGTATAGTCAAGGAGTTCTAACTAAGTAAAGATATACTTGTATGAGTTGTATGTAGATTGAAGACGCGAGGGATCTCTGCTTGGGCTGATACATAGTCTAAGGATGACATTACTAAGATAGGTTTTAGGGAAGTTTTTAAGCTGGTGTAGGAATGCATTAGGAGTTGTAGGCCGCGATCTTATAGGTACTAAATTTTAAAGTAAGTTATTCGTTTCTAATTATAACTTAATAATTATGTTAGTGAGTACAATATTACTAAATCTATTTAATCGTATCTTATGATTTTAATACACATGACACCTATATATCATGCCATGCTAGTGTTTTTGTTAATGTATGAGGGTGTGTGTGTTAGTGTGCGATGTATGAGATGTATGTGTAAAAAGAGCATAGCTCTGTATTGTCGTAGGATTTGTTCCGGGGTTTGGTGTGAGTGAGGGTGTGTGAGGTTGTATTTATGGAATAATTACTTAAGATGGTTTATGATAGTATATCTAATAGCTCTTCTGTCTGTTTATAGTTTAAACTCTGTAGGTAAATTTTTAGTTTTATTTTGCATTGTAAATGTGTTGTATGAGTCAAAGGGGTTATTTTGTTATATAGATATGGTGCTAAAATGAATGTATGCTTATGGGCAAATGCAGTTTTACAGGATGGTGTGCAGTAAACTTTATCACTTTTTCTTTTGTTTTTCCGTTGTTTATTTGGAGCTAAAGTGTGTTGCTTTAGGAGGATTTTATGTATAAACAGTTTTCGAACGGACATGACTTCACAGTCCTTGTAGAGTTGAGTTGTAGAGTATCTAAAAGGACGAGAGTGGGCTACTTTAAGAACTGCTCTCTGAGCTCTTTCGAGTAGAAGGAGGTGTGTGATACCAGCGCACACATTCACATTAGCAGTTTACTCTATTACCTACCTATTCTACTAGCTACATTATTTATTTTTAATTAGTTGTCAGTATATACTTTTCTTAGTTTGTGCCTAGATGGCG
Source organism: Eulithis testata (assembly GCA_947507515.1). Lineage (NCBI taxonomy): Eukaryota > Metazoa > Arthropoda > Insecta > Lepidoptera > Geometridae > Eulithis > Eulithis testata. Next base: position 9,306,134 of record OX382202.1, on the reverse strand, counting down.
CTGGGTGCAATGTTCACCGTTCTACCTACTAAAATCGCGCTCAGAAATTGTGACTTTTCGGTCTCACCTAGGTGTGTCCGTCAAGCACTTGTCCGTCAGGCTGAACCATACAAGCTAGAAAATTGGAATAGAAATAGTTTGTTACAGCTCATGTTTGTATTTTTTTATTATCTATAGATATTTTTTTATTACAAACAAAACGAAAAGAAAACAATCTCTACATTATTAGCCATCAACATAACATATACCTACATGTAACTCTAAAACCTAGAAGCTGCATCGATTCTGTATCTTTTGCTACCACCAGAATCTGACAAATTACAACCAAAATGATAGTTTACCGATCGCTAAATACTCATCTGGATTTGTTATGTTTTGTTGCTCATTGAAATCCATAGTATCGCAATACGGAGGGATGAGTAAAGTACCTTCGCGATCATTGGGTAAGATTCCTGCTCATTTTTTTTTTGTATCGTCTATTAATATCTAGAGCTAACGATGTTCTGCGGAAACAAGCTCCCGTATATTGTTCCGGATCTGGAAGTTTCAAGTAACTTGCAATTTGTCCTGGAAAACGAGCTAAACCATGTCTCCCAAGAGGTTGTGTGGTACACTTGCCGCTATGATAACTTATGAAAAATTCATCATGCTTCAAACTAAGGGGTCGCAGTTCCATGTATTTCTCAACGATTTTCATATGCTCATCGCGTATAACAAATGATCTCTCCGTGTTTGTTCCTTTATCCTCCAAGGTCACCGACATTATGTCATCCGAATGCTTCTTTATATTATTAACATGAAGCTTTTTGAGTTCAGGTATATTGCAGGCGCCATCCACCCCTAAAACTAATGCAACCTGCGAATGTGTAAAAGCAAAATGAATGAAACATTACATATAGTGCTAATGAAAAATGAGATCAAAAATGATAATGCGATTTAAGCAGACTTACTTTTTGAACAAGATAGTGAAAGTCTGGGGCCTCTTTCAAAAACGTTTCTACATGTTTGTCGTTTAGAGTTTTGTGTTTTCTTGGCTTGGAATCTTTAGAAATGTTTTTTAGAAACACATGCAGTTTAAGATAACCGTTAATGTAAATGTTATGCTTTATAATAATCATTGATTTTAGCATGAAATAAACGTTCAAAAGGGTATTTGGTGACTTGGTTTTTGCCATATTTTTGAAATAAGCCAGAAGTACTTTCTCCGAAGGGGTCTTCTCGTTTCTGCCAGTGAACCAAACCTTGAAGTTTTCGTAACATTTCTGGTACCTTTCCTTAGACTTGATTGGCAAAGTTCCGTCCTGAATGTACTGCGTTGATTTGATTTTACCTGGTGAAGATTTGATTATAATAAAACAAGGAGTTCATCACAAACAAAAAATCTAAATCCAAAAATCAAACGTGCGTAGTAGATATTATTACGTTTACGAGTAAAACCAAACTAGTAGTTCACCCTGAACTAAGGTAGTTACTAGGTACCTACTGTGATGTTCACAATAAACAGAATACAACCCAAAAACAGTTTTCTTTTAACTAAATCTAGATGGCAGAATTAAAACGCTGTGCATGCGCAGACGCTAGCCGCAATTTGATTAAAAAGCATTTCTACAAAGGAGCGCCTTCATAATTGCTATTTTAAGCTCTTTCTTTGCAAACATCACGAGATCTTTCAGGGCAAACTACTAGTGCTAAGAGCTAAAACAAGCCGTGTTTAAAGGGTTTACATAAATAAATCATTTATTTGAGAAAAAAATATTAGTATTCTATGCAGACCAATTCATATTTTTTTACAATTTATTTTTACTATCTGTGTAAGATAGTAATTATTTTCAAAACTACATAAATTCCAATAACCTAATACAATACCGGGTAAAAAGAAAGAATTAACCACAATAAAAAATTATGATGCATATTATTATATTTTTAAGACCCTGTAAAAGATTAGGTAGGTATGTACTGTAGATATTTTATGCAGTTACAGTTGACGAGTGACGAGCTGTTTCTAAAGCTGCTGATGTTCTGCGGTAACAAATTCCCGTATATTGTTCTGGCTTCGGCAGCTTCAAGTATTGTGCAATCTGTCTCGGATAATTTGCTATTTTATTTTTTCCTATGGGTTGATTCAAACACTTGCCATTCTGATAGTTTACGAAAAATCTATTAGTACTCGTTTTAAGGGGGCGCAATTCCGAATACTTTTCCAATATTTTTATTTTAAGCTCATCGCGTATAACAAATGATCTCTGGCTTTGTGCTAGTGCACGTGAGTCCTCCAAGGTCACCAAAATCATATCCGGGTTACGTTTGATGTTATCAACAGTTAAGCTTACAATTTCATTTCCAGTACAAGCGCCTTCCACTCCCAAAATTAATGCGACCTGTATTACCAAAAGTTAACGTATCATTGAATAGAATAAAATCAGAATGTTATATCAAGCAAAATAATTTAAGAGTTGTGGTACTTATACTTACTTTATGGACTATATAGCGAGAGTCTGGGGCCTCTTTCAAAAAGGTTTCTATGTCTTTGGCGTTTAGAATTTGGGAACTTCTAGGCCTGTGTTCTCTAGACAAAGTTTTTAGAAACTTAAGCAATTTTTCATAACCGTTAATGTAAACGTTATGCTTTATAATAATCATTGGTTTTAGCATGAAATAAACGTTCAAAAGGGTATTTGGTGACTTGGTTTTTGCCATATTTTTGAAATAAGTCAGAAGTACTTTCTCCGAAGGGGTCTTCTCGTTTCTGCCAGTGAACCAAACCTCGAAGTGTTCGTAACATTTCTGGTACTTTTGTTTAGACTTGACTGGCAAAGTTGCGTCCTGAATGTACTGCGTTGATTTGATTTTGCCTGGTGAAGATTTGATTATAATAAAACAAGGAGTTTATCACAAACGAACAATCTAAATAAAAAAATCAAACGTACGTATTACTTATTATTATGTGCACGAGTAAAACCAAACTAACTAGTAGTTCACCCTGAACTAAGGTAGGTACTGCGGATGTTCACAATAAACTGATGACAACCCAAAAACATTTTTCTTTTAACTAAATCTAGATGGCAGAATTAAAACGCTGACAAACGCTGACGCATGCGCAGACGCTAGCCGCAATTTGATTAAAAAGCATTTCTACAAAGGAGCGCCTTCATAATTGCTATTTTAAGCTCTTTCTTTGCAAACATCACGAGATCTTTCAGGGCAAACTACTAGTGCTAAGATCTAAAACAAGCCGTGTTTAAAGGGTTTACATAAATAAATCATTTATTTGAGAAAAAAATATTAGTATTCTATGCAGACCAATTCATATTTTTTTACAATTTATTTTTACTATCTGTGTAAGATAGTAATTATTTTCAAAACTACATAAATTCCAATAACCTAATACAATACCGGGTAAAAAGAAAGAATTAACCACAATAATTATGATGCATATTATTATATTTGTAATACCCTGTAAAAGATTAGGTAGGTATGTACTGTAGATATTTTATGCAGTTACAGTTGACGAGTGACGAGCTGTTTCTAAAGCTGCTGATGTTCTGCGGTAACAAATTCCCGTATATTGTTCTGGCTTCGGCAGCTTCAAGTATTGTGCAATCTGTCTCGGATAATTTGCTATTTTATTTTTTCCTATGGGTTGATTCAAACACTTGCCATTCTGATAGTTTACGAAAAATCTATTAGTACTCGTTTTAAGGGGGCGCAATTCCGAATACTTTTCCAATATTTTTATTTTAAGCTCATCGCGTATAACAAATGATCTCTGACTTTGTGCTAGTGCACGTGAGTCCTCCAAGGTCACCAAAATCATATCCGGGTTACGTTTGATGTTATCAACAGTTAAGCTTACAATTTCATTTCCAGTACAAGCGCCTTCCACTCCCAAAATTAATGCGACCTGTATTACCAAAAGTTAACGTATCATTGAAAACAATAAAATCAGAATGTTATATCAAGCAAAATAATTTAAGAGTTGTGGTACTTATACTTACTTTATGGACTATATAGCGAGAGTCTGGGGCCTCTTTCAAAAAGGTTTCTATGTCTTTGGCGTTTAGAATTTGGGAACTTCTAGGCCTGTGTTCTCTAGACAAAGTTTTTAGAAACTTAAGCAATTTTTCATAACCGTTAATGTAAACGTTATGCTTTACAATGAGCATTGATTTTATCAACGAATAAGTGGTCCAAAGAGTAGATGGTAACTTGGTTTGTGCCAGATACTTGAAATAAGCCAGAAGTACTTGCTCCGAAAAAGTATCTTCGTTTTTGGTAGTTAACCAACCCCTAAAGTTGTTGTAACATTTTAGGTACTTCGGTTTAGACCTCATTGGTAAACTTTGCATCTCAAGGGTTTCTTCTTCATATTCGCTGGAATCTGTCAAAGATTTCATATATTATTGTAAAACACAACATACAAAAATCTAATAAAAAAAATCAATTACAGTGGGTAATTGTACGAGTTAAATCAAACATAATATCAATATCTTGGAAACTACGAGTAAGTACGAATGGTAACTTCACTGAAATCAGCAAAAGACTTTGTCACGATGAATTCCAACTCTACGAACAACATTTGATTATTGTTTAGATACACTACTATTACACTTTATTTACTATAACACTTATATTATGTAGGTATAAACGTAATTTTAGAAGATCGCCATAGAATTCTCATAGCAGAAATTATTAGAACTTGAAATATGGACTCCAATTTATCAAATCAGAGTCATTTGAGATAAATCAAATACTTCAGACAAATTTGCCTGATTGACTATCCTTCGTATTCTCGTAATGAAAATCTCTACTCAAATATATCCTTGCCCGTATTCCGATACAGAAATTGTAAAAAAATCGCTCTCTGGTCTCAAACTAAGCAAAGCTTGTATTATGGAAACTAAGTTCCTGATAGAATACTTATATACATTTTTTTTGTAAATAAATACTTACTATAAATGTAAGTTACAAGAAATAAATAAATTGAATTAAATTAAACCAGGTTCATGATTATGGCACGTTATCAGTTTAGTTTTACCTACTTCCATTTAAAGTAAAATTAGTTAAGAATATTGAAAAATGTATTACCTACCATTTATAGGTTCTTACATTTGTGTATCTAATTTTATTTAGGTGGAGTAATCATTTACCTTGTATGGTGCTAACAAAAAAGATACTCTTTATTAGTTTGTGGTTGGAAAGGTGAAGATGTAAGTACTGATATTCTGTTGCTTCGTAATTCTCACCAGACCCAAAATCGCTGACTGGAACTTCAGAATTTTCATTACAAACGAATCTAGAATTCACTGGAATATATAAAACATAACTGAATCAAGATGAAAATTATTTGTGTTATTTATTTATTTATAAATGAAGAGTAGAATCATCAAGTTGTAAGATAGGAGATTCAGGAATATTGCGTTGTAAAAAACAAAATTACAATACAGTAGGTATATTAACTGTTTTGTTTCCTTATTGTGACATAATTCATAATAGGTACTTATCTAAGTCGTTGTAGGTAGTTATACCATTTTAATAGTAAGTTAGATTTAATTTAATAATACTAAAATTAGGTAGGTATACTTATCTAAGTAGATAAGTACGTAAGCCATATTTAAAAAAAGAATAAGACTTCATTATATTATTATAAAATAGACTACGAAAAGCACTGACAACATTAACTTCTACGTTTGCCACTTACTATTAAAAGGTTGCATAATCATTATTAAATGTACAATAATCTTCCAGTCCAGTAAAAAATGGGTTTCGGGAAGTCATTCAAGGAATTCAAATTTTTCCCCTTTCTTCTATTGAATATTATTCAAACGAATTCTAATTCTAATTCGTAGTGGGGGAATAAGATCTGCACTGACGTCCCGTGTTGGGATGTGATGTGCATTGTCCCCCTGCTGACCTCACCCCAGCTAGCCCAACTCCTTAATGTAACGGAGAAGGACTTTGGGTTGATGGCAGCAATGTTCCAGCATCCTCGATGTTGTTGTGGATGCCGAGGAGAGAGATAAGCTCCTGCAGTCCCGTTTCGGATCTGGCTTCGATTGAGGCAGAGCAATGCAATACGACATGCTCTACTGTTTGTTTCTCTTGAAGGTAGCTACGACAGAGATCGCTGTCTGTCGCTCCGATCTTGAAGAGATGGTGGTTAAGATCACAGTGGCCCGTGATTATACCCACCATCTTCTTCAAGTCTTCGCGTCTTAGCTTTAATAGTTTGTTTTTGCGTGTTTTCAGTCTGATCTGCTCCCAATATTCAAATTATTTGTAGTTGTACTTGGGCGGTGCATGTCAGTGTCCCAATATTCAAATTACTTGTAGTTGTACTTGGGCGGTGCATGACAGTGTTCTTGATATGCTTTCAACACAAACAGACTTTCGTTAGTGTGAAGGCAGGCTCGGCAGTACTTCATGGTAGCACAGACCCATCTGATCTTGTCACCTCTGGTGTACTTCTTGCGGTAAGCGAACCGCCGGTACATTAGGTTTTGGTTTCCATTGCGGGACGTCACCAGTTCTCCTTTCGCTGGAAAAAAATACTAATCTGAAAAGGACTCTTATTTATGACTGATAAATAACTATCTTTGTAAAAAAATTTGTACTTAGTTGCTGTCATCGGAATCGATGAAGACTTTATGTAAGAAACAAGAATCGTTGGGTATGTCTTGATTTTCCCCTCTCAAAAATGTTTTGCTTAAAAAACACAAAAAAGTTTATTTTCGAACATAAACAGTTACAAACAAAAACAAGTTGTAAACGATAATAGCTGCCGTAGTTATAAAAGCTGTGTCGCAACTATCAACTATACTCACATTGATCATTGATCGTAGTCATTTTCCACTTCTTCCTAGCCGCATGACTGTGCAGCTCCTTAGCTGATATAATTTCATCATCATCGTTCATGATTAGAAATGCATGACATTTCTCCACCCCACAGACCCAGCGGGTACCATCATCTGTGAACTCCTCAGTCTTCTTGTAGACATATCCGTTCAGTTCCAATACTGTTCCAAGGTTTGAGATTACTGCAACGTCAACTTTAGGGTCTGAAAATAATGAATCAGTTAGTAGAACTTGTTTAAGTTTTGGCCCTTTGTCCTTAGTTAAAAAGATCTAAAAGAAATAAGATAAGAAAATGTTTAATTTATTTGTTATCATTAACTTCACAGCAATTACGGTACGTTATGCATAATAATTTATTGTCTCAATTTGAATGAGATAACGATTATCGAACAAGAAAACGAAATAAAATGTCAATCATCTTTTAAATTATCGTCATCGGCACTTTTCCCATAGTATCTCGAAGGTTCATGACAGTGTTTTGGGTACAACGACGTCACACGAAAGTTTTTATCGGTGAAGAGACGTGCCTTGCAGTTTTTGGTGGTGGAGCAAATCCATCGGATTTTGCCACCTTTGTCATACTGCATTCTGTAGATAAACTGACGGAATAAGAGGTTCTTGTTACCACGCCTTGAGCGCACCATGTATCCTTGTGCTGAGGACAATTATTGTTTGTTCATTATTTGTATAGGTTTGTTCATTATAAGATTATAATGAACAAACCAAATCAACTATGAAATATATCAGAGGAGTTCTCCAGAAACATCTACTCACAGGTATCATCAATCGGCTTGCTCTTGATATATGAACGGACAAATTTCCCAGGCGGATGATCATGTTCTTCATTTGTAACCATGATTTTCCCCGACTCTGTTAGCTTTAGGTATCCCGGGCAATGTTTCTTTCGGCAATTCCATTTGTATCCGACGCTACATATCTTAGATTTTATGTAATAGTAACCATTCAGCCTTACGATCAACCCATGCTTGCCTTGAAACATCACAGCTATGTCGACAGCTAAGACCAAAATATAAACATTTTTACATGAATTTTACGTGTGTACCTAATATAGTAGGTACTCCTGATCTTATATTATTTATACTCTATATATATATATATACATTTGTATTTATTTACATCATTTTTAGCAGCACCGAGGTTCAGGTTCTATTTATCTACACTTTAACCTACATTATTCTGTCTCTAGATACTAAAATATATGTTTATATTACAACTTCACAACTAAATAATATTCTATCAGTAACCTGATTCTCATTACCTAGACCTAGGGTTTGGGACTAGATGGGGTGTAAAATTATCATATAGAACCTTCTTATTACTTTTACCTTTCGCTGTCTCGTTTATATTATGGTTTAAAAACATGAACAATTTCTGTATGTTTACTGAAGCAAGCAGTACACCAGTCATTTATTTTTAAGAATTAGACTAAGGTATAACAATATTTTTTATATAAACAACAGATCATTAACATCCATGAATTAAGTGGTTCACCATTTAGAAGAAGTAGGTACCTACCTACCTACCTATTTGATGATTATGATATACACCTAATTTTTAATCAATTTAATTTTACTATATGAGTAGTGTGAGTAACACAAGACGATCATTATAATAAATAATAGACTTAGTGAATAGACTAAAATCGTGAACTTTTCATAATGGTTTATTAAAAGCATGAGCCACGAGTTTTATAACTGACTCGTTCACTCACACTCATATCATATTATTTTATTTATTGTAAGTTAATGCTTGTCAAGCTTTATTCATCAGTTTCAAAAATAACCGGTTGTGCCAAAGCGCCCAACACATGGTCAGGATTCAGGTAATACTTCGGAGGATCGTGAATGTGCTCTTCGTAAGAAGAGATGATGAAGTTGTCATTGTTGGTGGACACGAAGGCCTTACAGTTCTTCTCTGTCGAGCAAACCCAGCGCACTCGGTTCATACCCATGTACTGCTTGCGGTAGGTGAAGCTTCGATACAGTAGCATTTCTTTGCCTTTACGTGATGTGATCACCACCGCTGCAGCACCGTCAGTTGCTATAAAAAGTTAGATCAAAAGAGTTTTTTCTCTATCTTTGGACTTTTTTCAAAACAGCACATATATTTTGGTCATCTCTCACAAGCTCCCAAGGTCGTGAGTTCAAATTCGGTCAACGGATTTCATGCATAATGCTAAAGAGTTTTTATGAGTAAAGAGCGAGTCAAATTTATTGTATTTAGTGTTTTTATCAATCAGATCAAATAAAGACAATAAACCTTACCTACTACATCTTCAAGTTTCTCATCTGTAGGGTGTTCATGCACTTCATGGCACTTGGTTATTTCTTCATTTTCACTCATATACAAATGTGCCAAGCAGTTTTTATCCTTGGAACAATTCCAACGCCATCCAGCTTTTGCTTTATATGCCTTTCTGTACTTAAAGCCGTTGAGGAGTAAACATGGCTTGCCCCTTGTGGATTCGATGTAAAGTGCAACGTTTTCATCAGGAAGTTCGTTGCTAATCGGAGTATCGTCTTCGAGTAATGACATATCATCGTAAACGCCTTCTAGGTTCGCTTCGAGGAAGTCCACTTCGCTTGGTGCGAAATCCTCAGTTTTCATACTTTTCAGGTCAAAATCTGTAACAAGGAGCCAGTGATTTATAAAAAAAAACGTATTGTCTACTTTGGTTGTAAAAAACCTTAGCCAAACCAATACCACAATTGTATATAGTTTATTACAAAGATAAGGCCTAAATATCTAAATATTTTGGTTAATATAGCGTTGTTTTGTATAAAAATAACAACAATATAGATACTTAGTATAATAAATTTATTAAAAAAATAAAACAATGCCTTTGAAATCTTTATTAGATAAAAATAGCTATTCTAATAACAGAAAACAAAATCATAACTGAAAATGTAATATCGCAAATTTATAAGTTTCGTACAAACAGTAAAAAAAAAAAACTTTTTTGTGTCGTTCGACAACACAAATACAACAAAATGCAATTTTCTAACATTTATTTAATTTTTTCCTTCAAGCTTATTAATAAGCTCAGAATAGCAATTTTAAGAACAAATAATATTTATATAATTTGTGTCTTACTATATTTCTTACCTCGGTTCTTATCAAATTATTAACGTCGACATAGAGTACTTGAGTCACGACTAGACATTGCGATGTGTTCGTTTATTGGTATTTATTTTAATAGTAGTTGCGGTATTTCTTTTAACTTTATAACAATATAAATCAATAGTTTTTATCGTATATCTGACCGACTATTAATACATAATATTGACATAGCAAGCTATGTAACAAGTTTAAAATAAATAAACAAATATTCATGAACATTTCACACAACGCCGTCTAGGCCCAAACTAAGCGAAGCTTGTAATATGGGCACTACATTGCTGATGGAATACTTATATTATTTTTTTTGTGATATATACTTGTAATAGTAACACCCAGACATAGATCAAACATCAAATTGGCTTAAAACATTGTTATTATAATTTTTACAAAATGTTAAACATTTAGTCTCCATTAAAAACAACAAAGAAAAAATTCTTTTTAAAATTTGATAAGTTTGACAATTAATTATTGTAGCAAATTGTTGGAAATTTTACAAAATTCTATCTTGAAACATACTACATAATATAGGGTCGTGTGTGTGCGAGTTAGCCATGTATACGACTTCGAACTTTTCGTTCACATACAGATAAACATCGCATTTTTTCCTTGACAATTCGTTGCATCCCCATCTTGTAATTTTCCCATCGGTCACACATATTTCCCTCTTGAAGGTAAATCCGTTGACTATAAGCAAGGTACGCCCGTTCGAGAGAGTGACAACAGCTACTGGAAGAAAAAAAATCGAGTTTGACTATGTGGCCTTAACAAGAGTGAGAGCAATGGTTTTTTTTTATTTTGAGAAAGTCAACATAATTAAGTAACAATGTTTCAATTCAGTTTATCAGAAGGGTTATCATTTAAAGATATACAGTAAGTACATTGAAAATACTCGTACTGACTCTTAATAACCAAGACTAATTTGATTGTAGGAACGCAAATTCAGCATGTTGAATTGTTGATTGAGTATCTATAGACTACTTGAGAAAATAACGCAAAGAAAAAGAAAAAACACTGTTATAATTTATACTACGAAAACTTGAACCCTGTTATTAATAATCTCGAAGTAAGCTTGGAATAGATACACCGTATTTTATCTCTGGCATTGACAAGCAGATTCAAATTCGATCGAAAGAGTATAAACATGGTGTAATTATTTGTAGTTATCAACAGGAGTGGACCATAATGAACATAAAATATTACGAGTGGAATTGTCTAAAGCAAGGTCCTATAACGCATAGGGCTTTCAAACAAAGCACGCGCTTGTGACATATCGCCAGCACCTCGCAATGCATGTTTGATGCGTCCCGGGTTGTGACCTTTGTTTCTCAGGTGAAGTCCTAGCACTGCGAATGAAGGAAGGCAACCTTTAGTTTCAGCTGTAGCACAGAAAACGGAATTCCGTCTTCTGTGAGCTGTAGAGCAGCCTATACGTCACAATAATAATTGCTCAATAATAAGAAAGAACACACAAATGTTCAAACAAATCATGATTCGCACTTGGCTTAGGCCCGTGAGCTTTATTACTACCGAAATATTTATATTTCGAGAAAAAAAAACCTTTATATAACAATAATAATAAGTTAATGATGTCAGCTTTAACTTAAGCAAACCATGCAGTTGCCAAAAATGTTGTAGCCATATCGGAGTAATACCATCTCCAAATTTGTGGTGGTGAAGGATACCACGTTTTTTTTATGAACAGACTCTTTTGAAAGGAAATGTCTCCAGTTATTTTCACATTACCGCCAAATTTATTTTCTACTCACAATACTAGATCATACTTAGAAGTTAAATAAATAACATTTATGAAAATCACGGTTAACACAACATCAAAATCACACATCACAAAGGTACACACACATGACGTCTTGTTTGCAAAGGCAGAGGCCGGTAATAGAAATGGTTAAATGACGACAGTTAAAATATGTACTTAAACAAAATAGTAAAAATTCTATAAAAATAATTTAAATTAATTCCTTTTAAATTTCAACTCTTACCGGCGTAATAAATATTAGTTTAACAGTCTTATCTTCTAAAAATAATATTATCCCTTTGGTAGTTTTCGGAGGACAAAATGCTTGAACCTCCTAATAGTCTTTTGGCTTTGCATTTTAACCGATACCTGGCAAATCCTTTTTTTAATAACTAATCGTCGACTACACTACGTTAGATTCAAGGAACCGATATTGATTAAGTGGCAGGTGAGGTGCCAATGCGAACTCACACTAATAATAAAATTCGTTTTGATATCGTGAGTTTGGATTTCCCGCTGTAGTTAAATTTAAAGCGGATGATGATGAGAATGCAGGAACAGGGTATTGCGACTCATTTTTCTTTGACAACCAAGGACTCTGAACCTGAGGTTCAACAACATTTTGAGATGGATTAACAGAATCATTTGGAATCTGAATCTGAGATTCAACGAGATTTTGAACTGTTGACGATGAATAACCAGAATGATTTTGTTCTTTTTCTTTTGCTAACTGAGAAAACGCGTGGGTTATAGCAGCGGAAACGTTATAAGGAGGCAGCACTGCTGCTGATACCGGTGGTGATGAAGGTTCAGGAAAGTGATTGTGGTGTCCATCATAGAATGTCATATTGAGATGACTATCAAAGCGAACCCTCGCTTTGCATCCACTTGACGTTCTTTTGGAGCAGTTCCAGTACCTACCATTGCTAGTAGTCTGGTTGAACTTACTGCCTTCTATTAAGAGGACATAGTGCTTTCCTTGGGCGGATGGAATAAATCTATACAGCGGCAAAGGATTTCCTGTAATAAAAAAGAATTGTTGTTCAGATTTCTTGCATGTGAACAAGTATTATATTAAATGGCATGCAAGATTTTTACAAGGAATCATCTGAGTGCGTATTTGGGTATATTTTTTCCAAAAATTTCGAAATTTAATAAAAAAATATTAATAGACTGACAGGATGTGTGTGTTAAAAATAAAAAGGCATGCTATACAAACTGAAGAAATATATATGCAAATATAATTGCCTCATACAATTATCACTTGGTACACGGTAAGACTGGAAGTGCTGCTGATAATAAGTATACTTTTATCGGAGGAATCTAAGTTTCTGATATCTCGAAGAAATAATTCCCATAAACAAGAGTATTCCACGTTATGTGGACTCCGGGTGTCTCCACAATAAACTGTGTTTATAGTTTGGTACTGGAAGTAAGTACCTAGTTTATTGAATTAAAAAATAAAAACAAAACGAATACGAATGACAGAGATGTTATTGCGTGTGATATAAACATATAAAAACATCGTGTTAAGTATTAGTTAGTGACACAAGTCGTCCTATGGAAGATGTCTAATTTTGTTTTATTAATAACATTGCAATTTCATGTAATATCAAAAATATAAACTGATTACGATACCTTGAATACTTATAATAATATTTCAAAAAATAAATTCATTCAATTCAACATTTTTTACAATTATTAAACATTGTTAAACCTGTTAACATACCCTTTAAATGCGTATTAAGTTATTTTTAACTGTAATATAATTTTAATAATATGTTTTGTACATTTTGGTAATTAATAAATTATATACATGAAGAACATTAAAACATTCATTAAAAAGCCTTGATCGAATCTTAAAAGTTACTTGTAAATTTTACCTATATCCAGATGTAGGCTAATTGTAAACTTATGTTATATAATCTTACAACTAGGCACCGCACTATACGAAAGTCACGAAAATGTTATATTCATAAAAACATTCTGTATTATTTAAATCTGTCCAGGTTCGTACCCTCAGTACAGTTTCACTCCATATTTCATCTTAGTGAGCTTATGATATGGATTTCGTGAATGAAATGAAACATATTTTAAACTGTTATTTCTGACTTAATATCAATAAAGAGATATTAATCTAAATCACATCTATAGATGATTGTCTTTCTTATTAATCTAGCAAAATCGGGCTTTTTTCCACTTCTCGTGGTTCCGTTAAACTTCTAGGAACTTCCACGTACAGCCCCCCAGCGGTCTTCTCATACACGGGAGGGTTGTGAGTATGCTCATGAGATATGCAGACCAGTTCGTAATCATCGTTCACGTGAAGGCAGACACCACAGTTCCACCTAACTCTCCCTGAGCAGTACCAGCGCTCACCGTTGGGCATAGGCGAGGGGTCGACGAATGCAAAGCCGTTAAGCATGAGCAGGGTGGCTCCGTCGATGGCTGTCACTACCGACACTGTTGATAGAGATATGGATGAAATTCATTTGGATCGAAGCATTTGTGGTTAACACAATGCCAAGTTTGATGATTGAAGAATGATTCAAATCGAATTGAATACAAATATTTCATTGTGAAGATGAATAACAATGGATTAAATAATACTACCAAATCTAATAATACAATTTATTCGTGAAATAAAATAAACAAATCTACTCGTTGTAAAGTAGGTATATACTAAAAAAATATGTATTATCTATGCCTCTATTATATTTATATTTAATATTATATTATGTATAATTAAAAGATGTATACATACTTACTATGTTAATTACTTATTTTAGCAAGAAGTTCCTTTCTAAGTACATTTTGTGTTTATTTATTGCACTATATACCTATTTAACGCTCAAATATTACCTATGTACCTAGATATGATTATAAAAAAGTCAGTTTATTTATTGAAACGAATGATGCATACCTAAATACCTACATATAATAATCTAAAAGGCATAATGACGATGTCGACTATGATAAGTAAGAAATGACTATACAGAGGTAGGTAAGTAAGTACGTACTAATTAAGGTATATTTATCATTATAATAGCTACCTATATGTATTTTAACTTATATTAAATTCTTACTTTTACAATATAACTATTTCTAAAAATGATTTTCTTATAGATAGTTGTCTTATGAATACGTATAGCTTTATTTCTTAAATTTTACCTTAAAAAAACCTTAGAGGTGGGTCGATTTGATACCAGTTAGAACTTATGAATTAATACAAACATATTAAGTTACAAAAATGTCTGAAAATTGTACTATTAGGTACCCAAACGTCATTCACTAGTAGGTACCTAATCAATTCGTAATTATATACTTTATTCACAAAATTGAGCCACATTTTAACTTTTATATTATTATTAATATTTAAATCATCTTCAATAGATGTAAAGGCCTATTATTAATATAAATTTATTGCTATGTACTTTTATGGAACTAATGTTATCAACTTTCTGGGTACCTACTTCTAACCTGCTAATCAGCTGAAAAATAAACATGCTTAGGCTTACCCCCCACAGCATTCCTTCCATGCGTGTGAGAATTTCTAGTCGATACAACATTCAAACTATCATCTGTTACTATCATAGCCTCGCAGTTATCTGTTTTGCTACTCGTACATTTCCAGGTTGAACCTTTTTTGGATTTGGCGCATTTACGGTAGGTGTAGCTTTGGTAGAGCAGCATGTATTTCCCTTTCGAGCCTTTTTTATCAGGTTTCAACAGCACCGGACCTGTAAAAGTAAGACTCGTAAAAATATTGTAAGCTGTGTAAAAACTATAACAAAGTTGAAAACGTGATGATGAAAGAAATTGTTATTAAACTACTAAATGTATTTGTATACGCAAAAGTATTATTCTAATGAATAGGGTATAATAGAGAGAAGTGGCGAGATATCGTGAGGCGTGCGCCACAGCCATTGATAAAAATAATAAATACATAACGACCACGACCACTCTGCCAAGAGGGCAACGAATAAGAAGGGTATAATGACTATCATTAGCCTGATGCAATGCTGGAAGGAAATAGGTCTCCTGAATTGATTTTCAGGAAAAACTATTTTGGGTTGAAGTCTTTGCCAAGAGGCATAAAGATGAACCACACCAATAACAAAACAATCGAAACTGTATGCAGTGTGTGACAAATAAAGTCTCAGATGGGCTAGGATAAAAAAATCAGTCATTTATTATCAGATACACTGAACTTTATTTTTTCAAATGTCGTTTAATCTACTTATTTCAACTCTCGAAACACATGAACCTTGATTAAAGAATCGAATAACTCGCTCTAAAAGTCTGATATTAGGTAAGTTTTCGATTTTGGTTTGCTAATTTATTTATTTTATGCGCAGTCATAAACCAAACAGCAGCCTTTTAAGAAATAAGTTGTACCACGTATTTCCTGGCGTATTGTTCCGAAAAGGGGTTTCTTGTTTTTTATCGTTTATTATAATAATGTTGAACGTCATCTAGTAAGTCACTTCTCGTTATGGGAGTTTGTTTGTCGTACATATCTTTAATCCACTTTTCTAAAAAAAGTTCTTTCGTTATGCATGTTCCTGGGCCTTTAGAGCAAATAAGAGGACTTTTACCAGTGACTTTATTATACAACGTTATACGGGGCACTTTATATACTTTAGCGGCAACAGCAACTTTCATCCCTTCATTAACAGCTTTGACGGCATTTTGCATTTGCAAAGGAGTATAATTTTCTTTTCTCGATTTATATTTATATCTGTAATGAGTAGTATTGATACACACAATAACACAATAGCCCCCTATCTAATAAAAAGTTAAGAGTAGATATTATGTCCTGATTACGTAAGTTAAACAAGACATAATTTCTACTCTAACTTTTTATAACATAGACCAAAAGTTTGTAAGTTTAATTTTAAAACAATTAAGCAATAAATAAGCGTTATTTGAGATAAAAAAACATTATATATTAGTAATATGTAATAAATTATTTTAGAATTATATTCCGTTACGTTACTTAATGTACAGATATAATAAATATATAATAAAAAAAGTACAAGTATATCATGTTCAAATTCAAGAGAGATGAATTATTATTGGTGAAAATATTCAAAACAAGGAGCAACACACAAATGTACTTTACATATACTACAATAGTACTTCGAACGTTTGTTATGTCTTGCCGTACTGCAGTATCGGCATCTCGCGTATTTATTGTTCGGTTCTATTCGTAAATGGTGGTCTTTTGACAGGCGAATCTCTTTTGGTATTCCACCGTAAGGACCACCTTTCTTTAATGTATATCTCTTAAGAAGGAGCAGACCTGTAAAAAAATTTATACGTAACGAAACTAGACCTTGTAACAGTTGTAAGGCATCTGTAGAAAATATCAACGGTAAGCACGTATACAATAATATATAATATACAAAGATAGGTGACATCACTTTGAATAGTTCAGGTTCAACTAAATACTTAATAATACAACTTGATTCAGTGATGATTTTATTTAATGATATATTTTAACCACTTCTAACAGAAAAGAAATTGACTAGATTTTATGCATATAAAGAAAATATATTTTGTCTTAAACAAACATACAAAATATGGATTATAATTAAACTATTTCTCACTTTCTTTGCTTAATGTAATAAAGTTACTCTTGTTTATCTTGGAAGTAAATAGGTATGAAATGAATGACGGACTTAAACCTATGGCATACTTGTACCAATATATTCCTTACATAATATGATTGGCTTAGATCTTTCGATCAAACACATCCTACCAAATAAATTAACAAGTCTATAAAATACTATAGCAATTAACTACCTAGTTAGTATACAATATTATGGTCGGCCATATGGTAGAAACCAATCGCAAGCCAGTATTACCTAAACTAGAACGAACAGAGCGTTCGAAGAATTCACAGAAACATTTACATTGAGACAAAAAAAA
This sequence comes from Eulithis testata, assembly GCA_947507515.1. NCBI lineage: Eukaryota > Metazoa > Arthropoda > Insecta > Lepidoptera > Geometridae > Eulithis > Eulithis testata. The sequence goes on along the minus strand of OX382202.1, from coordinate 9,288,454 downwards.
TATGCTTGATGATATATATAACCCTATAAATATTGATTGTGATTTACTAGGATATATTCTAAAGCGTATTTTTCACAAGCATTCCTTAAAGTTTATGTACTATCAGCAAGTTTGTCCCAGTATGTTGACTTGTCCAGAGCTAAGCCATACAAGATTGGGAATGGCATTTTGATCCGAACAATTTGTGTCCGATTCTAGCCAATAGTTGAAATAGGTCTGCTACTGCTACCAATGTTAACCAGTACCAGTGGTAGTGTAGTAGTACTCGTAGTAGCAGTAGCCCTTAGGTCTCAATAAACACTTATAGACTGTGCGACTACTTTGAATTAAGATGAATAGTTTAATAATATTTTTTTCTCCTAAGCCCCAGAGGCGTTTCGTTAAATCTTGTGTCATGAGTGTGACTGCTGACTATTTGAAGTGGCGTTCCATCTTGTTTGGTAATCAATCTCACTTTGCATTTCCGAGAGTTTCTCGACGAGCAATACCAGTTCAATGTGCCATCCCTCTTGGTTATATAACCAAAGTTGTATGCGTACTTATTGTGAACGAGCAAATTTTCACCACGCGACGATTTTATGATTTCTAGAAAATAAAATAAAAATACTTTTTTACAAAATTTTCAATCCGAAACAACAAAACAACAAATTAATTCTTAACTAGTCGTACCTATGTTCAGGTACTTTCAAATATATTACATATTTGAAAGTACCTTAACATAGCTACTTTATTTAATTATAGTTATTATTTAAAATTCAGAATATAATTTAACCTTGGCTCCACTCATCTTTATATTAGTTATATTCATACAAATTCTTACCAGTTTGGCGATAAGAGTGAAAGACAATTAATAACGAGCCAAAAAATGAAATACCACAGTAAATTCAAAATGTACTTGTTTATAGATTTCATCATCACTATATAGTAGATATAAAGCAAAGTCGCTTCCTGCGTCTGTCCTAATGTCTGTCTGTATGCATGTATGCTTAGATCTTTAAAACTACACAACGGATTTTGATGCAGTTTTTTTAATAGATAAGAGTGATTCAAGAGGAAGGTTTATATGTATAATACATCATCATCAGCACTGCATTGCACCCATGTGAAGCCGGGGCGGGTCGCTAGTTATAATAAAATATCCTCTCTTTATATCACGCGAAATGGGTAATCGTACAAAAGTAATTCTTCTAGATACAGACAGCGGCACCAATTGTTTACCCTCATCCTTTAAAACTCAAGACGCGCGTTTTGGTTCAAACTAAGCTGGTGTAAAAGAAGAGCAACATATTGCTCTGCCCGTTTTAGAACCGTATGCTAATTTACTGGTCAAGCATTGATCCGGACTTAAGCATAGATTTGAGTATCAAAATCTCTACTCAAATCTATGCTTGAGTAACGACTTTTGTACCGGCATATGGGCCTTAGTTTGAGCTTTAACAAGTTAACCACGGAGGGTAACTAATTGGTGACTGTTCGCGTAAACCATTCATACTAACTATCAATACAACTAAACTATGCTTCTAAACATTTGTAGGAAAAATTAAAAACCAAACAGGCAGTATTTTCTAAGACTAGTACTGAACCAAATCACACAAACTTATTTATTAAAAGTTTAACATAATAATCAACATTTTTCGACACGGTTAAATTACCTTAATCTGAATCTCACTTTCAGGGATAAGGCCGCCCATTTTGTACTATAATTTGTACGTACCTATTCCTTGTTATACAATAAACAATTATCTATCCACAGTCATAAGGCTTGTGTTGTAGATTCTGGTTTTGGTAAATGTATTTATATGCAGATACCTACAGAATAATATTCTTTGCGTTAGGGTTGTATGTGACTGAAGACAATAACTTGCTCAGAAGCTTGGACGAGTTTTAAAAAAGACTATTTTCACCAGGTTTTTTATAAAAACTCACTTCAGTCTAATCATTTTCTTTCCGACTTCGAAGTTACGCAAGGCATGTCATGAGGACCAATAACCCTGCATGTGCTCACCTCATTGTCTTCGTCTTCAATTTCTTTATCTAGTAAATTATTTACCATCCTGTCATTGAGACGTACATATTCCCCGTGATCGTTCACGTAGAATACAGGCGGTTGATGCGTGTGTGTAGAATTTACAACTGTAAACATTCCATGTTTGGATAGAACCACCTGGGCATTGCATTTTCTGGAGCAGCGAGAGGAACAGGTCCAAGAAACCGTATCCTTATTTGTACAGTAATTCTGGGCGTAGGTAAACTTTTCGTAGACAAGAAGCTTCCTTCCTTTTTTGGAGACGATGAAGTGGATTTCTAGAATGAAACGGTTATCATAAAGTTTGTGGAAATGTACCGTAGTAGGTACACTAGGCACTGTTCAGAGTTTAAGAGCTGTTGAACAATGTATTATTGTAGGTTTCTAATTTTTACTGTTTAGCAAATAGTTGTCCAATCTGCAAATAATTCCGTTGGGGCATTCCGTTGGGGCATTGCAATACCTAATTTTTAGTATTATGTACGAATATCACCGTTGAAGATACTTTTTATTTTAACAAAACACCCAAAACTTATTTTTTTTTTATAACAAGATGAAGTTTCTATACTGTAAAAATATATCTTAGAATGTTATCTCAACTAACATCTAATCAAAGTCTATATATATTTGATATTATCGGGGATTGTAACCTTTTTATGTGGATGATTATGTTCATCCCAATACCTAGTGACTTGGAAGGGCATCTTATCTTCTTGAGTGACTACAAACGCCTTGCAACCTTTCTTGTGGTGGCTGGAACAGGTCCAATAGTTTCCGTTTTTCAGCATATTTCTCCACGAATACGTGTACTTTTTGAAGAACAGCATGCCTGAACCACGCTTCTGCTTCGATGGTATGATGTACGCATCTGTAAGTAATCGAATCTGCCTAATTTGTTTTGATCAGTATTTACAAGTTTAAACCTATTGGTAAACATAAAAAAAATTATAGGTAGGCACCTGACTAACGAAGTTACTATTATATTTTAGTTAGTGCACATAACAAAGGATTTTAATAAATAAACTACCATCCTAAATAATTTTGATCGGAATTACAGCTCGAGTTAGAATTCAATATGACGCAGAGTTTATGCCCGTAGATTCGAAAGCAGTATAAATAAAATATAAATTCAATTTAATATTTTAATGTATAAAAATTTAAGTAATACCTCCATCGTCACAAGATATCTAAGTAGGCAGTTATAATGCTATGTTCCAACCATTATTCAGTTGTAAACAATTCAGAGTGTACATTTGGCTAAACATGAACCAATTTTCAAAATTATTTAATTATAAATAAAAGACTCACTTTGGACCGGGGAGTGCCGTGCCCTACGACGTTAGACTAGAAGTAAGAAGACATGGTACTTAGGTACTTACTTATTAGCTGACTGCTAATGAAATTTTCATCTTAACTCACATCATGCTCTTGGCAATAAACTAAGTATTTACTGAATTATTTTTTATAGATTATTGTATAAACGTCTTGTGATATTCCGTTGGTCCCTAAGAGTCCTTTACCTAATTTTATTTAGTAGGTATAACTAACCTAGTAAATAGTATAACGTTAAATAAAAATTCCTAACAAATAATTTCTAAGTACCTATTAGGATAAGATATTTCGGCCCAATATCACTCGAGACTCGCATAGTCAAGTTGTGCGTAGGTTTTTTCATATTAGATATATTTTATAGGTAGGAATAGGAAGGAACCTAACTACTGAATTGACCTAATTGATAGTAAAGAAAAATTAAGGTAAAATCTCAATATCCGTTGTTTTGGAATATACTCGTAGAACGTTTACATCAGTGTTTTCCGCCTTGATATTTTTCTTTCCCTTCTTTTTTTAGATACACGACCTGAAGTTTGCATCACCCCATCAGGTGTGTTATTTATTTTATATTAATAAGAATTATAATTCAAAAACTTTAGCAAAATAAATGATTGCTTAAAATAAGCTCTGTAACTGATTGCCATTTCTTGATATTTTTTACTGTGAGGCACTCAAATATTCACAACACATTTTCCACGGTTTTAAAAGCTGTTAAAAATTTTAAAATAGGTAACATTTCCTTCATTCTACCTTTCTTTTATGTATTACCTACTTACATAGAGTTTGCACCGCTGCATCAGGCGTGGTAATGATATTTAATTTTAGGTTGTGAAAACCTCTGATTCATAGGTACACCTACTATATGTTTCTCAATGTCAATGGTCCAGATTTAATTACACAGACTTTCATAGTAGGACCTTCTCTTTTCCACTTAAATTACCTTAGGTAAGTGGGTATACTTATTTAAATGATTTCGGTTTAGGCATAGGTACGCGATATATAAAATAACTTTTTTTTATTCTAATACTATAAGTATCTCCCTCCCTACTGACCTTCATAATTATGGTACCTATAAGGACGAGACTGTATTTTTTTTCATTCTCGGCCTCCTTGTGCACTACATAATATATCACCCATCATTTTTTATGATCTTGGAATTTTTTCTCGGCCTCACTGTCTTTTTGATTTGAGTCAACACATCAGGCGTGGTAGACACTTTGCTTATTCGTGGAAATCTTTCTCGGCCTGCCTCTATTTTTTTTCGGTGCAATATGGTATACATATGTAACTCAGAGGTAACATTTCAGACGCGGTTGTAATATCATTTTGGGTGTTCGTGGTAATCTTTATCGGCCTTCCTCTATTATCTTTATTATTTTGTAAAGCGAACATTACTCCTTTAGATGCTGTTGTGATATCACTTTTTATTTTCACTAAAACCTTTTTCGGTCTTCCTTTCTTTCTTTGTGTCCTAATATAACTATCGCTCCCAATGGGGTCTATAACGCCCCAATAGGAACTATAATTATATTAGGTGCAGGGTGGTTGTGAGATCCTCGAATTATGACAATATGCTTCTCACGTGTTATCACGACTGAATTGCACTGTTTTATACCGTACATGCTGCAATACCAGGTTGAGTAGCCTGCCTTTTCCTTGTTCTGTCGACGGTATACAAAGTTGTTGTATATCAGTAGCTGGGTACCTCGTCTCGATTTCGCGAATCTTGCTGTGAATTCTGTAAAATAAGATTTTATTAATATCCTTCTGCTTATTACTCCTATTGTATCCCACTGTCGTTGCTATGTTTCTTTCAGTTGTCATTTTTTTTATGTAATTTGCAATATAGTTTTTTTTATCTATTTATTACCCAAAACCTATTATACGTAAATAATTGTTTTAAGTAACGTTTTATTTGTATCATTGTAATTTATTCTTTTTGCAATGAAAACAATTTTATGTAAACCATTTAAATGAGATAATCCCTACGAAGTTTACATAGGGTGATTTTGTTTCACAAGCTGACTTAATCTCGCCAAAAATGCATCTTACTAAATGCTTTGCTTCTAAATGTATTATCGGACAGCCAAAGACTGGAACTAGTTGCCGGCGTCTGTGTTCCCGAATGACTATAATTTGGAAGTTTTCAAGAGTAGAGTGAATAGTTATCTTCTAGGTAACCGTGCTACATCGTCGACCACATCATTGCCTAACATCAGGTGAGATTGTGGTCAAACGGTTGCCTATATTGTATAAAAAAAAAACTGATGCCCGCTCTCCCCGCGACCCCCGCATACAAGACCCCCATTCCCGTTTTGCAGGGAATCGACTGACTTATAAGATGATCGTATAATCGCCTGTGTTGGAGAGAATTGCGCCTGTGTTGGAACGCTTCAAACCTAATTTAATAGTTTAGGTTTCATCAAAATAGCATAAATACTTTATAAAATGAAATGTTTATTTTAACAAATTAAAATGTTTACATTAAAAGTTACAAATCATGATTATTATTTGTTCACGACATACCCGTAAATTACAGGGTTTGTGTGCCAATCACTCGTAATACAATTTAAAATTAGGTAGGTATAGGAACCAAGATATCTGCTGCCTGCTACTACTTACATACAGAATATTAAGAGTAGATTTTACCGTTTTCTACAGAACTAAGTTCAGCCTGAAGGATGTCCTAAGCAAGCCGCCTTAAGGCCTCCGTCCTAATACAATAACCTACTTTATTGAGTTATGGACATAACTCAGCCGTCCCACTTACATTTTAAAAAGGAACAATTCTAGATTAATCTTTGATGGCGGGTATTACTTAAATACTTAGAATCTAAAGGTTGATTATTTTAATGGTTTCTACTATTTGAAACACTACCTTCCATGCATTATGGAGAGTGGAAGATACTTTTTGTTTCAGATTGTCTTTTTAGGCCTCCCTTTCTTTACCGGATTGATGGGGTACAATACCCCATCGGGTGTGGTAGTGATGTTCGGGTCAGGGTGGTTATGTGACCCTCTGATTGTGACTATATGTTCCTGCCCATCTGTAGTTAGTACTGAATTGCACTGATATTTCCAGTACATATTACAATACCAAGTTATGCAGCCCTCTCTTGTTCTGCTCTGCTGACGGTATACACAGTTGCGGAATAGCAGTAGCCGGGTACCTCGTTCCGATTTCACAAATCGAGCTGTGAACGAAGATTATTCTTAGACAGTGCTAGTGATGTTAATACTTATTTTTAATGAGAAGGAGAAAAATAATACTATTGAATTTTTTTATCAATATTGTGGATTTAAATAAAAACAATTTTCTGTTTTATTTGTTACTTTAATTTACAAAATCCAACTTGTTGCTTTTACAATTCTTCAGCCAAATGTTTTGAATAGTGTGCTGTATCTGGATTCAACAGAACTGTATCTTACCTTTGATAGCTGATTTATGCGTCATCATCCAGTAGTCTATGAGGTAACTTTTTTTTTTATATTTTGATCTCATAAGAACTTTTAAATAATTAAAAACATTCAACAAGCCTGAAAATAGTCTGGTAGAGCATATCTACCTTTCAAGTGCATGGCAAGATAAGCTTTTGTTAGATTTTTTAGTACTGGAAATTAAAACTATTTATTTATTCATTAGTTTAGTTTTATTAAGAAAATAACCAGCATCACACTGGCTAATTTCAAAAAACCACAATATTCAATTATTGTGTTTATTAATCAAGATATTGTATTAAATTCTTTAACTGTATTAAAGTAATTAAACTTACCAATGGGCAGGATATCATATAACTCCACTTACCTAAAAAAGAAATAAGTAATTAGTCCTGTTAACAACTATGATTGTTAACTAATGGACCTAAGAACTTTCTTATTTACTATATGACTTTGATCTTATCTCTCGAACAATGAATCTGACTTAATAAAATCCTTATTTAAACTTCATTTACGGCAAAACCTACAATTTAACTTTTGATAAGTTATCGATCGGTCATACAATAAAAAAAAAGCTTTGTTACTATATGTTATATATGTTTAGTAAGGCCAAACCGGAGATAAGTAAATGGAAATGGGCTAGCTCTATTTTTTATGATTTCTAAATGTATGTATCCTACATACATGAATACATACTTTAAAATTAGGGGTCAGAGTACAGCAAAGGGTGTGCAGTAGTAAAAAGACTTAGAAAAATTTTGAAGAAAAAAATTATGTATGTATAACCACCTCTTTTTATGATTGCATCCTGTAGGGGGTTTATAGAGGGGTATATTTTGTTAAGGTCATTGACCTCTGAAGTCAACCATAACAGAACTACGAGCTAATAACGGTAAAAAAAACTCTGCCGAAATTTCGATAAAAAAAGACAGAAAAATTTTTAAGAAAAAAATTATGTATGTATAAGCCCCCCTTTTTATGATTACATCCGGTAGGGGGTGTAAGGAGAGGTATCTTTCGTTAAGGTCATTGACCTCTGAAGTCAACCATAACAGAACTAGGGGCTAATAACGGAAACGGTTTGGGCAAAAACACAATTTTGGCTAGCCACCAGCGTTGACCCCCGTAGTACTCCCCCTGCCTGCCACAAACCCACCATTAGAGTCACCGCAAACGGCCAGTTTTGGCTAGCCACCAGCGTTGACCCATACGTAAATATTTTTCACTAAGCGATGGATGGGCTCGCTTCGCTCGCATTTTGTATACTAACCTAACCTAACCTACTCATATTTTGTGCAAGTTTCTTAAAAAAAGAAATGCATTAACTTCAGGTCATGCTAGGCCACCTGAGGCTATTCGATCACCCTAGGCCTCCTTAGGCCTCTCTAGGTCACCTGAGGCTATTCGATCACCCTAGGCCTCCCAAGGCCACCCTAGGCCTCTCTAGGTCACCTGAGGCTATTCGATCGCCCTAGGCCTCCCAAGGTCACTCTAGTCCACCCTAGGCCTCCCAAGGTCACTCTAGGCCACCCTAGGCCTCCCTTCGTCACCCTAGGTTACGCTAGGTCACCTGAGGCTATTCGATCACCCTAGGCCTCCTTAGGCCTCTCTAGGTCACCTGAGGCTATTCGATCACTCTAGGTCTCCCTAGGTCACCATAGGCCTCTCTAGGTCACCTGAGGCTATTCGATCACCCTAGGCCTCCCTAGGTCACCCTAGGCACGCTAGGCCACTCTAGGCCACGCTAGGCCACCTGAGGCTATTCGATTACTCTAGGTCACTCTAGGTCACCTAGGGTCACTCTAGGTCACCTAGGGTCACTCTAGGTCACCTAGGGTCACTCTAGGTCACCTAGGGTCACTCTAGGTCACCTAGGGTCACTCTAGGTCACCTAAGTAAAGGAGCTTATACATAATAAAAAAAACTTCAAAATTTTTCTAAGTCCCTTTTTATCGAAATTTCGGCAGAGTCTTTTTTACCTAGTACTGCACACCCTTTGCTATACCCCAACCAAATTAGGTAGTAACTAATGTACATGTTTAGAAATACAAACACATATATATATTAACATATTCATTAGGTAGGTACCTTGACACAGCTGTGAAGACTCCAAACCGAAGGAACCAAGTCACAACAATAACACAAAACACATTATTGGCGCCAACACAAACTTATACAACATAAATGAGTACTAGAACACTTCACAGCTTTAGGCATTCTTCACATACACTATGTTAGCCACTTTTATTGATATCTAACGCAAAATAACAAATTTGAAAGGAAAAACAGAAAACGACTACATAAAATTACTTTCATGATTCAGACCACACAGCCGAGATTTCAAAGCCACGCCTTCATCTAAACGGTAGTCTCTTGATTAGCAATAGTAAATAACCATTCTTACTTTAGGAAATTGTACAAAAATAGGTCTAAAAACTATAAATAAACAAGACATTTTTGTAGGTTATTTTTCGACTCGGTCGCGTCAGAAATGTTTTTTTTTTTTTTTTTAATTTTGTTCTGGCTCTGGAGGCTTGTTTTTTTGCCAAGTCTTTTTGTAGAAATGAAATGTCAAAGTTAGTGTTGCCAGCTAACCCTGAATTCCTGACATTACATTAATAAATAACTCCATAAATAAAAAATGAAGAAGACATAACATTTACCCAACCCCCAGTCTCACTGAAAAATACCATAAATACATACATTACCTAAATAAACCCACGGTTACCCACGGTTTACACGTACAACAGTTCCATTTCTTTTACAAAATTATAAACCGAAATTGGTACCTAAATTCTTCTAGGTACGTAGGTATTGGAACGAAGTTCCATAACGCGCGTTGCGAAAGGGGGCTAGACGGAAAAAATAAAGACCAAAAGTTGTAAAGACACTTTTTTCAAACTTTGACAACGTCCTTCGAAAAAATTGGTACAGGAAGGAAACAAATGAATGTAGGTATTGTTGGAAGTTTTTGTTTTAATTTAGGTGCTTCTGTGTACTTACTGTAAGAAAACCACACCTCAAGGAACTTTGTTCCATCCGGGTGTCCCTTGACACCTATCAAGTTTTTATAGTTTAAAAAAATCTTAAGCCTTTTTACGTCTATTGAAATAATTTAAACCCACAACATCACAACAGTACTGGGCTGGGCAAGCCTACTCCATCTAAAAACTCATGCAGGGGAAAACTGGAATGAGCCGAACATTTTATAGGTAACGATGTAGAAAATTAATTGGCAAGTTTTATTTACGAGTATTACTTTCGTATGATAAGTCACATAAAAGTTTGTGATGTTGATTATTCTCGTTAAGAAACAAAGTGTCCAACTGGACTCGTGTGAACATGTCCTTATTACGTTTCATTACACCATAATTTTATGTAAAAAAAATTACAAAAGCATATCTAAATGTAGGTATAGGTAACCTACCTATAATGATGACGTAATGATAGATGAAAGTTAATGATTAAATAAATAAATAAACTATAGGTATATGCCCCGACCATGGGTAAGCTCTACTCGCAGACTATCAAGTAGTCAATCGTCATTATAGAATGTGCTTGCAGTGATTTGGGGAGTCAGCGACTTTTTCTAGCCTCCCCCTACCTCTTTTCTTCATAAATCTGATCTCATTTTAGCGCGGCTTCAAATCGGGGATCTAAAATGCTCTCTCATTGTTTGTTTACATGTCAAACCGTCGCGTTTTTACGAGACTAGTAGTGTTCGGTTCTTACCTGCACCTCGCAGACGATTAAAGCTAAAATACTTTTCAAAAGAAAACTGAACCGAAATGATATATGCTCAGATTGCTCAGTACCTATCTATAAATCTTTAGGAAAACTCTGGAATCGGAACGTAACGGTTAACCGCACATAATACTAAACAATATCCTTAATTAACTCATTGTAGGTATATGAACGTACCTACTTAATATGTAGGTAAGTATGTACTATATTTGAGCTATAGAAGAGACATCAAAGAAAGTTTGTAACGGAATAACTGGGCGGCCCCAAAAAAGTTTTTGTTGACATTGCCTCTGATTTTGTTGTTTCATTTAGTTAAAATATTATGTTTCATTTAGTTCACTCGGAAATTCTAAGTTAGAGTGAGTAAATAAATAGGTATTTGCTTACTTATGTATTACTTATTATGTAGATTTAGGCTAGTGTCGAAGCATGCCTTCACCAAACTAAACACCACCACCGGGTACCATGACGTCTGTGAAGACTGCCATTATGACATGACATGCATGACAGACCTACATAAAATGTAAGTGCGCGCTTGGTCTTATTTATAGTAAACATTGTTGTCAAAATAAATAATTTGTTAAACGCGAATTACCGCGAATAAATAGAAAACCTACCGCGAAATAAAGTAATTACGGACTCTAATTTGGTGTAAGTGTGTTTTACCGTAGCAAAAAAGTGTTAAAAAGACAAAAATATCGGTTTACAACAGTAGTATAAGTAGTATAACCTCTAATTTTAGTAGGGTTTTAATGTGTTTTCAGTGTTTATTTGTGAATAAAATCAATAAAAAAGCATACCAGTGATTCGATAGTCATGTGATTCAGTGGCCTAATCTGTGTAAAAGTGGTTGGCGGTACGAGAACTCGGTAAGTGCTAGCAAGTAAGGAATTGCAAACAAACCACAACAAACAGAATTTATATGTGTTTTTACCATTTCTATTCAGTTTTCTCATTGTATTTTATTGTAGAACTAAATTTTATTGTCTTTGTGTATTCTATTTATGTGTTTCATTCATAGGTTTTAGATAAAATCCAATTTTTCTGAACGGATCTAAAGGTAAGTTTTTGTTCTACTTGACTGCAGATTCGCGCCTTTTGTTTAGGTAATCGGACTCTAAGATGTTACTTTGCAGATTATACTGCTATTAATTGGTAATATCACGCATTATCTGTTATATACACTAAAAAGTCACCGTCCAACTTTCTTGACAAGTTGTTGGATGTTAACGTACCTACCTACTTACCATTACCTTCATGTTTCCAGGTGCTTATGTTTATGAAGTAAAATACCTTAATTGATTTAGGTGTGTTTTATTTATAAAATAACCTCAATAAAAAATATACTTAGTTTTAAGTAGGTCTGTTCTTTTATTTATGACCTTTTACCATCCATGATACTCCTTAAATACCCTATATATAACAAATGGTCCCTTTTTTCAGATCAATAAACAGTTGCTAACAAAAAGTTTGTTTTAATTTCCAGAACCGGCACATTTCATTGACGATGACAAAGGATGAAAAGGAGAGATCACTACAACAGGACGTCCAACCTAACCCTATATAATCCATATAGTATGACCTCTATTGTACGAGTTTCTTCAGAGCCCTTGGAGTCTTGTGCATCTATATTGGCCCATTCAATAACTTAACAGGCTTTACATACAGTGGTACCATTCTATGTAACTATACATATAATAATCAGATCTTTGCATCTAATCTAGATGACTTGTATCGCCTTATCCAAAGGAAAGACAAAGTCAACACGTGCAGAGCTGACTAAGCTGCTAGTTTCTTCACAATGTTTTCTTTCACCGTTAGAGAGCAATGGGATTGTGCTTATTTTTCTGAGTTGAAAAACCCATTGGGGATGACCAGATTTAAAACTGTAGGACTGCCTTAGGATGTTCATCATTATCATCATAAGCAACTTGTAGTAACCCACCGCTGGGCATAAGCCTCCTCCCTCAAACGCCACTCGTAACTTTGGACTTTTTGCATCTAGGTCTTCCCCTGTATGGCAACAATATCATCTACTCATCTGGCTGTTGGTCTGCCAAGGCCTATTTGTGTCCCCTAAGCCACCATTCTGTCTTAGGATGTTACCAGTTATAAAAGCTATCTCAACGGCCAGGTAAGTGGTTGATTATTGCTGCATATGCTTAGGTGTAAGTAGATTTAGACCTACATAGATTTAGATTTAGATATACATATTGTGCTCTTAGGCTATTCCGTTGCCAACAGAAACACCACTGTATAAAGACAGTGTAAAATTATTAAACAGACCTAACAATGTGATGAATAAAATGATCTATTTATCTTCAACTACATACATGTATGTATAGTATAGTTTAAAGTGGATGTGACGATCTTATATGAAGGAACTTTACATTCTGGTGTAGTAACTTTCTCTAAGTATTTACTAGATATACTTAGTTACTTATGTAGTATGTAAATATTGAATGAAATTTGTACTTATCTAAAATGAGATCTAACATGATGATGATGAGGTTCCAATGCACTACATTTTAGCAAATATAAAACTGCCAAATTATGTTTCCAGATTTATCTTGGATCTAACAAAAACCGCCAAAAACCGCGTCTGTTTTGGACTTATCTAGGTTTTTCATATTACGTAACATATTATAAATCTGATAGCTTTGACAGGGGTTAAGTCCAAAACAGACGCGGTTTTTGGAGGTTTTTGTTAGATCCAAGATAAATAAGGAAACATAATTTGGCGGTATGAGTTCAATTTTGTAAGTTCTGGAAAATTGTTATGAGTTATTACCTTCCTACCTAAAATAAATGCATTAATTAACATTAAAATACCTTGTTTCATTAAACCCTAAAATAGTATTCTATCGACAAAAAAATAGGTAAATCTTATCATGCTTGGTTTGTTTATAAACAAAAACTATAAAAAAGTTTGTAGTCTCGTACAAAAATCCCGGAAATGACTAGGTAGGTAGCTCAGCTACCAGGTACCTGTTGCGTCTTCGATCTCCGAATGAGGCGGTCGGCGAAAAGCAACACGTATGTGAGAAAAATGTCTGAAGAAAATTCCGGATTGACCGTCCAAGTTCACGATGCCGCCGTCCCGTGCGCGTAAGAGTTTCTTTGTTTTTATTTATCCATTACTCCTTTATCACCTAACCTATTGAAACGATTTAGTGTATTACAGCAATGAATGATAAACTTACAACTTGTCAACGTAGTGGTGACATTGTATCGTGTTCTCAACTAGTGTTGTATGGAATGAGACTTAATGCAATTATAGTTTCTGGTCTAAGGCGTTGTGTAGTAATGCCTTGGTAGGTAGTTACTGATATCTAGTGCGGTTCCAGGATAAACCAGGAATTAGCCATGGGGATACAGTCTTTATTCCAGAGGAACAAGACTATCAATCGATCGGTCAAGCTTAACTCAGGCAACCTCTCTCAAACCAATTACTCTAACATTCTTTTTCCAGATGTGAAAATGATACCTACTGACAAAGGAGGATATCTACTGATGGTGAACAACTACACGTTTTCAAGAAACCACCAAGGAACCAATATGTTCTATTGTTCCAAGCGTCTCACCTCAAAATGCAAAGCTAGGGTTAAAGTGAGGCCAGATGGCGTTGTACTAGGTTCTAATTTAAATCACAACCATGCTCCTCCGAAATATGTTTGTATTGCAGAGAAGTATTACAAGGTTGGCGACAAGATGAAATAAAAAAGAATTGCTAAAGTACATCCATAGTTGGCGAGTGTAAGCAAACCGTTCAACTAGGTGGACACTGTGGACAGCATGGTTGGTCGGTTGGTAAGAGACGATCGAATGCAATCGATTCTCCTTCGCGCATTCGTTGTAACTGAAGAGTTACGTTATCTAGTCGATAGTTATTAGTTGATAAATAGCTTCCATTTATAATAAAGTTTGTTGAATTTCAACCGTAAAGCGTTATTTTATGTTGCTCATTAAAATCTTTTTTAAATTTTATAAAAAAATACGATAGAAATAAATCAACTGTATGGCAGGCGTCACAGCTCAGTCCGTAATAGCTCTGCCTTCCGTGCTGTGGGTCGTGGGTTCGATCCCCACCAATAACGAACGTTTGTGTGTATATTATAAGTATGTATACATTTACAAAAAAAATATGTATGTATTCTATCAGGAATCTGTTTCCCATAGTACAAGCTTTGCTTAGTTTGGGACTAGACACCGTTGTGTAAAATGTCCATGAATATTTATTTAGTAACTGTAAAATACCTTATCATAATTTTCAGAGCAATATCATTTGATAGAGTCACAAAGAGGAGCCAACCTGATAATGTATAATGGATACGAGTACGCCCAAAACTCCAAAACCGAAAACAATTTCTACTGTACGAAGCGGAGACTCGGAAAATGCAAGGCAAAGGTTAAAATCATCACAGACGGAACCCTAGTCGACGTAAAACCGTACCATAATCATGAACCCCCACAGTTCATGATGATGGGTGAGAAGCTTATCAAAATCAGAACTCGGAGACTGCTCAAACCAAGTCACCAAGGATGGGACCCCAATGGTCCTGAATGAATACTATAAATCATAAGGTCCCAGTTAGTGGATATCGGTGAAAAGTGGTAATTACAACTGAAAATGCTAAGTAAACGTCAAAATCACAAAAAATAGACCCAGTTGAACCCAACTGAATTAGTGTCATAGGTAACCTCATTATCCTCAGCGGTATGTATCATCGGCGAAAAGATGGTCCTGAGAAGCTGTTCTACTGACAAATGCTACGAGCGTAGCACGTAGCAATGTGCTACGATATTTCTTGCTACGGTCGTAGGTAAAGTAGTACCTACAATACAGGGGCCTTATGCTCAGTTCGCCAGAGATTTTACTCTAATAAGGATGACGTCATATCTCGGCCTAAAACTCGTTTCACTCCCTGGTGACCAGACCACCTGTTTGAGTAAAATGTGCCGAACTGAGCATAAGGCCAACATAACTACATTTTACAATTTGATAGAGATTATCCAGTGAAACTGCACGCACCACCACCGCGTTCCTATATGTTCACGCCCAGTCGTATTCAAAATGATCCTTTTGTTGATGTTAATAAATAACATTTTGGAACGACTAAAGCATTGGAGCTTGCAGTTTTAAATCTCTACATCACGTCATTCCAACCTTCAGAGTGTAAATATTTTCCAGTGTAGATTTGCAATTAAAATCAATTTAAGTAACGTTACTTATTACTAGGTATTAGTAGGCTATTTAATATTTGTGAAATAGAAATCGATTTAAGTATAAAATAAGTAGCTAAAATAAATATTTATTAACTTACCCATTTGGTATATATTTTATATTTATTAAAAAAGTAGGCATTCTAGTCGTATTCTGTGTTAATTTAAAATATAACAGACGACATTACTCAAATAATGTAGGTAGCTAACCTACCTATTGATATTGAATGATGAATATGAAAGACTACTAAAGTTAAGTAAGCCCCAAAGAATATTGTGGAACTCCAGTTTGAGTCTATGTATTTCTCAACGCGCAGATATTCTCAAATGTACTCTCTCTCCTTAGATCACGAGTATAAATTCATTCCAAGCAACAGAGGCAGTCAGCTGTTAATGCTCAGAGGCTACACTTATTCAAAGAAAAACGATATCTACTACTGTTCTAAACTGTCTGCAGGCTGCAAAGCTCGAGTGAAGTTGGCTAAAAATGGCAAAATAATATATAATTATGGGTCACATGGTCATGAACAACCGAAATATGTTATAACTTCTTTGGGAACATATGTCAGAGTGAAATAGGTTTTTAAAAAAGCATGTATCCTTCTTTTGGTAAGTGAGTTTCGAATATAAGAATGAAAATTTCGAAGAATGAATACTTTTTTAGTTTAAGGTCGATTCCATGTATTTATAAGATGATCAAAGAGAATCGTGTAATTTTTGATCGAGTAAGCGAAGCGAACGAGATCTTAGTGACGACTTGGACAAAAATGCTTTGTATGTTTGTATATTTGTTCGTCGAGATCTTTTGAACCGCTTATCTGATCTTTACAGAATAGGGTAGGTATACGGATAGTACTCTTAAGTTTTACTGGTTTGTTAAATGAAGTAAATCGGTCAAGGGGTCGTGAAGCTAAGAGGGTTCAAAGGAAGTAAAATAAAAAAAGTCGTACAATAATATCTTTTTATTTGGTTTGGTTTAGACATTCCAAACCCGTTTTTATTTTGATTCTAGATCTAATAGTTTTTGAGTTGTTGTAAAAATTATAAAATTGGCAAACCCAGTATAACGTGAGCTACCATTTCTTGGAGTTTCAATGATTTTGTAGTTCAAGTAAGACTGATACTTAGCTAGACGGCGATTTCGAAGCCATTTGCAAAGTTTATTACAAACCATTGGTCGATAAAAATTGTTTAGGTTTTATTTACCTCCGACCATCACGAGATCTCAGTTCGGGGCGAACTACTAGTAATAAATAAAAATACTTCTTTGACTATTACTTTAAGCGGGCTTATTAATATTTCAATATTTACCTATTATAGTAAACTGCTGTATTCAGTTTTTACGCTATTGTGCTAGCGTAATACCTACTTCACCTGTTACCATCTCGCCTTGCCAGGTGACCTGCGCAGCACCATTTAATTTGTTATACGTTACGTCTTTATCGTCAGTGATCTGAAATCTGGGAAAGTGCCACAAACGACAGGTGCAATGGCTCAGTCGGTATAAGCTCTGCCTTTCGTGTTGGTAGTCGTTGGTTCGATCCCCACCGAGAACATTTGTGTGTGGCAAACATACACTCGAGAGCAATGATTCCGGGTCACTTAAAGAATGTTAAAAATCTCGGAAACTAAAAATGATAGGTTAATGCAATAAATTGTATTTAATAGACAATGTAATACTCCTTAAATGAAAGTAAAAAAATATGAGTCACCATACATTTTATTAACACAAAATTACATAAAGAAAAAAACTGCTGATCTCTCCTTAAAACAAAAATAGGAAACATGAAATTTTTGAACTTTATTACGATTTGACTTGAATTTTAATACTTCGTATTGCCTCCTCGTGCTTCCATTACTGCGTTTACGCGGTTTGGCATGCTGTACACCAAGTTCCTTATACGATTTTGGGGAATATTCTCCCATTCCTCTGTGAGAGCAATTTTGAGCTCACGAAGCGTGATTGGGGGAGGGTTTCGTTGTTTTACGCATCTGCCTAGCTCGTCCCAAGCATGCTCGATCGGGTTGATATCCGGGCTGCGCGCTGGCCACTCCATACGAGTAATGTTCATCTCTTGAAGGTAGTCATTCACAATCCTACCTGTATGAGGTCGGGCATTGTCATGCATAAATATAGCATCCTCACCTAAATTGACCATAAATGGACCAACATGATCATTGAGGATTTCTTCCACATATCTTACGCTAGTTAAAGAGCCGTTTTCTATGATCACCAGCTCTGTGCGACTTTCAGAAGAAATTCCGGCCCACACAAGTACAGACCCACCACCGTAGGCTACTTTTTCTTCGATGCATGCTTGCTTGAATCTTTCCCCTGGTCTTCGATACACTCTGTGTCTTCCATCGTGCTTGTAGAGCATAAATTTTGATTCGTCGGAGAACATAACTTTTGACCAATCTTCAATACTCCAATTTACGTGGCTCTGGGCATATCTTAGTCTTGAAATACGATGCCCACGCTCCAGTTTAGGGCCGTTTGCAGGTCTAAGGGGTTTTAAGTTAGATTCAGCAAGCCGACGTCTTACTGTCCATGCACTTGGGTTACTTCCTCCGAGGCGTCGAAACTGATTTGTGAGTTCAGTTCCTGTGAGAAAGCGATTTCGAAGCATGGTGTTCACCAAGTATCGGTCTTCTCGTGCTGTGGTACACCTGGTTCTGCCCGTTCCTGGTCTGCGTAGGTTAGAACCAGTTTCTTCGTAACGTCGGAGAACTCTTTGTACTGTTGACAGCGACACACCGACAGTCCTGGCTGTATCGCGCTGACTCCGGCCGGTTTCCAGCATTGTAAGTATTCTGGTGCATTCTTCAGGCGTAAGCGACATAATTTCAGCTTGAATAATGAATGTAGAGCACTATCAACATGGTTTATATACCCACATAAATGACAGATTACAAACAAAAGCAAAACCAAATGCTGTAATTTCGTAGTTCCATCTTCGAAAGTGGCCCTTTTTCAAATTTGATTTTTTTAAGATATAACTTTACAATAACTAAGAAGTTTTAATAACTTCATTTAAGGAGTATTACATTGTCTATTAAATACAATTTATTGCATTAACCTATCATTTTTAGTTTCCGAGATTTTTAACATTCTTTAAGTGACCCGGAATCATTGCTCTCGCGTGTAGATTCTGAGGTTTGTTCTATGTCTAGGTGTTACTATGTATAATAAGTATATATTTACAAAAAAAATATGTATTAAAAGTATTCTATCAGCAATCTAGTTTCCATAGTACAAGCTTTGCTTAGTTTGGGACTAGAGAGCGTTGTCTGATATGTCCAAGAATATTTATTATTATTAGTGAACTCAACTGGCCCGATGGCTAAAAAATCTATATAATGATATGAATTCCATCGTATTTGTCACCGGTTCCATAAAGGTTGTGGTACTCTACTCTCTATGTTAGCAGTTCCATTGATCTACATTCTGCATGGGTACGCGGTGCTATTTAGCTATTCACTTGCGACATTCTGTTTTATGAGCATGACAATAATGTCTGTTTACATTATAATGATAATACAGAATCATTGCTGACTCTATTTCAATACTAACAATACTTAGCTTAGTTTGATCGCACTACCTAAGCTGTTATATTTAGATTAGTATGAATAATCCGCATTATATTATCATTTACTTTCTTCAAATTACCATGCTATCACTCTTTTTTAAATAATTTTATAGATATCAGTAACTCTGGTACAAAAGCTTACAACCACTGGCCAGAGTTCAATCCAATTCTGATACCACTGAGATGTCGCCAGTGCTTAAAGAATAAAGTCAGCCAAATGACATACTACAGATGTAAAGGATGTCTTGATGCCTCACCGCTGTGCCCAGGATGCTTCAAGACCTGGCATGGTGAGTAGTCTAGTAAAGTAAAATATATAGGTAAGTTTATAACTAGAATTAATTGCTAATAACATACGAAAATTGTAAAACAAACATTAAGTTACAAAAAATACCATTCATACAACAATGTATACATTATACAAATATTATAGAACAATGTATACATTATACAAATATTATATCAGGCACCTTAGTACAAGCTTTGCTTAGTTTGGGACTTGAGGGCGTTGTGTGAAATGTCCATGAATATTTTGTTATTTATTTAGCTAGTGTGAGGAACAGGCTCGACTTTTCGATTTCTTTCTACGATTTGTCTGTCTCTGTTCGCGCGCCATAGATGTGTATCTAACTACCTAATACGTACTAATATGGTGTGCTAATAGGTACCCGTAAAAAATAAAGATGCTTTTAAATGTAAACAGTTTTTCTGGTTTCAGTTAATAAAAACAGGGGTTTGAAATCCAAAAACATCCACTGGCCGGAAATCCTTTCGATTCCTCTCAACTGTAGACAGTGCTATAAACATAAAATAAAAAAAGAGAGTGGCTACAGGTGTGCTGGTTGTCCAGGTGGACCACCGTTGTGTCCTCAATGCTTTATACCCTGGCATCAGTGATGTCGAGATTCTGAATTCCACTAGTTCTCTTAGTCTGATGCGAGAATTCTTCGAGATCGGAAAGAGGATGTCCTCAGTGATTTTCTTTAATGATAGGTTATAAGATCTGATTGTTAGTACGTAAGTTTTTTAATATTTAGATGTTATTGTGGTAGGTGTTCCATTGTTTTTGCTATTCTTGTTTCTTTTACCATACCTATTGTATACTGACTGTACTACTTTTAATACTTATAGTATTGTGTCCAAAATAAATTTAATTTTTCTAAGTATGTTGTGGTATGTGTAAGTTCCTACATCTTCCTCCCCCCCCATCTGACATTTTTTTATACAATATTGGTAACCGTTTGACCACAATCTCACCTGAAGTTAAGCGATGATGTGGTCGATGATGTAACACGCTTATCTAGAAGATATCTTTTCACTTTACTCTTATATCACTTGAATGCAGATATCAGTTATAGAGTATCAGAGCATGTTCGTTCATTATTATGTATAGTTACTTTTCTAAAAAATAAATAAATACTAAATTATTGCAACACCAAGCAAAATTGAAGGTGTTGCAATTTAGTGATAGTCCTATTTAGACTCAGATCCTATGATCGTGGATTCCGATGGTTCACCGATAGACTTTTTAATACAAGGATAATCTCTTTTTTTTTCCATCGCACGTCCAAGGAAAAAACTGACCATGAATGTTCAGCTAAACCATTCATATGTTGGTCCTGAGCAAATTCTATTTTATCATTGCTTATTTTACAGAATACCAGCTCATACCGACAAAAAAAGGCAAGCACCTCATAATGTTTAAAGGATTCACATATTCAGATGCGAAAGGGATATTCTACTGTTCTTCGAAATATGCTCATAAATGTTCCTCGCGTTTAAGATTGGCTAAAGATGGAACAATTATACCAGTATGCCTGGAACATTCACACGAGCCACCGAGATACCTTCGCATGGCAAATGGACAATATGTTAAAGTTTGATTTACATTTATAAATACCTACGCTTTTTATAATTTTAGGGGAGAGTCTCAAACTAACACAGATGACTGTAGCACGACTCACAATGTCTAGGCACTTTTCTCTGTTTGCAGTCATCTGGGAGCATTCTTATCTTCCACTCATGCCGACTTAATCTTGTCGGCCCATCGCATGCTCTAAGTGTCTTGTCCATTTTAAATTGATATACCTAATTCGATCTTGTGTAGTGAGTCCTCCGGGTTAAAGGAGACCACGTATAGTCCAAGTCGCATTATCGTATCGTATTTTTAAATACGACCTCTTAACAGCAGTTTAGTTGAACTAATATAGGGAAAGGAGATCGAATAAATATCAGACCCATGATTGAAAATGCATATGAGATTTAAAAAAAAGGTGTTCTGTATTGAGCTGGTTAGATTAGTTTGTAATTCACAATCTAAATACTTAAAATATAGATATCTTATTTAGTTATTTAATGAGATAGACTCATTAAATTGAACCTTGTTTTAAAACATATATTTTTTGTTAGGATACACTAATTTTGTTCTTTGTAGTTTATAATTCTGACGAAATATAGCTCTGGTACAAATACAGATAAGTCAAAGATTTCTCAAGAGGTACATTAGATTTTGCATCATTTTTTCCAGAGTTTCAGCTTATACCTACTGGACGAGGCAATAACCTTGTTATGTGGAAAGGATATACATACTCCAATATTAATGGGACGTACTACTGTTCATCGAGGTTGGCATTCAAATGTCCTTCGCGTTTAAAAATAACGAAAAGTAATAAGGTTGTACCAATAGATGTAAATCATTCACATAATCCACCGCAATATATTCGTTCTACTGCGGGTAAGTATATAAAAGTGTAATATTGACAACGAGCTCAGTAGAGATACTGCCTCTATTCTTAGGAGGATTAAAATTAATTCAAAGAATAATTAAATATTTTAAGTTTGTACACTAGGTTATAACTACTAAATAATTTGTTTTTAAAAGTAGCATAGCTTGAGTAAGGAAATTAAAAGTATTTTTTATTATTAGGTGTAGTCGGCTATGTTGTTTTCTATAGTACTTAATTAAAATGTATAATTATGTATTTACAAAAAAAAAATGTACAATATGTATTCTTTCAGCCATCTAGTTCCCATAGTACAAGCTTTGCTTAGTTTGGGACTAGAAGGCGTTGTGTTAAATGTCCGTGAATATTTATTTATTTATATATATAAAACTGACACTTGTGAAGCTCTGTTGTTTTAATTTTATGTTAAAAATATGACCATTATGCCCAATAATACATTTTAAAGGTAATTATTATCTTTATAAATAAAGTCAATAAACTATTGACTACATACACTTTACTACTGAAGGTTTAAGTTCGACAGACTGCCAGGAATATGTGACTGAGATTATTTATCAATATGTACTATAGAACTTCGTAGTCATACTGTGAATTTAGAGATTCGAAACACATCGCTGATCCCGAAAAAGTTAGAATCACAAGAAGTACTTACTTTTAAATATTTCTAGATTATCAACTACTGCCAACAAAAAAAGGCAAACATATTATTCTGTGGAGAGGGTATACATATTCCAAATCGAATAAGCTATACTACTGCTCTAGTCGAAGGAGCGGCTGCAGTGCACGCATAAAGCTGATCGATGGAGTTATTTACCCAGTGGAAGAGCAACATACACACGGCAATTTCGACCATTATTCATTGCAGCGCCGCCGCCGTATTGTACATATTTATAATAAAACAGTCAAGGACGAAACTTTGTAAAATTGGCACAATAAAGAACTTTAAAACATATTTTGATTTAATTATGATTTGTTAGTTTTTATTGTTAATCAATTGGTGACATTGCTTTCGATTCTATTGTTGCATTGTTCTAAGCAAACCTAATCTGAAATCTATCGTCGTTTTGTCGTTTCAGTTTACGAATAAAAGACAGCAACATTTTTATTGCTGTCTCATAAGGCTAGTTTATTAACAAAACAATCGACACCATTGAATGGCAAAAAAAATGCATATTATTATAATGGTTTGTTTGATGTGATATTATTGTTTTTCCAGTAAATTATACCCTTAATCTTTATTTGGTTCTTTTATTTTCATATAGTATTTTTAAGTGGGTAATGGGTATTTATTAGACTGTTGTCATCAGCATTAAGGGCACAAAAATTTTAAAGATTTGTTTGTTTTTCTTTTTTAAGATTATCATCTCATCCCTACTGGAAGAGGTAAAAACCTTATTATGTGGCGAAAATATACATACTCATATATGCATGGAACATACTATTGTTCTTCTAAAGGAACACGGGCGCATAATTGTACTGCGCGCATTAAACTTACAAAAGATGGATACATAATACCAATTGAAGACCAACATACTCATGATCCACCGGAATACATTCTGACAGGTGATGGAAAATATGTTAGAGTTTGATCACAGAACCAGAACAGAACAGTTACCTATTAAGTACGGTACACTCTAACAGAAAATATGTTAGAGTGTACCGTACTTAATAGGTAACTGGTCAGTTACAAAATCTACTTTAAATAACACCACGTAATACTGCATGATGTGATCAATATAATTTTACTAACTAGCATAGAATCACCTAGTTTTAAAAGACGATTCAAATTAGAACAATATCTTTATTTTTTTAGGCCTCAGCTTAAAAAGATTAAAATTAGTAAGTGAATTATATAAAATACTTTAAAATACTATGTACTTACTTCTGACTATGTACGTATTGTATATAATAGCAACCAGTGCTGTGTAAATGTGTATTTTATTTAACACTTTCATTAAATTAAGTAAAAGTACATTATTTTTTTCTTTTTACTATGATTTGAAAGCAAAATTCAAATTGAGTAATTTTATTGAAACTAACTAAAAACTACTAGAAACTAAATACTGAAGTTATACTAGGTTTTGACTGTTAACGTAAATTAAATATTCTCCATTTACAATAGCGTCTTGCAATAAACTAAACGTTAAGATTGTCAGACGATTTTTTTTTTACAAATAAAATTAACATGTTTTCACCTTTTTAATATTATTAAAAACATAATATTAAAAAAAACGATAGGTAAGTATTTTATTTACGTATGGTTCAATTTGTACACTCATCATGTTTGGAATAACGGGACACGAATTTAGGAAAGTATAGTTCGCCTTGAAGCGTCGTTTTTTTTTTCAAAAACTGGTCTGGAACTGAAACCCATCGTGTTTTTAGAATATCAACTTATACCATCTGGAAGAGGTAAAAATATCGTAATGTGGAGAGGCTATACGTACTCAGAAACTACTGGAATATACTACTGCTCGTCTAAGTCATCGTCTAAATGCTCAGCCCGTATCAAGATCTGTAATAGGAAAGTACAAGTAATCTCAGACCACCATTATCACGCTCCGCCGAAGTATATTAGAACTGCCAATGGGAATTATGTTAAGATTTAGTTCTATAATCATAACAAAATAATACATGATTATCATGTATTATAAGTAGGTAGGTATATATTATATATTTACAAAAAAGTATATAATGTTTGGCTGCTGCTATTTGGTTGCCGGTTTCAGGCTCATTATAAGTATTCTATCAGCAATCTAGTTCCCATAGTACAAGCTCTGCTTAGTTTAGGACTAGAGGGTGTTGTGTGACATGTCCAAGAGTATTTATTTATTATAGTCACTAAACGTCACTGTTACTTATATTAAAATAAATCTGAACTTTTATATTACTTTGTATATAATGTATGTATAATGTCATCATCATTCGCAGCCCCATTCTTAACCCACTGCTGGGCATAGGCCTCCCTTGGCTTGTGCCACTTTTCACGGGCCTGCGCTAGCCTTATAATTGTAACAATTTACTTATAAATATATTCACAATGTTATGTAACGGTAGGTACATACATTCATTCAAATTAATACTCAGACAGGGTTCAAACAGTGTCTTACCGATGTAACAAGTTCGTGAAAAAACCTGCTCATAAAGCACAGTAAAGAGTCTGGGGCTGCTACTGCATAATAGACTATAATAAAACAGAAGTTATAAATAACAAAATAAATCTAAAAATTAACTAAATGTAAGGGACTTTAGAGAATTATATTATTTTTAGAATATCACCTCATTCCGACACGGAGGGGAAAACATCTAATAATGTTTAGAGATTACACATACTCTAAAACCAATGAAATGTACTACTGTTCATCTAGAGGCAAGCTGAAGTGCAAGGCAAAAATAAAGCTAACGGAAAATGGAGGAATCGATGTTATCGATGAGAAACATGAACATAGTCCGCCTATCTATGTAAAAACGTCTGATGGAGGATATTTTAAAATTTAAGGCCAATCGGCTACATTCAGAAGCTTATAATAACCGACTGTGTGCTCTAGATAGAAGCCCGAATAAAAAACATAGGATTCAATCATAGCTATATAATTAAGTATCGGCCGGCACTGAGTATCGGGAAACAGAATTTCTTGTCTGAAACTCAGAGTTCCCCGTATCGCTAAAAAATGGCTGCACTGCTGCACACTCTGCGCAATGTGGTATTTAGTTTGTAAGTGCTAATTTGTAAATACTTTTTTATATCGAATAAAGATATGTATAAAATAACTATACATTACGTTGTTAACAGGCGTCATGGTTCAGTCCAGTTCAGTCGATAATAGATCTGTAAACATAGATGTTTGTTCTGTGTCCGGGTGTTACTATATTATGTATTATAAGTATGCATTTACAAAAAAAAAATCTATATAAGTATTCTATCAGGAATCTAGTTCCGCTAAGTTAGAAAATAATGTCATCATCATTATCATCCGCAGCCCGACTTCACCCACTGCTGGGCACAGGTCTCCCTTGGCTTGTGTCACTTTCCACGGGCCTGCGCTAGCCTCATACTTATAATAATTTACTTATAAATATATTCTCAATCTTGTGCAACGGTTCATACATTCACTCAAATAAATACTCAGACAAGGTTCAAACGGTGTCTTACCGATATAACAAGTACGTGGAACCTGTATGGTAAATTCACAGAACTGTATTATTTTTAGAATATCACCTTATTCCGACACGGAAGGGAAAACATTTAATAATGTGTAGAGGTTACACATACTCATACAATTCTAAGGAAATGTACTACTGTTCATCTAGAAGCACGCTGAAGTGCAAGGCAAAAATAAGGCTAACAGAAAATGGCGGAATTGAAGTTATCGATGAGAAACATGAACATAATCCGCCTATCTATGTAAAAACGTCTGATGGAAAATATTTAAAAGTTTAAGGCCAATTGGTTACATGTAGAAGCTTGAAATAACCGACTAGGTGCTCTAGGTAGAAGCTCCAATAAAAACCTAGGATTCAAACAGCTACAAAACTGAGTATCGGCAGGCACTGAGTATCGGGAAACAACAGTATTTCTTGTCTAATACTCAGAGTTTCCCGTATCGCTAATAAATGGCTGCACATTCTGCGCAATGTGCAGTCTTTAGTTTGTAAGTGCTAATGTACCTACTTTTCTTACTGAATAAAGATTTATATATATATATATAAAGTGTAGGTCTTCTACCTTGTATTTACTACTGTAGTATAATTTATTACCTATAGTACCTAGTAGTAGGTATAGTACCAACAATATTGAACTATGCATTGCTCATGCATAGTCTTGGATTAATAAACATTAATCGAAAAGATATGTACGCGGTTTTATTCACGTAAATGCTCTATACAACACTTGTTTAGATATAGTTACTTATTTTTCCATTGCCACCCCGTAATAAACCGCTTAAAATATATTTTTGGCTCGGGCGAAGTACTTTGAATCCCTCGCTACGTTCAGGATTCTACTCTAGAATCCTTCACTTCGCTCTGGATTCAAAAAATCGCCCTCGCTGTAAAAATATAATTTTGCTCCCTTATGATACAATCTACTATTAAATATACATATATTCATTCATTTCTATAGGTGCTGGTTTTGTTATTTTTACGGTTAGATTATTTTCCATTGCTGATGTCATTCATCGACCTGACTATTACTTTGACAGTGCTCCGTAAACGTATGTAGGTCACCATATAATATACATATATGTATATTCTGATATCTGAAAATGTACCTTCTTGTAGGCTATCAACTTATACCGACGAAGAAAGGCAAACACCTAGTCATGTTCAGAGGATATACATATTCAGAAACTCATGGTACATATTACTGTTCTTCGAAAACTGGACTCGGTTGTACTGCACGTGTGAAGCTGAGAGGAGATGGAGTTCTTAGAGTGATATCTGATGAACATTTCCACGAACCGCCGAAATATATGAAGGTAGCGGAAGGGCATTACGTAAAAGTTTGAATACATGTGTAATAAAAAAAACCTCGGTGTTACCTTGTTTTAAATTAAATTTTTTTTTAATATGCCATAAGGGGCTTTGATCAAACCCACGACAGTTTTTATGTGGATTGGATAATATTGCTGCTGGGATTTATGTCTTGAAAACTCTTAAGCGCGAATATTGTGTAACGTATTAAAATGTTATGCTTAAGCTGAATAAATGTTAGATTATATGCAAGTATCTGCTTTTACTTAACAATGATCTAATACTAGTTACACTACTTACATTTCAAATATCCTATTTCTTCATTGACATTTTTAATGCTCTAAATTCGAATACATAGAAGTTTTTTACTCAATTTGCAACAGCTATACAATTCCATCAGTGCATCCGTTGCAAAAATAGGAATAGCCTAGGTAATCATTTATATAGAGTACTTAATAAGCAGAAAAATATAAACTATGGTTCAGCTCTGTTGGAGGTGACATACAGACGGACAGACAGACACCGGAGTGAGCCCATAAGTGTTCCGTTTTTCCAAAACTTAACCGGAACACTGAAAACGAACTGGCATTGAATATTGGCGTTAGAGAATCTCAATGGAATTCTCGCGGACAAAGTTTCGAGCAGAAGTTTGAAGTATAATTTATTAGATCTAGTTACTATATGCAGATAACAGTATGTTAATCGGTTTTTTTTTCGGTAATTTTTAGATTATCAGCTTATACCGACGCCCAGAGGAAAACACCTTGTCATGTTCAAACATTACACATATGCACATAATCATGGTACAACATATTACTGCTCTTCCAAAACTGGGCTGGGTTGTACTGCACGTGTAAAGCTGTTAAAAGATGGCCAGCTGAAAGTTATATCAGCAGAACATGCACACGAACCTCCGAAATATATGAAAGTTCATGGAGGAAATTACGTAAAGTTGTAGTTATAACAGTTTTGTTGTAAGTTATGTCAAGCTTTATTAATTTGTTTCATAACAAAGTATTATGGAGAATTTTACTTTTGTAATTAGAAGTGTCACTGATCGTTTGTTTAAAATATGTTTTTTTATACAACATAAAAAAAAATTGAGGGTAATCTGCAGAAATCCTCAAAATAAAAAACTCAGGTAGCATACGATGTATAGTTTTTTTTTACTTGCTTTTTTTCATACCTCTTATAGGCAAAGTTTGACGCATTAATATCATAGAGATTAAAGGTAACAGAGTGAGTTTTTCATCTTTTTGTCTTAGTTATTTATAGTTTTTCATCTTTTTGTCTTAGTTTTTAGTTATTACATACTAAATAAGTTTCTATTAAATTTTAGATGTGGAAAGTATGTTATTAAAATAAATAAAATAAAGAATTTTAAATTCCAGGATATGTACTGATACCTAATAAAAATGGCAAGGCGCTTGTTCTTTTTAGAGGTTATACATATTCGGAAGCTTATGGAACATACTACTGTTCATATAAAAGATCCAACAAATGCATAGCACGTATAAAGCTTACAGGCAACGGGGTCGATGTAATATCTGAAGATCATTGTCATGATCCTCCGATAATCCGCCCAAATATGTAGAGATACGGCCACTTTATCATCATCATCATCATCATCCACAGCCCGACTTCACCCACTGCTGGGTATAGACCTCTCTTTGTCTCTGCCACTCCTCACGGTCCTGTGCTGATCACAACCATAACTTAAATTACGGCCACTTAAATTGTATTAATTGCACAGGATGGTCCAGATAGACATATCCAAAGAAAAAAAATGAAATTCTTCACACCCAGGGTTACCTTAAAATACCCCATGTATGCTCGTCGACTTGTATTTTTCAAGTTATAATTTTTGTTGATGTACCTATTTTGCAGAAATTTTACCCTGAATAGTTCAAGCGTGTTTTTTTTTAATGGAAAGGGACGTTTCTATCTAGACTGCCTATCACAATAAGATCTATTAAAATAGTTTAGGATAATTAATAAAATAATATGTCATAACTATATTAACTATGCTGGGATTATTCTGTGTATTTTCTTTTGTTACGCCTGTTTGTCATACGATTAAATAAATTTTGGTAATGATTTTAATAAAATTAGATTCACTAAATTTTCTTCTGTCATTTATTTCATGAAATAGTTCTTAGCACTCAGTTTTCATAAGAAGTGTAAACGTAAGGAACAAGCAAACGCGCTTATCGGCTCACGATATATGTTAAACTGGCTGTTGGGTATCGAGGTCGGTGGTGAGAAATGAGAAGATTATTAAAGCTGAAGTAAGTATAATGAGTCTTTGGTTTTACAAATACCATATGTGAATTTATATTGTATCGAATAATTACTGACGTGCGGTTTGATCGCCGTCGCAAGGCTGAATGGACCCGTTCTTCCAGTCGTGAGCGAATGAGCGAACGGGAGCGAGTTGCGCGTGAACACTGGCCTTCCAACGAATTATATTTTAATACATTTGCAGATTATACTCTTATACCGACTGGAAAAGGTGGACATCTCGTGATGTGGAGAGGATATACTTTCTCAGAAGTCTATGGAAATTTGCACTACTGTTCCTCGAAGCGAGCTGCCAAGTGCACCGCACGCCTTAAGCTAGCGAAAGGTTATGTTGTACCAATATCCGTAGATCATTGCCACAAACCTCCTATTTATGTACAAAGAAGGGATGGAAGATATATAAAACATTAAATATTATATAAGTTTTATATTATTATGAATTAACTGAAAAGTCTACTTTATTCTATAATTATGTATCACAGTTTAATTGATAGTATTAGGTTTAACTAAAAATCTAATTTATTCACAAAGAAAATTACAACTAATTACAGTATTTACAGTACTCACAATATTTACAAAACGCACATGAAACAGTTGAGCTAACTACAAACCTTTGCAAACGATTTAATTCTTTTTCAAAGGTCCAACTTCATTTCAAATGTTTACTCGAACTTCGGGATTATACTCACAAGTGATCTTGTAAACCAGCCTTAGCAAGTATTGTCATCGTGTATGTGTGTGATATCATTTAGTATTAAATTTGTCAAGAACTTATGTATTGTTAGTATGTAACTAGTTGTGGAGACTTATAAATGGTATCTTAGTAAATTTATTTAAGTGTTAAATTGTAAAATTAGTACCGATAGTCTTCATAAAACAAAATAAATAAATAAATAAATATTTCTCTGACTGGAGGTAGCTAGAGAAAAATCTAAATCTATTAGACGAGATATCTGTGAACCTTCTCGGATTACATTTTACTTTCCAGGAAATAATGTATGTAGGTAGGTACTAGTAACGGTTAAAAGTATACGTAAAAACTAGTTGGTACTATAATATGTAGTATCTAGAAACATGTATTTGGCAGCAAGAAAAATGGGTGTAAAATAAAATTATCGTTCACCGATTATTATCCCGAAATATTTACAGAATATTCACTTATACCAACTTCCAAAGAAAATAACCTAGTTATGTGGCAACAGTACACATATTCCGGGACAAGAGGAACATTCTATTGCTCATCGCGACTAAAATGGAAATGCAACGCTCGGATCCAACTTGTACGTGGAAGAGCTCGAGCAATTGAAACGCGGCATAGTCATAATCCTCCGGAATATATGCGGTTAGGGAGATATTATGTAAAAATAGCGCCTTCAGTGGCTTGTACAAGCACTTCTTTGTAGTTTATTAATGTTAAGTCTATACTAAAATTATAAAGAGGAAATATTTCATTGTTTGTTTGTTTGTTTGCATGGAATTGGCTCCGAAACTAATGTTAAATTATGTAGTTTAAATATAATTTATTGACAATCGAATTGGCATATAATATATTTGCATTAAAATTTCAAAATGGCCAATTACATTTGTGGGTAAATAGAATTATTACATATTTACAGATTATCTACTCATACCAACTAAAAAAGGCAAGAACCTGGTTATGTGGCATAGATACACGTATTCCGAGACAAGTGGATTATATTATTGTTCATCGCGAAAAAGACGCAAATGTTCTGCTCGCATCAAGCTTGATCAAGGAGGAGTACGGGCAATCGAAGCGGTACATACACACGCACCTCCGAAGTATGTGATGAAAGATGGGAAATATATTAAAACCCATTATTAGACAAATTTAATCAAGACAATTTTTAGATGTACTCAGTTGAGCAGAGTTCCTGCGATCAAATTGTCAGACAAATATGGCTACCTATACTTCCTTTATTATTCTAGATACTGTGACATAGTCCTGTATGAGTTCTATTCTATGTAGTCGAACACTAAAAAATGATTCAACGTTAACGTTAGGTTTGTTTATAGGTACTTATTCGATTTGACATGTAGGTAGGTAAAATTTATTAAATTGTATCTATACTTATAATTTATTTTACATAATAGATAATATTATTTGACTCTGTGAGACTTTATTCAAATAGGAACAATTAATTAGTGCCACATAAAAGTGTTTTGGGTGTAATATTATTATTATTAAATACGTAGTCAAAATGTGGCAAGTAAAGATATTATGTGAATATTATAAATTTTATATCTGCCCAGCTCCAACGTCCTTCACCTACGGTTTTCAAATACGGGTGAAGGAGTGTTTGTATAAAAGGTAGCCTTAAAAAGACGACGACATAGTGAGATGTGTAGTTTCATTTTATCAAATATT
Organism: Eulithis testata; assembly: GCA_947507515.1. Lineage (NCBI taxonomy): Eukaryota > Metazoa > Arthropoda > Insecta > Lepidoptera > Geometridae > Eulithis > Eulithis testata. The sequence continues at coordinate 9,256,198 of OX382202.1, read as the reverse complement.
CTATTAATGTCTTAGTGGCCCAAAAATACATGGGTTCACGACGACGACGCGCCGGCGACGCAATTAAAAAGACAAACGCAATTGAAAAAATGATTTAGATTTAGTATTTATTTAAGCAATATAATGATCATCGTTTGGTTAGTATAAAGCATAATCTAAGTACTTATATTATACATATAGACAGACTGTAGTAATAATTATATTTTAGCCAATGATATTATAAGCTTATCGGAAGGTGTCAATTTCACGTTCGCGAGTTGACGAATAACTCCTTTATTTGTAATAAAGTTTTTTTATATATAACTTGGTTACTATTATTATACTTATGTTTACAGTCGTTTTATCAGGACAGTTATTTTTCAGGAAAGGAATTTGTACTATATCTTGAGTGGAGGTGGTTTTAAGTTTTATCGCGTTGTACATTTGTTAGTGTATATTTACAGATTATCAGCTTATACCAACTCCTAAAGGTAAAACCTTAGTTAAATAGTAAAATTACACATATTCAAAATCAGGTGGAATGTACTACTGCTCTTCGAGTATACAACGGAAATGTCCCGCTCGCGTCAAGCTGATGCATGGAAAACTAATACCTGTCGTAACGCTGAATACACACGATCTTCCAAAGTTTTTGGAGTTACAAGATGGACAATTTATTAATATATGAAGATGAATTCTGGAATTCTGGAGAGTTCTGGAGCGAAGACCGTGCTTAGGGTGAAATGAGAGTGGCTTTTTAAATATATCTACTTGTTTAATATACCTACTCATGCACTGTTTTATGCGTATTAGAGTTATTGACTTTAGTGTCTATCGCAGTCACAAATTTGTTAGCATTGTACGCATCGATCATCGTTCCTTACTGTCCATCCGGCGTAGATTTAGAATAGAACAAAAAATATTTATTTTACGCACAACACACAAGGCACTATGCACACAAAAACTTAAGATGTTTTACAGCTAATGCTAAAGGTGCACGGTGGCTCCTTTAGTGCTGGTTTTCAGGATCGATTTGGATCTACGGATAACTTGTGATCGTATACTATTCATTCTAAAATATATGTGATGTGATTCTTCGAATACGAACTTGCACACTGTCAATCAATATATATTTAAAGCTGAGTAGAATATAAATTATTTCTAGATTATGATTTCATACCGACAAAGAGAGGCGGGAGATTGTTGATGTGGAGAGGATATACGTATTCTGCAATGACAGGAAAATATATATGTTCTGCTAAAAAGAGCAAAAATTGCAAGGCCCGATTGAAACTGGATAATAATGGAAGAATAATACTTGTACAAGGCGCGCACCATCACGAACCACCCCGATACTACATTACCCAGGAAGGACACTATGTGAAATTTGGTAGGTAAACGCACTATACTACTGAATACATGAATTCCATATTACCTTTGTGATTTATACTTACGTAACTTACCGTCTTATCTTATTTAGATTGCGGGTATAAAAGTTTTAATGTTTGTACTATATTTTGCTTTCGAGATGGAACTCATGAGTTGGGCCAAAAAATTTATTCGATTTTAATGAAATTACGTAGTATAGCTTATCGAGATAATTTTTTTTTAATATACAAATCATATTTTATATATACAATCAAAAAACTATTTCTATAAGATCAAGATGTTAAATAAATGCCGAAACAAAAAATTATGAATGTTTTTTTATATTTTAAGTTTTTGGATATTAAATCTTATTTCGCATTATATAGACACTGTTTATATTTTATAGGCTAAGCCTAAAAATTGGCGATATTGTTTTAATACCAATCGATCAATCGATTCAGAGGCCTAGAAGAGGTTCTACAATGAAACGTAGTGAGTGTAAATTATATTCATGCTCTTTGTGTAGCAAGGTGTACCTACTTATCTTACAATAATAATATGCTAAGTTATTGCGCCAAATATAATAAAAGTGATCTAATTTCGATATCGATTGATTTTAGATAAAAATGTGGAGGAAGATGGAGAAATTGAAGAAATTCTTGTAAAACATAAATTAATTGAAATAAGCGATGACAGTGGTGACGAGTTAAATGAGGATGATTGCAAAAAGTCCCTCTCCATCATAATGTCACAAGCTAAAGAGCAGTTCGATGATGGAAAACTTGACGAAGCTGAGTATAATGTCATTATGCTCCAAGTGGCCGAGTTATATAAAAAAATTAAAAACAAGGTCCCAGTATCATTAGATTTTCAATTATAAATCTTTGTTGAAAACATATTACTAATTATGACATTATGATGTTTATATTAGAGTAACAATCTATTTGTAATAAAAAAATCCTAATCAGTAAACTAAGTATATTTTGTAAATTTACATTCTCTATCAAATATAGGTACATTTGTCGCCAGACTGATATACAAAAGTCAACCACTCATACATCAAATGTACGTGTCGTAAATATTCTGGGACAAGAGACGGACCAGGGAAGTCCTAATTTTATAGAAACATGTTTGCATTTATCTGTAAATCTTAATCTTTCAAACTTCATTATGTCGTAATCTCGTAATTTTGAATGCTTATGAATTAAAATATGAAATAACGATTTATTTTATTTTTAAGTTACAACTGATATAGATGTAATGGAAAAAATATATAATAAGTTCCAAAAAAAACTTGAAAGTAAAATACCGAACTGGCCCAGCCCAGTCTACCTACAGAATAACCCTAACATACTGAACATGTTAGGGTCTCTATCACGAACAAATCTGACAGTCGCCGCGTTAGCGTATTCAAGATAAATTGCGCGTCAATGGCAGCTCGACTGCCTACCGTTGTAGCGTCACCGCGCAGTGTATCTCGGATACGCCATTACAATACGTTTGCGATTGCCACATTTATTCGTGATTAAGACACTGAGCTAATAAGTAATAGGTAAGTAAACAGAGTTTCAGAGTTTCTTTATTTGCTTGAAATAGGTACACAACAGGTGGTAAACAAAATTATAACAGGATCCATTATTTCGCTATTTTAAAATTATAGCATGCAAAACATTTTTCTATATTAGTTAGGTAGGTCTAATAGCAACTATACAATTTTACTTTAACTCCATGAATTCACGAACCGTGTAAAACCCATGATCCAGCAACCAGGTGCGTAATACGCTCTTAAACTTTTAAAGGGGCCGTTCCTTTATAATGTGTGGTATTTTATTGAAAATTTTTATGCTCATGTTATAGCAGTTTCTTTGATAGAGAGAAGTAATTTTTAAAAATATTTACAGATTATATTCTGATACCGACTGCTAGAAAAGGCAATATATTGATGTGGAGGGGCTACACGTACTCAGAAATCACTGGAAAGTACTACTGCTCTTCCAAACAAACCCAGGCGAAATGTAAAGCTCGTCTTAAATTAGATTCTAATGGAAAAATAATTAGTGCAGAAGGGCAGCATTATCACGAACCTCCAAAATACTTTTTGAATAGAAACGGGCAGTATATAAAAGTTAAATAGTATAAGCAATATTACAATGGCTACCTGCGTCGGTTTTTTATGAGAATAAGTGATGGAACGAGCAGATGGCCCATCTGACGTTAAATGGTAACTTTTGCCTAACAATTACCTACCTCACTGCGACACATGACACAATATTATAATTTAAGACAGATATCAAGAATGACACATTATTTAAATAAGTTGTAAATAGTTGCATGCACTATGCAACTCTACACGGCAAAGTAAAAGGAGATGCTAACTTTCTTTAAATTATAAATGTAAAATTTCATGGACTTCCTTTTATTTAAGATGCTATGTTACTTGGAAAAAAATAATCCTTATGATTGAGCATTTTAATTGGTATCATAAAATAACGGGTGCATAAGTTTTTACAATTTGGTGGGTTCGATTCCCGGTTCAGACAGGCGATTGTTCAAAATTCTTTGAATGTAAACTGCATTCAAAGAATTTGTTTTTAAAATCAAAATAAAGTCTTCTTTCAGTAAAATGTTCTATCTACATTATTTAAGATACTTTGCCTCCATGTGGCATGGCCGTGGTACGCCCGGTATATTCGAAATGTTGTGCCAAATGTTCATTCTTTGAGATTGCATTAAAAAAAATATAGTACCTAATCCAGCTTGAATTCAGATTTTACCCTCGCCTCATAGTCGCAGCTATCTCACTCGCACAAATTCATCACGCGGCGCGGATAGAGTAAATTTTATGGTACATCTAGTACCTAATGTACCTATTCGTAGTAGGTATGGGAACAAATAAACGACTGTTAAACCGAAGTAAATAAGATAATCTGTAACTACTCATTTGCAGATTTCAAGTTCATACCGAGCAGGCGCAAAGGCACTCTTCTACTCATGTGGCGAGGATACACGTACTCTGAAACCACGGGGAACTACTACTGTTCAGCTAGGCACTTAGGTTGTAATGCTCGCTTGAAGCTAACTAATGGGGTAATAGTGAGGGCAAAAGGGGAACATCATCATCCACCACCGAATTATATATTAACAAGGACAGGAGAATATATTATTTAAGACATTACGAGCGTTTTAGTTGTAATTACCTTATTTTAACCCACTTCAAAAAAAGGTTCTCAATCCGGTTGTTTCTGTAAAGCCTACAAAATACAAATACAAAAAACATTTATTGCCTCGATAGATAACGATAGATTTCCTCACGGAGCACGTCCACTGAGGATGTGTTCTGTTATGCATTGCACTGCGCCCATCAATCTGACACATAAAGGTGTTAAGTCTCATGTGCCTGTAGTTTTACCGGCACCCCATACCCTTCAAACCAGAACACATCTCACCTAGTTCACAATATGAAAAGGTACCCGTAAGATGATATTTTATAAGAGTTACTTTTCATGTAAGTATCAACACTCGATATAATTGGTTTTTCGAACCAGCTTCGCGTGCTGAGATTTCCTAGATCTCTTTTGTGGTACATAATTGAAATATATTTCAGAATTTTATGAATTAAAACCATCTTGGAAAGGCAAAGGAGGATATCTCTTAATGTGGAGGCAATACACATATTCACAAGATTACTATGACAGACAGTACTACTGTTCTAAGCTGACGGAGGGGTGCAGGGCTCGTCTAAAACTGGGGCTGAATGGAAGCGTGGAGACGTCTTCTGGCAAACATCACCATCCGCCTCCAGTTTACGCAAGGACTTCCTCAGGGCAAATGGTCCAAGTCGACTAGGTAAACATAATGATGAAAACAGAAATATTAGAAGATCTCCGCATTAGCACAATTTTGATTTATTATTTACAGTCAATCAATTATTATTTTAAAATATAATAAAGAATCGTCGCTCGGGACGTATTTTGTTATCCAAGAACATTCCGACTACTTATTTGTATAATTTTGAATATATTTTTTTATTTTTTTGTGAGCTTTGACTATGCCGATACTATTAACTGTATTAAATAATAAAAATGAATAAACTTATAAAATGTAATTAAACGTATTAATATCCAACGGTCCTCCTTGCAAGTACCTAGGTACTACCTACCCAATTTCTTCTTTGGTTCAGCTTTGATATGCTCAGAAAACTGAAACAAATCGTTTCTTTTTTAACCGACTTCAAAAAAGGAGGAGGCTCTCAATTCGGTAGTATTTTTTTTATGTTAGTTCCCTCGTAACGTAACTCCGTCATTTATGAACCGATTGGAAAAATTCTTTTTTTATCTGAAAGGGTATGCTTCCAGATTGGTCCCATTTTTATTATTATTTTTTTATTTTAATTAATTTTTCTTACCACAGACCTCCGTCATTTATGAACCGATTTGAAAAATTCTTTTTTTATCTGAAAGGTTATGCTTTCAGGTTGGTCCCATAATTTTTTACCATAATCGGTTCAGTAATTAAGCAGTTAAATAAGAATAACTAGAAAAAACACGTCATACACGTACACGACATTGCATATTTGGCTTTCTTGTGACTTTTCAGTGACGTTTACAATCAATAGAGAACAGTAAGTAGGTACCTCTATCACGAACAAATCTGACGTTCGCCGCGTTAGCGTACCTATTCAAGTTACATTGCGCGTCACTGCCAACTCAACTGCCAACCGTTGTAGTGTCACCGCGCAGTGTATCTCGGATACGCTTGCGTTACGATAGGTTGGCGATTGTCACATTTATTTGTGATCAAGGCACAGAGCCCCGAGTCTGTGCATTTGTTTTGACTTATAGCATATTATTATGCAAAAGCATTCGCAAAGCGACAATTCCCAATGCATCATCATCATCTGATAGTAAAACCGGAAGGTAGGCACCGGCAGTCCGTAGTTCACCGCAACCGGCATTAATCAAGCCGGGTTTGGGTTTAGTGAAATGATCATGAGATGGATTCTTGTTATAAGTTAACCGACTTCCAAAAAGGAGGAGGTTCTCAATTGGGTCAATTGGGTTTTCAGTGATTTGGCAGATAAGAGTAACTGGAAAAACACGTCATCCACGTACACGACATTGCGTGTTTTGCTTTTCTGTGGTGTTTACGATCAATAGAACAGTCTCAATGAACTGCCATCATCATCATCATTTGATGATGAAGGCGTATCAAATTGAAGTCGGTTTTTCCAGTTTTTTAAACTTATAAATTATTTAATTTTAGATGTGGTTATTCTAGTTCCAATCCATATGTTTCAGAATACCAACTAATACCAACTAAGAAGAAAAAGCATCTTCTGTTGTGGCGAAAATACACATATTCTCAAGTTCATTACACGCAGAGATACAACTGCTCAAAACAAATGAGTGGGTGTAAAGCGCGGTTAAAATTAAATAACAAGGGTAGTATTGAGTCGTCCGAGGGACAACATTACCATCCGCCTCCGCTTTACGCAAAGACTTCAAATGGGGAGTTTGTTAAAGTTGGCTAGTATTCGTTCACTCCGGTATAAAGTATTATAGGCTTTTCCCGTTAATTATCAATCACTTGTGTGCGATGAATAGTAATCGAATTTAAATAGTAAGAACCATTTTTATTTTTATTTTGCGTAGTGAAGTTCTTAATAATGTTTTTATAGCTGTATTCTAAATTTTGATAATACATAAATAAAACAATTATAATAACTTGTCCTGCTTAAACTGTGTGTGTTTCATTTAATTAATGTGTTTAATTGTTTTCGAAATCATTGGCTCTCGATTTTAAATTGGAGTTATTGATAAGAAACCAGATGACGTGCCATTTCAGATTATAAACTAATCCCAACACGCAAAGGAAAGTACCTTTTGATGTGGCATCAATACACATACGCTCAAGACCACAACGGTAGGAGATACTATTGCTCAAAGAACATATCGGGATGTAAGGCTGTGGTTAAACTTGGAGTCGATGGAAGAATTGAATGGGCTAAAGGACTCCATATTCATCCACCGCCGGTGTACACGATATCAACTAGCGGAGAGTACATTAAGATTGGATGAATTAATTTCTTAGCCGTAGGATGTCCTGTTGAGCATAGGCCTTCTCGTAGATTCCCGATAGTACAACCGATCTTGTAGCGAACAGCATTACTTCATCTCGTCAGCCGTTCTGTGCTCGGATTAAACTAAATACGGGTTATTCCCGCTCGTCCCCAGGTTTCGTCCCCACTGGGGACGAGCGGGAAGTGAACTTCCCCTTGGTCCCCATTGGGGACGAAACGTGGGGACGAGCGGGAATAACCCCTAACTACACTTAATAAATGATAAAAATATTTATTTACGTTTTTTCCATATTATTATTGTTTTCTTTGAGTTTTGTTGGGGAAGTGGTTTTGTAAAGGAAGGTTAATGATGTCCATACGAGCTCTTTCTATCATGTGGTCAGTTTGTTGTGTATCATTGGATTGAACAAAATACCTACGCATAAAAATGTTAAGGGCGTTTAATTACTTGTTTTTTAAACAAATGCACGGTCCGAATGATAGTAAGCGGTTCTGTAATTGCAGTAAAAGCTCTAGTTAAGCATTTTTCGATAATATGCCGTTATGTTCCAGAAAGTTATCAGCTCATAAAAACTCCCAAAGGACATCTTCTGATGTGGAGAAATTACACTTATTGCCGTAATCATAAGAGCAGGAGATACTACTGCTCGACAAGGTTGTCGGGATGCAAGGCTAGCATTAAACTGACCGTCGATAATAGCAACATTGAGTCGGTTGATGGTGCTCACAATCATCCTCCACCGATCTATATAAAAACTAGATCCGGAGAGCTGGTTAAACTTAGAAAATAAAGTATTATAGGCTTAAGTTTATTTTACGCTGACGTCGGTTGCTGACGTGGGTCGAGAGCGAATAAACCAATGTCATGAGTTTTGCGGCTTATCATTTATTGATATATTCTAGAGCAGCGAGGTAGATTAGTACTTCATTAATAAACCATTTTCGTAATTAGTGACTCCTTCTGGCTGCCATGCCGTGTGAATTAATGTTTGCTAGAGTTGCATTTTTATTACTTACATGACATACACATCACACCTTTTACACATAGTGGAAAACTAATCTACTGTTACATTTCACGCTTCATATTATCCAGCAGAAGTCCACTTATATCAGACTTATAACATATTTCGGTAATATGTCATTGTTCCAGAATATGAGCTTATAAAATCTCGAAAAGGACACATTCTGTTGTGGAAAAATTACACTTATTCCCGTCGTACTCTGTACCTGTATTACTGTTCTAAGAAACTGTCAGAGTCCTGCAATGCTCGTATTAAGTTAAATGTTGATGGTAGCATCGAGTCTGCTGATGGTGATCACAATCATCTTCCACCGGTCTATACGAGGACTATCTCTGGAATGCCGATAAAAGTCTCGTAGATATAGTTTTTCTTTGATAGCCGAACCGAGTATATGTGAGAAATAATTTAAACTCGTCTACCTTGGTATTTAGTTTGATTAAAAATAAAGTAACAAGAATAATTGATTTTTATTACTTAATGACCACTTTTTGCGCTGCCGTACCGGATTGTGATTAAATTTACATTTGGTGAGATTGTGGTCAAACGTTAACCTATAATATGTAAAATAAGTACATTGTTTATGTACATATTGTTTATATTATTGGGTATCTTTTTAAAGTACACGTTACACAATTTACGCTTACATGACTTATTAACATACCGACTTTACTACGTGAATATAAAATCGTAATTTATTTTACAGATTATGAACTCATTCCAACTGGTAAAGGGAAGTATCTAGTGATGATAAACAACTACACGTATTGCCAAATTGGAAACCTCGGGAACTACTATTGTTCCAAACATGGTTCGGGATGCAAAGCAAAATTAAAGATGGATGATAATGGATTAATCCTAAGATCTAATTTGGATCATACCCATAAACCACCTCAGTACATAAAAACTGTTAGTGGTGAGTATATAAAAGTTAACTAGTTCAAGGTAGTACATATTGTACTATTTATATACTAGCGGCCTTTTCTCAACAAAGAAGCCTTTAAACTTCTGATTTAATAGTGCCAACTGATTTGGTTTAGATAGTGACAAATAGTAGAAGGGATAATTTTAAGCAGTGTTAAAACAATGTTTCAGTTGAGAGGCGATTATGAATAAGACCGAAAATGTTTAAATAGGTAATCATTTCGTTATTAATATTTTATTTGTATAGAAATTTAATCCACCTGTTATTATTAAGTAACATCAGAATGTAATTTAATAATAACATGTGTATATTTTACATAGTTAAAACGCTAACTGACAGATATTTCTAGTATTGTTATCATTTAGTTATTTTTACTGTTTAATAATTTAGGCTTAGGCTGGAAACAGTGCTCGACCGACAGTCAGCGCTGACCGTCGGTCGGCGTAGCTATATCTATGCAAGTCTATAGCTGGAAACAGGGCCTCTACTGTGAAAAATGACTTAGGAAGATTCGGTAGCGTCGTTTCTGTTACACTGCGCGGTCATCTCGAACGATGACGTGGGCTCTTGCGAAGTGACAGTGTCATTGCGCAGTGTAAGAAACGACGCTACCGAATCTTCGTAAGTTATTTTTCACAGTAGAGGCCCAGTGCTCGACCGACCGACCGTACGCGCGTACCGTCAGCGTAGCTGTGTGCGCATTCATAGACTTGCATAGATATAGCTACGCCGACTTACGGTCAGCGCTGACTGTCGGTCGAGCACTATTTCCAGCCTTAGACACTTGTTTCACGTTCTAAGTAAATATGACAGAATTAAGAATTAAACTGAAGTATTTTCATAGATTTATTCATTTTGTTTCATTTCAGTATTACCTTTTGCAAGTCTGATTATAAATATTAGTAAAAAAAAACACAAATCACACAGTGCTCGAAACTAAGCAAAACAACAGAAATCTTTTTTCATAGTAAATATAAAATACCTACTATAAATAGGTATATAAATACTGCGAATGACAATACAATGTTTTTTTTTCGGGCTTTTTAAAATTGTATGATTGCTTAGCCAAACTAAGCCAACTGATAAAATACTTTAACTATTATTTTTGCTATTATAATGCGCAAAACTTGCCCTGGGTGGGTATTGAACACATAAACTATAACGTCATAGGTAGACCTACCAAGCTTTTTGAGGTAACCTACAACGCAAAAGGCCTTCCAAGAAAACTTATCATAAGTTTGTGTTAGGTAAGGATGAACACAAACTATTTTAATGTTTCAGTTTATAAGTTAATTTCAACTGGTAGAGGTAAGAATAAGTTGATGCTGAACAACTTTACGTACGCCCAACCTTTTGAAAAGTCCACGAGCTACTATTGTACGAACTATGGGAATGGATGCAGGGCGAAGGTGAAACTGCACAAAAATGGGAGTATTCAGAAAGTAGAAGGCAGTCATACTCATGTAGCACCGCGATACTTGAGAACCGCTAACGGGAATTACGTCAGAATCTAGAGAGGTATAACATTTTATACTCCTATACTTAGAGGGACAGAGAAAACTTTGTTATTATGTTATGAGCAACTAAAACAGAGTTTTTACATTATGATAGATAGCTAAACATTTTCCTGCCAGCTCACCGGATCTATAAATAGTGCCCCCTGTTCACTCTTGTCTTTAAAAATTCTATATTCTAGAGATCTGGAAATACTGACGACAGTAAAGAGTTCCACTTCTTGTTATTTTTACTTAATATGTTTGTTAGGTATGTTTGGTTCTATCGATTTTCTAAGTTCGGTGTAGGAGTTTTTAATGTTAATTAATTCGCGTCTTGTTTGGTTTAATTTGTAAGAAACCCTTGTTGAAATAATTAAATGTTTCAAAGCGATTGTCTTGTTCATATTTATTTTTCTTGAGACGTTTTATTTGCTATCAATTAGCTTGTTTAATTAGTTTTTCTACTAGATTGTTTAAAAAACGATAAGTAAGTAATCTAAGTATTGTAATTGTATTTAATGTCTTGACTCGGGCAGCCGGCACTTGAACAAAAATCAAACTCATCAAACTTCCAGCAGATTACGAGTTTATTCCGTCTGGGAAGGGCAACCATCTGCTGATGATGAACAAGTATACGTATTGGCAGAGGTCAGGCACCGGAAACTTTTATTGTTCTAAAAACACTGTTGGATGCAAAGCCAAAGTAAAGTTTTATCCGAATGGAAAAATCGAAATAGGAAATTCTGCGCATAACCATGAACCACCGCATTATTTCAAAACTTCCGATGGAAAGTATCTGAAATTTTAAATTGTAAAATATGTTTATGTATCTTCAAAAAAATCATATCAGTTTCCAAATACCTTTAATAAAGAGTAGAGTGTTAACTTTAATCTACGTGCGATTGTGGTTAAACATTTAGGTATCTAAACTCTATAAACAAATAAAAAAAATTAAACCTTGTGACCATGTAGTTGAAAACAGACTTCTGAGTGAGATGGACGTATCATTGTATAATGTATATATATCTGACAACGAGAATTTTATTGCGTTTTTCTTTCTACATTTCCTCTCATCATCATCATCATCCATCTCTATTTCAGCGTATCACGCACATTCGTTTCGCACTACATTGGAGTCTCATTACGAGTTTGTTTTAGGTAAGAACCATTAAAAATCTTACTAATATATTTTTAGTTGTAGCGCTGTGTTAGTTTAAAGATTAACAAAATACACTATGACACAAATTTTTATACAATAATACCTATTTGTTTTTTTCATTTTGTTCTCAGTTAACCCAGAGTACGAATATGAATGTATTCCGACTGGCAAAGGCAAACAACTATTAATGTTGAATAACTACACGTATTGCCAAATGAGGGACACTGGCAACTTTTATTGTTGTAAGCACGCTTCCGGGTGCAAAGGAAAAATGAAACTGGATCGAAATGGGAAAGTTATAAAAGTAGATGACTGTCATAATCATGCGCCGCCAAAATACATGAAATGTGCCGATGGAAAGTATGTCAAAATTTAAAAAACAAAACCTAAATAAAGGTCCATATGTTTGTCTTTTTTTTAATCTATATTGGTCTTTTTCCTGTGGAGTGAGGTTTCTACCGTATTCCAGAAATTAAATAATCGTGATGATTTCAAACTTATTCAATTTCTGAAGGATAAAATATTTTTAGGCTAGTGCAAGTCAAAGAAATATTAAAGTTAATTATAACAATAAGCTTAGTTAATTATTCATTAAACTGTATTTAATCTAATATATTTGGTGAAACAGCTGGCGCTAGGTTGTAAAAAATATAGTAAGTAAATATAAAATATATTTTACAGGTTATGTGTTTATTCCGTCGGGTAAAGGCAAATACTTGTTAATGCTGAACGACTACACTTACAATGAAAACAGATCCTCTGGAAATTTTTATTGCTCCAAACAATCTTCTGGATGCAAAGCCAAGGTGAAACTAGATTCAAATAAAAAAGTTATAAAATTAGATACCAATCATACCCACGCCCCGCCGCGGTACGTAAAATGTCACGACGGGAGGTACGTTAAATGTTAAACATTATACAATTACATAATTCTGATACATTAAACATTATATAATTCTGATAAAACTAAATTTTTCGTCTAATAACGAAACATATTTTTTTTCGATAAATAAATACGAGTGCGCCAGTGTGGAGTGGTCCAAAAAACCTATTTTCATCGCCACCACCTGAATTTATATCGCAACAGAGAGTGTTTGCATATATTATATTGAACGGCCTGTATATTTTTTTGCAGAGTATTTGTTCATTCCGTCAGGTAAAGGCAAACAACTATTAATGATCAATAACTACACGTTTAGACAAAAAGCACTCAGTAGGAATTATTATTGCTCGCAACAAGTTTGTGGATGCAAAAGCAAAGTAAAATTGCATTCAAATGGAACTATACTTCGAATAAAGGAATATCATAACCATCCACCGCCTAAGTACTTGAAATGTCAAGATGGGACGTATGTAAAACTTTGAGCGTAGTTATTTAATTATCTTACTGTCCCTTGGTATACCTTTTTCATCATTTGTAGGTTTTTTTATATTAAATTATTTATATAACGATTTCTTTATGTAACAAATATTTTTTTGAAGGAGAATTCTTGGCACATTTTTAGGTGTAAGTTTTATACGTTGTTTAGTGGGTAAGATAAAAACTATGTAGTTAACAATTGCATGACTAATTCTTTGTTTGTTGTGAAACTACGGCCGATAATAATAAATAACTTGTAGAGGATTTATACAATTTGGTTTTCGATAAATAAAATTATAAATAACTCTAAATATGTTTTTATTTACAAAATATTACTATCATTATCCTTTTATCGACATAAAGCACTTGAAATCATAATGCTTAATCTGCGAATAATTTTACTTTGCTTTTCATAATAGTAGGTATATTGCTTGGTATATACAATGTATAAATAAATATGATATATTCTTGGAGGTTTCACACAATATTCTAAATAAAATTTTAAATATAAATATAAATATTCACGGACACTTAACACAACTAAATACTGTTGCTTTTAGTACATCTGGATATCATTTGTTTAATTTCTATTAATTTACAGTCTATAAGTTTATTACTACATCCAACGATAAATTATTGTTAATGATGCACAACTATACGTATTGGCAAGGAGCACAAAGGAAGTATTACAGAATTTACCATTGCTCAAAACAATTTTCAAGATGCAAAGCCAAGATCAAATTGAGTAACGAAGGTATTGTGGTGTACGCAGACGAATCCCACAACCACGCACCACCAAATTATGTTGAAACTGTAAAAGGCTACATAAAGATTTAAATTGTCTATAATCACCAAAATCATTTTTTTTTTCATTTTTATTGATTGATTACTTAATGTATTTTACTGCCATCAAAGTCAAATAATCATTTATTCAGTAAAATTATATAGATCATTTTAATACTATGTGTTTCTATTCTAATATTAGTTCCTCGCAACCAGAGCCTAAATACGGACAAAAAACTTACGGTCTTGTTTCTGGTTGGTAATGAATAATTATATTATTTTAATAAATTAGTAACTACTTATTCTCACATCAGTCTGATTTTCATAGTACAAATTTTGCTTAGTTTAGCATTCGATAGAGTTGTGTCTTAAATAGATATTTATTACGATATTGTGCTGAAAAATATTTATTGACCTTCTCCAATTTACAATACCTACTAATTAATATAACTAATTTTATCTCCTACATAAGTTTCATAATTTTGCTTTTTTATTTAATAATTAAACTTGCTTGCTTTATTTTCAGACTACAAGTTTATTACTACGGCAAATGATAGAGTGTTACTGATGGTGAGCAACTACACGTATTGGCAAGGACAACCGTCGAGAAAGTACAGAAACTACTTCTGCTCAAAACAAAGTACAGGATGCAAAGCCAAAGTTAAACTGAACGATGAAGGCATGATTATAAGAATGGGCGAGCCCCACACTCATAAGCCGCCTTATTATACTAAAACTGCCAGAGGATACATGAAAGTTAGTTAGACAATGGACGTCACAATCATAAACTTAGGCAGCATGGGTTCACCAAACTATTCGTTTAGGTATCTAAATAATTTAAATTATAAAAATATTTTTATAAATAGTACCATAAAATCGTAAACAAAGAGGTTAGGTACTTGAATAGTACACCTAGTGTTTCCATAGGCTATATTTATATGTGAAATTAAAACAAAATAAGTATTCCAAAATTGGACCACTACAAAGATACCTAAATACAACCACAAAAAAACCCACCATTATAATACTTTGAAGTTTGTAAAATAAAAATAAATGAATATTTTTGCGAATAAGGAATTGATATTTTAAATTTCTACTTGCCATTGACGAATGAGTGAAGATGATGATTATGCCAAAGTCATTAACTTTTAAAAATTGAGATATTTTACACTGATTGATTCAAAATAACTTTTAAGGTATCGAAAACTCAAACATGCATATCAAATAATCGACTGAGGCGAGCAAGGTTGATTGGTATCGTAGGTACGGGTAGCGAGGAGTTACATACTGCCACAGCCGATGCGCCAGTAACATACACTTACAAAAAATCACTAACTTTCAGGTGAAAATAAAAGAAGTTTGCTTTGGAATTATTTTAAAGATTTAGGACATCCTTTAGTACAATGTAAGATTTGTGGATTTGAACTGCGAGGAAATATGAGGAGGCATTTAAAATCAAAACACAACGTAGTGCATGAGGAGATGGAGCGGCAACGAAATGCGGGTAAGTAACACAAGTATAATACATAATACTGAAGATAGAAACAACACATTGATAGAATACGTCATTCATGCCGGAGAACGCGCTTAGGTTCATAAACACAGAATTGAAAAATCTTATTTTTTTATTATCTTGTGAATACATACAGCTAAAGTACCTATTAGTTATTATACAAATGTATCGATTCTGTTTTGAGACGATACGATGTCTATACCTTGTTATAATAAATGCAACATAAAAGTTAATTTTATTTAAATAGAAAATAATCGCATTTTCAGATGATATATCTCAATCTCAACTAGAGTTTAAGACCCTCAATGAGTCAATCAACAAGACCTCTGAAAAGGAAAAAAACTTCAGATGCTGGTACTGGAAGTATATGACAAAGTTTGGGCCTAATCGTCACAGATGTGAGATATGCAAAAAAGTTATAAAACACTATAATAATATTAAACGCCATATTAGGGCGATGCACACAGATGTATATAAAAAAGAGAATACGATAATATTACAGAAGTTGTGGAATTATATGAACTGCAAAGTGAAGAAGAATTTCCGTTTTAAGCATCCAAAGATTTTCGTAATCCAAACATTCGGTTGGTTTAAAAAGTTAAATACAGGCACGACGAAAAATATAAAACAGAATAAAGAAAAGATTTACTTAGTATATAAGTTGTGCAAGGGAGTATTGTCGAAGAAAATTCCAACAAATAATACTTTTATAACAGTAACGGCTACCGAGTGAAACGAGTGTGAAAATAAATGGCTAAGTTGATGACACGTGGTGTTCATTTTTACAACAATCCCGCTTGTTTATCTGTATGATTTGAAGGAAAAGTTAAAGGAGGGTTAAATTAAGGGAGATAAGATTATATTTTTATGTTAACGCTTCAGAGTAGTAAAATATATCTAAGCATTGGGGTAGGTAATGAAGCAATTTCGACAGATTTTGGGACGAATTAGGTAGGCCGGTTAATAAATTTATTTTATTTATACTCATATTACTTGAAGTGGCACAGGTATTCATAACTGTTTATAACGTCGTCATTACGCCAGAAGATCTCATCAAAAGATCAGAAGTCATATGTTTAAAGACCAGTCAAGGTTCACCTTCCACCAACATAACTTAATTATAAGTTTCATCAAATAAACTACGTTTTATATTCCAACAGGTTTCGACTACCAATTTATAGATAGCGGCCGTTCCCGTCCCCTACTCATGTTCCAAGGTTATACCTTCTCCAAACACAGTGCCTACGTATACTACTGCTCAAAGTATGATGCAGGTTGCAACGTCAGGGTCAGAATGAGTAAAAATGGCCAAATCATTAATGCTAACGAGTGCGTTCATGGGCATCCCCCGCCAAAGTATGTAAAGACGGGTTCAGGGCCGTACGTAAAAGTTTCTTCTTGACTGTGTAATCGCTGATAACAATTTCCGAAGAATGTTAGTACTAGTATTTGGTAAGTTAATGAACTAGAAAGAAAAGAAGCTAGGTGGGCGAAACTAAAAAACTCGTTAAAATAAAAAAAAATGAGGTTATTAACGTCTTTTTAGAACAGACCAGTCAACTTAAACCTGTTTTTTAGTTTACTTATTACTAGATTAGCTACATTTCATATGTTAGCGGATACTGATTACCAATTTATAAATGTTTGCCGCTGCCGCCCTTGCTTCATGTCTTCTCCTCCGGTTTTTTTTAAATAAAAGATCTTACCGATGATTTATGAATAAAGATTATTTTTTTATACTTTTGTTTTGTATCATACCGGTAAATTCTTACTTGAAGCGAACATGAAACTATGCCCACTAAGTATACGTTCGATCAGACTATCTACATTTGATATTCCAGCGAGTACAGACTACCATTTCATTGATGCCGGCCGCTGCCGCCCTCTCCTCATGTTTCAAGGTTATACCTTCTCCAAGCAGAGTATCTACATGTACTACTGTTCAAAGAAGGATGCCGGTTGCAAGGTCAGAGTTAGGATGAACAAAAACGGCGAAATCATCAATCCTCACGAGTGTGTTCATACGCATCCTCCGCCAAAGTATATGAAGACGGATTCAGGACCGTATATTAAGATCTATTCTTAATATTCTAATCGTTTAAATACTGCAGACTTTGTCAGTGGTACTTTTTTTTACAATATTTGCAATAAACTTTATGAACACGAAATTTAAGCGCTTTTTATTAAATTTAGTGAAATGTTCTAAAAATATGCATTGATTTAAAATTGATATCTAGCTTCTAACCCTTTTAAATCCATATTATATCACTCCCAAAACCTTCGAGACCTTGTAGTATCTATTCAAAAAATGCAAAGCTTTATAAAAATGTGGTACAAAATGTAACCCACCAAAACATTTTTTATTCGTAAAATTATTTTTCAATAAATAATTTTTTTTAGGTCCTTTATTAGGCAACACTACTCCATACAGAATGATACCAACCAAAACCGGCAGATTTCTTCTCATGCTTGACGGGTTCACATTTTCGAGACAAAGCAAATCCAACAACTTTTACTGTTCAAAGAAAGACGCTGGATGCAAGGCAAAGGTCAAGCTTAACCTTGATGGCGAAATATCATTGGCTCCAAAACCAGAAGATCACACACATTCAAGGCCGCTGTACTTAACGAAAGAAGATGGTACTTTAAAGAAGGTTCATACAGATTGTCGCAGGAATTTGGGGACTGCATCACTTTCAGAGTATCTTATAAATAAAGCGTACACATCGACCAAACACGACAGATTTTGAGGCATAGACTCACAAAAAAATACTGGCTCCAGTGTTAATGTCAAACTAAGTAATGTGGTCCATATTCAAGAAGAGCTGAGCTCACGCACCCAAAGTCTGTGAATCTAGTCTGTTTCGAATAAAGACATTACTATCACGAGGGATAATATGGAATACCTCTGGTTGCCGTGTATGTACATATCTCTTATCAATGCTCTAATCGCATTTGATCTTGCAGCCAATGAAAACGGGAACGAGTATGATTGAATGTATTCATTAATTTCGTTCTTTTTAATGGATGTTCAATTGTAGCAAATTAAATGTAACATAAATATAATTATATAGTAGTCTCCGTTGAGGAATAAATGAGTCAGCGTTATTTATAATGCTTTTATTGAATTTAAGACCATCCTCGAAATTACTGTAGGGAATGGCATGGCATCTAAAAATTAAGCTTTACGTAGGTAGTTAAAGGATACTCAAATTATTTTAAGGTGATATGACAATATGAGTATGTTCATTTTACGTAGAGAACCTCTAGTTTCGTACGTTTCATTGAACGAAAACCTGTTAAGCCAATATAATAGGTATACTTCATATTTATTGCAGCAGCCCCTAGATCACCATGCGTTCAAGCTACGAGATTAAAATTATATCACTATTTAGAAAAACGTTCTCCCAACGCTAAAAAGTCTATTCAAGCCCTACCTTGTCGAGTTTGCTCTAGAACTTGGACTAATATCAAGAAGACCAGGTTTGTTTGTGCGACTTGCACAGAAAAACCAGCCTTATGTGTAGGGAACTGCTTCCGAATTTTCCACACAGACCCTCGATTCGCTACTCATACTTAGTAGACAAAAAGTAGGTAAGTATATTATTTTGTATTAATGTACGTATAAAGAACCGTCCACTCATACCTTTACATTACGACGAAACATAATACTGTCGTAAATGTTTTTATATTAAGATGATTCTTCTTTTCAAGATAGTACCATAGTCCATGATATGTGTCAAGATTGTTCAGTTTTGCAGCCAAAATTTGCGTTAGAATTTTACATATAGGCCATATCCGACAAGGCAGGCTCCTGAGTGGCCGAGACGCTTATTAATTTATTAGCGTCTCGGCCACTCAGTAGCCTGCTATCGATAAGGATTTCCAAATATCTAATTATTAGTTATTCCGGATTTTTTAAATTTCTTGAGACTCGTGTTTTATTTTAGTTTGAGATCAAAGCTGTGTGTTGATAGCTGTACTGTTGTTTTTTTTTCACTGACAAAGTTATGTATTTTTAAAATTATTTGTTTTATTTTAAAAGCGTTGATTCGTTGTGTTTTATTCATTACCAAAACAAAGTGCACGTTAGCAAGTAGACACATAGGTAAATTGGTGATCTTGAATAGGTAGTTGATGAAGATTGTGCAACACGAGCTCTGAAAAGCACGTGGGTGACTGAGACGCAAAAAAATTCATCTGCATGATCTTTAAATACGAGTATTTGTTTGAGTTTGAGTCTTGTGGTACCAACTCTGGTGTATTTAATGCCTGATGACTGATTACCCTTGTGATGGGTCAGACAGAATACTCAGTATCAGAGCAGGATCATGCTTACGACTGGGCATAGTAAACAAAGAGAAAAGAAAATTTCATAAACTCTATGTTTCAGAAGGTTTTGTGCCTTACGAGGTCGTTAAATCTCAAAAGGGATGTGATTGCCTCTTGGTTGAGGGTTACATGTTTACCACAACAGGCAAGGGGTCCAGCAAAGGAAGATATTGGGTATGTTCCAGAAAGCATAACGGTCAACGGTGTAAAGCAAGATTTGTGCTCAATAATGGACTGATTGAAAAGTATAGAGGGAAACATATTTATCACCCGCCTACGAAAATACGTGCGAAAAAATTCGGTCAATTTTGATCCAGAATAGAGCTACTTCTCACCCTTTGCGAACTTTATATAAATTAATATCACAATCGTCCAGTCCCCGTTACCACTACTGTCATATTAGCTATTATATTTTTTTTGAAAATTAGACATATAGCTAGGGTACGCATTTTTTACTATAATATCGAAAAAAGTATTGTACCTACACTGTATTAGTTATGTGCAGCCTTAATATCCTTACTCCTTGGCACTGTGGTTCTGCAAGTTTTTGTATCAATATATATATTTATCTAATTTTATTACTGGCTCTATGGCACTGACAAGTTTGAAAATTAATTGTACCAAGTTAATAATATTTACAAGAAATGTATAATAATGTTTTCTATCAGCAATCTGGTTCCCATATTACAAGATTTACATTTTGGACTTTATGGCATTGTATGAAATGTCTGTGAAATTTAATTTAATTTTTTTACAGATTTTGGGTACAGTGTAACACAGTCTAAAAGAGGGAAGACTCTCATAGTAATAGACGGGTACGCCTTCGCCCGGATGTCCCGTTACATCTGGCCATGCTCTACAAGGAACCCAAATTGCAAAGCGAAGGTTAAATTAGACGATAACCACAGGCTCGTTAGCTTATGCAATGTGCATTGTCATCCCAGAAAGATAATATATCTACCGTCTTCAGATTCCTATGTTCGTATATAAATAAATGTAAATAATAATTATATTAAGAGTACCTTTCAATAATAATGTAAATAATTTGTATAATAGCTTAAAAGTAAAGCGTGCGTGAATATTTATAAAATGAAAGCAAAATAAAGGTACGTAGGTATGTCAGGATTGTGGCGAGAGATATTATAAACGATAATTCTTATTATAAACGATAATGCGTTCCTTCACAAGGCAAGATTATTTAGGACCTGCCTTGTGAGGCAACGCACTCAGAGACACAAAAGTGAAGTCTCATGTGCCTGTAGTTTCAGCGGCACCCGTACCAGCAACATAGCATCACTGCTGAGCGGCAGAAATAGGTACGATGGTACTTCCTATTATGGACTGTCGTATATTTTATGGTACAGTTAGGTATAAGTAGTATGGTCTCGGAAAGGAAAGTGTCTTATAGAAATAAACGGGTACACCTTCGCCCAGATGCCCCGTTACAACTTGCCCTGCTCCACGAGGAACCCTCACTGCAAAGCAAGGGTGAAACTGGACGAGTATAATAGGGTCATCAGCTTGTGCAACGAGCATTGTCATCCGAGGTATAGGCGCGATATAAAGTCTTACTTGCAAGAACTTACTCTTATGTTTGCAAGAACGAATGAATAAAATAAGTATCGTAAATATTGGTGGACATTTTACACAACGCCCTGCCTTCTGCTGTGCTTCTCCTGCTGTGGGTCGTGAGTTCCATCCCCACTGAGGACAAACATTTGTATGTGGCAAACATAGATGTTTGTCCTATGTCTGAGTGTTACTATGTAATAGGTAAGTAGATATGTGCATATTTACAAAAAAATTATATACCTACGTATTCTATCAATATACATAGTTCCCACAGTACAAGCTTTGCTTACTAGGTGTTGTGTGATATGTCCGTGAATATTTATTTATTTTAATGCTATCAAAGTCTGAACTAAGTAAAATTTGTATGAAAACCAGATTGCTTATAGAATGCTTATATATTATGTTTTTTTGGATACTTAGGTACATAATACTTATAATACCTAGCTAGAGTAACATTCAGATGAATTTTAGACTTACGCCAGAATGGTAATGTTGTAAGTTTTTGTTATTATTTTATGATCTTAATCAAATACGATTAACCTTAACCTCAATTATATTAAGTAAAGATGTTTGTTACTAAACCACTTTGCAAGGACCGATTTGCATAAACCTTAAAATTATTCATAGGTACAGGGTGGAGACGTATGTACGACATTAAACGAAAACACGGGTAGAGACGAACATATACCTACGTATAAAATTGACAAATAATTTTTTTTTTTGAAAAAACTCAAAATCCATTCAAAACTTGATATTTTTATTTTTAAAACTATTCCTAATCACTACGGTGTTTTCCAGTAACTAAGAAAAAAAAAGAGAAAATTCTCTTTAAAATATTACCAGTAACCATTTCTGGACCAAAAGGGTCCGTCAAAACTTTTGCAATGCTCGATGATGGAGCTGCCACCAGCCTTATCTCTTCCTCTATCGCGAAGCAAGCTGGTCTGGAAGGTCAGAAGCAATTGATTAAACGAAAGGGTGCGTGGGCCTCCAGTGCAACACAACGCGAGGTTCAGAACATCGAGTGCACAATATCTAACGCAGATCAAGAAACCTTTCCCTTTAAAGCCAAGGTCATGGATGACTTCGAACTACCGTTCCAGAAACTGTCAAAATCTGATATTGAGCGCTATCCTCACTTGCGCAGTCAAGTGAGCGTCCTGTCTTTCTATAATGCTAAAGCACAAGTCCTGATTGGACAAAATCACTACAATTTAATGATTACGCAGGAATTTATCAGCAGTGGGTGGGACGAGCCATATGCTACAAAGACGCCTCTGGGCTGGTGTGTTCACGGGACTATAGCTCGGACTTCAAACAGAACACACAAAAGACAAAAGACGGAGTGGTTTAAATATAGCTAAGAATGAGGTCGGAAAGTAATATATAGGTATTTTGCAAAGCCAACGATGACGTAATGGTATTTTAGCTTATCTAATCTCTTTTTAATGTTGCGTTGACACTATGCCGCAGTCGGCAGGGAAGTGGGCACGAGCAAAGTGTGAACACGATAATGCCTCTGTATCGGCTCCCGGCTCAAGTTCATGTCCTTGCTCTCTAATGAGAATAAAGGCGATGTTGCTGTGGCAATAAGTCCGCGGCAATAATGCCGGCAGCGGCATGGGCATAGTGTGAACGCGGTATTAATCATAAGTTTTTGTTAGATATCGATCGTAGTCGTTAAATATATAAAGTAATGAAATATGTGCTTACAAAAAAGTTTAATAAGTTTTAGGTTAAGTTTAAGTAATTTGTGCTGCGAAAGTCCACACCAATGTTCTTGTTATGTTTAGTCCTTTCGATACAATAATAATTATACTCTGAAGATAGTAACTAGTCCAAGAAGATTTACATTGTACAGTAACTTTTGGTGTCACGATGTCATGTTGTATAGAGTTGAAAAATTAAAAAAAACTTCGTCTAAATTATTATTTTCTAATTTGTTACACTGAAAATGTTGCTGTCACTTTCTTAAAAGTAGAAACAACAACTTTGCAACAACTATCCTTTATCGCTGTGAAATTATCATAAAAGCTTGTAATAGCTTACTGCACATTTTTTCCTTGCCTTTTTCAATTTATTTCCAGGTCACGGACAATATATATTCCAAGTTTCATCCAAATCGGATCGCTTGTAAAAATGTCATCTTTGTACACGTAGCTTAAGAATGAAAATATTGTTTTCTTAATTTGATTATTTACGGCCAGGTTGTGTACCCACCAACATAAAAAGGTTTTATTCAAGCTGTCAGTTGTTCTATGTCAGTTGTGTTTTGCTATAACATTTCTAACAAATGAACGGCTGGACTGATGTTTTTACTGACAATTTTTTTTGGATGTTCAGCTATTCCCCGGGAACGGGATAAAAAGTATCCTACGTGTTAATCCAGGTCACGGACAATATATATTCCAAGTTTCATCCAAATCAGATCATAATTTTTTGCGTGAAAAAGTAACAAACATCCATACATACATACATACATACATACATACATACATACATACATACATACATACATACATACATACATACATACATACATACATACATACATACATACATACATACATACATACATACATACATACATACATACATACATACATACATACATACATCGTTACAAACTTTCGCGTTTATAATATTAGTAGGATCACTGTGTTAGGTACTAATGGCTAAAATTAACTATACATATTAGATCAGTGTATCGTGTCTTGGAATTTAATTTTATAAATTTTTGTTGTACTGATTTTGATCAGTTGAGCTATACAAATATATAAATTGTTGGCAACGGTCTGCAGCTCAACTGATTCATGTCATTGTGTAAATATTGTGAATAACCTATTAGTCGTTATTTTTAATATGAATAAATATTGACTTTTCTTATTATTCAGATATACATTACGACGTCATGAAGTCTCGGTCTGGTAAGGATTTACTGGTAGTTGACAATTACAGCTTCTGTCATAAAGTTCTGCAAACGTGGACCTGCTCGAACAAGAATACGATAAATAAGTGTAAAGCTAAGTTGAAGTTAGTCGACAACCGAATTGTTCGCTTGTTCAATGTACATAACCATCCCAAGAGAAATATCTTTGTGACTGCATCCGGTAAACGTGTATTTTTGTGAAATTTTATACGTGAATTACTGTGAACTTTGCCGGCGTCTGTGTTCCCGAATGACTAATAATTAGCAAGTTTTCAAGAGTAGAGTGAATAGGTATCTTCTAGGTAACCGTGCTACATCGTCGACCACATCATAGCTTAACATCAGGTGAGATTGTGGTCAAACGGTTGCCTATATTGAATAAAAAAAATAAAAAACTTTAGTAACTCAGAGCTTTATACAAAAAGCTCTAATTTAAATTTAAGTCAATATTGTTTAAAGCCATGTTTAGAATAAATATTAGTTATTTAGTTTAACACAAACTATGTTACAAGACTCAACAGATTATACAGTGTGTGGCGATGATAAGTATTTCGGCACATTTTTGTAAATAAAAATCGTATTCTAAACAAATTAAAGTAATTTTGTTTATTTATTCACAAAACAACTAACACTATATTTAATATTAACAAAATACACACGAGACAGTTGAGCTATCTAAATACGCAGCGATTTATAGATAGCTCAACTGATTTGGAAACGATTTATAGATAGCTCAACTGATCCCAATCAGTACCAATCGGAATCGTGCCCAAGACACTGGCTGCGTTAGGAGTATATTGGGTACTAGCCGTCGCCCGCGCCGTTGCTCGCGTTCTAGACTCCCCTCCAAATTTCATACCTCTAGGACTTATAGTTTAGGCTGTTTGTTGATTGTCAGTCAGCTTCAAAAGAGTTTGATATATTTAGAAGATTGAATTGTTTATTATTTCAGACTTGGGCTATGAAGTAATAAAATCACGAAAAGGAAAAGCGTTGATCTTAATAGACGGATACACGTTTCGCCAATACCACCAATACACAAATTATAATGTACTTTGGGTTTGCTCAACTGGTAAATATCAATGCAAAGCCAAATTGAAATTAGATCGAAATAACCGATTATTGTGTTTGAACAACGACCACTGTCACCCGAAGCGACCAATATTTAGGTCTGCTGAAGGTACTATACATTTCGTTTGATTCAGATTTATATTTACAGCTAGCTAGTACTAAATACCAACTAAAATAGTAATATACAGTTATATAGAACACTAGTTTATTTAACTTCGTATTTCCACATCCACACATGTATTTTCATTGTTTTTGACTGACACGTTTCGCTGCTGTCGCTCGTCATGTCATCCACGGTCTTCCATTTTCAAAACAGTCTGCCGGCCAGCGCGAACCAATAACTCTTTATAACTCAAAGAGGTTGGTTCTTCGCTAAGCAAGCAAGCAAGCTCGTATGAGTTAGTGGCCAACTCTGGTGACGGAGTTTTTAGGCCGCCTTAAGGCCTCCGTCGTGGCTTAACGACTTCTAGAGCCGGGACCGACAGTATAACGTGCCCTCCGAAGCACGGAAGCGCTCAGATGTAAATGCCACTAACGGTCACCCATCCAAATAGTGACGGCGCAGAACGTTGCTTAACTTAGATAATCAGTGAAGATTGGCTAAGCAAGCTACGCCACGAGCCCTTCGCTGCTAACATCACATTTATTTTTCTTTTGTTTCTTGTTAGTTTTGTTTCGTAAGTGTCTTCTGTATGTAACCTTTTCAGAAAATAAATGTCTACATTAAATAGTCTATATAAAAAAGACGAGGTTTTGATTTTATAAAAAAAAAAAATGTTACTTTTTTCCGATTAAATTGTGTTTCTTTAGAACCATCACCTTCTTTCCTAATACTGTAATGCTTGTTACATAGTTTTATTTAATCAACTAGGTTCACAAAGAGAATCATAAAGTTACCAAATTAACCTCCAACTGCCTTTTTTTGACATGACAAGACTGAAAAGCCGAAAAGTTCCCTGGCGGAGGGCGCTGGTGTCGCGCGGATGCGCGCGCATAAAGGCCGGGTTCCGAGGACATCTTGTAAATATTAAGCCCGCGTTACAATACGAATTTGTTATCTTATGAATTTAGTCAACTGTGTAAATGGTTTGTATTCGTTTATTATTAAAGCAAGTCCTTCTGTCTAATTTTTGGCATATTGCGTAAATCAGAGAAAATACTTCTGTTCCAAGAAAACGTTGACTTTGTTACATACAATTACACTCCTACGTAAAAGATTAATTCCAAAATCGAGTAGGTATATACGTTTTTCTATTAACTGTTTATCCCTTAAATATTTTCAGCAGTGGGTTATGAAATAATAAAATCACGCAAAGGGAGAGCATTGATACTTATAGGCGGATACACGTTTTGCCAAAGTACACAAAATGGAATATGGAGATGCTCTAACAAACGAAGTCAATGCAAGGCGAAACTGAAATTGGACAAAGACAACTGTATATCGAGTTTGTGCAACGAGCACTGTCATCCCGGAAGGCACATATACCTATCTGCTACGGGCAAATCACATATCATTTGACTCATATAAGAATTTGTGTGAAACATTGGTCGGTCGCTCGTATGACTTAATAGTCAGGTCAACTCTGGTGACGGAGTTTTTAGGCCGCCTTAAGGCCTCCATCATGGCTGAACGACTTCAAGACCCGGGAGTTTAACGTGCCCTCCGAAGCACGGAAGCGCTCAGATGTAAATACCACTAACGGTCACCCATCCAAATAGTGACCGCGCAGAACGGTGAAGTATATTGAAAAATAATCGGTGAAGATTGACTAAGCAAGCCTAGCCACGAGCGCTTCGTGCGAAAGATGATTTGGATGAGAAAAGAGTGAGTGCGGCTGATAGAAGAAAATAGGAGATGACATTACGTAATGTGCGGGATAAGGGCATGATGATGATGATGTTGAAAAGTGTCTCAAAACTACCAAAAAATAATATTACCTACAGTGAGATTATCTTCTTCTTACTTAAGAGCTCAGCTCTTGTCGGTGTAATTTAATTATGCAGTTCTCGCCATTTGTCCCTTTCCAGTGCACCTTCCTTGACGTCCTTCTACGACATGACAGCGATCTATTCTTTCAGCTGGCTCGTATAGCTTTTACGCGGTCTTCTCCTTCCTCTCTTTCCTTCTACCTTTCCTTCAATGATATTTTTAATTAAGCTGTCATGTCTTATTAGGTGTCCCATCATTTTTCCTCTCCGGTTTTCAATAACCCTCATAAGGGCTCTTTCTTCATGGAGCCTACTCAGTACTTCCACGTTAGTAATTTTCTCCGTCCAGCTTATCTTTTCCATTCTCCTCCAACACCACATCTCAAATGCTTCCAGATACTCTCTGTCTTTTTGAGTCATTGTCCATGTCTCACACCCATATAGGGCTATACTCCAAACGTATGTTTTAGTGATTTTTTTCTTAACTGTTTTTGACATTTTGGATGTGAAAATTTGTTTTTTATTGTTAAATGCTTGTTTTGCTATTGCTATTCGGGATCAGATATCTGGTGTGCATCTAGAGTCTGCCGTTATGACGCTTCCTAAGTATCTGAAGGTCTCTCAATTCTAATGTTGTCTAATGTTATTGTATTAGTTGTGTTATCTTCTGTCTTGGATGTTATTAAGATTTTCGTTTTATTAATATTAATTTTAAGACAGCAATCTTTAAAGACAGTATCCATTGTGTTTAGCAGTGTTTGCAAATCACTCTGGGTATTTGCAACAGCTGCTATGTCCTTACAATTTCCCCGTTAAATTTAACCCCTACAGTTGATTTTTCATTTATTATTTTTATGGCTGCTTCTATAAAAAATTTAAAAATGAGTGGTGAGGGTGAACATCCTTGTCTTACTCCTTGTCTTATTTTAGCTTTGCCTCGTTCATTTCAGTGAACAGTGAGATTACTTGATTGCTATGTGTGTGTGTGTGTGTTTCTTGTTTTATATTGACATTTTTAAGTCACTAGGCAAGGTGGTTTTTGATTTGTTTTTATATTTATTGTTTTCCTGTTTTGTTTATTTTCAATCATATTTTAAATCAGATAAAAAGTTGAAAAAGTACGTAGATATATTATTGCAACTTATGTTATACAAGAGCGATATTCAAAGGAAATTTTTATTTGATTTTTCTCCCACCCACATTAACGGTCTTATTCATAAACACCTTATTTATAATCCCGTGCAAGTAACAAAGAAGACTGAAAAAAAACCTGTCCTCTGCGTTTGAACGTTTGAAAAGAAATTTGAAAAGACAAAAGTCTAGTCTAGTGGGGATTACAAAACGGGGTTTTAATACAGGTTTCGGTTATGAGTTGCTCGTATATTTTAGAAAGCTAAGTATTTTTGTTATCTTCTAGTTATTTTAACGACTACAGGAAACAGGTCTCCTGCAAAATGGTTTATGTACCTACTTATTTTTACGCCTGTGGATGCTTACATAAATAGTTCTCGGTAAAGACAAGGTATAGCTTAGTGTCGATCAGGCAGCCTCATTTTATCTGGATTGGCATCGGACCTAGAGACATGTCCTTATTTTTCTGTACCGACTATGGACTTAGGTTACCTTTATTGTTACCATTTTACTAAAGCCCTCATTCATTGGCTAAAATGGTCACCGCATAAAATGGTCATCTAAAAAAGTATTTTATGCTCAGATATCGGTTACAAGTGGATGAAGTCACAAAGAGGAAAACATCTTATAGTGGTTGACGGGTTTACTTTTCACCAACACACCCCAGGAAACAGGTACATGTGGAGATGCTCAAATCGCAAGAGTAAATGCAAGGCGAGGCTTACGTTGGACGACAATAACCGGATTAGCAAGTTAAATAATAAACATATTCATCCAAAGTTAAAATTTGTAATTAATTCAAAGGGTGAATACGTCCGTGTATAATAAAGATGTTTTAATCAACTTATTTTGTGTTACTACTAAAAACAGGTTTCCCACAAAGTAATTTTATGCACCTATTATCACGTCTGGAAGCTTTGCAAAGAATATATTTTAATAATATATTTTAATATATCAAATAATAATATATTTTAATATTTTAATATATATCAAGTCAGTGTGGCTCGGTGTCGATTGGGTAGCCTAATACCTGGTTTACACTTTGTTAAGTATCAAGCGCGAGTGACAAGTGCAAGTGTTAAGCGATAAGTAAAATCAGCGTGTAAACGCATACCTGTTATGTGATGACTGCAGGTAACAAGTGCAAGTGCGAAGTAAAGTGATTAGAAGCCGTATCTATTTTTACTGTTAAGTAGCTTCCCGCGCACACCCGCGCTCACCCCGCACTCGGAGCGTCGCCTGAACTTGGTGCGCTTAAACGTATACGGGCAGAATCAACTAAACACTGTGTGAACGTTCTGAATACACCTAAAACTTGACACCAAAAAACACGTTAACTAACCGCTTAGCACTTGTACTTAACAAAGTGTAAATCAGCTATTACAGCCGGCGGCGCCCACGAGTGACTTACGGCCGAATACTCAAACGCCACTTAAATTAAGTTCACGCTTAAATTATTGCCATCTCTTACAAATGAGTAATGTCAAACAGAGGCAGAGCAATTTTAAGTAGTGCTTTAATTTGAGTGATGTTTCAGTATTCCGGCCTTAATCGCCCTTTTTGGTCTTTGTTGATATATCTATCGGCTGTCGCGTCGTTACATACACGCACTTTCATACAAAATCGTAAACTTAATGTAAGAGACAAATCGAGGCAAAATTCGCTCGTGCGCGGTTTGTACTGACGGTTGTAAAATTAGGTTAACCTTATTGTTACCATTTTTCTAGTGAAACCTTTATTCACTGGCTAAATTTGTAGTTAAATACTTACCCCAATTCAAGAGATCAGGAAATGGCTTATTAATCGTAGGTATTGTTTCATACACAGGTTTTAGTTACATATGGATGAAATCACAAAAAGGAAAAAACCTTATAGTAGTCGATGGGTTTTCTTTTCATCAAAACAATCCAAGAAATAAGTGCATATGGAGATGCTCAAATCGCAAGAATAAATGCAATGCGAGGCTTACGATGGACGCCAATAACCGGATTATCAATATAAATAATAAACATACGCATCCGAAGTTAAATTTAGTAATGAATTCAAAGGGTGAATACATTCGTGTATAATAAAGACATTTTAACCAACTCATTTTGTGTTACTTTTGATGAACAGGTTCCCCACAAAATAATTTTATGCATCTAGTTTTACGTCCGGATTCTGAAGAAAGAATATAATAGAATACTTTTTATTATTTACGAAACATACTAGAATAGAAACCAATACAGACTAATTAAATAATAACTATACTAGAAACGATGTGCTACATAATAAGTAAACAAGATATGAAGGTAATCTAGTGAGCCGTAAAAACGTACCCGAGATCAGCATATGGATTCTGGATGCATACATCAGGAATTGTCGGTAAAGACAAATCAATGTTCGGTGTCGATTGAGTAGCATCAGAGCCGGCGCGATTGTGGGCGCGGCGGCCACAAACAGTTGCCCAGAATCTTTGTTGTCTCTGTTGATATCTATCGGCTGTCGTTACATGCACGCACCTCCAACAAAGCCGTAGGTAGACTTGATGTAAAAGACAAATTACTTGCGGAGACAAAAGTCGTTTGTGCGCAGCCTCCTTTATATATTGTAATGAAACGCCAGGATAATCTTGGATATTTCTCACTTTATTCATGAACCACAATACATTGACTTCTTTTAACACTTGTCTTGTTCTCAACTCGACTATCCTCAACCAACTGCCACCTTCCCCATGACTAAACCTAGGGTAAAAGCAGTATGCCCGACTAGCGCCATCTACCAACACTTATTAGCTATATTCATGACTCTATTCTGCTTTTCCCTAAAATTGCAATATCAATTAAATTACCAAATTATTTACGATAAATTCTCAAATGATTATTTATTACTTAGACAAAATTAAATACATTTTATTACCGGCCAACTTATTGGTTTTACACAAAGTAGTGTTGCCACAAAAATATTCAAAATCACGACATTCGGCCGTCCGACCTCGTACTACCTCCCGGTGTACGAAAATATCTATTAGCAGTCAATGCTTCTTTAGCATCTATTTTACATTATATTGCAATAAAACTTAATCAAATATATAGAGGGTATTTTATTAAAATGTACTTGTTATCTCACTTCGGGAGAAGCCACTGGTTCCTGTAACACAGTTTCTATATAACTAGCTCAGGAGCCAAAACCAAAAACTTCAGTATCGAACTTCAAAGACTTTTCTTCTAAATTACTTATTCTTTTTGCCATTCAACTAGTTTGTAACACTCAATTTTTATTAAGTTTAACTTTTATTAAGTTTATTATTTATTAAGTTTAATTTTTATTAAGTTTAATTTTTATTAAGTTTAATTTTTATTAAGTTTAATTTTTATTAAATTAAATTATTGTTAAGTACTTATTTAATTATTTTAACTGTAAATGTTTTTGTCTTACATTTTTATACTGTATTTATTTCTTTATAAATTGTTACTTGTTCATTTACAATTTTAACCATGCTGTTTTCGCCTATAATTGTGATGGCACTCATATCTATAACTTCATAATAAATACTTATCATAAAATTAGTGTACACTGTGTTGGTGATCCAATAAATAATTAAACTTAAAGGATAAAAATAAAGAAATTTAAATTTGAACTAATTAACCACTTTTTCTAGAACAAACTAATTCATAATCAATACAATAACCATTAGGTAAGTTAATGTACTTAGTTGAAAATGTAACTGGTAATTTAATATCTTATTCGTCGAGCCTAGATAACATTTCACAGAAATGTATTTTCTAAAGTACTCCGACCGAATCGAACGAAAAATAAATTGTAACTCCGAAACTTGCACAGAACACCTATCACTTTGTACTTATAGATTCGGTCAGCCATTATATTAATTATTCAATTTAATAAATGCAGTGTTGTAAATCTGTCTACTTATATCAAAATTGAGAAATACAGTACGTCTACCTATGTACGAGTGCTACTATAACCTTCACTAACTTATAATAACAGTTAAAGTTCTAGATTAACTGCTACATTAAGACTATCTAAAGAGATCACAAGATGATCACGACATTCGATTAGGTCGCCTAAAAAAACAGGATCACGCAATTCACCTGTTTGGCACAGACAGTGGCACTTCAACATCACTATCTATTCCAAAAAGTCGTCTGGTTTGCTACGGACATCGGAAACTGAAGGATTTATATTAATCCAAGGTTTCTTCCTCTCAGCTTCTCTATGGGGTACTAAAACCCAGACTACATCTTTGCGCCAGCATCTTTATTATAAGCGCACTCGCATCCTTATGCGATTCTGTGTCAAGGCTTGAATTGTAAAGAGCCAGTATAGGTCGATCTATTAATTTTACCTTTCAATAAATTAAACGCGTTAGTTTCTTGTTCTATCCATTTGAAAGTTTGTTCCTTCCTTATACAATACGAGCGATAAACTACCGGTTTATCGTTGACTTACTCAATTCCTATTTCTGTGTTACTAATACAACCATCTCTAAAAAGTGCGATGTGGGCTTAACTAATTCTCTGCCTAAATTCAAAAAACGTTTGAGAGCACCTATGTAAATATTGTTTATTTTACGACTATTTTATGATACTTAGTTATGTACCTACTTCTTAGCCTACCTGATTATTCTACTGTTCTAGCACTCATGTAACTCAGTTTTTCGCAAAATTAGCCGTTTATTGCAAGAATGTTCAACCTTACTTTGTCTTCCATCCTTATTTTTAACAACCATTAGTCGCTCTATTATAGTACAAAAACGTTGTTTTTTTTTTTTAACTTTATCTGCTAGTATTTTGTATTCTTCTCTGTTTAATTTTTTTGTTTTTACTTTTATTTTGTTAGTTTATGTTTTTATATTTCTTTAAATTTCCAATGTTTCTAGTTTTTTATTTATTTTTCTCTGTATCTGAACAAATAAATCATTGGTTCCTTGGAGTTGGGCGTTGAGGCTGCTACTCAATTTTTATAGCTTTTGCAGTCTCTTCGTTTTAATCTTTTATCTAGTGCACACTGTACATTGTTCTGAATAAACTATTATTATTACTATAATCTTGTTTATATTCCGTTACATACCTACTAATTATTTGTCTACTAACCTAATTGCCTTAAGCTTACTTTTGTTTATGTGTAACTTTGTTATTCTTCCTAACTTTATGTTATTATATAACTTGCTTGTTTCTATACGCATGCTGTGGTACCCTTTAATTATGGGAGCACACTGTTTTATTTCCTTTTAAGTTTACTTTGATTTGTTTTGTGTAAACCTATGTTGGTTATCCATTCTTTTTAAAATAAAAAATAAATAAATATATTGCTACGGCTCAGTGCAAAGCAATCACGGTATGATGAAACCTTTTAAACATCTCTTCGCCGACGCCCTGTCCTTCATTTACTTCAGAACGTTCGAGTCATTCTGGAGCAAAAGTGTCCCTATAATTCCTATTGACGCAGCAAACTTCTTTTTCTACAAATGGCGTTGCTCTGGCTATCAATGCATTTGGCTATAGGCTTGAAGTTATGCGATCTAGCACTAAATTTGCGCGGCCACCTATGTACCTTTATTTTTATAATTCATTAATTGGATCACAACTAGAATACTGTGTGCCCACCTGGGACCCGCTATCAAGTACCTACAGTGATGCACTCGAATTAGCAATAAATTCTTACACTGTGTGCACTACAAACGCTGTCAAGGCGCTCGCGACTGAAAACAATGTTACTTTACGTCTTCTGTCACAACACAATATTATTATACGATATTACTGTATAACTAATAGTAAATAGATTATGTTATAGAGTACCAACTAGAACCCACCGCATGTCGGTAAGCGCTCATCTTTGTTCCGCTTAGTCGATTCTTACAATTACTAAATTCATACAATTAGACATTGCGGCAACGCGCACTAGTTCCAAAACTGTTACTGGAGAGTTTAGCTAACCTCCCTGAATAGCTCTTACCTACTTATCTCTGATTAGCTTCCCTAGTACCTATTATGTAGGTATATCTAAACAATCTTTGGTACCTAAACGGTACCTAATTGGTGCCATAGTTAGCCATGCGCCTCACATTATTCATCTGTAGACTGTAACTGTTTGTTTATACTAATAAATAAAATAAAATAAAAATAATGGTTCTATCATGAGATTGATCATTACTACGTGTCTCTTGCCACAGCAATATAAAATAATTACGTATAAATAGGTACTAATATAAAAACATTAAATAATAACAATCGGTTGATGATCTAAACCACTTTCTGTATAGACTTAACTAATAAAAATAAATGAAATGGATACGAATGACTACCTTCATCTTTGGCATTTGTATATAGGAGGTACAGTTGCTCACAGAAATGCTTCTACTTGGGTATGTGCCATGCCAAAAGTGGCACAATGGCTCCTACATCCTTACATCAGTCTACAGCAGTGGTTTGATTATCTGGCTGGTTCCAGGCTACCAGTATGCGTCAAATACAGATCTTGATACTTAAGGTACCTACAAACCACACGATTCTTCGTCCCTTGTTTTTGACATTTCCAAGAAGATCTGAAGAATACGCTGAAGTAGTTTTGACTTGGCCTTACTTTAAATTATACTTATACGTCCGCTACTTCAATGGCAGGTACTTACCCGCAGTATCTATGAAATTAAATGGTTTACTTGCCAGAAATATGGTTACAAGTCCTTACGATAGCAGATTACTCTAATTTCATTCAACAAATTAAATTATAAAGACTACTCTTTTATTGACTAAACCGTTTACACTTGACTTCACTCGCGTTCCGACCAAAAGGACTGTGCTATGCTCGATCCAGATTACTATCATTTCAACCAAGCCGGTCCAGTCGCTGCATGGTTCGTGACAACTCTGAACATCGAGTCTCACTCATCTCCAACAATCAGGCTTCGATGTATTTCTGTAACCAGACTAATACCTCGGACTATACCAGTAGCGATTCGACCATGTGTATCGCTACTGATATAGCATAAAGTATTTTAACACAATATCAGTTTCAAGTCAACAACTTAATAGAAGGTGTTTGTTGTCCCAAGATTTTGATATCAATAACAATGAAATCATTGTTGATATAGCAAAAGACTACTATAATACTGAAGGTCTGACATAAGATACATAAGGTAAGTCTCTAAAAAAATTGCAAGTAGGTACTTTACACATCGTACGACTAAAAATGTGTTATAATCTAACCAAGCTAAGCTTGTAACTAAACAAATGGGCAGCCCCAATAAAGATCTGCACTTAGTGTCTCCTTTACATAGCAACTTGTTAAACCGGGGCAGGTACAGACGGCGGCGGCACCGCGGCGCCTTCTATACTTGGATTCAAACTCCACTATTTCACCAAGCACTGCAGACCTATTCGCGGTCAGACTCTTAACTTGGACTTAACTTGGACTAACCAATAAAAAACCGGTGAGAGGTCTGCGTGTCTGGCTAATGCAGAGATGTAATCAATTTCGGTACCTCACCAGTCGTCAGAGGCGTCGACTCACTGCGCCCTGGCTTCTTCACGTGTGCGCAATCGCTCTCGTCTAGGAACGACGATGCGCCTGGGAATCTCTGTTTTATCCAAACTCATGAAAAGAAAAATTATACTCTATTAGCAAAATAATTTTATCCTTAATATTATGTTCCATGTTGTAGACTCGTCATCTGGCATAAGAATACTAATAGAGTAATATTTATTATAATGAAAGTGATGAATGCCGCAACGGCATTGAATTAAGATATTTTTATAAAATCTTGACTAAACTACGTACTTCGAAGTAGTAATTATTCAAAGAAACGAAAGTAGTTTCGTAAATGTTAGGTACAAACAAAAACAAAACCCAAAATCAAGAGGGGCCTAGAGAACTGCGTCTATTATTCACTTTTAACCATTCAGAAAGCCAAATCATGGCACGATTCAGATAGAACAGACTTCGTTTACTATGGCATACATAGCCTGAACACACTTGGTTCGCTATCAATGGCACACGTGGCCAACTCTAACTCATTTGGTTCGCTATGGCATAACTAGCCATCTATCAACACAGTCCGTGTAATTTTGTGACGTACTTAGCCACGTACAGGTCCTGCGGGTACTAAAATTTTAATGCACACATGGCAAAAACGATTAGGGTAACTTTAAAATAACTATGGCATACATAGCCTATATATGTCTTTAGACTGTTTTCACTTTAGCACACTTGGCTTCAAGGAGAGCTATCAGCGGGTAGCATAAAATTAATGGTCAGTTATGAAAATTAAACAATAAGGCAACCATTAAGTAAAACCACTGATTGAAAGGTGTTAGCACTACCGGGTAATCTCGGTGGAATACCGACCGGTTCAAACAAACAAAGATTCAAGCAAAATAAAACTGTTTATGTACCTGTACTTTTGAACTGAAAAAGTAAACACGTTCGGAAAATCTCGGGTCAATCGTGACCGATAAGATATAACCAGATCTTACTTTACGCTATACTTTGAACGAATAATAGCATAATAGTCCAATCATTCTAAAATAAAAGAAGAGTGGGTAGGTATAACATTTTTACATACCTTGGTTCATCCAACTTCTGACTTGTAATGAAACGCCAGGATAATCTTGGATATTTCTCACTTTATTCATGAACCACAATACATTGACTTCTTTTAACACTTGTCTTGTTCTCAACTCGACTATCCTCAACCAACTGCCACCTTCCCCATGACTAAACCTAGGGTAAAAGCAGTATGCCCGACTAGCGCCATCTACCAACACTTATTAGCTATATTCATGACTCTATTCTGCTTTTCCCTAAAATTGCAATATCAATTAAATTACCAAATTATTTACGATAAATTCTCAAATGATTATTTATTACTTAGACAAAATTAAATACATTTTATTACCGGCCAACTTATTGGTTTTACACAAAGTAGTGTTGCCACAAAAATATTCAAAATCACGACAATATATTCAGTCGCACTCAAAGAGACATATCAATACTTTTCTGTACCGACTGTAATAATGGTTGTTAATTTAAGTTATCGTTTTTGTTACCACTTTACTATAAGACCTAATTCTTGGCTAAAATAGTCACTAAATCACATACCTACCTCAATTCATGAGATAATGTCTTATGCAATGGCTATTAATTTAGTAGGGACCTAAAAGAGTGTTATATGCGCAGGTTTCAGTTACAAGTGGATGAAGTCACAAAGAGGAAAACATTTTATAGTGGTTGATGGATTTTCTTTTCGCCAGCATGCTCCGACGAATAAGTACATATGGAGGTGCACACAGCGAGATGCTCGAAACAAATGTAAAGCGAAGCTTACTTTGGATAACAAAGAGCTAATAACCAGCTTAAATAATGTACATACTCATCCTAAATTAAATTTAATAATGACTTCGACAGGCGAATACGTTCGTTACTGATAAAGCACCTACTTCTAAAAAACATCTCACACGAAATGATTTAACGTAACTACCTATTTTTACGTGTGTGTGTGTGTGTGCTTATGCTTCCAATAAAGAGTTCTCGGTAGACTTGAGTCGCTTTATTTCTTGGGTTTTAGCATAAGACACACAGAACGCGTGCATTGGTTGGCCACACCCAACCAACGCACGCGTTCTGTGTGTTTGGGTTTGAATTCACTTCGGAGAGTGTGCACAGGAACTACATGACCTGATTCCTCCATCACCCTTTCACCTCCGAACTACTAGGCGCACTGATAAATGCCATCCCTACATGTTACATATTCCATATCTTGGCACAAAGCGCTTTGCCTTCACCTTCATAATGCGAACTGCCAAGGAGTGGAACTCTGCCATCATCAGTATTCCCTGAAAGATATAACCTAGGAATTTTCAAGAAAAGAGTGAATAGGTAGATTATAGCTAAGCGTGCTCCACCTTAGGCTGCAGCTACACTTACCACCAGGTGTGCTGGCAGCCAAATGCTTAGCTATTGCTAATATAAAAAATAATAAAATTGCATGGGTTTCCCCGACCCGCGCTCGACCGATGCATGCGTTGTAGTTATGTGTGTTGTCAAAGACTATACACAGAACTAGAACGCGCCTGACCATCGAACGCACGACCACCACCCGTACTCTGTGTGTGTTCGCGCTATACGATACATACATGTTTGTACTATTGTCTACAATATGTACCAACTGTTTCCTCAGCTTATCCTTACCGTAACCAGTTTAGTCCTTAGTTTATTGCATTGGTACATATAATTCCAGGTATTCCCTTCACAATAATAAAGTCCATAAAAGGAAAAGATCTTATTTTAGTCGACGGCTACACTTTTTGTAAAAAATCGACATTTACTTGGGTTTGTTCTACCAACTATAACTGCAAGGCGAGAGTGATATTTAACAAACACCAAATTAACCAGATTGATAATCTGTGTAATGAGCACTTACATCCAAAAAGGAAGATGGTGAAGCTGTCTTCTGGCGAATTTGTACGTGTATGATGCTTTTCGAACAAACAACATCGTCATACCTTGGATGCCGGAGGATGAGGGGCAAGATCGGGTTGGTCGAGATGACCAAGACCTTTTCTTGGACGTACCTACATCTCGCCAACATCTTCGGAGGAAACTTGCTAAAGGCAAGGACGTCTGAATTCTGGATTCTGAAAAAAAGTGAAAATGAGATAAGAAAAAGATAAATAAATAAATATTCATGGATATTTCATAAACGCCTTCTAGTCCCAAACTTAGTATAGCTTGTACTAGGGGCTTGACTATAGGAACTAGATTGGTGATAGAATACACATATTTTTAGATATCTCTAAAATAAAGCAAGTTATTTTTACATACCTTGAAAAACTTCATAGATCCATACAGGCCATAAAACTGCAATTACATTCTTTAACCTGTGAGACTTAGCATCTTCAGGTCACAGCCAGACAGACAAACACAGTAAGGCCTACATCTTATAACACCCGTTCTTTCATTCTTTTTTGTTAATAATTATGTTTTTCAAAATGCACACTTTGAATTTATTTTTTTGTCAATTTCTTTTGGTACGTTTACATGTTTTACTTACAATGATATTACTGCTTATTATATTGATAAATAAATAACAAAGTACATATATAAGCAGTTTTTAGTTCGATCGAAAGAGATAGCACGGTGTTATGGCACATACGTTCGAATAAACCTGCACCCTTATTGTGTAACTTGAAATCCATTACCAGTGAAGTTCAAGCCCATTACCACCGGTCGACTCTGTCAGAATTTTTTCGATATTGTATACAAAACGAATACGAAATTGACAGTTGAAGTCCAGTCTAGGTTTCAAATGTCAAAAACGAAGCCGATGTCGATTACCACTGAACTTACACAATAAGGCTGCTGATCATGCCTGCCCTTCATCCAATTGAATAGTTGACTTGTCAAAAAAACATAAAAAAAACACTTCTCGCATATAATCAAACAAAGTATGCCTGCCATATATGTATAACTTCCTATTTTACACTGGGTTTAGTGGTACGAGTAAAAGAGGTATGTTAATGTGTTTTGGACCGTTTATCTCTAACCTCTAACTGCATAACGGCTTGTTGAAATCATCAGTAGCGACGGAACTGAGTTTTTTGATGCTTAGCTTCATATTACTTGCAGAATACAAAATAATGAGATCACAGAGAGGGAAACTGCTTATTCTGCACAATGGCTACTCATACTCGCGCGTGACCGACACAAAATGGCGGTGCTCAACAAACTACCCATCGTGTAGGGTGTGTATTGTGGTACGCGAGAACCGAGTCGCTAATACCACAGGGCCACACTCTCATGGTCCAAGAACGTACTACGCGAACGGAACTGGACAGTACTTCCGTGTTTGTAAGAACTAAAAAAACGTAAGTTTATAATATTGTGAAATAGTAGAAAATTACATATTAGACAAAAAAAATAATCAATTAATTCATTGCATATTGGTTACATCTAGTGTGTCGATATTTTCGTTTGCTGGAACTAGATTGAATTCACATATTTAGAAGGCTCACATTAATGTGCTGAGTCATGTCAGTGAGTTAAACGGATTTTATTATTAATTTAATATTTGTTGTAACATTAATATTTATTTTATTTATAATATAACTACGTGCGATATTTTAATATTAATCTTTAAGGTTATCTAGAAAATGTCCCTTGGCTCACTGTCTTATTGGGTTACTACAATGGTAACCAAACCATTGTAGTAACCAAAGAGACATTGGTTACTCACGAATTTTTCATCAAAATATTTGGAAACAATAAAGTTGTAAAAGTTATTACTTTTGTTTAAATTAGTATTCTAAGCAGTGTTGCCATATTTAAAGCGAAAGTCATGTGATGGAACACATGACTTTCGCTTTAAATATGGCGACAAATACAAATAAAGCATTTGAATATTTGTCTTTTGCAACACTAATACTAGACATATTAGGAGGGTATATTGTGTTTGTTATTCATGCAACTAAAAATGCCAAATCTTTGTGAAATTACAAGAGCTAAGTTCTGGCAATAATGCGAGTTTAAAAAATATTTTATTTTATTTTTATTTTATTTTATTAGAAAATATAGGTTACTAACTTTCATTTAAGTATACGTTACAGGTAAAAAACCACTAACACCAGCGCAAAAACAAAAGCGATACACAGAAAAACTGAAGCGAGACCCCGAAAAGTATGAAAAGTACAAGAAAAAAAGAAGAGAACATTACCATAAGAAAAAAAGACTTGTTAATGACTTGACACCAAAGGAAAAAAAGAACGCTAGGGCTATTTGGAGGCTACGCAAAAAACATTGGAGAGAGTGCAAACAAACTCCCGTATCGTCAGAAACGTATATAGAGAAAGATATAAAAAGTGAGCCCCAGACGTAGTGTCTGATAAGAATGTAGCGTCTGGGCCTCTTTTTAAACCAAACCGCAATGAATGGGACCTACATTGTCGCGTCGACCTGGGCCATGTTTGCTGGTTGCGCGCTCCGTATGACCGTATGTAATGCTCATAGTCGTAGGTATTGAAGGGTACAACTGGCCGTTTACAAGGTTATTAAATAAAATAACTAAAAAATATAACTAGTATTCAAAAGTGTTTTAATTTTGAGAGTTAATCATTTTAAGAAGGTGCTATATTTATCATATTTAAAAAACATTTTTAGTTTCAAAGTAAACCTTGATTTGAAGGCTTTTGAAGGCCAACGATAATTATATTTTTTGCGAAATAAACACCAATTTTATTTTCAGTACAATTCGTGACGTCACGGAGAGGACGTCAACTGATATACCTCAATGGGTACACGTATAGTTTCCGACAGCATAACTCCTGGGTGTGTTCCATCAAACGTGCAAAATGCAAGGCTAAGGTATGGTTGAACAACAAGTTCAACATCGTTGAGATGAACTCTGATCATAACCATCCACCGAAGCCCTGGTCGGCTCCCGGGAAAAGAGTAAGACGGCCTCGTGCGAAGGTAGAGAAGACCGAGACCACGGAGATCGGTGACTACTTAGAAACGACAATGCTTGAATAATGAAAAATACTCATGCAAGTCTCCTAGCCCACTGCAGGGTTACCTTCGACACTAGACACGTTTTCGTCCAAAATCTTGATTGGTGTCGTGTCGGGTGTGCAGGAGGGGGCAACACGAGTAAATATTGCGCATTATAACTCGGATACGTGAACATACGTATCAATAAAACTGAGCATACCTGAGTTTGATTCAACTTATTTGAAGGTGTGTGTAACAAAAGTACACACCTTTAATTATTTCATTCAGCTCAAGCATGATTGATCAGTTTTATTGAAACGTGTGTTACCGCTAAAAAAATTGGGACTGTCGTATTTTTTCGTGCTTGCTCGTGAATAAGGTTCATTTTGGTACGTGCTCTTTCTTTGCAGCAGATAGTAAAATATTAACTGGTTAAAGAGACAGCTTGTTTTTATTAAGAAGGATTTGATAGTGAAATAAAGGTGCTTGACCAGTTTGAAACCATTAATAACTAGAGTTCTTAAATGAATTGATGATAAATAGTATTATTTTATTAAAATCATATTTTTCATAGGTACTTATGTATAAAGATACGTAAACGTACCTATATAATATTGTTAGTAAGTAATAGTTAACAATTATTATTTATACCTAGCTAATCTAAGTAACGTTGTTTCAATCATATTTTTTTAGCGAATAAACTGTTTTAAACCAAAATATAGACAACTAAACATTTTAACATTATTTTTAATTATTAATGAATTAATCTTTAATCAGAGCTCATTAGGTTTATAAAGAGAAGGAAAAACCCACAGACACTAACTAGGTGGTTCTCAAGAGCCTGGTTTGGCCAGTTTAAAAAAATAACTTACATAAAAAGATGAATCCTAAAATATAACTAGTACTTGGCAACGAACTGAGATCTCGTGATGTTCTAAAGAGTTAAATGCTCTAACATACATAAAATTAAAGAGGTTTTTGCAGCTAACAATCGTACCCACAAACCTCTTTACTATAATGTTGATGAAATCTGGTTTCTATGTGATAGTTTAAGGTCAGAGCAAAATTAAGCTTTTCTTTTGTAATTTTGATTTTGAAAGCTTGGATTAAAAAAATAGTTTTTAATAACAATTAACACATCTACATTATTAAAAACAAATTTTAAACGCTTCCAACAAAAAATATAATTTTATATTAAAATAGGTTAGTATACATAGTTTACTGATCATGAAAGTTGACTGTTGATGAAACCCCTGATGAATTTGCTTGCAGGTGATATAAAATTCATAAATCTCTCTGACACCATGAGACTGCTTATGGTGAATCGGTACACCTTTGCCCAGAAGAACCGTTCAACGCATTTTTACTGCTCACAGAATAAAAAAGGATGTAAGGCCAAGATATTCCTGTCAAAAGACGAGAGTGAAGTGGTTTTTGCATATAATAATCATAACCATAAACCACCTAACTATATGTTGATGAAATCTGGTTACTATGTAAAATTTTAAATGGACTTTGATGCTTGATGAAACTTTAAGGATGACCTCAGAACGGCATAGAGGATTAAAGTCAGAGCAAAGTTTAACTTTCCTTGAGAATAAATTTGTGTTAATTATAATTAATAATATATACGTAACTAGCTGGCGCCCGCGGCTTTGCTCGCGTGATAGCAAAGTACAAACAGTTTGAAAATTTTTTGAAAATTCTGAAACACGTGTCGAGTCAATTTATTTAACAAATCTATGTACCAATTTGGAAAGGTCTAGCATGTACGGTATAGTAAAGAAACGCATTATTTAGTTTAAATCTTTGAACTTAATTTTGGACCCTTTAGGATGCGACTTTTCCAAATTCCTTTCTCAGTGCACTCTTACACTATATAAGAATACTACCCTCCAAATTTCATACCTCTAGGACTTATGGTTTAGGCTGTGCCTTGATTATCAGTCAGCTTCAAAAGAGCTTTATATAGGTAAAATAATAATCCTACTTCCTACTAATATTATACACGCGAAAAATTGTAAGTATGGATGGATGAATGGATGGATGGATGTTTGTTACTCTTTCACGTAAAAACTACTGATCCGATTTGGATGAAACTTGGAATATATATTGTCCGTGACCTGGATTACCACATAGGCCACTTTTTATCCC
The DNA here is from genome assembly GCA_947507515.1 of Eulithis testata. Taxonomy (NCBI): domain Eukaryota; kingdom Metazoa; phylum Arthropoda; class Insecta; order Lepidoptera; family Geometridae; genus Eulithis; species Eulithis testata. Next base: position 9,211,920 of record OX382202.1, on the reverse strand, counting down.
GAAAAATGAACGGGATCCAACGGGACGCGAACGAAGTCGCGGGTGGCACCTAGTATTGAATATTGATATTGATTTTTGTACCTTTTCATAAAAAGGTTGATTAAAACGTTATTGTACACATAAAAGAGAAATACGTAAGTATACAAGAAATAACATAAAACAGAAAGTACATTCAGCGGCCTTATCGCTAAAAGTTTTCTTTTCCAGACAACCTTTGTATGGACAGGAATTACGAAATCTTAAGACGGTGGTGTACAAAATGTTAAACCCAATAAAATTTATTTTATGTTATGACAAAAACCTCTACTACTTTATTACCTACTTCCTACAAATCATGTAATTTGGTATTAGAACAGGTTAGCATACATAGTTTACTGATCATGAAAGTTTAAAACTCCCGATGAATTTGCTTGCAGATGATATAAAATTCATAAATCTCTCTGCCACCATGAGATTGCTTATGGTGAATCGGTACACCTTTGCCCAGAAGAACCGTTCAAAGTATTTTTACTGCTCACAGTATAAAAAAGGATGTAAGGCCAGGATATTCCTGACAAAAGACGAGAGTGAAGTGACTTTTGCAAATAATACTCATAACCACAAACCACCTAACTATATGTTGGTGAAATCTGGTTACTATGTGAAATGTTAAGTGTGTGTAAACAAGTGGACGTTGATGGTCAGCTCGATGAAGCTTTAAGGGTGATCCTCAGAACGTCTTAGAAGAGCAAAGTTTAACTTTCCTTGAGAATAAATTTGTATTTATTATAATTAAAAAAATATACGTAATTTTTGCACCTTTGGATAGATAGATTAATTAAAACGCTATTGTACACACAAAAGAGAAATAAATAAGTACAAGAAATAATATATAATAGAAAGTACATTGAGCGGCCATATCGATAAAAAAGATCTTTTCCATAGGCAACCTTTGGATGGACAAGAATTACGAAATCTTAAAACGGTGGTGTACAAAATGTTAAACCCAATAAAATTAATGTTATGATAAAAATCTCCACTATTTATTACCTACTTCCTACAAATAATGTAATTTGGTATTAAAACAGGTTAGCATACATAGTTTACTGCTTAAGAATGTTTAAAAATACTGATGAAATCGCTTGCAGATGATATAAAATTCATAAATCTCTCTGCCTCCATGAGACTGCTTATGGTGAATCGGTACACTTTTGCCCAGAAGAACCGTACAAAGTATTTTTACTGCTCACAATATCAAAAAGGATGTAAGGCCAGGATATTCCTGTCAAAAGACGAGAGTGAAGTGACTTTTGCAAATAATAATCATAACCACAAACCACCTAACTATATGTTGGTGAAATCTGGTTACTATGTGAAATGTTAAGTGTGTGTAAACAAGTGGACGTTGATGGTCAGCTCGATGAAGCTTTAAGGGTGATCCTCAGAACGTCTTAGAGGATCAAAGTCAGAGCAAAGTTTAACTTTCCTTGAGAATAAATTTGTATTAATTATAATTAAAAAAATATACGTAATTTTTGCACCTTTGGATAGATAGATTGATTAAAACGCTATTGTACACACAAAAGAGAAATAAGTAAGTACAAGAAATAACATATAATTGAAAGTACATTGAGCGGCCTTATCGCTAAAAGTGATCTTTTCCATAGACAACCTTTGGATGGACAAGAATTACGAAATCTTAAAACGGTGGTGTACAAAATGTTAAACCCAATAAAATTAATGTTATGATAAAAATCTCCACTATTTATTACCTACTTCCTACAAATAATGTAATTTGGTATTAAAACAGGTTAGCATACATAGTTTACTGCTTAAGAATGTTTAAAAATACTGATGAAATCGCTTGCAGATGATATAAAATTCATAAATCTCTCTGCCTCCATGAGACTGCTTATGGTGAATCGGTACACTTTTGCCCAGAAGAACCGTACAAAGTATTTTTACTGCTCACAATATCAAAAAGGATGTAAGGCCAGGATATTCCTGTCAAAAGACGAGAGTGAAGTGACTTTTGCAAATAATAATCATAACCACAAACCACCTAACTATATGTTGGTGAAATCTGGTTACTATGTGAAATGTTAAGTGTGTGTAAACAAGTGGACGTTGATGGTCAGCTCGATGAAGCTTTAAGGGTGATCCTCAGAACGTCTTAGAGGATCAAAGTCAGAGCAAAGTTTAACTTTCCTTGAGAATAAATTTGTATTAATTATAATTAAAAAAATATACGTAATTTTTGCACCTTTGGATAGATAGATTGATTAAAACGCTATTGTACACACAAAAGAGAAATAAGTAAGTACAAGAAATAACATATAATTGAAAGTACATTGAGCGGCCTTATCGCTAAAAGTGATCTTTTCCATAGACAACCTTTGGATGGACAAGAATTACGAAATCTTAAAACGGTGGTGTACAAAATTTTAAACCCAATAAAATTAATGTTATGACAAAAATCTCCCCTATTTATTACCTACTTCCTACAAATAATGTAATTTAGTATTAGAACAGGTTAGCATACATAGTTTACTGCTTAAGAATGTTTAAAAATACTGATGAAATTGCTTGCAGATGATATAAAATTCATAAATCTCTCTGCCTCCATGAGACTGCTTATGGTGAATCGGTACACTTTTGCCCAGAAGAACCGTACAAAGTATTTTTACTGCTCACAATATCAAAAAGGATGTAAGGCCAGGATATACCTGTCAAAAGACGAGAGTGAAGTGACTTTTGCAAATAATAATCATAACCACAAACCGCCTAACTATATGTTGGCTAAATCTGGTTACTATGTGAAATGTTAAGTTTTTGTAAACAAGTGGACCTTTCATTTAGGTTCACTTGTTCTAAGGAATGTCGTAGGAAGGTTTTAACAAAATTAAACCGTGAGCCTTAACTTTTATAAATATACCTCTCAGCTGAGCCTGTACTGTACATGGTCTGAGTTTTGTTTTGTTGATCGAAATGAATATCAAAAAGGGACTTGCGAGATTTTTGTATGAAAACCTGATAAGCGCCTCTAGCAGGAGATTCGCAAACGATTTTTCTCCGTATACTCTCGTTTCTCGCAAAACAACAAAACAAAACCCAGACTACAGGCTCTGGTTGTGAAAACATACATACTTTATGGAATGCTATAAGAAATATTAATATTGGTTTTCCAATTAACCTTAATATGTATTTAAGTGTTTATGTATAGTGCCTGCCTACAAATGTGTGAATAAAAAAAGGTTTACTACAATTTTGTACTTTTTGTCATTATTAATTTAGTATTAAAATAGTCCAGCACTGTTTTTTGATCTCGAAAGTTTAAAAATACTGATGAAATCTCTTGCAGGTGACTTAAAATTCATCAATCTCTCTGCCACTAAGAGGCTGTTTCTGGTGAGTCAGTACACCTTCGTTCAAAGTAATCAAGGACGGCGTTTCTATTGCTCACAGTCTCGTAAAAATTGTAAGGCCAAGGTTTACCTGTCAAAAGACCAGACTAAGCTGGTTTCTACAGAGAACAATCATAACCACAAACCGCCTAAGTATATGCGGATGAAATCTGGTTACCATATCAAAGTGTATAAATAAGTCGACCTTAATCCTCAAAGTAATTCTTAGGCATGATGACTAAAGCGTCCTAAAAGAGCAAGGTCAGAGCAAAGTTAGGCATTGTTTACAACTTGGTTGTATACCTTAATTAAAAATATTTTTTTTATCTTGACTTGGTATTATTTGTCAGATAATTTTTAACGCTCCGATAAAATAATATTATTTTGTGTCAAAATAAGCCTGCGCTGTTTTCTTATCGCGGAAGTTTAAAACACTAATGAAATTGCTTACAGATGATATTAAGTTTATTAATCTCTCTGCTACCAAAAGGCTGCTTATGGTGAACCGGTACACTTTCGCCCAGAGGAACCAAAAGAGGAATTTCTACTGCTCGCAGATCCAAAAAGGTTGTAAAGCCAAGATGTTTCTGACAAAGGATGAGACTGAGGTGACCTTTGCCGATAACAATCATAACCACAACCCGCCTAACTATATGTTGATGAAATCTGGTTACTACATGAAAGTTTAAGTTTATGTAAACAATTAGACTTAGAAATAAACTTCATTGAGGAGCAAGGCAGATCAAAGTTTTACTTTCCTTGAGACTAAAAAGTATAGTATATTTTAAAAGTACCTATTATTTAGTGTAGCTACCTATTAAAAAAATTAAAGTTATATTCGTTTTATTTGCAAGATGATTCCTAGTCGCTCCCAACAAATAATATTATTTCGTTGTGAAATAGGTGTTATAGCCATTCCTACGAGGTATTTTAAAACTTACCTTAATAGTAAACCGAATATTTGGTCTACAAAGGTTTTATGCAAAGTTACCAGGTTATACAGTAACTATAAAATGCTATAAAATTTATATTAAATGAGAACGGACTAAACCCACAGCTAAAACTTAAAACTATCTAAAATCCACACGCTTGCAGATAAAGAAAAAGACATCCAATTTATTCAAAATTCTCAGAGAAAGCAACTGCTCATGGTCAATAAATTCACATTTTCACTAGTAAGTGACCGTCATTTCTACTGCTCGAAGAAGAAAAAAGGTTGCAAAGCAAAGATCCACTTAAACAAAGACCATACTGAAATGACGTATGCTAACAATGAACATAACCATGATCCACCGTCGTACACGGTGTGTAATGGGTTTTATCATAAAATCTCTGACTAAAACAGAAATACATACGTTTTGTAAGTACATACAAGACATTCTCAGTTTATTACTGGTATTACCACTTTTTCTGCGCTATTCAGTTTTCCTGTCACTGGAGACAACTGGGAACGGACAAAATGGTATTCCCATTAGTCTTCAGTGGGAACATCACCAATGGTCACCGCTGGGGACAGAGAAGGTAGTGAGAGCTGGGAATGACCCGCTAATCAATTTTTCTGCAACGCAGTGAAAACCGGATGTTATGAACATGATGAGTCTCTCGACCGCCCTCTGAGAGGAAAATACATACGACTTTAGTTATTTTCATAATAATTGCATTTAAAAATATAATAAAGTCTTTTTATATTTCGAGAAAGTGGACTTTATGTTTTTGAAGTTATACTTCTAATGCGACTTCCAACCTTTTCACGCTCCTTACAAAAAAATTTGAAATTCAAAAAGTTGTGATTCCGGAGGATCGAACTGGCGGCCTTCTGCGTGTAAAGTAGATGCGATAACCACCACACCACGGAACCAGTTGAACTATGCACGAATTTTGTATCCACTGACACATTAATGTACAAAAGTTACGTCATGTGATCACAAAATAGTTCTCATTTAGGCATGAGCATAGAACCTTATCTAACTAAAAAAGTGCGTATAGTCCCTTTGATTGCGCACTAGCAAGCAAGATCAAACCTCCTAAAAGTTTTTTTTTCAGAAATATAATCTCATTTTTGTACGTATACTGTGTACGAGTATGGGTGCTAATAATAGTGTGTGTGTGTACAATAAATAACAACAATTGAAATGAAGTTTGTATTTTTTTTTACTTACCTTTGTATTTCTCCGCCAACTCTCTTATCCATATTCATAAAAGCCTGTACCGAGTAGATCCAACCAGTTAAAGATAAATTTATAAAATATGGGAAAAAAGTCTTCATTTTTAATGTTTTATTTTTCGACTGACTTATCCCTGAATATTTTGCAGGTACCGCTAAGTTTAGTCGAATCGACGGCAAACTAAGACAACGTATAGTTGCAATGCACAAAAACAATAAACCGATTACAGAGATAGCCGATGAATTGGGAGTCTCAGTAAGTTTTCTTGTCTTTTTCATTGTCATTAATGCCTAAGAATTACTGTAGCCTCTAAAATTATAGTGTATGTTATTGAGAGCAGTAAAGATTGTATTGCTTTCAGAGAAATACAGTTTATCTATGGATTCGTCGCTGGAAAGAAGAAGGTAGCCTCAACAATCACAAGGCATGTGGTCGGCCACGCAAGACAACCGCTTTCGAAGACCAACAAATACTTCAGGCGTATTGCCAGAACCTTAAAGTCACAGACGTGGCGAAGGCCAGTAAAATATCAACAGCTAGTTTAAGGCGTAGGCTAAGAGAGGCTGGCTTAATAGCTAACAGAATCCCACGAAAAAAAATTCGTGTAAGGGCATGTACATCAGACGTGCTGCCAGCGTTTGCTGATCTGCAAAGAGACAACCTTGTCCAACCATCTGATTTAGGACTGCAATCTGATACTGGACTTTCTGGTATGGGGCTACATTCTGATGTCCGACAGCAGTCGAATGTTGGAGGAATAGCTTCTGATATCCGCCCGATGGCAGAATTAGAACGATTGGCTTAGCGGTAGAGCTGACTCAAATAATGTGTTTGTAGTAAATATAACATCCCTTTTGGTGAGACCTACTTTAGGTAGGTAGGTAGGTAGGTACCTATAGACTTTCCTACCTACTGTATCCTAGTGCCTACCTAGATCAGGGGTGGGTTTGAGACTATTCCCTGGGTGTGTGGGTGGTTCCCTCAACAAGAAAATACGGATAGTTAAAGAGGCAGTCTTGTAATTCTATTCCAACAAAGATTGGTACCTTCGAAGCACCTTTACAACAATAGTTCCTATCTGGCTAGTACGACACGAATACTTCTCTGGTCTGTCGGCGGACGCGCGGCAAGGCAACTCTGACAGGATCTCAAATCCTCCGGCAAGGGCAGCTCTGACAGGATCCCGAATCCTCCGGCAAGGCAACTCTGACAGGATCTCAAATCCTCCGGCAAGGGCAGCTCTGACAGGATCTCGAATCCTCCGGCAAGGCAACTCTCGCACCAACCAAATCAAGATGGCTCCTCAGTCTCAGTTGGAGCAGCAGACTTCTTGTCTCCGATGTTCTCCGTACCGCGGTCGCCGGGCGAAAGAGGCCGAGACTTCCTTTCCCCTTTCCAATTCGGGTTCACCCAGAGGTCGCTTCTGTCGCGTTTGTTGAATCAATTGCAACTTGCTAGCGCGCCGTCCAATCACGGGGTCCCAATCGGACTTCAAGGTAAGCGAGGCTGTGACGTCAGCAAGCCGATATCGCCATGACAGTCAGGCGGCGAATCCGGGCGGCTTTCCATGCTTGATTACTTGACAGGCGGGTGCGCGCCAAATTCAAAAATATACGAAGTAACAAACACGCGGAAACATACACATAAATAAATAATAACACTACAGGGGGTCGAGAATAAGTGCAATGGCCATAACTAATAGTGATCCTAGAGATTAGTGTATAATATAAGTACCTATAGTGTAATGTAAATTTGAAGATAATTTATTATAATAATAGACTTCGTATTATTAATAATTAAACAGCTTTAATATGTCTATGTAACACAAAAAAATGCAAAATCTTTCATCAGATTCAATCAATATTATATTAATAATAACATATTTTAATTCAAAATTTCATTTTAATCTTAACGCTTCTGTCTGCAACTCCGCCTGGAGAATCTAAAAGTAATTGAATTTTACTTTTTTTTTTATCAAAAATTACATGGTTTTTTTTCATATTCATTTGGTGGACAAATTCTTCCACTTATTGGTAGATTGTATTGAAAATAGTAAAATTCTTTTACAGAGATATGTGACATGAAATTCATTACTACTACAACAAACAAATGTCTTCTTATGGCCAACAAGTACACATTTTCACCGACACACCGAAGACACTACTACTGTTCAAAGAAAAAGACAGGATGCAAGGCGAGGATTTTTCTAAATCATGATGAAACCAGCGCTACATATGCTTACATAGAGCATACACATGATCCACCAAAGTACGTTATGGTTAATGGACACTATTGTAAGATAGGCTAGACCATCTGGAGCTATCTGGAGCCTACATATTACATGTATAGTTAAAACGCTTTCAAATGAAAAGAAGCTAATAACGTTGTAAGATCACGATACAAAACAAATTAAATAATGTTTTATTAATAAAATATTTAAAAAAGTTTGATCATTTAATTTCTTAGAAACTTACCGTCCTATCCTGAAAAACATCTATAAAAAACTAATTTTCTTGAAACTCTTCCAGATGTAAAGTTCATTCAAATCTCTTCCACAAAACGAATTCTCATGGCCAACCAGTATACTTTTGCGGCAACATCCCCTGGCCATTTCTACTGCTCAAAAAAAGCCAGAGGCTGCAAAGCAAGAATCTTTTTAAACAGTGATCAAACCCGTGTCACCTATTCTGACAACGAGCATAATCATGAGCCTCCGGTCTACACTGTAATAAATGGATATTATATTAAGATAAAATAAATTAAATTAAAATACACTAGAATTGTTTTGGTTGACACCCTTAAGCTCAGGCCCTTCCATTTTACTATATTTTCCAGTGAATGTAGAATGTTGACCATTCGCTAAGAGTAGAAAGAAGAGTACCTTATAATAGTAGAAAATAAAACAATATTTACGAAGAATGTATCAGATATATTCTTACCCAAAAAAAAATTATTTCAGAATCAGCAACAGAAATTAAGTTTGTCAACATCTCCGCAACCAAGCAACTGCTGATGGTCAACAAATATACCTTTGCAGCGATGGGGTTAAAACACTTTTACTGCTCTAAGAAAGCCAAGGGCTGCAAAGCGAGGATATATCTTAACAAAGACCGCAGCGAGGTCACGTTTGCGGATAACACGCATAACCATGAACCACCGCCTTACGCGATATCGAACGATGGATATTACATAAAGATTTAACTTTCATAATAATCCGAAGATATATACCGACTAAAGAGTAGGGCTCAGTAATCATTGTAAATGACGACATCCTTCCGAAATTATCATTACTTACTTACTAATAATAGCACGTAATAGTAATCAGTTGTAATTAAAAGCTTGTAAAAAGCTGTAGTTACCTTAGTCACCCAGTGCTGTCAATGTCATGATCATGCGATGATGTGGTCGACGATGTTAGCCAGTAAGCCTTCGTTGAGGTCGCAAATAAAGTAAGAATGCTTTCTTTGTAACATCAAAACTAGCTTATCGTTTTGTTTATTCATTATTCATAGACTTCTTTCATTGTGCCTATTTATCTCAGCAATAGGTATCCCACCTTTCCACGCACAGTGACTATTCTTTTCTTAGTTATAACCAATAGCCCATGCTGGACTTGTCATAGAGTGAGCAGTGTATTTCTTCGGGCTGATTATGTTATCACACATTCTTCCCTTTCTAGAGTATACCTTCATCCCAGGACCTCGGAAAAACAGGCTTCTTCTATACAAAGGTTACACTTACTCTCGGCAGCATAGCGATAAGCTCTGGTACTGCTCCAAGAAAAAAACTGGCTGTAAAGCTAAGATTCGAATGTTCGAAGAAACGATTATTGTTGCATGCACTGATCATAGTCATGAAGCATCAAGTCTGAGGTACTGACTCGTATCCCAAGTACAGAAGCACACCCAAACCACAAACCAGGCCTAAAGTGTGCGAAGCATGTAATTGCGGGAGAGTAGGGGGTAGGTATTTGTGAACGAACATCGAGCTTCTTTGTCTTGAGAGAGACTTCGTGATAAACATAGAAACATCAAAATTTTATGAGTAGTACTAGGTACTTATAACTATATATAGTTCGATGCTTGTACGTTGAAATGGATTACAAATGTACATTCCAGCGGGCCTAAGATGCGCACCGCGAGATATTTGTCATGTCGTTCTGTCAAAATGTAAGCATTTTGTACCAGTTTAGGAACTATTGCATTATCTGTGGTACCTAATGGTGTCGACAAACGCGCCATAATGTACACTTTTGACACTTCTTAGTCGTCGTACCTCTCTGAGGACGAGATAATGGTCATGCAGAAATGTCAAAATCTGAAAATTCAAAGGCGCGGTTTCTCGACAACATTACCACAGATAATGCAATAGTTCCTAAACTGGTACAAAGTGACAAAACGACATGACAATTATCTCGCGGTGCGCATCTTAGGCCCGCAGGCGTGGGCAATAAGCATTAAATGATTATCCTATAATTTGTACCCAATGCTTTTCAAGAATTTACAAAATTATATGTTATGATAAAGACGCAATTTTTTTTCAACATACATAACGCTGGTAAGACTGTCTTCAAATAAGCAATGTACAGTACTGTTATCAATATTAATATCATACATTGTAAAATATTTTTAGACCACAAATTCATCGACAGTGGTTACAAGAACAAGTTGCTTCTATACAAAGGGTATACCTTCGCCCGGATGAACTCCGACCGGCTGTACTACTGCTCAAAGAAGAAAACTGGATGCAAAGCTAGGGTCAAGATAGAATCCGGGTACATCATATTCGCTGATGTAACCCACACGCACGACCCTCCGCGGTATATGCGCACTAGCTATGGAAATTATGTGCGTTTGTAAACAAGGATGTTTTCTAGTCTTCGTGGCGCGAAACTGGCGCCGCAAACATTTTAAATTCTTCATTTAATGAAATAAAGTTTCTAATATGAGATTAACTTTACCCTTATTACTTTTGTTTTTTTATAATTTCGTCTTCCACGAAATCGTGAATTTCTCTGAAATCATTATTTTAGTCGAAACACTTCAACAATCGCTACTTTATATTACTCCTATACTTTTTGAAGTGAAAACTTCTTTAGCACCGTTGTGATTTGAAATTCGATGAAACGAAAACGGTGACAGATTACAGATGAGCTACTAGTTACTATTAAACGAAAAAGCGCAAACTAAAAGAGACATAGCCGTAATTTCAACCATCGCAGCAGAGCTACTGTTGGCCGAACTGTGATACGTTGGACTGCGGTCAGACCAACAACGGGAGCTAGTTTAAATCTAATGCGACATTATAAACTTATTGCAACTTATTACTTTTTATTTTGAAGTGAAAACTTAGTACTGCATATTGGTTAAGTATTTTTTGAAGGTTTCACTTCTACCACGTGTAAATTACACACATGTATTTTATTCTATAGATGCAATGCAAACTATAAGCACATTGGGTGGTAAAACCCTGGTGCTCTACAAAGGCTACACCTACTCCTTCAGTGACTCTAGGAAGAAGTACTTGAGGTGCTCTGGTCGGCATCAGGCATGTCAAGCACGACTGAAAGTGATTGATGGAAAGATGGAGGTTATAATCTCCGTTCATAATCACGCGCCGCCGAAACTGATCCGTACCGACGAAGGCTATATTAAAATATAAATCTTGTTTGAACATTTACATATTTTTGTGTTATCTAGTCATAAGGTTGCCTTGTTGCAATAGCTAAGATCTTGAATCGAAAACAACAAATAAAACTATTGACCGCTCTTTGATTCAGTGAATTATTTTTGTACCATGATACCTAATTCCGTTACAAACATTTGTAAAATCATGCAATCATTTCGCCACGTTCGAACCCTAACCTTTTGCGCTTTTGAAGTCATCAAGTAAATCAATCAGTAGTAATATAACACACTAGCTGATACCCGCGACTTCGTACGCGTGCGAAACTTTCCACCAAAATATCTGTCGACCAGTATACGATAAACCTCGTGTCAAAGGCGGCTTTTGGTTTTGAGAGGTCAAGCTGTGTCTAAGAATCCACGTTTTTAATTTCAATAAAATATAGCCTATGTTTCAATCGGGAAAAAGGGCTTCCGAATGGTACAAGTTTCATTGAAATTGGTCCAGTAGTTTAGGCGTGATGCGCGAACAAACAAACAAACAGACAAACTCGATTTTCGGAATCAGAATCGTTTATTTAGTAGATCTCTATATTTTTTTCTTTAATTTTAGTGTTTGGCTTTTTTACAGTTTTATAATACCTTGTATAGATATAAATTGCGTACTAAATTTTCGCCTCAAATGCCATATTGTTCACAGAACCCTACTACATACCATCCGGTTTTAAGAACAAACTGCTTGTACTACAAGGCTACACGTTTTCACAAAACCGACAAAAGTATAAACGACTTTGGTACTGCTCTCAGAGGAAGAACGGTTGCAAGGCGAAAGTTATAATGGATAATAAGGGAGAGTTTATATTGTCTATGGAAGGGGAACATTACCATAGTGTACCAGTGAAAAGGAATATTAAAAACTTAAGTGAAAAATGAAATCATATTCTCGCTGAAAGCTGGTTTATCATGATTTTAAAACAATCTGGTGCTCGGTCACAGTAATACAATGCGTTTGAAAAAAATTTAAATATTTCAAATAAAATATATGTCATCGCACTTGACCACTGTGGCAACATTTATTTTTATGTTATAATAAAATTTTAATCTAAAAATTAAGAATAAACGTAAACTAAATTAAATCGTTCTGATTTGCACCAAATTTTTCTTGTGGGTTTTTATATTAATTGATGTACATGTGATTCCATTTGAAAATATACAAATATTTTTATTAAGCTTATTCTCAAGGTTCCTGATTAGTGATTATAATACATTCATCAATGTTCAGGTGCCCTGGAGTTTGTACCGACTAGACGTGGGAAAGACTTGCTCTTCTACAAAGGGAATACGTTCACACTCATGCATGGAAGCACAAGGTGGTATTGCTCCAAGAGGACTTTCCACAAGTGCCAGGCGCGGGTATTGACCACCAAAGATAGGGTGTATATCGATGAGATCGGCAGCCATAACCACCCGCCACCTCGCATTTTTAGGACGTCTAATGGGAGTTTAGTGAGAGTTTAATGTGGTAAACATGAAATTCACTTTAATTATATTTAAATAATAAAAAATCTATAAACCGAAACTTAGACATTAAAATAGTATAAGTAGTTAAAATCATTTAAAATTTTGAAATATTTGTGGACTATAAATAAAATCTATTTCAATTACGTAAAATGTTCATTTTTCTTTTGAAATGGTAATTACATTTTATGAGGGCGCCTCTGTTTAAAGATGGATTTAACAATATCTGGTGAAATTAATGCAAAAATATAGAAATTATGGTAAGAGTTACATAAAGCAAAAGAGATGATGAAAGTAATTTAAAAAATAAAGCTAAGTTTTTATTGTTCTGCTTAAAATAAGGAAATGTCACCACTTATCTGTTGATATTCTCTAAGTACATTATTTAGTGACCCTGCCTTACTGTGTTACGTAGCTGCAAGTATATATACAAACCCAAGCTAAGTGTAAACATTTCATCTCTTATACCGCGTGCACACTATGCCCATGCCGTTGCCGGCATTAATGCCGCTTAGTGAGAACAAAGGCGATGTTGCTGTGGCAATAAGTCAGCGGCATGGGCATATTGTGCATGCGTTATTAGAAGACCAATACTAGACCTTTGAAGTTCTTCGTTTCATTTACTTTAAACATCACTATGATACCTAATACAAACATGTAGGTACTTATTCATAATGATATATAAATAAATGTAATAAAAAATACTTTACATTGAAATATTGCAATCATTTCAGGAGGGATAGCTGGGTACAGACAGTTAATTCTAAACCAGTATCACATAAAGGAAAAAAAGGCAAAGTCACCTAAAAAAACTCCTAGAAAAAAAAACCTTGAAATACGAAACATAGAAGAGGATAAACATATATTAGAAAAAAACACAGATAATCAACCAATGAAGTATTGTAATAAATGCTTCAAACTTAATTTAAAGAAAAACGGTGTTGATTTCGCGGTAGAAAACACGGACTTAATAAACACTTATTGCAGTGTTTGTCCTAACCAGCCTCATATGTGTTCAAAGTGTTTCGATGAAGAACATGCCATTGTTATTAATTAGATTGCACCTCTTTAGATTCCACTTGTTTTTCTCTAGTTAAACTTACGAAGCCAGTTACGATTATCAGCGTAGATTCAAAGTCACTGATAATAACGTGAACGGTATATTATATATATATAATATACCAATATCTATCTATATGTAAGCTCTTTTGAAATGATTAAGAAATTATATTTTTCTAAAAAAAACTTTAGGTATAAGTACCTATTTGTATAAATAATAATAGTAAACGTTAAAAATTATGGCATTAAAGCCGCGTAAAGACATCGCGAGGCGTGCGACGCGAATGCACGCGAATGGTTCGTCACGCATGCCTCAACTTGAGGCATACGACGTACATTTAGACCAATATTCGATAAGCGTGAGCATGCGTCGTGCGTCCCGAACGACACATGCTCACCACGCACGGTGTTTAATAAAGTTGGACAAGTTCACGCAGTGATTCGGTATCGGCCTCCATGACGCATGAACGCGAAACGCAAACAACACCTGGGGCCTTATTCACTATGACCAGCACGACAAGACAGCGGCGTGAAATCGCCCTATGCCTATGCCGTAAATGTCATTCCTTACGGTGACGTCATACGGTTACGGCAAGGAATCTCCTAAGTCATACAGAATAATGCCCCTGTCCGTCTACACGGAGCGCACGACTCGTACTGAGGCGGCGGCGTTCGCAACGCAACGATCGTATGGCGTGAATGCTCACTGTAAGCACACACCGTCCACACAGCCCGAGGCATGCGAGACGAACCATTCGCGTCGCACGCCTCGCGATGTCTGTACGCGGCTTTAAATACATAGTCGGTAACTAAAGCAAGTCATTAAAGTTTAGTCAGTGTATGTAGGCACTTATGAACATCTATATTGACTTTTTTTGTTTGTTAGATTTTGATATTTTTTTGCTTGGCTTTTTTGAAATGAAAATTGTAGAACGTACACGTTTGTTATGTTTTTTATTCTAAGTCATGGAAAATGGCAATTCATTAGTAGGATAAAGATGACATTAAGGCAGACTAAAAAAAATCTTGCAAAAATTTATTTTGTTTGTTGTTGTGTTTACTAAAGCATTTTCCTGAGGCTGTGTAGGCTTTTGTCCAACCTTTTTCGTTACAAAATGTTATGGAACTATGCAACACCTAATGGAGTGTAAATGGATTTTACCACATTTTTATTATGTTCATCTGATACAAATATGACACGATATATACTTTGTTTGTCTTATGTATGTATGGTAAATGGAGGATAATAAAATTTCGACTTAGTGTACGATTCTACCTCACACTATAATTGTGTTCATTAATCTTTTAGACTATTTTGTAAAAAGTAGGTTTGCAAAATCGTTTTATTAATTAATAATAATAATAAGATATTATGTATACAAAAATAAGTATAACAAAAAAACTTTCTTACAGAAAATATTCCTGAATTTTTACGTTACTACAGGCAGTATAGAAAAGAAAACCCTGAGAAGTTTATAGTTGTTCCATCTGCAGAACCTGAGGAACAAGTTCACGTCAATCCAGCTGAACGAGTGTCTGATATTTTAAATCGTATTTTAAAAGGGAATAAATAGTAATTGCATGTAGAGACAGTGGCTATGTTTGGAAGAACATTCGTTGACCTCTCAAAATTTAGTTGTATCCGTATAAAAAGTCGATGTTAACCTATTATTGATAAAGTGGCAGTAAACCAGATTTCTTAGAGAAATAGACATCTTAATTAATAATATTATGTAAGCAAAGCAAGCTCGTATGAGTTAGTGGCCAACTCTGTTGACGGAGTTTTTAGACCGCCTTAAGGCCTCCGTCGTGGCTTAACGACTGCTAGAGCCGTTAAGCCACGACGGAGGCCGACAGTTTAACGTGCCCTCCGAAACACGGAAGCTCTCAGATGTAAATGCCACTAACGGTCACCCATCCAAATAGTGACCGCACAGAACGTTGCTTAACTTAGATAATCGGTGAAGATTGGCTAAACAAGCTACGCCATGAGCGCATAATATTAAGTAATTCATTATTAATCATTTCATTATACCCAACAGAGCTAATAGAGTATTTCAAACATAAAAAATATATATCTCTGTCTGGTGTTTTCATACGTACTTAAACAATAAATAGTCATTGTATTTCAGTATATATATTAGTGTATCATTCCATCTTCCACCACTTCATTATTATAAGTGTTTATTTGCACAAATAAGTATTACAATTTGGTTTAACAGTACTTTTAATGTTTTGTTTAAAATCCTAGTTAACATTTTTCTTTATTTGAACAAAGGATCAGCTGCCGTTTGAAGATGAAAGATCATTTATAATATTTTTTAATGATCAGTTCAATCAATTATAGGTCCTAATTATCTAGGTACATCATCATCTTCCTAACCTTGTCCCACGCTAAGTGGGGTCGGTACAACATGTCTTCGTCTTCCACTCTCCTCTATCAGCCGTCATCTCGGTGTTCACTTCTTTCTTACTCATATCTTATTTCACACAGTCCATCCATCTAGGTACATATGATACTAATATAACGTCATATTTTACAGAACTCCAAAATGAACAGTTCACATATAAAAAACAAATGCGTAGGTATAGAGCAAAGTTAAAGAAAGAATATAATAAAGAGTATCAGAAAATGAAAAATAGAAGAAGGAGGCATATGAGGAAAAGTATCAAAGAAATGACACCCGCTGAAGCAGAAGCACAAAGGAAACAATGGAGGGAGATTCAAAGAAGATGCCGGAATAGGAAGAAATATGCCCAAGACGCCGAAGATGCCGATGATGCCGATGAAGGAAAACCAGTGTATCTAATTCTTTAATCGGTTTTCCCCAACAGTTAAGCTCTTTCAGGTTTACCTATGAATCAACTCGTATGCACTGTGTATGTTATTATACATTTGTAACAAATAACCGAAATTGAGATGATGATAGCTGCAATAGATATAAACTATGTCATAACACATTCCTCCTAAACATATGCATTATGCATGGAATAAAATAATACGATAGAGTTTTAAAATAACAATAAACTCTTGTTGGGAACTTTGGAAACCTATCGAGTACCTAATGCTCGTCTTTAGCATATTAAAGTAAACGCAAAAAACATTGTTTTTTGTTTTTTGTAAAAGGTACTTATTTCGAAACTAATTCTACTTACCTACAGCCTAGCAGGTTGAGCTATGTCAAAAATTTTATTGCCATTGAACCAGTCAAATAATGAACTGTGGATTTCTTAAATTTTTTTTTCTGTTATATATAGTAAGTAAGTAAGTAAGTAAATTATTTATTTGCAACACACATAAAATTACAAGCAAGGGTTTACATAAATACAGCTCATAAAATAACTGTGCAGTGGTGCTGCAAAACGGTCCCTAGCTCAGCATATTGCGGGTTGGTAACAACCCACGCTGGTCTTCCGCTAGAACCAAAGTTGGTGTGCAGACGTAACTTAGAAACTATAAAGATGTATAAAAGTTTACTAAGAAATACATAAAAAATAAAAACAGCGGCTAACACTGACTAAAGTAATGTAAATATATAATTGTGTATTGACTGATAAATCTCACCTACGCGACATTATATTGAATTGAATATAGAATATAAATCAGGGTAATAAAGAGGTTACCTATTGAACGTCACAATGTACATTACATACAAGTAAAATAAAAAATAAAATTACAAATGCGAATATTTCCTTATTTCATTCATTTTAGAGCGTGATTTTTAAGTAGTGGGGTTGAGTTTTACATTTTATAATAAGATTAATTGTTGCGACACAATTATTTTAAGGAATAAGAAAGAAACCGCTGTCATGTAAAGAAAAATCACGACGTTACAGAGAGAGGTTAAAAAGAGAACGTCCTGAAGCATATCACGCTCAGCTACTTAAAGGTATAGAAAGGGCTAGAAGAGCATACCAAAGGCAGCAGATTAAAAATGCGACAACTGTGAAGGCAGCATTACGAAGGAAACGTTAGACAGAGGCAAAGAGAAAGGGTGAGGCCCCATTAAGGCGAGGTTATCCAAGAAGTTTAGGACGAAGACGTCTAGACGGGCACTGGGCGCGAGCGAGCGAGCAAGGCGCGAGCGCCTGAACGGGCTGAACGTATAGATTTTGATAGTTTTCTTTCACAGAGATGAATAATAACTAAATTATAATAATTTTTTTTACATTTCCCTAGTTTATAATAGCATGATAAATAGAAGAAGAAGAAGAAATAAGCAGGCAGGAAGAAGAAGAAGAAGAAGAAGTTTATAATAAGCCCTATCTTTTGATATAACTTTGACATGATTTCAAGAAGAAACATCGTATGAACCGTTTGAAATATCGACTTAGAGTCACCTTTACGATTTTTTTTTGTCGAGAAAATTATTATTGTTTACGTTTCTATCTTTACAAAGCTCTAGGATATATGTTTAATTTTAATAAAATATTTTTGTTTTGTGCAACTTTAGCCCTTCAGTAGAGATACAGTTGTTAAAAAACCTAAAAGTTTCGGATAACCCCGCCTTAATGCGTTGCGTTGCGCAACGCATATGCGTTTCTATGCGTTGCGTTTACCTAGTAAATACGCAACGCACTAATGGGGCCTCACCCAAAAAGGAAACGACAGTAGTCAAACCGACATAAATAACATGATCGCCGCGAGGCCACGATAAAATTTAAACATAAAACAGAGATTTTTTAAATAGTGTATTTGTCAACGATAGAAGCACTTACCGAGTCTGGTCCAATATCCGTTCTTTCGCAACTTATTTGTGTCTGCATATATTATCATTATCATATAGGGTAATTGTGCCTTAGATTACAATA
The DNA here is from genome assembly GCA_947507515.1 of Eulithis testata. NCBI lineage: Eukaryota > Metazoa > Arthropoda > Insecta > Lepidoptera > Geometridae > Eulithis > Eulithis testata. The sequence goes on along the minus strand of OX382202.1, from coordinate 9,193,359 downwards.
ATGTATTTTTTGTCCGTCTGTTTTTTTTTTAATATAAGTTTTTAAGCTAGGCTTTAATATTTAAATACGAATCTTTTACCTAATGTTTTTTAACAGATAAATACATAGAGGTTCTGCAAACTTCACCGACAACATCAGTTGTAGCGTATCAGAACTACACATTTTCATATTTGGATAAGACGAGGAAGTATCTACGATGTTCCAAACGTTTGAGGGGCAAGTGTCTGGCTAAGCTACGGATAGACCCGCTCACAGGAAGAATTATCTCTGGAAACTTTACTCATAACCATTCGCCACCGGATTACATAGAAAATATAAGACAATACAATAGACACTTCTATAGCTGAATTCTTTTCCGCACGAGTTTTGTTCGAATTGATGGTGTATAACATATAAGTATCGTATCATAATTAAAAATTAAATATTCGATGCTAGTCATGTGGGTAGTGCGTGTGATGATGTATCGTACGTACTTAGATTTTATTTATTGCAGTTTTTTAAGCCTATGTCAATAATGCATGTATATTTCACATAAAATATCGTATAATCTACTGGCACATTTTGGTATCATAAACATTAAGCTATATTAAACTAAGAAAAACAGGCTAAGGTTTCTGCCGATGATCTTAAATCAGAAAGATCGGACTATTAACTAGCCTCTAATCTTAGGTTTCTTGCAAGAACTGGTTTTGTAACTTTCCTAATTTCCACAGCATAGCGAAGGACAAAAAATAATTGTCTCTTAATGAGTAGCTAGGTATACTAAATAAAACAGATACATTGGTTTCAGTTTTTTCAATTTTCAAACGGCTGCTAGCATCTCTGGCTACCACGTCTACGTCATCAGAACCCGAAGATACAGAAGAGTTTCTAGATCTCGGATCTATAAAGCAAGCTCTAGATAACATACCAACTGAAAAAGAAAGTAACGTGTCCCTGGAAACCCTTTACACTGATATAAGCAAGATGAATTTGAATGAACAATCTGGAACTATAGGTCTCTCACTGATAAATCAGAAGATGCTGACGAATAAAGTAAGAGAACACTTTCCAACACAGTATAAGGTAGTTCTCGACAATAAAATTTCAAAATTGAATGGGAAAACTTTAAACAGTTCAGAATTGATGAAAGTGACGTATGAAACCATTATCTTGATCATAATGTCGTTGAAAAGCAATGTACCTTCAGCAATAACTTCATAAAAAAAATAAGGTGAGGTTATTATGTTTTGAAAACAAGACAATTCCGAGTATGTAGTATGTACTAGACCTTGTTATATATATTTTTTTAATATAACATGGTCTTCTTGCGTGCTAATGGTATTCTCAACAACAAATTTCAGGTCAAGTTCGAATAAAACTTCGCCACTTTTCTATTATCCTATCCTATCCTACTAATATTATAAACGCGAAAGTTTGTAAGTATGGATGGATGAATGTTTGTTACTCTTTCACGTAAAAACTACTGATCCAATTTGGATGAAACTTGGAATATATATTGTCCGTGACCTGGATTAACACATAGGCTACTTTTTATCCCGAAAAATTAACGGGATCCAACGGGACGCGAACGAAGTCGCGGGCGGCACCTAGTCGTCTATAACGTAGATGAAGCCATCCCTTGTGCAGGTGATAGGACATAAGTGACTATCAAGCTAATGGGACATCGTTTGACTGGACTGAAGCCTAATAAGAGCACGCCCAATTATCTTGTTTATAGAAAGTATTTGAACTATAGTAGGTGCCAAATAACACCGCAATACAGGTCTCTCACCCACCTTCAAAACGATGTCGCATAATTCAATTTATGAATGGCTAATTCTGACGCTTTCCATACAAACCTGTCGCTAAGACGGTAATCGCTCGAATCTCGCAGTACTGTTTGTTTACCATTCATAAATTGAATTTTGCGACATCGTTTTCAAGGTGGGTGAATGACCTGTATTGCGGTGTTATTTGGCACGTACTATAGCGTTAAATAGTAGTTGAGATATCGAGAAATATATATGTAGGTATAGTTTAGTTTTAATCATTTTTAAATATTTTTATTTATTTAACACTTAATATCTGTGAAATAATTAATTTCTATTGGTAAAATAATGAAGAATAGTTAAAATAAAATGGAAGGATGTTTTATTATAATAGATGTCTTTTTCCATAATAGATGTTTTTTTTTCAGAGTTATGAATATGAGGGTGGCTGGGTATGCAAGTAGAGGAAGACCGAAGAAGAAGTGGTTGGATTGTGTGAAAGAGGATATGAATGTGAGAGGAGTAGATTCAGAGTTGACGAATGATAGGAGTGAGTGGAAGAAGAAAACATGTTGTGCCGACCCCACCTAGCGTGGGATAAGGGCAGGGAATTGATGAGATGTCTTTTTCCATATCGTATTATAGGATGACGTGTTTCTAAATTTATAATAATGGTGAGGTAACTTTTTTGTTCCAGTATTCTACTTTAAAAGACGAGGGCAGTGCCAATGGTACAAAGATAATTTAAAAGAAGCTTTAGACTTAATACTGCTTAAAAAGCTTACCATACGTAAAGCAGCTAGGATCTATGATATACCAAAAAGTACTTTATTTGACAAATTAGGACGGCTGAAAAAAAATAATCTATACTTCTATACTATAATATATATTATATATAATATTATAAAGAGGAAAGGTTTGATTTTTTGTTTGTTTGTTTGTTTGTATGAATTGAATAGGCTCCGAAACTACTGGACCGATTAAAAAAATTCTTTTACCATTAGAATCCTACATTATCCCTGATGAACATAGGCTATATTTTATCCCGGAATTCCCACGGGAACGGGAATTACGCGGGTGAAACCGCGAGGCGCTGCTAGTTACTATATAAGATTAGATGAAAGAAAAAATAAATATTAGATTGAAGAATTTCTTTATTCTAGCCTCGATCGTCCCTCTTCACTCTCTTCACTCTCTTCACTCTTCACTCTCTCTTTTTAGAAGGATTATATTACTAATAATTTATATTGCTTTGTATTTACATATATCTTTGCATAACTCAAAAATGTAAAGTGCTACCTTGTGCATATAATAATAGCAATTTCTATATTTTTTTCTAGTTTTGTCACCACAGTTCTATTGCTACTACAAATAATTCCGCATGAGCACTTGTAATTGATCGAGTGAGCGAAACGAACGAAGATCTTAGTGACAACTTGGGCACAAATGCTTTGTATGTTTGTTCGTCGAGATCTTTTGAACCGCTTTTCCGATCTTCACAGAATCTGGTAGGAAGTACTATTAAGTTTTACTGGTTTGAAAAATAAAATAAATCGGTCAAGGGGTTGGAAAGTTATGAGGTTCCAAAGGGAGTAAAAAAAATATAGTCGTACCAAAATATCAAGTGGGGTGTCTTAGGATAGGCTTTTGCTTAGACATTCCAAAACAGGTCCTATTTTTATTCTAGGTTAAATAGTTTTTGAGTTGTTGTAAAAATTGTTATTTGAGTTGGTCACAATGGTATCGGAGATTTTAAGCCGTTGTTATATAAGTTTAGTGTATTTAAGTATTTGACGTCAACTTGTAACATTCCTTATATTTTCAGACGAAGATGCCCTTTTCAAAATGATTGACATGAACGGACGAAAAATTGTTCTATACAAAAACTACACATTTTCTAAATCTGGTCCTACAAATATGAACTACTATTTTTGCTCAAAAAGAACAAAGCTCATGTGCAAAGCTAAGATCAATTTTGACAGGAATTGGAGGGTGAAGTTAGTGGTGGATGAACACAACCATCCTCCGCCGCAGCTGTATACCAGCGCTGATGGAAAATACCATGCTATCAGATAATTTACGGGTATTACACAACATACGCATAATATTCAAATGAAGGATTCTAAAAACAAATAATCATATTTCCCGACGTAATTTTTAGGATTTTTAGGATCGTATTTTTTTACTAAGAGAAAAATTCGCTTAACCGATTTCATCAAAATACACTCGAGAGCAATGATTCCGGGTCACTTAAAGAATGTTAAAAATCTCGGAAACTAAAAATGATAGGTTAATGCAATAAATTGTATTTAATAGACAATGTAATACTCCTTAAATGAAAGTAAAAAAATATGAGTCACCATACATTTTATTAACACAAAATTACATAAAGAAAAAAACTGCTGATCTCTCCTTAAAACAAAAATAGGAAACATGAAATTTTTGAACTTTATTACGATTTGACTTGAATTTTAATACTTCGTATTGCCTCCTCGTGCTTCCATTACTGCGTTTACGCGGTTTGGCATGCTGTACACCAAGTTCCTTATACGATTTTGGGGAATATTCTCCCATTCCTCTGTGAGAGCAATTTTGAGCTCACGAAGCGTGATTGGGGGAGGGTTTCGTTGTTTTACGCATCTGCCTAGCTCGTCCCAAGCATGCTCGATCGGGTTGATATCCGGGCTGCGCGCTGGCCACTCCATACGAGTAATGTTCATCTCTTGAAGGTAGTCATTCACAATCCTACCTGTATGAGGTCGGGCATTGTCATGCATAAATATAGCATCCTCACCTAAATTGACCATAAATGGACCAACATGATCATTGAGGATTTTTTCCACATATCTTACGCTAGTTAAAGAGCCGTTTTCTATGATCACCAGCTCTGTGCGATTTTCAGAAGAAATTCCGGCCCACACAAGTACAGACCCACCACCGTAGGCTACTTTTTCTTCGATGCATGCTTGCTTGAATCTTTCCCCTGGTCTTCGATACACTCTGTGTCTTCCATCGTGCTTGTAGAGCATAAATTTTGATTCGTCGGAGAACATAACTTTTGACCAATCTTCAATACTCCAATTTACGTGGCTCTGGGCATATCTTAGTCTTGAAATACGATGCCCACGCTCCAGTTTAGGGCCGTTTGCAGGTCTAAGGGGTTTTAAGTTAGATTCAGCAAGCCGACGTCTTACTTTCCATGCACTTGGGTTACTTCCTCGGAGGCGTCGAAACTGATTTGTGAGTTCAGTTCCTGTGAGAAAGCGATTTCGAAGCATGGTGTTCACCAAGTATCGGTCTTCTCGTGCTGTGGTACACCTGGTTCTGCCCGTTCCTGGTCTGCGTAGGTTAGAACCAGTTTCTTCGTAACGTCGGAGAACTCTTTGTACTGTTGACAGCGACACACCGACAGTCCTGGCTGTATCGCGCTGACTCCGGCCGGTTTCCAGCATTGTAAGTATTCTGGTGCATTCTTCAGGCGTAAGCGACATAATTTCAGCTTGAATAATGAATATAGAGCACTATCAACATGGTTTATATACCCACATAAATGACAGATTACAAACAAAAGCAAAACCAAATGCTGTAATTTCGTAGTTCCATCTTCGAAAGTGGCCCTTTTTCAAATTTGATTTTTTTAAGATATAACTTTACAATAACTAAGAAGTTTTAATACCTTCATTTAAGGAGTATTACATTGTCTATTAAATACAATTTATTGCATTAACCTATCATTTTTAGTTTCCGAGATTTTTAACATTCTTTAAGTGACCCGGAATCATTGCTCTCGCGTGTATAAGGTTCATTAGGTTTGGTGAATTTAGTTTTTTGATAATGGCTTTCTTTATAAGTATAAGAAGCAGCTGATGAATTCATAATTGACATACGTATAATATGTTTTGATAAAATTAGGAACCTATCCTAAGAAAATTATAGGGTACTAGCCGTCTCCCGCGGCGTTGCTCGCGTTAGAGTGTTACTTTTCAAAATTCCTTTCTTAGTGCGCCCCTAGAACTTATAGTTTAGGTTGTGCGTTGATTCTATGTCAGCTTCAAAAGAGTTTTATATATTTAGATACTATACATATAAAATAAATAAAAATACATTACTGAGAAAAAAATCCGGGTCATCTATAAAAACTTGAATATCTTGGAAAAAATGAATGCTAGCTTAGTAAAATTATCATCATCATCATCATCAACCTATATCGGTCCACTGCTGGACCTAGTGAAATTATGCAAGGTAATAATGCAATTAAACAATTACCTTTGGTTAGTTAACTGTGTAGATTTAAACTGTGTTTCAAATGCAACTTATTTCGCTAAACTAGCATTCATGGTTTCCACGATATTCACGATTTTATAGTTTTTACTTAATACTTGTTAATTAAATATAATAAAAGTAAGTCAGCAGTTAAAGTAGGTACCCTCAGTACCTACTACCGTGCTGCTGACTTGCTCACTAGGCTAAGTACCATCTCGATTTAGTTAACGGATTGTTGCTAGGCATGTTTTTGTACTAATTTATAGTTTTCAATAAACATTATTATTTGATTTTGATTTATAGTTGACCGGGAAATTTAGCTCTTTAATGTATAATAAGATTAATTAGTGAGTGACCCATTAATGGGCTAAAAATAATGAGGCTATTATAATACATACTAGGCAAGTAGGTATATAATATTTCAGGCTGTTTTTTTAATATTTAGAATTATTTTGAGTATGTACTTAACAGACGTAAGACGGCTTTGTTATAATTAAGTGGTGACATATATTTTATAATAAATTTGATAAGGATGTGAAAAACAGGCCAGTATAGTTTTAGATGAAAGTAGATTAGATAAAATAAAAAAAATACGAAATATGTCGTTTATTATTTTTATTTTTTATTTAATGCCTCGTTTGTATGGGAAAAAAGTATAAAACGCAACCTTAAGGCCGTGCTCACTTTGGACACGAATTTGTTCGTACGTAAACGTACGAGTAATGTAGTAACGTACGAATTGAGTGCTCACACTGAATACGTTTTTCTCCGTCAAATAGTACGACTGCGTGATAAATTCTAACAAGTTCGGATTGTATTCGGACGTCGTAAGTAAACGTAGGTATACGTACGACTGATCGCATGCAGTGTGAGCGCTCCCATAGTCATTGGAAGGTCGGTATCATTCGTGCGTAGTCGTACGAATCAAATTCGGATGAAATCGTATCCAAAGTGAGCACGGCCTAAGACACAAGTTATAAAAGGTTACGATATATAATTATCCATTTTCTATGTTTAATTGTACAGATAAACCTGAACTTATTGACTTAAATGGAAAATGTATGATACTGTACAAGCAGTGCACATTTTCCAAGTCCGGGCGTAAGGAAACAAAATATTATTACTGTTCAAAAAAAGCTACGCAGGGTTGTCTGGCTAAGATCAGCTTTGACGACAACTGGAGAGTGAGGCAAGCTTGCAGTGATCACAATCACCCCCCACCAAAATTGTTCAAAACAGAAGAAGGGAAATATATATCACTAACTTAAAATGAAGTATTGTAGTACGAACCTGGATGTTCTTTAACCTTCTAATACCGCGTGCACACTATGCCTATGCCGCTTAGTGAGAATAAAGGCGATGTTGCTGTGGCAATAAGTCAACGGCATTAATGCCACAGCAACATCGCATTTATTCTCACTAAGCGGCATACATGCCGGCAGCGGCATGGGCATAGTGGGCACGCGGTATAAAGATAAAGACTTTCTTGATAAATTATGCAAGTTTTATTTGCTTTCTGTCTATTTTTAAGAGTGCATTATTATAGAAGTTTTATTATTATTTTGGGTACTTTTATTTTTTGGTGGTACTTTTATCTTTAAACTAAATAACCAAGATTTTTTTTAAAGAAATTCCTTATTATAATAAAACTGTTGGTACCAATAAAAAACGATTAGAATAGACCAAACCTCTGGACCACAGTGAATTTTCTGTACCTGTTTTATTTATGGTGTATTTTTGGAAGTCGTGATTTTTACAGTATACGCGCCCTTAACTTGATTATGTTATCAATTTAATTCAATTCAAATTGATGCAGTTTTTTTAATAGATGATTCAGAGATGAGTGATTCAAGAGGAAGGTTTATATGTATAATACATCATCATCATCACTGCATTGCACCCGTGCGAAGCCGGGGCGGGTTCTAGTTATATTATATTTTATTATATTTAGTATTATGCAGTCAAAAACATTATTAATATACATGCATGTTTTATTGAATCGCTATTCTCTAGGTTTCAGTTATTACTGAAAAAATATAATGAATACTGTAAAATATAACAATTGCGATTTAAAATTTTCAGAGGAGACTTACGAAATGATTGAACTAAATAAAGCTAAAGTCATTTTGTTTAAAAACTACACATTTTACAAACAAGGATCGGCATCTCGTAACTATTACGTGTGTTCTCAAAAAACATCCATGTCATGTACTGCTAAGATGTACTTCAACAAGGAAATGATATTGACACAACTCGTTGATGTACACAATCATTTTCCACCTAAATTATATAAGATGAGTGATGGAAGATACATCAAATTGTAATTTAATTTAGGTGTTCTGAATGTTATGATTAAATATTTTCAAGAAAAGAGTGAATAGGTGGATTATAGCTAAGCGTGCTTAAATGTATAAATATATGCCTTTACATCTATTGAAGATTATTTATATAGCGTCAGGAGGCAGCCTGTGCCTACACTTAACGGTACACTGTAGTGCCTGGGACAGTGATTAGATCGAGTAGGCTTGCCCAGCACCTATACCATCCTCTCAGCCTAGTCAGCCATATCCATAGGAAAGACAAGGTCAATACGTGCGGAGCTGACTAAGTCAAGGGTTTCCTCACGATGTTTTCCTTCACTGTTAAGCTCGTGTTAATGCGCATATAAATTTTCCGAAACGAAAAATCCATTGATGCACGGCCGGGATTCGAACCCACGACCTTCGGATCGAAAGTCGAGCCGTGTTATGATTAGTAATATACGATTTCAATTAGATATAAGTTTTTTGTTTTTGAATATATTTGTTTTTCATCTGCTAAATCTTTTCCCCTATATTTCCCTATGACGTGTAAATCAAACACATGAGTAAAGTACAATGTCAGCTTTCAAACGGTGAAGGATAAGGCTTATTCTCATCGAGCCCACCGGCCGGCCCACTGGTGGGCCGGATGGGAAAAAAATCCCATCGAGTCCACTATGCAAATGAGTGGGCTCGATGGGATTTTTTTTCCCGTCTGGCCCACCAGTGGGCCAGTACAATTTTCATAGAGATATTTTGTCTCATCGCGTGGAAAGCAGCTATTTTTCCGCAGTTATTATTTGATGAGATTCCACCTTCTATCATCCTATTTAGCGTATCGCTGTTGTAAGTAGTTGAAACTAGTTTCAAACATTAAAGCGAACGACACGCGTATTATTAGCAAGCAAGCAAGCTCGTATGAGTTAGTGGCCAACTCTGGTGACGGAGTTTTTAGGCCGCCTTAAGGCCTCATTATTATTATAAGTATTATTAAAATTCCGTAATAAATCTGTTGTATTATTTTTAGATGAAACTTACAAAATGATTGACCTAAATGGAGCCAAAGCAATTTTGTTTAAAAAATATACGTTTTCTAAACAAGGACGCCACTACTTATGTTCTAGACATTTATCCATGTCGTGTAAAGCTAAGTTGTATTTCAACGAGGATACATTGCCACACATCGTGAATGTACACAATCATCTTCCACCTAAATTATATAAAAAGAGTGATGGAAAATATGTCACAATCTAATTTAACATAGGTTTTCTGATTGGCAATATACGATACCTTAGTATTTGGTATAATTCGTTTTGTTTTTATTTTGTTAGCCGTCTATTTAATCCCATATTCTCTAGGTTCTTATGGTGGTAATCAAATCTATCATAGTAAGGTAGGTACAACGTCAGCCTACAAACGGAAAAAAAAACATCGTGATGAAACCAAGCTTCTGTTCGATGTGAAGTATATAAAGAAAAGAAAATAAAGGTTTATAATTTTTTATAATTATTGCTACATCTTATTTTCAGATGAAACTTACAAAATGATTGAATTAAATGGATCTAAACTAGTATTGTTTAAAAACTACACGTTTTCCAAAAAAGGGCCGCCGTCTCGTAATTATTACTTATGTTCTAAAAAAATGTCTATGTCATGTAAGGCTAAGATGTATTTCAACAAGGATATGATATTGACACACCTCGTTGATGTTCATAATCATCCTCCACCTAAATTATATGTAACGAATAATGGAAAATATGTCAAAATGTAACTTCGATCTTCTCTAAAAATTACCAACTTTGTTTCATTATAATTATATAAGATCATGCAATTTTTTTATTATTATTATCATGTCCTAAAAATCTACTAAAAAAAGTTTAAAAACCAATTAAAATAAAATCAATATTTGTTTTTCTTTTTTTTTTCTTCCACAAGGCATAATTATACAATAGTAGATTGTATCATAAGGGAGCAAAATTATATTTTTACGGCGAGGGCGATTTTTTGAATCCAGAGCGAAGTGAAGGATTCTAGAGTAGCGAGGGATTCAAAGTACTTCGCCCGAGCCAAAAATATATTTTGCGCCCGAGTGGTACACTCTACTTTTCATCACCAACTATGAGAAAATAAAAGGCGCCTCATATTTTATTGTAATATTATTATTTAATAAAACATATATAGTAACAACTAAAATGAAAATAAATAGTATCTATAATGAAAACCACTTATTTCTTATGTTTTCTATTCGTTCGATTTCTTTGGCGCTGAACACTAAGATGTTCCAAATTCAAAAAGTTTTCAAAACACCACCTTTGGGTGTTTTCTATAAGAAACAATAAGTGCGCGGCAAAGTTCATTCCGCAATTTACTTTGCCGCGCACTTTTTGAATTTGGAACATCTTGCACATAAAGGCGAACCAAGTCGCTCTTTTCGAATAGGTGTGATGAAAACAAGTAAAAGATAAGGATTAGGTACTAACTTTGTGAGAGACTGGTGCCTGATGTAGATTCGTGAGAATCTGTATTACAGGTCACCAGGCCCTACTCTGCGAGCACAAACATGTCCCGACATTGTAGCATAAGGATTACAATATTTCTGCTTAATGGTAATACATTACCATTGTATAGCAATGTTTATACTAGGAATATGATAGAATAGACTTAATTTATACTTAGAATCAACTTATATTACTGACACAGATTAGGAAAAAACAAACAAACAAACAATTTTGAAAAAATAAAATAAAAGTAACGAATGTGTGTGAGGAGTTGTAAGTGGAGCAAAACTCTGTTAAGGGCCCAATCTCGTAAGAGACTGGTTAGACAGGCTTTGCTCCCGTATGTTGTGTGATGTTGAGAGGGTGTGAGCGTGTGTGTGAGGATGAGAGAGAGAGGATATTAGTTTGATGGAAAAACTTAACTTCAGATGGGATTTATTAGCAAATTTTGGTGGTTACTTTGATAAGGTATCTCAGATCGCGGATTTTAAAAGTTTTTCGGTTTCTGTGTAGTCTAAAGTTTTAAGGTAACTAATTAAATGATTAAACATAATTATTTGAATATTTTTTTATGATTTCATTAATGCTAATATACTAGGTTTTTTTTCAGATGAAACTTGTAGAATGATTGAGCTGCACGGTCGTAATGTAATTTTGTATAAAAAACATACATATTCCAAAATTGGAAAACCTAATTTCAATTACTACGCTTGTTCAAAGAAAAGTATGTTAATGTGTAAAGCGAGAATTACTTTTGATAAAGATTGGAATATAAAAGTGGTGGTCGATGAGCACAACCATCCACCGCCTAACCTATTTTCAACATCAACCGGAACATATTATCTTGTTAGATAAATTGTGCAGCACCTACATATTTTTTCTTATTGTATTCTATGAACGCATATGTAATAAACGCGGCACCCTCTAGTCCCAAACTAAGCAGACCTTGTACTATGGGAACTAGATTGCTGATATAATACTCATCATATACTTTTTTTTTGTAAATACATACTTATAATACATATTAACACCCAGATAAAGAACAAACAAAAAAAATACATTAAAAAAATATTTAAGTACATTAGGTATATTATTATTTTAAGTAAGTATATTTTGTTTAGAATTTCGTCAGACTTACTGAAATCATAAGGCACTTCAAAAATCTCTACAAATCTTTTGATAGGATTTTTAGGATAATTTTAAGTAGACTGAATCATTGAAAATAAGTTTTAAACGCTTGTGTGTTATCAAAATATCACACGTGGTATACAGTGATTTAACACTCGCCACTAGTTTTCATATTAGGAAGAAAGAACATAATCAAATGTTATTTTCAGACGACGAAGCGTACAAACTGATACATCTTAATGGACGAAACGTGTTACTTTACAAAAATAACACATTTTCTAAAGTGGGGCGGGCAAACTCAAATTAGTATTATTGCTCGAAGAAATCAATGCTCAACTGTAAAGCCAAAATTCACTTTGATAAGAACTGGCAAATTAAACAGTTGTTTGATGAACATAACCATGAACATCCAAAATTAGTTGCCACTTCTATAAGAAAGTATTATTATTTAAAGTAAATAGAAAAAAAGTAGATAACAGTCACTTGCATAGCAGCGCAAGTGACTGTTATAACGTGTTTCTTTTAAATAAAACTACCTTCATTTTATTAAATAATATAACACTGGCTAGACGTTTGATTAATTACAGCCTTACTGACATACATAGTTTACCAATACTATCTTTTTCAATATAATTATGAAATATCTAAAAACAGCTTTTTATTTTTTGTGTATAAGCACGTTGGATCACTAAAGCAGATGATGCATTTTTCAGATGACGAAACGTATAAAATGATTGAGCTGAACGGTCGAAACGTTATTTTGTATAAAAAACATACATTTTCCAAAATTGGATCTGCCAATTTCAATTACTACGGTTGTTCAAAAAAAAGTATGTTAATGTGTAAAGCAAGAATTACTTTTGATAAAGACTGGAATATAAAATTGGTAGTCGATGAGCACAACCATCCACCTCCTAACCTGTTTTCAACACCCTCCGGATTATACTATACAGTTCGATAGATTTCTGTACATTATTTTTATAATAAACTAGCCGTCTCCCGCGCCGTTGCGCCCTTTAGAGTGCACCCGTACACTATATAAGGATACTACCCTCCGACTAGGACTTATACTTTAGGCTGTGCGTTGATTCTAAGTCAGCTTCAAAAGAGTTTTATTATATATTGATTGATCATAGTATATCGAACAGAATTTGTGCAGACTAGTGACTCACAACTGGAATCATATCAAAATAAAATCATATATAAATGAAATCAAAAGTTAACAATAGAAATTATAAAACCATATACAAACAACATTTCCATAGTAAAATATAACTGCTGATGTATTAAATTTAATTTAGGTATATTTTTAACCCTGTATGTCATTGACTTGTTTGTTATGTTCGCACCAAATAGAATTAACCTACCTGCAGTGCAAGTACCCTTCTTGTCGATCGCATAATTTGACATTTAGAATCGTCAAAATTCGATAAAAATGGTTTTATCGACAGTTGCGGGTACGTTACCAACTTAGACGATCGGTAGACAAATTCGTTAAATTTTAACGAATTGGCAATGGTGTATGTTTACTATGTCTTGATTCTGACAAACGAAAGAGATTAACAGTGATATTGACAGTAAACTAGTAAATCATGGCAGCAGTGAACGAATGATTTCGATAAACTTTGACCTTATTTTTGGGAGTACGGATCTTTTGTCGACAAGAGAATCGTACTCCCATGGAACGATACGATTCGATACGTTTATCGACTTTAGCGATAGACAACTAAGCGATCGATAAGAACGGTACTTGCACTGCTGTTTCTATAGCTTATCCTCACCTGCTCACTCACTCATACGGTGTAATCTGTCTGTCGCTCCTGCCATGAACTCTGGCGCTTACGCGACTGGGAAGGCATGGTAGTAGTATTATGGCCTACTTACTGTAAGGGTGGGTGTGTTGTGTATGTGTGTATGTGCGACGAGTGTGAGTACCCACACAAACCTTCTGTGGTTTATAAGGTACAGCATCTAAAATGTTCATTTGAATTGTTGTATATAATATGTGTGGAAAAAAATATAAAAAAAATATGGCATAGTCAATATAGACATCACCTCAGATCTGTTGGTAATTTTTTTAAGTAGGTAAAACGAGTTATGGTTTAAAAGTATAATCAGTTCTGGGCTGAATACCTATATGTATGAAACGTGATTATTAGTCATTTTCTTAAGGATTTGTGTCTACTTAGTTAATAACTTTACAATATTTTTATGGTTTATCATTCTAGAAACGAATGCTAAGTTTAGTGACCGAAATATTATTTTTTTCAATTTCAGATGATAGTGCGAAAATGATAAATATAAGTGGGAAAAAATTAATTATGTATAAAAGATACACTTTTTCCAAAGTTGGAGCGCCTCGTCAAAACCTTTACTACTGTTCGAAAAAATACTCGAAGCAATGCAAGAGTCAGATTAGCTTCGACAAGGACTGGAACATCAAGAAGGTGATGGATGAGCACACCCATCCTCCCCCGACGTTGTATCACGCTGGCGATGGACAGTACATATCACACATTCCAAGAACAAAAGTTAATTTTTCAAATAATTTATACCGTACCAAGCCATGAAAATCGCGTTAGATCTGGTTACCACCAGACCTTCATAAAATTTGAATAAATCTCTATTAATAGTTTATTTATAGGTAGATGTATGAAGTTTTAACTCTGTGTTGGTAGTTAAAGAATATACATAATTGATCATGAGTTATATTGATCAAATGCGAAATTTGCATTTTTCTAGTACCTCTGTATCTGTACCATCACTGTATATCAAAAGTATGTACAAAACAATGCTACCTATTTATTATCTATTTGGGTCACATACCTTTACTTAGTTTAGGGTTTGCTCCTCTGAGAAAATGCATTGTTACATAACCGCTTAATATTAAGTGGTTCATCAGCTTATTCATAAACTCAAACCAAATTATCTTCTCTTGCTTGATTCTGTTTTATTGAAAACAAATGATCCTTTTTATAGGTACCTCCTTAATCTGCTGCGATTTCAATACTAGACCCGTATACTGATAAAGAATTCGTTACTCAAGCATTGCTTTGTGTAAAAAATTTCATACGAAAATATATGCTTGAGTCCGGTTCAGTGCTTAAGCAGCAAATCAGCAGTGCTGAAGCTCAATTTCGTTCTTGAAAAAAAAAATAAAAAAAAAACATGAAAAAAGGCGGGAATAGAAAACTTTTACTTTAAATATTGTTTGTTTTTGGATTTTTTTATAATAACGTGCTAATTAGGATAAAAACATAAGTTCTGCAAGTGATGAAGATATAAGCTGCACTCCCGATTCAATGAAAATGGAAGCTGAAGCAGCAATTAACAATATTTTGCCTGAAAGTTCTAAAGAGAGATATTTGAAAACTTACGACGAGTTCATGAAGTGGCGAAAAGAAAAACGAGTAAAGTCTTCATCTGAGACTGTATTCTTAACATACTTTATTCTTGTAATGCCGGTTTCTTTCTACTTACCTCACAATCGAGATGTAGAGCAGAGTAGTTAGCTCTGGTGTAAGCATCAATTGCACCCTCGAACTATAGGCGTCCTCGCTGCGCTCGTGCGCCTAAATATCTCGGGCTGCAATTGATGCCTTACAGCCCTTGGCTACTAATCTACTATTGATGATTAATCCTCCAGGCACTTACAGATTTTACTTACAGCATTGTTAACATAAACGGAAGGAACTTAATATTATACCAAAACTATACGTTTTCCAAGAAAGGATCCGCTAATAACTTCTACTGTTCCAAGAAGCAGGCCACGCATTGTCCCGCCAAGTTAAACTTTGATAAGGAGATGGGCTTAAAACAAGCATTTTCCTTTCATAATCATCCTCCACCAAGACTGCATAGAACACCTTCGGGGAAATTTATTAAAGTGAACTAATGTAAAAACCATTCATTAACGTTCAGCAAGTCGAAGTGTAAGTAAGCACACCATATACTCGCCAGAACTAACAACCTATGGGAAACAATGATTCAAACAAGCTTTTTGCTTGTTTTACTTTTGCAAGTTTTTAAAAATTGAAACTAAGACAAAAAGCAAACAAAACAAAAAAAGATTGCAAGGAGAAAAATAGCTGAGCAAATAAAAAAGTAAGAATTACAAGCGATTCGAGGATTAACAAAGAAAAAGATTGTTAAGAAAAAAGTTTGGATAGAATTAGAGGAGAAAAACAGAAAAGCTGAAAGAAAGAAAAAGAAAATCTGAAAGAGAGAAAAAAAAACTGAAAGACGATATTGTAAATTTTTGAGATGGCAACAAAAGCACAAAAAGCTAACCGAAAACACATTCGAGACTTAAGAGCCCACTACCACAGAAAACATAAACCAGCTGAGTGCTATCTATCTTTTTTTTTATTTGGTAAATAAAGAGGTTTCAGTTGAACTATAGACTCTTACTTTGTTATTATATTTTATTTACAATCAAAAGTTAGTTAGTTAAGTAGTTAGTTAGTAGAAGTTATTCCTTAAAGTATATGTAATAGGCTGTAAAATTTAGAAACACAGGTACTTCTAATTTACACCTCTTAAACAAACTCAAGGATCTTTAACATCAAAAGACTTTTGGAGATAACCGTGCCGATAACAGTTGTGAGCTTATTTTTTTATCCATATATTCCAGATGAAACGTACAAAATAATAGAATTAAACGGTAAAAACACACTGTTGTACAAAAATTATACTTTTTCGAAACGCGGATCTACGAAGACTAATAACTACTACTGCTCTAAGCATACCTCATGTAAAGCTAAGATATACTTCACAAACGACGGTAAGCTAAAGAAGATTGACAACAGTCACAACCACCCTCCCACTAGGGTTGTCCCGAACACGTTCTGGGAAATTCTATAGTTAATTTTATCCCGCCAGGGTTGTCTACAACACTTTCTAGCAAAATGATTTATGTTTCGGCATATCAATGAAATGAAGAGTTGTGTTCTAAATTTTATTATGAAGTGTTAAGGTGTCGTCTTCCAAACTCATCGACCGACGATGAAGAATTGATAAAAATCGAATAGTCGAGCTGATCGATTTAGAGTTATTACTTAATAGAAATAATACTATCGATCGATGAGCTTGGTACTCAATATTTAGTTAAGTTGCGTGTGTGTTTGTTTATGAGAATGAAATACCTAGATGATGCAATAAACGAATTTGTATTTTTTTTACAACAAGTTTTTTCATACCTTACAATTTTTTTAAACATTGAAACTTTACGGAATTGTTTTATTTATTTACAACTATGAATGAATATTCCATAGTACCTACCTATAATCCTGCATGGTATTGATGGAGATAAATGAACTCTGTTTTCTACTAGTATTCGTAAGACTCATACAAGTAGAAAATAGGTTCAATTTTTTTTTATTCATAATACATAAGCATCAGAAAACTTATTTTTAGATGGTGATTTCAAAATTATTGATTTGAACGGTAGCAACGTAGTTTTGTACGACAACTTCACATTTTCCCGATGTGGGGAGATTACCAGAAAAAACTACTACTGCATTTTTATACAGAACCAGAACGTAATAAAGTTGCAATTTGTAAAGAAGTTTCTTATTAAT
This sequence comes from Eulithis testata, assembly GCA_947507515.1. NCBI lineage: Eukaryota > Metazoa > Arthropoda > Insecta > Lepidoptera > Geometridae > Eulithis > Eulithis testata. The sequence continues at coordinate 9,175,840 of OX382202.1, read as the reverse complement.
GAAAGAGTTTTACTTAAGTCGACCGGCCCTCTATTCTTGTTTTTACCTTGTTGTAGTTAATTAACGTAATAAGAACGTTATGAAAAATTACCATTTACCTACATACTAATTGTTTTGCGTTTTCAGACATAAGCTACGTGTTCGAGTTTCTTGACTCACGCCGAGGACGCGAACTCATCTTCCAAAACTATTCATACAGAAGATTCTGCCAATCGAATATCTACAACTGTTCCAGCAAGAAACCCAAGCTATGCTGTGCCCAAGTCATGCTTGACGACGACAAGGTGCTTATTATATCAAACGACCACAATCACTTACCCCCGTTTCTGTTAAGAGATGAAAATGGCACTTTAGTTTCAAGCTACTTGATGAAAGCGGAACCAAAAAACCGAAAAAAGGGAAAGGCTACTTTAGGACCAGTAGCAAGCCGCAACGAAGTTGATACTCTTGTAGCCAGTATAATGAAAGAAATGAAAAATGATGTTGATACTGCCGCGACTAATACGAGCGATGTTATACCAAAAAGAGAAACCGACTTGGTATCAGACGATGTAGAGAATACTGTATTTTCAGTTTCAAACACCATTAACAAAGAAACGTCTGAAACAAATGCGGTTTGCTATTGCGCTTATTGCGTCCAGGAAAACGAAATACCCGTTAAAACTGAAACTGACCATTCTGATAAAGTAATAAATGAAAAAAACGTGTTGCTAGAGAAAGTGAACAACTATTCACAAACATACCCTGCTAAGGTGGAGCCTAATGAGAACAGTTTTGGAAAAAGCGAATTACCCGAATCAACAGGTTTTACACAAACGAGCTCTAACAAAGAGCCACGAGAAGTTGAAAGCGTCCCACTTATGAAACCAGATACTAGTACATTGATACCAAACCAAATGTACATAGTACTTCCACATAACGATGCGGGCATTCCAATACAAAACAGAATTATAATGTCATACCAAAATCCAAGTGGGTTACTGTATAATAACAGGATTTTAGTAACACCACTTAAAACTGAGCCTACGGTATCATGGAACAATCAAATACAGGCAAAGAACAATGATACTTACCCAGTCACGAGCTACACGATGCGTCAACAAACAGATGGTACTAGTGTAGTACCAAATAAAACTATTTTCCTACTGCACAACAATAACATCAGCGCAATGATGCCACGAATAAATGAAAATGTACCTTTTGTTCCAAGCAACATTGAAACGGTGGCTCCAAATGAATCCAGCTCATTAGCGGTGAAAAACATGTTTTTATTGGTGCAGAATAAAAAGGAAAATGACTCTTTAGTGGTAACTAATGCGCAGCCTGAACAAAACGAGAGTTGTGTTAATAGCCCACCACTGATAAAAACAACAACTGACAACAATACGCCTGGTAATATGCAAAACGTACCGCAAAAAAAACTTCAAATGAAAACATCTATTCCTATGGCTAGTATCAAAAACATAAAATTTCCTATTAAACCTGGAATAGGATCTGATAATCTAAGTAAGAAAACGGAAACTGATGTAGTATGTAGTGGTGTTAATGTACTACCAAAGAAAAGTAACAATAATTGCGACGTGATTTCAAATAAAATGGGGACTGGTAATGTCTCTAGCGAGATGAAATTGATCAAAACAGAAATCAGTTCCTCTCGCGATGTCCATACACCATCTTTTAAACCCATCAGAGTTAAATCTTGCAATATTCTACCGCCTAAAAAAACTGAAACAGAAAATGCCCCTAGTAAGACACAATCAATAGCGTCAAAGAAAACTAAATCTGACAACAATAATTTGCAACCAGTAGCACTGCAAAAAACGGAAACTACTAATGTTGGCTCTAGTAAGATAAAACCAATAGCGCTAAAGAAAACAGAAATTGGAAATGTTGTAATACCTAGTAAAATGTCTCAAGTATATGTGCAAAATAAAGTTGAAACTAGTTCAACAGTGGCAAACATTACAGTACTGAACAGTTCCAAGACTATAGAGTGTGTTGGAATGAGTAAATTGCACACATCGAAGAAAAAAAATATAAGCAGTGCTGTAGATAACAAGCCACAAATGGTACCAATTGAAACTGGTGGTGCTGCTAGTAAGATACAGCAAACAGTGTCAAAAAAAATACAGACCGATGTTGCTGAATCTGGTAAGATGCAACTAGTAGAACTAAAGAAAAACGAAATTGGTGGTGGGGGTAATACACAACCAAAAGAACTAAAAAAAACACAACCAAAAGAACAAGAATTTGCTTCCTCCGTGGCAAGTAACATAAGTGCACCGCCGAGACAACTTCATATGGACCGGTTAATACCAAAAAACAAACATCTAACGAAAACAGAGCATGTTACTTCGGATACAAAACAGCCGACGGATAATAAAACCCGCTCTAAAGAGATAGGTATGACACCAGTGATTCCTATTTCAGTTTCAATGATTCCTCTACCAAAAGATGAGACCGGTATAAATACAACAGCAAATGAAACAGATTCTGTGTCTAAAGAGATACCCTCATCATCAACGTCACAAAAATTGCCAACGAAACACAAGACTGTTTCTAATATGCATAGTGTACCCCCAAAGAAAAGGTATTACGAAGGTTAAATTTCTTATCATTTTATCAATTTCCATGAATACATATAAAATAAATGCTTGTTTTATCCGCTGTAACTAAATCTAAGAGAATTAACGTAAATTTACTACAGCGATCATATATTTTCATCTCACACTTAAATTCATAAACGAGACTGTACGTACACTGCGTACAGGCCGTTCAAACAGTTTCAATCAACATGTATAATCACTACATAGTATATATAAAGCAAAGTCGCTTCCCGCGTCTGTCTTAATGTCTGTATGTATGTATGCTTAGATCTTTAAAACTACACAACGGATTTTGATGCAGTTTTTTTAATAGATAGAGTGATTCAAGAGGAAGGTTTATATACATCATCATCATCACTGCATTGCACCCGTGCGAAGCCGGGGCGGGTCGCTAGTAATGTACATGTCTAGCGCAGCACCTGAATCCGCCTCTAAATGAGCCTCTACATCGTTTATGAATTCTAGGGTTAAGAACGCTACCATGTGCATTTAAATAACATTATTCTTCTTATTAGCCACAGTTTTAGATTTGTACTTATGTACCTACGTAGTTTATTTTAAAATCATTTACAAATATTTTAGGAAGGAAAATAATTTTCAACATTCGTACGATATCAACTAATGTAATCAACTGTTTGATCGTAATTTTGTATGCTTTATCTAGGCTTAAGTTATCATGATAATGTAGAGACATTCCTTTTATTGGATTTAATCTGTATAGGTATGTGTATTTTGTAGGATTTTGTGATAACAGTATGTAATATAAGAATATTGTAGCTTTTAAACATTATCAGTATTTAAGTATATTTTTGTACTATTGTCTATAATTATTCTAGTCATCGTCAAAGTCACATTGTCATCTTATCTAGTCATTTTTTGTGTAGCATTATGAAGATCGTGCACTTTATGATGACGCGTAAATCATTGAAATTTATTTTGTGTATCAATGACATTAAGGTCACTACGCGAGTCATCGTTAAGTGTATAAACTTTACCATACACATAAAGTATTAAGAAGTCATTTCCATTCGTTAGGATAGTCAGATAATCGATTTTACTTCATAATCTATCTAGTTTTATTTTATTCACAACTTTGTAATAACATTTACTCAATGTTTAGTCAGTAACTTTTCTGGTAGAGAAGACTAATTTAAGTCCGCCTTCTTCATGGCATCATCAGTGATATTTTCAATCGCTAATAAAGATAACGTATAGAATCTGTTTTTGTTTTAATTGTTTTTATCTTATTTTGTGTTTACGCCTGCATAGTGCACCTTGTCAACCTTCACCAAATAAATCTTTAACATTTACCAAGTAGATCATGTCAAGGCATATGCGAGTTTTTATGCAAAGAAAGCGAGGTGGAGGGCTTGTACTTGCACAGCGTATGTGAACCCTGAACACAGAAATGCGAGCATCAATACTTCTCGGCAGAAATAGAGTTCGGTACATCCGGGCGAGCTCTTACACAAAGAGCCCTATACTCAGTTTTGTGAATTCTATTGATTGATAAATGTTCTGTTTATTTATCCACAATGATGACCAATGATATTTTCAGGTATGACCTACGAGTTTGTGGAGTCTCAGCGTGGGAAGCAGCTGATCCTACTCCAAGGCTACACCTTCTGGAAGCACTCTACGTACCAGTGGAAATGTAGCTCGTCCCTCAGTATGAAGTGTCCTGCTAAGTTATTCATGAAAGATGGTTTGATTATAAACTTCAATTTAACACACGTTCATCCTCCACCAAATATACACCCAAGTATTCTGGAGAAACAGCAGGCACAGCGTATCACTTATCAGTATGTGGAGACTCAGCATGAGAAGCACCTGATCCTACTTGAAGGGTACACGTTTAGTAAGAACTCCAAATATCAGTGGATATGCAGCTCGGCTGCCAGCATGAAGTGTCCTGCAAAGTTATTCATCAAAGATAATGTAATTTGGAACTTCAATTTGACACACGTTCATCCTTCACCTAATATACAGATAACTGTTCTGGCTAACGGGAATTTTAAACCTCCGCCGAAAGTAGAACCGAAGCCGCCACAGAACCGGAAGGCAAAGTCTAGCACGGTCACAGATCCGCGGAACTGACGACATTGTTAAGATGGCGTGAAATCTATGCATAAAGTATAAAAAAGAACTAAAGTTGTTCTTTCTAGAAATCAATGGCTTATGAGAATGATGATTAAGCATATATTATGTGTTAGGGAAAGTTCCTTCATAATTTTATTTAAGTAACAGTAAATTCTACTCTCTGTGCACCGCCCTTCATTTATTATTATTAGCTTTTAACCCCATGGTAAGGTTGCCTGGAACAAATCACTTTCAGCGATAAGGCCGCCCATTGTACTTTATCGTATTATATAAGTTAGTCTTTAAACATTGTTCTTGTGTACAATAAGGTGTTATCAATCTATCTAATAATATACTGTTTGGCCAAAAGTGCTTCTGTGTAATGAAAATATTAGGATACCTATGTAAGTAGTATCTAGTACTATCTACTTAGATACATAGGTATCAAAGTATCATACGTAGTAGTAGTTGTAGGTAGTATAGTGTCATAGGTATGATGTAGAGCAGTAAGTAGAGCATTGCAAGCTTCAAGATTGACTGTCTTCCTATTACCGTTCGTGTGCAATAACGCTTGAGTAAACAGCATTGACGTACCTATGGCCTATTTTTTATTTATTATCAGTTTGACGTTTTGATTTGCAAACTTTCTACTCCCGTAGGTTTTTTAATCCTGTAATATTTAAGGTTCTGCAGACATAGCGACCTTGTTAATCTAAAAAATAAATAGTAGGTAGTATTCTCCTTCGGTTGTTTTTATTGAAAGTAACCCTATTACCAGATTTTAGTTTAGTACACACATAAGATCATTATTTCCATTTTTTATGATACTTAACTGACCAAATGTGACCGTATACCATGTTATAGACTATAAATGACGAGCATCAATACTTCGCGGCAGAAATAGAGTTCGGTACATCCGGGCGAGCTCTTACACAAAGAGCCCTATACTCAGTTTTGTGAATTGTAGTAACTGATCAGTGTTCTGTTTATTTATCCACAATGGTGACCAATGATATTTTCAGGTATGACTTACGAGTATGTGGAGTCTCAGCGTGGGAAGCAGCTGATCCTACTCCAAGGGTACACCTTCTGGCAGCGCTCTACGTACCAGTGGAAATGTAGCTCGTCTAACAGTACTATGAAGTGTCCTGCTAAGTTATTCATGAAAGATGGTGTGATTGTGAACTCCCATTTAACACACGTTCATCCTCCACCTTCCTACTTTCATAAGAAATGGAAGGGACTGAAGGAGACGTTTGCCAAAGGGTACACAGAAGATAACACAATAAGACCAGACCACAAAACCAGTGCAAACTACTAATGTACACAATAAGTTTCTTCTGAATAAATGGCTTTTGTTATTATTATTACCTACATCCTCCACCAAATATACACCCAAGTATTCTGGAGAAACAGAAGGCAATGCGTATCACTTATCAGTAGGTATGTGAAGACTTATCTATCCATCCATATACAGAAACTCTTCAGGTTGCGGAAAATTTATGGGCATACATACATAGGTAAGTAGGTATAATATTACATTTATGTGATAAAAACGGCCACGGGCGAGTTCCATCCTCGCAGACGTAGTTGCTGGTGAGCGTTAGGATATTAGTGTTCCGTGGGGCGAGCAGTTATATTTTATCTACCTACTTACCTCTATCAAATACATAGAGTCAAAATAAGAATTACCACTATTATACCTATCTATATACCTACTTGCAAAACGTTGCAAGCAATCTTTAAATATGTAGGTATCTACTAACTAAACCAACTCAGTAATTAGGTAGTAGGCAATAAAAAATGTGCCCAAAACACGCGTGGCTGCATTCATTGGAGATACGCTCGGCCAAATACTCACCAGCCCAGGGTCACGCGTCGCTGCGACGAGACTAGTAAAATAGGTCCTAGGTAACTCGTAACTAGTTAGTTCTAAATATTAGCTAGAGGTAGGTACCTACATAAGTTCTATCAAAAACTTAAAACGGAACGTAAAACGCTTGACGTTTTAATTTTTTTTTAATATTGGCCAATTTTTTATTTTTATCAGTACATATTGACGTTCCGATTTGAGAACGAACTGTCAAAGTCACCTGTTATGTCACGTCACTGTCATAAATAAAACAGCTGTTCTAGTTCCTGTTGCGAATTGCGTTTGTGACGAGCAAAACAAAGTTTCTCTAATAGAAAGCGCGGATTTCTGATGTTTTATTTGATAGCATTCATTTCTTTCGTAATTTGGAAGTGATTACTTCCAGTGTTGGTAATTTGGATCATTGTGTAATCAGGTCAAAAGGTCAGTGAAAAACATAACCTAAGAAGTGAAGTGTTTACAAACATTATTATTGTCTTCAATTCTTTCTTAATGTTTGTAGTGATAAGTAATTATGTGAAGCTAGAGGATTACCGCTGTAAATTGTAAGTTTTATAATGTTTTTTTTTTGCGCAAATTTTATAGCTCAGAAAAAGGAAACTTTAGGAATGTACTTTCTTCAAAAAATTAGAAGTGTAGGCACTAACAAAGTATCTTCTACCTATTAAAATGTGATGTATACTAGCCAGGCTTAAACCACACTAAGTCTGCAATGGAATGAATGGAACTTTGTATCTGCAATGGATTGTATCATCTTACATTTAGTATTTTTCATTTCACCCTACATAGGTTATCAAATTGTTTTCCCATTAGGTTTTTTAATCCTGTAATATGCAGACTTAGCAAAGTCAGACTAGGTAATGTAATAATAAACAATAGTATTCTCCTTCGGTTGTTTTTATTTAAAGTTATAATTATTTACCATATTTTGGTTTATAACATACACAAGATCATTATTTCCATTTTTTATTATGCTTAACTAAGCCAAAAGTGACTGTATACCATATTTATATAATATCTGTTTGTTATAGACTATAAATGGCTTGAAGAAAAAGTTGTAGCGCCCATGAAAGAAGAATTTAACAACAAATTAAACATACTTTTGAAGCGTAAAAAGAGTAACAGCATAAATCTTATCTCTAAAGAAAGATACCGAGACTTTATACAAGAGCTCAGCGATATAAAATCAAAGATACACAAAAGTTTCGACGATTACAAAATGCTATCCAACTATGAAATAATAGAAGTGCGGGGTATCCAACGATTAATACAACCTAGAACTGAAACTGACAACCATATAAAGTTTTATGTTCATTTAGATGAGTTGTTTGGTGTTATCCATACAATGCATTTATTGTATGACCATGCAGGTAAAGATAAAATGGATGTAGAAATCAAAAGTAAATATTGTAATGTATCGAAGGATGTAATAAAGATTTATATGACTTGTTGTAAAATTTGTAGGGAGCGACTATCTAGTTAAGAGAGTCCGGGATGAATTAACTGAGACACCATTGTACAGGCTATTTAGAGTATTTAGTCTAGTAGGGAACAGAGTTCCTACTACCGACTGAGCCATGAAACCCGTCAAAAAATAATGGTACTTATTATTATAGTACTATTATACACGTATTTACCATGATTAGTACCATTGTATCACATACAGTGTTGTACGTATGAAATAAATTAATAAATAAAAACATAGGCTAGGAATTTAAAATTAACAATATATTACTTTCTTACATTACTCATACCAATTAAATATTTTAATTCCAAATGAACTTAATATATTATTATACTTATTTAGTTGTATCATTTAATAGAACCAAAGGGTAAATTTCATATAGTAGGTGCCAAATAACACGGCAATACAGGTCATTCACCCACCTTCACCACGATGTCGCAAAATTCAATTTATGTTAGCATTATATTTCTGTACATACCTACTTTAGCCAGGTTTTACATAAACACATCTTTACAAATTTTATGTGATAGATGCAGGTTCGATTCTTAACATAATAATATGATGAGTTGGTTTCTTGCTCTCGGTGGATGGTGGATTTTGTTGTATGGTAAGTATTTACTTAATCATTCTTATCATTAGCACCATCACTCTACTGTAGTCCACTCCACTGTTAGACAGAGGGGTCCCCCATTAACTTCCAGCGGGCCTAAGATGCGCACCGCGAGATATTTGTCATGTCGTTCTGTCAAAATGTAATCATTTTGTACCAGTTTAGGAACTATTGCATTATCTGTGGTACCTAATGGTGTCGACAAAACGCGCCATAATGTACACTTTTGACACTTGTTAGTCGTCGTACCTCTCTGAGGACGAGATAATAGTCATGCAGAAATGTCAAAAGTTGAAAATTCAAAGGCGCGGTTTCTCGACAACATTACCACAGATAATGCAATAGTTACTAAACTGGCCGTCCTACGTTTCACCATCCCGTACGTAGTCCACCTCAAACTAAATGCATGGTCAGGGGTCATGCTCACTTCTGCAAAGATACAATTCAATTCTTGTCTATGGCCTTTGCAGTGTTGCCCGCAATTTCGCTAATATCACGTTTTTTCTGCAAAGATTGTAATCTAATAGGGATGACGTGATATCCGAAAATTTATTTCATTACTGGGGTAGTGTTAAAATGACTTCAAAAACTCGATTCATCAGGCTCACGAAACACTTCGGACCCACGAAATGCGGCGACTGTCAGATTTGTTCGAGTTCCTTTTGTTGAGTTTATCATGAAGGAGACTAACGGCCGAATACTCAAACGCCACTTAAATTAAGTTCACGCTTAAATTATTGCCATCTCTTGCAAATGAGTAATGTCAAACAGAGGCAGAGCAATTTAAAGTGGTGCTTAAATTTGAGTGACGTTTCAGTATTCTAGCCTAACCCTGTTATTTAGTAAACTCGGTGTAAGCTTGGTTACACTTTTCAATTCCCAACTCTACTATTAGTGGTATGGTTTCGTCCCACCCGACCCCCACGGGGTATGGCCAGGGGGTATGGTGGGTCCGAAGTGCATCGTGTTTTGTCTTTAGCATTTCAAGCAAAATCAAATTCGATTTAAAAAGACAAAACAAGGTCTTAGTTACACCGTATTCCAAGTTTATATGAGTTTAAAAAGCGTTGGCGCACACTTGACGACAAGACGTCGCGTCATGTAGTTAGGGAGAGAAAAGAAATATTTTTTTGAAAATCCGGCTTTTTTTAGAGCCGGATAAAATACAAAATATAAAATTGGACGGCATAAACAGGGCTTTGTTTAGCCATTCCAAAAACCATTTTTATTTTTATTCCAGCTTAAATAGTTTTCGATTGTAGATCATAAAATTATCTATAAAAAATGTTTCAATACTTTTTTCTTATGAGCCACTGTTTCTGAGATATTACGAGATATATATATATACGGTTCGAAAAGTTTTATAATTTTTACTACAACTCAAAAACTATTTAAGCTAGAATAAAAAAAACGGTTTTAGAATGGCTAAACAAAGCCCAATTTATGCCGTCCTATTTTATTTTCTATATTTTAGCCGGATTACACGTAATCCGGCTCTAAAAAAGCCGGATTTTCAAAAAAATATTTCTTTTCTCTCCCTAACTACACGACGCGACGTCTTGCCTTCAAGTGTAGTTTGACTGTCGCTAACACACTAAAAGTCTAAACTCATATTTTCCAAATTTCAGTGAAGTTCATGACGTCACGGGGCGGTGAACGCCTGATCAAGCTAGGTGACTTCACGTTCACAAAGTCCCATCACAACGGGGATATCTGCTACTGGTCCTGTTACACCCACAGCTACTGCTGCCCGGCTAAAGCGTACACAGAATCTAACAAACTTGTCTACGCGAAGAATATACACAATCACCCGCCGACAGAGTTTTTTGTTTAGGACCTGCCTCACTTAGGAATCGCAAAAGTTTTGTGCGGTAACCGGTTTTTGATATAAACTATTGACTTTTTTTCAGACAATAATGTTTTTTTTTTAACTAGATTAGCTTGTGTCACAGTAATATTAATTTTGATTATCTATGTATACCTCATGCCAATGAATGGCTTGCAAGCTCTCTTTTTTGTATACCTACGTCTCTATATCTTTGTCTAGTGACAATGATCTGGTGGTATGATAATCTACTTTCTTGATTAGGGCTGGTCCCCGTTTTTGTTACAGTGGAAAAACAGCTATTGCCGTAAAATATTAGAGTAATTACGTTATTGGATACTGGTTTGTGTATTTAAACCTCTCGTATATTTTAGATATCATAGGTGCTAATTGTGATAATAACGATGTGATCTCTACTTGCATATTCTTGCCAATACTTGTTTAATTTATAAGTACAAATAGTAGCATATTGTTCAGTATTATGCACGTGTTCCAATGCTCTCTATTTTTAGTGAAATATATTGAATTTACATTTTAAATGAGACTTTTACTTTTAAAATTTTACCCCCTACTTTACCCATATTTCCTTTGTTGTTCAGGCTTTTATTAAAGCTTTTATGCATGCTTAGTTTTTATTCTTTGAATACTTACGATTATTAGTGGTACAGTCCAGAGGCAAAGCTTCAAAAATGATGACTGAAAACTAGAAACTTTTCAGTCATCATTTTTTCTTTTTCCAATCATGATTGAGGAGAACTCTATCTTATAGCGCGATCACACTATGCCGAAGTGGGCAGGGACTTGGGCAGTGAAGTGGGCAGAGAAGTGGTGTGAACACGAACATACCGCTGTTCCGTCTCCCTGCCCAAGTTCATGCCCTAGCTCCTTAGTGAGAATAAAGACGATGTTGCTATGGCAATCATTCCGGCAGCGGCATGGGCATAGTCTGCACGCGCTATTAAAAGTAGTATACTAATATGAAAAATAATATTTAGACCCAAAAATCAAAATTTTAAAATCTTACAAAAGTACTTTTGATGCTGAATAGGTACCAATAACTATAACCTTTGCAAGACTAGTCTTTTTGCCAGAGAGATAAGTCGAGGCAAGGCTTCTTTTCTGCTTTTAGCGTATCTCACTACCTTATAGTCCGCAGTACTTCTAACCTACCACCTAATTGCAGGCCCAGTAAAGCAACAAAAGTTGAGATGCGTCAAGGGTCTTGACGGAGCATTTTTCACACAGTCTCTTAGAGGAAAACCCCTGATCGTTTACAACCACTACTCCTACTGCAAGCATTCTGTCAGAAACGGTATCTCGAGATGGACGTGCTCTACTCATTCGTACAAGTGCTGCAAAGCCGTGGTCAAGACTAAAGGGTCTCATATCATCGAGGTTAAGGGACATCATAATCACGATGCGTCAGACCTCCTCATCAATAGAGGGAAGCCGATGTACTACAGCTCTTTGTCGGAAATCATTCTGGATAAGACCTGCGATGGTACACTGCCCTTCTAATACTTACTGGCTCTTACAAATTCAAAGGAAGACAATGTTCAGCGTAATAGATAGTGCAATTCCGTTCCTTGGAAGTTAGTGAGCTATTTCAGCTCCCAGAAACAAGTGTAGTCAGTTGCACCAGCGGAGCCGTGTAACATAATCGAGTCATACATATTGCGCGTCAATGACAGCTGGACTGCCGAGTATTGTAGAGTAATCGGGCAGTGTATCTCGGATATGCTACCTCATAGAATTTATCGTTTGTCACGATTGTCACATTTATCCGTGCTGAAGCCTCTGTACTGTCTCTGTTAACTCGACTGCAAAAGATAAAACACGGTGTAACTATCTCAAGCTTATATCGAGTCTATTAACATACTACGGCCGGAATACTGAAACGTCACTCAAATTTAAGCACCAACTTAAAATTGCTCTGCTTCTGTTTGACATTACTCATTTGTAAGAGATGGCAATAATTTAAGCGTGAACTTAATTTAAGTGGCGTTTGAGTATTCGGCCATACTTCTCAAACTATTTTAATATTTTGAAGTAAAATGAAAAAGAGCGGTAACAGCTACTCGTTAACCCGATTAAATGTAAAATAAGTAGGTATTTGAAATAGGACAATGGTTTGTGTAAGTACCATATTATGCGTAGTAAAAAGTTCTTGCCAAGTTGATTTTCTTATGTAAGGCCGATCTCAACTCATACTTTATTATTAAGTATTTTAGTTAAAAGATATACAGGTAGTAGGCAATGCGTAGATACTCTTGAGAGTGCGTACCACTTACTTTCAAGAGGCCTATAATTTAAGGACTTTACGAATATTAAATTAGTTTTCCAAATGTCCTATATAAAACTTTTTTTCTCTTGGAATTGTCTTATCCAGCTTTGTACAAATCTTTGCATTCCTTGTAAGTATATTATGTATTACAACAATTTCCAACAAATTTATATACACCTTTTATATTCAGACGTTTTTTCATATTTCTTTTATTTACTTGTTAATTTGCAAACAAACCCGACTGCAGTTATTTTTTACTGAGACTGTTCGATCATATCATTTTAATTTGTAGGTTAGGTCTATTATTATCTTACTATTCCTGCGTGCCTAGGATGCGCACCGCGAGATATTTGTCATGTCGTTCTGTCAAAATGTAAGCATTTTGTACCAGTTTAGGAACTATTGCATTATCTGTGGTAATGTTGTCGAGAAACCGCGCCTTTGAATTTTCAACTTTTGACATTTCTGCATGACTATTATCTCGTCCTCAGAGAGGTACGACGACTAAGAAGTGTCAAAAGTGTACATTATGGCACGTTTTATCGACACCATTAGGTACCACAGATAATGCAATAGTTCCTAAAATGGTACAAAATGCTTACATTTAGACAGAACGACATGACAAATATCTCGCGGTGCGCATCTTAGGCCCGCAGGTTTAATTAAAGTTAACTGTTATTATTATTTATTTTTATAGAAAAAAGTCAATTACGTATGTACTCGTCTCTAAGTATTATTTATTAATTTAAAATTCATAATTTGTTTAACTGAGCAAGCATTGACTAGTAAGAGTTACATTGATTAGGTACATTATATATTGTGGTATATACCATAAGAGGAATATCACCTAGTCTAATGTGTTTCTAGTCCCATTGTAAAGTTAGTTAAAAGCAATACTAATACCTTCTTATGATAAAAAAAATACAACTTATTATTATAAAATACAACTTATTTCATTGAAAAATAAAAATCTGTATAAGTACATACTTATGTTAGTACTCAAGAGATTGTGTTTGTAGACATTGTAAAGATGTAAAGTTGCATTTAATATGATAGCCGATTGTAGAAATGTTTAATAAATCTAGAATTGATATCAGTTTTTAATTCGTGAAAACTATGAAACTCTTGATATTCTCGAGACAAGTATAAGTACCTGCTAAGTTCAATTTTTTATAATTATTTCGTAGCATGTATTTTCGAAGCGCTCGTTCAGTAGCTTACTTAGCCAATCTTAACCGATAATCTATGTTAAGCAACATTCTGTGCGGTCACTATATGGATGGGTGACCGTTAGTGGCATTTACATCTGAGCGCTTCCGTGCTTCGGAGGGCACTTTAAACTGTCGGTCCCGGCTCTAGTAGTCGTTAAGCCACGATGGAGGCCTAGAGCCGGCCTAAAAACTCCGTCACCAGAGTTGGCCACTAGCTCATACGAGATAGATAGATATAATTATTTTAGTTAAATTAAATTTTACAGTTTTTATTTCTATTCGTATCTTTATCAACTCTGTTTTTCAAGTAGAGAAAGGCGCGTTTTCAAAAATTTTAATAAAACAAAATTGTCCACAGTTTGTGTTAAATTAGAGTCGTGTGCAACAATGCCCGCCTGTCCCGTGTGCGGGGACTTCTCAAGCGGCATTCACTACGGGATCTTCACGTGCGAGTCTTGCAAGTCCTTCTTCAAGCGGTCCACGATAATGCAGAAGAATCAGGTCTACACCTGCGTCAGAGGCAAGGGTAAATGCATCATTAATGTGCAGATACGAACAATATGCAGGTACTGTAGGTATCAGAAATGCTTGAAAGCTGGTATGCAGGTCATAAAAGTAAAAAACTGACGAATATTAAAGTAATTTTTATATTATAAAAACTGTATTGTATATTCGTTGACAACCACAGAGTATGATATAACCTTAAACTAAGTAAAGCTTAGTATATGTATAACTTACATATTATTTTAATAAATAAACTTTTTTTATATTTGTAAAGACGTATTTTTAAGTACATTTAAGTAGTTAATTATTAAAAACTAAAAATACATCTGTGTTTAGTATTGTAAAATTTATACATATATAGGTTTTTTATTTCGGTAAATTAATACATAGGTATATTTGTGGTGGGTGGTAAAATAATTATAAATAAATATAAATGGTAAATTACTATAAGGTGGCGGTATGAGTCTGATCTGATGTAAGTAGGTACATAATAAACACTGTCTTAAATTAAAGATCAGATATCTATTCTTACTACAATGTTGTATCTAGCGACAGTGATACTTAGTTTTTGTTTCTTATTGGCTGTGCTAATATACAATAATTTTAGAACAGTATTACTGTACATTACTTTTATAAAAATATGCTTACCTACTTATTTGCCAAAATTTATGTACATTGTCGAAAAAAGAAGTAAAGCCACATCTATTTTCAAATACAGGTATGTTTTTACTGAACCACACCTAAGAAATTTTTATTTAATTGGGAAAATATCGTATAATTATATTACAAACAAAAGAGTGTAATTCGACACCCCCAAGGAATATCATGGTATCTCACTTTTTAACATTTTACAGGAGAGCACGTCAAAGTTTAAAAAAATTCTCAAAAACTTTGTGTGAAACTTAACTTCAAAATAACTTTTGGTGATTTATCTATAGGGATAGGAGTATGTAATTGTGTATATCTAATACTTGAAAACCCCCTGTATAGTGTATTTCCATGACTTACGATGTATTTTTTCTAAATTTTACAATGTAATTTTCATTGACAGATGGTATCTAGACATACAATCTAAAAATAAACGTCGGATTTTAAATTTTATGTTAAAAAAAAAATTGAAAAAATTGTAACTCCAATCGACATTTTTTTCACGGATGAACAATGTTTTGGCACTTAAATATACTTTGCGTAACTCAAAATGCCATTTTATTCACTGCGAGGAATGTAAACTGATACTTAGTTACCATGTTTTAACGAACACTAACTAAACGCAAAGGGTTAGAGATACAGGAGTGAGAGTATAACATAGTTTTTTTTATTATGAACACGAATATGAATGTAACTCAAAATTGGCAAAAAGTGAGTTACCATGATATCCCTTGGGGGTGTCGTAGTAATCATTAATTACTTAAAGTAAGTAAATATATGATTTTTACTCTATAAAGGACGCTTGTTTTAAAAAACAATTTTTTGAAATAAAAACTTATTACACAGTAAACTAGGTTTGATCCGAACCTAAGTCAACATTTTTGTTAAAATATTAGAATAGTTCTGCTTACAATACAGCACTCTCTTTTCTAGGAAGGCCAAAAACGAATGCCGAAAGGCAAAAAGCGTACAGAGAAAGATTAAAGATACAGAATCCAGAGAAATATGAAAAAAAAAGAATTCAACATTTAAATAAAATTAAAGAAAGTTATAAAAAGAAAAAAGAAACACTTACGGAAGAAAATAAAGACAGGCACCGTTCTAAGTGGAGAAAAAAAAATGATGAAAGAGCTAAAAGGAAAAAAGAAGAGTTTATCACAGGCAAGTAATCGTATTACAAGACGAATGGTTATTTTTAAAAGACAAATAAATGAAAAAGCGGAACCAAACCAAAATAGTATTCCAACTGTTATGGCCGAAACTACACATTGCGATGACATACTCCGAATAAAAACTGCGAAAACTACACATTGCGATGGCACACCACTAACAAAAACAATAATTTCATAGAAAATAAATTACCCTTTAAATCTGACGAGGAAAAAGAAACAGTAAAAAGTAAGTTACTTTTAATAAACATCATTACGAACTCTTTGAAAATTAGATAGATAGTTTATTTGACATACACACAGAAAAATACTGAACGGACGTAGAAAATATAGCAAACATAAAGATAAGTAATAGCTATAGGTAACCTAACGTAACAAGTAGGTACTAGCTAGTCTCGTTCCGCGCTGTATGCAGCCAAATCGGTCCTGATTCAACTTATTGCTAATTGAAAATTTAATATAATAAAGCTGAACCCAAAGAAAAAGCAGTCATAAAACAAGTAACTACTAACGAAGTAGTAAAAAAGCACAAATAAAAAATAAAACAAAAATCACTAATATAATTCAACTTAAAGGAAAAACAATACGACTGGTGAAAACAAAAAATTAAATATATATAAGAATAATATCCATCGTTTTTTTTTAAAGAGAAGATATAATTCGATCTAATGCGGAAAAAATGTGAGAAAACGCGAACATAAATTTTGGCAAATACTCTACTGAACACATGTAAATTACGTTATGTTGTAATAAATCTAGCAAGAGTCGAAAACTGACAAAAAAATTGAACGCAGCATACTCGTACATCAAAACAAAATTGTGGTGTTAAGTATCCAGTGACATAGGCATAAAAGTGATAGGTGTAGACAAGTTCATATAAAACAAATATTTCCTTTTTTTCGGTTCGGATAATAGCTATTAGTACATTCTTCAACCAGGGAGTAAGAAATGATATTTTTGAAGTTATACTTCTAATGCGACTTCCAACAATATTGAGTTACAAAACGCTTCGATAGCGCGTTCTAGGATCCGGACAAACTTAGCAGCGCCATCTAGTTCTGAAATCAGAACTAGATGGCGACTAAACTAGAACCTTTTCTAACTGCATATTGGATAAGTACATAAAAATAAATACTAAATTAATTTCACATTAAACACAGAGCGAGAGTGAATGCGTGGCACTCGAAGTATAACTTCTTCCGCGCGTAGGGACTCCACGCACTGGATTTTTGCAGAGGGTGGCATTAAATCCAGAGTTTTCAGATTATCTATATCTATACTAATACTATGATATTATAAAGAGGAAAGATTTGATTGTTTGTTTGCATTGAATAGGCTCCGAAACTAATAGACCGATTTGTAAAATTCTTTCAACGTTGGGAAGCTACATTATCCTATACATATTATTATATATTATACAAATTATATTTTCAAAAAAATAGGGATCCTTTCTAACACTAAAATAACCCAAGGTGTAAAAAATGACCTAAAAAATGTCCGCTAGTACATAATATTAGATTGGGGGAAAAGTCTTTTCGCATTATAGTATGTATGCACTTGTAATAAAATATCTTTGGCTATACTATTTGTATCTGGCTGGTTTTGGTATCATTAAAAGTTTAAATTTAAAGATTTCGAATTCGAAATTGAAATTAGGAAAATGTGTGATTTTTTATTTGTTTTTCGTACTGTCAAGATGAGTGAATCTAATGAAGAAATTCGATACATTTTAAAATTTTCCTACAAAAAATGCAATGAAGCCGCGAAAAAAATTTGCGATGTTTATGGACCTAGTGCAGAGTACCACAAATTAGGTTTAAGCGATTTCAATCCGGAAATTTTGATGTCAAAGATGCATGTCGCTCTGGTCGAACTATTACGTATAAAATGGATGCCATTTTTGAAAAAGTGGAGCAAGATCGGCATACCAGTAGTTACGACGTAGCTGAGGAACTGGGAATTGACCACAAAACAGTTTTGGCGCATTTAAAAAAAACTGGGTACACATAAAAGCTCGATATTTGGGTACCTCACGAGCTCACTGAAAGAAACCTAATGAACCGTGTATATACTCATTTGTGATTCTTTATTACGACGTAATGAAACCTAACCATTTTTGAAGAAGCTGATAACTGAAAATGAAAAGTGGATCACGTACGACAAGAACGTGCGAAAAAAGTCGTGGTCAAAGGCCGGTCAGGCTTCACAGACTGTGGCGAAACCCGGGTTAACTCGCAACAAGGTGATGCTGTGTGGTGGGATTGGAAGGGCATTATTCATGATGAGCTGTTACCACCAGGCAGGACCATCGATTCTGAACTCTACTGCGAACAACTGATGAGATTAAAGCAAGAAGTTGAGAGAAAGCGGCCGGAATTAATCAACAGAAGGGGTGTGGTTTTTCATCATGATAATGCTAGACCGCACACATCTTTAGCCACTCAGCAAAAATTAAGATAGTTTGGCTGGGAGGTGTTAATGCATCCGCCGTATAGTCCTGACCTTCAGAATCCCACCTGTTTCGGTCTCTTCCGAATTCTTTAGGCAGTGTGAGGACGAGTATCACGAGAGGACTGCCAAAACCACTTGTCGCGGTATTTTGATCAGAAGCCCCCAAATTTCTATAGCAATGGGATCATGTCCCTACCTACAAAATGGCAAAAAGTTATCGAACATAATAGTACCTACATACTTTAGTTAAATGTAAATAAACTATATAAAAAAATGTCTTGAATTTTCTTAAAAAATGCGAAGATACTTTTTCCTCAACCTATTAATATATTAAGCTAAATTTTCCACAAAAGCCACAAACCAAGATGTTGAAGTTTGAAACTAAATTTTATATGAATACATAGTATGTAAGGAGTAATATATAAATAGATAATTAATTAGATATTTCATACTGTAAAGAAAACAAATTGGTACAATAAAGACCAGGGAACTGATGCGCGCCACTTAATTTTGAGAAACAATTAGGTATGTACCCATAATAAAAAATTATAGATCAAAATATAGGTAAGACGCCAATAAAATAAATAAATCAATTATTAGCTAAGATTTCACGGCTGCTTTTTAACCTTATTGAGTAAGTATTAACTGTGAATCCTAATTTTATGTTGTTTTTTTGTTATCGTTTTGTAGTTTGATTATGAACAACGTAAAGAACACGAATATGTAGGTAAACTTTAGACAGACGAGTTATTTTGATAATTTTTTTTTAGTTAGTTTGACAATTTTTTGACGGTTTATTTGAAGGCTAAGAACGAATTCACTGTCATTTTAAATATGATTCATGCAACTATACTGCCAATAATGTCAAGTTATAACTATTTTAAGTACATACATGACTAAAAATAAAGACTTTAGATAAGGCCCTTTGTATACTATGTAAAATAGTTTTATATATATTAAATATCTTATTTATAAAACCTAGTGACTTTTCTCCTCGGCCAGGTCAAAAAAATTACCAATAAAGAGACCAATTTTCATTTAATGTCGTGACAGGAAGATGTCTACACGAAAAATATGATCGGTAATTTCCGGTTTTAAACGGTACTAAAATAAGTAAAAGCATGTAATAAATCAATTTATTACCAACTTTGGTCAAATAATTAGTATCAAATTATACTTTGCAGGAATCACGGGTGGCCTTACACCGCAGTACAGCTGGTCTCGTCTAGGCAACGCGATTATAATATTAGGAGAGCATAGGTTCAAGAAGCGGTCAAACCGTCCAAACCAGAAGATGGAAGTTCATTGGGTTTGTAACAAAAGCGATAAGGGTTGTAAAGCTAAATTGACGACTTCAAATGACGCTATTGTCAAAATGTATAACATTCACGATCATGAGACTTATATAAAAAAACTTAAATAATAGCGCTTTTTCATTGCTTTGGACTCCAACAAAGAGAGAGTTTTTCCTAAAACTGCATGCCGCAATAAAATGATACTTGTTTATATCGATACAAGGGTCAGATTAAAACAAATGACTGTGCAACGTGAATAACTACGGTGGAAAAGCGTGCAGTAGTAGACTGGATTATCTACACTTGTTTATTATTTTGTAAACGACTGTATTGTTGTAGGATGTTACACATTACAATTATATCACGGCAATCCAACAAAGCGCTCGTGGCTAGGCTTGCTTAGTCTATCTTCACCGATTATCTAAGTTAAGCACTGTTCTGCGCGGTCACTATTTGGATGGGTGACCGTTAGTGGCATTTACATCTGAGCGCTTCCATGCTTCGGAGGGCACGTAAAACTGTCGGTCCCGGCTCTAGCAGTCGTTAAGCCATGACGGAGGCCTTAAGGAGGCCTAAAAACTCCGTCACCAGAGTTGGCCACTAACTCATACGAGCTTGCTTTTTACGGCAATCCAATAATAGCAATGATTTATTTTTAGTTTAAAAATGAATGCATAACTAAAAATATTTGTTATTAAGGTGCACCTGTGTCCATTAAACATTCCACAGTCTTAGATAGGAATGTTAAATTTATCTTATAATATTAAACATATTTAAGTTAAACTAAACTTTTAATTTCAATTTGAATTATATTATATGTAACTAAGGAACTTATTTATTAAATAAACATGAATTTATCAAAAACACTTGCTTCTACGCTTATTTTAACCCTTACCCTGTGCCTTAACTTACCCGAAAATGGTCACAAAATCCTACAAATTAGGACACAAAATAAACACAAAAATATTAATACAATACTTTGAAACTAGAGCAGTTTCTCCTGGACGAGTTTTTTTAATCGTAAATACTTACCTACCTTATTCCTCCCTTATGAATGAGGGCGTCACTCGACGAAGATTAGGTACTTAGTATGTACATTTATTGCTTGCACATGGTTTCTCAGTTTACAATACATACAGTCAATAATTGTTAGTAAGGTGGAAGGTACAATGAACGACAATGCACAATGAAGGCAGGCTGAGATTTTACCTATCACTATTATCAAAAATATGTTAATTTCTAAGAAAACGATCGAAAAAAGAAGTCAATCTCTTCTAATACGTTTAACGTTCTTTTATTAATGAATGAAGTTCGTGATACTTATTAACCGACTGTTGAAAAATATAATAAAAATAACTGAATTCGTTATTTTAAAGGTTCGATAATGGAATTTACTGATCCATTTGAAAGCGATCTGGTGATTGCTTTAAGGGGTCCCAAGAAAGTGAAGAAATACCAACGCAAGCGCAAATCGACCAGGCAAATACCAGAAAATATAGTTCAACATGTATGGTGTAAATGCCCCTTCAAGTGCAACACTAAATTCTCTTATACAGAAAGAGAAGTTATGTTGCAACAATATCTAGACTTGGAGACTCCTGAAGCAAAATGGACTTTTTTAAATAAATGTGTAAAACGAGTACCAATAAAAAGGCGTAGAACCAAACAGATCGATCCGCCGATTCGAAGTAACACATTAGTGTACCATCTCTTTCATGGTAATAAACCGGACCGAGTATGCAAGATATTTTTTTTGGCTACCTTTTGCATTTCTGGTAAAGTTGTTCATTCAGCAATGAACAAATTGACCCCTGAGGGGATAATAGAAAGAGATAAAGGAGGTTTATATAAAAAACCAAAAGATCGTAAACTACGCCAACGAAAGGTGGTGAAATTGAGATGAAGCAATGGACGCTACAACAATCGCTCGCTCGATCAAAAATACTGATAACAGAAAAAATACTGATAAACAGAAGTGAGAATCTCCTGTTTTGAAGTCGGTTAAAAAATTAATTGTGCTCAATACAAAAAATAATAGTAAAACTTATCTACCTACTACTTAGCTAGGTTAGAGAAAATTTTAAATTAGAAGGCTTGTATATTTTTTTGGTAAGCTAGCAAAAGTAAGCTGTTTTTTTTATACAATAAATATTCATAATTTTGTAATTCTATTTATTATTATATTTAAAAAATACACATGAAGTTGAGCCATCTACAAACCGTTACAAACGATTTATAGATAGCTCAACTGTTCCAAATCATTACTAGTCGGAATCGTACCCAAGACACTGGCTGCATTGCCGCGCTGATTAGCAATGCTGATACGCTGGCCTAGATAATCACCAGCCCTCGGGTCACGCGATTGTTATTAATTGACTCCTGTTATTTACATCATTATTATGTACTCAAAGAAAATATCAACAAGTGCAACGAAAGCGTATTATTAAAAATAATATTTGTTTTGTAAAATTTAAACCTGGAAGTTAAATAAAAACAAGTTTGTGTAATTTTTATAATATTAATATGTTTAATAACCAACATTGCGAGTAGTAACAGAGTATATAGATAGGCACAGACTCACAACGACTTTACAGTATAAATGGCAATAGATTTTATAAATAAGAGATCATACAACCTAAAGTTACAGACAATATCTTATAATTAGTTGCCTTTAAACATCGGTACAGGGTTCTTATGCTCACTTTAGTAGAGATTTAACTCTAATAGGGATGATGTAATATCTCGGCCGAGAACTTGTTTCACTAGTTTATCGAGTTTTCGACATTTTGACGGCATCTTTACTAGAGTCGTATAATATGATCTGTGCTAGAGTTCAATCTCTGCTGAAGTGAGCATAGGCCCCAATTATCAAAATATGTCGTTTAACGAGTTGAGTATTTAAAATCCAAGTATATGCAACAGTAAAATGTTGTAAGTAATTGTATTATTGAAATTAATATAAAGATTCTACTTAAACTCTTGCCAAACTTTGAAAACTCTCAAAACGTAGTCAAAAATTAAAATTTATTATTCAACTATGTTGCTGTAGGTACATTATTTTATGTAAATTACATTAATTTTACATAATTAAACACAAGCTATTGTAACACCCTAGGGTGTGTTTCCACTGACGCGAAACGAGGCAGCAAAGCGAAATTACAGTTCCGCGAAATTACAGTTTATTTGAACTGAGATCAAAAGCTTCGCGTTAATAGAAAAGCACTTATATAATTTTATATGTGTAGTTTGATATCATATCGTTTGAAAACGTCTAATAACTAACAGAGGATTAGCATTTGATTATTGAATAAGGCAGATGGAATACAGACGTACTTTTTATACGCAATAAATAAATAAATATTCACGGACACTTAACACAACGCCTTCTAGTCCCAAACTAAGCAAAGCTTGTACGATGGAAACTAGATGGCTGATTGAATACATACATACATTTTTAATAATAATCATTGTTACATTTAAGAATGTATAAACAAAATAAGTTCCTGCCTAGTTGGTAAATAGCTGAATAAATAGAATAGAGTATAAAACTGCAGCATATACCAAGTGTAAATAGGTAATTGTATTGGTACACAAATAAAGGTGTGGTAGGTACTTGCACTATATATAGCACATTTAATATATATTATGTACATTCCCAAGTAACTAAGTATTTGACAAAAGCTGGATACAATATTTGGCAAAACTTTAGAAAAATTATGACTACAGTCAAACCTGGATAAGCGAGAGTTCAAGGGAGCACAATCTTATTCTCGCTTATAGAGGTTTCTCACTAACCCGAGTTTCTACACAGGCACACGTGTCCATTTGAAAAGAATGCGATAAAATAACAACGTTATTTAGTTCCACGAAATAGAATAGGAACAATATTGACGAGGAAACAATACAAAAACAATGGTAAGAAGTTCCACGAAAGTTAAGAATGAGTCATAAAATAGCAGATGTTAAATTTGTAATTTGTTTTGTCATTTGTTCCTCCTAAATAATATACATAAATGAATAAAGCTCGACTGTCGTTTATGGAGGTATAGATAAGTAGCAGTCTCACTTACGGAGGTCCATGAGGGAAAAACGACTCTCTCTTACAAAGGTTTCTGTTTCTCGCTAATAGAGGTTTTGGGAGCTTAAAATGACGGGTCCTGGCTATTACTCTCACTTACAGAGTTTTCTCACTTATCCAGTTCTCACTTACCCAGGTTTGACTGTATATAGTTACATTTCATTTAAAAACTGCCATATTATTGGTACAGATAGCATCAGAAGTATATCACTGTATTTAATAACGATGTTGACTGTACATACTTATACATATAATATTAACCACTGATTTCTGACTACTGTACCTTCAGTAAATACATAGTCGACATAATTATAACAATAAGGACGGCAATAAAATACATTGAGCATAAAACTAATTCTCGAAGTAGGAACCTCACGTATAATAACGAATTATTATATTAGCTATTATTATATATACATTGACCAATAAAAAGAGCTAACATGCAAATACCTTGATACCAATATGATGTTATTAGAATAATTTAGTCATATTGGTGATAAACATTTATTTGGCATATCTTAGTTTCTTCAGATTATTTGTAAATTTCTTGGTTTTCTAATTTATTTGAATATAGAAATATTGATTATGAAGAAATCTTTGCATTTTTTTAGAAACACCCAAACAGTCACCGATAGGCCTCTTTTTAATTTCTAACTACAACTACAAACCCATAATTCATTTTTTATTTTTAACCAACTTTTTACGTGATACAGTTAGCGCAAAGAGTTCTAAAGAAATATTTAAGTACATAAAAGTTTAACTGAATCCTCAAAATGTAATAGTTTCTAAATAACGAAAAATGAAATGATTTTAAATAATGTAGGTACTAATTGTGTACCAATTTCTCAAATTGTTAATAAACTTTTCGCTGACTGTACCACGAAATACACGATAATATAGGCAAGTTTACAAAAAGGTCCACAGAGTTAGTGTCTTTTCACACGTACCGGTTGCCGGGTAGCCGGCGCCGGTTACCCGGTGGTGAAGTGTATGGGCATGGTACATAGCTTTCACATGTACCGGCGTAATTTATCCGGCAGGCGGTTGCCGGGTGCGCGCCGGAACCACCACTGTGCGTCCGGTCGCCGGGCATCGTTTAGCCGGCGGCCGAACTGACAGTGGTGTATGGAACACGCAACTAGCTTTCAGACGCGCCGGCGGTCAGTCGCCCAGGTACAGTATGCGAGAGCATGCGCGTGCGTAGTTATTATAAGCTTATTTGACACCGGGTATCCGGCGCCGGCTACCCGGCAACCGGTACGTGTGAAAAGACACTTAGTGTTTTCTTACCGAACCCTAGAACACACGTCCCGGTTGCCGGGTACCCGGCGTCGACAATCGTCATCAAAGCCACGTTTTGACAAAATAAGATGCCTTTATCTAAACAAAAGAAATATTAGGAGTACCTATAAGTGCATCACGTCAAGAGTGACGTCATTAACTAGGAGGATGATTATGACGATTCTGCTTCTGAACTGTGGTGCGACCAATAGTGACGACGATGGCGTGGCAGTCCATCACGCGGCTGTCAGCGCAAAGCCATTTCACCTTCGATGCGCAGACTGAGTGCCGGGTGTACCAGTAGCCTCGGAGCTTCATGACGCGAGCGCCGATCTTGGATGTGCAGAATATTGGCAGGTCTGTGGACAAGGGGACCATTTATAAAATCCGCAAAGTACCTCTATCAAACTGAATGAGAAATCTACAGGCAAATAAGACCTCAATTTTTATTAATTCTTAACTCGACTGTCTTTGACTAATTCTTAACTCGACAATATGTCTCATTCAAACGTTCTTGTAGATTTATCATTGACAGTTTAATCATGAAAAGTTTGAAAACGCGCAAGAGAATATCTCTTCTTGAAATAATCTTTTACGTAGTTTTCAAATCAAACAATGGGAAGATACTCTAGGGCCTAGGTGCTTTAGGTACTAGTTATAGAGCAGGAGAGCTGCTAGTCTAACCAGCTGCTAGAGTCTTGTCAACTTGCCTGTTCTACATGGAATTGTTCAGAAATCAGAAAATACTTTGGATGCTTTGCTTTGGTGCAGATCAGATGAGTTGCTAGAATACAGACAATTCAAGACGAATCTTTGTGACCAGAGTAGGCTTCATCGTGAACTTTCTTATTTTAGGGTGGAAATACTAAGTCCGGACACAAACCCAATATCATAAGCATTTATTAGTGATAAGATATTAGTAATGGAAATATAGTACAAAAAAGCTTAATAATAGATACCAACAGGAAAATGCATTTAGCGTAATATTATCAAATAAGAACGAATAAGTATATAGTA
Organism: Eulithis testata; assembly: GCA_947507515.1. Lineage (NCBI taxonomy): Eukaryota > Metazoa > Arthropoda > Insecta > Lepidoptera > Geometridae > Eulithis > Eulithis testata. The sequence continues at coordinate 9,149,444 of OX382202.1, read as the reverse complement.
GGTGCCAAATAACACCGCAATACAGGTCATTCACCCACCTTCACCTCGATGTCGCAAAATTCAATTTATGTATGGTAAACAAACAGTACTACGAGATTCGAGCGATTACCGTCTTAGCGACAGGTTTGTATGGAAAGCGACAGAATTAGCCATTTATAAATTGAATTTTGCAACATCGTGGTGAAGGTAGATGAATGACCTGTATTGCGGTGTTATTTAGCACCTACTATAGAAACTAAAACTGCCTAAACTATAAATACCAACCAGTTAACTAGGGGGGTAGGTATCTTAATTTTATTAAGACAAACTCTATTTGAAATGCGACCACCTTAATTCTAAAACGGCTTACCAAATAATGTACGGAAATGCATAATAGCACAGAATATTAGTAATAATTTAAGTCTCATTCAAACGTTCTTGTAGATAAGTAATAATTTTATTCCTTTACCTAAATATGAGACTAGACTACAATTTTTATTAGCGGTATATTCCATCTTACCTTTTACAGAACATCTTGGATTATAGGATTGCAAAATTTTCTTTATTTATTAGATTAAGTTTCGAAATAGTACCGAATAGGGTAATAAAAATAGGCCTCCTTATCCCAGCCACTACAGCGTTCAGTATCTAGTAGATTTCGGTTTAGGAGGGTCCACTAGCCCCCAAACCTCTGTAACCCTATATAACTCTATAATGCCTGCATATATAGGGTTACATTAAAGTGATCCAGTCAAACATCTAGCAGGTATAACTAAATATAAAGTAAACTAAACTTTACACACGTCGACGCAGAGTTGCGATCACCATTAGGTTCCATCCACGTCCCGAAACGGGCTGAACCCGTTATCCATATCAGGCAGAACTACTACGCAGAGACCTGAAACTGAAACCATTGCGCGGTCAGACCTAGGAATTATACTGTAAAAGATTGCTACAAAAATGACCATTATTGCTAATGATTTTGGTAAACGTAGGTAAATAAAAAAACTCGAAGTGACAGGTCAAATCACATATCTGAATATACTGATTCAAAGATACCCCTGACGCTAAATAAATCATATTCTACCGTAAACGAGCGTAGAATATGAATTATTCAGCGTCTCGAGCGTCTTGTTGCCGGCGTCCGAGCAGTGTCGAAAGCAACCTAGTGTAGAGGAGCCCTTATTCGGTTTGTGACTCTTCGTTCTTCAGTTTGAAACCTTGTACCTAAAACAAAAGCAGATCTTAAGAACCAGCCATCTTCCAACCTTCATCTGATGTGGTGGAAAATACTTTTAAACATATCAGATTGATAGTCTCACGAGATATAAGAGTAATTATATAAATAGTATATATAACTAGATTATTTTAACTAGATAATGTGCCCATTACATAAAGCTTTGACTATAAATATTAAAATTAAAATAGTTCTATGGCAAGAATTACCCAACTTGCAGGTAAAATTAATAAATAAGTAGGTACCTAGTATTGGCCATCTTGGCCTGATAAACAAATATTTTGGCGTCATTATGATATATTACGACTAATCCCTTTAAATATACCTACTAGTATTACGTATAATATCACGCACGTACTTTGTCCTTTAAAATGTGTAAACTCAATACTAAATGAACAGTTAGAACGTAACGTAAGAAACGTAACGAGTTATTCCACGTAGACCACCAAGCATCTACGGTATACGTTTTTAAGGCATAGTAGGCGTGATTTTCTTTGTTAATAAAATATTTTTATTATATTGTGTTTATTGTAGTAGTTACGTTAGAGGGTCCCGTTTAAACAATAGGCAACTGCTTGTGACAGAAGTCCCGCGGTAATTTCCGGAACTAAACTTTAAAACTAAATTTTAAATTAGTTGTCAGGTGCTGTTAATGTGTTCGGATGCTAGTGCGTTTTTATTTGGTTTCTGTGATCAAAGTCTTGTTTTCAATGCCTAAAGTTGTTAAAAGTGCTGCCCGAGAAATAATACTTAAGGTCGACTACAGCGCCGCGTCTGCGGGACTTCTTTCATGGAAAGGACTCTACTACCAATTTTACAATTTTTACAAAAGCATAGTAAAGGCTCGTCTGCCTATTAATGGTTATGATTATCATTTATCCTGTAAAATTCGTCATCTATAGTATGCATAGATGCTGAGCATCCCTTACTGCCGTGCGCTGTACATTGCCATCTGGTTTTGGTTACATGTCCAGACGTCTTTTGAGTGTGCTTGTTGTATTTGTACCCGTTGTAAAATACCATACGGCTACCGCGGCTACTGATGAGGAATACTGGACCTAAAATACAAGGTAAGTTAGTAAGTATAACCTAACCTAACATTTATTTTATATTAATTATCTACAAATAATAATTTATTTAAAAAAACACTTGACTGATAAGACACGTGTGTCGTGTCTTGAGCACTTATCAAAGATCCTAAACTAATTAATGTAAATAAATAATAATGATATCATAAAAACACTATAGATTCGAACCCGCATCACAACTGCCCGCTGCGTGATAGAAAAACAATCAACCAAACAAAATAGAGTTATTAGAAAAGGGATACTTTTAAAATATGAAAAAATAACACCAAAATATATTTTTGACAAAGTTAAATCTAGTTCTAAGCTATAGCCACTAGATGACACTGTTATCAATTCCAAGTACAAAATTTCGCTATCTTTCTACTGTTAACGCCATCTATTGTGGAAATATGGAAGTTTGTTTTACTAGTGCTGCTAGTAAGCTGCGTGTTTTATGCACGTGCTGTTTTTTAATGTAATAATAGATGTCACTACTCGTCGCAATTGAAGACAGTTTAGGTAAATTAATTCTATACGCTCTGGTGGTAATTTCTAGTCAATTTCTTATAGGTACCTACTTACTGTTAGCATATCTAGAAACATTTTTGTAGGAATTGTTTTTTGTTATAATTATATTATAATTTAAACAGGGCGGTACCGACGCGACGCTTAAGATTGAAATGCCAATTACGGTCACTCATCCAATTTGCAACTGAGCTGAACAATGCTTGACTTATTTTTTATGAAAAAATTAATAGAAAAGTCAGATCCTTCTGATGTTAATCAGTTACCTATTCATAATCTCATAATTTTTTCAGCCGTTTTTTGTTGAACATTGTCTCTCCTATAGATTTCTAGAGCGACCGTACTCAACACTGCATTTTTTGATACTTGGTCTACCTCAACCACGAAAACTTTCTAGCTTAACAAGTGACTAGTAACTTACTTAACAAGTGGCTAGTGGTTATGATAATTATTAAAATTACAAATAATATTATCAGTTGTGATGATCGACGCCCTGCATCCTCTGCTGTGCCTTCCACACTGCCACCTCGTCTTCACACAGTTGTGCTGTGGTGTATGCCGATCATATTGTCTGGTGAAACGGTGACCCGCGTAATAGATCATTTGGTAACCCCGACTGTTCGTTATGAACTGAGGCCCTGGAATATGACTGTAAATTTTGAATGTTTATTTACTGATATGACGCATCGACGCTCTTTTACATTGTCACATCACAGTTCCAGTTAATTACACTCACAATTTGACTACGTATGATTTATTGCGCACCAGTGACAATGTATTTATTAAGATTGGAATAGTTGACAATGAGCTAAAGAGAACTCTAAAATGTGTACCTACCTACACACTTAGCAACTCTTTAATAATTGTTAAGATTTATTGAATAAACCAAAAATTTTGAATAATTGAAAAACAGCTTGTCAAACCAAAGTTAATGATAAAAATAATTTTAAAAACTAAGCTTGTTTGAGGTACATTTAAGTACACCAAACGAACATGGAACTAGTGGCAAGAGATTAAACAATACAAGAGCATTATTTAATCTTTAGTGTAAATTACATTTCTTCTGTAAATATAACCCTCAACACTTTGAAATAAAAAAAAACTTTGAAAGCTTCAAAAACTTAGGTAATACAACAATGCAAACATACAACTAAGTACTTACCAATCCATTTATAAGTAAAAAAACTACATAGATACTAAAAAACTTTAATTTATAAAACTATAAAGAGGGCGTCCATAAATTACGTGAAGCATTTTTGCGAATTTTTCGTCCCCCCCCCCCTCTCCCCCCTTGGTGAGATATCGTAAGATTTTCTTCAACTCCCTCCCCCCTCCCCTAATCTCACGCGAGATTCTTCAATATTTCTATTTTGAGTGTAAACGTGTTGGATTATTTAAAAAAAAAAAAACCTGTTCTATTACTTTTATTGAAGACTAGCAAAGACTAGTATTTGTGAATATTACCATAATTTAAAATCACAAACATAAAATTAAATAACGCTTGGATATGTTGGTTCCAGTGGTCACTCTTGATTACTGAATATCAAATAAAAATTAAGAAAGATTTATTCTAATTCTAATTTTTCTTGCAATTTGTTTATAAAGACGTAATGATGTTTGTTGCTCTTTCACACAAAAACTACTCATCCGATTTGGATGAAACTTTGAACATATATTGTCCATAACCTGGATTAACACATAGGTTACTTTTTATCCCGGAAAATCAACGGGATCCAACGGGACGCGAACACTTCAGAACCGGCTAGACGATTTCGCATAGCAAATTGCAATTTCTAATCTTGTGCAGTCGAAGCACCAGTTATTCAATCATATTTGATCGGCTATCTTCTTTCTTTCCCTGTATATCAACTGACGTAAACTGACATGTGATGGTAAAAAAGCTGCAGGAGATGTCGTGCCGAGTTCAGACAAGCAGTCTCTTATTATCTCACTAGGTGGCTTTAGGTTATTCAATGCAACTTCATCTCTTATTTTATGTAGTACATCTGCGACTGTAGTTTTCGTTAAATCTGGTTCGTGGTTATGTTCCAATGGCGTTTTGCCTACCCTTACGTGTACGCCCTTTTCTCTGATGAATCTGGTTATAACTCTTGTGTTGCATGTGCTTTTTCTTCTCATCTCACACACCCAGTAGTATTTGTCATTATTCAATCGGTTCTTCTCGTAAATAAATCCCTTGATGTTTAATTTCATGCCTCCTCTCTTTGACTCAAATACCTCACAACAGTCTGTCCCTAGAATACAAATTGATTTAGAGAACCGTTTTTGAGTTTTTTTATCTGTTTAGGTTTTTCATTTTTCATTTCAATAAGACAGGATAGGAGCATTTTTTATTTCTTTTGTTCTCTGTGTAAATGTTTAAAAGCAAAGTCTTTTATAAGATAAAAACAAGTTACCTATAGAAATAGTTATAATAGTAAAAAAACAATAATAGCATTTGCTTTTTTTTTTATTAGCACAGTAGTAAGTTTAATAATATTTTTTGTTTCATAATCTTAGTAACAAGCAAAAGGTTGTAAGATTACCTTAATTTTTTTTTTAAAGTAAGTATACCTTACCTATAGTAGTAGTAAGTATTCTATTCTAGGTTAACTATAATTGTATATTAAGTTTTTTTTCTAAATTAAATGTCAACAAGCAAGTAAGTAGGTACGCACTTACATGAATAAAAACTAAACAAAATTCTGTTTCTTTAATAAAGTCAACCGTGGTACAGTAAAATTTTTCCTTCTGTAATACAATTTTTTGTATTATTTGTGCCAGAGATTGGAAAACTCAATTGTACCATATTAATAATTTATTTTGAATACAATTGCAATTAACTTAAAACTAAATGAAGATAGCTTAAAAAGTAATAGGTTTTCTCTAGTAACCTTCTAGTAACTTTTTTTGCAAACATTTATAAATAGTGATATATTAATTACGTACAAACATGTAGCGCATGCAAAAGACGATATCGAAAAAAGTTATTTATGTTCTTTCTTAGATTTGTGGAATCTTCTCCATACTTGTTTTTTAGTAGGTACGTTGCCATCCACATCTAAGCAAGAGTTTTTTAACTCTTGAACTATTTCTTTATGTAGATCGGATGCAGAGGTTGTTCGGGGATCGATCTCTGCTACGCATCGATGGAAGATTTTCATCTTTTCATTTTCAATGTGGTTTGGCAAACACGTATGTTTGTTTACTTTGACAACTTTACCATTATTAGATATCATAGAACCGTTACATTTCTTATTCCAGACACAACGCCAGAACATGTTATTATTTTTATGTATTTTCTTATAGTGATACCGGTAACCTTCGTGCAGAGCACAGTTGTTGCCTCGTTGCGTTTTTATAATTTCGAATTTGTCATCCATTTCCTTCATGATTTCAATTTCGACTTCATTGGTCCTCTCAATCTTGACACAAATGCCTGTAAATAATTAACTTTACTATAATATCTGTTTCTAGAATCAAGATATTACACAATTAATATGACGGACGGGCTAATTTAAGACAGAATACGAGATACATAGGAACGCATATAAAATGGTTATGTGTGGTCGAAAAGGAATAAAACAAACCAAAATAGTCAATATTTATTTAATTCCTAAATAAATCACTTATCTGCTTACTTAATCTTTGCATAACTTTATTTAGATCATATTTTTAATAAATGATTGGGAATTAAGTAAAGTGTGAATAAATAAAGTAACTTAAGTATTGTATTTTTTTTACCTATAGTAGTAGTAAGTATTCTATTCTAGGTTAACTATATTTGTATATTAAGTTTTTTTTCTAAATTAAATGTCAACAAGCAAGTAAGTAGGTACGCACTTAGGGGGCGTCCATTAATTACGTGAGGCATTTTTGAGAATTTTTCGACCCCCCACCCCCCTTGGTGAGATATCGTAAGATTTTCCTCAACTCCCTCCCCCCACCCCTAATCTGACGCGAGATTGTTCAAGACTTCTATTTTCGCTTTAAACGTGTTGGATTATTGAAAAAAAAATACAACAAATACTATTGTCTCAGATTTCGCCATATTTTATTCTAGAAATAATTTTTCATGCAATTTTACACCGTTTTCTGCGAGAAAAATAATTACGTGATATTTGCCAAAACCCCCTTCCCCCCTAAGTGAGATTTGGAAAGATTTAGCTTGATCCCCTCCTCCCCTAGAACACCTCACGTAATAAATGGACGCCCCCTTACATGAATAAAAACTAAATAAAATTCTGTTTCTTTAATAAAGTCAACCGTACAGTAAAATTTTTCCTTCTGTAATACAATTTTTTGTATTATTTGTGCCAGAGATTGGAAAACTCAATTGTACCATATTAATAATTTATTTTGAATACAATTGCAATTAACTTAAAACTAAATGAAGATAGCTTAAAAAGTAATAGGTTTTCTCTAGTAACCTTCTAGTAACTTTTTTTGCAAACATTTATAAATAGTGATATATTAATTACGTACAAACATGTAGCGCATGCAAAAGACGATATCGAAAAAAGTTATTTATGTTCTTTCTTAGATTTGTGGAATCTTCTCCATACTTGTTTTTTAGTAGGTACGTTGCCATCCACATCTAAGCAAGAGTTTTTTAACTCTTGAACTATTTCTTTATGTAGATCGGATGCAGAGGTTGTTCGGGGATCGATCTCTGCTACGCATCGATGAAAGATTTTAATCTTTTCATTTTCAATGTGGTTTGGCAAACACGTATGTTTGTTTACTTTGACAACTTTACCATTATTAGATATCATAGAACCGTTACATTTCTTATTCCAGACACAACGCCAGAACATGTTATTATTTTTATGTATTTTCTTATAGTGATACCGGTAACCTTCGTGCAGAGCACAGTTGTTGCCTCGTCGCGTTTTTATAATTTCGAATTTGTCATCCATTTCCTTCATGATTTCAGTTTCGACTTCATTGGTCCTCTCAATCTTGACACAAATGCCTGTAAATAATTAACTTTACTATAATATCTGTTTCTAGAATCAAGATATTACTCTACAGTTCTACATACACAAATAATATGACGGACGGGCTAATTTAAGGCAGAATACGAGATACATAGGAACGCATATAAAATGGTTATGTGTGGGTCGAAAAGGAATAAAACAAACCAAAATAGTCAATTTTTATTTAATTCGTAAATAAATCACTTATCTGCTTACTTAATCTTTGCATAACTTTATTTAGATCATATTTTTAATAAATGATTGGGAATTAAGTAAAGTGTGAATAAATAAAGTAACTTAAGTATTGTATTTTTTTTACTATTACAGTGCAAACATAAGGTATATTCTTCATTTGAAAGATTACCTATGATAATGTGATGGCTCATGATTATGCTCATTTTGTAATTTGATTATTTTATCCCCATACGTAAAAACTGTCGCTTGGCATTTTCGAGTACCTTGCGATGAGCATACCCAACGCTGTTTTCTATCATCACAGCCCCGTCTGAGTCTGCTAGTGTATCTATACTTTGAAAGAATAAGTACTCGATTACCTCGCTTTGTAAAGTTGAACTCTGGAACTAAAGAAATGTGTTCTAAAGCAAATTTTCAAACCCTTAACTTAAAAGAGGTCTTATAAGTTTGGGATTTGTGTCTGTCTGTCTGTGACCCATTTTAAACTAATAATAACATAAAGCAATACAATAAATCTTTTTATACCATTCCCCCTCTAAAAAGCTTGTTTTATTCTCTGAAAACATTGAATAAAAAGCACCTTTAGTCACTGTTTTGGTGTTTGAATTGCGAACACACTAATATATTTGACCTCCATCTAATTATTGTTTTTGCACAAGGAGGTTTTATTGGCTATACAATACAACCTCCAATCTTTATTTTTCTCATAGTCATGGTATAAAGTAAGTATAGTATGCACCTCTTCAATAAAACGGATTTATACCGAGGGCCATGAACCACTCACGTCGTTCAGGATTCTAACACTTGAATCACTCGCTACGCTTGTGATTCAACCATCATGAATCACGACCGTAGGCAGTGATTCATGATCGTCGTTAGAATCTCTCACTTGCTCGGGATTCATTTATGGCCCTTGCTTTAAATCCGTCTTTTATTCACTAGTTGCATAATATACTATTTTTGCAAGAATACCAGTACAGATGCTTGGTAGAAATCGGCTTATTTCGTTATGAGTAAACCAGAAACAGTTTACGGTTACCCCGTAAAAAAAAGTTATTCCCTAAAAAAATATTAAAACCACAGCCCGTTTTTACATCTTTTTTTTTTATTTATTTAAAATGTAATATACATTAATTAAACCACTTTTATATAAATTAATTAGGTATGTACTTATATTGTATTTGAAAAAAATTGCATTCACTCGAATTAATCGTGTTAGTTACCACAACGGGCTTTTTCTTCCATTGAGAAAACAACAATAATGGTAGAAAACTAAAATATTGTTTTTTGGTATATTTAGGCACCGATCCCCAAAACTCCATGTTTAACTTGAGCTGGATTCAAACTGTATAGCTTTTAAAGTAATTATCATTATACAATCCTTTTTGCTCAATTTAATAAACTCGTTTGAACGAGTTAATCATCTGCTTCTTTCTTAGTGTTATAACGGCTTAGATGTGTAGGCGCATGGGTGTGTTCAGTGAATGCTTCCACAATCACATTATTTACGGTATAAACGGTTGCTTTACATTTCTTGGAACCTTGAGAGGTACAAACCCAACGGTCTTTTTGCGAATCACTTAATATATACGGTCTTGTAAATCTGTATTGGTACAGTATCATGAGTGGGTTCCCGCGCTTTGTTACACAGAATTGTGGAACATCTTCTTTTTTGTCGCAATTTTGATTTTCATCCTCTTGTGTGATACGTGGTTTCTGTTTTATTTCTTCAATTTTCTTACCACCTTCCCCCACGTTCTTTTCAATTTTAATATATTTTTTTTTGAATTGTATACTTTTTTCTGCGTTTATCTCTTTAACTGGATTAGCTGAATTAATAACTGCTGGTGACAGAACCACTATTCCACTTTTCTTCGGGTCTTTTTTAATGATCTTCTTGTTATTATTTGTATGCTGTATATTATTTTCTACTTTTTTCTTTTTATTAAAGGTGTTATTCAATGTCGATGACGAAACCGTTTTCGCACTTTTTTTAGTGTCTTTTTTGGCTGCCTTCTTTTCATTTTTATTTTCTTTGTCTAAATTGACAAGGGAACCGTTGTCTGAAGTATTAGCTAAAGTGATCGCTGGTGAGAGAACCACTCGCATGAAAGGGTTTAATGAACTGCGAAGGTTGTACTGGTTCTTTCTTGTTCTATATCTAGGTTTTTGATTTTCAAAACCACAAAGTCCATAGCTTAAGGTTGATGCATCGTTAATAGGCTTCAATAAGCTTGACGTTGAACTGGATGCTGGAATTTAATTAAAATATTCTTGTATGAGTTGGCACTTAGATATGGTACATTAACTATGATTTCTTTTACTGTAGTTCGTGTGGAAAAAAGCGGTAAAAGATTTTCAGTCGTAATTTTTATTTATTTTTGGAAAATTCATAAATTATTGAAATAAAAAATATAATTAGAAGCTTGTTTCATCACCTTATATCGTATACGTTACACAATTCTTTTTTTATATTTATGCATACAAGAAAATCCGCAGATATACTTGTGGCCTTTACAGAATCTTGATACTTTATCAGTTATTTATTATATATAGAAAAAGTTATTGGGTATAACTTGTCACCGCTATATGGTGGGGGGTGAGTATGCGCAGTATTTCCCTTTATGATCTTTCTGTCATAAGTCCATACAAAAGCCCTGCAGCGCTTGCTAACATGGGAGGAACAGCGCCATCTAGTGTTCGGTCCACAAACTCCGGATCCTCTCATATTGTATCTGTAGTTGTCTAGAATTAGAAGTGGCATTCCTTTTTGGGACACGGTGAACTCTGGAACTAAATTGGCTTTGTGAGTTTTGTTGCCGAAGTAAAAGTCTTTATGAGTTAGTGGTCCACTCTGGACAGAGGTTTTAGGCCGCCTTAAGGCCTCCGTCGTGGCTTAGCGACCGCTAGAGCCTAACCTACAGTTTCACGTGGCCTCCGACGCACGGAAGCACTTAGATGTAATACCACTAGCGGTCACCCATCCAAATAGTAAATTGTGCGAACGATACGCACCTACTCTGAAACTGAATTGTTTTGTGATAAACCTCTAGGGCATTGAGATGAGATAAATAAAATATTTTATATAAAAGAGCCAGCAAGTAACAACAATAACTGGAAAAGCAACCACATTTTACAGAGAGAGTAGACGAGTATCTTATCTTTTGAGTTGGTTTGTGGGTACCTTACATTTAGTTATTTATATACCTACATAGTTATTTATTACAGCGGAGTGGGGTACTGGTGTCCTGTGGCATAGGTTTATCAAACCTATTTCAGGCACCAAGTCCCTCACAAAACATCAATAGCATGTAACTTTACCTACTGTCTCCTAATACGTACCTACTTAAGTTTACCTATCTGCCTCTGTTTGTTCTACTTGTTTTGTAGAGAGAAAATAAACGATTTATTTATTATTATTATTATTTTATTTATACTTACCCAGTACTTAGTCTGTATAGTATAAGTACCAGCGCCTCGTATGTAGCAAGCTTCGAAGCAGCTGCTACGATTTGACTACCCGCTTAGTAGCAGCTGCTACGATTTGACTACCCGCTTCGTAGCAACTGCTACAATTTGACTACCCGCTTCGTAGCAACTGCTACAATTTGACTACCCGCTTCGTAGCAACTGCTGAAATTTGACTACCAGCTTCGTAGCGGCTGCTACGATTATCTACTCTTACCATTCATGATACAAAGTGCTGCTACGAAATATAGACATGGGTATTATGAATTGAGCAGTGAATGATTCAACTATATTAATTTACACTGCTTTGTTAGACCTGAAAGATCTTTATTAATAAAGAATATATTTAGACGACCTAGCTTGTTTGTTTACTTATTACTTAACTTACAACTATTACTTATATTCAATTTATAAAAATAAAATCCATCTTATAGGGTATTTGTTAATAGTTCTGCTTTCCGTGCTATGGGTCGTGGGTTCGATCCCCACTGACAACAAACATTTGTGTGTGGCAAACATAGAAGTTTGTTCTTTGTATAAGTGTTACTACCTATGTATTATAAGTACGTAATTAAAAAAAAAAAGTATATCTGTATTCTATCAGCAATCTAGTTCCCAAGTATACAAGCTTTGCTTAGTTTGGGACTAGAGGGCGTTGTATGTAATGTCCAAAAATATTATTTATTACACCACTATTTTGTAATTACGTCTTTTCAGTGTATGTTACTGATCACATTTAGGTAGCAAACACTATTAATTAAAATATATCACAAAAAAAGGTTGACAATTAGTTTCTCGTTATCCGTACGTGCCTACTACTGAGTCTACTGACCCAACTCCCAATACTAACTAAATTGTGCAGGATTAAAAAGAACATCAATAACTTTGTGAAAGTTAAGACTGGAAACAGTGCTCGACCGACGGTTAGCGCTGTCGGCGTAGAGCTATGTCTGTGCAAGTCTATGAATGCGTACACAGCTACGCTGACGGTACGCGTTTGAATTTCCATACAAATGACAAGCGCGACCGACTTACGCACCGACGGTCGGTCGAGCTCTGAAACCGGAATAAATATGAATAAATCTTGACAGTGTCCGATGCGTGCGATGCGGGCCTGTGGACGCTAGCCGTAAAGCGTAAGTACACGAGAAATACGACACTGCATATTTTTACTTAATAGTATGTGCAGCACACAAAAATTGGTCGAATCTGCACAAGCATTTAGGGTTATGGTTGTGTTTGTTGGTGGACTTTACAACTGTATGACCTATGGTGTACACGGCTGCACTGCAGTGCGAACTCCGTTGGGATGTACACGCCCATCTGTAATAAAACATCCATGTACAGTATATTGTACAGGGCATTTTTAAACATACCACACCTACACGCGGGGAGCTATAGATAAACCATTTAGTAAAAGGGTACAGGGGAAAAATATGTAATGTCACAAAGACAATGAACTGAGAAAATGGCAAATTAAACTTTGAATCCATACAAAAAAATAAACATTTAAAGTTAAAATAAAAATAAAAAGAATTTATAAAGAAAATATACTTGTTTTGGGTATGTAATACAAAAAAGCTTTTTTTTTCTTATATTTATTGAGTGAGCTAAAAAAACCGAACAAAGTCGGAAAACACAGGTAAAAAACAAGCAATGTCCATGAAAAACAGGGAAAAAATATGCAATCTCCTAGATAATGACTTAGTAATCTAGATGAACCTCACTTTCCTCTTCCGCAGGCATTTTCAAGAATTATGTACGTTTGGTGGCTCGCTGCAAAACATAACAAACGAAATAACCTCAAAGTCCAATCAAAACAAACGTCAAACTGACATGACAACCATGGACATAGCATATGTATTTTTCTGCTGTATGACGTTGACATTGCTTGTTATTGCACTGTATCAATATTTTTGAACGAAGATTACGCCGCGACTATGCACGTTACTACGAAATGTGTTTTGGCGTTTTGTTCTATCACATTTGAACTATACAATGGCATTGCCAGTTTAAAAAAGATAAAAATGTGACATCGCATGTTTTTCCCCTGTGGCCTTCTAAATGAAACCATTTTTTTAGCCTGAATCGTCTCACTGCTGCGCAAAGGACTTAAAATGTTCTCTGTCTCGAGCTTCGTCCCACCATCCTCTTGCGAAGACGTCTAGTTCGTCGCGCCAACGCTTTCTCGACAGTAATGAGACCATTATTATTGAAAATTTTATCTTTATTCCCTATGAAGTTTACAGGGGCTATTTTATTTGACTAACTGACTAAATCTTATTTTTCTATAAAATTTACATTTTTCTAATAGAAATATGAAATTTTCACCTGGTTTTTCCTGCGCAAATCCTGTGTCGGGAGTATTTATACCCTGCTACAATAACCAGAGGCCTGCCTTGTGGTGACTTTACATACCCTGAAACTGACCAGAGAACTTCTTTCATTTACCACTTTTACATGAAAATAGTCAACGTTGATTAAAGAATTTATTTTTCACTCGATTAAAAAAACTACTCAGCCTATACTTAATTAGTTTATTAAAATCTATTAGTCTTTATCCAACAATTATGGTATTTTATTAAGTATTAGCTACCGAACGTGACTCCGTCCGCGTCCCGGTTGATCCTGTTGATTTTCCGGAATAAAAAGTAAAAACAAAATAAAAAATATATATTTCGTAACTTGGATTAACCCTGTGTGTTAATCCAAGTTACGTTACGCTTAAATTATTGCCATCCCTTACAAATGAGTAATGTCAAACAGAGGCAGAGCAATTTTAAGTGCTGCTTAAATTTGAGTGATGTTTTCAGTATTCCGGCCTAAATTTTATATATTATTCACACTGCGCCATCTAGTTTCACACTAAGCATACCCTGTACGGAACCAGATTATAATACTTAATTTTTTTTTTATAAATACGTACATACTTATAGCACAGATCATATAATACTATACTAGTACAGCAATTCATTTTCATATATAAGAAGAAGATGTATTATATTTTATTTAGTTTGAAATACATCGTAAAGTCCAGCATGTACCTAGTAAAAACTGTGGAACACTTAAAAGATCTTAGCCAGCAGTGTGACCAGACGGCTTATCAAAAAGATGACGGATGGCAGTGACTTTTGCCGTATTTCACGATCTTATCGTCGATTGTTGTTACGGTAGCTTTACAATGAGTACTCGAGAGTTTGGAGCAAACCCATCGGATCTTACCAGTACCGTCAGTACTTTTTTTTGTGTAGGTGTAATTGAGCGCCACTAGCATCCTGTTACCGTACTTCGATGTCATGTATACTAACCCTGAAAACAATAAATTCAGAAATCAGAAATCAGAAACATTTATTCGCTGAATGTAAGTTTTAGGTAACATTGATGTTAAATGTATTAAAAGAGATCTATACATCCTACCAGTTATTGTCCAAGCATTTTGTACCAGTTTAGGAACTATTGCATTATCTGTGGTAATGTTGTCGAGAAACCTCGCCTTTTAATTTTCAACTTTTGACATTTCTGCATGACTATTATCTCGTCCTCAGAGAGGTACGACGACTAAGAAGTGTCAAAAGTGTACATTATGGCGCGTTTTGTCGACACCATTAGGTACCATAGATAATGCAATAGTTACTCAACTGGTACAAAATGCTTACATTTTGATAGAACGATATGACAAATATCTCGCGGTGCGCATCTTAGGCCCGCTAGTGTTATTTTAACAAAATTAAATTCAAATACCTATACCTATTACAAATTACAATCATGTCAGTATCACTTTAGTAAAATGTCACTTATAACTAAAATATTCGTCAGTGGAGTAAAAGCAATTTAGCAGCAACCATTTGGAGAGTCTACGTTTATACAAAGATAACGGCAATTCTTTAAATTCGTCAGGCAACTTATTAAATATTTTCACAGCCATGCGTTTTTACTATGAAATGTCGAATGATGTTTTGGTAGATAAATTCTATTTTTATGTCTAGTATGTCTTGCAAGCATTTCTTCGTGTCTAATAAAATAATTGGGATATTGTTTGACAAAAACGCAGATTTCTCTTATGTACATGCATGGCAAGGGCAGTAGTTTAGTTTTTAGGAACAGAGGTTTACAGCTATCTAAGAACCTAGAATTGACTTATTTAATCATTTTAAATAGACTAGCTTCCGTCCGCGACTTCGCCTGCGTCCAGTTTGATCCTGTTCATTTTCCAGGATAAAAAGTAGCCTATGTGTTAATCCACGTTACGTTACGAACTACATAATATTCCAAGTTTCATCCAAATCAATAAATCGAATATTACAAATCATCCAAAATACTTTGACATATTTGTAATATTAGTGGGATTTGGGAAGTGGGATTAGTGGGATGTGGTTAACGCTAATAGGTACAGCTCCCAGGCAGTCTAGTAGTATTCCAGACTTTCACAGAATAGCGTCGGATTGATCTAATATCCAAAATCGAATATAATGACGTTATTCTGTGACAGTCCGGCTGTGTATCGGGTTGTCCGGAACCCTCATAAGTAATGGCTGAACGATCGGATAACTAAAAACAATTCGTGGAGTAGTTAAAAAAATACTATATATTTATTTGGAATTATAGATCGTGAGCACCACTGAAAAGCCACAGGAAAGCAAAATACGCAATGTCGTGTACGTGGATGGCAAGTTTTTTCCAGTTATTCATATTTAAAACCTACTGAGCTGTTTTTGACGAAAATTGTGTGACTAAATCTGGCAGTATTGCTCTTTCAGAAAAAAAAATTCAAATCTGTTTATAAACGACGGAGTTCTGAGGTTACAAATATTTAAAAAAAAACATACAACCTAATTAAGAATCTCCTCAGTTTTTAAGGAGGTTCTCAGCTCGCTTGTATGTTTTTTGAAGTCGGTTAAATAAGGTAAAAAAAACACAAAGATGGCGGCTGGGTGTGATTTGGGCCGAACTTCACGACTTTGCCGTCAACAGTAACTACACAAGAGGTACATTATTTACTCGATCTATTGGAGCAGATCTATCTGATTTTGGAGCCACTGCTTTCTGATCTTTTAGAATATGAGTAATTTGAGACCACTAGCATCCGGTTACCTTTCCTCGATAACATGTAAATTATTGCTATAATAAACGCATATTTACCTTATTACATAAGTATTATATATTATTATATCATCATCATCAACATAATCATCGACTGATATCAGTCCACTGCTGGACGTAGGTCTGTCCCAAGACACGCCACTGAGCCCGGTCTTCGGCTGTTCTCATCCAGTGTTCGCCAGCTACATTTCTCAAATAGTCGCTCCAGCTAGCCGGAGGGCGTCCTACACTACGCTTGCCTAAACGCGGTCTCCACTCAAGTATTCGTTTGCTCCAACGGTTGTCGGTTCTACGGCAGACATGGCATGGTATATTGATACGGTATATTATTATAATTGAGTAAAGGTAATTGGTACAGCTATAAGGAAATAGGTAAACCAATGATTTTACGCCTGATACAATGTGAAAGATTGAAATAAATTTATTTGCCAATACGGTTTACACAATAGCACAAAGTTTGTGGAAGAAAAACATAAATTGAACTTCGGCAAGATGGTACCATAATTAATTATGATAAATGAATTTGATGCACTGATAAACATGTGCTAAAGTAGTTGTAAATGGTAAATAAAAAAGGAAGTATTTTCTCTGAGATAGAGAGATATTAATTTAAAAAAGAAAATCATTTATTAATATGGTGGATGGCTGTGATCCGGGCCGTACCTCACGATCGTATTGCCGAACGTAAATAGGTAAGCTTTACACCGTTTCTTTACAGTATTGGAACAAACCCATCGAATCTTGGTATTGCCACAATCTCTTTGTTTTGTATACTTGTAATTCGAAACTACCAGCATCTTGTTACCGCGGTTTGATGTTATGTATTTGAGCTCTGAAATAAAAAAAAATGGCTTTAATGTAATGCCTTTTCGATATATGTAGTATATTTCATTACAAGTGCGGAACGGCTGTCATTGCAAAGAGTTCCGACAAATGTCTACCCGAGCCGAGGCGCAGCCGAAGACGAGGGTTGACAGTCGGAACAAGTTGCAATGACGGTTCCGCACGTGTACTGAACGACTATTAAACAGTTGCGAAAAAATGAAGCAATTTAATAAAAAGAAAATTTCTGAAAAATGGCGCCAACCGTAGAATATAAGCAGAGATTTTTTTTTCTTCACCCATTCTGGTAGGCAAAGGCAACTATGCCCATACAGCCAAGTCTTCAGGTAGAATTTTTTTATTGATATTAAATGAAAATGAAATTTAATGAGATGAAATGAAACCTAACTTAACTCATTAAATCTGATATTGAAACCAATTAGTAGTCATTTTAGAAATATACGTATTTGCATGAGTCATAAAAACTTCTATGAATTTTTTTAGTAAAAACTTCATGGTTGTTTTTCTATTGATAGACATTATTTTGACAGTTGGGAAAGAGAACGCACTAGTTCGGGAAAGGTAAAAAAAAGCACGAGTGTGTAATAGCCCACATCCCGAACGCTATACGTCCCTGCAATACGCCACTTTTTGAGCAACTGTATTAAAAATAACATTTTCGCTTTGTTACTGCTGTCTAGTTTCGGACTAGCGGGCACTCGTCCCACTGGGGCGAAACACTATACCTTTCAATCGTTAATCGTTAGTATTTCTACTACAGATTGGTCCCACATTCTGTTTGTTTCATAGGAACCTAGATCTGTACGGTCAGGAACAAAAATAAATAATAAGAAAAATATAGGAATGGATGGTAAACTAGCTGGCTGGTATGGTAGTGAATATGTACTAGATTTATATAGGGTTGTACAAAGACTGACGTATCTGAAAATATCCAATGTATGTTTTCTTATTTGACTACGAACCCTACATGGCTCGAAAGCTTACTCCACATGATGATGTGACAAAATATATACTTTGCTGATTAGTATACGTTGTATATAATATTAAGAGAAATAATAAAAAATCATTTTAGAAATTAATACATTATTTTATTTGCGAATTTAAACAACAAACAGCTACCAAGCACACTGATCTTAGAAAAAAATATTAGATATAGATTTCACAGGTCAGCTATAAATTAAAGAAATAGCAAATAGACACAGTTTTTTAATTTAAGTATATTATTTTAAATATCAATTAATAATTAAGCAAATATCAATTAATAATTAGATATTGATTGTATCATATTGAAAATATTAATTGATTTAACAACTTCTAAGCGCCAAACTCGACAGAGTAACCTAAATAAACTTTGTAATTTTTTCTCTGTGATGATGTTTCCAAAAGAATCAATAAAATGGCGGCGGGTGGCAGTGAGCTGGACCGTACTTCACGATCCTATTTTGAACTGTGATTATGTGGGCTCTACATCGTGTTTTTGTCAGCTTGGAGCAAACCCATCGGATCTTGGTATGCTTATATTCTCTTAGCTTTGTAAATGTGTAATTTGACACTACTAGCATCCGGTTACCACGCTTTGAAGTGATGAAATGCAACTCTAAAAAAATACAATCAGTTCACAAGGTCTTCGTGGGAAATTTTTAGTATAAGCTTGGGTCAACTTCCATACTGGAACTAATGACTAGATTTTAGAACATTCCTAGAGACTGGAGCGTTCGTTCCTGTTCTGGCGCGCTTGTTTTTGGATGGTGCCGTTTTTCTTTCCTACGAAGAAAACTTCCAAACCTCTTTATGTTTGTCTGTATGTTGTACGTATACCACCTAACATCAGGTGGGCCATCGGCTTGTTCTTTTTAGTTGTTTAAAAAAAAACGCATTAAATATATAATTTCAATGGGATTATATTAATACATTGTCAAAAATAATATCTAAAATGGTGGATGGCAGTGTGTTCCATCATTTAGTTGTGTAAAAAAACACGTTAGGTATATAATTTCAATGGGTCATAAACTAATAAATTGTCAAAGGAAACATTTAAAATGGTGGATGGCAGTGTTCGGAGCCGTGCTTAACAATCTGGTTGTCAATGGTAAATATGTAAGCTTTGCAATGTTTGCTTTTGTGTTTGGAGCAGACCCATCGAGTTTTGCCGCCTGCTTTTCGTTGTTTTGTATATGTGTATTTTGAGTAAATAAGCATCAGATTGCCATAACTAGACATTATATACTGCAACCCTGAAAGAAATGCTGTTATGTAATACAATCGATAGCGAAAATTCCGGGTCATGTATAAAAGCGAATAAAAATGAATGGTAGTTAAGTGAAATAAATTGTGTTTATAGACAGTTTAATTAATTAAAAACATCTGAACTAAAAAAACAATAATAAAATGAAGGTAAAAGAACAAAAGTATTTGTTTAATGGGAAAATAGTATGGGCATATAACTACGAGAGAAATGTGCCACAGTGTTGTAGGGTATATTCCAACCCCCGAATTAAATAGGAACTGTATCTCTGGGGTTGGCTTCCACCCAACAACGTCCAGTCATCAATGGTTACTCGTGTTCTTTATTCTTATATCTAAGATACATAAGTGATGATATTGTGCATAGGTGAATCGTTGTGCGTGTGCGATGGGTGTATGCAATGATGTGTATATGTTATTATGTGTGAGTAATTTCTGTATTATTTCTGAATAGTGTTATGATTTTGGGAAAGTTTAGAAAATAAATAGTTATAGTTTTTGCGATAAATAGGAAAAGGAGGTGGATGGGTGTGGTGCGCGTTAGACTTAACAATCTGATCATCGATGGTCATCATATTTGCTTTGCATCGAGTTCTACTTTTCACAGAGCACACCCACAGGGTCTTTTTACCACGACTGTTTGTAGCGTCTTTTGTATATCTGTAGTTGGACGCGACCAGCATCCTGTTTCCACGTTTTGAAAGAATGAAGCCGAAGTTACCTTGAAATATGGAATCAAACATAAAATACAATATAAAATAAAAAAGTTGGCCCATTTAGCATGGAATACATTCCTTTAGTTACTCAATTATATAATCATGAGTTTTTTTTTATCTAGAATAAAGAGTGTAAAAGCTTTGAAAACTGCAAATTGAAAAGAAAATGAACTACCTCATTCCTTGCTATTTACTACCTATCTAGTAAATAAATGGACTCAAACCAGCACACCATACACGCTATCAAACTGTATTCTCCGAAAGTCAACTCTCTTTGAGAAATTTTAATTACCCACAAATTCAATCCGTTCAAACTACATAATTTTCTAGAGTATAGTTTTCCGGATGTGTATGATTGCCGACTTGTCTCACTATGGTATTGTCCACAGTAATTACGTATGCTTTGCATCGTTTTCTCGTTTTGTTGGAGCATGACCAGCGAGTTTTATATAAACCAAGTTGTTTATTGATCGAGTATGTGTACTTTGAGATAGCAAGCATCGGGTTCCCATGCTTCGACTTGATGAATTTGACACCTGAAAAAACGCTCAGTTAACTTAATATTTTTTCAAGAACCACTTGTGTTAAAGGAAAGGATTTATTGGTTAAAAAAAAGGCATAAAAAACTGGCGCATGTGGTGTTCCGAGCGAAAGAAACTGTTTGATGAAAGGTTAAAAATTCGAAGTTAAAACGAACTTTTTTAGTTAAGTTTCGAGCTTTTATTAAATACCCCACTCACGTTCGACCTCCTTAGTAGGCCTTTATTTTCAGAATATCGTCTTTATATATTTACTAAACATTGGGGTTGTAATATGTTGTAACAAACTATTACTAAGTATTCCTTCAACTCTCTGGCTTCGATGGTTCAGCTCTGGTGGAGGTGACACACAGACGGACAGATCGACAGACAGACACCAGAGTGAGACCACAAGTGACCCGTTTTCCAAAACTGGACCGGAACATAAAAGCATCTGGTTCGTAATTTATGTCTTTATTACATAAACCCATTTATACAAAAAACCCTGCATGTTTGAAAATATACAAAAGATTGTACAAAATAGTGCTGTCATTTCTTTAGAAAGTATGGAGGATGGTTATGTAGATGAGCCCGGTTATTGACGATTATACCGTGGACTGTCGTGACAGTGGCTTTACACGAATAAATTTTTCTTAAGGAGCAGTCCCAACGAATTCTGTTTCCCTTTACACTGTGTTTCAAAAATTTGTGATGGGCCAGCATTATCGCCATGTTACCATGACTTGATGTTACAAACGCGAAACCTGCACCAAAACATAAATATTTATATATCTCTATAAATATGCTTTTATATAAATAACTAGGTATTCTAATAACGTCGTCAGTACCGTAAGTTCCTGTTATTACACTAAAATTCAAAGGAAAATAGTTAATTAATACCTCCACGAAAACGTTTATTGATTTCTACATTCTGCGTTACAGACAAGCGTCAAACAATTTTTCACTTGCAATTTTCAATATTTCTAAAGATATAAAATCACTGAATCGATGTGGTATGGAATCTACCACCTGGTAACCATTCAAATTATGAGAAATCGCAAACAAAAATGTTGTGTGCAATTACATTGCACAACGTTTAGCATAAATATAATTTTGATCCAGATAAGTTTCCCAAAGGAAAACGTAGAAAATATGTAAAAAAAATCATAGCTATTCTTTATCACACGTTTCTGGTTTAGCACATAATTGGCACATAAAAACGGCATGCTCTACACAAATAGGTTTGTCGCAGGCATTGCAGCGATGCTTAGTCTTCCGATCCTTGGCTCTGCTGCAGTCAACACATCGTATCTGCTTCCCGATCTTCTTCAGATTTCTTTGATATCTTTTCCGGTCCTTGGGGAAACTTTGTGCTTTCTTAGCTTTCCTCATGTAGGTTTGAAGGTGATTCTGATCGAAATCTAACCCTGCATTAGAAAAAAGTCGGTTTATATTATTACCAGGATTTGGATATGGTTTTATATGTTACCATTAGGTACCTATAAGATATACCAATGGAATAAATGGGAATAACAGGGAATTAATTTGATTTTTAGTGGCGCAAAGTGATCATGACTAAATGAACAATGACGCAAAAGCAGATAATGATAGCGAAACATATTATTTTACAAAATTATACGAGATGTATTTTACAGTACAGACAGCATAATCACACTATAATAGGAATAACCAAAGTCATTTCGAACTTTAAAAGTTTATTTGAAATTTAGGTCTAAATATCGATATAGGTACACTTTGTATAAAACTTTAATCATAAATAATGATTAATCGTTATCTTGCGACTCAATGTCTGTTTTAACACAAAATTGGCAGATAAACAGTGCATGTTCCATACAAATTGGCTTACTGCAGGCATGACAACGATACTTAGTTTTCCGATTCCTGGACTTGCCGCAGTCACCGCAACGTTTTCGAATCCCAATCTCTTTCAGATCCTCTAGAGGTTTGTTCACAATGTAGGGAAAAGTCCTACGGGATTTCGTAGTTTTACGCATGGGCCAGGCTTAAACGTGATTTATATAAATATATTAATTAAATATTCACGGATATGTTACTTGCCTGAATACATTTATTTAATAAATAAATACAATATAGTAACACCTAGATACAGAACCAACATAATTGTCTGTTCTCTATGAGCATTCACAGTCCACACCACAGATGGCAGAGATAACGAAGTTGTGGCGCCTGTTTAATGTTGATTCTGGTCTAAACTTGCATTGAGAAAGGAGCCTACATTATTCTACATCTACAAGCTTCCGCCCGCGACTTCGTTCGCGTCCCGTTAGATCCCGATGATTTTCCGGGATAAAAAGTAGCCTATGTGTTAATCCAGGTCACGAAGAATATATATTCCAAGTTTCATTCAAATTGGATCAGTAGTTTTCGCGTGAAAGAGTAACAAACATCCATCCATCCATACTTACAAACTTTCGCGTTTATAATATTAGTAGGAAGGATAGGATAAGATTTACTTAGGTAGCCTTTTATAGTTTATCAGATGTACAACTGAAGGTTTACTGGGAATAAATTCCACTACTTCTAATCGGTTTCTCCCATGAATGCCATAAAGTTTCTCATCCAATACGACGGATCGAGAAAGACGAATGAGTATATAATTACTCAACTTGCTCCCAACGAATATCATGACAAAAAGTACCGTCCACAACAAGTACGTTGGAACCTCTTGGGAAGTTCTGCTCTCTTAAGCCTTGGTCTCGCGATCGTAACGCACAACGCACACAGTTGCAGTCTGCGTTAGCGGCGATGAGCAAACGCGGTACTCTGCGTTGTGCTGCACACCGCAGCGTTGTGCGTTACGATCGCGAGACCAAAACTTTAGTACATACTTTTGACAAAATCATCTTAATATATTGATTTAGCGATAAACAAACTACGGAGAAATACCATGTTTGTAAGTAGTTATTGATAACTGTCATAGTTAGGTTAGTTTAAAACAGTTTTATTCATAAAATGAAACAATGGGTTTAGGTCGGGGATGAACGTTGAAATGATAAAATAAACCACGTTGATATATTTAATCACATATAAAGCTCGACACCTCTACGTCGATTAAATATAATGGCTCAGAATAATACAATAATATGCCAGAACAATTTGAAACCACATTAATATGTATATAGACACACACGTCAATTGATATATACCTTACACTTTTTTGTAATCTTTTATACATGAATATTTTGGCTTTGAAACATCCATCACACAGAACAAGAGTCCATACTCTTGTTCTGTGTGAACTATTAAACATATCGATTAGAACGTCGATAGGGTCCATACCCTATCGACGTTCTAATCGATATGTTTAATAGTTTAATGACTAGGTACATAAGTAAAATATCATTATACCTGACATACACTTATGGTGGTATTATACAACCGATAATATTAGCTTATAAATCCAGCCGTTAATATGGCTGGTAATGTAGACATGAAAGAGACAATTGACAAAATTAAATAATGGTATAATATATTTTTACAAAATAAATAATGGATCTCCAAAACTTCTTTATAAACGAGTGCACCGATTTTCACAGAGGGGCCTAACCATTTTAGGCTTAGGTCTCGAATAATTAATAAAGCCCTCTTTTTAAAGGTACTTACTTCTTTCTTTTCTTTTTGATTACATCAAATACTTACATGCTAAACAATGCTTTCAATAAAATACGTGTTAATTTTATTATATTAAACATTAAAAAGATCACATTTATTAAGATTATGAATAGAATAATAATTACTTACACCTTTAAAAAGGTTGACTAGAACACGAATAGTGACAATTATTGTCATAATTAGACACTTCGAAAAAATAATTATTTAGATATTCATATTTCCTAAACATATACAAATATACCTACAGAGATAACGTTCACTTACTTGAACATTGAGATTAGTAGTAGTCATCGGTAAGTTTTATAAAAATCAATGCTTTTACAATAATGATTTTGCGTGATAATGATTACATTTTAGTAGTCATAAAAAGCTAGAAGTAGTACCTTGGATTAAATGTTACTATATTCAACTTGCAGTACTTATCCTTAATGGAACTAGATTTCTTATTATTACAACCATTATTAAATATTATATTGTTGAATATAATTGAGAATATCAAGTCTTTTAAGATTAAACATCACTTGGATATACAATATTATATTAAAAATAGTTAGGTACTACTCCAACCTGAACAAAGGATTATGTGGACTAGATTATAACTACATATTATAGATATACAACCATTATAATTGACACTATATAAAGATTAAATGCATGAAAGTCTTCTAAGTTTTTTTTACTTGGCAATACTACTACAATATGTTTACGTTGACTAGATTTTATGACTATTAATAGTATAGCCATATATATTGATGACTACAAATTAAATGCATCAAAGTATACTCAATACTACAACCTTATCATAAGATTACGTTGACTAAATTATGACTAGGATTCTTAATTATACATTCATTGATGACAAATTATTATGCTAACATCAAATAATAAAATACCTGGAATGATTTATAATAAAATATGGAACTACGATACTTTAAGGTACATTGATGATACTTAATACAATCAATAGATACAATAATCAGTATTCTACGGTATAGTCAAACCTGGGTAAGTGAGAACTGGATAAGTGAGAACTGGATAAGTGAGAAAACTCTATAAGTGAGAGTAATAGCCAGGACCCGTCATTTTAAGCTCCCAAAACCTCTATTAGCGAGAAACAGAAACCTTTGTAAGAGTTAACAAAGGTTTCTGTTTCTCGAAAACCTCTATAAACGACAGTCGAGCTTTATTTATTTATGTATATTATTTAGGAGGAACAAATGACAAAACAAATTACAAATTTAACATCTGCTATTTTATGACTCATTCTTAACTTTCGTGGAACTTCTTACCATTGTTTTTGTATTGTTTCCTCGTCAATATTGTTCCTATTCTATTTCGTGGAACTAAATAACGTTGTTATTTTATCGCATTCTTTTCAAATGGACACGTGTGCCTGTGTAGAAACTCGGGTTAGTGAGAAACCTCTATAAGCGAGAATAAGATTGTGCTCCCTTGAACTCTCGCTTATTCAGGTTTGACTGTAGTCATATTGTAAAGATAAAAGAATAAAAATTTAAATACTAAAACCATAATAGTATGAGATTACGTTGACTAGCAAATAAGGTTTATAAATCAGTCATAGTTATAAAAAAAACTACTCGGTATTTTCACGATAAAAGAAGTATTGAGACTTTATGTCCTGAGTAGTAATCTTTTCCTTCGACTCGACTAATTGTATATTTATTTGAGGATATGGCACTTTAGCTATATCAAGTTGAACTTGAGTATTTTCTGAAGGGGAAAGTGACTGAGGAGTAGATGATAAGTCGATATTAGCCAGTCGTGGATCACGAGACATATCCAGTGTGGATGGTAGAGTATCGTTTTCATTTGTTTGGTAATCAGAACCGACGTCAGATGAGGTACTGGCCCGCGGCAAATACCGAGTTTGGACTCTTTGTTCACTTGATGTGAATTTAACATCTGGGCGATCAATGTTTACCAAATCAAATTGACTACGGGAACGGTAGTCATCAACTGCTGGAAGTTCATTTGTTTTTGCCAAATTGAGTGGAGCGTTTATAAAATCAGCAGGAGTGTAAGGACGGTATGAGTAATATGGTATATCTGCGTGGTGGGTTCTGTTCATGTCACCAAACTGAGTATGACGGTAGTCTAACTCTAACTGCGGAGTATCTTGCCGATTGTTGTTCACTAAATCAAATGAAGACTGCAACTTATCTAACTCTAGTGGCTGAGCATAGGGAGAGTATGTTATCGCATTATAATCAATTTGAGTACGTGGGTTTATTTGTGGTTGAGGATATCCCTGTCGGTATTTTTTTTTCATTTCAAGTGGGTTACGAAATTGGTATTCAGCATCTTCCTGTTGTTGAGTATCAGGTTGGAAGCTCGTTAACTCTGTAGGACTACGCGATTGATCTCCTACTCTTGGCTGGAAAGAGATGTCCAGTGGAACTTGTGACTGGTATGGTTTGTAGTTTACATTTGGCAACGAGTTTTCATTATTTACTTTCTGTTGTAGATAATTAAGTGGAAATTCAAGTTGGTATGGTCGGTTGCTTCTCACTTCAGTTTTGTTATGTGGCTGGTGACTGTTATGACAGCTTATTATATCGATTGGATTACGAAACTGATGATCAGTCTCGTCTGTTGGTTCCATTAGATTAGGTCTTGGTATTTTTATCAATTCCGGGTTTTCTATTAAAGTTTGTGAAGGTCTGTATAATATATTTTTTAAAATTGAATCACATTCATTAGGCATATTTTGAACTTTCCCAATATACTGACTTGCTTGAACCCTTTGTTTCACTGACCTACCTGAATTCTGCTGTTCGACTGGCATCAGTGAGTTTTGTTCATTCATTAAATCGAAGTGATTTTGGTTTCCAAGTAATGTTGTGCCCAGTTCTTTTAACTTATTTTTTATTGCATCAACATCGACTGCAGCGTTACAGTTACATGACTGTTTTTTGTCCACGTGTGGTTGAATATCAATGGTGGTGGGATTTAGCAAATAACCTTTTTGATCTTTGCCAGTGGTTAACTTGGCTTCTTGTCGGTATTTGTTTATTTTGTCAACCGGGTTGAGGGAATGATGGGCTTCTTCGACTTCACTAAATGACGGATTCCTCTTTGGTTTCGGGCCTTTCTTTTTTTTTCCGCCAGGTGCCAAAATATGCTTCTGATGAGCGGGATTCGGATGGTTATGCAGAAAATCTTCCTTTAAAATTGTATTAGACTCTAACACAGTGTACACGCTAGCACTACACCCTTGAGTTGTGCAATTCCATTTATTGTTATATTTTGTAGTATGTTTCTTCATGTATTTGTGTTTACGGTATAATAAAAAAAGATCGCCGTTAATCGCTTTTCTAAAAACTGGTTTCTTGGGATCTGAAAAACAACCGTGTTAGTACCCATTTTTAATAATTGGCTTATTCTAATGATATAGTCTAATCTTAAATACACTATTTTCTATAATAGAATAGGAATCAATAAAATGAAAGTGAAACGACGAACCTGTTTGTCATGAACAGATAGTTATAATT
Source organism: Eulithis testata (assembly GCA_947507515.1). NCBI lineage: Eukaryota > Metazoa > Arthropoda > Insecta > Lepidoptera > Geometridae > Eulithis > Eulithis testata. The sequence goes on along the minus strand of OX382202.1, from coordinate 9,121,407 downwards.
AAATACACATAAAGGTTACATTTACTGTGTTGTTGTAATACATATATAATTTAATAACAACTAAGTTTAGGTAAGTATTTAGCTAACACACAGAGATCAGTAAATGTTTCTAATAAATTGAAATCTATCTCGTATGTAATTACATGTATGGATGTATGGCATTATATGTATAGATGAGATAATATCACATCAATAATTAGAAAAATCTATAAAAGCTAAATCTACAATGTATATAACTTGGAGATCAGTAAAGCTTCTATCAAATGAAATCTTTATAATACATGTCATACTTACACATTATCAAATAATATATTACATCATTACTATTATTCTATCACTACAAGTTTATTTCTCTTTAAAACGTTTAACATGCACTTATATATTTAATTGTATCGAGTATAATATGTAAAACGAGTAGGTACGAGACGAGATAATTATAATCATAAAAATACCACGAGTAAGTACATCAATAATCGAAAAAACCTTTAAGTTTAATTTGACTAGTTATTTGTATAATTTTTATTATACTTACACTAATAGTATAAATACTGAAATATCATTGATCTCTAAAATTAATATTGATTTTGATAATTAATTGACAATTAAAATATGTGATAAGTATTAGATTTACAAATTACTGTTTAAATGGCTCTGTTAGGTATTTATTTCAAAAAAATAATATTTTTTGTATACTTAGCAAAGAAAACATAAAGCAATCTTCATAGACATCTATATATTTTTTATTTTATAATGGGATTTGTTTGATTGTCTCATTATTTTTCGGTCTTCATTTCTACCATCGTATCCGTTGAACATGTTGTATTTGCATTAACGACCTGTGTAGTAGATTGAGTTCCTTGCTGAGTAGTTGTCTGTGATTGGTTCATTGGACCAGGAGATAAAACAACTCCAACGTTAGATGATATACCATCAGGTCTGACAAAGCCTGATGGTAAACCAACTAACCTTGGAGTGCCTGAATCTAGCGGTTTGATTGTAGGTGGCACTTGCAAGACTATGATTTTATTGGCTTGCGATCCGGCCAATGTCTTAAAATTAAGCATGTATGGTATTTGCACATGTTTTATTGGATCCGTGCGTGGCGCTTCAGGAGTTTTCGTTTTACGGGTTTGTGCTTTTGGGTCTTTGTCTATGCCGGGTACTTCAATCCCTTTCGGTATTTCTTTTGGTACAGTTTTAGCGTGTTTGGTAACATCTTTGTTTGGCACTTCCAGTCGATTAACCTCATTCCTTAAGTCATTGCCTTGGCGAGAATGTTTTTTAAGGCACGTTTTAGTTGGTAAAGTGGATTTTACTTTAAAATACAAGTGTTCACGTGAAGGTTCATGATTGTGAGATACATATAATTTCACAATTTTATCTGTAGATGTCTTAGTGATTAGTTTCGCCTTACATCCCCGCATATGTCTGCTGCACTGCCAACGTGTGTAACCGTTTTGACATTCATACCTTTTGGAGTATCTGAACTTATTATATACGAGTAAACGGTTGCCATTGAATAATTCGAGAAACGTTGGAGTATCTGAAAGTTAATTACAAATTAATAAATGTGCTGTAACAAATCACTAATTCTAATGCGATTTAACGAGTGTCTATGGAAATGAGTAGGTACCTATCTAAGATCTTTGAATGGTAATATAATATATGTACGTCGTACATAAGAAATAATAGTTACAATATGGTTTAAGATACTTTATTCTCAAAAAAGACAAATAAAGTCACTTATATGAGAACAATACAGACGGAGTTTTTAGGCCGCCTTAAGGCCTCCGTCATGGCTTAACGACTACTAAAGCCGGGACCGACAGTTTAACGTGCCCTCCGAAGCACGGAAGCGCTTAGATGTAAATGACACTAACGGTCACCCATCCAAATAGTGACCACGCAGAACATCGCTTAACTTAAATAATCGGTGAAGATTGACTAAGCAAGCTACGCTACGAGCGCTTCGCGTGTTTTAGTTAGAACAAGAAAACTAGCTCGTCGAGTATTTCGCTAATATGGTTTATAGCACAAACACCATTTATTGGGAGGTGAATGGCAGTGCTCATTCGTATACTTTACAATGATATCCTCAAGCGTGGTGACACTGGCTTTGCAACGATCTGCACGATGTGTCGCACAATGCCATCGTGTTTTTTTATCTTTCTGAATTTGAACGGTGTATCTATATCCGTGTACTAATAAAATTCTTCCGCCTCTTCGGGATGTACTGAAGACTGGTTGATCTAAAGATAAAAAAAAAATATAATGTTCACACATTCACACGTGATAAAAGTGAAACCTTCAAAAAGACTTTTTCATTTTCATTTCAAAAAAGTTGCAAAAAGTGAACGTGTTTGCTCGAGACTTGAACCCACGCACTACGATCTCGATTCGATCCAATCCGTTAGACCGCTTAGCCAGAATCTCCTTAAAATGCGCACTAAAATTAGGGATCTCTCTTCTCGTTTGCTCGCTTTTTCGTTTCATCGACTTTTCGTTTCATTGACTTTCAAATCACAACGGTGCTAAAGAAGTTTTCATTTCGAAAGAAAAATATAGCTTGTATGTTTTACAATCTATTATAAGCCGTAAATACAGACTTAGACAAAATCCGTTCCTACAAATTTACAAGTTATAATTACACTAGTCTCGAAAACTTTGAGGGGTTAAAGTACCCATGAATTCTAAGTTGTTTGGAGTTATTACAGGATTTTGAATTATGTTAATTGTCTGGAGCATAATTAGGACATAGGTAATGTAAAATAATAGATACAACTTAAAATAAACGCCTTGTATTAAGGTGTGAATGGCAGTTGTAGCGCCATCTATCTCGCTACATAAGAACTAACATGAGAAATTTCTTAGATCGCGCAAACGAAGTTATCACGGAGTTTGAACATAAGTAATACTACCGAATACCATCCATCGGTCCTCGGACCCCGAGCTAAAGGTCGCTCGGCGTGGAAGATCTTCCCTTTTCGTAGGAGGACATCTATCCTACCATGTTCTCCTCATTGGTGACCAGCCGACGTGATCAAGCCGTCAACCACTACGGAACAGCTGCTGAAGCCTGACGACTGGAGTTTCCTGAACACGCACAACCTTCTTCAACCATCAAGCCGATCTAGCCGGATCATCATCTATCTACTTTCTCTCATCCTCCCAGCTTCTATCAGCCATGCAGCAGCAGCAGCAATCATCAGCCAGCAGCCTCCGCAGTTCCATCGCAGCCGCAACAGTCAGCTTCCTGGACCTGCAGGCTATCGCGACATCTCATCGTTGCTACATCCAGCACATGAATCCCAGCACCTGTCTCGACTCACCGCAGACCCGCCAGATTCACGCCAACAGCAACGCAACAGCACCACTTCGTCTCGACTCACCGTAGACAACAAGCGCATCTCGTTCCGTCTCGACTCACTGTAGACAATGAACGCTTCGCATCGCATCTGCTCACCACGTCTCGACTCACCGTAGACAATGAGCAACGCTGGCACAACTTGGCTTTCATCGACGCTGCTACCAACAACGGATCGACCTCCGGTCTGGAAAGGGAGTGATGTAGCGCCATCTATCTCGCTACATAAGAACTAACATGAGAAATTTCCTAGATCGCGCAAACGAAGTTATCACAGAGTTTGAACATAAGTTATACTACCGAATACCATCCATCGGTCCTCGGACCCCGAGCTAAAGGTCGCTCGGCGTGGAAGATCTTCCCTTTTCGTAGGAGGACACCTATCCTACCATGTTCTCCTCAGCAGTGCTTATTTCTTTTCTTTACGATAGTGTCCTCAATAGTGATAATGCTACCTTTGCACCCAGACCGAAGATGCGTCGCTCAATGCCATCGTGTTTTTCTATCGAGTTTTCAGTGTATAGTGTGGGTATAAAACGTCTGACGCGAGCACACCAGTGGGTGCTGATTTGTATGGAGACACTGAGCGGATTCTTTGAGAAACTTGGTAACCAACCCCGTACTCGCATGTCGAGCTTCTTTAAGAATCCACTCAGTGTCTCCATACAAATCCGCGCCCACTGGTGTGCTGGGCGTCAGACGTTTCACACTATGCACTGAAAACTCGTACTATGCTTTGCACTCTGCCGCCATTTTGTTGTCATTTCGTTTCTTGCGCGGCTAGTAACTACTTATTTTTATTAATACGACATGAATGGGGACTATTTGCTATATATTATTTGCTTATCTTAGTGCTGTTTCACATTACATATGACAAATGGTTTTAAAATATTTTCAGCCGGAACACAGCTAAATTTTATACAATAACTTTGTAAATTACAAAGCCATAGCTTCAAAAAAGTATTACTCATCTTATCATGTGAGGGGCGGATGAAAATGCTTGCTTGAACACTTTACGACGACATCTTGAATAGTAACGATACTCCCTTTGCATCCCTTATGGCGATGTGACGCGCAATGCCATCGGGTTCTATACGAGGTGCCCAATGTGGCCATAGTATGACACTGGATACTGTATCTATATCCACCTAATATCATAATCCTTCCACCTTTTTGAGATCTCGTGAAGACAGGCGAGGCTACATATAAAAATAATATTATTAGTGTTTCGTTTCGTTATTGTAGGTATCTAAATCTAAAGAATTCTAATTTGGATTACGGTTTTAAGAACATATATTATGATGATATACCTAGGTACAGTTACAAATTATCAATCAATAATACGAACAGTTATAATTTTATAAAATCATTAATTTTTAACGATATTTTTAAACTATGACCGACCATGGTATTTTTTTTAATTGTTATCCATTTGAAGGTGGTGCATGGGAGTGTTCATTTGTATATTTTACGATGATATCTTCAATCGTCATAATAGCAGCTAAGCATCCAATATGACGATGCGAAGCGCAATGCCAACGAGTTTTGCTACTCTTAATATTCTGATGTTGTACGGTGTACCTATATCCGTGTAATACCATAATTCGTCCTCCTCTTTGAGATTTTCTGAAGACAGGAGTATCTGATAATAAGAGATTATAAAGTACTGTTTAGTTTTTGGTTTCAGTATTTATGCAATCTGATTTTTTCCCATAATTAAGTTTAAGTGGTTTAGAAAATGTTACTTCTTTAAATATGAACTGAATATGTGGACTGAATATACTCGGGTCAATATTGCGGACAACTAAATGTTACTGATTGAGTCAAACTAAAAATGAAGTATTTCAAGACAAAAGAAGTATTAATGAACACTTCACAATTAGACAACAAAGATAAGTTTGATTAAAAAAAAACACTGACACATAATTTAATTGCTGAAAATATAACTTTTGTCAATATAAAGAGTTAAAATAAATTTATTTTAAGTCCTTATAATGTCAAAAATTTTATATTAGAATCGCTTTTACCATCAGTATCGGTACTATGGCTTGATATGTCCAACATCAGTATAATTTCATTGATATTATTAAAGTCATAGGAGTACAAGCCAGACACAGAAATGGAGGATAGGCATGCAGAACATTTTATTTAAACTAAAATACCTACTTAATACGAAAGAAAAAAGCGTGCAGATAAGTACACAACTTATAAGCGAGCATAACACTAAAAATACAGAAAACGGAGTTGACTACGCCAAGGGTTTCTTCAGAGGCATAAACAAAAAAAATATTAATAGTAAAATGTTAAAGAAATATTAAAACAAATCCAAGATGGCGAACATTTTGATTATCTTAGAAAAGAGGTTAGTTATGGAGGATGATTGTGAACATTATCACATTTGATGATAATGTTATCTGCTATAGTGTGGATCTTTGCATGACAACCTCTGTGAGCACTACATTGCCAATACGTTTTCAGTCTATATTTGAGACGTATGCTAAATACGTATCCATTCAGTAAGATACGGGGTTGGTTTTTAGGGGTAACCGTAAAAAGAGCACCTGGAAACGTATAAAATTGGTTACTATTGTAAAAGCTCTACAATAAGTTACTATAAACAAAAATTGCATTAGATAAAGGACTAGTGGTACACCACCACTAGACATACCTTGATTCTATGAATTAAATAATACACAAAATGATAAACGATAGTTTTATTATTATTCAGTTTAATTCATGATTATGTATATTCTTACATTTTATTATTTTCAAACTTTTTCTTGTAGTATGTGTAGTATGTAAAAGTGCCTTACAACCGCGGTTCATATGAGTTGAACACCTCCAGTAAGTTTTTCTGCCAGAAACTTGGCTTTTACAGAATCTATAGCCCTTCACAATAATGATTAGTTTCCGCTGTGCGGAACGAACTACAGCCACTCCTAAAATAACGTAACTGTTTTTAATCTCAATTTTGTTTCACATTGTATAAAAAAAACATAAAATGTTTTAAGTCACAAAAGTTTATAAACAAAAATAGTGTTAGATAGTAAGATAGAATATTCTTTATTGTACACCACTTATATGTAAACAAAATAACAAAAAAAATACCAAAATTGGCAATACATTCAAGTTTTACTTTAGTATAAGTTAGAACAAATACGTGCATGGCATTTAAGCACGTATGTTCACTAATTTCTCAAGCACTAATCCGGACACAGATTAGCTGAGTACAGATTCAAGTCACGTTCTTGTGAGGAAAACATAAAAAGATCCTACTCAACAATGATAGATGAAATCTATGCTCAAGCACAGATTTTGATGCTTAAGGCTAAAATACTCAAATACAAATTTAAGCGCCACTTAAAATTGTTCTGCCTCTGTTTGACATTACTCATTTGTAAGAGATGGCAATAATTTAAGCGTGACTTAAATTGAGTGGCGTTTGAGTGGCGTTTGAGTATTCGACCATAAGTATCGTTTCAAACTTGGCCGAACTCTGACACTACTACTACTACTGACGAACTCTGTTGTTTGGTATTTGACACTCAAACAACGTTATGACTCTAATCAATGCTCAAGCAAGCTTAAGACTGGATCAAACTTAAATAATGAGCTAGGCTCGAGCAGACTGGATGCGTATACGTGTATACGTCGTAGTCACGTCGCAGTCAAAGTCAAAGTCAAAGTCAAAAATCTTTTATTCAATAAAATCTCACTGATCACTTTGAATCGTCATTACGTTTTGTATGATTAGGTATGATTACATTTTTTTTTATTGGATGAGTTGGAGCTAGTTCGTCCCAAGCTTGTTTGTCTTCTAAATAATCAGATATTTTATAGTATGCTTTTAAAAGAAGTCTCTGTTTTATTACGTTTTTGAACTTGCCAATCGACCACTGAGACACATCACTTGGGATTTTGTTAAAGAAGCGTACACATTGCCCTTTGAAAGATTTACTAATTTTTGTGAGCCTAGTGGTGGGAACAGCGAGTTTGTCTTTATTTCTAGTGTTAACATTATGATTATCACTTTTTTTGTTGAATAGATTGATATTTTTTTGAACATACAATAAGTTTTCATAGATGTACTGGCAAGGTACTGTCATTATATTTATTTCCTTAAACTTATTTCTTAGTGATTCTCTGGGACCCATGTTATAAATTGCACGAATAGCCCTCTTCTGCAACACAAATATGGTGTTTATGTCTGCAGCACTCCCCCACAACAAAATGCCGTACGACATAATGCTATGAAAGTAGCTGAAATAGACTAGTCTTGCGGTTTCCACATCTGTAAGGAAGCGGATCTTCTTGACTGCATATGCTGCAGAACTAAGTCTCTTCGACAATTTATCTATGTGTGGGCCCCATTGAAGTTTATTATCTAGAGTTATGCCTAAAAATACTGTGGTGTCCACGAGATCTATATTATCTTCTTTGATTAGTCACGCGCGTAGTTACTGAGTTGTAATGTATGAAACTGTATGAGGCAGGACACACTTTTTATCGTTTTGTTTCAGTAGACAATAGGACTTTCTGATGTTAAAAACTAACAAATAACAGGTAGTAATTTTATGTCTGTTTGAACTATTGATTATCTGTGATTTTTATACATTCTCTTATTACTCATATAGGGGAAGTACGGACATAATGACATACTGTTTTCTTTCAGCATAATTTCTCGTTATTTATAAAAGCTAGAACAGTTTTTATTATACAGTATTCAACTTTGGTCTTTTATCTATGAAATGAACTAACAAACCCAACAAAAAAATAAAAATCTGTGGAAGTTATTTAGTCTTAAACCGAGGTCAACCAAAATCCATTCATTTAATTTTAGTATAAAACATGAAATAAAATTATTTGTTCCCTTGGGCAGGTTTGCACTCATAGAGCTAAGTCCTAGGGACATATTTTAAGTACCTTGACAATCCTTTGCCAGGCTTGGAACGCGAAAAAAGTCATTGCAATATAGGCAAGGCCAATCATCATCAATATCCTGTTTGGTAAAAGGGTTATCATCTATTTCTGACTTAAGCATCGTCTTAGTAACTTTCCTTTTCTCCTTTTTGAGTGGGCTTTTTTATTTTTCTCGTAAGTGTCAGTACGTAATTATGTATGCCATTTTGCCCCTTTTTTTTTTTTTTTTATACATTATAGGCAACCGTTTGACCACAATCTCACCTGATGTTAAGCAATGATGTGGTCTACGATGTAGCACGGTTACCTAGAAGATACCTATTCACTCTACTCTTGAAAACTTCCAAATTATAGTCATTCGGGAACACAGACGCCGGCAACGAGTTCCACTCTTTGGCTGTCCGCATAATAAATGTAGACGCAAAGCGTTTAGTGCGGATTGGTGGCATATCAACCATGAACGGGCCCTAGTACATGTATGCCATTTTGTCCGTAGTAGGGTATGTAACATTCAAGTTAAAAAAAAAACAATATTTAAAATCAACTTTTCAAGAAAATTGATAAATAATCACAAAGCCAATAACCATGAGATTTAGGTTTTTGTAACAGATTCTGGTAATAAAGCGAAAATCTGGATAGGTTCAAAAAAGTTTCACGTAATGAAAAAAAGTTGCAATGGCCGAAAATCTTCCTCAATTTTTTGTGACCAAATGAAAAAGCAGAGGCTTCACAAGTTTTGACAGATTTATAATACCAAATATACGCTATGAATGAGACTTGTTGTTTTTTTTAACATTAATAAATAAATAATAAATATTCACGGACACTTAACACAACGCCTTCTAGTTCCAAACTAAGCAAAGCTTGTACGATGGGAACTAGATGGCTGATAGAATACATACATACATTTTTTTTTTGTAAATACATACTTATAATACATAGAAACACCCAGACACAGAACAAACCTCTATGTTTGCCACACAAATGTTTGTTCTCGGTGGGGATCGAACCCACGACCCACAGCACGGAAGGCAGAGCTACTACCGACTGAGCCATGACGCCTGTCAATTAATGTTATGTAAGTCACCACTCGCTCGCAAAGCAATTTAAATAGCTATATCATATTTTGCTTAAAATTTTTTTACCTGACTGTACTCAAAAACTTCCTTAATTCGATGGTGTCCGAATCGACAGTAACAAAAATATTAAAATCAAAAGTGTCAATTGGGACATTGTGTCCCAATATATTTTGTCCGGAACGTCAGCAAGTCTTATTTTTACACAAAACCATTCAAATCACAAAAGATTCTTTGTACGTTTTATGGAACAAAACGTGGTAAGTATTGTGGTATTCATAAATGGCATTATTGACATACCCCTATTAGGCGAGGCTCTATCGTAATGCAATACTATGAAATTCCCAAATACACAAAATGATAAACGGTAATTTATGATATGATTCTAATATTTTCTACCTTGCCAGTTCATCTATGAAAACTTATTGTATGTTCAAAAAAATATCAATCTATTCAACAAAAAAGTGATAATCATAATGTTAACACTAGAAATAAAGACAAACTCCCACCACTAAGCTCACAAAAATTAGTAAATCTTTCACAGGGCAATGTGTACGCTTCTTTAACAAAACCCCAAGTGATGTGTCTCAGTTGTCGATTGGCAAGTTCAAAAACGTAATAAAACAGAGACTTCTTTTAAAAGCATACTATAAAATATCTGATTATTTAGAAGACAAACAAGCTTGGGACGAACTAGCTCCAACTCATCCAATAAAAAAAAATTGTAATCATACCTAATCATACAAAACGTAATGACGATTCTAAGTAATGAGTGAGATTTTATTGAATAAGATTTTTGACTTTGACTTTGACTTCTCCAATTCTTTATTACACACAGAAAAGAGTTTTCAAGAGTAGAGTGAATAGGTATCTTCTAGGTAACCGTGCTACATCGTAGACCACATCATTGCTTAACATCAGGTGAGATTGTGGTCAAAGGGTTGCCTATATTGTATAAAAAAAAAAAAAAAAAAAATACAGACAAGTAAAAGGTAAAGATTGAAAAGTTAAAACTCCGGCATCGTGTAAGTATCAATACGCCTAAAGCACCTAAAGAACCTACTTTATTCACAAAGATAATTACAACTAATACCAGTATTAGATAGATAGATAGATAGATAATACTTTATTGTACACAAGGATTAAATACATAAAAATCTTAAAACTAAGTATAGTACAATGGGCGGCCTTATCGCTGAAAGCGATTTCTTCCAGGCAACCGTAGCATGGAAAGTAACGAGCGGAGCGGTAACGGAAGGCGGTGCACAAACAATGTAACGCAAAAAAAAAAAAAACTGTCAAAAGAATGTACCTACACAATAAAAATATACTACATAAAACTTACATAAATAAAAATAAAATAAACTAATACATACTTTAATATTAAATACAATGCTAAGTAAAATAGGAGTAAGTTAGATAATACTGTCAGTATTTTTACAATATTCACAAAACACCTAAGGTACTTAATGGTTGTGTACATTATTACATTTAATAATAGTATTATCAAACAGACTATGTATTTTAGCTTTACAATCGCGACGTTTTGAGCATTGCCAAAGTATTTTATTCTTTGTCACCGCCAATCTAGAGAAGGTGTATCCACCTAAAATGAGTCGAGGCTGGTTTCGCGTCGAAAGAGTGAACACAGGACCTGAAAAATAGCAATAAATAGGTATTCATGTATTTGAAGATCGAAGAATGCTGCAGCTCTTTAGACTACCTTGTTGTTATTTGCCTAGTATATTCGTATATACTAGGAAAAAGCGTGTCAAAGAAAAAAATGATAGCAATAGTATAGACGGCAATGCCGATCAAATAAAGACTAAACTCTTTATTCATAATCTACCGTCATTTAACTGCGGCTTTAAAATGAGATGACAACAGATTTAGCTGCCGTTTTAGCTAGAGCAGCTTTATCGGACCAATATGACCCTAATTAAAATCAATCTGAAGTGCTAGCGAGTGCACATTATCAGCGACAAGGCTGTAAAGTAAGATAGTTTATTTTTCATCAAATTCTAGCCCAACACTCATTGTCAGATCTCAAATCCCAGAAGACAAAACGTGACGCGTGACGTCTTGCGCTTATTCATCAAATCATTAACATAATTATAAAAATAAAACTAAAACACCACTTGTATCAAATTCACTGAACTGATAAAGGGTTATTTTATAATCAACCGTTTTAATGATTATGTACATTATAAAATTTTACGATTTCATTGCTGTCTGTAATCGTGTGTATTGTTGCTTTACAGCCTCGGTTCATGTGAGTGGAACATCTCCAGCGAGTTTTATAACCTGTATCTCGATGCTTGCAGAATCTATAGCCCGATACAATAACCATTGTTTTTTTTTTAGTGGAATTCACAAACATAATTCCTGAAACATGTGCCATTATTAAATTCATAGACGCAGTCCATGAAGTCAACTTGGTACGTTTCTGACATGACGTACTTGAAGGTACCTAAATTTTTTGCTGCACCTTATCTTATATCGTTCTTTATACGTGAAATGCAACAAATATGCTTTCATTCGAAAATGCTTAATTTATCTAAACAAGTTAAAAAATTGCATATTAAAATAAAAAAACACCAGTTGTATCAAACTCACTGAACAGATAAACAGTTATTTTATAATTAACCATTTTAATGATTGTGTACATTCACACATTTTATAACTTGCTTACTGCAATTTAAGGTGTATATCTTTGCTTTGCAACCTCGGTTGACGTGAGTAGAACATCTCCAGCGAGTTTTATAACCTGTATCTAAATGCTTGCAGAATTTATAGCCTGATACAATAAGCATTGGTTTTTTCTGACTGGAATTCCCAAACATAATTCCTGAAACATGTTCCATTATTAAATTCTTAGACCCAGTCCATGAAATCAACTTGGTACGTTTCTGACATGACGTACTCGAAGTTACCTAAATTTTTTGCTGCATATAGGCTGGAATATTCAAAAGTCATTCAAATTTGAGCACCACTTAAAATTGCTCTGCCTCTGTTTGACATTACTCATTTGTAAGAGATGGCAATAATTTAAGCGGAACTTAAATTGAGTGGGGTTTGAGTGGCGTTCGAGTATTCGCCCATTAGTGATGTAAGAAAACAGTCTACTGAACACTACATAAGTGTTGCTTCATTGTTTAATTTTAAAAATGATGGTAGGTATTCGGCCATAAATCTTATATCGTTCTTTATACGTGAAATCCTACTGATATGCTTTGATTCGAAAATGTTTAAGTTATCTAAACCAGTTTAAAAAAAATGTATATTTAAATAATAAAACACCAGTTGTATCAAACTCACTGAACAGATAAACAGTTCTTTTATAATTAACCATTTAATGATTATGTACATTCACACATTTTATCACTTCGTTACTGCTATTTAAGGTGTGTATGGTTGCTTTACAACCTCGGTTGACGTGAGTAGAACATCTCCAACGAGTTTTAGGACCTTTAATTTCATGTTTGCAGAACCTATAGCCCGATACAATAATCATTGGTTTTTTCTGAGCGGAATTCACAAACCAAATTCCTGAAACATGTTTTATTATTAAATTAGACCAAGTCCATGAAGTCCACTTGGTACGTTTCTGACATGACGTACTCGAAGGTACCTAAATTTTTTTCTACACGTTCTTTTAAACATAAAGTGCCCTAAATATGCTTTGATACGAAAATGCGTAGTTAGCAATTATTTTAAACCAGTAACAAATATTGTAGTAATATACTATATTTTTTATTCGTTCTATATAATACTAAAAGTCAATTGTAAAGTCTTAGCGAAATCGTACACAAACTACAAGACTTTAGTACAGTTTAGACAATTCATTTCTCATTAATCTCTAGCCGATACTCGTAGACAGACGTCAAGATACATCTATAAGGCAAAGGCCGGAATACTGATACGTCACCACTTAAAATTTCTCAGCCTCTGACATTACTCATTTGTAAGAGACGGTAATAATTTAAGCGTGAACTTAATTTAAGTGGCGTTTGAGTATTCGGCCAAAAGCGTGATAAGACGTCTGTCAACATTCTCGATTTATATAATTTATAATTAAAACACCAATTCACTCAACTGATCAACGGTTATTTTAAAATTAACCATTTTAATGATTATGTACATTCACACATTTTAAAATTTGATTACTGCTATTTACGGTGTGTATGTTTGCTTTACAGCCTCGGTTGACGTGAGTGGAACATCTCCAGCGAGTCTTAACACCTGAATCGTGATTCTTGCAGAACCTGTATCCCGATAATATAATCATTGGTTTATTTTGAGCAGAATCCACAAAAAATATTCCTGAAACATGTTTAATTCTGAAATTCAAACTCATTTCAAATTATTTCTTTAATAGATGCGCTACCTAATTTGCCACTAGATGGCGCTCTATCATTCAACACAAAGCAAGCAATCTCGTATTAATTAGTGGACAAGTACGTACCAACGAAATGGTAAACGATAAATTTTATAATTTTTAATAGAAATATTTATTTGCTTCCAACATGTGTACTACATAAAGGTGGTATGTTATACATGTGTAACACAAAATGCCTTACCGGTTACTCCTATACACTAAATCGAAAGTCGTTACACAAAAACCGAGATACATTTTTCCCATCGCTTACGGAGCCGCATTTTCCCCTTCTAGTGACATGCTTTAAGTGTGCAAATTGAGATGACTGCTAACAGTTTGTTCAATATTGGATAATAAACTAGTTTGATAATTAGACACAGTTAGTAAAACACAATCAAATTCAAAATTTAATGATTATGTATATTACAACACTTTATGATTTCATTACTGCCTTTAATTGTGTGTATTCTAGCTTTACAGCCTTGGCTTATGTGAGTGGAACATCTCCAGTATGTTTTTAAACCGGCATCTTGATGCTTGCGGAATCTATATCCCGATAATAATATTGTTGGCTTACCCACCGGGGAATTTAAGAAAATAACTCCTGAAACATGTTATATATATTTAATTGATATTCAATTCAAATTATTGCTGTGGGTCGTGGGTTCGATCCCCACTGCGAACAAACATTTATGTGTGGCAAACATAGATGTTTGTTTTAAGTCTGCGCGTTACTATGTATAGTAAGTATTTACTAAAAATAGATGTATATAAATATTCTATCAGCAATCTAGTTCCCATTGTTAAAGCTCTGCTTAGGACTTGAAGGCGTTGTTTGTAATATCCAAGTATATTTATTTATTATTGTTTCCATAATATTAGATGCGCGACTAGCGCTGGGTGAAATATCCACTGATATTTTATTTAATGTATTTGTAGTCATTTTGACCTAAAGAGGTTGACTAAAACCCTAACAATAAAATATTTTTACCTATATACATACACATATAATTATACTTTAATTGATAAAAATTAATACACATCTTTTCAGTGACAATTTCAAAATTTATCAATTCAGCTTAACCGAGAGTTAACAGAATCCTCGGCTTTCCACTTAATTTATTATATCCACTTACTCAAAGCCAACTCCTAATACTATTGAGAGAACTCTGTTATACCGTGGTGTATGCTACGGTATAACGGTTCAGTAAAAATATCACATTAATCCAAACAAGTTTTCTAACCAACAAAATTTGCATTTATCTCATTGGTATTTTTTAATTTATCTCATTGGTAAAAGTTTTTTGGTCGTAAAACTTGTTTGGGTCAATGAGATATTTTTACTGAACCTTTGCATTGTTATTCTCTCGACCCTGAAGGTCTGCAATTTCACATAATTACGTTTATTTATATTAAATCTTCAAAAATGTTGAAATGTGCGAGCAAGAGGGTTGTCTGTCTTTTACATACGCCTTAAATATAACTTTTGTTGTAAAACCATACAGCCAAATAGGGATTGACATGAGCCCTGAGTAATGATAAGATACGATATGTTTATTTGCAAGAATATATGTTACAGATTCAGATATTAACAGCAAAAGTGGAGATGGACAGGCCATTTGTTACGCACTGGGCAAGATAAATGGAGCAAAGTGGTCAATGACTGGTACCCACGAGATGGCAAGAGAAGTCGTGGAGGACAACAACGGAGATGGGAAGATGATCTCAAACTAACAGCTGGCTCTAATTGGAGAACAGTTGCCAGAGACAGATCACAGTGGAAGATGCTGGAGGAGGCCTTTGCCAAAAGGCACACTGAACTGAGGGATATTTTGTAACATATGTACATATATAGGAAACAAAAAGTTCAGAATAAAAGGCTTAAATAATAATGTTACAGATTAGGTCTTAAATGTAGAAATAGTGTAAATGACTGTGAAATAAAAAAATGTTTGGCAAATCCATCTGCGTTCTCCACCGTAATGTTGCGTTCACACTATGCCGCAGTAGGCAGGGACTTGGTCAGGGAAGTAGGCACGAGCATAGTGTGAACACGATAATGCCTCTGTCCCGGCTCCCGGCCCAAGTTCATGCCCTTGCTCTCTAATGATAATAAAGGCGATGTTGCTGTGGCAATAAGTCCGTGGCAATAATGCCGGCAGCGGCATGGGCATAGTAAGCACGTGGTTTTAGGTAAACTCGGAGCTTTTAAGGGTTCTTGAAAAAAATGTACAAAATGGAGGCGCTTGTAGGGGTACAAGCGCCTCCATTTTGTACAATTTACAGCACACAGGTAACTCAATGGTTATGTTTATCGTTTACTACAAAGACATGGTCCTCTATAGTGTGTATTCTTGCGTGGCATTTAGTTTTTCCTTTAAATGCACAATGCCAATGTGTTTTAGCGCCTGAGACCTGATGTTTAAAATATCTGTAGCCTTCATACATAATCCCAGGTTCACTTCGAGCTCTTGGTGCGAATCCTTAAAAAATAAGGTATTATTATTTTGTTGGGAGCTATTGGACCTGCTCCCCAACTCCGTCTGTATTTTTCCGACTTGTTTAAGAATTTTTGTTTTTGTCAAAATAAAATACATGGCATGAAATAATGTAGCTACTATCAGAAAAAAATAGTCTTAGAATCTAACAAAAAAACATGACTTCAAACAGGTATAGATGGTACCTACTCTTTCATTGGTGTAGTATAGAAGTAAACATCTAAAAATTGCAACATTATATTATCATTTTCATACAGGGGAGTTACCTATATGTAAATGACAGGACGAGAAAAAACATTGCGAAAATAATAGGGGTTTTACAAAACTTTGTAGCTTTTAAAAAGTAACAGTAAGTATGAATTTAAGGGCAACCGCCTTGGGGTTTAGTAAATATTTTTGTTTTTTGCAGGTATCAAACCACAACCGACAGCGTGGATGACAGAGCGATACCAACTGCTGTGATGCAAGCCCCTTCAATGATTATGTACATTATAACATTTGATAATAGTTCTATTTCCAAAAGTATTTATTTTTGCTTTACAACCTTGTTTCTTGTGCGTAGAGCATTGCCAATAAATTCTAGTGGCGGTCACTTTATTTTTGCAGAACCTATATCCATGAAGGTAAATAATGGTTTGTCCATGCACCGACGTTTGAAATACAGCTGCTGAAATATAAAAATAACTGTTAGTTAGCTGATCGAGTGAGCGAAGGTAAATACCATTAAGATGGTAACTTAGCAAATCGGCATTGTATATAATTTTTGAAACTACTTATCAAATTCAAATCGTTTATTGCGCTTATGTTGTTAAAAAGATGTTGTACAAAAGATAGTGTACCAAACATAAAACCTGTTAGGGCACAGCAATTTGTTCAGGTGTAGATAGGCACTAGGTGGCATATTTATGTATCTAGTTTTAAATATTTTAATAACTTTCATCTAGAAATGAATAAAAACAGTTTTTTATTAAATACTTTTTTAACATATTTTTGAATTTTATTTGTACATTCTCGTTTTTGATGTCATTTAGGATTTTATTATAGATTTTTACACACATTGTATAGGGCCCGGAATGTATCATTTGTAATGAAGAGTCAGGTCGGGCTAGTCTATTTCTAGGTCTTAGGTTTTGGGGTCGAGAATATTGTGGAAAAAGGATCATATTACTTTTTTACAAAAATGCATACTTCATATATATATATATATACAAGTTACAGTTAGGATATTTTCTTTTATAAAGTGTGGTTTGCAGCTCTCCATTGAGTCTATGTTTTGGATTATGCGTATACATCTTTTTTGCAATAAATATAATTTGTTTGAATCTGTGCTATTCCCCAGAGTACTATTCCATATTTAAGCCAAGCATATGCATAAGCATAATATGCGCTAGTGGCAGTTTTTATATCTGTATTCTTTTTTATTTCGTTTAATGTATAAGTGAATTTAGATAATTTGGATGCTATTTTTTTAATGTGTTCTTTCAATTTACGCTGCAGTCTATATTTATTCCTAATAGTAAGTAGGTATTTACGGATTTTAGTTTTATATTTTGAAATGAGTAGTCTATATGTTGTTGGATTGTTTTTGATATGGTTTAAATTGTATTATTTTAGTTTTTTTAAAGTTTATTTCCAGGTTGTGGACCCGTAACCATTGCACAATATCTGATATTATAGCGTCAAGATGGTCATTAAGATTGTGAGTGTTAATTCTATCAAAAGGAAGCACAACAGATATGTCATCTGCAAATAGAGTGCAGTGACTATTTATAATATTAGGCATAACATTTATGTATATTAAAAATAGTACACAACCAATGACGCTACCTTGTGGTATAGATTGAGTTATTTCTATTTCTTGTGTTCGAACTTTAGTTATTTTTCCTGTTGCGTTATTAATGTGTTCAACTTCTACCTGTTGTACACACAATAAACACACACAATCATATCATTATGAACGTAGTTTTTAGTAAAAGTGGTTAGTAAAACCAAATAATATAAACTATTCATCAAAGTTTTATTTTATTAATCGAATCATGATAAATATTCCGTTTTTAGTAAAAAAATCCATAACTTTCACACTGCTCATGGTTCGTATAATATTCTACTTGGTGGGTTGGCAGATAGTAACTATACTGGAAAACTGAGCTAAATCGGCCCAAGGGTTGCACAAGTTATAAGGTCCCATAAGAAGTAAAATTAAAGAATTAATCTTACAAAAAATTGGGAGTCGTAAGAAAGGACTTTGTTTAGAAATTATTTTATTTCTAATTTACATCATAATATAAGTTCTTAAGATCACGAATCTTACTTTTAAAAGATCACACAATACTCGCTAGTGGTTATGAATATTTTCACATTTTGTAATAACATTTTGTCCCTTTATTGTATGTAGTTTGGCACGACAGCCACTTGTTTTGTTTGTTGAACAATGCCAGTGAACTTTCGTGTTGAATATTCTATGTATACGAAATCTGTAATTCGACAGTATTATCATGGGTTGATTTTTTGCAGACATCGTAAAAATTGGATCTGAAAAAAAAAACTTTATTATTTTATTTATTAAATTCTTCTATTATTTTGTATTTTTAAATTCATTATTATTTATATATTTTTATTACTAACACCTATCTAGATAGTTATCACAGCGAGATTGCTTATGTATTAAATGTACCTACCTATTTTAAATAAAGGGGTTCTGTAAATATTATTTTTATTATTAAAGTATATTTATTTAACACAATACATAATTTTAATGAAGTCGTGTATTTCATATTCATAGTCTCAATACTCCATAATTATCATTACCTAAATCTATAAGATATGTCCCAGAAAGCATTGTCAAGCGGTGGTTTTTGAAAAGGCCTATAGGTAAGCTAAATTACAAGAAAAAAAATATTATTTATCTAATTAATTCTCCTCAATATGTTTAATAACTTGTAGGTAAACTAAACATACATAGAGGTGATTAGAGTAGCCCAAAGGATGCTGCATCTCTGGCCCACGGCTTGACAGTATTTCATGGAACACTCTGTATAATTAGTTTAATGATTATGTATATTTTCGCATTTTAGTATAGTATTATCATCTGCCAGTGTATGTATTTTAGCACGACATCCATTACATTTATGTGTGGAGCAATGCCAATGTATTTTACCGCGATGTTTTCCGTTTATACGAAATCTATAACCATTTAGTATTATCATTGGCTGGTTTCTATTTGACACAGTGAAAACTGCTCCTGAAAAAAAGTGTATTTACATAGTAGGTTGACTAATTTACATGTAAATTTTCTTTGTAAGTTTTACTATTGATACCTAATTTACATGATATTTATATTATACTTATCTAAAAACTCCGTGGCCAAAGTTGGCCACAAACTCATACGAGGATTGCTTTTGCTTATGTAAAATACTCGTTAAAAATAAAACAGTTCTAAAAAAACATAAAATACAATTTATTATTTTCCCACAGTGTAACGTTGCAGAGCCAGTTGGTCAACTGAACGTACTAGTTATTTTAGGTTGAGAGACCTACCAGCTACCTGTCCTAGTTTCAGAAGATATCCTAACAAGGAAATAGGTTTGTAGGTATAAACAGTTTATTAGAATTGTACCTAAGCTAATGTCTCTAGAAAGTTCACTGGTATCACTGAGGTGGCAGAGGTGGCTGTTATGTAAAATCGTGTAGTTGGAGGTGTTCCCTCGCCGGAGGAAAAGAGGGCGAGAGGTCAGAGGTGAACACTCGCCGGAGGGAAGAGGGCGAGAGGTCGGAGGTGAAGAGCGGTGAAAACAGACGCTCCTGGGCTCGCTGGGTGGAGTAGGCCGCTTCTGTAACTTTCGTTGCGTTTTAAGACGGGTTCCAAGGTTCTAGAAGTTTATCAAGCTTTACCAAGGTTTCCAGGTTTCTTTAGATGAAGCGCACTGAGCCATAGTCCATAAAATACCACTTTTTTTACTCCGTTCACCATAAAATCCAAGACCAATTTTGACAGCCCTTCATGCATTCGGATTATGAATTTTTGTTTCAAATATTGAGCTGCCAGCTGTGTAGAGAGTTGTGTGAAGAGGTCCGTACACAACTGAAAATTTGAAAAGATCCTATAACAAATAATTTATGGGCTAGCAGCCGAAAGGAATTAAAATTAGTAATAAAATACAGCGAAGAAATAGAAAATACTACAACAGCTGAATGATTATGTATGTTTTCACATTTCAATATTAAATTGTCCACGTCCCGCGTATGTATTTTAGCACGACATCCACTTCTTTTATGCGTTGAACAGTGCCAATGGATCTTACCGGTGAACTTTTGGTGTATATAAAATCTATATCCGGACAATATTATCATAGGTTGATTCTTATTTGACACCGTAAATATAGCACCTGAAAAAAGGTTAATGTTTTTATTTTTAATGCTATCTTATTGTTGTAATTATAATGTATATAGTGTAAATACATCTGTCATAATTATATTCAACTGTCAAAATCTGGTCATTTTATAATAGTACCTACTTAACCATCAAAATAAGTTACTAGAGCCCATATTATGCTGATTTAAGCACTAAACTGGACTCAAGCATGGATTTTGGTATGAAAATCTCTACTTAAATCTATGTTTCAGTAACGATTTCTGTATCGGCCTATGACGTGATAAGATTTGAATCAAATACTCATCTACCTACAACACAAGTAGCTCTACTTGTGTAACCTACAACCTCCTACTTATACAATAACAATTGCCTAAAATTCGAATAGTTAAAAAAATATGTTTTCACTTGGACACAATTATCAACCAGCAATGTATTGTGTACAACTTATAAAGGTCAAACTTGTAGAGTTTAGGTATACCTTGAATATTGCAAATAAAATTGTTTAATATTTTTTTACAAATTTAATATAATGGACCAATGGCCGGCAAGATGTTAAGTGGTATTACATCAAAATTACTATAATCGTAAAGTAGGTTGACCCTAAAAGCCTCTTTGAATAGGCCGTTAGGATTGTTGAATAAATTAAATGCTTAAAAAATAGTTTTAATTTTATTTAATTTAATTTTCCTTTCATGATGACTTTACATGATATTTAAAAACCTACTTAGACCTCGACACAGACATAAACATAGACAGGCATTTAATTGCTTAAAAAGTAACACACAAAGAAATAAAAGTAAAAAAGGAAAAAAAAAGATATGACTAGCTCAGCTTATTATTTTAATACAGCTAAATGAAAAATAATAATCGTTCAACTGTCTTCTTATTTCAGTTGTACTTTCATGACTAGTTTACATGATATTATTATTAATATTATACATCTAAAATACTCGTTAAAAATCTAACTATAATTAGGTAGGTATAATTAGACATATGTATTATGCTGTCGCGACACTTTTTGTAGATAATTATGTGTTCTGCAAAGTCGTATATAGATAGATAAAAGATAGAAAATACTTTATTGCACACCACAACTAAAAACTAAACATACAGGAAACATAACAACTTAAGTCTATGACATACAATGGGCGGTCTTATCGCTAAGCAGCGATCTCTACCAGCAACCTTGAATGGAAAGGATTGTGTTGTAATCTACCTGGGGTACTTACTGCTGATAGTGTGCTTTAGAAAAATAAATTATCTAGTGTGTGAACTACACACATACCTACAATACCATAACATAAACTACATACCATAACATAAACTACATAGACTACTATACTATTATAACATTATATACCTATACCTTAATTACTAGGAAAATAATAAATCTAGAATGAAGCATGATTAGTGACAACAGTACAGATAGTGTTCTTTGACCATCGATTTGAATATCGGTAGTGATTTAGCACGTCTGATAGCAACAGGCAATGCATTCCAAAAGCGAACATCCTGCACTGTGAAAGAGTTGTCGAAGTAAGAAGAGTCTTAAGTTGAAGGGTATCAGAAGAACGCAAGGAACGGGGATTGGAAGTCGTAGTACATTATTTTGTTCTATCATCAATAGTTTTCGCAGCGCACGCGGTGTAAGTAATTTTTAAGGTATTTTTTACACCTTGGGGTACGCTAATTGATTTTAGTAAGGATCCCTTTTTAAAAAAAATATAATATAGCCTATGTCACTCGGGGATAGTATAGCTTCCCAACGAAAAAAGAATTTTTCAAGTCGGTCCAGTACTTTCAGAGCCTATTCAATACAAACATATATTATATTAGTATAGATATAGATTATCATTCTGAGTTACAATTGTATTATAATATAGATTATCATTCTGTGTTACAGCTGGATGATTATGTTTGTTTTCACATTTTAATATTAAATTGTCCACGTCCCGCGTATGTATTTTAGCACGACATCCACTTCTTTTATGCGTTGAACAGTGCCAATGGATCTTACCGGTGAACTTTTGGTGTATATAAAATCTATATCCGGACAATATTATCATAGGTTGATTCTTATTTGACACCGTAAATATAGCACCTGAAAAAAGGTTAATGTTTTTATGATTGGTATCTTATGGTAGATTTTAAGGGTTACAAAAGTAGCCTTTGTTACTCCAGGTTACGAATAAGTCCCAAGTTTCATGCAAATCGGACCAGCAGTTACAGCGTGATTGAAACACAAACATCTAAACATTGATAT
Organism: Eulithis testata; assembly: GCA_947507515.1. Taxonomy (NCBI): domain Eukaryota; kingdom Metazoa; phylum Arthropoda; class Insecta; order Lepidoptera; family Geometridae; genus Eulithis; species Eulithis testata. The sequence goes on along the minus strand of OX382202.1, from coordinate 9,098,536 downwards.
TTATATAAGTTAGATGGAATAGGATTTTCATGATACTTATAAACCTACTTATCTTAAATATTCCTTAAAAACCAAGCAATTTTTTAAAACATTATTAAATTCAACTTATTCTTATAAGACAGCTGAATGGTTATGTATGTTTTCACATTTTATTATTGTATTGTCATCTACTAGTGTATGTATTTTAGCACGACATCCACTTCTTTTATGCGTTGAGCAGTGCCAATGAATCTTTCTGGGGAATTTATGGTTTATACAAAACCTGTATCCAGACAGCACTATCATAGGTTGATTCTTATTTGACATCGTAAATATTGCATCTGAAAGAAAGGTAACTTAACACACTGTCTGAATAGTTGGTTGTCTATGCCATAAACAATTAAGCTAGTTGCTTTTGGTAGACCCTGAATCAAATGTCTATGCAATGGTACTTTGCAAACTGATCTAGAACCGTGTTCAATTCCAGCAGCAGCCGCTCGTTTTTTAGATCTAGCTGGAAAATGGTCATCTTCTAGTTAATATGTCTTTGGTTCTTCTTTGAGCACAATGTCAAACTGGTTGGTTGATTTGCTTATTTTGCATAATAAGCAATACATTTATATATATTAATAGAAATATTTATTTACAGATTAATTGTTTCTTAATACATACACAAAACATAGTTGAGGTTGTCTGAAGACCAGTTAAGTACGTTTATTATGACTAACTATTCAAAAACCTAGTTTTATTATTAATTAATTATTTTGTTTTATATCTGCTTTTTTGTTATACATCGGTTTATTAACAGCTGTAAAAACTCTTTTGTCATTTGTTGGTTTGAATCCTAAAGTTGTCAGGAAGAAGGTTTTGCAGACTGATAATTTAGGGCCACCATTATATTTTAGAAAGTACTTTAAAGATTTATTTCTTTTGTTACTTACAGGACTGGTACACCTTCGCACAACTGGTTTTTTTTCAACCATATCTCTAATAAAAACTCCTTGTGCGTTGTAGTCGAGGGAATTAAATTTCAAATTTATATCCAGTCTTTCTTGAGTAGTAAATTTTGTGGTACATTTTTTCCAACAACCTTCTCTGCATGGGCGTTTCAAACTTCTTTCTTGCAGTTGATTGTGCTCATTTCCAATGCTCTTTCGTGTTATTAGAGGATCGTCAATTTTTCTCCAGATCCGCGGTTTGAATTCTGAAAGTAAGCTAAAGTAAGTTTATATTTTGCTCCAAATGTTACCACATTTTCTAGTTTATTTTTTTCCAACTAGTTCTACTTATTAGTAGAATAATGTAAACCTTACTTACTTACCTACTGTTTAAATATAGAAAGTAATTAGGTTATTGTCGCTGTCGTTGTTCAGACCGCGCGACAGTGAAAAGTCATCTATCTATCATTTTTCGTGAGATTGGTATTTTTTCAACAAAATCTTAAAATTGTAATAGTTAGAATCTAGTTTTCTTGTAAATATTATTTGGTTTAAGTAAAGAAAAGTATTAGTTGAATGCTTCTACCTTTTTTTTATTAAATTCGCAACTTTATTAATAAATATTGGAAAATCAGAATTAATATAAAATCAACGCAACCTAAAATACTTTTATTAATTTCTTTATCAAAAGCGTGTTTAGTGATTCACACTATGATTGTGTACATTATTACACTTGATAATCGTGTTATCGTGCAAGGTATGTAGCTTAGCCCGACAACCGTGCTTATGATGTGTGGAGCAGTGCCAATATATTTTGCATTCTTGGGCAGACTGTTTGCTGAAGCGATAACCAGCTACGATTATAAGCGGTTGCTTTCTGGCAGATTTTGTAAATATAATTTCTGAAAATAAAATCTTAATTGGTAACTTTATTGCATTTATAGTATTGAGTAGTGAATAAAATATTTGATATATTTTTCCATTTATTAAACATTTAAAAAGAAAACAATTAAAAGTTCAAACAACACAAAACGCAATATCAAATCTATACATCTATACAAATATCTATACAAATATTATAAAGAGGAAAGGTTTGATTTTTTGTTTGTTTGTTTGTTTGTATGAATTGAATAGGCTCCGAAACTACTGGACCGATTAAAAAAATTCTTTTACCATTAGAATCCTACATTATCCCTGATGAACATAGGCTATATTTTATCCCGGAATTCCCACGGGAACGGGAATTACGCGGGTGAAACCGCGAGGCGCTGCTAGTTTTTAATATTCAAACAAAAAAGGTTTACATGTAAAAGTAATTCATTTATTTCAGTTTACAAATATAACAATAAATAAATCATTATTAATATAGTAATATAGTCTTTTATAAAATTATTTTACCCTTAACCATTAAACTATGATCGTGTTGCAATTATTTATAAATAGCTGTGCCCGCGACTTCGTCCGCGTGGAATAGTGTCCTTGGGTAGCATATTTAATTATTTAGGAAATTTTTAATGTCATTTTATATTTATATCGAATCAACAGCCTAAAATATAAGTTTCAAGTTTATAGCTCTAAAACTGACGATACATTCATACAACTTTTCACCCCCCCCTCTCAACCTCTAACAACCCTTTTTTCGCATTAAAAAGTAGCCTACGTCCTTTCTCAGGCTCTAGACTATCTGTGTATCAAATTTCATTTAAATAGGTTCAATAGTTTTGGCGTGAAAGCGCGACAGACAGACAAGAGTTACTTTCGCATTTATAATATTAGTTAGGATTATGTTTATACAAGTTAGTTATGATTATGTATATTAAAACATTTTGTAATCATATTATCAACGGTGTGCAACAACGCTCGACAATCGCTTTTCTTATGCTTTGAACAGCGCCAGTATGTTTTTACACCTTTTATGCCTTTTATACAAAATTTATGTCCTGACACTATAATATTAGGCTTGCCAAGTGGTGACATCAAAAACATTGGGTCTGAAACAAAAATACTAATTTTATTATTTAGATAGGTATACTTATAAAAGTAGGTATCGTTTAATTATTATAATTAATGTTTTGCATAAAAATAATAAAGTGTTATAATAACTAAATAATTTTATGGTTCTATCTGCTTACTTATTTGTTGCATAACTTTATTCAGCTGTTTAAATTATTGCTGTCTCTTACTAACAGGTAATGTCAAACAGTGGCAGAGCTATATTTTAACCAATTATTTTACTACGCATTATTTATAAGTATAGCCCTTAACCCATACTGATAAAAGTATATTTAAATAAGGCTTTAGAAGTTCTTCGTAAAATATGCAGTTGCAAAATAAAACTGCAGAATTTGACATCATTATAAAAAAATTCTATTAAAACTATAGCACAAGTTTGTATTTTCAATATTATGAAAAAGCTAACAGTAAACCATTACTGAAAAGTATAAGATCAAATAAATACCTAGATCTTTCTAAACATCCAGCAATTTTACTATCGTCGTATTTATAGTACCTATCACATCACATCTATTTGCGATCAATAGAAAGCTGGAAAAGGACAAATTAAAGCTAATTATTTTATTTAAAATATTTATGATTAACTGCATGATTGTGTACACATTGACGCTTCGCTATGGTAGTGATGCTGTCTCCAACCGTGTGGATAAGTGCGCGGCAACCTTTATAGTGCATGGAGCAAGCCCAGTACGTTTTTATACCTACAACTTGTTTCTTGTAATATCTATGACCTGATACAAATATGACGGGTTTGCCAAATTTTGATTTTGTATAAATCACTTCTGAAAAAATTTAAACTATGATTGAAGCTGAAGAGGCAGAAGAATGGGGGAAGACGGGGTGAGATCAAAACGGTATATGAAGGATAGATAAGAGTTTGGCCGCCTGCCCACTGACCAGCTAATGGCTGGTTTTAGTGTGAATATAGCAAAAAAATTTCAACTATTGAACCCGGTTGGAAAAATACCTATTTTTTCAACGTGTAGATAAGCGTAAAAAGAGAAAATGCAAAAACATGGTAAACTCTGTAAAAAAAATATTTATGTCATGGTCTTACAATAAATTTTATCAAATTTAAACAAACCTATTTATTCATTTATTTCATCTTTACACATGTAACATGCTCTTAGATATGTATTATATAATCTGTGGTATAGGTATACAAAACAATATTTATCTGATAAAATTAACCGTAATATTTATACACCAATTACCAAAAAATTACCAAATAATTTATGTACCCAAGTAGGTACCTACTTGCTTATTAAAAACAACTTGATCTGCAAGTCCATCAAGGACGTGCTCTGTGAAGCAATGCAAAGCGTCAAAACTCTGAGACGCAACTGTGTTAAGTCTCATGGTGTCTGTAATTGTTTTCAATTAAAAAATAACTTATACCTATGACTAAATTTTTTTTTGTTTTTCGTTACTTGGTTTAATTGAAGTCTTCACCTTCTCAACAAATCTTATGCAATAAGTAAATAAATACCTATAAATACAAATTCATTATTCCACAAATATAAATAAGTAAATATAAATATTATAATTTATAAATATATTTATTATACAACATATTTCATTGCAAAAGATTTATATTTTTGTTTCTACTCTATATTATGTGCGGTTTTCTTTCGAAATAAATAATTACTCTTAAATTGTTTTTGCAAAATTCAATGTAATTAAATTCTTTCTATAGCGTAGAAAAATGCGGGTCACTTCAAACTCCATCGCGTACATTGATGTGTTTTTAAACCTACAAAAACTATATAGAAAAAAAAAAAACTGACTTCTTTGTCTTGAAGTTTTGAAGATAACTAAAAAATTTAAAACGATTTACCTATTAAAATACCAAATTTTCTATATACACCTAAATAAGTATAAAAAAGACAAAACATGGTGATGGCCAAAAAAGGGAAATCACTTACCCCTGGATGCTGCATCTGAAACAAAGACAAATTGTTGTTATTTTTTTTCATTGTCTTTAGCAAAGATTCTAAAATATCAGTTAGGTTACTAATAAAATAATACAAGTTTGATAATATCAAATGCACACATCACAGACAGACAGACAAGCTTCGCAGCTCAGTTAGTAGAGTCTGCCTTCTGCGCTGTGGTAGTGGGTTCGATCCCCTCTAAAAACAAACGTTGTGTGATGATGACAAACATGGATGTTTGTCTGGATGTAGGTATTTTAAGTGTGTTTACAAAAATGTATATAAGCATTCTATCAGCAAACTAGTTCCCGTAGAACAAACTTTGCTTAGTTTAAAGAGAACGTTGTGTGAAATTTCAATAAAATAAAAAAGCATATAAAATAACATGCATACAAAATCAATATAATATTAATATTACGAGCTCAGTTGAAAATAACATTAAACCTACCTGATGTATAGGAAGCTGTTATATTATTTTTAAGTTAAACGTGTTTTTGCGTCACAAGGAATTGGCAAATGTGTATGCACATTTAAGTATTTCACAACGGTCATATCTTCCAAAGTGTGGATACAAGCTCCGCAGCCTTTTAGTCTACATTTCCAATAAATCTTTGGTCCATTAGCGGCAACCCTGTAGAATTTATAATCTGCTGCCACGAGGATGGGGCAACCTCGCCTAGATAGTGTTACCGAAATATCTGAAATCAAGACATAGGATTATGAAATTACCAGGAAGGGAATATAAAATAAAATAATAATGTGATTCATAAATTAATAAATTGTAGAGTTGCATGCACTATGCAACTCTACACAGCAAAGTAAAAGGAAAGGCTAATTTTCTTTAAATTATAAATGTAAAATTTCATGAACTTCCTTTTATTTAAGATGCTATGTTATTTGGAAAAAAATAATCCTTATGATTGAGCATTTTAATTGGTATCATAAAATAACGGGTGTTATGTTTTTACAATTTGGTGGGTTCGATTTCCGGTTCAGGCAGGCGATTGTTCAAAACTCTTTGAATGCAGTTTAAATTGTTTTTAAAATCAAAATAAAGTCTTCTTTGAGTAAAATGTTCTATCTACATTATTTATACTTTCCCTCCATGTGGCATGGCCGTGGGACACCCTATATAGAACTCCTACGATGACATCAGACCGCAAAATTGCTACTTTCCACGAGAGTAGTAGTTTTTATTTTATTACTCGCTAGAAATATGTCCTAGAATTGTAATCTTTGGAATGTAATTTTCTTCACTTGTATTGCTCGCGTAAATGAGCGTATCTTGTAATTCGGGACTTATAGTTCTATTTGTAATTACATGATTCTAAGTGGTTATGTATATTATGGAATTTATTAGTAAGAGTGTGTCTAATTGCATGGCATTCACGAGTATCATGAGTGGAACACTTCCAATACGTCACGTCTTTTTTGCAGAGCCTAAAACTTCCAAGTAACAATATCTTATGACCACGCAGGGATAGTGTAAATAAATAAAAAAAATACATAGATATATGTTTAGAAATTTAGGATTTTTCATTTATTTAATTTTTTATAATATTTAAAATGTTTTTTTACAATTTAATATGCAATGTTAATGTGTATGGACATTTTCACATTTAATGATGGTCGTATTGTCTGGCAGCGTGTGTATCACGGCGCGGCAACCATATTTATAATGCGTCGTACATCTCCAGTAGGTCTTATTTGCTTTCTCCTCCTTCCGACGGAACCTGTACCCACTTACAATGATTATAGGTTTCTGTTGCGCTGATGTTGTGTAAATCACATCAGAATCTATAATAGAGATAAAAATACTTTTTGATATTTATTTTCAAATACTACTTACTTAAATAATTACTTATTCTATTTTTTTTAATTCAACAATTATATATTTAAAACTCTTTTCTCAATAAAATTAGGTTAGTCAAGTAAATAAATAGCCGGAAAATTAGTTATATTCATATTCATTCATCATAATAATGCTATATATTCCCAAACTTTAGTAAAACCACAGTATGTTTTATGGGAACCAATCCCTTGATTGTCTAATTCTAGTAATGTATCATGAGTTTTTTGATAAATATCAAAATGGTTCCTTACTACAAAAATGAATAATGATAATCAGAAACGGATGGTATCAAAAACATTGTTGTGAAAGTTATATAATGATGGCAATTTAATGAAAATTCATCGTGGTTTTCCTTTGAAAACTGTTTGGATAAGGATAATCTGCTAACAACTTCACTTTGTAAAAACTTGATTGAAATCCATTGATAGCTATGCAAATGTCAGTGGTAACCACTTACGCAATTGCTGTCAACAAACTAAGTATCTAAAAACCCATGCTAACGGATTTAGATAATCAAGGGGCAGATTCTTAATAAGATAAAATTATGTGTGATTATGAACATTGTGACATTTCACAATAGTATTACAATATTTTAAAGTGTGTATAATTGCTTTGCAGCCCGTATAATGTTTACTGCACCTCCAGTGAGTTTTAAAACTGCCTTTTCGGTCAGAGTTCTTCAAGAATCGGTAACCGGAGACGGTTAACCTTGGTTGACCACGATGAGAAAATGAAAATTCAATATCTGAAATATTACGTCAGAATTAGTTCATACTTAAAATACATAGTAACACCCAGACACAGAACCAACATCTATGTTTGCCACACACAAATGTTTGTTCTCGATGGGGATCGAACCCACGACCCACAGCACAGAAGGCAGAGCTACTACCGACAGAGCCATGACGCCTGACAAGGATAAAGTACTTCTCTTCTTTTTACTTGATATAACATTTGTCATATCCTCCAAGGTGTGAATGACAGCCCGACAGCCTTTATTGTGTGTTATACACCACCAATGGGTTTTATTTCCAGTGAACTGTTTTTTATTAAATCTATATCCATTTATCACGATGACAGTCCCTTTTGTGATTTACAGAAAGTTATTTCTGAAATCAAAATGAGAACATTATATATAAGTTTAAAAACGAAAACCGAACCAGGTACGAGCTAGAAGTAGCTCTTTGGAGTAGTTGTGTTAAAAAAATTTAGGCCACGAAGCAACTTGTACTTTTATATATTATCACTTAACATCAGGTGATGATTTATTTATTCGTATGGCGTTCAAACAATCGTTCACAATATTATATTTTGTTGCTGAACGATTGTGGTGCTGTGAGGTTCTAGGAACAGGTGCAACAGCCAAGTGTTGCTCGTTTAGCGCCACCCCGGGGATACGTGTAGGGTTATGGTGGCAATTCCTACGGACGTGAGCAACGCTCATCCCTGTAGGGTCTGTATCCTACAATCTTATAAGTTTAATTGTTTGTAATTAGTAAAAAGTTAAAATGTCCAAGTTCTTTATTTGTTAGGTAAATGTAAGTATAGTTAAAGTATGTATAGTTATGATCGCAGCGACGTGCTGTCGATCTGAGTGATGGTTGTCAACTAGAGTGTTGGTCACGACAGCACGTCTGAGCGTATAAAAAGCTGACCCGCGAGAACATGACGATACTGTGCGATTTGTATAGACCGTACAATCCCTTTCTCAGCATAGTCAGCCATACCCACAGGAAAGACAAGGTCAATACGTGCGGAGCTGACTAAGCCAAGGGTTTCCTCACGGTGTTTTCCTTCACCGTTAAGCTCGTGTTAATGCGCATATAAATTTTCCGAAACGAAAAATCTATTGATGCACGGCCGGGATTCGAACCCACGACCTTCGGATCGAAAGCCGAGGTGCAATCCCACTCGGCCAACACGGCTATTATATAAAAGTATACATTGTATTTAAAACAATACTTGGATATTTTTTAACATTTAATAAAAAAAAGTCATAGATATAACATACAGCGTCCTCTAGTCCCGAACTAAGCAGAGCTTGAACTATGGGAACTAGATTGTTCATCGAATACTTATATACAAACTAGGTATCACAAAAAAACCTACTGGTCATGCTTCTTTGCTTTTGCAAACATCGCGAGATCTCAATTTGGGATTGACTACTGGTAAATAATAATGTTATTGTTAGTGATAGTGAATATTATAACATTTAGTCATGGTGGTCATATCTGCTAAAGTGTGTAGAACAGCCCGACATTTAGATTTCCAATAGTTTGCGCACTTCCAGTGTATTTTTTCTCCGCATATCTTGTGTTGATGGAATCTATACCCTGATAGGATTAAAATAGGACGCCCTTGACTCGACGCAGTAACTATTAGCCCTGTAACACATAATATTTAAACAAATATGGCTATATTCATAATAACTATGATAATCGTATAATTCCTTTTTGGTGAAGTTATAGAAAAATATAATCCTTGAATTGAATATATATCTGAAATATTACATCAAAATTAGGTAGTTAAGATTAGCAGAATTGTACAATATATTTGTTTGTATATTTCTTTCTATTAAAATTAAATAAACAAACTCATCATCATCATACATAGGTGCACACATACCTAATACATCATAGATGCCACAGAAACATGCCTGAATAAACACAATAAAATAAACAAATAAGCGCACACATTAATTTCACGTGTTTGAGACATTTAATATTTTTTTTTGATCTCTAAGGTAATAAATGAAGGTAAACTATAAGACGTCAAAGGTACGTCTTAGTTTTAGTTTGCACTCACAATATAAGAATCCTTCTGCTTCGGCGCCTTGTTGCGAGTAGACGTGACAACTTTTAGGAGGTCAAGATACAAGTTTATGCGAGTTTATAAGTGGGTATCTCAAATTCCGAGATTCTTACCTAATTTTGACTAATTTGACTGGGCTACTAATGATTATGAATATTGACATATTTTAATATGGTCGTTTTTTTCTTTAAAGTATGAATGATAGCTTTGCATTTTGCGTATCTATTTGCACATCTCCAATGGATTTTATGTGCAAAGGCTTTCTTCTTGACAAATTTGTAACCTTCTACGATTAAGATTGGTTGACCTCGCTGAGAAGTTGTACATAAAACCTCTGAAATAAAATAATAGCACCTACACTCACAATTCTAAAATAATTACTTATTACTTTACCGACAGTACTCCGTACAGTAACACACCGTGCATGGTGAAAACCTCTAACGAGTTTCATCCCAATGTAATTGCCATTGAAATCCATCGGTGCACGATCACACTCAGTCCACATCTAAAACATGGAAGGCGAGTGTCACGTCCACTAAACAGCGCTCTCCACAATTTGCATTCAATCCAAATGACATAAATATACAGATAGTACAAAAAATATGTATAAGTATTGATATTAACGGCCCAGAGCTGTAATATTAAAATAAAAGTGTGTATTGTATTACTTATAATAGGTGTTTACTAAAAAGATCCGTAATAAGTCTATTACAGTGAATGAACATTGAAATATTTGATAACAGTCATATCGTCCAGTGTATGTATATTCGCCCGACAACCACGTTTATGTGACGCACATCTCCAATGGATTTTGGCTCCTACAACTTTATTCTTACGAAATTTATACCCAGATGCAATTAATAAGGGTTTGCCTCGTTGCGAAGTCACTAGTTGTATATCTGAAACTGTAGAACCTTTGAGAAGTAGGTAGAAAAGTCAGTGAAGTTTTATTTTTCAAATCAAACCCGATTTGAAAAAAAACTTCACTGACTTACACTTCTTAGCGATGTAAGCGTATAAACAAGCACACTTAATTGAAAACAATAATAGTAATTTTAATTAAAAAAAATATATAATCAAAGTTCCATTCAAGGTAAGGAATCCTCAACCGAAAATAATAAAATTAATATTTTTTTGTGGATGTAGAAAGAAGGCTTGTTTTTCTCAGTCTCATTCTTTTCACTTGCTTTCTTTTTCTCTTTCTGTTTCTTTTTCTGTTCTCTCCATTTTTTTCTCTGGTCCTTTTTTTCTTTTTCTCATAATTCTGTAATTTTAAATTTTATATTTAAGTCTTTCTTTTTATACTCTTCATATCTATCCGGGTCTTTTTTTAGTTTTTCTCGGTACCTTTTCATCTTCTCAGCAGGCGTAAAAGGCATATCTAAAGGCATAAAAGTATACAAGTTACTAAGGTTGTCATAACTGGCATAATGGTACAAAATAAATTTTACCTTAGATTTCGTTTTGGTGACGGTATCATATTTTTTTTAGAGATGTTTAGCTAATTATTTATTTTACAGTCACCATTTCTTGAAGTTCTGGTAATGTTTAAAAATTTGTTACAACAATCACACTCATCGTCGGAATAATGGTCGTCCATGGCACAAGCACACTGCTAGCACCAGAAAAAATATGATGAATTAATTCTTTTATTTTGGTATTATCATTTATGATAAAGTGATATGGCTGGTTCATTAACGAAGGTTGAAATCCACATCCATGACATTTCCTCACAATAATAAAATACCTGATTTGCCAAGGCCAAGCCAATTAATTCTTGTAATAAAAAAAGTCGTTTTTATTTAAGAAACAATCAACGTCTGCGATAACAACCGTTTTAACCTGAAGGCGTAGGGTAAAGGCAGACCACCTTCTCGCTTGCACATTTTAACATTTTTGAAAATATAATATAACTAAATGTAATTATGTGAAATTGCAGAGCTTCAGGGTTGAGAGAATAATAATGCAAAGGTTCAGTAAAAATATCACATTGATCCAAACAAGTTTTCCGACCAAAAAACTTTTTGCTGCAGATTTTTTGGTTAGAAAACTTGTTTGAATCAATGCGATATTTTTACTGAACCTTTGCATTGTTATTCTCTCGACGCTGAAGCTCTGCAATTTCACGTAATTCCATTTAGTTATATTACATCTTCAAAAATGTTGAAATGTGCGTGCGAGAAGGTTGTCTGCCTTTACCCTACGCCGAAAACAATATATTGCCTTTCTAATGTCAACGAACCGCGATATATACATAAAGATATAATCTATCTATTTATATATATACCTACTTATAGCCAAGGTATTTTATAATTTTGAATAAATATAAAATAATTATTTTTTATAACATAAAAAAGAAATTTAATATAGGTAGGTAGGATAAAGTACTTCTCTTCTTTTTACTTAATTATAAAATAAAGTACCTACCTAATGATTATGAACATTATAACATTTGACAATGGTCATATCCTCCAGGGTGTGAATGACAGCTCTACAGCCTTTATTGTGTGTTGTACACCTCCAATGGGTTTTATTTCCAGTGCACTGATTTTTATTAAATCTATATCCATTTATCACGATGACAGGGTGGCCTTTTTTTGATTTACAAAAAGTTATTTCTGAAATAAAAATGAGAACATTATATATAAGTTTAAAAACGAAAACACAACCAGGTACGAGCTAGAAGTATGTCTTTGGAGTATGTTACATAAAATGTTGGCCACGAAGCAACTTGAACTTTTATATATCATTACTTAACATCAGGTGCGATTGTGGTCAAACGGTTACCTATATTGTATAAAAAAAAATACTTGGATATTTTTTATCATTTAATATTAAATAAATATTCATAAACATTAAATACAGCGCCCTCTAGTCCCGGACTAAGCAGAGCTTGAACTATGGGAACTAGATTGTTCATCGAATACTTATATACAAATTAGTCTGCTTCTTTGCTTTTGCAAACTTCGCGAAATCTCAATTTGGGATTAACTACTGGTGAATAATAATGTTATTGTTAGTGATAGTGAATATTATAACATTTAGTTATGGTGGTCATATCTGCTAAAGTGTGTAGAACAGCCCGACATTTAGATTTCCAATAGTTTGCGCACTTCCAGTGTATTTTTTTTCCGCATATCTGGTTTTGATGGAATCTATACCCTGATAGGATTAAAATAGGACGCCCTTGACTCGACGCAGTAACTATTAGCCCTGTAACATATAATATTTAAACAAATATGGCTATATTCATAATAACTATGATAATCGTATAATTCCTTTTTGGTGAAGTTATACAAAAATATAATCCTTGAATTGAATATTGCCTTTGTGGAACAATATACTTTCAACCTGTAGTGCACAATCTAAATTTTTTCATTCTGCTATGGTTTTATATAGTAACCGTAAGCGATTTGGTACCTTACTAATTCAATACGCCAATTTTTTAAACTAGGCACGAATATTTTACTTATTATCGATAAAATAATAGCATTAGGTAGGTATTATTTAAAGTTTAACCAGCTGGTTGACTGAGCTTTGCTCGTTATTTTTTTAGTATTTATTTTTATGTACATAACCAATAGTACTTATTTAGTTAGAAAAGGTTCTATGCTCAACACTGCCATCTATTAACGATTAGAAGTATAACTTCAAAAAATAGTATTATTATTCGCCAATAGATGTCGGGATGAGTTAAATTTTTCTGTTTAAGTGTTTACTTGAAAACACGAATAAAACGGCATTTTCTGAAAATAAGTCCTCTGAAATCCCCTGTATACTAAATTTCATGAAAATCGTTGGAGCCGTTTCCGAGATTCGGAGATAAATAAATATACATGAATTGCTCGTTTACAGGTATTAGATCAAGACTAAGTAATTTTTTGCTATTGTTTTTTTACACAGCCAAAGTTGATGATGTTATATTCAGTAAAATCACAAGGATAATTTAAAAACATTCTGTATACTTACTAGGTAAGACTCTAAGTATCAGTTTTTCGCTGGCGGCCAAAGCTTGGAAGTCAAGAAACTTACAACTTGGTTTCTATAGTTTTTTTATGAGCGTTTTACAAAGAAAAACACTAAAATAACATTGTTCACAGTTCAGCATATGAGTACCACCCAAGTCCGATGAAATTTTGTAACTAATTATCTATCCTACCAAGTCCATGTTTAATATGAGACATTCTCTCAGAGTCCAATAAGATACGACGCGTTCAAATTCTGTAGGCGGATAGCCCATATGCGGGCTGTGGACATATGACGCTATTGGCCTACAGCCCATATATGGGCTCTGGACTGTGAACCTGTTGTATTATCTTAACATTTTTCTAATCATTATGAACAAATAGTTATTTCCTAATGATTATGAACATTATAGAATTTAGTGATGCTCATATCTTCCAATGTGTGAATAATAGCGCGATAGCCTTTGTAGTGTGTTATACACCTCCAATGGAGCTTGCCCTTTGAGCCATGGTTTCTATTAAACCTGTACCCATTTACCACGATGACAGGATGCCCTTTTTGTGATTTAGACATTGTTATTTCTGCAATCAAAATAGTAAAGGAGGATGTAAAGAATAATGTTGGGGCCACCAATTTAGGAGTTGAAGATAAGAAGACGTCTCATCTTCTATCTTCTTCTTCTTCTAAATATATTAAACTCTTTTAAAGCTGACTGACAATCAACGCTCAGCCTAAACTAGAAGCCTTAGAGGTATGAAATTTGGAGGGTAGTATCCTTATATAGCGTAGGGGTGCGCTAAGAAAGGAATTTTCGAAAAATGTGACGTCACTAATCCAGTTAATTTATTTAAACCTTTGGAATTTGTAAATTTTTTGGAATAAAAAGTACCTAGCCCATGTCTTATTCCAGGTTTCGAACTATATGTATTCCAAGTTTCATCCAAATCGGTTCAGTTCAGTAGTTATGACATGATCGAAACACATCTAACTAAACATTCGCATTTATAATATTAATAGAAAGTAGGGTAGTAGAATAATGTTTTGAGCATTTTTAGTATGTTAAAGATGATTATGAATATCCAAACATTTGAGGATGGTCATATCGTCTAATGTGTGAATAACAGCGCGACAACCACGATTCGATGACCTACATCTCCAATGCGTCTTGGGTCCTTTCACCTGGTTTTTAATAAATGTATAGCCATTTTTCACGATTCTAGGGTATCCACTCTTCGAGATGGATAATGTTACTTCTGAAATGCAACAAAAACACGTTAAATAAATATAACTTCCGCAGTCATAACTACTTATATGTATATGCTACGTGTAGGTTCATGGTGCTTCTTACTCATTGGTTCTTAATTAACGAAGAGAAGTAGGTTCGTTGGTCAGTATAGTCCGTGGTTATTTCCTTACCCATCTATTCTATACTATTATAAAATAACTATTATAAACTTTTATTATATGTTAAAACAGTCTTACATTTGGCATTCTAACAATTAAGGCGTATGTAAAAGGCAGACAACCCTCTCGCTCGCAGATTTCAAAATATTTGAAGATATAATATAACTAAATGTAATTATGTGAAATTGCAGATAATAACTATGCATAGGTTCAGTAAAAATATCCCTTTGATCCAAACATGTTTTCTAACCAAAAAATGTGCACTTTAATTTATCGCATTGGTATAAGTTTTTTGGTCGGAAAACTTGTTTGGATCAATGTGGTATTTTTACTGAACCTTTGCATTTTTATTCTCTCAACCCTGAAGCTCTGCAATTTCACATACTTACATTTAGTTATATTATATCTTCAAAAATGTTGAAATGTGCGAGCGAGAGGGTTGTCTGCCTTTTACATACCCCTTAACTGCACAATTTGGTTTGTCACCTTCAATAAAACCATGATTTTTTACTATGTTCAATACCTATGAAAATAACTTTATTCACAAAGAAAATTACTACTAATATTACGATATTTACAAACAGTTGAGCTATCTACAAACCGTTGTAAATGATTTATAGTGATTTATAGTTCCATAATTTAATGTATTCGTAATAATAATTCGTGTAATGGGTTTGTCACCGTACTAGTTATTAAATAAAGATAACTCAACTGGCCCAAATCAGTACCAATCGGAAGCGTGCCCAAGACACTGCATTGCCGCGCTGAAAAGCAATGCTGATACCTATATTAATTTATTTTATTATGTTCAATATCTATAACTTATGGTTATGAATACTTAAATATTTCAGGACTGTCCAATCCTCTAAAGTATGAATAGCAGCGCGGCAACCTCTATAGTATGATCTACACCTCCAATAGGTTTTTAGTCCTCTGGTTTGTTTTTTAACAAATGTAAACCCATCTTTCAGGATTGCAGTATTTCCTTGCCTTGAAGTGGATAGTGTCATCTCTGTAATAAAGATAAGGTATGGTATGAGTAGTTAGAATAACTAAATACCACGCTTATGTTACCAAGTTCAATGTATTAGACTCAACCAACCAAGCTTAAACAAAACAAGATGGCACAGTTTTAAACGGTGATAAATCACCGCTCAGAAGTCTCTTGACAGAAGTTGAGCGGTGATTTTAAGAGAAGTTTGTAAGAAAGCCCCTTGACTTAGGGCCGTAAGATCAATAGTGGTTTAAACCACGAAATAGTGTTTAACCTCCAGTCTCCGATTATTTCATAAGATCAATGGTAGTTAATCGACCATCGGTAGCTTAAACTGACAGAGATGACAGTATTATTAATCCATCGATAAAATGTAATCGTAGTTAACGAAACCCATAGTTTAAACTGCTTTTGATCTTACGGCCCTTAGGCTGAAATAGTCAAAAGTCATTCAAATTTGAGCACCACTTAAAGTTGTTCTGCCTCTGTTTGACATTACTCATTTGTAAGAGATGGCAATAATTTAAGCGGAACTTAAATTGAGTGGGGTTTGAGTGGCGTTTGAGTATTCGCCCATTAGTGATGTAAGAGAACAGTCTACTGAACACTACATAAGTGTTGATTCATTGTTTAATTTTAAAAATGATGGTAGGTAGGTAGGCCGGTCAGTTGCAAATAAAGCACAACAGTGCGCACGTATCGTGGTTTTTATACACTTCATATCCCTTAAGCTAAACTGAACCTGCATCAACAACAAGATTTAGTTTATTCTGTTTAAAAACCATGGTTATGTACATCGAAACATTTGAGGAGCGTCATGTCCTTTAAGGTATGAATAACAGCGCGACAACCACGATAGTATAAACTACATCTCCAATGGATTTTAGGTCCTTTGACTTGGTTTTTAGTAAATGTATATCCATTTTTAATAATTACAGGAAATCCTTTACGTGACGTGGATAGTAATATTTCTGAAATCAAAATAAATAAATGAACATCGCAGTACACATATTATACTAATATTATAAATGTGAAATGGTACATGTGTTTGATACGCTTTTACGCGAAAACTACTCAACCGATCATCATGAAACGTTGTACACATATTCTTAGAGGTATTAGAAATAACATAGGATACTTTTTATCCCGGAAAACCAACGGGATCCAACATTTAGCTTCCTCAACGCCATCTTAACATTCCAGTAATGAACTTCATTACTGGAATACTGGAATGCTAGATGCTAATAAATTTATTTATAACAAATAAATTATTTGTCAAAATCTAGCTTCTTCAACGCCATCTAGCATTCTAGCATTCCAGTAATGAAGTTCCAACCCTGAGTACTGTATTACCGACGGTGACGTCCATATCCAATCCAACCCAATTGACTAATAGTTTCAGCTGAATATTATATATGCAGTATTGGTTTTAATTCTTATTTTGTTCTTTTTTAAAAATGCCTCAGAAGCGGAAATCCAGTCTATTTAAAAATTCGTCGCGGGCCCTTGCAGCAAAATTTGCACGAAATCAAGAATCTTCGGTTCACGCAGAGTTGCTGGTTGACAGATATTTTGACAGATAGTTTGTATGTTGCGTACGAAGTCGCGGGTATCAGCTAGTATCAAAATAAAATTAAAAATGCTTTCACAGACACCATATCAATACCACGATCAATATAAATGTTTTAGCCTACGGCAATGATGCGGCCTACTAGCCCTACGACTGATGGTCGTTACTAGCTGGTTCTTAGGATCCTTTGCTATCTAGCTTATAATTGAGAATACTGATAAAAGTAGGTACATCAATTTAATTTTAACAATAAAATAAGTACAATAATTAGCAATTCGAGCACCTATGAGTTTGGCGTGAATGCGCAAATGAGAGGGCGAGTGACGCTTGCAACGCCTTATAAAGTCGCGGTGCAGCGCCCTCTGCAGTGACGCGTAGACATCCCGGCGGCCTTGAGAGAACCTCTCAATGGATAGGTAGGTAGTCAGGTGATGATGGGTCCCAAGTCGGCTCCTCCGGCACCAGCACCAGCGGCAGCATCCTGGACGTCGATCTCGAGCGGGCATATTCGTGAGAATGCCCTCTTCACCAATCCGCTCGCTAAACGAATCTCCGCCACTCTGGTCACTCCATCCCGTCCAGGAAAGAGGGTACCTGTGACACGGCCCAACCTCCACTTGAGGGGAGGAAGGCCCTCTTCTTTGATAAGAACCATCGTTCCAGCTTTTATGTCTTCCTTTTGATCCTGCCATTTAGTGCGTCTTTGTAGCTCCGATATGTACTCCATGGACCAGCGTTTCCAGAATGATTGCCGCAGCTGCTCGACCCGTTTGAAGCGCGACAAGGCGGGCAGCGCCATCGTCGTGATGTCTCTCTCAGGGGGGGTAGTCAGGGGTCGGCCAATCAGGAAATGTGCTGGTGTGAGTGGGGTAAAGTCGGATGGATCTGAAGACATAGGATACATAGGGCGGGAATTCAGGACAGCTTCTATTTGTACCAAAACTGTGCTGAATTCCTCATAAGTTAAATTTACATTTCCTATCACGCGAGAAATGTGGTGTTTGCAAGATTTTACCCCTGATTCCCACAAACCACCAAAATGAGGCGTATAGGGGGGAATGAATCTAAAATCTATTTGATTATGTGATGCGTAATCAAGAATAGATTGAGTATTGTTTTGTAAAAAATCTGTAAACTCCCGAGCGGCACCTACAAAGTTCCTACCATGATCTGAAAAAATCTGTAAAGGTTTACCTCTGCGAGAAATAAATCTTTTTAAAGCTAAGATGTAACCTTCTGATGATAGACTAGTTACTAATTCTAAATGCAATGCTCGAGTCGAAAAACATACAAATAAACACAAATAACATTTTTCGAGTTTAGCACCCCTGCCTTTTCTATTCAAAATATAAAGAGGCCCTGCGTAGTCCACTCCACTGTGCATAAAGGGAAAACCTGCCGTCAATCGTTCTTTAGGTAAATTACCCATGATAGGTTGAAGAGTTTTACCTCTCATACGACAACATTTGACGCATTGACGAACAGTTTTTCTCGCTAAGTTTCTACCTCCTAGGGGCCACCAGCTATCCCTAATGTGCGATAGTAGTAACTGGGGTCCCGCATGTAATAAACTATTATGCTCACGTCTAAATAAAAGAACAGTAAAGTGATGTTTACTACACAGTAACTTAGGATGTTTTTTGTCGTAGGTAAAACTTGAGTTTACTAACCTACCACCAACACGCATAATATTTTCATTTAAAAACATATTCAAACTAGACAGACTACGATTTGATTTTAAATTTAAGTTTTTAATTAACGCATTATATTCAATGGGAAAGGATTCTATTTGTGCCTGCCTAGTTAGGTATGCTAACGACCTATCTAACTCATCAACGGTTAGCGAACCCGTATTTCGCTCGTCCCTATTTTTTGTGCGGGCGTTGTGTATAAAACGCATCACATACGCACACGCACGTTGCAATCGATTTAAATTAGAAAATCTTTTAAAATCAATAATATTACTTGAAACCTCCGTATATGCTATACTAACTACAGCTGGTTTCAACTCAGGCAAGGTAGTTAAATTATGCGAACTATACCTACAATCTTGTGACCAACTTGTTACCGTTTCACGTAAAAATGTGGGTCCGTCCCACCACAAAGACAATGAACATAGCTCACTCAAACTTGTACCGCGTGAAACTAAATCGGCGGGATTTTGTTTCGTACGAACGTGTAACCAAATCGCATTACCGGTTAAATCGTTTATTTCGACTACACGATTCTGAACAAACGTTTTTAACAGATGAGGAGACATTCTTAGCCACCCTAGTACTATAGTTGAATCTGTCCAAAATACTACACTATCGAACTGTAAACGCAATGATTTGATTATTTTTTCATACAACTTAGCACCGATTAATGCACCGCAAAGCTCAAGCCTAGGTATACTGACCGGCTTTAGAGGGGCGACTCGACTCTTCGAACATAACAACCTAACTGTGACGTCACAGTTGTTATTGCAAGTGCGACAGTACGCGGCTGCTCCATACGCACTTTCGCTAGCGTCAGTGAAAATATGCAGTTCTACTTTCAAAGGGTCAGAATTAAGTACATGTCTTGGTACACGAATACTAGGCAAAAACGATAACGATTGCACAAACCTTTTCCACAAAATAACTATTTCTATTGGTACGAGATCGTCCCATCCCAATTTACAAAGCCATAGTTTTTGTAATAATATTTTTCCTACAATTATAATAGGGCTCAATAGACCTAGGGGATCATATATTTGCGATACGACTGATAATATTAACCGCTTTGTGATATTATCCGTACAATCTACATTTATTTTTGTGACAAAATGAAACTCATCGCTTATATTATACCATCCTAGGCCCAGCGTCCTACTAGAACAGTTTTCTTCTAGTGATAGACATTTCGACTTGTCCTCACACGCCTGTGCATTTAAAGCGACATCAGGTGAATTAAAAATCCATTTTCGTAATGGAAAACATCCAGACAAACAAACATCAGATACATTTTTGCATAGTTGCGTTAATTTATATTTACAGTCATGACCTATGAGCAAATCATCTACGAACAGGTCTTCTAAAATGGCACGTGCCACATCTTCGTCCGCGCACTGTAACCCTAACTGCCTAACACAGCGAATACTCAGGTACGGTGCCGATGCAGTGCCGTAGGTAACAACGTTAAGCCTGAATACACCGAGTGAATCGCACACGTTCTCACGCCACAAAATTAATTGCAAGTTTCTCTGATCTTCATGAATGATTATTTGCCTAAAAAACTTCTCAATGTCAGCACATGCAACGTATTTGTACTGACGAAAACGCAAAAGTATAGAAAAAAGATCATTTTGTAAAGCTGGACCTGTCATTTGAATATCGTTAAGCGATATACCGGACGACGTTTTTTGACTCGCATTGAAAACGACACGTAATTTAGTAGTAGTACTTTGTTCACGTAATACACCGTGATGTGGGCGTGTGGCAAAAAGTAATGAGGCGAAGTAAAGTTGAAGTTTTCAATGCGCGTCATGTGTCCTAAGCTTAAGTATTCCTGCATAAAGCCGCTATACAAACTTTTATATTGAGATGATTTTTCTAAGCGACGTTCTAGCGATAAGAATCTACTTTCCGCAATTTTAAAACTATCACCTAATGTTTCGACCGGCTCCTTTAGAGGAATGCGAACCGAGAACCGACCGTTTTCTACCCGCGTGGTAGTTTCGGTGAATAGTTTCTCACAAATACTTTCCTCGGCGGAAAGACATGGGATTGGATTGCTAATTTCTTCTATCTCCCAGAACTTTTTTAACTGATTATTTAATTCTAACGTTTGGGCAAAATTACATTGAAATCGATTAATGCGCGACTTGTTATTGTAAACGATACCTGAAATAATCCAGCCTAAAGCGGTATTTTGCAAGTACGGCCCTTTAGGTAGACGAATTCTACCTTCGAGTAATAAATCCCAGAAGTAATCTGCGCCTATAAGTAGGTCAATTTGCGACGGGGAATGGAACGTTGGGTCAGCTAGGTCTATGTTCTTAGGCACGTCCAACGATACATGACCTAAACTGACTGACGGCAACGTGTTTGTGATACGGTTTAGAATAATACAATTTATGCGTGTATTATAATTTCCGTGTAACGATTTTAAATTTATATCACAAGACTGATTAGACTGACTGACTAATTGCCCTATTCCTGTGATTTGAACAGTGGACTGTATGGATTTAACGTTTAGTTTGTTATGTAACGCCTCGGTAATGATGCAATGCTGACTGCCACTATCTAAAAGCGCACGAGCTTTATGATAACGACCATTGTCATCACCGGCTACCTCGACTATTGCAGTAGACAAAAGTACGGTTTCTAACGCGCGTTCGTTGCAATCAATATTAATGCGTGACTGCTCGACCGTATGTAAAATCGTAGCTGTGCTCATGTTAGGTATGGAGTTCGGTTTTGGTTCTTGCACCGCGACCGATAGTGACGCGAATTCTCCACCATGAAGTAAGCTATTGTGCTTCTCATTGCATTGCCTACACGGACCGAAACTACAATCGGATAACTCGTGACCCGATCGTAGACAGTTAACGCATAGACCCTGGCTCTTTACGAATGCTAATCTATCCTGAATTGACATATTGCTAAACTTGTAACAAGCGTATATCGCGTGGCTCGCGTCGCACAATTTGCAATTGCGGGTGGTTTTGTGCGCTGTGTTTCGTGTCGACGCGAAGCTATGAACACTACTTTGTTGAGTAGATTTGTTAGTAGGTTCATGAATTACCTTATTACCTATCGAATGCGAAGTATGATGAGCTTTTATCATTTCCAACGTATCTGCCTTGTCCTTGAGAAAACTCAGTAAATCGTCTAACGTTATATTCCTATTTGACTGAGTACTGTGAGTAGTACTTTTAAATTGTTCCCAATCTTTTTCTACAACTGCGTCTAATTTCGATACAACGATATATATGACGAGAGTATCCCACGATTCTGTGGGTTCGCCCAGAGTCTTCAAAGCACGTAAATTCTTAAGAACCGTATCGATTAGCTTCCTAATATGAAACGAAGACTCTTTCGTTGTCTGCATTGAAAATAGAGATTTCACATGATTATGCACTAATAATTTCGAATTATCATACCTATTAGTAAGCAAGTCCCAAGCTACCGTGTAGTTATCATACGTGAATTCTACCGATTTGATAACCTGTGCTGCATTACCTTTTAGGGATGACCGCAAGTAATGAAATTTTTGAATGTCATCTAGCTGCTTTGACTTGTGAATCATGGAAAGAAAGGTGTCTCTAAACTCGAGCCAGTTATCGTACGACCCGTCGAATGAAGGTAGTGATATGGTTGGTAACTTTACTAACGAATGAACATTGCATTTAGAACCGTCACATTTAGCCTCGATACTACTAATGTTACTAGAAGTACTAGACTGAGCTAACAAATTAACGACAGTAGCCTGAACCTGATAATACGAAGTTTCGAAAGCTTCCCGATTTTCTAATTGCTGAGAAATATCACTTTCTGGCACTAGCTCTTCGATCGAGCTTTGGATACTATTAAATTCATTTAATAACGTTTTGGCTACTTCGCTACGCAATTTAAGTTCAGTTAATTGATTTTCACTCAACCGCGTGCCTAGGGTAGTTACATATTTCACGTACAAAGTCAACCTACCTTTGATCGTACCACGTTTTTTATTAAACTCGCGAATTAAATTATCATTTAAATCTGTACCTAGAAAGGTTGGATTAGGAGATTTACTACGGGTGGACACGTTATCGACACTCATTATGGCAAGTTGTGGAAAGAGGGTACTCACGGTTTATCCTGAAACACCACGCGTTCGGGCTTCTTACTGCGGAGAAAAACAGTTTTAGTACAAAATTGAAGTGAGGACAAGAAGTTGGAAATGGTATTGGAACGATTTGGCCAGACCCTTCCTTGTAGATCCCACGATGATGCGGCTTCGAAGGTCCAATGTTTTAGCCTACGGCAATGATGCGGCCTACTAGCCCTACGACTGATGGTCGTTACTAGCTGGTTCTTAGGATCCATTGCTATCTAGCTTATAATTGAGAATACTGATAAAAGTAGGTACATCAATTTAATTTTAACAATAAAATAAGTACAATAATTAGCAATTCGAGCACCTATGAGTTTGGCGTGAATGCGCAAATGAGAGGGCGAGTGACGCTTGCAACGCCTTATAAAGTCGCGGTGCAGCGCCCTCTGCAGTGACGCGTAGACAATAAACTATTTTGTATTTACAATATTTACTAAATACACATGAAACAGTTGAGCTATCTACAAACCGTTGCAAACGATTACTAGAATTAAAAATGAGACAAAAAAATCGTTTAAAATGGTTTGATCACTTTTATTAAAACTACTTACGTTATTTTAATTTTTAGTTTGGTAAAAGTTCTTTACAGATTGGTGGTTATGATCATTAAAGTATTTCAGGATCGTCAAGTCTTCTAATGTGTGAATAACAGCGCGACAACCATAACAGTAGTGTGAACATCTCCAATGGATCTTTGGTCCACTGACTTGTTTTTTAGTAAATTTATACCCATCTTTAAGGATTATAGTATTTCCTCTCTTTGAAGTGGTTAGTGTCATCTCTGTAATAAATATTAAAAAAGGTATAAGGTCTGACAAAAAAAAAAAAAAAAACTAAAAATCACGCTTGAGTTACCAAGTTCAATCTATTAGAATCACCGACAAATCGTTTATCTGTGAGTAGCCGTCGCCCGCGGCGTTGCTCGCGTTCTAGACCCTCTAGTGTGACTTTTCAAAATTCCTTTCTTAGTGCACCTCTACACTATTTAATGATACTATATACCCTCCACATTTCATACCTCTAGGACTTCTAGCAGGCCTAGGGAGTAGGTAGGTCTTGGCTCCTCGCCGCGGGCGGTAGAATTTAGACAAGCGTTTAGGATTTTTACAATAGTGCTCATCAAACTGCGTTTATTATTTAAAACTTAAAAGAAACATCAAAATAAAATATTAGGCAAAGAATAATGCGAAAGCAAAGCTAAGCGATAAGCGCGCGACGCGAGTGCGTGTGCTAGCAAGCTGGGACGCGGGTCGCGGAGTAGTGATGCTAGCAGAGGCAGCCGGGGCTCGGCGGGGTGCAGGCGCGGGGTGCGGCTGCAGGGACGAGGTCCGGCCGTTGCGCGCGGGCACGCTGGCTGCGCGGGCGCGGGTGCAGGGGCGGAGTCGTGCGATCACGCCACCGATGACGCGCATGAACAATAGGCGACGTCCCAGCCGTCGAATGCGGTAAACAGCTATTCTGTGAAAGGCAAATTTTTATGCGAGCATTTATGTGGGGTTAAATGATGGACCCCACAGGACCCCCTTACGAATAACACGGAGTGTTGAATCGTACTGGTAGTCTTATTTCCCGCCCAGATCTAGTAGTACGTAGTGGGATCGTATCCCGACATGTAGTATCCGCAGGAGCATTTAAAATGGGGTTCGGGTTCGAAATGCTAGTTTCGTTGTCCTTCTGACTTATAAAGGCGGGTTTTACACGGTCGATCGAAACCTTTACTGTTTTATCCCCAATCTGTAAATCTATAGTTTTAGATGTTCTTGACAATACTTTATAGGGCCCGATGTAAGGTGGTTCTAGTGATCCACGGAGTAGATCTTGTCTTAGAAACACGTGAGTAGCCGTGGCCAAATCTTTGTGCACGAACACCTTATGCTGTCCGTGATGAGATGCTGGAGTGGGACGCAGCTGGGAAATCTTCTGGCGCAAATGACTAACAAAGTCTGGATACTCAACCTCTGTAGACGATGAGGTAAAAAATTCACCAGGAATGCGTAGCTGCTCTCCGAATACCAGCTCGGCCGACGAACATTGCAGATCCTCTTTCCAGGCAGCTCGTAGTCCCAGGAGAACTATAGGGAGGGAGGAAATCCAATCCTTACCACCATGAGTCATAATGGCTGCCTTCAAGGTGCGATGCATGCGCTCGATCATGCCGTTGCATGCTGGGTGATAGGCCGTAGTTCTGGCCAACTTGATACCGCACATCTTGGCTAGGCTATGGAAGAGACGGGATTCAAATTGCCTGCCTTGGTCGGTGACGATTTTCTTTGGACAGCCATAGCGGGAGACCCAGTTGAACAGGAACGCTTGACTGACCGATTCAGCTGTAATATCAGTAAGAGGTATAACTTCTGGCCACCTTGTGTATCTATCTACAGCTGTCAGGCAATATCTATAGCCTGATGAAATAGGAAGTGGTCCAATTAAGTCCATGTGAACTTCTGCAAAGCGTGCATCTGGCAGTCCATAGTTGCCAACAGGAGCTATAGTGTGCCTAGTGACCTTAGATTTCTGACAAGGTATACACTCTCTGACCCATACTCGAACATCTTTTTTAAGACCTGGCCAAATAAATCTCTCGCTTACCAGTCTGATTGAAGACTTGGCACCAGGGTGGCTCAGGCTATGTAGCGTCTCGTAGACCTGTCGTCTATGGGCAGCTGTCACAAAAGGTCGAGGCTTAGGCATAGACATATCACAGTAAATAGGTACCTCCGAACATAGGACTTTCTCCAGCTGTAAGGAAGAATTACCCTTCAGTAGGTAAAGCAGCTCAGGATCGTTTTCTTGTGAGGCAGCGAGGGCTTTGATGTCCACGGGCGAACTGACAGCCTCAATACGGGACAAAGCGTCTGCAACCAGGTTCTCCTGACCTGAGATATGCTCAACATCTGTAGTAAACTGGGAAATAAAATACAACTGATTAATTTGACGAGGTGAACCTTTCTGGTCCTTCTGCTGAAAAGCAAATACCAGCGGCTTATGGTCGGTAAATATTGTAAAATGACGGGCTTCCAGCATATGTCTGAAGTGTTTAACGGACTCGTATACTGCAAGAAGTTCGCGATCATAAGCGCTATATCGTTGTTGCGTAGGGTTCATCTTCTTAGAGAAAAACGCTAGGGGTTGCCAAGTGTCTTTTACGCGTTGCTGAAGAACGGCACCTAAAGAAATATTGGACGCGTCGGTAACTAGTGCCAGTTTCGCTTCTGGAACTGGGTGGACCAGCATTACTGCGTCCGAGAGACTCTTCTTACAAAGGTCAAAAATTTTAAGTAGATGAGGTGTCCATTTAACAGGTTTAGAACCTTTCATGTCGTGGCCAACCAGGAGTTCGTTGAGAGGCGCTTGGTGCTCAGCTGCATTCTTCAGAAAACGACGGTAAAAGTTCAGCATTCCCAAAAATCGTCTTAAACCTCTTACGGTCTGTGGTGGTGGGAACTGCTGGATAGCGTGCACCTTCTCATCAAGTGGTCGTACTCCTTCTCCTGAGACCGAATAACCAAGGAATGTTACCTGAGGCTGGCCAAAAGTACATTTCTGTACATTGACGACCACGCCATACTCGTTCAAGCGTGAAAACAGAGCTCGCAGGTGTTCCTCATGCTCTTCCTTACTTCTAGACGCTATTAGAAGATCATCTATGTACGGGAAACAAAAATCTAATCCACGTACCAATCCGTCTATAAACCGTTGGAAGGTTTGGGCAGCATTGCGGAGCCCAAAAGACATAAAAGGACATTCAAACAAGCCAAAAGGCGTCGTGATCGCAGTCTTCTCCACGTCGTCAGGGTTGACTGGAATCTGCTGATAAGCCTTCACCAAGTCAATGACAGAGAAGATAGTGCGTCCGTTCAACTGTTGAGAAAAATCTTCAATGTGACGTACCGGGTACCTATCGGGAACAGTCCGCGCATTAAGAGCGCGGTAATCACCGCATGGTCTCCAGGTTTGATCTTTCTTCGGAACAAGATGTAGTGGTGATGCCCATGGTCCGCTGGAGCAACGAGCAGTTCCTTCCTTTAACATCGCCTCAAACTCAGCCTTCGCTATCTTCAAACGATCGGGTGCGAGTCTTCGTGGTCGGCTAAATACTGGCGGTCCCGGCGTAGTATTAATGTAGTGAACCGTAGAATGCCGTACCTGTCGAGGCGCACCTGATGGGCGAGTTATATCAGGGAACTCCTTTAGTAGCTCGTGGTACTCTGATGATCCGGACATGGCTTTGATGCTGGGTATACTTGACGTTGCTGTTGCTGCGGTGACTGACAGGTTGGTTACTCCATCAATCAGCTTGTTGTTGCGGCAGTCGACCATGAGGTTATAAAATGAGAGAAAATCATACCCAATGATTGGCTTCGACACGTCCGCAATAATGAACTTCCAGCTGAAGTCTCTCCGGAGTCCAAGGTTTAACCGCAGTGGCAGGTAACCATACGTTGCAATGGTAGTGCTGTTCGCTGCGCAGAGGTCGTAGTTGACTCTCGCTCGACGCTCATGTAAGAAGCTACGAGGGTATACACAAAGATCAGAGCCAGTATCTACGAGAAAGTTTTTCTTGGAGTGGAGATCAGTGACAAATAGACGGCTGGAAATACTGCAGCAATCGCTCGCCGTCCCTAGCGACTTGCTTTGGAGTTTTCCGCTTGCGAAGTGTAATTACATGGCTTGTTGCAATGATGAGCGTTGTCCCTGTACTTCGAGTGGTACCAGCAGATGGGGCTATCGTTTTCCATCCTGAAGGGGCGGTTCCTAGACCTGCTACGGGAACGAAAACGATCCCGGTTGTTACTGCGGTTGCGCCTACCGTTGTAGCCTCCTTGACTGCGGTTTCCTCCATCGACCTTATTAGACATTTCGCTAACTTTCTGAGTAAGTGCGGCTATTTCTCTACGCATTACCTCGAAAAGATCCGATGGTGCCGATGAACTGGCTACCTGAGCTACCGGATTCACCGGGGCAATCTCCATCACCCGGTCAGCTAGCTCCGCTACTGCCTCCAATGACGTGTCAGCTTGCGACGCCACTATCGCTTGCAAGTTATTTGGAAGACGGCTCGTCCAAATAGTGCGCAGGAAATCTTCAGGGACGCCTGGGCCAGCCAGGCTCTGCAGGTGCCTCATAAAAGCTGATGGCTTGCGGTCCCCAAGCTCCTCATGAACTAAAAGTTGGCGTACTTTCTTTTCCTGCGAAGCTGACAAACGTTTGATTAATTCCTGCTTAAGTTTCTCGTATTTATTGGTGGCAGGGGGGTTGCTGATTACATCCTCCAGCTCGGCAATGATGTTGGTCTCTAAATTTCCTACCACTGTATAATATTTGGTGGAATCAGCGGATATTTTTGCTAGCTCGAACTGAGCTTCTATCTGTGCAAACCATACCCCAGGCTTCTCACTCCAAAATGGTGGGACTTTCACCCTAACTTTATCTACCTCCTTGCCTAACGCTTCCATTAACGCATCTGTCAAACTAGTTGACGATGTTTTAGTTTTACTGCCCTGAGGTTCTTCAGACGTCATTTCGAAATAGGAAAAATATACTTGCGCAAAATTTGGTTTTTGTCGTTACGTGGTTTTCCGTCTGAGTCCTCAACTTCGGATTCTCGAACTTTCTTGACAAATAATTCCGAGTTCCAAATGATCCAACACGGCGATATCCTTCTGAAACGTGAGCTTCTTTGTTCTTGAAGGTACAATTCCGCGTATTCCTTGTCGTTAGGTCACCAATTTCTAGCAGGCCTAGGGAGTAGGTAGGTCTTGGCTCCTCGCCGCGGGCGGTAGAATTTAGACAAGCGTTTAGGATTTTTACAATAGTGCTCATCAAACTGCGTTTATTATTTAAAACTTAAAAGAAACATCAAAATAAAATATTAGGCAAAGAATAATGCGAAAGCAAAGCTAAGCGATAAGCGCGCGACGCGAGTGCGTGTGCAAGCAAGCTGGGACGCGGGTCGCGGAGTAGTGATGCTAGCAGAGGCAGCCGGGGCTCGGCGGGGTGCAGGCGCGGGGTGCGGCTGCAGGGACGAGGTCCGGCCGTTGCGCGCGGGCACGCTGGCTGCGCGGGCGCGGGTGCAGGGGCGGAGTCGTGCGATCACGCCACCGATGACGCGCATGAACAATAGGCGACGGCCCAGCCGTCGAATGCGGTAAACAGCTATTCTGTGAAAGGCAAATTTTTATGCGAGCATTTATGTGGGGTTAAATGATGGACCCCACAGACTTATTGTTTATAGGCTGTGCGTTGATTGTCAGTCAGCTTCAAAAAGAGATTTATATATTTAGAAGATTAGAATGTACCATAGAGTAAGGGAAAAAAAGGTTCATGGAATGTACAAACTAAACAAAACAAGATGGCACTATTTTAAGCGATGATAACGTTTTGACAGAAGTTGATTTTAAGTAACATAGCACAAAACCACGCTCTAAATGTCTGCAGTAAACTTTTATTGTTCCATAAAGAGTACTTAAAGAATTAGGTATGTATGTATACTTGTATAGGTATGATTTTTTTATAGATTACCAATAAAACATTATCATGGTAAAAAAATATTATTATGTCACTATTTACTCGACGATGTAAATTGTTTAATTAGAGGGCGGTTCACATTCAATAAACCATATTTGAGGTCAATCTCACCTAATAGTAAATGACGATAAAGTCGACGACAGACCAAAATGGTCTCAACCAATGGACAGACCAAAATGGTAAGTTGAAGGTGAAGCCGGCGGAGTAGGACGGTCTAAAAGACACCTTTTTACTCAGTTCTTGAATGTTTATGAACACTATAGCATCTGGTGATGGTCATATCGTCCAAGGTGTGAATTTTGGCGCGGCAACCTTTAAAATGAGCTAAACATCTCCAATGGGTCTTCGTTCCTGTGCGGTGGTGTATATTAAATGTGTACCCATCTACAATGAGGTTAGGGTACCCTTTCTTTGACTTGGTTAATGTTATTTCTGAAAACATTAAAACCTTATTATGGCTTTCACGCGTTTAAATACATTGGATGAAGTCGGTTTGAAAATAGTAGTAAAATATATAAACATTTAGCAAGTATAATAAAATACTATAAAATCGAATTATGCAAGATAATTTGATTTTATTCATTTATATATTCAAGATACTTATATAAATATAATCCAATCTTCTACAAAGTAACCATTCGCATTCACAACCTTGTTCAGTGTAAAAATATTAAATTTGATTTATAAATAGATAAATAATTTAGTGGTTGCGTGCCGCGCGAGCTGCAAGAAGCTCGCGTTTATTGAAAAAAAAGTTGAGAATTCCATTCAAAGTCCTCAATCAGAGTTGGACACGCCGTTGGTACTAAGTCAATCGGTTGAGGTTTCGAAAAAAGATCTACATGGCCGTTATCTTGGAATGCCAACCCTTAATTGCAGTAAAAATGCATTTAAAACTTAAAAAAGTATAAAATTCCACTCAAACCCCTCAATCTCATTCAAACACCGTAAATGAAGTAAATCGGTTAATGTATCGCTAATAAAATATACATGGCCGCCATCTTGGAATGCCCAAGAAAAATGAGAAAAAATGTGTACACTTCCCTTCAAACCCCTCAATCTCATTTGGACACCTCGTTAAAACGAAGACAATCGGTTGAGGTTTCGAAAAAAGATCTACATGGCTGCCATCTTGGAATGCCAACCCTTAATTGCAGTAAAAATGTATCAAAATATGAAAAACAGTAAAGAATTCCATTAAAACCCTTCAGTTTTATTCGAACACCCCGTTGGAACGAAGCAAATACATTAATGTTTTGAATGTTTATGAACATTATAGCATCTGGTGATGGTCATATCGTCCAAGGTGTGAATGATTGCCCGACAACCTTTATAATGTCCTGTACATCTCCAATGGGTCTTTGGTCCACTGACTTGTTTTTTAGTAAATTTATACCCATCTTTAAGGATTATAGTATTTCCTCTCTTTGAAGTGGTTAGTGTCATCTCTGTAATAAATATTTTAAAAGGTATAAGGTATGATAGTTAAAAAAACGAAAAACCACGCTTGAGTTACCAAGTTCAATCTATTAGAATCACCGACAAATCGTTTATCTTTTTTTTTCTTTTTTTTTTTTCATTTATTGTTTAAAAAATACATAATAACTTATTTTGTACTATAGCACTAAGGAAACCACAAGGTTTATAGGAATAATGCTACATGAGTCTTAGCGTCGATAGCCATTAGGTAGGTATAGCAACTAACTAGGTTAGATAGGTATGGGTAGGTAGCTGTAAGTAGGATCTAGCAAAGTGCATTCCAATTTCTTAGGTAGGTAGGTAATCTGTGAGTAGCCGTCGCCCGCGGCGTTGCTCGCGTTCTAGACCCTTTAGTGTGACTCTTCAAAATTCCTTCTTTAGTGCACCCCTACACTATTTAATGATACTAACCTTAGATTTTTAGCATTTTACATATAATCTACACGTCAGAAAAATCATAGCAATTACCCAGTAAAACGTATCTACTTTGAATCTCCCGCTAAAATATTTCAAACTTTCCTTTCATAGAGAATCATTATCATAAGAACTCGGACCTACAACGGCCTGCTAGGGCAATTGTGGCACCGGTGCGATACCTCGTTATTATCGGAATTATTTTTACTTCAGCTATTATCAAATCTCACATAACATATTTCATATCCCAATAATAAAAAAACACTCGTTCGATACCGATTCGGTGGTAGATAGTTGAGTTACCGAGTCGGCAACCCCGATGCAAGAAAAAAAAATATATAAAACGCTCTATCACCGTGACACCGAGAAATTGTCATGCTCTCAACCGACGAATTCTATCAGAAATCTCGGAAATACTACCAGATTTATATTCAGAAAGGATAACAGAGTTGTTTTCACGGTATATCCACGTGAGATACGAGTTCCCAAACCATTTGAAGTGCGAATACGCAAAACACAAAGACGCCACGTACGAAACATTCTTACGTTCTGAACCACCGAATTTGCAGGTAATTTATATCGATTTCTATTGTGATCCTGGACAAATCTGATAGTGATTTAACTTCTCAAAGTTGACCGATTTGCGAAGACAAGATTGGACCGGAACATTCATAACCGTTTTCAAGCATTTTCATTCATACAAAATACAACCAGCGTATCTCACCATACAAGCCTCAAGGTAGATATCTTTAAATAACAGTAAAAACCTGCCAAAATTTCACATAAAACTACCTACTTTACCCCGAAGAAGAAATTTCCCTACTCAGTAACTAATTTTTTTTATTTATAATCTTGAGCGGGGCTGTAAAGTGGCGATCAGACTTCCTGAACCACACCACAAAACGCGTCGAACGAGGCTAGCAGCTGGTCGATACCATACCTAAAGATCCGAGCACGTTCACTTCGCATACCCAAAACAAAACGGCTAGTTCATAGTAGCTCAGGTTAGTTAGAATAGGAAGAAAGGCAGCTAAAACCCGTTCTTCACCACACCTACCGGATCAAGAGATTTCCCTATCCCTAACTACTACTAACTCAAGTATCATATTGTAAAAATATCAAAGTTTCCGCCGAGTCAGACGTCAGATGTGCACCATTCTCATAAAAATAACATCTATTTAGTATACTTTTAGACAATTTCTACCTAGTTTACTTAATTTTAAGTACTTTAAATCATAGCATTTTCACCTACTTGTTACTATGTACTTTGAATAAATAGATTCTTGAAATTTTGATTTTTTAAACTTATTTTCTTCTTTGTCTGAGTTTTCCCCTACAGCTGAAGGAAAACCTGTTACACCCTCCACATTTCATACCTCTAGGACTTATAGTTGAGCTGTGCATTGATTGTCAGTCAGCTTCAAAAAGAGATTTATATATTTAGAAGATTAGACTCGACAAACTAAACAAAACAAGATGGCACTATTTTAAGCGATGATAACTTTTGGACAGAAGTTGATTTTAAGTAAGCCCTTAAATGTAGTGATGTAAAACAAACAGTCTACTTACATTACTCATTTTTTAATTTTATTCATAAATCTATAAATGGTTATAAACATCCAAACATTTGAGAAGCGGCATGTCTTTTAAGGTGTTAATAACATCGCGACCATCATGATGGTAAAATTTACATCTTCAATGGATTTTTGGACTTGGTTTTTAGTGAATATAATAATATAATATATTTATGACAATCAAAATAAAATTAAAAATGGTTCCACAGTCATAAATATCAATGCTTAGGCACTGAACCACGAACATACTTCTCGTCACTTCACTAGTAACTATCTAAGGTAAGATAAGATGTCTTATTTAACCTAATGAGATGAAAAAGTTGTTTAAGATGGTTTTGATTTTAATTTTTAGTTTGGTAAAAATTTATAAGCCTAGATTAGTGGTTAGTAACCATAATAATAAAAGCCATTTATTCAGAAGAAACAAATTGTGTACATTGGTAGTTTTGCACTGGTTTATTATTATTATCATGTGGTATCTTCTGTGTGCCCTTTGGCATAGGCATCCAGTTCCTTCCATTTCTTCCTATCGTTTGCTGTTCTTGTCCACAGTTTACTTCCTGTAATTTCGATATCAACTTCCCACCGTTTGTCTTAGGGAACGTACCCATACTACGTGACCCGTTTAGGGGGGGGAGCGGAGTCTTTAAAATACTACGGTCAGTCACAGGAGCGGGGGGGTGGCTCAGGTTTTTGTCACGTAGTCGATTTTAATGAGAGAAATCTCGTATTTTTTCGACCTATATCCCTTGATTCGCGGACCGCGACTCGCGAATAATCCGCGAATCTGTCATTTGACCTTCGCGGTTGATTCGCGGTTCGCGAATCCGCGCATTCCGCGTGGTAAATGATTGATGATTGCCTTTAATTTTACTACTATAAGTATGTATTATTATACCTCTTTGAAATCTGCTTGAAATATTCTAACTAACTGAATAATAATTATTACTTGTTTATAAATTTACACTTCGCTACCCCAAGTCAAAGATGAAAAAAAATTGATGGATTCCCGTTTTATGTGCAAAACCCCCAAAATTTTAAAAATTTACTTTATTTCGCCTCAAAAAAATCAATGAACAGCCATCGAAAAAATTTGCACGGTGGTGCAGTGGACAATCTGTCTCGCGTGCGACCTCTGCGGATTCTATCCAGGAGGCTACAAGAAGTTTTATGTGTTTTGGAAGAAAGCGTGGAGTGGTTAGACGTCGAGACCATCGATGAACAAGAAATAGCCAAGACTGAAGAAACTTTTGATATGACTGCCCCCTTAATCAACGATGTATCCAAGTGGATTGATGCTGGAAATGTATTTGTTGAAGACGTATGAGATGAATATTAATGTGATTAAACAGAAAATAATTGTTGTGTTCGTAAATTAAGTTACTGTAAGTTACATACTGTATAGCAATATGTTTTCACAAATGTTGTTCTTTTTCATAATACATAATTCACTAGTAATTTAAGTATGCATGCAGTCTTATGCAATAAAGACGAGTATGAGCCAAATTTTTCTTTTTTTTTTCAATTTTTGCCTGTGAAATGATTAAAAATCATAATTATGAATTACTACGTGAAAACTAAAGGGGGAGGGGGGGTCTTGGCATATACTACGAGTGGTCACCGATGGGAGGGAGGGGTCGAAAAATCTTAAAAATTAGGTCACGTAGTATGGGTATGTTCCCTTATCTTTCTCTGCTTCTTTTTTCTTGTGTTCCAGTTTAGTGGTTATGAACATTCAAATATTTTAGGATCTTCAAGTCTTTTGAAGTGTGAATAACAGCGCGACAACCGTGATAGAAGTGCGAACAACATCTCCAATAGGTTTTTAATCCTCTTACTCGTTTTTTACTAAATGTATACCCATCTTTCAGGATGGCAGGATATCCTTTCTTTGAAGTGGATAGCGTTATATCTGCAATAAATTTAAAATAATGTACCTAGTTAATATTTAGTTAAATATTATATCAAAATAAAAACAAAATCACAAAAAAATACAAGTTATACTAATATAAAACATATAAGACAGGTAAAAAAAAACAGTCTTGTATAAGACATGGTTTTGTCTATTCTATTTAAAAAAAAACATGTTTTTTTTAAGTAAATTACCGCACTATTAATTACTTATTTTAAGAATGGTTATGAATATCAAAACATTTAATAACCGTCATGTCTTCTAAAGTCTGAATAACAGCGCGACAACCACGATAGTATAATCTACACCTCCAATGGGTCTTAAGTCCTAAAGTACGGTTTTTAATATATGTATTCCGATCTTTTACAATTACAGGAAATCCTTTCTGTGGCGTGGATAATGTTATATCTGAAAACAAAATTAGGTAATATCACGGAATACCGGAATAAAATTAAAAAATTCTTTCACAATTCCACTAACTCATAAATCTACATTTCATTGCTTCACTAGGACATGGATACCAATAAAACACTATTCTTGAAACCCCTTATATCTACTATTGCATATACTAGTTAACAAGTTAAAACTATTATACTATATACCTATTGAAGGGGGTGGAACGGTGCAAACACATCAGTGTTCGCACCGTTGACGCTGGCTCCTGCCTTTCAATAGCCACGGAATTCAGCTGTGTCAGTTAGAGTGGGACAAAATAAATAAGCAAATAAAAACAAAATTGTTATACCATGACGGCATTGTTGTACTTTATGTACAAACTAGTTGAAAGTTTGCTATGTACATAAAGAACTATTGTGTTCTTTACAAGCGTCATTTAATTATTATCATAGGTCAAAACCACGCTCGAAATGTCTGCAGTAAATTTTTATTGTTCCATAAAGAGTACTTAAAGAATTAAGTATGTATAATATAATGTATACTTGTATAGGTATGACTTTTTTTTTTTTTTTTAATGCCATAGCTGGCAGACGAGCATGCGGGCCACCTGATGTACCAATAATTACCTGAGATTACCAATAAAACATTATCATGGTAAAAAAAAATATTATGTCACTATTTACTCGAATATGTAAATTGTTTAATTAGAGGGCGGTTCACATTCAATAAACCATATTTGAGGTCAATCTCACCTAATAGTAAATGACGATAAAGTCGACGACAGACCAAAATGGTCTCAACCGATGGTAAGTTGAAGGTGAAGCCGGCGGAGTAGGACGGTCTAAAAGACACCTTTTTACTCAGTTCTTGAATGTTTATGAACACTATAGCATCTGGTGATGGTCATATCGTCCAAGGTGTGAATTTTGGCGCGGCAACCTTTAAAATGTGCTAAACATCTCCAATGGGTCTTCGTTCCTGTGCGGTGGTGTATATTAAATGTGTACCCATCTACAATGAGGTTAGGGTACCCTTTCTTTGACTTGGTTAATGTTATTTCTGAAATCATTAAAACCTTATTATGGCTTTCACGCGTTTAAATACATTGGATGAAGCCGGTTTGAAAATGGTAGTAAAATATATAAACATTTAACAAATATAATAAAATACTATAAAATCGAATTATGCAAGATAATTTGATTTTATTCATTTATATATTCAAGATACTTATATAAATATAATCAAATCTTCTACAAAGTAACCATTCGCATTCACAACCTTGTTCAGTGTAGAAATATTAAATTTGATTTATAAATAGATAAATAAACTAGTGGTTGCGTGCCGCGCGAGCTGCAAGCAGCTCGCGTTTATTGAAAAAAAGTTGAGAATTCCATTCAAAGTCCTCAATCAGAGTTAGACACGCCGTTGGTACAAAGTCAATCGGTTGAGGTTTCGAAAAAAGATCTACATGGCCGTTATCTTGGAATGCCAACCCTTAATTGCAGTAAAAATGGATTTAAAACTTAAAAAAGTATAGAATTCCACTCAAACCTCTCAATCTCATTCAAACACCCCGTTGGACCGAAGTAAGCGGGAATCGAGCATAGCGAAACTAACCGAAATCGGTTAACGTTTCGCTAATAAAATATACATGGCCGCCATCTTGGAATGCCCACCCCTATTTGCAGTAAAAACGCATTTTAAACTTAAAAAAGTGTAAAATTCAATTTAAACTTCTCAATCTCATTTGAACACCCCGTTGGAACGAAGACAATCGGTTAAAGTTTTCCAAAAAAAAGTACATGGCCGCCATCTTGGAATGCAAATCCCTAATTGCAGGAAAAATGCATCAAAATTTAAAAAAAATGTGTACATTTCCCTTCAAACCCCTCAATCTCATTCGGACACCTCGTTAAAACGAAGACAATCAGTTAAGGTTTCGAAAAAAGATCTACATGGCTGCCATCTTGGAATGCCAACCCTTAATTGCAGTTAAAATGTATCAAAATATGAAAAACAGTAAGAATTCCATTAAAACCCTTCAATTTCATTCGAACACCCCGTTGGAACGAAGCAAATACATTAATGTTTCGCTAATAAAATCTACATGGCCGCCATCTTGGAATCCCAAGCGCTCTGATATAATAAGTAGTTATATACTTTTTTTTTGTAAATACATACTTATAATACATAGTAACACCCAGACACAGAACAAACATCTATGTTTGCCACACAAATGTTTTGTTCTCGGTGGGGATCGAACCCACGACCCACAGCACGGAAGGCAGAGCTACTACCGACTGAGCCATGACGCCTGTCATTTATTTATGATCCATGCAATGGCGACATAGTCTACATACCTGTGGGTATCCCGTTCTCTTGATCTTGTCTTTCCTGTTGATAAAACCGACTAAACAGAAAAAACGGTAATAAGGGTTGAGTAAGCTAACTCTAACCACAAAATATCCCAGAATCCGTGCCGCTATTCGGGAAATTGGTAAAAAGTGGCTTTTGACGCTGTATAAATGATCTAGATTAGATGCCAAAAACTCGTTTATTGCGCAAAATAATGAAGAAACGTAAACTGCAATAGTGTGTGTAGAGGACAATAATTTTTAATGTTTTTTTTTAATTTTTAATCTCAACCGACGGTGAGTTGAAGATGAAGCCGGCGGAGTAAGACGGTCTAGAAGACACCTTTTCACTCAGTCCTTGAATGTTTATGAACATTATAGCATCTGGTGATGGTCATATCGTCCAAGGTGTGAATGATTGCCCGACAACCTTTATAATGTCCTGTACATCTCCAATGGGTCTTATAACCTATGTGATGGTTTATATTAAATCTATACCCGTCGAGTATGATGTTAGGCTTTCCATTCTTTGACGTGGTTACTATCATTTCTGAAATAAAATAAAAACATTGAAATAAAAAAAGTAACGAAAAACTGATATATTAACACAGGTATTATAGTTGAGGTCAGAAAGAAACACGGTACATAAATTGTTTATTAGTTTTAATGTTTGGTATGAACTTATAATAATTGAACGGACATCGCGAGATCACAATAATACGTTAGAGTGTAGGTCCCGTCACGGCTTAATAGCGCTCTGCGAAAGTGTAAGGATGGTAGAGAAGTGCGGCTGCACCAGAAGTTGAATTTTATCTGTTTGGCTAAACAGATAAAATTCAACTTCTGGGCATTCATGTTTAGCACTATTAAACCGTGCCGATCGATACCTATATATCTAGATGCTTTCATACCGCGTCGGCACCGAAACCGTTGCTAGAGCAACCAATGTTCTGAGGCTGCGCTAGCTAAAATGGGGAATACAAATAAAGGTTTAAGGCTATTAGGCCTGCTGATAAAGAAATTGTTACTCAAGCATAGATTTGAGTAGAGATTTTCATATAAAAATCAGTGCTTCAGTCCGGGTCAGTGCGTGAGCAGTGAATCAGCATGGGGGCTTTGTTTTCGTTTTAGTGATAGTGAATGTTATAGCATTTGATCATAGTGGTCATGTCTGCTAAAGTGTGTATCACAGCACGACATTTAGATTTCCAATAGTTTGTACATTTCCAATATATCTTAGGTCCGCAAATCTTATGTAGATTGAATCTATGACCTGATAAGGTAAGAAT
Organism: Eulithis testata; assembly: GCA_947507515.1. Classification (NCBI taxonomy): domain Eukaryota; kingdom Metazoa; phylum Arthropoda; class Insecta; order Lepidoptera; family Geometridae; genus Eulithis; species Eulithis testata. Next base: position 9,059,291 of record OX382202.1, on the reverse strand, counting down.
AGGATGCCCTTTTTGTGAAGTCGTCAGTGTTAGTCCTGTAAAAGACAACACGCCTATAAATAATAAAAATTCTTGGACATTTCACACAACGCCTTCTAGTCCCAAACTAAGCAAAGGTGAATTGCTGATAGAATACTTATGTACATTTTTAACAATTTTACTAATATTATTTATTTTACAATTTTTAGCAGAAAACATAATAGAACTTCTATGTTAAATAAATTGATGTTCTTTTTATTTATTACTTAAATTAATTGGTTTACCTAATAAAATAATAATAATAACTTTACAAAATAACATTGTTTTTTATTTTGTAAAGTGTTTATTATTTTTAGTGAGAGTGAATATTAGAATATTTAATGACAGTGGTCATGTCTTCTAGAGTGCGTAAAACCGTACGACATATTCTATATTTAGATCACTTCCAGTGTATTTTAGCTCCGTAAATCTGATGTTGATGAAACTTATACCCTGATATAGATAAAATGGGACGTCCTCTATTCGAAGTAGTTATAGTTACTGTAAATTACAAATATGCCATTTAAATAACGATTAAATGGTCCATCACAGAAGGTATATAAGTATAATTAGGTAGGTACTGTTTTGTAAATAAATACGTAGTAAGTACTTTAAATTGTAAAACAATCGCATAGTATATTTCAAATAAGTGATCAACAAACATGAATAAGTATTCTATGTTAGGGTAATTTATAATATTTTGGTAGGTAGATTTATGATTATAATTATATGTGTTGTTTATTTCACTATAAGATTATTAACTTTCTGTTAAAACATTTATTACCTTTAAGAGTTACTGATTTGAGATTTTTGTCATAATGAACAGAATTTAAAATAAAGATAAAATATGATTTATTATAGGTAGTTTAAAACATATTCTAATTTATAATGATTATTTTTAGATGTGATTATACAATTAGATTATTTGAGTAATTAATTTTAAATGCACTTAGTTGTTTAGTGAATGTTTTCCTTCCGCCGCCCGCCATAGGCCATATTGTTTTTTTTGTGATACGAGACGGCGCGGCGGGCATTCCATCGGTTACCAGCAAAGTGGCAACATGTGCTCGATACTAGCGAATACGTAGTACGTTACGTTGGTAATCAGTACTCGATTATTAAATAAATAAATAAATAAATAAAAACTTTTTATTTCAGGCATGATACCCATAGTATTAGCAAACAAAACTTAAAAACACTATATTAGTAGGTATGACACAATACAAAAGAACTTAACCTAACGAATGGACATTGATTACTGAGACACGAGTTGAGCGACTGGTTTATGCGCCTGAACCCAATGTCTCATATAGACCCCCGCATAGTCTACACCTACCGAGTTCAGCATGCTGTTGGATGAACCCACACGCGTCGCATCAGGGATGCTGTTCGCTTACGCATTATTGCATAAAAATCGTCAGTGCGTGCATCAGCGAACATTCCCGATGCGCTACAGAATCGAGGTAGACCCAACAGCACCCTTATTGTAAAGCTAATAAAACCTATTAAATTGTGGAGAATGTGTTTGAACTATTGGCTTGCCCAATATCTAGTAGCGTTTGATAGAGTAAGGGGTTGGAAAGCAAAGGTTTTTATTTAAATACCAATCACTAAAAGACTAAGCAACTAGAAACCTAGAAAGGTATGAATTTATTATGTAAATTATACAAATTATATCAATACCTTTATTATTTTGATTTATGTAGGCACTAGATGTTTATTTAACAACAGTAAAATCTGTCATAGTCTGTAATATGGCACGGCACACCATATCAATAGAACATCTCCAATGGATTTTAGACCCAGCAACGCGACTTTTACGAAATCTATAACCAGTTACAATAAGAATGGGATGTCCTCTTTGTGAATATGTTACAGATATATCTGAAAGAAAGATTATTAGCAGGTTTCATAAAAAAGATAAACCATAAAGTAAGTTACTAATTTATTATATACATAACATCACATAAGTGTTTAAAAGGTACAAAATAACTCACATACTAAAACTACTTTAAAACTAAAAATGTTAGAAAATAGTTTTTCTTAGGTTTATTTATGCTTATTATGTTTACTTATTCTGGCTTATTTCAATTCTTGTGGCTCATGTTTATGAATATTATGACACTTTATAATGGTAACCTTATCTAACAAAGTATGTATTAGGGCACGGCACGTCCTATCAGTAGAACATCTCCAGTAAATTTTGGGTCCAAATGTGCGAGCCTTCGAAAATCTATAACCCGACACTACAAGTATGGGATATCCTTTTTGTGAATATGTTAAAGATATATCTGAAACAAAAAAGATATAAAAATGGTTACCATAAAAAACACTATCTAAATTGTATAATGTTCATTAAAATTGGTTGGGAAAAACTCGATTTTTTTATTCATAACCATTCATTGAGTTTTATTTTAACTATTGGGTATTAGCTAGTGTGGTTCCCGACCGTTTGTTATGGTCACACTCAACTAAACAATTTATATAATATCCAACATTTTTACTACATTATCACACAGTGAAGTGGGCTTATACACCTAAAGAAATTAGCGTCTATCAAGAAGTTTTTGTTAGGCAATTGTATATATTTAATGAATATAAAAATTTATATGTATTTATTATATTTATGGTTGTCTTTTGTATTATTTACAAAAAAATATATGTATTTTATCAGCAAGTTAGTTTCCATAACCTTTGCTTAGTTTGGGACTAAAAAGTGTTGTGTGAAATGTCCTAAATTAACATATTATTTTATTTATAGGTTGTAAGTAGACGTTTATTTCGTTCAATCATTCATGATTATGAATATATCTGAAATAGATTATTAGCAGGGTTAATAAAAAAGATAGACCCATAAAGTAAGTCGGTAATTTATTATAATAAGTACATAAAATACCACATGTGTTTAAAAGGTACCAAAATAACTCAGATACAAAAACTACTTGAAAACTTCGGTCAAAAATAATTTTTCTTTTCTTTTTTTTATTTATGCTTATTACTTTTATTTTTTTTGGCTTGTTTTTATTTCTGGTCGTTCATGTTTATGAATATTATGACATTTTATATTGGTAGACTTATCTAACAACGTATGTATTAGGGCACGGCACATCATATCAGTAGAATATCTCCAGTACATTTTGCGTCCAACTGTGCGAGTCTTAGTAAATCTATAACCAGACACTACAAGTATAGGATATATTATATTGTAATTTTAATCATCATTTTCAAATAACACGAGTTCGCCACTTTAGTAAAACCAGGCAGAAATAGGTTACAGCCTATAGATAGAGGTTAGTCAGTGGACATACAAAATAGAACAAAATAAAATGTATAGTAGGTGCCAAATAACACCGCAATACAGGTCATTCGACCCACCTTCACCACGATGTCGCAAAATTCAATTTATGTATGGCTAATTCTGTCGCTTACCATACAAACCTGTCGCTAAGACGGTAATCGCTCGAATCTCGTAGTACTGTTTGTTTACCATACATAAATTGAATTTTGCGACATCGAGGTGAAGGTGGGTGAATAACCTGTATTGCGGTGTTATTTGGCACCTACTATAGATTAGAATTGTTGTTACTTTGTTTTTAAACAAGTACTGTTCGAAGTGCTTAATGTACCTACTTTTTTGATAATTTCTAATGTAAGTAAAATGTTAGTTTTTTTTGAGAAAATAAATCTCTAACCGTAGATACTAGGCAGATCTACTAATTTTGTTTTCTTATTCCGTCTTATAAAAAGCGGTTCTACTAGATGTTCATGAACGTTACAATATTTGAGAATAGTACGATTATCTAACAGAGTGTGTATTTTTGCGCGGCACCTCGGATCCGTAGAACATCTCCAGTGAATCTTTTGTCCAAAAGTACCACTCTTTCGAAATGTGTAACCAGACGCTATCAGTGTGGGAAATCCTTTTTTAGAATGCGCTAGTCTTATATCTGAAAAGTATTTAACAATTAGTATCATTTTTTTTTTCTAATTCATACCAATCAATCGGAAGCGTGCCAAGACACTGACTGACCAAGACATTGCCACGCTGAATAGCATTCTTGGTTCACTGGGCTAGTACACTCACCAGGGTCTTGCTTCGTATAGTAAAAATAAATAAATATTCTTAATTACAATACAATGAATTTAAACAAAACTTACAAAAATATTTATTAGAGATACTAAAAAAAACTATAACGACGGCCCCACCAAATAAACTTCACGTAGTTTTAGAGCTAAAAACGTATAAAAACTAGCTCATTGTTGGTAGAGACGATAAAACAACTGGTTTCGATAAACTATAATATGCTACCTTACAGAGGGTGATGGTTGTGAACATTATGACATTTGATGATAGTCATATTGTCTAAAATTGTATGAATTATAGCACGGCAGCCTTTGTTACAGTGACTTGAACAGTTCCAGTAAACTTTGGCCTCTTGAGACCTTTTCCTACGGAATTTGTAGCCCGATACGATGATAATGGCTTCCCCATGGGCGATGTAGTGAATAACACTTATGAAAAAAAACACAATATTTATATTACATAATTCCATATTTTTTTATGATAATGCAACTGTTTATAATATTTACATTTTAGTTAATTATAAAGACATTTTTTTTACATAAAACATAAAACATAAGTAACATATGGCTAACAATTGTTACAATTTCCAATTTCATATCTTTGCTTTTTTCCTTCATCTTAATCTTTGTATTAATTCTTCAAATATAAATGAAATTTATTAAGAGTTTGCTATGACAATGTATAAATGGGATTGGTATCTACCGTGCCTAGCCTATAATCGTGACCTATTCATGATTATGAACATTATAACATTTCAAAATAGTCATATCTTCTAACGTGTGAACGACAGCACGACATTGTCTACGGCAATGTGTTAAGCAGTTCCAATAAATTTTAGCTCCATGATGTTTCTTCTTTTGAAACTTGAAGCCAGCTAAAACCATTATAAGATGACCTCTCTGCGATTTTGTAAACTGTATAACCTGTACATCTGAAATCAAATTCAATTCAATGTATTAATGAAATTAGTTGTAATTATTAACCTATTACCTCGAGAGATCTCTCAAAAAATCATCAATGTTCAGCTATCAAAACTTGAATATACTTATTGGAAATCATGAATGCTAGCTTAGGAAGTGGCCAACTACAAAATCAACATTAATTTGCAAAACAATTTTTATCGCTATTTATAATTATGAACACTATAATATTTTGATTATGGTCATCATTTAGCCTCCTAAGTCAGAATGACAGCTCTGTTAATTTAAAAAAAAGGCAAAAGTAAAAAAAATTATTACAGAGAAATGAATTACATCCATAAAAATTATAGTATAACTAAACAGTACAAAAAAATACTAGAATTATTGGTTGGACATAAAAACGATTTTCTCAGACAAAAAATATAAGGACTGAGAGAACCTGTCAGTCTCCTCACTAGGCTAAGCCTATATCGAGGAGGCTTTAAAACGAAATTCATAAGATAGTGTTACATTGCTTCGGTCATAGTGTAGTAGTAAGCAGTAGGAAACCTGTTAATGATTGCAATTTAAGTATACATTGGTACCTACACTACCTTTCTAATATATTATCGCATTTAAAAGAAAAGAAAGAAAAAAACACTACAAATAATAAAAACCTGTGCGTGCAGTCCCTACGTGCGGGAGAAGTTATACTTCGAGTGCCACGCATTCACTCTCGCTCTGTGTTTAATGTGAAATTATGACACCGAAAATTTAATGTATTTATTTTTATGTACTTAACCAATATGCAGTACTAAATTTTCAGTTCAAAATAAAAAGTAAAAAGTTGCATGAACACTGCCATCTATTATATTTTGATTGTAGCGTATTATAGTCTCTTTTATTCCCCCCGCTGTCAGTTGGAAGTCGTTTATCTTCAAAAACACGGGCGGTCAAATGCTGAATTGCTGAACATTGCCATCTATTTTGATTGTAGCATTTGTAGCGTATTAGCTATGTCCACACTGTGCATTTTCATCTTCAACTTTCGTCTTCATCTTTCTATTCAACTTTCGTTTGACGCTTTCAATAATTGAATGCGTTAATGAACGTAACACCAACATAGTTCAACCTTCAATAAACTTTAATGTAAAATCTTTTTCTTCGTCCGCCATCTTGTTGTTGAACGCTTTAGGGCACAGAAATCCACCCGAGCCGGAAAACCTAATTCACAGCGCGCGCTTCGCTTTCAACTCTCATCGCGCATGCACTAAGGGCATGCCTCACGTGCGCTGTTGACCTGCGCTATGACGCATGCCCTTAATGAACAAAAAAAGGCACAGTGTGGACATAGCTAATAGCCTCTGCCTCTTTCTATTCAGGGGAATAGAAAGAGACAGAGACTATGTCATCCCGTAACGCAACGTTGTTGGAAGTCGCATAAGAAGTATAACTTCAAAAATTAAATAAAAAGTTACTCTAAGAATAATAATAATAAGAACTAAAATATTTAAAATCTTACTAACAAACAAAACCTAAAATATTTTCTGTCATCATATGATAAACCTGCCAGCCACTTAGTTACTATACGCTTTGCATAACTTTTATACTGAAAAACTCACATACCTAGCACGCGTGGGTTTTAGTAAAAAAAATATGCAATGTATTTTTGTTTTATGCAAATAATCTAGAGTTATTGATTAAAATTTTGTATAAGAACGCAGAAATACATAATTTTGATTGGAACTAGCTTTTTTAGTCACTTGGCAGTAACATTAACATACGGCATAACACTCAACTAAATTCAATTTATATAATACCCAACATGTGTACTGACGTCATGGCGTTATCACCACACTACGCTATCCTTACATTACACTTATGCTTTACATACATAAACTTACATAAACTTTATATACTTATAAACAATAAAGTAGTCGCATGCGCCTGAAGAATTTAGACTAATAATAGTAGGTACTTAGTTTTTCAAGGAGTTTTTAATTAATATAAATATTTATATGTATTTACTATATTTATATGTAATGGTTGTTTTTTGTATGTATTTACTAAAAATATAAGTTTTCTATCAGCAATCTAGTTCCCATAGTGCAAGCTTTGCTTAGTTTAGGACTATAGAGCGTTGTGTGAAATGTCCAAATTTTATTTTTTTATTTTAAGCTATAATGGCTGTAAATAAATATTCCCACCCGTTATTTAGTTCAATCATTAATGATTATGAACATTACATTTTTAAATGATAGTCATATCATTCAAAGTGTGGATGACAGCATTGCAACCACGGCGAGAAGAAGTGAAACCAGTCTAATAAGTTTTAGCTCCTTGGCACCTGCATCCTGATACAACCAAAATAGGTCGACCTTAAGGCCGTGCTCACTTTGGATACAATTTCACAAGAATTTGATTCGCGCGCAAACGTACGACTACGCACGAATGATCCTGACCTTCCAAGGACTATGGGAGCGCTCACACTGCATGCAATCAGTGGTACGTATACGTACGTTTACTTACGACGTCCGAATACAATCCGAACTTGTTGGGATTTATCACGCAGCCGTACGTTCAGTTACGCGATATCACCGGTGCACTGCCTATTTGACGGAGAAAAACGTATTCAGTGTGAGCACTTAATTCGTACGAATACTCGTACATTTACGTACGAACAAATTCGTGTCCAAAGTGAGCACGGCCTTAAGCGACACCGACCATTGAACATCTGAAAAAACTGCAATAATGTTAAGGTGTCAATTTTAAGTACCGACAAAAAATTATTAGAAAAAATGTCCACTGTGGCTGGAGATTATAATCCTATAATATTCTTACAGAAGATGTTTCATCAGAATATACTTTTAATATATATATATATATATATATATATATATATATATATATATATATATATTCTTCTTGGACATTACACACAACGCTCTCTAATCCCAAACTAAGCAAAGCTTGTATTACGGGAACTAGATTGCATTTTTGTTTTGTAAATATACTTAAATATATCTTTGGACATTACACACAACACCCTCTAGTCCCAAACTAAGCAGAGCTTGTACTATGCAAACTAGATTACTGATATAATACTTATATACATTTTTTGTAAATACATACCTAAAATACATAGTAACACCCAGACACAGAACAAACATTTATGTTTGCCACAGAAATGTCACAGCACGGAAGGCAGAGCTACTACCGACTGAGCCATGACGCCTGTCACAGCTATAGTAGGTGCCAAATAACACCGCATATCGCAAAATTCAATTTATATATGGTAAACAAACAGTACTACGAGATTCGAGCGATTACCGTCTTAGCGACAGGTTTGTATGGAAAGCGACAGAATTAACCATTCATAAATTGAATTTTGCGACATCGAGGTGAAGGTGGGTGAATGACCTATATTGCGGTGTTATTTGGCACCTACTATAGTATTATTAATGAGTAAATAGGTTTTATTAATGATTATGAACATTATAATATTTTATAGCGACCTTATTCTCCAAAGTGTGAATAACAGCTCGGCAACCATAGTTAGAATGAGTGGAGCAATTCCAATAAGTTTTACCTCCATGGAACTTTAACCTTCTGAACCTATACCCTGATACGACTAAAATAGGTCGACCTTGTCTCGACACCGAAAATTGTAGATCTGAAATTTGTATAAACAATATTAACCTGTAGTTACATGGACATGAAGCCTAAATAGTCGCATGGGGTTTATAAAAAAAATTGTATATTATGCAACTAGTAAATAAAAGTCGGATTTAAAGCGAGGGCCATACATGAATCACGAGCAAGTGAAGGATGCTAACGACTGATTGAATCACGAGCGTAGCGAGCTATTCAAGTGTTAGAATCCTGAACGACGTGAGTGGTGCATGGCCCTCGGTATAAATCCATTTTATTCAAGAGTTGTATACTATACTTTATACCATGACTACGATGCTATACAACCTCCTTGTGCAAAAACAATAATTATGATTGGGGGTTAAATATAATAGTCTGTTCTAAATTCAAACACCAAAACAGTGAGTAAAGGTGCTTTTTATTAACTGTTTTCAGTGAATAAAATTAGCTTTTTAGAGAGGGAATGGTGTAAATATAAGAAAAATATGCAAAAAAAGAAATTTTTTGCGTGTAGTCTTGGATAATAATTGTTGAATCAAAATCAAAATACATTTCATAGAAATAATTGATTGCTCAACAAGTGGATAGCGGTATGATATTTGTGAGCATTGAACCAAAATCCACATTTCCTACAAATATTATAAAATGTGAATGTAAGTTTGTTTGTTACGCTTTCACGCGAAAACTACTTAACAGATCATCATGAAACTTTGTAGACATATTCTTGGAGGTATTAGAAGAAACATCGGATACTTTTTATACCGGAAAATTAACGGGATCCAATGGAACGCGAACGAAGTCGCGGGCGGAAACTAGTACATAATAAATTACCAGCTGGTGGACCGAGCTTTGCTCGGTATTTTTTTAGTATTTATTTTTATGTACATAACCAATATGCAATTCGCCAATAGATGTCGGTAAGAGTCACATTTTTCTGTTTAAGTGTTTACTTGAAAACACGAATAAAACGACATTTTCTGAAAATGAGTCTTAGCTAGATCGATTTATCGCTCCCGAAATCCCCCGTATACTAAATTTCATGAAAATCGTTGGAGCCGTTTCCGAGATTCAGAGATAAATTTATATACAAGAATTGCTCGTTTAAAGGTATTAGATAGATAAAAATAAATAATAATGTTCATTCAGTAGGGTCTTGAAACAATACATCCAGTTACAGTTTGAGTTATATTCCGTAAAAGGTCTGAACTTCTCGCACTAACTAAGCCTGAGCTTATCCTATCTACTCCCTTTATATTCTATCTATACTAATATAAAACTGTAAAAAAGCCAAAAACTAAAACGAAAGATATGGATAAACTAAATAATATGCAGGATCTACTAAATAAACGATTGTGATTCCGAAAATCGAGTTTGTCTATTTATCTGTTTGTTTGTTCGCGGATCACGCCTCAACTACTGGACCAATTTCAACGAAACTTATACTATTCGGAAGCTCTTTTTCCGGATTGAAACATAGGCTATATTTTATTGAAATCATAGACGTGGATTATTAGATACAGCATGAACTCTCTAAACAAACAGCAGCCATTTGCTACGAGAATCATCGTATGCTGGTTGACAGATATTTGGATGGAAAGTTTCGCACGTGTACGAAGTCGCGGGTATCAGCTAGTAATATTATAAACACGAAAGTTTATAAGAATACATGGATGTTTGTATGTATGTTTGTTCCTTTTTTACGCAAAAACAACTAATCCTTTTGGAATGAAACTTGGAATATATATTGTCCGTGACCTGGATTAACACATATGCTACTTTTTATACTGGAAAATCAACGAGACGCGAACTCTTCAGAAACGCCTAGAAGTTTCATAATTGTAGCTTGAAACATTTAGTTCCTCTCACTTATTGAGATTTGATGAACTGGAGTCCATCAAAGGTCTGATGATGACCAGTAATGATTTGTTATGATAACTAGTTTTTTTTTCTGGGAACATTACGAGATCTCTGTTCGGGGCGAACTGATATTGAAGGGCAAGTATGATTATGAACATTATATATTTTAAGGATGGTCCAAGGATCGTTCAAGGTGTGAATCACAGCTCGACAACCACGTTTAAAATCAGCTGAACATTTCCAGTATGTTTTAGCCCCGTGGCTCGACAGTTTCCGGAATCTGTATCCTGATACAACCAATATAGGTCGACCTTTACGTGATGTTGTAAATTTTACACCTGTAATCAGAAGAATAAGCTCTTATATAATGTATCTATGTATACCAGAGGGGCTAGGATTCACACACGAGATATTTTGTCTTCTCGTTCTGTCAAAATGAAGGCATTTTACACTACTTTTGGAACTATTGCGAAATGCTTACATTTTGACAGAACTAGTTGTCACCACAGGACACGCTGATTAAAGGCGTTTGAAATTATATTCGGCATCCAATTTAATCTTACTGTTATTGAATACATGGGTTGAATCTTACTCAATTCATATAACTTTTGGGAAGTTGTAAAATTATTTTTAAATAAATCTATTCTTTATTGTGCTTAAATTTTTTTGTTATATTTAGTAAGTAGTAAGCTATAGATAAGTTCCTACTAGATACGTTTGGTGATTTTGAAATGCTTATATAGGGTAAATAAATGAGATAAATCATAATTATTATTTTGTATCCGTTGTTGTCATAGGGCATATTATTATTTTTTCGTTTTTGTATGATTATGAACATTATGACTTTTAATAACGGTCATATCTTGTAAAGTGTGTACCACAGCGCGACATCCTCGACTAAAATGCGAAGAACATCTCCAGTAAAGTTTAGGACCTTGAGATTTCGTCTTCCGGAACTTGTGTCCAGATAAAACAATGACAGTGTGACCTTTTTGCGATACTGATAACGCTAGTTCTGTAAAAAAACTAAAAAAATTAAACTATTTTTTCACATAATAAATTCATCGCAGCTTCAACACAGAGGTTTTCAAATAAAACGTACAAGACTAGGAAGTTTTATTTATGACCAGCTCAACAAAATAACGTCAGTGATTATGAACATCATATGTTTTAGTAATAGTCATATCGTTTAAAGTGTGTACTAAGGCTCTACATCCTTTATGTTGGTGTGTAGAGCATCTCCAGTAAATTTTGGAACCTTGGGTCTTTTGCTTATGAAACTTGTATCCTGACATTACAATAACCGGATAACCTTTCTGCGAAGTTGACATTGTAATTTCTGGAATTTCTGGAATTAGGGTTATTTATTTATATATATAATCGTTTGCTATGGTTTGTAGATAACTCAACTGTTTAATGTGAATTTTGCAAAGGCATATTCAAACCTACGCGGTATTAAAATACCTAGAGACATTAGAGAGCTACCAATAAAGCAGTTCAAGACAAAGCTTTACTTGTGGCTAGTAGATAAATGTTTTTATTGTATTAAAGATCTTCTATTATGAATTTAATTATTTTAATGATTTTAATCTATTTAATTTATTTTGACATTTGTATTTTATTATTTTGTCTTCTCGTTCTGTCAAAATTAAGGCATTTTACACTATTTTTGGAACTATTGCGAAATGCTTACATTTTGACAGAACTAGTTGTCACCACAGGACACGCTGATTAAAGGCGTTTGAAATTATATTCGGCATCCAATTTAATCTTACTGTTATTGAATACATGGGTTGAATCTTGCTCAATTCATATAACTTTTGGGAAGTTGTAAAATTCTTTTTAAATAAATCTATTCTTTATTGTGCTTAATTTTTTTTGTAATATTTAGTAAGTAGTAAGCTATAAATAAGTTCCTACTAGATACGTTTGGTGATTACGAAATGCTTATATAGGGTAAATAAATGAGATAAGTCATAATTATTATTTTGTATCCGTTGTTGTCATAGGGCATATTATTATTTTTTCTTTTGTGTATGATTATGAACATTATGACTTTTAATAACGGTCATATCTTGTAAAGTGTGTACCACAGCGCGACATCCTCGACTAAAATGCGAAGAACAGTTCCAGTAAAGTTTAGGACCTTGAGATCTCGTCTTCCGGAACTTGTGTCCAGATAAAACAATGACAGTGCGACCTTTTTGCGATACTGATAACGCTAGTTCTGTAAAAAAAACTTAAAAAAAATAAACTATTTTTTCACATAATAAATTCATCGCAGCTTCAACACAGAGGTTTTTAAATAAAACGTACAAAACTAGGAAGTTTTATTTATGACCAGCTCAACAAAATAACGTCAGTGATTATGAACATCATATGTTTTAGTAATAGTCATATCCTTTAAAGTGTGTACTAAGGCTCTACATCCTTTATGTTGGTGTGTAGAGCATCTCCAGTAAATTTTGGAACCTTGGGTCTTTTGCTTATGAAACTTGTATCCTGACATCACAATAACCGGATAACCTTTCTGCGATGTTGACATTGTAATTTCTGTAATTTCTGGAATTAGGGTTATTTATTTATATATATAATCGTTTGCTATGGTTTGTAGATAACTCAACTGTTTAATGTGAATTTTGTAAAGGCATATTCAAACCTACGCGGTATTAAAATACCTAGAGACATTAGAGAGCTACCAATAAAGCAGTTCAAGACAAAGCTTTACTTGTGGCTAGTAGATAAATGTTTTTATTGTATTAAAGATTTTCTATTATGAATTTAATTATTTTAATGATTTCAATCTATTGAATTTATTTTGACATTTGTATTTTATTATTTTGTCTTCTCGTTCTGTCAAAATTAAGGCATTTTACACTATTTTTGGAACTATTGCGAAATGCTTACATTTTGACAGAACTAGTTGTCACCACAGGACACGCTGATTAAAGGCGTTTGAAATTATATTCGGCATCCAATTTAATCTTACTGTTATTGAATACATGGGTTGAATCTTGCTCAATTCATATAACTTTTGGGAAGTTGTAAAATTCTTTTTAAATAAATCTATTCTTTATTGTGCTTAATTTTTTTTGTTATATTTAGTAAGTAGTAAGCTATAGATAAGTTCCTACTAGATACGTTTGGTGATTGTGAAATGCTTATATAGGGTAAATAAATGAGATAAATCATAATTATTATTTTGTATCCGTTGTTGTCATAGGGCATATTATTATTTTTTCGTTTTTGTATGATTATGAACATTATGACTTTTAATAACGGTCATATCTTGTAAAGTGTGTACCACAGCGCGACATCCTCGACTAAAATGCGAAGAACATCTCCAGTAAAGTTTAGGACCTTGAGATTTCGTCTTCCGGAACTTGTGTCCAGATAAAACAATGACAGTGCGACCTTTTTGCGATACCGATACCGCTAGTTCTGTAAAAAAACTTAAAAAATTAAACTATTTTTTCACATAATAAATTCATCGCAGCTTCAACACAGAGGTTTTTAAATAAAACGTACAAGACTAGGAAGTTTTATTTATGATCAGCTCAACAAAATAACGTCAGTGATTATGAACACCATATGTTTTAGTAATAGCTAGTATAGTATTATATAATCTGTGGTAATAGTCATATCGTTTAAATTGTGTACTAAGGCTCTACAACCTTTATGTTGGTGTGTAGAGCATCTCCAGTAAATTTTGGAACCTTGGGTCTTTTGCTTATGAAACTTGTATCCTGACATCACAATAACCGGATAACCTTTCTGCGATGTTGACATTGTAATTTCTGGAATTTCTGGAATTAGGGTTATTTATTTATATATATAATCGTTTGCTATGGTTTGTAGATAGCTCAACTGTTTCATGTGTATTTTGTAAAGGCATATTCAAACCTACGCGGTATTAAAATACCTAGAGACATTAGAGAGCTACCAATAAAGCAGTTCAAGACAAAGCTTTACTTGTGGCTAGTAGATAAATGTTTTTATTGTGTTAAAGATCTTCTATTATGAATTTAATTATTTTAATGATTTTAATCTATTGAATTTATTTTGACATTTGTATTTTATTATTTTAACCTGTAATCTGTTATTTTGTTCTTTTAATGTGTTTCTCTTTTATTTTATACATTTATTAGTTTTATTAAATTTAAACAATTTGCATGTCGGTCTCCGATGAAGTATGTGACAATAACTTGAAATTATGAACACCTTGTAATTTGACCATACTTCTTGCGAATAAATACATTTCATTTCATTTCATTCGCTGCCGCTGTGAATATTGTAAATACTATATTAGTTTTAATTTTATTTGCAAGATTCATTTCGTTCATAAAAGTATGTAAGAAAAGTCGATTTTATTTGAGAAATAACTAAAGTTACGTCACTTAATTATGACTATGGACATTATAAAATTTGACAATACTTATGTTACCATAATCGCCCACGGTGTGTATGAGAGCGTGGCATCCCTTACTGTGTGCCGAACACTTCCAATGAGTTTTGAGTCCTATTGTGCGATATTTATAAAATCGAAACGCTGCTACACTCAGCAATAAGCCACCTTTTCGAGATCTCGTCATAGTTACTTCTGAAAAAACAAATGAATAAAGTATAAAATATAATATACCTAGTGTACGGTGAATACATTATATTGTAAATGACATCTAAAGTAATAAATGCTAAAAATAAACATTTGTAAGCAATTCGAAAATCTGCTAAATTGTATGTAGGTTACTGTTGATAAATATATTTCAAAACAATAAGAACATAATAAATAAAATCGTATATGTATTTCTTTACAAGATCATTCAATTATTTATTTAATAGGAGAGAGAAAAGTGGAAGATATTGGGGAAGACCTTAGCCCAGCAGTGGGACGAAATAGGTTCATTAAAAAAAAATAGGCAAAGCAGACTAGGTACAAGAATTAATTAGAGAACCACTTAAAACGGACACCAAATAGAATAAAAAAATTAAAAACTAAAGACTACTACTTAGTCGCTGACTGGAAATTCTGTTGAAATTTAAAAACAAAAAAATCTTTTATGAAGCGGTAGTGATTCACCAACCGAATCCAAATCAGATGTTATTTGTGACAGTACTTTTGAACATGACTGTAGGAAACGGAAATTATGATATATATATTGAACCACGCTGCCACAAACAAACATTCTGATTATATTAAAACACGAATTCTACTCAAGTGAAACAGTTTTAGTGATTATGGACATTATGACACTTTATAATTTTCATATTAACCAAAGTATGTAAGATAGCACGACATCCTCTGTAAAAATGACTTGCACACTTCCAATGGATTTTAAGACCAACATTACGGGTCTTGCAGAATCTGTAAACTGATACAACAATTATAGGTCCCCCTTGTCGAGATGTAGTATATGTTACATCTGAAATAATCAATAATAATTCTTGGTTCATTTTCAATTTACTACATATAGTTTTAGTTTACCTTTTAAACAGTTTTACCTACTGTGTGTCTATCTATTATTATCCAATGTTGTACAAACTTGTAGCGTGTCATCTCAATTTGCACATTGTAACCGGCAAGTCATTTTGTGTTACACCTACGAATACATACCACCTTTATGTACACTTGTCTTTAGCAAATAAATGTTCTTTGTCTTTAGGCTTCAATGTACTTTGATAAACAAAAATGGTTAAATCTATACTATTCTAAAACTGTAAAAAAGCCAAAAAACAAAATTAAACATATGGATAAACCAATTATACAGATTATGCAGATCCACTCAATATACGATTAAGATTCCGAAAATCAAGTTCGTCTCTTTGTCTGAAAGAAGAAAAAAAGAAAATACATTTATTTTGGACACACTATACATACATAACAGCACAACAAAAAGAAAACAACTTAGGTAGAACTTAATACATAACATAACACTTAAACAAGTAGGTAGGTAGGTATATGTACTATATACCTACCTGTCCAGTCGCAAACCTGATGTCGCGCTGGTGTAGGCATGCGTGAGCCAAAACGGGTCACAGCTCAGCTTGATGCCACTTCACAACGTGAAGTGACGCTGGTTTTCAGCTGTGACCACTGGAGTGACTTCACGGACGATGAGTAATGCTTACGTGTCTGTTTGTTTGTTCGCGGGTGACACCTTAACTACTGGATCAATTTCAATTAAACTTACATCAATCATAAGCAGTCATTTGCTACGAGGTTCATCGTATGCTGGTTGACAGATATTTTGGTGGAAAGTTTCGCACGCGTACGAAGTCGCGGGTATCAACTAGTAGGTCATAAAATTAAACTAAAATTTAACGATAATTTTGTTGTTAATGGTTATGTTTATTATAATATTTGAGAATTGTATTATCTTTTAAAGTATGTATGACAGCACGACACCCTTTGTTAAGATGAGTTGAACATTTCCAATAATTCTTATCCCCAGCCGTTCGGAGCTTCCTAAATCTATACCCCGATGCTATAATCATAGCATGCCCTTTTTGAGATATAGACCACGAAATTCCTGTAAAATAAGAATTTGCCAGAATTATTTCCTATCACTTTATTTCATTTCTTTGACTTTTTTTTTAATCTAGTGAACCCTAATGTTACATGTATGGATTTTTTAAAAAATAATACAATATATAAATAATATATTCGAAGAATTACATTCGTGAAATATATTACGACTAGCAGCGCCTCGCGGTTTCACCCGCGTAATTCCCGTTCCCGTGGGAATTCCGGGATAAAATATAGCCTATGTTCATCAGGGATAATGTAGGATTCTAATGGTAAAAGAATTTTTTTAATCGGTCCAGTAGTTTCGGAGCCTATTCAATTCATACAAACAAACAAACAAACAAAAAATCAAACCTTTCCTCTTTATAATATTTGTATAGACTAAGTATGAGTGTGTTCAGTATAACACTTGGTGATAGTCATAGCATTATCATCCAAAGTATGTATGGTAGCGCGGCATCCTTTATTACTGTGTGTCGAGCACTTCCAATGAACTTTCAATCCAAACTTTCGGTATCTATAAAATCGAAAACCAGCGACAATCAGCATTAAAGCTCCTTTTTGTGATTTAGTAATCATCACTTCTGAAAATACACATTATTTAAATATTGATAAAATAGTATTATTACGCAACTAGTGAATAAAAGTCGGATTTAAAGCGAGAGCCATAAATGAATCACGAGCAAGTGAAGGATTCTAACAACTGTACCCTCGTGATTCAAGTCTTAGAATCCTGAACGACGTGAGTGGTTCATGGCCCTCGGTATAAATCCGCTTTATTCAAGAGTTGCATACTATACTTTATACCGTGACTACGAGAAAAAGAAAGATTGGAGGTTGTATAGTTAATGCTACACAACCTCTTTGCGCAAAAACCATAATTAGATGGAGGTCAAATATATTAGTGTGTTCTAAATTAAAACACCAAAACAGTGACTAAAAGTGCTTTTTATTCACTGTTTTCAGTGAATAAAATAAGCTTTTTAGAAGGGGAATGGTATAAAAATATTATTTTGATTGCATAAAATAAATGAACCCACGTGGTACCCACCGTGTTACTTCCCATGTATATACCTATCTGTAGTAACAAACGTTTATATTATCGTCTTAATAAAATCAAACTCGGTAAAATCATCTAATAATACTGAAGTGTGAAACGATTGATTTGAAAATATTATAGGATTTTTATTCTTACGTATACTATAAATTGTAGACAAATCTATATATTTTGATAAGTAAATATATCATCGAACAGTAAAATATACATTTAAAAATACTTTTTATAATGGATTTTAGCCTTTTATGTTGTATCCATAATATGTCGTAAAATCATGAATTTCTAGATTCGATCTACAAATTAAGTAGGTACCTACTTACCTGAGTAACATCAGGTGCACTAGTAACAAAAAATTCTGCCACACACTACACATATTTTTTTTATTGTACGTTTATAATATTTGTTAGTGGTTAATGATTATGTTTATTACAACATTTAAGAATTTTATCATCTTCAAAAGTATGAATAACGGCTCGACACCCTCTGTTAAAATGAGTTGAACATTTCCAATATTTCTTGAGCCCAACAGTTTGGTGTTTTCTGAATCTATACCCTGAGACGATAATGATCTTGTGGCCTTTTTGGGAAACAGACCAGGAAATTGCTGGGGAAAAAAAAATTGAGTTAGTTAGGCATGTACTAGATCCCTGGGGAAGCCAACGCATTCCATTGCTCGTATTTAAATGTGACGTCATATCTCGTTTGGGTCTTATCGTATATCAATGTAATCCCATATTATTTATAAATATGTAATTTATAAGTTTAAAAAACTGGAAAAACCGACTTGGATGATGATGGCAGTTCGGGACCAACCTTTCAGATAAAAAAAGAGTTTTTCAAATCGGTTCATAAATGACGGAGTTCGGTAACAAACATAAAAAAGAATACAACCGAATTGAGAACCTCCTCTTTTTTTTAAGCCGGTTAAAAACAGTTACATTTGTAATTTTATGTAATACTAGCCGTCTCCCGCGGCGTTGCTCGCGTTAGGGTGTGACTTTTCAAAATTCCATTTTCCCGCTTTTCTGTTGAAATTTTTCCTGAATTTTCTTTGCTATAAACCTCACGGAGCCCGAGACCTTTCCAACGAATGCAAAACTGTGGAAATAGGTTCGTGCGTTCTGGAGTTATAGCGTCAGGAAGGAAAACCCGACTTATTTTTATATAGTAGATTATAAATATAATATTAGTCGTAATTTTTTTTGTCAATACAGACAAGTCTCTTGTAGTTAATACTTTTTTATTTTGTTATTATTATTGTTTCTTCAGCCTGCATCATCCTATTGCAGGGCAAATGCTTCCCTCTTTTTTTTCCACACTTCTCACACTTCCACACTTCTCACACGTCGAAATAGTCCCGCCATATCTATTTTATCTATGTTATAAAATAACTTATCTTTGTTAATGGTTATGGTTATTATGATATTTAAGAATTGTTGTATTATATTCATCAGTGTGAATGACAGCGCGACACCCCCTGTTGAAATGAGTCGAACATTTCCAATATTTCTTGTATCCGCACATTTTATGCTTCCGGAACCTGTATCCTGACGCTACAATAACGGTACCTCCTTTATTGGATACAGCTAAGGTAACTTCTGAAATAAATATATCTTTGAAATCCAGCGATATAGGTACAGAGAGATAAACAAGACATGTGGTGATTTACATTACGTACAGTGTAGTGTTGTGTTGTACTTGTATGTACTTTAAACCTTTTAAAAACAAAACAAGAAATCAAAAAGTAGGTAGATATGAAAAAAATAACTAGTGGGAATAGACCGTATACTTAGGTACCAGTAAAATATGTAAAATAATGTACATTACGACATCAAATAATTCAATATTCATGTCATTAATAGTTCTACCTTCATATGGTTTGATTGTAAATAAGATCTATATCGAAAACACAAAAAGAGTTGTGATAAATATCAGCTCGTTGATAATATGTGATATATTACGGTCTGTGATATTACTTTTGTATAAATATAATTGTGTGATTTAGGGCGAATGTATACCTCGATAAATTCAATACTTTTCTAGTATTTAAAAAAATACATACTTTAATTTTTAACATACACAAAAAACCGGGTTGAAATGAAAGAAGGAAAACGTTTGTGCGTTTTTTCTTTAATTTCTTTTAATGTTGTACAATACAATTTTTGATATAGATAAATAGATAATTAATTTGACATACATACCTCCAAATTCCATACCTCTAAGACTTATAGTTTAGGCTGTGCGTTGATTCTAAGTCAGCTTCAAAAGAGTTTTATATATTTAGATAATAATAGTCAATCTAACCGATTATCTAAGTTAAGCAACCTTCTGCGCGGTCACTATTTGGATGGGTGGCCGTTAGTGACCATTACATCTGAGCGTTTCCGCTTCAGAGGGCACGGATAGATAGATAATTAATTTGACATACACACCGAAAAATACCGAACGTAGAAAATATAGCAAACAAAGATACACATATAGGTAATTAACAAGAAATGTATTGTACAACATTTCAAGATAAAGTTTGTTCCAACTTACGTCTTGTTAGAACTGTGCACGTAGTTCGACCGTATTATGTTAAGGCGTATGTATAAGGCAGACAACTCTCTCGGTCGCACATTTCAACATTTTTGAAGATATAATATAACTAAATGTAATTATGTAAAATTGCAGACCTTCAGGGTCGAGAGAATAACAATGCAAAGGTTCAATAAAAGTATCATATTGATCCAAACAAGTACATACGCCTTAATGATTATGTACATTGTGGCATTTAACTATTGTGTTGTCTACTAAAGTATGAATGACAGCACGGCAGCCTTTGCTAGAATGCGTCGAACATTTCCAATGAGTTTTAGAACCACACATTTTTTGCTTCTTATATCTAAATCCTGACGCTATTATAATGGTACGTCCTTTCTGAGACACAGAAAACTGAATTTCTGTAAAAAAAAAACAAAATAACCACTAGAACTTGGTTGTTTGGGTATAGATTTTTTAGAATAATATTACAGTGCATCGCCTTCAGTTATTTTTCATAACGTATAAGTAAATGTTAGGGCTAGATCTAGGATCTAACCCACGAACGCACGATAAATGAGTTATTTAAGCTTTTTTGTGCTGCTTTAATAAATGAAAGATAAGAACGATAATGCAATAATGTTTAGTTTTTCTCTTGTTTTTTTTAGTTAGAAGGTATTTTTTATAAGTTAAATTTATCTTCAAAATTCAAACTTTCTAATTTGTACCTTCTCTAATCTAATCTTCAAAATTCAAACTTTCTAATTAGTCCCTTCTCTAATTTGTAATTATTGTATTCTATTTATCTGTGGAAACTTTTAATTGGCCTTCAGTGTACTGTAATATCTTTCTCTTCCTACTGTATAAGTAGGTACTGTTAGTACTTTTAGTTTTCCCAAAATTCTTAAAATAAAATATGTGTTCAATACATTTTAATACTTTATGGCATTTTAATGATTATGTATATTACAGTATTTAAAAACTATTGATTTATCTTGTGAGGTATGAATGACGGCACGACAGCCTCTGCTAAAATGTGTCGAACACCTCCAATACATTTTATCGCCGCAGGCTGTCTGATTCCAGAATTTATATCCTGATGCCACGATCTGAACGCGTCCTTGTTTTGATAGTGAGAAGGAAATGGCTGAAAATAAAAATAAGTTTCCAAACAACAATGTAACTTTTTATAATTTCTTTGTGACGGCTAACTGATGTATCAAAAAACAGGTAGGTAAAGTGAAACTAAGGATATGAACCACGAAATGCATTTAATTTTTTCATAATAATTGAAGTATAAATCCTAGTAATGGTACATTTTTGAAAGGCGATCTATCCCTTCATTTGTAGAAAATCGTTCTTGACACCTGCATTTTACCGACTCTAACATATGGATGTCAAACCTGGGACTACACCACAAAATAAAATCAAAATTAGTAACATGCCAGAGGGCTATGGAAAGGAGTGTCTTAAAAATAAGAAAGATTCACAAGATCAGAAGCGAATTAATAAGGGAAAGAACAAAAGTTACCGATGCTCTCCACCATGCTCTCAAACTCAAATGGCAATGGGCAGGACACTTGGCACGCTATAAGGACAAGAGGTGGACTACAAATGTGACACGTTGGACTGGACCCAGTGGCAAAAGAAGAGCAGGTCGGCCTAGAAAACGGTGGGCAGACGACATCACTGACATGGCAGGGAAGAAATGGATGAATGTGGCCCAGGATAGAGAACATTGGCATAAACTGGAGGAGGCCTATACTCGAAGAGGGGTTCCTAACCAAAAGTAGATAATTAAGTAAATATAAACAAATAGAATTAAGAAGTTTAGTAAACAGTTAAGAGAAAAAAAAATGTAATAACTAGTTGGTAAGGAAATAAAAAGGCTTTATTATTATTATTATTAATGGTACATTATCAAGAATTGCTATAATGTTCGAAGATCTACAATGATTCTTAACACCGTATTCAGGCTTAAAAAATCTAAACAAAAAATGGAACCAACGACATTGTGTCATGTCCTGATAAGACGAGCAAAGTACTTCATAAATAAATTGTAATGGTAATGTCATGCGATGATACATTTTATTATATAAACAAGCAGTTACGGAGTTTTAAGGCCGCCTTAAGGCCTCCGTCATGGCTTAACGACTGCTAGAGCCGGGACCGACAGTTTAACGTGCCCTCCGAAGCGGAAACGCTCAGATGTAATGGTCACTAACGGCCACCCATCCAAATAGTGACCGCGCAGAAGGTTACTTAACTTAGATAATCGGTTAGATTGACTATTATTATCTAAATATATAAAACACTTTTGAAACTGACTTAGAATCAACGCACAGCCCAAACTATAAGTCCTAGAGGTATGACATTTGGAGGGTAGTATCCTTAGATAGTGTAGGGGTGCACTAAGAAAGGAATTTTGAAAACTCACGCTCTAAAGGGTCTAGAACGCGAGCAGCGCCGCGGGCGACGGCTTGTACTATATGCATTTTTATTCTATAATGCATTTTAAAAAAATTATTCACAAAGAAAATTACAACTAATACAGTATTTACAATATTCACCATATTTACAAAATACACATAAAACAGTTGAGCTATCCACAAACCGTATTTTAATGATTATGTATATTATAGTATTTAAGTATTGTTGATTTATCTTCTAATGTATTAATAACGGCGCGACAGCCTTTGCGAAAATGTGTTGTACATCTCCAATATATTTTATTGCCGCGGATTGTTTGTTTCATGAATCTATACCCTGATGCGATGATTATACTGCGTCCTTGGTTTGTTACAAACAAGGAAATTTCTGAAAAATATAAAATAAGTTTAATTAACACAAAACAGGTCATATAGAAATAAAGGGTTAGCATTGATTGACCTCATGCTGGCTTGTCCCCGATGTTGGTTATCGAATAGTTACTACGTCGTCAATGGACAGTAGAAAGGCAGACAAAAGTATTACTTATGGATTATCTAGACATTAACAATCTGTCATAATAAAAATTAGAGTTGATATTAAGTAGGTATGTATGTCGTCATAACCATAATTATGTATTATGTATATGTATGTAGTTCTATACTGTTACACCTGGGTTTAAGTGCCACAGTACTTTTTACATTTAAAACTAACTTATAGTTGTTTTAATGTAAAAAGTAGTATGTTCCACAAAATCAATCGCATTTTATAATTGAATCCATTCGTGTCAATGGTTATGTACATTATTACATTTGAGAACCACAGTACTGTCTTTTAACGTATGAATGACGGCACGACATTTTTTGTTAGAATGTGTCGAACACCTCCAATGGGTCTTAGCGCCATAAGATTTTTCTTTAAAAAATCGGAACCCCGATGCGACGATCATTGCGTTCCCTTTCTGTGATGTGGTGAATGCAACTGTAAGAGAACAGTCCAACATCAGTCTTTATACCCAATTAAGAGTAATAGTGTTATTCTTGTAGATTTATGTTTCTATTTACAGAGGGTTATTCAATAATGACAGGCGTCATGGTTCAGTCGGTAGTAGCTCTGCCTTCCGTGCTGTGGGTCGTGGGTTCGATCCCCACCGAGAACAAACATTTGTGTGTTGTAAACATAGATGTTTGTTCAGTGTCTGGGTGTTTCTATGTATTATAGTATGTAATTACAAAAAAAAATGTATGTAATGTATTCTATCAGCCATCTAGTTTCCATCGTACAAGCTTTGCTTAGTTTGGGACTAGAAGGCGTTGTGTTAAGTGTCCGTGAATATTTATTATTATTATATTGCGATTTTGTGACAGTTCGTACCCAGTTGAAAAAGGTAGAGCAAGCAACTTTGCTCTTCTTTTTTTCAATTTAATAACAATAACATCAGAATAGTCGAATTAAAATAAAGCTCCCTGCATATCATTATACCTAATGAGTATGCGACTGATGGCGCCCTTATCAGATGGCCTAGTATGTAAAGCTGGTGTAAAACGTCTGTCGCCCAACACACCATTGTGCGCTGATTTGTATGGAGACACTGAGCGGATTTTTTGAGAAGCTTGGTCTACACAAAGCCCGTACTCGCATTTCAAGCTTCTCAAAAAATCCGCCCAGTGCCTTCATACAAATCAGCGCACAATGGTGTGCAGGGCGTCAGACGTTTTACACCAAAACTCATACTAGGCTCTCTGAGCTTTTAAGGTAAAAAAATAAGGTTAGGTATAATCAAAAACAATTTAATTTATATAAAAATTTAAATCCTTAGGAATAAAGTTTATCAAAAGACAATATCAACACAATTGCATGTACCCTTCTTATTGACAATCCCAGTGACCCGTAAACTCATACATGATTCAAAACAAGTACCTAATTACCCCGTATTTTGTCTTTTTTGATCGCATTTGAAATGCAAAAGATTAAATAATTTTTTTTTTACCTTACTAATCTTGTTTATTAGTAACTTAGTTAGTGATTATGCTTGTTATGGTATTTTATAATCGATGAGTCCGGGGACGTGTGTATGACAGCGCCGCAACCGCTTTTTTTCTCATGTGTCGAGCATCTCCAATAAGTTTTATTTCCAACAACGCGGGTTTTGCGAAACCTGAACCCTTCTGCGGTGATCATCATTCGTCCTTTCTGTGATCTGATGTATTTAACTGAAAGGAAACGGTACTAAATCAGTCTATTTTTGGTGATCTAATATCACCAGGGCCATCGCAAAGATAAAGTAATGCTCATGAACGTAGAACCACAAAAAAAATTATCGCGAACCGAACAGAACCAATTTTAATCAGCGGGCCTAAGATGCGCACCGCGAGATATTTGTCATGTCGTTCTGTCAAAATGTAAGCATTTTGTACCAGTTCAGAAACTATTGCATTATCTGTGGTAATGTTGTCGAGAAACCGCGCCTTTGAATTTTCAACTTTTGACATTTCTGCACGACTATTATCTCGTCCTCAGAGAGGTACGACGACTAAGAAGTGTCAAAAGTGTACATTATGGCGCGTTTTGTCGACAACATTAGGTACCACAGATAATGCAATAGTTCCTAAACTGATACAAAATGCTTACATTTTGACAGAACGACATGACAAATATCTCGCGGTGCACATCTTAGGCCCGCAGGTGTACCAATAGGTATTTCAGCTGCTATTCACTGTCATAACTACTAATTAACACCTTAGCGGCAAGTTAAATTTATAGACCTTCATCTGGTGCGGCGGCCGATGATATTTCCGCCAGTGCGTGGCAGGTCTTTCTCGACCCATCAGCACTACGATAGATTAGATTGCTATAACTTAGAAATACATAATGTTCGATTCGCCCCGGTATTTGTCAAACAGGAAATGAGAAATAATCCAGGGAAAGTGGCAGGCCGATATCGACCTGAACCGCACTAGAAAGTATTTTTAATAGTGATGGGACAGACAAAAATAAGGGGTTATAGAAAATAAAACAGAATTATCGTAAGAGAAATAAAAAAGTTTTTTATTCACTCATGCCTGTCTTGGAAACATTTCACGCAAAGATTCTGATTGCATCTTCTGCAATATTTTTTTATTTTTTTCACTTTTTTTTTTGCATCGGTACTATTAAAGTTTCTCCGCAGTTTCTCGTAGCACCCTGCACAAGTTCGCCGTTTAGCGCTCATCTCAAGGACATGACCGTAGTCTTCACGCTTTACTTGATTTTCTGAAATGAAAGTTTTTTTTTCTTAATTCCGTGTGATTTACCACTACCCGACCCGACAGACGATGTCGCATTCTGTCAATGTTATGTCAAACTCCATAAGGTTACATTAAAAAGTTTCTATTGTCAAAACCGCTAAGGGGGCGTCCATAAATTACGTGAGGTGTTTTTTTAAATTTTCTGCCCCTCCCTCCCCCCCTGGTGAGATGTCGTGAGATTTTATTCAACCCCCTCCCCCATCCCCGAATCTCACGTGAGATTTTTCAAAATGTGAGTTTCTTACGTAAACGCGTTGGATTGTTATTGTAAAAAGAAAAAAACAAATTTTCATCGTCCTTTTATTTACGACTAGTTAAGACTAGTAATCAATATTGCTGAGAGTTTAATTATAAGTGTAATAAAAATTTAACAATAGAATACTTAAATCGTAAATACTGTAATTAAAAAAAGAATATCTACTCTAATTCAGTCCATGGAGAATCATGCACGGTCTCAAGAGAGACTATTGGAACCAACATTTCCATATGATTTTCAGTAAAATCATCTGCTCCTTCAACTTCGTTCTGTTCAGCCACTCTAAGCCATTGGCACTTGTACAAAGTAACTCATTAGCTCGTCTTGTGACAATCCGTGAGGGTCGCACTTTGCGGAACATACGCGCTTGCTTAGCTGGTGCAATGTGGGCTGATCGCCTGTGCTCTGCAGCTCTTGTGCTAGATGCAAAGTAAATACCGCATGTACTGCAGCATCTTTTCTCTAAATCATCACGTACACTTGGGCAATAGAGATCATAAGGCGTGCTGATGAAACCATTCAGCGGTTGAATCGGTAGGCAGTGGCGTATTAGAAATGGAGCAAATGACTTTCCGTCATGCTCTTTAAAGTCCGGAATTGTCAAATGTCCATCAACTTGAGTGATAGGGTATGGAGGTGGCAGAAAACGGTCGTGAAGAATCATATGCAGATCACTCCGGCGTGGGCTGCAGCACTTCTGGTCATCGCATTTTACAACCTAAAAAAAAATTATTAACAATTTCCCTTTGTAACTCTTAATAAAAATTTGTTGATATTCGTGCTCGTTAAAAAATAAAAAAAAATAAAAAATAGGCACGCATAAAAATTTGATATAAACCAACTGCCAATGTACCTGGAGTAAATATTGGCTCTCTCTAACGTGCTCAGTGTACCATTCTTGGGCTGGCAGGTCTGGAACGCTGGAAGTGTCATTATTCGGGTCTATATATTCAGCGACTACTTTGTGTCCGTCAATGCAAACTGCAGACCATATTTCAGCCAAAATATCCCCTGCCTTTTTGAAATTATCCTTTTCCAGACTTTCGTCTAATGTTCTGCCGCTAGAGTCAAGATGTGTCCCAAAAGAATCATGGGGAAGAACAACGCCTGTTAGTTCTCGACTGAGTGGAGCCATGCGTCTCTCTACTCTGTTGAATGCGCTCCTGCCAGGGGCATTAGTCACAATAAATACTGCGTCCAAATCATATTGTACAATCTGGATTAAATAGACCAAAATAGAATATTTTTTTTTGTTTCAATCAGAAAAAAAATTGCGTGATATTTGCCGAGACCCCCCCTCTCCCCAACGTAAGATTAGATGAGATTTGACTCGACCCCCTCCCCCCCTTAAACACCTCACGTAATTTATGGACGCCCCCTAAGGTTACATTAGAAAAAAATTCAATGGTGGTTAAGTATTCTTAAAAATCTAATTTTCTGTGCAATTTTTTTAATTTTTTCTTTCATAAGAACCTTCTCCTGACAATTAGCAAACACAACAAAAAAAATTTGCTAAATCGGTCCAGCCGTTCACGCGTGATGCCGTGACCAAGGGAAATAATGCTTCATTATATATAAATGAGTTACTGTTGGCACTTGATGTGTTTTTCATATAAATAAAAAATGTGGTTATTAAAAATAATTCGTATTATTTTCTAAAACACATAGTACCTATACTAGCATACTATTATATTAAATATTATATTTATGCAAATTTCTTAGTGGTTGTGTATGTTATAATGCTTCAAGATTGTCATATCCTTTAAAGTGTGAATTTTGGCTCGACACCCTTTATGAACCTGGGTACATACCCAATAGGTTTTATAACCGAAATCTTGTTTCTTGCGAAATTTGTACCCTGATGCAACAATTGTGACGCGATCACCTTGCGATTCTGTGCTGGTTATTCCTGAAAGTTTCAAACTACTAGACTTTCAGCAAAATAAAAGAGAACCTAAGGTAATAAGCCTAATACCTTTTAAAATTATATGTCACTAGCTTTCGCACGTGACTTCATTCGCGTCCTGTTGGACCTCGTTGATTTTCCGGGGTAAAAAGTAGCCTATGTGTTAATCCAGGTCACGGACAATATATTATATTCCAAGTTGCATCCAAATCGGATCAGTACTTTTTGAGCCAATTTGTTACAAACATACTTACATACAAATCTTTCCTCTTTATAAATATAATATTAGTATAGATAGTATAGATAGATATATTAATATTTTTTTGTAAAAATTAATATATCGGAGTAAAAACATTTATTTAGTATAGACAATATAAACCTCCCTAGAAAAGGTCCAAATATTTATATTAAATTAGGTATGAACCAAAATTAAGTACCTATACCTAAATGCAGGAATCGAAGTAAGGAAAGAAATTGCTGTCTTCCGAATTGAAGAGTACCGCAGTGATGCATACCTCACAGGGCACGTCGTCAGTGGACTTGCTCAGTGAGACAATGTTTATAGGCAGAGGTTACCACTTAACATCAGATGGGCGGACTTGTTCCATCATTTAGTTGTAAAAAAAGTTATTGATACATGATCTACATGACTGCTATACAGATTTGGTCAGTCTAACTCTTCTCTACGGCGAGGAATGTGCTCTTAAAAACACGTAGAACACATAAACGTGACGTGCTCGTTGCATAGTGTTCGTCTGCACGAAGTACACGCTTTTTTCGAGCGTCTGTTCTTTCGTCTGGGACATATTGCACAGAATCCGCTAATTTTGTTTCCTGCAGTAGCTTTAGGAATCGGCACCTTGAGATCTGACTTCTTCTTGTTTTTGATTCGTCCTGTATTTGCTTGATTTCGATCGGCTGTGCATGTGTGGTTTAGCGAGAAAAATATATTTATTTATAACTTTAACAATTTTTTAAGACGGCTTTCATATATGTAGCTACCATTAAATTGGCCTTACTGTGTAGGTATAAATAATTTCAATAAAGAAAGACGACGCTGCTCAAAAAACGCTGATGTTATCAAAATGTTTTATATTTCACGACCTTAGACTTAAATATAAGTAAAATCTATAAAAATGGAAATTATTTTGATCTGTCGTACACAAAAAAAGAAGTAGGTACCTACAAATAAACGGTACAATACTAGTTAAATTAACCTCACAATAATCATAACCTTAATGTTATCTAAATAAATTATAGATTTTCATCTAAACTAACCAAAATAAATTTCATTTTTCATTTAATTCTTCCGTTGACATTTTAGAGAGTAGTCACAAAGTAGGTAGGTACATTTCAATAAAAATAGTAGAACAAAAATAGGCTCATGACTAATGCTAGATCACTTGTTATACCTACTCAGTTCTTACATAGAAAACAATACTTTTTAGCAATTTATTGGTAAATATAAATAAATATATTGAACTTTTAAAGCTAAACGCCTTCTGCACACTTGACGGAAATTCCGTCGCCGAACTTCCGCGGGAGTCAATCCGGTACCATACGATCGTCCGTGACGGACGACTGATCTTCCGCGTAGTGTTCCCGCTATTTGTAATTTATATGCAATAACATGTATTGACGTTCCGTCGGGAAAAGTCCGCGACGGAATTTCCGTCAAGTGTGCAGAAGGCCTAAGGCTGTTAATGCTGTTGTCCTGTCTTGAAAAATCACTTTCCATGCTAATAAATAAACACTATACGTATTATATTACGTATATACCTATATAAACTCCAGTCTAATGTCAATGATTATGAATATTATTGCATTTTATAACAGTCATATCCTCAAGTGTGTGTATAACCGCCCGACATCCTCGTTGCAAATGTGTAGAGCATTTCCAGTACGTCTTCACCCCCGCAGCTCTGTGTTTGTTGAATCTATACCCTCCTAACAGTATGATAGGGTGTCCACGCGCAGACGTCGTCATTGAAATTTCTGAAATTTACATACTTATTATTAATACAAATATCATTGTTTTACCGGTAAACCTATCTTTTACTTGTTATGGATTGATAAAATGATAGACTGTTTATAAAGTATTGAATTTAAACATCAAACAGAAAAAAAAACAAATAATTATATCAAACTACTTAATGTACAAGACGTTTTGTTGTTAGAGCAACACGCACAACACGCTTTGGTACTGAAACATTTAAATTCTGATTTGTATTTTAAGCACTTGATTGAATGTCAATAAACATTATTTCTATTTACTCTTTTTATTTTATTTTTTATCCTCATACCTACGGGTCATATCGACATATCGACAGGCGTCATGGCTCAGTCGCTAGTAGCTCTGCCTTCCGTGCTGTGGGTCGTGGGTTCGATCCCCACCGGGAACAAACATTTGTGTGTTGTAAACATAGATGTTTGTTCTGTGTCTGGGTGTTTCTATGTATTATAAGTATGTATTTACATAAAAAATGTATGTATATGTATTCTATCAGCCATCTAGTTTCCATCGTACAAGCTTTGCTTAGTTTGGGACTAGAAGGCGTTGTGTTAAGTGTCCGTGAATATTTATTTATTTATTTATATGGCCCTAGATCTTTAAAAACCCTTTCATGGTTATGATCGTTATTGAATTTGATAACGCAGGTTATATCTTGTTTGGTATGGATCTTGGCTCGGCAGCCCTTATTTCTATGGGTAGAGCAGTACCAGTGGATCATTTTATCACTGGTGGTCCTACACTTATAGAACCTGAATCCAGCCACTTGAAGTATCTCCCTTCCTTTCTTCGATCTTGTGATTTCAATTACTGTAAAAGACTTGGTATTGAGTAAGAGGACGCTCGAAGCTCGTCTTTGGAGGAGACCTCTGCCTCGTAGGACAATATTGAATACAAATGTATAGATTTAAGCACAGCTTACATGATACCTTAACAAACTAAAATATAATAACATGACTATAATAAATGACGTTAGTAAAGTAACATTCATGGTCTTCAAGATAATCATGAAAATAGATGAACCGGAATTGTTTCTCTCGAGTGTTTATACTTAATTTTAAATCTATCATCGGCGTTTCAACGGATTATATATTAGCACATACTTTATAGAAGAATAATTTTTTGTTTAGCACGCTCAATGTCTCAATATACGGACAAGAAATAGGTACGGCTTGAACGTAGACTCGTATGCCGATTTATTGTTCAAGCACTGATCCCGACTCAAGCATAGATTTGTGTATGAAAATTTCTACTCAAATCTATACTTGAGTAACAATTTCTTTATCATCGAGCCTTACTCTAAAGGGTTACGTTTTTTGAAGTAGTTTCTTTACACCTTCTTTACTTTAATTACTAGAAAATCAATTCAGTACATTATGTTAATTAAGTTTATGTTTTTACCAAATTTAGGTATGCATAAATATATTTAAGTTTAGTCATTATTGATTAGTGGTTATGAATATTATGATATTTGAGGATCGTCATATCCGCCAGTGTGTGTATGATAGCCCGGCAGCCTTGCCTTGCATGTGTTGAACAGAACCAGTGTATTTTAGGACCTATAACTCTTTTCTTGCAGAATCTATATTCTGTCCCTGGCACAACCAGCAAAGCATTACCGGATCTTGACGTTGCGATAAGTATATTATCTGAGAAAAACCAACAGGATGATACAGGGGTAGAGAAACGAATTAATCTTCTAAGATAGATTGAGAAACCTTGTCAAATTGATCAATACTACAAGGTTTCAGATATCTGATTTAGTAGCTCTGCGTGTTTTGTGTACAATATACCTATTATTATTATCGATTATGGAGGATACCTATTAACTTACTTTTTCTTCGTAAAATCGTCCATTTAGATATGATGCGAAAAAATCAAATTGACTAGAAAACCACTTTTTTTAAAGGCGGTTAAAAAGGACGGCATTGATAGTCTATACCTACCTAAAATAGCCCAAAGATTTATATAATAATGTGTCAAAAGCAAAGTCAATTTGACTATAAACCACTATGAATATGAGGTGTATTCATACTAGTCACTACTCTACACTGTACAGTAAAAAAAACAATGCGTGGAGTCCCTCCGCGCGGAAGAAGCTAAACTTCGAGTGCCGCGCATTCACTCGCGCTCTGTCTCTTTCTATTCCCCCGCTTTCATACCCCTCCATGGAAGCGTTAAACGTTTAACGCAACCTTGTTGGAAGTCGCATTAAAATTATAACTTGATTAGAAATATAACTTCAAAAAAGTATAAAATGTAATATTTATTAGGTAATTCGTTGTCTCAATGATAGGTAAGTAAGTACTCAAACTTTTTAATGCCACTCATGCTATGTCCTCGTAAGTGGCTAATTCTATAGCCTTATTGGATGTTTCTACAAGATCCGCTCAGGTGTAATGGTTTAACAAAGTTGTAAACAATGGACCAACTTTACAGACAGAGAGTTATGAATTTTAAAATATTCACAAAATCAATAGAATAGTTATTACATCTAACTTAACTATTATCTTTAAATACCTAACCACTCGTATTATACCGATCCAACTTCTCCTGAGAAGTTCGTTTAATTTATATTGTTATACATTAGTGATCATGAACATTATAACATTTGGTGATGGTCATATCTTCTAGCGTATGGATGATGGCACGACAACCTCGACTCGCGTGGGTACAGTACCAGTAAGTCTTCATACCACGCACTCGGTTCTTGTAGAACCTGTAACCCGACATCACTATCGCCGGTTGGCTTCGTCGTGAGCGTGTTACTAATACTGAAACAATAAGCATATGCATAAATAAATGTATATGCTGCATGCTGAATGACACCTTTTCCTTCTAACCAAGTTGACATTTTAACAGTCGCGAATAGTAATCAAAATGACCTCTAAATGGTATGAACTTCTGAAAGTTTATGAATACGTCTTGAGAACATTGATGTAACTTGGCTAGATAAATAGATAGATAGAGATTTTTTTATCATTAAATAGAAAAACAATAAACAGCACTCTCACACAGCCTGTCTTTTAAGAAGTCAAAGTTGACTATGTCATGATTACATAATATGGGTAATTTTTATAAGATAGACCGCAAGTCTATGTCCTAATGCTCACTAATAATGAAATTACGAAAACAGTAAATAACATATAAATATTCTCGAATCAAAAGTGATCTTGGTATAACGTTGTTCCTCCGCAGAACTATTAAGTAAAATATCTTTCGTTAAATTATAATAATAAATATTTTAATGGTTATGGATATTATATTGTTTGATAATGGTCATATCGTCTAAAGTGTGTATTACAGCGTGGCAGCCTTTTGTGTGGTGAGTAGAACAAGGCCAATGCGTTTTAGCACCAAACTTTCGACTTTTACAGAATCGATATCCTGATATGACGATAATTGGGCGCCCACGTTGTGATGTAGTCATTATTA
Source organism: Eulithis testata (assembly GCA_947507515.1). NCBI lineage: Eukaryota > Metazoa > Arthropoda > Insecta > Lepidoptera > Geometridae > Eulithis > Eulithis testata. The sequence goes on along the minus strand of OX382202.1, from coordinate 9,025,360 downwards.
TCTCTGAAACGAATATAACACAATAACCATCAGTTTATAGTTAGTATTAACGTGTAGGACCTCCCACTTCATGGATTACCGATGACGCTGCAAAGATCGCAAAAAATCGCCGGATAAAGAACTCTGAAATCAGAAATCAGAAACATTTATTCGCTGAATGTAAGTTTTAGGTAACATTGATGTTAAATGTATTAAAAGAGATCTATACATCCTACCAGTTATTGTCCTGGTGTGCAAACATTTTAACAAAATTAAATTCAAATACCTGTACCTATTACAAATTACAATCATGTCAGTATCACTTTAGTAAAATGTCACTTATAACTAAAATATTCGTCAGTGGAGTAAAAGCAATTTAGCAGCAACCATTAAGAGAGTCTACGTTTAAACAAAGATAACGGCAATTCTTTAAATTCATCAGGCAACTTATTAAATATTTTCACAGCCATACAAAATGCGTTTTTACTATGAAATGTCGAATGATGTTTTGGTAGATAAATTCTATTTTTATGTCTAGTATGTCTCTGTTAATAGATTTTCTTAAAAATCTATAGAAGATAAGTTTGGTTGGACATAGATCTATCAGTAGAGATCTTTAGACTGCAAAAGAGATGATGTATTAATGTAATGTAAGTATAGACGCGCGTTTAACTCTTAGCATTGCAATATTACTAGCATAGATTTATTTTCAAAATTAGAGACGTTATAAAAGTTTTTATATTTTATTCCCCGTAATAAAAAAATATACTTTTCTTGCAATATATATATTACATATTGTTTTGTGATTATGAACACTGGCATTTGAGTATTGTCATATCCTCTGAAGTGTGTATGTGCACTTGTGGACTTAGCAGCGTGAGTTCAGGTACTTTCTAAGAACATGCCCCGCTTAAAAATCTCCTTTGATTCAATGTATGAATAAAGACATTATTTTACTTCCTTACTCGTTTTTTTATTGTTTGTGTAAAGATCCTTAAACGAATATGGTTGCAAATGACATAGTTGCTCATAATTTACTCTAGAAAACTAAATTACATTTGCATAAATTAATTATTGCTAAGTTTTTCATTCGCGTTTGAACAATCACTTTATGAAATACGATAGATATTCTATTCGGCTTTATTTATGTAGTTATGAATTATTTATTTTTTAGTGATTATGAACATTATTACATTTGAGAATGGTCATATCTTCTAAAGAGTGTATGACAGCGCGGCAGCCTTTTCTGCTATGTGTAGAACAAAACCAATGTATTTTAACACCGAACTTTCGACCCTTACAGAATCGGTAGCCTGAGATAACTAAAAGTGGTCGCCCGCGCTGTGATGTAGCTAATGATATATCTGAAACGAAACCATGAGGTTAATAAAGCTGCAAACACAGTTCAAAATAATACAAAAAATATGTTTTATTTCTGTATGAATCTTAAACAATTGCCTTCAATTTAATGATGTTTTATTATAACTTTAAGCAGGTATAAACGTTAATTACACAATATTTAGTGATTATGAACATTATGACACTTGAGGACTGTCATATCTTTTAAAGTGTGTATGAGAGCGCGGCAGCCTTTATTGCAATGTGTAGAGCAATACCAATGAATTTTAGCACCGTGTGTTTTACTTTTGCAGAATCGGTATCCTGACACGAGTATAATAGGGCGCCCGCGTTGTGATGTAGTTATTGATATTTCTGAAATGAAAGTTGTTGAAAATGTATGTTCTTTACATATACTTAATATTTAGACTACCAAAATTAGTAGGTATAATATATTTTGTATTACTGTTGTTGTAAGAATCTTTGATTAAACATACAAAAGTATAATGTTTTAAAAGTGATTTTATTCTTAGCTGATATTAAAGTTAACGTGGAAAATAATTGTAAAATGAAACATAACCAATGAAATTTAGTTCCGTAGGTTTTACTCTTACAGAATCACAAAATAATCAAATTTCAAAATGGCAAAACAAAGATGTTTTATTTGTGTCTATGTTACTATCACTACATAGTATAGAGCAAAGTCGCTTCCCACGTCTGTCCTAATGTCTGTATGCTTAGATCTTTACAATTACACGACGGATTTTGATACAGTTTTCTTAATAGATAGAGTGATTCAAGAGGAAGGTTTACATGTATAATACATCATCATCACTGCATTGCACCCATGCGAAGCCGTCGCGGGTCGCTAGTGAATTATAATTAAGTATTTATAAATTATTTTATCGGAACAAATTGTATTCCATAAAGTTTTTTTTTTTTTTTTTTAATTTCACATAAAGCAACAACAATGGAACATATGTACAAAAACATGGTAAATACAATAGATAGTGTTAAACTTTTTACAGGCGAATGAGACATAGGTGTCGTCTATCTTATAAGAAGTTAGAGTAGACATTAAATCTTGTTTAGAATACGTAATTAGGACATCGGCCGAATACTCAAACGCTACTTATATTAAGTTCATACTTAAATTATTGCCGTCTCTTACCAACGAGTAATGACAAACAGAGGCATAGCAAATAAGTGGAGTTTAAATTTGAGTGACGTTTCAGTATTTGGCCCTATGTCTATTCTACCTTTTTATATGATAGGGGGTTAACATCTTTACGTCTGAGCGTTGCCTCACAGGGCACGTCGTCATTGGACTTGCCCTGTAAGGTAAAACATTGTTATAGGTAAAGGTGCCCAACACCAGCTGGGCATAGGTTGCTCCATTAATTTTTCCATAAAAAAAAATGGACATTAGTTTGTCAGTGAGAATGAACATTATGACATTTGACAATTGTCATATCTTCCAACGTGTGTAAGATAGCGCGGCATCCTGAACCTTTATGTGTAGAGCAAAACCAATGAGTTTTAGCACCGACAGTTCTATTTTTACAAAATCTGTATCCTGAAATGATTATAATTGGGGTCCCGCGTCGTGATGTAGTTATTGATATTTCTGAAACGAAAATAACAAAATAGTAAATATGACATTAGAGTTTAACATTCAGCGCTAAATCGCAAGGAGTCGAATGAGCCTTAACCCTTTACCGATTTTTTTCGTTGGAAAAACTATGTGTTACGTAAAAAAAAATACTCGTATTTTTGGAAATTACTTTTTATTTAGAAAAAAGTGAGATATTTACATTTTGCTACTTTGGTCCATTTATCATGCATAAATGAACAATTAAATTAACACCTTACTTATATATAAAAGAAACTGTTTTCCTGTAATAAATAGAAGACAACAATCTCTATTAAATACAGAGTCTACGCCATACTATACCAGACTGCTCTGGTCGATCCCTTGCTGAAACTGTTTTCTTTATTTTTTTCTATACCCTACTATATAGTATGGAATAGAAGAAAACAATTTCTCTTGTCATTTAGGCACAAGTTGACCTTGCATTTTTTGCATTCAACAAAAGATCGACCAGAGCAGTCTGGTACCTTACAGCGCTGCCTGGATGACCAGACAGGTATGTGGTCCAGTTTGTCTAGACGCACATCCTGAGACGGCATTATAGCGATTGCTCCTCTTGTCTTCTTCTCTTGAATTGCATTCTCCAGAATGTTTGAGGGCCGCCCAAGCTTTCCACTTCGACTGAGATTATTGGCCATGGTCAAGCTTTCAGCCAATGCAACCTTGAAGTCACTTAGGGGCAGAAATTGAATACCGTCATCAAATCTGCGTCGGTACAGAAGCCAAGCATTGACCGTAGTCATGTCTATTATATGGAAAAATATCCTATGGTAGAATTTTTTGGATCTGATTTGAATTCTGTAATAACCAAGAAGTGCATCTAGAAGATCCACTCCTCCCATGTGTCTGTTGTACGTAATCACAGCTTTTGGACAGGGTACTGATTCATAGACTTTATTTTTTTTATTGTAACGTCTTACTTCAGTCATAGGTTGGCTACCGACGTACGCTGAAGCCAAGTTCACAACTTTGTTATCATACCACGTCGTTACAGATATGTCAGTGTTTTCTACGGTTGTAAGCTTTTCAACCATAGCACCTCTTCCTTTTTTCTTCAGATCCTTTCCTAGCGGAATTTTGTAGCCAGGAATACGATTGGCTTTTATTGTGCCCAGAGGCAAAATCCCCTCTTTCGATAAATATACTAAAAGAGGCAGTGACGTGTACCAATTGTCCAAAAAGAGACTATAGTTCTGGTTTCTAGGGATGGTCCTTGCGAGCCTCACGACCACATTACTTGAAGTGCTGAGATTTGGTAAATCATCAACTACAGCTTCAGGTACATGGGCACCTATGCACAATTCAAAGTCGTAGCTGAAACCTGAACTGCCACTCAGAACGAAGTTTTTGTAACCCCATTTGTGAGGTTTTTTCGGATTGTACTGCTTCATGGATGATCTGCTTTTGGTCGGTATTATCTGTTCATCAACAGCCATATACTGCTCCTTAGGAATGGTCAATAATCTTTCTCGGACTTGATCTAGAAGTGGACGAAGTTTATGGACTGGATCATAACCAGGTTGGCCTCGGGGAACTTGCGTTTCGTTTTTGTTGAAATGAATGAAACGTTTTATCTCTTCGAATCTGTTACATGTCATTATTGTATTGATTTTTGGATGCCCCAATACTGAGCTCCAGTAGTCCCTGGTTGCAGGCAGCTGAATAACGGACATCATCAGACATATACCAACAAATTGTTCAATATCCTTTTCCGTTACATTCATCGATTTTTCAGGACGCTTTGCAATTGCATATCCTAGGGTTTCTTGAGCTATATGATGAAACATATTGTCAGTAAACAAATATTTGAAAAATTGTAACGGTGTTTCCAATTCCATTATGTGTGCAGGTAAGCTTGTGTCACCAGAAAATTCAATATCCGAATCAGTTTTCTTCAGAAAACCATCCCTCCACCTAGGCTTGGCATTTCTTGCAGCTCTCGAACTGGTGCTGGGAATTTGAGGCAGTGGAACACTACCTTCTGAATCGGGCTCAGATTCGTCAGATGTCTCAGGTATTGTAAATGGTGGTCGATTTCTAGCCAATGTAACGAAGTGGTCATCATCAGAGAGATCTTCATCGGTGCTTTCATTGGGAAAATCCTGGATTATGGTATGTATGCCTCCATAAAACTTATTCGGATCCCTAATATCTAAAAAATACATACGTATGTAGGTAGGTAGGTAGCTAGATGGGTACCTAGGTAAGTACGTAGGTATTACTCGCAGAGAATGTAGACACTAGTTCTGGATGCGGGAATCGAACCCAAGACCGACGCGTCTAAGCCGGGAAAAAAACTTTTTTATTGCATACTAATATCTAAAAAACACATAGGTATGTAGGTAGGTAGGTACCTAAGTACGTAGGTAGGTATTACTCACAGAGAATGTAGACACTAGTTCTGGATGCGGGAATCGAACCCAAGAACAAGGCGTCTAAGCCGGGATTTTTTTTATTGCATACTATGACATGCATGATGTGCCAAATAATGACCGTGATATAAATGTATATTTCTGCATGTTGGCTCAGATTTAGACCAAACCGAAAAAAGTTTGCTATTCGCAATATAAACATAAAACGAATAAAACCTTACCTTTTCCATAAAAATAAGTAGAATCTGCAATCGTTTTGTATATTTCTGGGTCAAATTAGCGGGTTTTACTAATATTTTATAATTTTTGAAAACTCCGTTCCCGCGGTCACAACTTGCTCGTCGAACTTGCATTGCAACAAAGTTTTAGTTCAATACTTAGCCCAGAGATGGCGTTATTTTAAATGTAGCGTATTGTTGTACGGTACGTTTGTGGTACAGTATGCAAATAACAAGAATTTTATGAAGATAAATAAAAATATCAGCTGTTTCGTAGGGTGGTTCATAGTTGGCTCGCGATGCGGTAAAGGGTTAAAACTAAATGATTGATATTAGAAATGTAAGTACAAAATGGTCGAGACTTTAAGTAAAATGTATTGTTTTCGTAAGGATCTTTCATAAAGCAAACAAGGAATGAGTTGTGTTTTAGAATCAGTTTATTTTTCGCAAGTTTTAAGGTTAGTGTGTAAAATGACATATTTGTCAGTGACTATGAACATTATGACATTTGATAATAGTCATATTATCTGCTAACGTGTGTATGCTAGCGCGGCAGCCTCTGTAGCTATGTGTAGAGCAAAACCAATGACTTTTAGCACCAATATCTCTTTTTTTATAGAATCGGTATCCTGAGATGATTATAATAGGGCGCCCACGTTGTGATGTAGTTATTGATATTTCTGAAAAGAATGTTACCTAAGAAATAATATTAACCTAAAAAAATATTATAACTTTATTTTTAGCACTGTGAAGTTTTTTGGTAAACTAAATATTTTTTTTTAGAGATGCGTGATTTAATTATGTGAAATAAATAATTTTATTATACACAGGTGTTCAAGGTAGTAAATATGAGGATGTAAAATGATCGCAAAATTACACATGATTTTTGTAAGAGATTATGGACGTTATGACATTTGATGATTATATCTTGGAAAGTATGTAAAATAGCGCGATAACATCATTGAGTATTTAAAACTGTGCTAGTCTTCCTTGAAAAAGAATATTTAATCGAAGTACTAAATAAAAAATAAAAAACAATGGACACCTCGTAAATCATACTACGCCATCGGAGTCGTTGAGGCAGAGCAGCAACTAAATTTAGAAATAGATGCAAAAAAAAACTTTTAACTTAAAAGAACAGACTAGACAATATAATTAGAAATTAGTTTTATAATATATGTATGTAAAGCTATCAGATAAACATTTGGTAGATACACAATTTATGGTAGAAACGTAGCACGATAGAGCGCTTGTCTGTCCGATTTTTTCACCGGACACCTGACCGTCAAAAAACGGCTATCCTTGTCTAAGTATCTTTTTTTTACCGGATGAATGTTGTTACCTTGGACTGCGGTCTATCTACGCTAGTTTTGAACTGGGGTCATACACCACCGCTAATCCGGCAAAATAACCGGTCCGGTGTCCGGTGAAAAAATCGGACGTGTACAAGAGGTCTAATAGTTTTAAAACAGATTTTTTTAACATAGGCGCTTTTTATCTATTTTATTTGACAAACCTACCTTAACTATTACTGATTTAAAAAAAACATCCTTTACTGAATAATTTAATATATAAACAGTAAATTCAGATTGAGTAAAGTGTTTAATTATAATGGTTAATCTATAGGTGCACACAATCAAACGCCTATCTAAGGCGTTTGATTGTGTGCACCATGAAACGTTAGTCAGGAAACTAAACCACTATGGTGTGAAAGGGATTGCTCTTGAACTTCTTAATTCTTACTTAAGTAACAGAATTCAAAGAGTTGATGTTAATGGAAAACGTTCTCCGGGGTCAGTGGTAAAAATGGGTGTACCACAAGGATCAATACTAGGACCGTTCTTGTTTTTAATTTACATTAACGATCTACCACGAGTGGTTAGAAACGATCATGAGATTGTACTGTTTGCAGATGACACTTCACTTGTATTTAAAGTGAAACGACGACAAACTAATTATGACGATGTAAATAATGCAATCTCTAAGGTTGTAAACTGGTTTAATGTAAACAATTTATTACTAAACGAAAAGAAAACGAAATGTATTCGGTTTATTCTACCAAACGTCAAACAAATAAATGCCAATGTAAAAATCAAAGAAGATAATATAGATCTCGTGGACACCACAGTATTTTTAGGCATAACTCTAGATAATAAACTTCAATGGGGCCCACACATAGATAAATTGTCGAAGAGACTTAGTTCTGCAGCATATGCAGTCAAGAAGATCCGCTTCCTTACAGATGTGGAAACCGCAAGACTAGTCTATTTCAGCTACTTTCATAGCATTATGTCGTACGGCATTTTGTTGTGGGGGAGTGCTGCAGACATAAACACCATATTTGTGTTGCAGAAGAGGGCTATTCGTGCAATTTATAACATGGGTCCCAGAGAATCACTAAGAAATAAGTTTAAGGAAATAAATATAATGACAGTACCTTGCCAGTACATCTATGAAAACTTATTGTATGTTCAAAAAAATATCAATCTATTCAACAAAAAAAGTGATAATCATAATGTTAACACTAGAAATAAAGACAAACTCGCTGTTCCCACCACTAGGCTCACAAAAATTAGTAAATCTTTCAAAGGGCAATGTGTACGCTTCTTTAACAAAATCCCAAGTGATGTGTCTCAGTTGTCGATTGGCAAGTTCAAAAACGTAATAAAACAGAAACTTCTTTTAAAAGCATACTATAAAATATCTGATTATTTAGAAGACAAACAAGCTTGGGACGAACTAGCTCCAACTCATCCAATAAAAAAAAATATGTAATCATACCTAATCATACAAAACGTAATGACGATTCAAAGTGATCAGTGAGATTTTATTGAATAAAAGATTTTTGACTTTGACTTTGACTTTGATAGGTACTTCTATAAAACTGTATAAAAGCCAAAAACTAAAATTAAAGATATGGATAAACGAAATATGCACATCCACTAAATAAACTATTCTGATTCCGAAAATCGAGTTTTCAACGAAATTTTTTTACTATTCGATACCATTCGAAAGCCCTTTATCCGTATTGAAACATAGGCTATATTTTATTGTAATGAAAGACGTGGGTTCTTAAATACAGCTTGACCTCTCTAAACCAAACGCAGCATTCGACACGAGGTTCATCGTAAGCTGGTTGACAGATATTTTGGTGGAAAGTTTCGCACGCGTACGAAGTCGCGGGTATCAGCTAGTTATTTAATATAATGCTGATTTGGAGCAGTTGAGCTATCTATAAATCGTTTGCAACGGTTTGTGGATAGCTCAACTGTTTCATGTGTATTTTGTAAATATTGTGAATATTGTAAATACTGTATTAGTTGTAATTTTCTTTGTGAATATATTACAAATAATGTAACGTAACTTAATACAAATGATTAAATAAACTTTTCAACGCATTCATGATTATGAGAATTAGTACGTTTAATTATAGTATTATCTTCCAATGTACTTATTACAGCGCGACAACCTTTCCTGTGGTGGGTAGAGCATATCCATCGGAGTTTAAATCCATGCCTTGATTTCATATAATACCTGTATCCGTCTAATATAATTATAGGACGACCTCGGTGTGAGATTATTACTGAAACATATATAAAAGTTCAGTACCTCGATCACGAATGAATGTGACAATCGCAAACGTGTCGCTAGCGTATCCGAGATACACTGCGGCGTGACACTACAACGGGTGGCAATCGTGCTGGCATTGACGTGCAATATAACAAAAATACATCAACGCTGCGACTGTCACATTTTTTCGTGATAGAGGCACAGAAACTAAAATCTGATAGGTATCTAACTCTAATAGCGCGATCACACTATGCTGAAGTGGGCAGGGACTTGGGCAGGGAAGTGGGCAGGGAAGTGGTGTGAACACGAACATGCCGCTGTCCCGTCTCCCTGCCCAAGTTCATGCCCTAGCTCCTTTGTGAGAATAAAGGCGATGTTGCTATGGCAATCATTCCGGAATTAATCGCGGCAATCATTCCGGCAGCGGCATGGGCATAGTCTGCACGCGCTATAAGGTAAAGCACATTTCTATTTCTAGAACGTACCACTCAAGCTATTCCATTTGATACTAAACACAATTTATTTTCCAGTCAGAAACTATGCAAGCAAACAATGACGTCACGTACATAGCACATATAAAAAAAGTATGACGTTAATCTCTTATGAGTGTTATGCTACGTCATCTAGGCTGTCGGTTTTCATTAAAAAAAATATGAGCAATATACTATACATGATTACTAACAAACTTGCATTATGCTACATCATATAAAACTATGAGACATTTCATATAATCCTTACTAATATTATAAATGCGAAAGTAACTCTGTCTGTGTATCTGTCGCGCTTTCACGCCAAAACTACTGAACCGATTTAAATGAAATTTGGTAGGTATACAGATAGTCTAGAGCCTTAGAAAGGACATAGGCTACTTTTTAATGCGAAAAAAGGGTTGTAAGGGGTTGAAAGGGGGGGGGGGGGGGGTGAAATTGGTATGGAAGTTACTACCAAACTTTTTCCAAAGAGAGAACACTGTGTCATCATCACTGACACTGACTGACAGGGATGCGTACGCAGAAAATTGGCATTCGAGTGGCCAATAAGGCGACTGCCATAGAATTTTATCACTGCCATATTTTAAATGCAAAAGTAACTCTGTCTGTCTGTCTGTCTGTCGCACTTTCACGCCAAAACTACTGAACCGAACTGAAGTAATTAAAAATGCTACCCAGAAGACACTTTTCCACGCTGACGAAGCCGCGGGCACACCAAGTTGTACATAAAATTTTCGTTGATTCTACTACTCACAGGATTATGATTATGAACATTATTACATTTGACGACATTGAAACCATCGCATGTGTGTACGAAGTCGCGGGCACACCTAGTTTTACATAAAATAATCCATAGGCGTGTCTTGTAAAACATAATTTTCGTTGATTCTACTACTCACAGGATTATGATTATGAACATTATTACATTTGACGACATTGAAACCATCGCAGTCGCGGGCACACCTAGTTTTACATAAAATAATCCATAGGCGTGTCTTGTAAAACATAATTTTCGTTGATTCTACTACTCACAGGATTATGATTATGAACATTATTACATTTGACGACATTGAAACCATCGCATGTGTGTAAGACAGCGCGGCAGCCCAGTTTTGCATTAGTAGAACACTTCCAATGAGTTTTTACTCCTCGTTCTTGGTGCTTGGCGAATCTGTATCCTGCCAAAATGATGATAGGACGACCCCTCGTCGATGTGGTGATTCTAATTTCTAAAATACAATAAAACACCCTCTGAAAATTCATATTTAGACCAAAACGTGAGCGGCAGAACACTCCTACTATCTAAATGTATGTAACAAAAAATAAACCAACAACATATTTTTTTTACAACTAGGTACTTATTTTATTATTAATGCATGAATAATAAAATAAGTAATACTTACATGTTTGCATTATTCCCAAGAGCTGTGGAATATGTTTTACAACAAACATAAAATAAATTATTCGAATATAAGCGTCACAAGTAAAAATATATCGATTGAAAATCACGGTCTCCATATTTATCGATTTATTGAAAACTGTTTTACATAAGACTAGTTTTCTGACATGTTCGAAGTCACTGATTGTGAAAGTTATATAAAATTTTTAAACAGTGTAGTGAACATACTCTTATAGTAAGCTATGCTAGCAATTTGCTTTGATACAAGAAAAATATAAGCAGTCGAAATAATACTAGTAGTTCGCCCCGAACTGAGATCTCGTGATGGTTGGAGGTTAATAAAACCCAAACAATTTTAATTGACAATGGTTGTACTTAATAAACTTTGCAAATCGCTTCGAAATCGCCGTCTAGCTAAGTACCAGTCTTACTTGAACTACAAAATCATTGAAACTCCAAGAAATGGTAGCTCACGTTATACTGGGTTTGCCAATTTTATAATTTTTACAACAACTCAAAAACTATTAGACCTAGAATCAAAATAAAAATGGTTTTGGAATGTCTAAACCAAACCCTATCATTTGACACCCCACTTGATATTATTGTACGACTTTTTTTTTAGTCCCTGTGGACCCTACTAACTTCACGACCCCTTGACCGATTTACTTCATTTTTCAAACCAGTAAAACTTAAGAGTGCTATCCGTATACCTTCCAAATTCTATGAAGATCGGATAAGCGGTTCAAAAGATCTCGACGAACAAACATACAAACTTACAAAGCATTTTTGTCCAAGTTGTCACTAAGATCTCGTTCGTTTCGCTCACTCGATCAAATATCTCAAGTCTGGTGTACACGAGAAGAGTAAGCATAGTATCACACTACAGTAGGTAGGTACTATCTGAATATATATTGGCAGATTAATGTACTATTCCGAAGGAAAACTGGTAGAGTGAGTTGACTTTAACCCTTTCTCACCCGGCCTTAGTCTAAGCCTACTCTCAAGAAGCTTTTTGTTTACAAACTCAAAGAGAGAAACATTTATTATGTCTGCGCATAATATGCTTAACGTCAAACTCAGTGATTATGGACATTATAACATTTGATGATAGTCATATCAGGCAAAGTGTGTAACACAGCGCGACAACCATGTTTCCTATGAGTAGAACAAATCCAATGAGATTTGACACCCCGGACTTGATTCTTCGAGAACTTGAATCCCGAAACAATGATGAGGGGCCGACCTCGTCGCGACGTCACGATTTCTATGTCTGAATGAAAACAAAAAGTAAGTATAAATCTAAGATAAGTATCTAGTAGATAAGTACCTAGTGTGCAACTCAATGATTATGAAAATTATGAGATTTGATGATGGTAAAACCTTCTAACGTGTGTAGCATGTCTTCTAGAGCAAATCCAATAAGTTTTAATCCCTCGCACTCGGTTCTTGGTGAATCTATATCCATTATCAATGAACGACGAGAACGGTACCACCTTTTTGGTAGTACCGATTTGTACCTCTGTAGCGAATAAGCGCTCATTTCAATGGTAATACACACAATATCCTCTAACCCCAAACTTAACAATGGTAGGTTCTATTTAAAGCTAGTATATACGATTATTTACTCGTCTTTTATTTAATAATAACGTTCACTTAGTTTAGGAAAATACATAGGAGTTTTTATTTTATTTCCGGTTTCTAACGATGAAAAATTAAATAAATGAATGAATAATTAAAGGTAGTATGTAGACCACTCGCTTTATTTAAGTAATAAAATATTTATGTACTGTACAGGGTATATTTAAGACTAGCCTTTTTTTCTCATCGCCAATTACCATATAATTAAAATTTGGAATATTGCAATAAAGTGCTACATTTCATTTTCAATTCAAAATTCTAATCAAGTCAGTGATTTTGTTTAAATCTACAAACCTTTTGCAACGGTTTGAAGATAGCTCACCTGTTTTATGTATATTTTGTAAATACTGTTAAATGTTAAGTCGAATTTTGTTTGTAAATAAAATTGACTTATAATTAAAAAGTCAGTGATTATGAACATTATAACACTTTGTCACGGTCATATCGTCCAAAGTGTGTATAATTGCACGACAGCCACGTCCTTTGCGAGTGACGCAATACCAATGAGTTTTGGGTCCTGCAACTTTGTTTATTGCAAATCTGTACCCTGATATAGTGATGATGCGGCCACCTTTTTTTGATACACCGATTCCAATTTCTGTAAGAAATAAAAAGTGTCTAGGTGCTCTAAACCTATTAGATATACCTAGGTACTAATGATGTATATACAAGAAATACATCAAATCAGTGATTATGAACATTAAAACACTTCGTCACGGTCATATCTTCCAAAGTGTGTATAATTGCACGACAGCCTTGCGTTTTGTGAGTTGCGCAATGCCAATGAATTTTAGGTCCTCGAAATTGAAATGTGTTTTGCGAACCTGTACCCTGATATAATGATTATGGGACCACTTCTTTTTGATATACCGATTTCAATTTCTGTAAGAAATAAAAACTGTTTAGGTACTTTACGCCTACTAAGTAAGTATACTAATTATGTGTTTACAAAAATTTATTGTTACGATACAAGCAAAAGCCTGAAGTATCGGCTTGGCTTAGTTTGGAATTAGATAACAGCGGAAGACTATTGAATGTCAAAAAAATTTATTAGATAAATCACCAGGATTATTTAGAATCGTCTTTAAAACTGGGCAATTCTAGGTGCCAGTTCTTCCCAAACAGAATCTAGAAGATAGGGCAAGAAACTACGGCCTGGTTCCTAGCGTTTTTTCGTATCTCGCACGAGTCTGCTTCTATTGGGCAATAAAAGTCATCAGACGACAATAAATCAAATCAGTGATTATGAACATTATGACATTTCGTCACGGTCATATCGTCCAAAGTGTGTAAAATTGCACGACAGCCATGCGTTTTGTGAGTTGCGCAATGCCAATGCGTTTTAGGTCCTCGAACTTGGTTTATGGAGAACCTGTACCCGGATATAATGATTATGCGGCCACCTTTTTTTGATACACCGATTTCAATTTCTGTAAGAAATAAAAACTGTTTAGGTACTCTAAGCCTATTAGGTATGTTTACTTATTATGTATTTACAAAAATATATTGTTATGTTACCAGCAAAAGCCCGAAGTATACGCTTGGCTTGGTTTGGAACTAGATAACAGCGTAAAACTATTCAATGTAAAAAAAAATTATTAGATAAATCACCAGGATTATTTAGAATCGTGTTATAAACTAGACAGTTCTAGGTCCTTGCAAACAGAGTCTAGAAGATCGAGCAAGAAACTACGGCCTGATCCTAGTGTTTTTTTGCATTTCACACGAGTCTGCTTCTATTGGTCAATAAAAGTCATCAGACGACAAACTATTCTATTTCTATTCAACAATTCAATTAAGTCAGTGATTATGAACATTATAACACTTCGTCACGGTCATATCTTCCAAAGTGTGTATAATTGCACGACAGCCATGCATTTTGTGAGTTGAGCAATGCCAGTGAATTTTGGGTCCTCGAAATTGATGTATTGCGAACCTGTACCCTGATATAACGATTATGCGACCACCTTTTTTTGATACACTGATTTCAATTTCTGTAAGAAATAAAAAGTGTCTATGTAGGTTCTTTCAACCTATTAGATTATACTAAGTTAATTATTTATTCACCAATAATATAGATAGGTATTTTATCAGTAACAATAATTATAATTCTTTAATTAAAATACAGTAAATGGAAGATTAGACACGCAATTTACACAAAAATACAATTAGTAACCTATAAAAATAAAACCTGACAAAAACAATCGCCCATCATAGTACAAGCTTTGTTTAGTTTGAACTACATAGATAACTATCAGAATTTTAGATAACTAATAACTATCAAAATATTTTTTACAATCCTAATCTGCTGTTTGTTAAGAGTACGAACCAACGATTTTAATTAACCAATTCAATAAAATCAGTGATTATGAACATTAAAACACTTCGTCACGGTCATATCATCCAAAGTGTGTATAACTGCACGACAGCCTCGCGTCCTGTGAGTGGAACATTTCCAATGAGTTTTGCATCCTCGAACTTGGTTTATGGCAAATCTGTATCCTGATACAATGATGATGCGGCCACCTCTTTTTGATATACCAAATTCCATTACTGTAATTAAAAAGTGAAATTCAGCTATCTGGGATTCATGAAATAATATATTGTTAATCGTTTTCTGTCACTTTACCACGTCTTACTGAATGTTCAGTTCTTCTCTAGTTTAAAATATGTACAAAGAAGGTTAGTTAATGTCGAATTATGTAATATAATCATATAAACTTTATTATTTCGACACAACAATTCAATCAAGTTGGTGATTATGAACATTATAACACCTGATAAGGACCAAATCCTTCAAAGTGTGGAAAATTGCGCGACAACTGCACATTGCCAATAAAATGTATGTCCTTGAATTGAGTTCATGCAGAATCAGTATCCTGACAGAAAGATGATGTATCATAGCGATACACTCAACTTACATTTGCTGTAAACTAACAAATGAAACTCAATTAAATTATGTTTATATAATTATTTTATTAAGATGCGCTTTAATAATACATACCACTCTAAATAGACCTACTAAATGTATGGATACGATATATTCATGGCCTGTCACTACACGACACGCCCCGACACAATAAATAATGTAACTCCGGCTTAAGATAAGGCGTTTAATCTTCACGAGTGAAAACTGTACCGATTTTCGCCAAAATAACGAATCGGGATTAGTATCGAAACTCTCGGGCCTAGCCGGAGTCCTGCCAGATCGATACAATTATTATTAGTTTAAAACCTATTCATATTAGTTGTGTCATTTCAAATAGCAAAAACGCAAATCCGTTTATTATTATGAGCTAAGTCAAATCGCATCCATTTACTTGCTAAAGCTCTTATTCTATATTCCCTTTCGGGAGGCAAATATTTAAGTACTTTGTATGTTAATAATGCTACATTACTTACTAATTTTATATTGCAAGAAAACTAAGAGACGATACATTTTCTACTAATGAATAAAGGTGCTTACCAAATATTATTCTACAGTGATTTCAATTACAGCACAAGCCATTATTAGCATCTTGTCGATTCTAGTTACTACAATACAATTTAATAAGTTACTTAATAATAAATATGTAAATAATAAGAGGCCTTTACTTTATTGAAGATGATATATACAGCGTCAGGAGGCAACCTATGCCTACACTTAACGGGACACTGTAGTGCCTGGGATAATGTTTAGATGGAGTAGGCTTGCCCAGCACCTATACCATCCTTACACTTAGGCGGATGGAATATGTTACTTACGACTAACTTTAATCGGTAAAGAATGGTTGTGAACATTGTGTATCTTCACTATAGCATCGTTTACGGTATGTATAACAGCCCGACACCCTTGACTGCGAGTGGAACAGCGCCAATGTACTTTACCAGATTGAGTTTGATTCTTTCTAAATCGAAATCCAGATGCCATGATGATCGGGTACCCTTGCAATGATTTTGTAAAGACAAACTCTGAAAAAAGTATTCGTTTTATTATGACATAGAATTCAGAAATCTAATTTTTTGTACAGCTACTTATATATTAAAACCCAGCCTAAATTTTTTATGGGTAACTATTTGGATAGTACACAAAAACTACTATATATATTACATCAAACCAAATATATTTGTGTTATTCTTTCATGTAATTAATCTTTTACATCAACTATGACTCCTCAATCAGTCTAAACAAAACGGTTACAACGAATAATAGAAAAGTTTATTTTATTACTTAGGGTGATTATAACAGTTATATATTTTTACAATTACATTATTTTCCGTGTGTAAGCACGACAGTAAGATTTCTTCGTCGAACAGCGCCAATACGCTATTTTACCGCGACTGGATTATATGGAACAAGAATCCGGACGCTATTATGACTGGGAAACTCTGTCGCCTGGTCATCACGATGTGTTTATCTTATAAAAAGAAATTAACTAAAATAGTTGGACTAACTAATACATCCCATATCTACTAGTTAGTATAATTACTATAGGTATATGAATAAAGGAAGTTTTTGCCCAACAACGAAAGGACACCGAAATCAAAGCCCAATATAAATATTAGATTATATTTTTTTCGTCAATGAGTATGGTTATAATTAGATTTTATTATTGTACAAATATCACTGTCATCTAACGTGTATAAATATGCTTTGCATCCGAAATTGTTGTACTTCGTACACCGCCACCGAATTTTCTGCCCGTTAGCCCTCTGTTTGGTAAACAAGTATCCTCCAAGACAAATCGTGGTGTTACCACGAACACTGGTGCCAAACACCGGCCCTAAGAAATAAGTTAAAACGTATAAAATTGTTGGAAGGAATTGAAGTAGGAGATTTTTTCGTATTATAAAATTACTAGCTGATACCCGCGACTACGTGCGCGTGCGAAACTATCCACCAAAATATCTGTCACCAGCATATGATGAACCTTGTAGCAAATGGCTGCTTTTGGTTTAGAAAGTTCAAGCTATTAAGTCTCACTGAATTTGGTACAGCAGTTAGAGCGTGATCCGCGAACTAATAAACAGACAAACAAACGATTTGCGGAATCAGAATCGTTTCTTTAGTAGATCTGCATATTTAAATTTTTCTTTAATTTTAGTTTTAGCTTTTTTACAGTTTTATTGATCGAGTGAGCGAAGCGAACAAAGATTTTAGTGACAACTTGGGCAAAAATGCTTTGTATGTTTGTATGTTTGATCGTCGAGATCTTTTGAACCGCTTATCCGATCGGTAGGTATACGGATAGTACTCTTAAGTTTTACTGGTTTGAAAAATAAAGTAAATCAGTCAAGGGGTTGGATGGAAAGTTATAAGGTTCCAAAGATAGTAAAAAAAAAGTCGTACCAAAATATCAAGTGGGATGTCATATGATAGGGCTTTGCTTAGACATTCCAAAACCAGTCCTATTTTTATTCTAGGTCAGTTTTTGAGTTGTAAAAATTGATTGTAAAACTTGTTTTAGTATAACAATAATAGTATAGATAGATAGATAGAAGGCTACGGGTGGTAATAGGTACTTTGGAAGAGTTCTTTCACAAAAAGCTTTTCCACTACCAATAGATCTAACTACTGTAAAATATTTACGTAAACATAATTTTTCCATTTCTTTTTCTTCTTTATTTTTCTAATTCATTTTTTCTCAATTAATGATTATGTTTAAAATTAGATTTCACTATTTCACACCCATTCATAGTGTCGCCTATGGTGTAAAGGTACGCCTTGCATAATAAGGAGCCATGCTTTCCACATTGCCAACGCTTTTTCTTTCCACTTTTCCTTTGCTGTGTAAAAGTGTATTTTCCGACACAAATTTTGGTGGTTCCCCGAATGGTTGTACCAAAAACTGGCCCTATAAAATACGTTTAGGTAAAACCATTACAAATATCAAAATAATGCAGGTAAATATCACTCTCACATTTTTTCACTTCAATGCGTGGAGTGGTGTATAGAATATAATTAAATAAAAAATCGTAAATATTTAATAGATTTTTTTGTTTATTTAGATTTGATACAAGTTTTTCATACTTTGGTTTGCATACGTCAGCTAACTTACGTACAGTTATCACATTAAAATTGTAGTTATAAGGCATAATAATTTCTAAACAAGTATCATCACAATTCAAATTAAAAGAGATTTCAGTACATATGTTCAGCCCCGTAGGTTAAAATTCTACAATCGCTAGACGATAAAATAAACCTCTGAGGATGGCCTATTCCTTTGGAAGTGTCATACCTCATACATTTTGATAAGTTTTCTGTTGTCTAGCGATTGTAGAATGACAACTAATCCGGGGTCCTGGAATAGAATGCGAATGGTCTATCATAGGTTGGCTAGCATACTCCAACTAGCAAACTTGTGATTGGCCAATCGCGAGATTTCGATTGCCATGTAGTCTGAGCTTAGGGCCCCAGAGCCCGTAGTTTGAGTTTTGTTTTGTTGATCGAAACGCATATCTAAAAGTGACTTGCAAGATATTTTGTACGAAAATCCGATAAGCGCCTCTTGCGGGAGATTTGCAAACTATGTTTCTCCATACAAAAACCGCGACTTTCTCGATTCTCGCTTGTCGCAAACCAACAAACAAAACTCAGACTATAGGCTCAGATGTGTCTAAAAAAACAGTATTTTTCTGGAATCATCGTAGTTAAGTCTAATGATTATGAGTATCTTTGTGTCTAATTACTGTAAGTTCGTCACTGTCGTCATCTACGTCAAGAGTGTGAAGGGAAGCGCGACAGCCGCGAGGAGCTTTGTCGCATCTCCAGCGAATCTTAAAAATATCTTTATATACACCTTTTTCGTGTTTCATATATCTGTTACCACCCATACAGATAACTAGTTTACCTTTCCTAGATCGTGTATACTGCACCACTGAAATGAAAACTATGAAGTTGTAAAACTTATATTTTTTATGCCATAGCTGGCAGACGAGCAGGCGGGCCATCTGATGGAAAGTAGTCACCGCCGCCCAAGGACACCTGCAACACCAGATATGATGCTAGTGCGCTTCCGGCCTTTTAAGAGGATATTAATAATTAAGATAAATAATTTATTAAGATATTAATCTTATATTCAGATAATAAAAGATGCAGTTGAAGGCACAAAATTGGAAAGCCCAGCAGTAGGTAGTCGAGTTGACAATGAAGAAAATATATGAATTTTTGATGAAAATAACAAGACTGTTTATGTAGTTAGTTTATGTTCAGCGATACATACCTTTCTTTGGATTTTCTTCTTAAAGTACAGACCTTTTCTATTCATTGCGCAGTCAGCACTTCCTTGAATATAAGATTCTTGCGTACTACAGTATACGACAATCGCACATCGACATTTTTAATTAATGCGTCAACTTTGCTGTTCGGAGTTGTTGCTACCTGAACTTTTTACTGTTCTCTTTTTTTTCCTTCTTAGAATTTTCTTTAAAGATTCATATTTATGTTTTATGTTAGCCATTGTTTTAAGTTACGGTATGCTTTGGCTCTATCGTTCCGAACATCGTTCGTGTTACTAAAGGTGCAGATACTTGATATTGCCTTCTTCTTTTCTCTGTATTTTTTTATGCACCTTTCCAATTTTTTCTCTGCTTTCGCTTTTCTCTCTCACCAGGCTTAGCACCTTCCGATTTTACCAATTTTTTTTGTCGTCAACTGGCGAGCCCGTATAAAGTACAGTCACTTACACAAACAAAACCACAAAATATGTCAAAAATATAAAACTGTTTATTGTCCTGCATAATTTTTTTCCTAATAATATCTAATTATCAATTATATCACAAATCAACAATATCGTACTATGTAACTGAAGCGAAATCACTCATTATAATCTAAATATAATGGTTTTGGGATTAAATTGAAGAATTTGACTCTTGAAAAGGCAAAACAAAATTTCGTAAATTACTCTTGTTTTGTTGGCCAGCAAAGCATAAACCACTGGTATAATATTATTATGAGTAATATTATTGTGAGATAGATCTTCCTAAATCTACATGTAGGATGTACAACTGCTGGAAAGGTTTTAAGCAAAATTTAAAAGTACCATCGCATAGAACAATCAAATTTTGGGTTTGTTAAGATTGTTTTACAATATTCACTATACGAATACTATAATTCTATTGCTTGCATGGTAATTAGCCAATAAAAAGAAAGTAAATTTTTTGGGCACAGTAACTTCCTTGTGACTTAAAACACAACTTTTTTACTCCCAATTACTAATTTCGTTTTCGTTAAAACTTGTTTTTAACATTTTAAAATTCAGGTATGTTTTTTATGAGGTTGACTCCTTTATCTTAATGTTGAAACAACTTATCGAAACGCTTTTTGTATAGTAATAGTACAGTCACTTTTCGCTTTTTCAATGCACTTGTTAAAGTTATGGCTAGCGTCCACAGGCCCGCATCGCACGCATCGGACGCATCGCACGTAACGGATTTTAGTTGCGCGCGATGCGTGCGATGCGGGTCTGTGGACGCTTGCCTTTAATCTCCAATTCATTTGTACAAATTGACACAAATTCAGGCAGACAGTTGTGCCTGTCATCTCGTTTGACGCAGTCATTGCTAGCAGTGATTAGTCTTGCTTTGCATACAGTTCTCTTCGCACACCTCCAAATACATGAACCGTCTTTATTTTTTTTGTCTTTGTTATATTTATATCCTGCACGAAGTAGTACCGTCTTTCCTCGCTGGGATGTAATTATTTCATGTTTAGTTTCATTACTAGACGGACCTGCTTGTGATTCACTTCCTGAAAAGATTTGTTACAGTCAGGCATCTTTGACCAAATTTTTAAATGAATCCCTATGAATATGAAATTAGCAGCCTGTTAATGTCCACTACTGGACAAGGCCTCCTCCAAAAATTGGGGGATAGTTATGAATCACTACGCTTGGCAGGCAGGTTCCTAGGTAAAGATGTTCAACGAATCCTATAATTTTTCAAATTTGATATTAAATTCTTGATAATGGCTGAGGGGGATCTTCAGATATCGGTTTTGAAAGCAATCGGTTCATAAACAAAGAGTTAAAAATGGCGACCATGATTAAGATGATTTTAAAGTAACTCTGTTATTTTGTCTCTATAGTTGAAAAATATATTATATTTTTTATAAGAGTTTGTTATAAACACTTCCAGTATTTTAAACAAAAATTAACCTAAAACAGTAAGTAATTTACTAAACTAACCTACTTAAGTTCTAAACATAATCATGGATTCTCTAATGTTTATGTTAATAATTATACTGATTTTAATTAAGCAAAAAAGGTAAATCGTCCTAAACTTACATCAGTAACACTAAAATTTTTGACATTTTAATATTTTTTACTCGAAACTCATCACTCACAAATGGCAGTCCTAGATAGGTACTTAAAAATATGTAATGCACTGTAAACGAGAATGAGAGACAAACATATTTTTATTCAATCCGTTTTTAAATGACTACTTTATAATATTGTACGCGTGAGTTGACGACAAAAAAATTGGTAAAATCGGAAGGTGCCAACTCGTGCGCACTCGCGAGATTCACGCTCGCGAGTTAACGAATAACTCAGTCAGTCGGTCAATCTTTTCAGCTTTTTTTTCTGATAGTACGCTCTATCCTTAGCCCTTTTTATTTCTTTCTCTTCCTCCGTCATCTTATCTAAAAATTTCCTTTTCCTGGCATTGGCTTTCTGTCTTTGTCGCAAGTAGCTCAAACTATTTTTTTTAACTAGCTTTTTCGGACCTTTTTTATTTTTTTCAGCCACACGAGAGAGACTCCATATTGCTAAAAAATATTAAACATAACATCAAGGTGAACTTACCTGGAAATAATATCTATCTTCGGAGGATGACATAGGTAGGTACCTACCTAAACTAGAAAGACCTGTGAGGTGAATATTAAATGGTCTTTTATATTACCCTGTCACTTTCGTTCATTTAAAATCCAGTCCATCTAAACGTTGCCTGGAGGTCGCCCATAGCGATAAGGCCGCCCATTGTACTTTACGTCATAATAATGAATTCTGTGTTTATTTTATGATTTCCGTAACAGTGGTTTTATTTTTATTTTTGAAGTTATACTTCTAATGCGACTTCCAAGAAGGTTGCGTTAAACGGGAAGCGTTAGTCTCTGTCTCTTTCTATTCTCCCGAATAGAAAGAGGCAGAGACTAACGAGAGTGATCACATACGGAGACCACCAAAAAACGCAAAACACTTCGATAGCGCGTTCTAGGATCCGACCAAACTTAGCAGCGCCATCTAGTTCTGATTTAAGGCAACATGAGCATAGAACCTTTTCTAACTAAATAAGTACTGCATATTGGTTAAGTACATAAAATTCAATACTAAATTAATTTCACATTAAACAAAGAGCGAGAGTGAATGCGTGGCACTCGAAGTATTTAACTTCTTCCGCGTAGAGGGACTCCACGCACTGGTTTTTGATTTTGATTTTATTGTTATTGGTATTATAAAGAGTTCCATAACCATGAAATAGATAGATCTAATGGTTATGTATGTTTTTGTAAGTTAACATGATAATTTCCTCAACCACCCCATTGTCTAAGGTATGAATCGATGCGCGGCAGCCCCGTGCTGCGTTAGTGCATCTCCAGCGAATTTTGCGTCCATAAGTTTCATGCCTTGAGAACTTGTAGCCATCTATACTGATTAGTATTCTACCGTGCATTGAATGTATGTATCGTGGTTCTAAAAATGTATCAAGAATTTATTAAAAAATATTAAACCCAGGTAGTGAAAATAAAAATAGATTTTTCTAGAAAATATCATCACTTTTTTAAAAATGAACTTTGAAAAATTGTTGGATTCGGATATATTGGCTAACGACGTATAACGTGTATCTGAAATGTATTAAGGTTACTTAAACTAGTCCGTATGCCAAATTAGCTCGTCTCAATAGATTCCGAAGAATAACATAGAGACCCTAGCTAAGTTGATGTCACTACAATCGCTAAAAATATAAAATAAATCAAATTGAAAGCTCCTTTTCAGACACACATTCACTAGCTAATGTAGAATGTAAACATTAATAAAGAAATTAAATAATTGTTTCAAGATAAAAACATTTTTTTAATTAAACTATAACATCTTTCAACTGTAGGTAAAGTCGGGGTGAATGATGATGATGATCTTTTCGATTTTTATAAAAACAAATAGGTTAATGATTATGGATGTCTTTATGGTTCATTATCATTATTCGATTATTATCATGATTTTCTAAAGTCCAAAGGTTGGCACGGCAGCCGAGATGAGTCTTATCACATCTCCAAGATATTTTTTCTCCTTTTTTCTTCTGTCTCATATACCTGTATCCGTTTAACCTGATAACTAGTTTGCCTCGCTTAGAATGTCCGTATCGAGGTTCTGAAAAAGTTATATCAATATTGGTGTACATTTTACAAAATGCTATTTTAGTCGACCGCCATTAGTTAAAATAAATAAATAAATATTCACAGACACTTAACACAACGCCTTCTAGTCCCAAACTAAGCAAAGCTTGTACGATGGGAACTAGATGGCTGATAGAATACATACATACAATTTTTTTGGTGTACATACATACTTATAATACATAGAAACACCCAGACTAATAGAATAGTTAGGGTGTAGGACGTGCTAAACTTCAGAACACGTCTCTGAACGTGCTCTGTTGTAGGCAGAAGTAACTGCAATGCAATAAAGTTATGAAATTATGTGATGGTGTGCTATCACTTATCATAATCATAGCCCGACAACAGAATCATCATGGTTCACTTTTCTTCAACATTTGGAAAGGCTTTCACATCAATTGAAGATGATTTATACAGCGTTAGGAGGTAATCTATGCGCACACTTAACGGGACACTGACTAATGGGCCTGGGACAATTTTTAGATGGAGTAGGCTTGCCCAGCACTTATGTATACCATCCTCTCAGCCTAGTCAGTCATATCCACAGGAAAGAAACGGTCATTTTGAAAGAGGCTGATCATAAACTGGTCAAAATTCAGAAGCCACTAACGTTCCAGTATTTTATTGAAAGATCGTACAATATCAATGATTATGTATATTTTTGTGACGCAATATTGTTATTTTGTGGATGTCGCCACCGTCAAAGGTGTATAGCGCCGCGCGGCAGCCCGACGAACGTGCGCCCACGCATGCCCACCGTATTTTACATCCATTTTGTACGTTCCTCGTATATCTGTGGCCACCAAGACTGATGACGAACTTCCCTTTCTGAGAACGTACGTAATAAGGCTCTGAAATTATATAAAACACCCGAGTTGTAAATTTAGTTAAGAGAGAATTTAGTCAAGTTATCAGGCTCCAAAGAGAATAATAGAAAAATATTAAGTGAGATTTTATTATAAGAAAAATACAAAGGTTTCATTAAAAAAAACCTTTTATTAAATTATAATCTAGACATAGTCCCAGAACACCCTCTAGTCCCAAACTAAGCATAACTTGTAATATGAGAACTAGATTGCTGATAGAATACATATAGGTATACCTATATCGATATATATTTTTGTAAACATTTATGTTTATCAATACACGGCACGGTAGATAGAGGTAATACCGACTGAGCTGTGACGCCTGTCACAAACAATCCAACATAAGTTGCACTTTTTTTATATAACGTACATGGATTTTACAAAATAAACTCATACGGCCTTACCACGTTATCAGATTTATCATCGATCTAACAAAAACCGCCAAAAACCACGTGGGTTTTGGACTTAGTTCCCTGTCAATAAGTTGTCAGATTTATTGTAACATATAAATCTGGCAACTTATTGACAGGTGTTAAGTCCAAAACACATGCGGTTTTTGTTAGATCCAAGATAAATCTGAAAACATAATTTCGGGGATACGGTCTTATTCCAGAACGGGGACTAAAGAAAGTCACGGTTTAAACGTCAAGGTTTATACAACCCGGCCGAATTAAGCGGTGTAGCGGGGGAAGTATCGAGTTCCGAGCCAGGTGTCATGTTAATTCGCGCGGGTTGTATAAACCTTGACGTTTAAACCGTGACTTTCTTTAGTCCCCGTTCTGGAATAAGACCGATAATATACAGAAGGTAGATTACAAGCAAAATTAAAAATAGCCCTGATTTTTTTGTAAACATCGCGTGTAAACATTCTACTTTCACCTATTATTTTTTGCACTAAATACTGCAGGTTAAAACAAAAACAATAATAATATACAGTAATACACAATAATAATTACAGTAAAGTAATAGTTTACAATATTTTTACATACCATAAGTCTTACATAGAATCGTTGCATAACTGAATTCAGCTGTTTAATATATTACACAGTATCTTACTAACAGGTTAGGGGGCGTCCATTAATTACGTGAGGTATTCTAGGGGCGGAGGGGATCAAGCTAATTCTTCCCAAATCTCACTTAGGGGGAAGGGGGGGGGGGTCTCGGCAAATATCACGTAATTATTTTTCTCGCAGAAAACGGTGTAAAATTGCATGAAAAAATATTTCTAGAATAAAATATGGCCGAATCTGAGACAATAGTATTTGTTGTATTCGTCCGAACTTCGCAGAGCAGCGAAGTAGCGCTCGATTGTAAAGCTGTATCGACACGTACGTTATTTTTTTTCAATAATCCAACACGTTTACATCAAAAATAGAAGTCTTGAAGAATCTCGCGTGAGATTAAGGGAGGGGGGAGGGAGTTGAGGAAAATCTTACGATATCTCAACCCTTCGAAAAATTGTCAAAATTCTCTAATTAATGGACGCCCTCTTATGTCAAACAGTAACAGAGCTGGATTATAATCAGCTGTTTAACTATTCAGCTGTTATAAGTATGACCCTATATTTATTATTAAGACATAGATAATCAATTATTCGCCACAAGAGTCACCATGGATAACTAAAAGCAAGTTGAAATAAAATATAATATACATTTAAACATAAAGATACCTAATACCGCGTGCACACTACGCCCATGCCGCTGCCGGCATGTATGCCGCTAGTGAGAATAAACGCGATGTTGCTGTGGCAATAAGTCCGCGGCATTAATGCCACAGCAACATCGCCTTTATTCTCACTGAGCGGCATACATGCCGGCAGCGGCATGGGCATAGTGTGCACGCGGTATATTAAATAGCGTGTTGTATGCTACAGCAGTGAAAAAGTCTCGACTAAGCATTGTGATTCGCTATCTGAAGACAGCTCTGAGGGCCTAGTACAAGTTTTGGTGTGTAAATCTGGTGTAAAACGTCTGACGCCGAGCCCACCAGTGTCCGCTGATTTGTATGGAGACACTGAGCCGGTTCTTTGAGAATTTTGGTTTACACCAAGCTCGTACTCGCATGTCAAGCTATTAGATGTTTTACACCAGATTTACACACCAAAACTTGTACTAGGCCCTCAGTATTTCAGAAATATTACTATGGGTTCGATTTTAAGTTATCAATCTTACCTATAAATATAAATTTCTTACTTAGTTCATTTTCTTTCTTTTGTTCTTGCTCAGTTAGTGCATCTAGCGATAAATGATTGTGGTGACCAACCGCTTTCAGCATTGTTACGGTGCTTATCCCTGTGTCTGTGAAGATGCGAGCTTTACAGCCATTGTGTGCCCTTGAACATTTCCAACGAACTGATATCTCTGACCTTCGATGCTGTATGTATCTGTGACCAGCAACATATAAAGCCTGTTTACCTTGTTTTGTTAATCCAAAACGTGGTCCTGAAACCAAACGATATAAAACGAAGTTACAAAAATATAAACAAAAAATATAGTACAAGCTTTGCTTAGTTTGGGACTAGAAAGCGTTGTGTTAAGTGTCCGTAAACATTTATTATTATTTATTATTATATATTGCTTTTTCAATCCCAATGAATAGTGTCATTCCGGACTAAGATGCTGATACCTCTGAGTTTCGATACTTCGAGACAGTATTAACAAGAAATGAATCCTAATTATATTTAATATTATAAACGCAAACGTTTGTAAGGCTATATGGATATATGTATGGATGTTTGTTGCTCTTTCACACAAGAACTAATGATCCAATTTGGATGAAACTTTGGGTATATGTTGTTCGTGACCTGGATTAACACATAGGCACTTTTTATCCCAGTAAAAAGGGGATTCATCGGGACGCGTACTCTTCAGAAACGCCGAGAAGATTTCGCATAGCAAATTGTATTTATTATCTTGCGCAGATGAAGTCGCGCAAGATAAGAAATATATATTTCCATATTTAATTTGATTTGTCCGATTGAAGGCACGTACTCTAGGATACGATGAGATTTAGGGGGCTTTAGTTTAAGTGATAAGAGTTATCTTTTTCTTAAACGTATATTAATTAAAATAAAAAAAAAGCGTTGAATCAAAGTGGCATGCAGTAGTATTAAACCATAAAAAACTTATGGTAATTACCTACATAAAACATAAAGAAAAAAACCTAAAGATATGCTGATAAGCATCGAATCAAAGGAGCATGCAAACATATTTTTTTAACCACAAAAAAATTATTAACTAAGAAATTACATAAAACTTAAAGACAAAAACCTCGAGATTATAATCAGCATTCAAAAGCATTCGCAATCAATTTGCGAATAAGACTAAATAGATAGAATAGATAAATGTATACTTGGCTACCTCCTAATGTTCAGTAGGCATTATCCTGGTAAATTTGAATACGTATATCTCTTTTAGACAAGTCAACTCTATCATGGTTGTGATATAAGTTGTGCCTCAGGATCCGTATGTTATAATCGTCTTCAATAGTGTGCACATATGCAAGGCACCCTTTACATGTGTGTGTGGAGCATTGCCAACGTGTTTTAAAACCATGGTTCCTTTGTCTGCTAAACGGGTACCCATCTATGCATATGTTTAGATTTCCTCTTTTTGAGCGGACAAGTACGATATCTATAATAAACGAAGAACACTATTAAAAATGTTCTAAAATAGTCAGTACTTACTTATTTTTATATTAACTAAACCAAAAAGAAACCAGTCCTTCAAAAGGCGGGTCTATCTCCTCTTAAAAGCCGGCAGCGCACTAGCATCACCTCTGGTGTTGCAGGTGTCCATGGGCGGCGGTGACCACTTTCCATCAGGTGGCCAGCCTGCTCGTCTGCCAGCTATGGCATAAAAAAAAGTCTTGACGGATCTACTTCATTATGAACTGGATCGAATTCGATCGTAAAACAGTGTATTTTTTTTCAATTTCATATGGTGTGCGTTGTGCTTGTGTTCTAAAACTGTTATAAAGGTATAAATAAACGAAAGTGATTTAATTATTTATCATTTCTTTGATTTGTCTTAGAACACATTTTTAGTACATTAATCATTTTCTTGTTTTTAAATTAATAAATCTATATTTTCTGTACGTAAATCCTGAAAAAGTGTCGATTGAAAGATCGAGAATGAGTAAATGTAACGCCTAGAAACAAAAAACCTTTTATTATTAACTAAAATTTATTTTTTGAGTACACACAGAGACAATGTGCTTTGTTTAGAATTCTTATTTATTTTTTATTTGCTTAAATATATAGGCCCTTAGCACACCTCCGCTGCGGAACCGTAATAGCGGAATCGCTAGATGAATTCCAATGGCAATTCAAATGGCGGCCAGAGAGCGCGGAAGTGTGGCTGCCGTCGGAGCAGATCGACGAAACCGCGCGGAGAAAGAGATGGAATATAGTCAAATCTATGCGTTAGAACAGGCAGTTTCGCTAGTGTTCCGCTTCTCCTAAACGGGACAAGACATGATGAAATTACTTGCGGTTCCGCTGTTACGGTTCCGCAGCGGAGGTGTGCTACGGGCGTTAGAATCACAATTTTATAGGTTCAACTAGTCTAATCAACACCTACGACTAGAAACAAAAACGTTAAAGATAGGCCAGGCCACTAATGATTATGTCTTATGTTGCCTTTGAGAATGATGATAGACTCTTCAGTATCACCATAGGTCATCAAAAAAGCTTGACACTTTCTGCGTGGTCCTATCGAGCATTGCCATCGGGTTTTCAAGTTACGTACTCTATGTTTGCTGTATGTATACCCTGAAAAACTGATGTTGATATGGCCCGATCGAGAACGAACAAATGTAACACCTAGAAACAAAAACATATTACTAGTAGTTCGCCCCGAACTGATGGTCGGAGGTTAATAAAACTCAAACAATTTTTATTGACCAATGGTTGTAATAAACTTTGCAAATCGCTTCAAAATCGCCGTCTAGCTAAGTACCAGTCTTACTTGAACTATAAAATCATTGAAACTCCAAGAAATGGTAGCTCACGTTATACTGGGTTTTCCAATTTTATAATTTTTACTACAACTCAAACACTATTATACCTAGAATCAAAATAAAAACGGTTTTGGAATGTCTACGCCAAGCCCTATCATATGACACCCCACTTGATCTTTTGGTACGACTTTTTTTTTTACTCCCTTGGGAACCTCATAACTTTCCAACCCCTAAAACCAGTAAAACTTAAGAGTAATATCCGTATACCTACCAAGTTCTGTGAAAATCGGATAAGCGGTTCAAAAGATCTCGACGAACAAACATACAAAGCATTTTTGCCCAAGTTGTCACTAAGATCTCGTTCGCTTCGCTCACTCGATCAATTAATAATAGTAAGTAGAATAGGCTTATCTTTAGAAATAAATTCATTGCTCTATTTATACTACGAAAATATTACAATAAAAAATGCATATTTAAAAAAAATGAACATAATAATTTTGAACAATAAAATAATACTTATTTTTGGAGTTGCTTGAAAACATCAATAAATTGTAAAACAAACCAAAGTACTCATCTATGATTGTGAACGTTGTTGATTATAACGATATCCTCGGTACCATTTAATGTATGTACAAACGCAGGACATCGTCTCTTTGAACATTGCCATACAGTTTTGGTTTCCCCTACCATGTGTCTGTAAAATGGGTGTCCTGCTACGGTTACTGTAGGGTTACCTCGAGTCGAGATACCAAATATTATTTCTGAAAAATAAATTCAGTTTGATTCATACACGACAACAGTTTACAGTACAGCGCTTAGACTGTCTACAACACTACGGTAGTGTGTGGCGCGACACTCATTTGACAGGAAGAGAAACGATAAAACCCAACACATCAGTGTGAACTTCTTAAACTAAACAAACAAGAATCTGGAACTGTTTTTAAAAAACTACTAGATGACCCGACAGACGTTGTCCTGTCTATGTCAAACGCCATTAAAAAAGATTATATTGTTAAAAGCGCTAAGGTTACATTAGAAAATATGTAATATGGTGGTTAAGTATTCTTAAATTTTCTAATTTTCTGCGCGATTTTCTTAATTTTTATTTCATAAGAACCTTCTCCTGACAATAGCAAACACAACAAAAAAGAATAAGCGAAATCGGTCAAGCCATTCACGCGTGATGCCGTGACCAAGGGAAATAGGGATTCATTTTTATGTATAGAGATTATTAGTTTCAGATCATATAATAATCATACTTTGTTACCATAATTTATAAGTTTAAAAACTAGAAAAACCGACTTCAGTTTCATTATCTTACAGCTTCATCATCATGATGATGATGATAGCAGTTCACTAGAATTTTTCTCATACATAGATTAGAAAACAAAACGATAAAACTGTTGCCTCAGCTATGCAATAGACAAGTAATTATGTAAATAATTATAGTATAATGATATAATAAAGCTTAGAAAAAAGCTCATCTTATTGCTAGTAAACTTAATGTTATTTATGGGTAATACAATTTATTTAGCATAATTTAAATTAAATTTAAATTACCCGATAGGATTTTGCCCTTTAACAATACAATCATACACCAATGTTTCGATACTCAAAGAACTTAACATCAAACAGCGTCTATCAAGCTTGGTTCAATGTCGCATTCTAAAGTACTTTGGCCACGTTTCGCGGTGAGACACTGACTGGATTGAACGCCTCGTGGTTCAGGGACAGGTGGAAGGTACTAGACCGCGTGGCAGATCTCCTATATGCGATGGACCGACCAGATAAAGTCGGCGGTGGGTGGAAACCTACAAGAATGCTCCCGGATGACTTGAAACAGCGAGATTCAAGTGGCGAGATATCGTGAGGCGTGCCACAGCCACTAACAACTAGTAATTCATAACGACCACGACCGCTCTGCCAAGAATGTAAGGAAGAAGAAGATCCGATATGATTTTGCCCTTTAACAATACATTGATGTCCTGGTATTAAGGTGATCATGTACATTATTACATTTTACCATAATGCGTCGATTTCCCACTAATATTGTATGTATAACAGCGTGACAGCCCTTGTGCGAGTTTGTACCACACCTCCACCGGGTTTTTATTCCTCTGTGTCGGTCAACGCCAAACCTGTACCCGTCCAAAATAAGAATAGGATTGCCTCGAGCAGAATAACAGAATGTAGGTTCTGAAACATAGAATAATATAAAGTAGAAAGCTTTGATTTCCTCAAAAAGATTTAATAATAATAATAAAAATAACTCTTTATTTCGGATATAGGTCCATACAAGAAAATACAATACAATACCAAATTATGGTATGTAGGTAGTACATAAGTACAAATACCGTGTCAGATTATATATAACTTAAAACATAAATTTATTCATATACATACATAGGTTAGGTATGTATAGTACCTATTTGTGATTCCCACTGGGGTGCACAGATAAATAATAACGAAAGAAGCAATCTGGGCATTCAGCAATTGTTTTAAGAATAACATTGTTAGATGCACGTAAGCGGGACCAGAACGATACGATTCGAGCTCGCATGATAGCGAAGAAGTCGGGAACCCTAGCCTCGGCGAACATACTCGACGCACTACAAAACCGGGGCTTTTTCATCAATATGCGGAAGGCGTTATTATATTGAACTCTGAGTGTACTGTATGACTTTTTTTATATGATATCCAAAGTTGAGAGGTATAGAAATTTTGGCAATAAGTGGTAAACAACGTAAGTTTGACCTCATCACTACATTTAGCAAAACTGCGCGCGAGCATGTTGCACCGAACGGCTAAGGCTCGTCGTTCTCGTTCCAGATCCTCGTCATCCTTCATGTCGTCAGTTAGAATGTTTGATGATTTGTTGCATTTTTAATAAACCAATAAATAGAACAGAAAAACGATATTTTTTTCTTAGTACTGATATTACATATTGATGCCATAGAGCACTGCGGTTCTCAATAAATAACAAAAGAAAAAAATTAATAATAAAATATAAATTACTAAGTATAACATACCTACTATACAAGATACGCTTTATACCGGCGGTGAAGGAAAACATGGCGCAACTTTAAATAAAAACAAGTCCGGTCACGTGCGAATGGGCTCGCCTACCGAGGCTTCCGATCTGAACCAAAACTATATATCTTGTGTTTTTACATTTTTCAAAAACTATGCAAGTTAGAAACATCGCTTTGTTTTTCGCGTAAAGTTCAGGCATTCCTTAATAACATCTTCGTCCTCGTATTAAGGGTGATCATGTACATTATTACATTTTACCATAATGCGTCGATTTTCCACTAATATTGTATGTATAACAGCGCGACAGCCCTTGTGCGAGTTTGTACCACACCTCCATCGGGTTTTTATGCCTGTGTGTCGCCGAACGCCAAACCTGTACCCGTCCAAAATAAGAATAGGGTTGCCTCTGGCAGAATAAGAGAATGTAGGTTCTGGAACATGGAATAATATACGATTGACAAAGCTCGCATCTCCTCTCCACTACACTTTTCCTATCCGCTTTGGTGGAAATAACGTGCAAGATTTGCAGCAAATCATCTCTCGTCTCTTCTCCTCCTTGCTTTGGTGAAAACTGGACCTTAAAAGTCCCTCTGATTGAAACCTATTTATATAATGTACCTACATTGACATTAAAAACATATAAAAGAAAGTGATAAGTAATAAATTATTATATTTGTGAAATAAATTATCTAAACAAACTTCGTTCATTTAAATAGCTTTAAAGCTTGACATAAAAAATACATAACAAAGAATGACCGAGTAGCACTTGTTGTTGTTATTAGAAAAAAATATTGCAAACTTTTACAAATCTGTCAAAAGAGATACAATGCTAAAACTAGGTATCATACAAGAACCTATATAGATAAGCTTTATACCGGCGGTGAAGGAAAACATGGTATAAATAAAAACAAGTCCAGTCAAGTGCGAATTGACTCGCCCACCGAGGCTTCCGATCCAAACCAAATTTGTCCTTTTTGTTTTTTTAAAACTATGCAATTTATAAACGTTGCTTTATTTTTCATGTAAAGTTCAGGAATTCCTCTACACATAATTATTTCAAATTTTTCCCTCTATAAACTTCGGAGACAGAGGAGGGGACAAGGTCATTTTTAGGACTTTTTACATCATAAGGCAAAATCTATAAATGATAGCAAAAAAAAAATGTCTAAGAATCTAAAAAAATCAATTACCTGATAGGATTTTGCCCCTTAAAAATACAATGATGACCTCGTATTAAGGTGATCATGTACATTATTACATTTGACCATAATGCGTCGATTTCCCACTAATATTGTATGTATAACAGCGCGACAGCCCTTGCGCGAGTTGGTACCACACCTCCACCGGGTTTTCATTCCTCTGTGTCGGTCAACGGCAAACCTGTACCCGTCCAAAATAAGAATAGGATTGCCTCGAGCAGAATAACAGAATGTAGGTTCTGAAACAAAGAATAATATAAAGTAGAAAGCTGTCATTTCCTCAAAAAGATTTGTTGCATTTTTAATAAATACTTAGTTTGCGTGCGTTGTGGGTCTATAAGTAAGAATGTGTAATTGTTAGTTATTAACATTTCTGTCCTTAACTATCTGTGTGTAAAATGTTTCTTTTTTTTTTAATCTTTTTTTTTTATACAGCATCACTTGTATTATACCTTGAAATCCATTCCGTCCAAGATTGTCTGGAAGAGATCGCTGACTAGCGATAACACCGACCATTGTACCTACTATTAATTTAAGTTATGTTTTTCATTTTATTGTAATCCCTTGCTTACGGTATAAACTTGGTATAAAGTAATAAAGTATTTTCAATCTACCTACCACAGAAAACGGAAAATATTTTCTTTCTCTATAGTTCTTATATTAAATATTGCCATTATTGTATATATATTAGAATATTGTGGTTCTCAATAATATAAAAAGAATAAATTGATTTTTTTTACTAAATATAACATATGTACTATACAAGAACCTACGCTTTATAGCGGCGGTGAAGAGGAACATGTCGCAACTTTAAAGAAAAAAATATACACCTAATCTTGTAAGTCTGTCAAAAACCTTGTAACATTTAAACGTCCCTCTGATTTAAATCGATTTATATAATGTACATGAAAGTTACATGTAAAAGAAAGTGATAAGTAACAAATTATTATATTTGTGAAATGAATTATCTAAACAAACTTCGTTCATTTAAAAGCAGCTTTAAAAGCTTGACATAAAAAAAATATAACAAAGAATGAGTGAGTGGCATAGTTGTTGTTATTAGAAAAAAATATTGCAAACTTTTACAAATCAAAGAGATACAATGCATAAACTAGGTAGTGACACTTGTCAGTCATAATGACAATTATAATGGTGCTTTGTTTAGGTTATTCAGGCGTTGAGCGATGTTTTAAGGGCATTGATGATTATGAATATTCTGATATTTAACAACTAAATTGTTGTGTCTAAGAGTATGCAAAAGTGCTCGGCAGCCCTGTTTTTTATAAACACAATGCCATATGTCTTTCATCCTTGACGATCTATTTTTAGCGAATCTAAATCCAGCAACGTGAACCATAGGGTTGCCTCGCACAGATAAACCAAACATTATTCCATCTGAAATTAATTTGATTTATCATTCAATTTTTATTATACATATACAGTGAACTATAATTCATAAAATTTTATTATAAAGTTAAGAAAAGAGATATTTGTTAGTCAACATTGATTGGTAAGTGTATTAGCCGTACAGTATTTTTTCATTTACAGTTTTTGTTTAATCTTTAGACATTACACAAACGACAAAGAATAGAAAATGATTTCAAAATAAATATCTAATTAAAATGTATTAGTGATTATGTACATTATAACATTTTGTAATCCTTTCTTCGTATCTCAAAGTATGTATAATTGCACGGCAGCCATTTATTTTGTGAGTGGCACATTGCCACCTTAATTTTGTCCCCGAAGCGGAATTTACAGCGAATCTATATGGTCCAACTGTTAATACTGGTTTACCTCGAGGAGATATACTAAAAAATGCCCCTGAAATCAAAATTATAATAATTTTAGTTAAGCTCACCATCATTATTAGTTACTATCGACTAATAACTCGTACACAAATCGATTTTTTTTTTTTTAGGGTCTTGTTTGTCTTTCTGTTTCAATATTTTTTTTGATGATAAAGATTGTAAATGTCAGATTATTGGAATTATTTATTAAATTATGCGTTAGAATTTTAATGGTTGTGCATATTTTTATTTTTTATGATTATATTTTCATTTTTCAACGTATGTACAACTGCACGACAGCCCCTACTCACGTGTGTAGCACATTGCCAAATTGTTTTAAATCTAGTACTGCTTTTTCTGCAAAACCGAAATCCTGCCAGCGTTAGTATAGGTTTGCATCGGGCAGAATAACTTAATACAGCATCTGCAAATATAATAAATAACGTTATTTTTTACATTTTGTCACATATTAGGGACAATTTTAAACTAAATGCATTTTTAGACATTGTTTATCAAGAAATATATCAAAATAACAAATTCTACAAAAAAATGTTTTTAGGCATTTTATTTTATATGGTTTCGTTTTATAACTGTATGTATATGGTATTTACTTTCAAGAGCTTCCACAAAAATATGTGAATTCCTTTATTTTTTACTCGTGGTTATGAACGTTGTATAATTTTGTAATTATATTTTCCCCTAGCAAAGTGTGTATAATCGCTCGGCAACCATGGTTTACTTGCGAACATCGCCATACATTTTTTTGAGTTGTAGCTCGACTTCTGCAAAACCTTTTTCCTGCTATCGTCAGTATTGGATTACCACGGCGAGATATACCAAAATGTGGCAGTAAATCTGAAAGTATGACAAATTACGTAAAACCTGTCTTATTTTTCAGCTTCATCGGTCTTTTTTTCCCCAATATCGTCTTATTTTGAAATATTAATATATACAACACTAGCTGTCTCGCCCGCGGCTTTGCTGGCGTGGTAGCGGCATACGCATTATTTGGTTAAAATCTTTGAACCTTTAGACCCCTTAGGGTGTGACTTTTCAAAATATCTTTCTTAGTGCACCCCGACACTACATAAGGATACTACTTTCCAAATATCATTCCTCTAGGACTCATAGTTTAGGCTGTGTGTTGATTGTCAGTGAGCTTCAAAAGAGTTTTATATGTATATTTATAAGAAGAAGAAGATATGAGTCCTAGATTCCCCACATTAGTGTTGCTTGTGAATCCTGTAAGCCTATCAGTATCAGTGCTATCGGTAATATATCAATCCCTACCAAGAACAAATGTTTGCATGACCTGCAAACATTTGTTCCTGGTAGAGATTGATATCGAGATTCGAGTCCCACAAGGAGACTCGAATCTTCTCGTCACACATTACCAGATTTACCAATCACTACAATGCACTAGATATGTTAAGCTCGCAATGTTTAGCTTATGTTTTAGCAATAACTTCTATATAGGCACATAATACCTAGTATATACGATGTTGCTAAGAAATAGAAACTGCAGAGCCTAAACATATTTTTTTATTAAACAGCTACTTCGATTGCAAATAGGTGTTACTTACTTATTTAAAACCTTTCCCTGCCCTTATCCCACGCTCAGTGGGTCGGGTGATTTAACTACTGACTAGAATAACAATCAGATTTTTTAACATATTGCCAATACTTCGCTTAGCAACAAACCGAGTGGAATATCTTAATTTGTCCCTAAATATCATTGTGTTAAAGTTTAAAACTGCATGCGCTCCGACTTGGCGCCTCGGCTACGTCTATTTACGGTCGATAACATGTGCTATAACTGTTCTATATATAATTTCCTATGTACAACGAGTACAAACATTTATATAGCTAAGAAAGTCTGAAACTAAGTTTTTAAATTATATCGTAAATCGACTTGGACATGTGCAAAAGGTTATAGGTTCAGCCGACACAATACATCATATTTAAAATTTTCATACAAAAGTTCAACTTTTATTATTTTAGAAATTTGCGACAACCCTAAGTGTTTGTTTACTATTTGCGTAAATCCGTACACACGCATGCACACGTAGGTACCTTTCTACCGCTTCGCACGCACACGCTAGCTGTGTGTAGGTACATTTTAGGTAAAAGTTACGAGCTCATTTCATGAATAAAAAACTTCGAAATCTCAAAAGACGTAGAACAATCATTGCTCGCCATGACCTGTAAAATACCCTTCTTTCGGACTTATAGGGTAATTATGTTACACCGTGTATATTCGGAAAAACAGTACGTAGTAAATAACATAAAATAATTGAGTAAAAACAGTCACCAAATTGATTTTCAAGTTAGACCCGAGTTAAACCTGGGGTGGGGTCGGTTTAGCGAAAGTCTATAGTTAGACCTCGGTGAAGGTGCTAAACATGTTACGTAATATGAAAAAACCTAGTTAAGTCCAAAACACGGGTTAGAGACAGGGTTTTTTGATAAATCCAAGATAAATCTGACAACATAATGACACCGCATGAGTTTGAATGATAGGACAACGTCTGTCGGATCAGCTAGTAAATGATAATTTGAAATTTTCGGGTTAGTAGAAATATTTTTTCATTCAGATCACTGATCCTATGCTGAACGAGACTCAGATGACAAAAAACACCTAATTAGGTACGAAAATCTAAAACATTTTATTTGAAATAATTACATTGATCAATAGACGAAATCAAAGAAAAGTGTTGTGTAGAAAATAATAATTTTCTAATCAAATATATCATTCGTTAGTCTACACGTTAGATATAGGTAACTAAAAAAAAACTCTACATCTCTCTTTATCCAAACGTTACACATGATACAAATAGATCAAAGTTTTGAATGGTTATGATTATTGTTATATTTAATGATGCGACCATGCCCTGTCAAAGTGTGAATGACAGCGGGACAGCCGCGCCTAGAGCATCTCCAGCGAGTTTTGACGCCTTGTTCAATATGCTTACAAAACTTATATTCAGATAAGAATAGTACAGGATTACCTCTGCTGGAAAAACCGAATGTTGGCTCTGAAAAGTAAATTGACAATATTTTTAATGAACGCAAAAGGGGTAAAAATTAAGGGCCTTACTTACGACAGACGAATAGTTAAACAGTTGAGTCAAAGTCTAGCTCTGTCACTGTTTGACGTTACCTGTTAGTAGGTGATAGCAATAATTTAAACAGCTGATTAGCGTTATGCAGCGATCGTAAGTAAGGGGGTTATTGTCCTATTCCAGTCATATCACTTATTTTGTAGTTAGTAGTATTTGCTCAAAGAAGTTTTGGTTCAAAGAAATATTTGCTAAAGTAAACCACCATTCAGTTCTAATTTCGAGAAGACTACCGAAAACGTAACATTCATTCATACTTATAGAAGTTCAATCCATAAGAACCTATATAATTATTTTATTAGAAATGTTTTAAATAAAACTCTTCGATAACTTTATTATGTGCCGTACCAGGTTAGGAAACGGACACTATTTATTAATTAATTTTACATATAAACCTCATGGAACGATAAAACAATATAAAAAAGTGCTTCAGAAAAATACGTATCTATTAAACCTAAAAAATAAGTGAATTCTGAACTCTTTTTTCGGCCTAGTAGGAGTATTTTGGAGCACTTTTAAAAAGGCACTATTATTACGACGCTCAACAATCTGACACAAATGTTTTATAATCATTAAAGGCTCATTTTCTAGCCTGCTGTGATAATAATTATTCATCATCTGATCTCGTTTACATTGTTGCATTAAAACACAACTTTTTTCGATTGCGGATAAAACAGGCCATTGTTTTTATCATAATACCATTGCATTTTAAAACCAAACCCCTAATTACTACCAAACTTTTTTTTAATAAAAAAAAACTCGTAAGTGTTAAAAAAAAGAAGCAAAATTATCTTAAGAAAATAGTAAACCAAAACTAGGCTACGCAAATGATTTAGTAGCTAGCATACTGTTCCAATGCAGTATGAACTAGAAGAAAAAAATATGGATATAATCGTCCAATAATGAACGCCCCTCTTCATCATACCTACAAAATAGGCGTAAGATCTTTTTAAACACTTGGCTTTGCGTCAGCGCGAAGAAAACGCAGTGTCTCACTGGTAAATCATGTTTCAAACCAAGCCATAAGATGCACCTTAGCTTAATAGTGAACATGCATGTTCACTAATGCTTAGGAATATGCATGAATATGCATCTTCACTAATGCATACATGGATGTTCAATAATCCTTAGGAATATGCATGAATATGCATCTTCACTAATGCATACATGTATGTTCACTGATGCTTTATTAGCTAATATACATCTCCGCTAATGCATACATGTATGTTCACTAATGCTTTATTAGTTAATATGCATCTTCACTAATGCATACATGTATGTTCACTAATGCTTTATTAGTGAACATGCAGCTTCACTAATGCATACATGTATGTTCATCAATGCTTTTTTAGTGAATATGCATCTTCACTAATGCATACATGTATGTTCACTAATGCTTTATTAGCATCTTCAGCGATGCAAGTATATGATGATGTCTAACGTATGATATATATTACATTATTTGTCTTGCATTTTAACCAATCTGAGTGGTCGTCTTGGCGCCTATCCCATACGTTTACTTAACGCTTCAATAACGCATCGCGTCGTGCGGAGCCCCGAGTCTGTGCATTTGTTTTGACTTTCGAATCGAGTATAGCACATGCAAAAGCATACGCAAAGCGAGAAATTTTGTTGGGAATTGCACAATTCCCAAATCACCCGGTAGAGGCGCTTATCCAGTTTTCATACAAAATGTCTCGCTTTGCAAATGCGTTTGTGTGTGCTAAACTCGAATCGAAAGTCAAAACAAATGCATAGACTCGGGGATCTGATTCTGTGACATTATTCATACCAGCATCAGTTACTTAATTACATAAATCTAACATAATCTTATTTAAACAATTGTATAAATCAAAGGTATTAAAATTTAGCTATAACTTATCGGATATAATACCACTTTAAGTTATTTACAACCGAATAAAAAAAGTGGCACATACCCGGGTTTTTAATTAGAAGAATATTGGGATTCCTCAGTAGGATTCTGCAGCTCTATAATGTAGCTTTCTCCATCAGGACCAAGGTGTAATACCTTGTACATTTCACCCGCTCCGTAGAGTTCGTCATCCACGCTCTCCAATATTAGCTTTTCCTCGGTCTGATCCTTCACTTTGATCTGAGTTTCATCAGTGCCACTAGCCTCAGCAATTACGATCCTGGGAAATACATCTGTATCTTTTCCCCTTTTGATTTTTTTCCTGCCCTTTTTAATAGGCTCCAACTTCTCTTTGGAGTCTTCCATTCCCTTGCCCTTCCTATGCATGTGATGTTGGTTGAGTGAAGTGATGAGATCGTCGACCGTGAGGATGGCTGCACGACAGCCGAAGCGGTGG
Source organism: Eulithis testata (assembly GCA_947507515.1). Classification (NCBI taxonomy): domain Eukaryota; kingdom Metazoa; phylum Arthropoda; class Insecta; order Lepidoptera; family Geometridae; genus Eulithis; species Eulithis testata. Next base: position 8,984,037 of record OX382202.1, on the reverse strand, counting down.
TGGGTGGAGCAGGCCCATCTGGCTTTGTTCCCGGCTTTGCGTGCGAGGTAGAATTTAAACCCGTTCAGTTGTATCATGCGCTTCCCTCGACGAGAGGTGACAAACCTCGCTGAAAGTTCTACGAAGTGTTAATAAAAGTTCATACAATCACCCTTCAAAGCAGTTTATCGTCTATTTTACTATTACTTATGATAACTTATAGAGGTTATTAAACATAATTACACAATTAAAAAATACACATGACAAGCGGACAAGACTTTATTTTATTCACACGACAACAATTAGGTACTAAGAAAAAAACCAATGAAGCTATTATTATTATGTTCTTATTTATTAATATTTTCTCTCTGCACAATTACGCTTAATATAAATTATTTAAACCTATTAGGCAGTTATACGAATACGAATGACTAGATTTTGACGGTGGGTGATTATGAGTCAGATTTGTTTTGATGATTTTATCTCTATATGTAAAAATATAAGCTCGGCAGCCCTTCCGACTAGTTGTAGAGCAAAACCATCTTGTTTTCTCCCCTTTTGTGTATTGCTTGCAGAAATTGTAGTCACCACTTTTTATCATAATGGAACCGCGTTGCGATGTATAAAATGAGATACCTGTAAAATTAAGTTATATTAAAATACCTATAATTATTATTTCAATAAAAAAGTAGTTAAAAGTAAATTTAATTTTATTTAGGGTTTTTAATAGAATAAATAATGGTGTTTCCAAGTATTTACGAATAAAACGGTTCTCACGGATTTACAAAAGACCGACAAATATAGTACACATATTTAAACAGACGGACGAAAATCTTCCATAACTAAAATATATTATTTTTTAGTAAATACGTAATCATAATACAGAGTAACACCCAGAGACAGAACAAAAATAATTTACTTTACTACCACACAAATCTTGGTTCCCGATGGAAATCGCACCCATAACTCACGGCGCGGAAGCCAGTGCTATTACCTACTGAGCTGTGAGGATGTGACATGATATTATCTGGTATTACGATTAAAATTTCTACGGTCCACACACGAAGCAGGATGATTATGCATGTTAACCTGCTTAATTACTTCTTGCTCACACATGAAGACACGAGCACGGCAGCCCTTGGTGTGGTTTGTGGAGCAGATCCAGGTCGATTTCGAATTAATAGTGCGTTTCTTGAAGTAAGTGAAATCACCGATTTTCAATAATAAGGTGCCCCGCATCGACGTGCAGTACGAGTATGTTACTTCTAAAACACGATTATCGTATCTGTTTAAAATGTTTAAAAGAATGAGTCTAAGAAAATATGGGTAGTACCTACCTAGGTACTAGGTTTGATTTTTTTAAGTGCAATACTTTCGTAACAGCGCTCATATTGAAACTTTTGTTATCTGAGACAACATAGATAGAGTCTAACTATAGAAATGCTATACCTAAAGAGTTTTTTTTTACAATACTTTTGCCAGACTTTATTTATATGTAAATTATATTTAAAACGATAAAATAATAGTAATCCCATGTAAATTTAAATAAATTAAAACAAATTTTGAATATAACTTTTTGTATTGCCTAGAATAAAACATAACTAAAAAAAAAACAACGTATACACCCACTTATTTATTATATTGAACTACTAGTGTAAGAAGTTTCTATTTTTATAAACTTCCTAAACTTTTTTGTATTCAAACTGCAAAAGATTTTCCGACTGAATTTACTTGAATTTTAAGAAACTTCATTTGTTAATTATACTTATACTGCTAACGATACCTACTACAACCTGAAATAACTAGCTGTATTTCTGTGTCGATATGATTGGTTATATCAAGAAATCATTGACATTATTTAAGAATTATTCACTTTCTGAAGTTACGTCGCTTGTATCGTGTCTACTCGTAACACGAAGAACTTTCATTTTTCGCATTAGTCTTGCAGAAGGAGGGTGGTTGTGTTTAGTGTTTTGCTTAGTTATTTTTCCCTTCTTTATGTTGACGCTCGCTGAACACCCTTTATTGTGGTTTGTTGAGCAGATCCATCTTGTTATCTGATTAATAGTTCGTTTCTTGAAGTAAGTATAACAGCCAATTTTTATGAGTGGTGTCCCTCGCATTGACTTGCAATATGTTAATTCTGAAATTTTGAAAATAATTATTTATTATAAAAACGAAATAAACTTTTTTTCTAAAACTTTACTTGCAATTAATTGAACCTTACTTCCAGCGGTCGTAAGAGCGCAGTGTGAAATCGCACGAACCGAGGTGTTAATTTATCGGTATAGAGCGCCCTTCTAAGCACCTGTTTTACTAACCTTCAAATTTCTCACATTCAATGCTTTTTTCTTTTTGTTTTGAATTAGACGCTGCTATATTAGGATTATGGCGTCGCCTGCGGTACATAGACGAAGGCTGATGATTATGGTTGTTATTCTGCTGTAATATTTTATTCTTAGCGGTGTAGACACGTGCTCTGCATTTTTTGCTGCAGTGTGTTGAGCAGACCCACGTTGTATTATCATCTTTTGTGATTTTCTTGAAGAATGTGTACTCTCCCATTTTCAAAAGTAAAGTGCCTCGCATTGACTTACAAAACGTTAAACCTAAAATAAGACAGCCTTGTAATATAAATACACAGCTAAGTGATATTTCATAAGTAATCATAGAATAAAAATACCTCTGTAAAAGGTATAGGTCAAAAATACACCTTATTTTATTACACTCAGAAATCAGAACTAATTAAAATATATGTTCCACTTATTATTATTTCAATAACTGATTTATAAAAGTGATCGGTTAAAAAATACTCAATTTCCAAATTTATACGAATTTTATATTTGTGTTTAAATACCGCCTTTCTTGTATTTTGTAATTATTTTTTTAAGTTCAGGGTTTCTGGCCACAAAGTTGTAGCACCAGTTATATCCAGGCATGTTGTTTGTAAACTTTGAAATTACCCTGTTTTGTTCGGCTAAAAAATTTTTGACAATAGTTCGAATCTCATTTGTATTGACCGTCATTCCGAGGCTAACTACATTTATGATGATGCTTTTTATGATATCTTCATCTAGTGATGTCAATGCTGGTTGTTGTCCTACTGACTGTTGGTGCTTTCCAGCGAGCTTATACCGAAGTGTGCTGCGAGGAATATTGTAAGCAATAGCGGCAGCTCTTGTTGTAATTTTTTTGCTATTGATTTCTTCCAATGCTTCATTTAAGACCTCTTCTGTGTACCGAGACTTTGTCCCGTATTGTCTCAATCTTTTAATACGTTTTTTTTCTTCAGAACTAACAAGCCATTCTGAAATATTAAAAAAACTATTCTGAAACAATTATTCTGTTTAGTCTAGATTTTGGAAGAAATTCTATCAACATCCAACTGGAGTTGATATGTTACCTGAGAAAAGAAGTAGTATGTAGGACAAAATAAAGCTAAAACAATTCTTAGTTGTTACCACTAGGGACAGTTAAGGTGGTGACAACTAGAACTGACACCTAACTCTTGTATAATATATAAATATACATATATGTATAATATAGCCCAGTCAAATTAGCATTTCACCTCGGAATTTGAGATACCAAGCTATAAACTCGTCGAAAAACATAGGCCGAAGAGAGTAAAAAAAAAGTCGTACAAAAATATCAAGTTGGATGTCATAGAATAGGACTTTGTTTAGACATTCCAAAACCGTTTTTATTTTTATTCTAGCTGAAATAGTTTTTGAGTTGTAGTATTATTATTAAAAGTTATAAAACGCGCTCTCCGCCATCTATCTCGAAAGCTATTCAACGTATAAAATTTTTATTGAAACACAAGTTGTAGGGAAGTTAATCCTCTACAATATTGACCATACATACAAGTAGCCAAAAACCCATAGGAAACGAGATATTTGCAAAGGTCGTTTTTTGTGACCTTGAGATTTTAATGGACGCGAACACCCTACCATAAGTAGGTTTTGAGACAACTTTTAGGAGGTCAAGATTTATGCAAGTTTATAGCTGGGTATCTCAAATTCCGAGATTCTTACCTAATTTTGACTAATTTGCCTGGACTAATATGTAATATCCAAATATTTGGAAATTGCATTGGACCAACATACAAATTAGGATTGAAAAACACAAAAAATAAATAAAAAAAAACCTAAATCCATAATCAACTAATTAAATCCTGATTTTTAGAATCAATCAGAAATCAAACACGACGATCTTGATTGAACAAGGTTATTAGCCGCCACTGTTTTTGGTTGAAGGTGAATCACAGAATGGCGACGATGATACATACAATCAAAATAATAAATCCAAAATCCTTCCTTTTAATCTAAAATCCTTTATGATCAACATTGTTTGAAGAATAGGCTGTAAATAATATTCCGTATATTTTAATATTGGATTGAACATTAAATATAAACTGTTGTTGTAAAAAAATATTCTCAATTGCTAAGAACAATATTATACTGATGACTAGAATAGTACATAATGATGAGAAATCTTTAAAAATAGTAGCTACACAGATATACAGCGAGTGTTATTAAATGCAAGATAATCACTGGTTTAAATATATAAAACTTACACTTTACTCGTATACATATGTATAGTAGTATAGCTAGATATAACATCACATATATTACAAACAACAATACTCTAAGCTTGGGTCATTTCAACCTTCTTATTTATCTTTTGAAGATATTTTTATGCCTAAACGTCTAATAATAGCCAAGTCTTGATTTTGACACCTAATATCTTATTATTAACACAACACTGATGTAATTAGGTTATATAGACTAGAATCAATAACATAGAGTATTTACTAATATACTACAACAATATGATATGAATAATAAATATCAAGAACTACTATTATAGTGCTTAAAATGTACTTCAAGATCTTTATATTGTCTATTAAATACAATATACCTCACCTCGTTATTAAACAAATTTCGCAAAAAAACTGGCTTTTTTAAATTTAATTATTCATATTTAAATTATACGTTTCATTCTAAAATATAATATAGAAAGTCGATCAAATGAAACAACGTCAAAATATGAGATTAGAGTGAAATTTAGAAAACAAAATTATTTTTAAATAGATCACAGTGCTTTTAATTAAACCCTAAATAACAAAAGTTTAATAATATTATACATACCTACTTACTTAATCAAATCATTAAAAATATCATCTTTTGGCTAGTTTTACTAATGCTCAAAAAAACATTAAGCTCATACCAACTAATATTCTTAGAGCATAAATAACATGACGCGTAAAACGTAAATTCCAAGTAATTTGAGTTCGTGTCTCTATCTCAATTTAATTACCCAGTTTCTTATAAGCTCATGCTCTTTTCACAGGTTTTATCACTAAATTGGTCATCGATCATGAACACAAAGGTATTTATACGATTTCCGTTTCCTTTAGTGAGAGCTCAAACATATTTGCAAATAAAAATATTTTAAGTAGATACAGTAAATAGTTATTCCCTAACAGAATAATGATATAATTCATGCATTATATTTAAGTGCAATCTTGAAACTATTCGATAATACATATATTTGAACAGTGAAATAACATCAATCGGAAATAGTGTATACTGAGTCTAACGTAACACACATCGTTAGAAACTACACATTATTTATAATTTTGTATAATATTGTTGGAAGCCCCTCGAAGAAGCCTGGATTACGTGACGTCACTTGTTTACGCACTCCTTTATAAGGCAATGCGCGCGGACCGGGCAGTCTTGATCGGAATTTCGTCCGATGCACATGTCTTTATAGCGCTCTAGGGCTAATTATTGTGCGAGACTAACTGATTGGTCGGTAACGATGATCAGTTACGAAGTTAGTTAGATTGTTTAACTAGTCAACGCTGTTTTGTTGGTTAAATGTAAACTGTGAGGTTATTTGTGTAAACTGATGATTTCTCGTAATTTTTAGCGCCATATCCTGATTTCTATGAGCATTAATGCGATTAATGAAAGTTAGCTGTTTGTCAGCTGTTAAAGTTATGTGTTTTTACCACAAATACTACTTCTTATGTTTTTCTTTATTTGGAACCGCTTCTGATTCCTAACAATATATTATTCAGCTACAGTAGTTCAACTATTTGTATTATTACTTTGATAGATAAAACTTTTTTAATGTTCTAAACGAGGACACGCCGTTAATAAGAGTAGCTTCATTTATAAACCAGAAAAAAACACGATTGTTTATTCTCTAAATGAAATCCAAATTGACACTGGCTGGATGATTCAGCCTCGAAATTTACATTTTTTTTTAATAATATTGTAAGAATACTGAACTACACTGTAACATTAAAATTATTTTATTGTATTACTAGAATGATCAAAACTGTTTTTTTTTATGATTTGGTGTTAATTTCCGTAAAAATTTTAGTCGCTCAACCAAAACCTTCGTTTACTAGTCTTGAATGCCGACCTCTAGTACTTCTAGTCGATCGCCTTTGTGGTTGACTCATTGGTTCAGTTAAAACCCGAACTCTCGGGATCCTAACTCTGGAAGTACTTTGAGTTGACAATTCCAGTTGGTTGAAGCCGTTAGTTTGAGCCCGAGGTAACAATGTATTGTACAAGTGACTTAACTGAGGATTTATGCCAGACACTATTAGAGCACGTGGTTCACTCATTATAGACATACTTCTACCTCTGTTGACATTGAAGGTAGAAGTAATACTTTCAGCGTCAGTTATAGCTTGTGCACTGGTAGATGGATCATGAGTGGAAGTTGAATCACCTATAGAGATTGAACCACTAATAGTTAAGGAAGCAATAGCATCAGTTAGAAAATTAGAAGATGCACTAAAATTGGTAGCCGATGATTTTAAAATTTTCGAATTCTTTTTTGCAGTACGTGCTGGTATACTTCGAGATTTAAAAACTCTTTCTTTGGTTTTTACTGCCACTTTTGATTTGGTTTTTACTGCCATTTTTGATGTGAAGTTTTTGGGAACAGCTATATAATTGAAGTTTGTGCCGTCACCGAAGCAGTTGTTATCCACATTTTGCGCCGGAGTATTGTAAGTTGTGGTACAAACAGCCAAGGGATCTAAAAAGGGTCCACTGGTAATACTAGTAGTAATTCTAGCTACCACGTCATTGTTCAATGTTTCTGCCAAGGTATGTGTGGACTTAACTGTGATTTCAAGACTAGGATCGTGTGGTATAATAGTGCTTCGTCCTGCGATAACGTAAGAAGTGCAACTACCAAAATTGTTAAAATTACTATTTGATGAGAGTAAGACAGATTGAGAAGGACTACAAGATTTCTCCAAATCTTGTGGAGCATTATTGTCACGAGACAAAATTTCACTTGCACTTTGGGTAAGACTAAGATCATGTGGTACAACAGTACTTCCACCTGCACTAACGTAAGAAGTGCTACTGGCAAAATAGTTAAAATTGGTTTCTGAGGAGGTTAAGACAGATTGAGAAGGACTACAAGATTTTTCTCTATCTTGTGGAGCATTATTGTCACCAGATAAAATGTCACCGGTCCGGTCACTTTGGGTATGTGGTTCTGTCTCGTCATTAAAAGATGAAAAATAGTCGATTATAGAGCTGGTAGATTTTGTAGTTTGGGACGATGTCAAGTTTTGAGATATTATTGATATGTGATTATGAACTGAATAAGTGACTGTTATTTTGTTATCATCTGAATATAGGTAAGCTTCACACTTTCGGTTGATGCAGTGCCATCTGATTTTTGAGCCCAGGCAGTAATATCGGCTGAAATGGTAGTCTTTGTAAACCAGTATCAGTTTTATATGGCGTATTGAAGTCAGCAACTTAGTATCTGTAAATAAAAAATACAACATTTCACTAATTTGTACCGTCATAATGTTGAAACTTACAATGTAATATGAAAGATACAAACCTATTCTTCCGTTATTCGAAATAGTAGCCGGTCTGGAAATGGCTGTAGGAAGATTATGTTCTAACGTGTCTTCGCTAGCTGGTAAAGCATTATCTACATCCATTTCCTGAGTGCTAGTCATTGACTCAGCCGGTGGTTCCACATCGTAGGGCTTAACTGGCAATATCTGTCTATCGATTGGTTTAGGAATTATGGATAAATTCGGGTAGACTAGTGGCGGTACTGAAGGCTCATAGTCACTTGATGCGGCAATTATACTAAACTCAGAGTATACAGGCGGAATTGCATCACCTTCATATATGCCTGGGCGAAACGTCATTAATGCAGGAGTAGTGTTCGGATCAGTAACAAGGGGTATTGCGATTGTTGAGCTATCTTGTTCATACTCAGGTTGAACTCGTTGACCACTAGTTAATTGACCAGCATCATCTGCTTCATATTCAACTGGCAATTGATCTGTGAGAGAATATAATAATTAGGTTGTATGCAGATTGCAGGTAACTTCGTAACAGTAGTTATGAAAAAGTATCAATCACATACACTAAATTAAACTTGGAATAGATAGATAGGATGATCTTAAATAATACAATGGTTTACCACTAATAAATTAATTCATAATATTTGGCAGCTTGATAACTGAAACGTGTTTAATGAGTTAAAATTCTGCTAGAGAAACAATTGACCGGTACAAACCTGAAGCTTGTGGTTCATTCAAAGTATCCAGTGAAGCCCTAATGTACGGATGCACTTCCCAAGCCACGTTAGAGGATACAATAAGCTCTGATACAACAGGCTCTGAGTTTTGTACTTCGTCTGTTTGGTCCATTGGAGTTCCGTTTGGGTATAACAAAGCAACGATCCCCCATGGAACCTCAGTATTTTGTACGGGTGACTGTAAATTATTCTCCAATTCATGATTAGCCAGCGACGCCTCTGCCACTGGTGTAACCTGGTTCATTTCTGGCTGGTTTAAAGCCGGTGCTTGGTTTGTATTTATTACTACATGAGCTAGCCAAGAATTCTCAAAGACTGGCATTGTTTGGTCTACGAGTACGTTCTCTGATTGAACAGATATCGGATCTTGGTCTGGAGTCAATACTGTTTGAGGTGTCCAATAATTATTTGAGGTGCCTAGCAAAGTTTGATTTATTTCCTCTGACTGCGACTGGGTTGGTAAAGAATCTTGGCCTGCGGTTAATATTGCTTGAGGTGTCCAAAAATCAGCGACTGGAATTGTTATTTCTTCTGGCTGGGACAGTAGCGGAGTCTGGTCACTGTTTAATGTTGACTGAGCTATAGCTTCGGTAACTGTAGGGCTAATGCCTTCAGGTTGGTTCGATAGTTGCATGCCTTTATCAGTCATCAATGGTTCTAAAAACAAGAATACAGAAATATTATTAAATTCCAATAGATTACTGATTTTTATCAATAGACTATGTTGTAATATTTAATTTATCTGTAGCATTTTTAGTGTTTTTATTAAAAAAAAGTAATATTATTTTTTTCATATATTTTATTAAATCACACCTACTCGTACACATCAGGAAACACGAAATACTTTTAATGTTAAGTTTTTATTGTTTAATAAAATATAGGTGGTTCAATTTTATTTAAAACCATATTATAATAATAATTATACGAGTACACTCGGTTCGTGATTGTGATTATCTTTTATTGAAATAATCTCATCGTTCAGGGTGTATACAACAGCTTTGCAGCGTTCAGTAGGGCAACTTTTGATATCACGACAGTACCATCTAATCTTTGATACTTGCTCAGTAATGTCACGTCTTGTGTGTTGCGTGTAAAAGAACCCACGGAATCCCATCATTCGAGTACCTCTTTTTGTTAAAGTAAACTGAGGTTTATCTGAAAAAATAAAAAAAACAATTACGAATTGAAACTTTTCAGTAGGCCAAGCATTTTTAATAATAGTTTTTTTAAATATGTCTGTCTATGGACATTGAAAGGAATCAGGAAGTATGATGTCATCTTCATAAGCCCGTTTTATTTCTAGTGCCTTTGTTATATATAACAACTTCAAACTGAGTTGTTATAGTTGATCTTTCTGGTTGAACTGACACCAAACGTGTTAAAAAAAAACAAAAGTACCTAAGACATATACCTACAAAACAAAGACATGGTGAGAGTTTTCATAATAATATTTTTTTAATAAAAGCTTTAATATTTTATAACATAATTTTATGTGGTGGATGATTGTGGTCTTCTTTAACTGACACAATTTCATTATTAATTGTGTATATTACAGATTTACATCCAACAGAGCTACGGCGGCGGTTTGAACAGTACCACCTGACTTTGGTGATTGTATCATTGATTTTACGTTTAAAGTGGATAGAATAGTAGTAACCATTTAATAGCAATAACCGAGTTCCTCTTCTGGTGATTAAAAATTGTGGTCCTAAAATAAAAATGAATATAAAAGTTGGTGAACGTTTCGCACAGCACCATCTAATGCCAAACGAAGCTAAGCTAGTATCGAATATTATGTATATATCGCATATAGTAATTTATACCTATCAAGACATAACATTTGACACAATACAGTGATAGCCATACAAAACGATCGCAGCCTGAGAAGTGCACAAAATATCCACCTACAAAAAGAGCACAATTAATATAACGCCCTTCCTAAAACTATAACCCCCAAATTATGTTTCCAGATTTATCTTGGATCTAACAAAAACCGCCAAAAACCGCGTGTGTGACTTAACCCCTGTCAATAAGTTGTCCGATTTATATGTTACAATAAATCTGACAACTTATTGACAGGGAACTAAGTCCAAAACACACGTGGTTTTTGGCGGTTTTTGTTAGATCCAAGATAAATCTGATAACGTGGTAAGGCCATTTGAGATTTAAAAACACTGCCACAATTCAAATCTCAACATAAACGCCATATTTTAAAATGTTGTATCAAAGAATGTTTTTAAATCGTAAACAACAAAAATATCCCCTAGTGTGAGCCTGCCCTACCTGACAATTGTATTGTTTGTTCATCCATTTTGATGTTTTAGTGCATATTTTTTCAAATCTACCTACACAATCTGTTTTTGCTTTTACTCGTTACGAACCATTTTTATATCCTAAAAAATAATTTTAGTTCTCTTATGCAATTAATTTGTAATCTTAAAGAGAATTAATAAAGATCTTAAACCGTAACGATCATCACAAAATGTTTGTTCACGATGGGAATCGAATCACATTGAGTTATAGGTACTCTAGTTTAACCACGCTGCAATCAACAACACTGAAAATATGGTAAAGTTTGAAATCATACTTGAAAGCACCATATTATTATGTACTTTTATTTAAAACAAATGGTTTATTTGCTAGATACCTATATGGTTACAAGTTTTTATAATATAGGTTTCACCTGTTTCAATAGACACTTTGGGATACAAATTATGTTATTTGAAGCTAACTGACAAACATTCTACCATTAAATAAAATTATAAAGACTACTTAAAATTGAATTGAATAATTATTACAATAAAAAAACTTCATGCAATAATACATCAATGCAATTGTTAAATACCTTAAGTTATTATTAAACAAAACCACTTTATTAAATCAATAACCTAAAAGTACCTTCACCAGATTTATGCTGGATCTGAACACCTGGTACATTCAAAGCGTTACTCTAATATTAAGGGCCGGTTTCACCATGCTCTGTTAGTTAAACTAACAGCTTGTTAATTAACAGACTGTTAAATCTAATCGCTGATCTGACGGTTACCATATAAACCAGCTAAACAAAAATACATCTGCTTGCGTTTTATTTAAACAGCGTTGAACGTGTAACACTCTGTTAGCAAGACTTAGGTGAAACTGGGCCTTAGTATAGTTTTTCTTTCTCACGAAGGCGGTTTGCATATGTTTGTGTGCGTAAGCTCTGGACTACTCAGACATACTGAGATAGAAAGAGTAGAGGCGTTCGATTGATGTACGTGCATGCAGAACCACAAATACAGCCCAACCGCCTTTGTGAAATAGAACCACTACTAAGTTACTATTATTTATTCTAATGCCAGAGTGTAGTACTTTATTTCGATTCGATTTTTGGAAATTACTCGCCGAATTTGTGTTTCCGAGTCCATCCGATTTTGGGCGGTTTATGGTTATGATCAAGACCTAATCGAATAACTTCATCATTGATTGTGGTGACTCTCGCATTGCATCTACTATTGGTCGTGCACCGCCAGTATGTTCTCTCTCTCTCTGTTGTCTTTTTCCTACGAGTACTTGCACAGCAGAAAGTGTACCCATCAATATATAAAAGTCGGTTGTTTCGGTATGATAGCACAAATTCGTATGGAGGAATATCTGCAAGGATAAATTGATTTTTATTAAATCACATGCTCATAATAAAGGAATATAATTATCCCTATAAACCTGGAAGGGCAATATCCTACACGTCATGTTGACGATGTTTGAAATTTCGAAATTTCGAAGTGCGTGTAACTATCCTCAAAAATAGCATGAAGTGTCTGTGTGTCGTCAAAGTGTCTATGGGTGGGTGGAGCTCTACGATCGCAAGAGGTGGGCATGTATGTATACTAACAGGCTCATGGTCACTGTGCGTTGGTATCCAGCCTGTCAGCCATCTAATCTACATCTATTAATTAAGTAGTAGAAAATAATATTATTCATTAATAAATCAAAATGTTTATATGGACATACTGGCTTGGATTGTAAGCCAGTGTGCCCAATGCACACTAATGATAAGACTCCAAATAGACAGTTATCTTTACATCTACCTGAAGTCAATACTCGCAATACATGAACTCTCATCTACACAAATATGTATATAATTTTAAAAGCATAACCTTCGTCGCCGCCGGCGCCGAATGAATCGAGAAAAGCCACGTTATTGGTTCACCACGAGCCAATCAGAGGCGTCCAGAGCTATTTATCAACGCCTACACTTATTACTAGAGGTTGATAAAACCTTTTGTTGAGAGTCGTTGGATAAAATGCTATAAAACCAAAACTACTAGTAGGTAGGTACTCATACATGTATAAGGATGATGTTAGCAGCCTGTGGATTGATAAACCAATCTGCCTTATCGTTGCTTATTCAGTGATATTAGTATAATTATTTGTTAGTTTCTTTTTAGAATGGTAGGTACACAGTACACGAAAAATCACTTTCAACTAAGATTAAACTTAGCATAGTTTACATAGTTTTTAGCATCGTGAATAGGTCAATTAAAACAAGGTATTATTTTTTCCCATGATTATGCACATTAACAAACGATATTATTTTATTATTCATCGTGTAAACCGTTGCTTTACAGTATTTATTTTTAGTGCAACTCCATCTTGACTTGGGCCTCTTACCCCCTCTTTCGTAGAAGGAGTGTTCGCCAACTTTTATGTGCAACTTCCCGGTTTTTGTTCTTATTAGCGAAACTGAAAAAGACAACTTTTGAGTCTTACGCACAGACAACGTTAGTTATTCAATGTCAAAGTTATACGAAAAAGTATAAAAACAGTTTTTACCGATTATCTCGGTTACTTTTGCTCCAATGATTTATCTATTATAAAAATTGTAGAGCATAAAAGTTGCGACAAATTTTATTTGGAAAAAAATTTCATGCGTTAATCTGTGAATACTACCTTGAATTATTTGTATTATTTATCAGTATTAAAACTCATCAAATGAAACACTTATATCTTCATTTATTGAAAGTAGATTTGAAGTAGCCAAATAATTAAGTACTTAGTTTATTAAAAAATAATATCTAATACTAGATTATATACCTATTATTATTTTAGTACTATTATATTATCTTATCTAATATGTTTACTCTCTTTTATTATGTAATAGAGATGTCGTTTTGTGTCTACTGCTATATCATCTATATTAAATATACAATTTGAATCATCTTCATATTCAAGAGCTTCAGGGTCAAATGCGCTCTCTTTCTCTAAGACTTTGTTTCGAGTAGCGACGCTCCGCAGCTGCTGCAGTTCGACAATTCTTACTACTCCGGATTCCGGGGTATTTGTTTAATTTTTACGAAGTTTTTGATCATATACTAGCGTGTGTGCCACGAAAAAATATGTTTGTGAATGAACCTACTTTTTCGTAACAACTATGTTAGTTAAATATTTTTTTTGAAGTCTTGCTATGATAGTCTTGTCATCTGGAACATACTCCGTAAGGACATCTTTCAGCTCTTTTAATGTGAATTGTGAATCTTTATGGTTTTCTATATAACAAAAGATCTCCATCATTGCTTTTGTAACTTTCTTAACTTCACGAGGCTTCAAGAAATTTGTATAGCAAATTTTATGGTACTTTGCTTCAATTGCAATCAAGTCATATGCACACAGTAAACGATCTTTGACTGATTCTCCTAACAAATCATTTCGCTCTTCTGCCCTTTTCATGACTTTGTCTTTAAATTCCAGAGTGCTGACGTTACTGATCTTACGTCGGTACTTTTCTTTTTTTCTTATCTCTGCTGCTTTATCAGCTTCTTGGCCACAAAATAAACATAGTTTTTCGAAATCAAACGCTTCACTCTTAAGAGGTACATTGAAAAATGGTAAAGGTTGATCCTTTTCTATCCGTCGTTTCGATGCCGCTATGGAGTTTTTACTGGTGTACTCTTTTCGACACTCAACATGTACATACACAGAAGTTAAAGTATTTAAGAAGTATATGTGACCGTCATTTCTTTCGATACTGGCAGTTTTTAATGTTTTCAAGCCACGCACTACATGAACAAAAACACGTTCTGAAAGTGGCTTCTCGCAAATAAAACACAAATCGGCAATAGTTTTTAATATTGTATGTCCGTCGCTGTCGACATCTGCAATGAGAATAAAAGGCGGTCAATAAAAAAACAAACTACAGAACATATCTCTCATGAACCAACTATACAATAAACTAGCTTCCGCCCGCGACGTCGTCTGCGTCCCGTTTAATCATGTTGATTTTCCGAAATAAAAAATAGCCTATGTGTTAATCAAGGTTATGAGTTTTATATATTGCGCGTTGTAAAGATAATAAGTAAGTATAAAAAATCAACCTAAAATTGAGAAAACCACATTTCCCTATTTTTTATTACTTACGTGAATTTATTTCTTTACAAGGATACATGACATTATGTACTAGCTTATTTTATTTTCACAATATTTATAATTAATACTTATCACATAAAAAACTATATTATACAGTTATATCTAGGTACATTATTTCCAATAGCAGCAAAATCATTTACTAAGTTCGAAAAGCTACTAAAGTACCACATCTTGAAGGGTCCTTCCTACGTTTTTAGCTAAAGTTTAACATAATTTTAACTTCTTACCCCACCACAGTCTCTGTTACAATTTGTACAATTTTTGAGTGTATCTCATCGTGCCCGTGAATGGTCTTTAATACTTGCATCCTCAACTGCCTTACATGTTCATGCTAACCGCCGTAATATTTTATTTATGTCTTGTATTTTCTTTTGAGGAAATAAATACTAACGCAATCACTAAGACGTAAGACTTAACAGCTGTACGTCTCAGAGTGATGGGCACAGGACACGTCCTCCTTGGATGTGCTCAGTGAAGCAATGCATCGTCATAGGCAGTGGTTACCACGTAACACCAGTTGGGCCATCATGAGCTTATTTCATTGATCGAGTGAGCGAAGCGAACGAGATCTTAGTGACAACTTGGACAAAAATGCTTTGCATGTTTGTATGTTTGTAAGTTTGTATGTTTGTTCGTCGAGATCTTTTGAACCGCTTGTGAGATCTTCACAGAATTTGGTAGGTATACGGATAGTACTCTTAAGTTTTACTGGTTTGTTAAATGAAGTAAATCGGTCAAGGGGTCGTAAAGATATGAGGGTCCAAAAATAAAAAAGTCGTACAATAATATCAAGTGGGGTGTCATATGATAAGGTTTTGCTTAGACATTCCAAAACCGTTTTTATTTTGATTCTAGGTATAATAGTTTTTGAGTTGTTGTAAAAATTATAAAATTGGCAAACCCAGTATAACGTGAGCTACCATTTCTTGGAGTTTCAATGATTTTGTAGTTCAAGTAAGACTGGTACTTAGCTAGACGGCGATTTCGAAGCGATTTGCAAAGTTTATTACAACCATTGTCAATAAAAATTGTTTGGGTTTTATTAACCTCCGACCATCACGAGATCTCAGTTCGGGGTGAACTACTAGTCTATTTTGTACCAGCTGATACTCGCGACTTCGTACGCCTGCGAAACTTTCCACCAAAATATCTGTCACCAGCATACGATGAAGCTCGTAGCAAATGGATAGATAGATAAACTATAAAACAATCGATAAAGCTATTTTTTTTTCATTGATTTATTTATGTAAGCCAATAATTCGTGCACAGCACTATCTTAACTTGGAACTAGTGGTCTTAAAGCTAGGTGCAAAAACCTTTTACAGGCGAACACAACATGCATAAGGTAGATAATAACTGTGAATGAAAAGTAAGGGTAAGATAATGACTTATATGAGAAGTTAAAGACCAAAAACTTAACTAATTAGTAACCAGAGCCAACCTACTTCCAATAAAAACGTGGCATAACCTTATTATGAGCCATCTATAAATCATTTGCAACGGTTTGTAGATAACTCAACTGTTTCATGTGTCTAATGTAAATATTGTAAATACTGTATTAGTTGTAGTTTTCTTTGTGAATAAAAAAGAAACTACCTAAATTAAACAACCTTTTGAAAATTAATTGCTGTCTCTTACCAACAAACAAAATGCCAACAAGTAATCCTAACAGTGAGAGAGCTAGAAATTCAGTCAACTATATAACTATCCAGCGTTTACAAGTATGACCTAAAATATAGTAACCTACTTAAGCTCTAGTTGCTAGATTACGGGGCCCCACTTACGATCCCCTCTCAAGACACCGTTCAAGATAAAGAGTACAAACTCGGTTTGTATAGATCGTAACTAATAATATAGTACAGGTGCAATGTCCAAGCAGTTTAAGATTGAGAGGTGATGCCAAGCGCAGGGAGTTTTAACACAGCACTAAGAAATAAGTAAAAAGTTATAATTATATAATTATTATAATTAACACCCAAACTTGCTTATTATCACCGTCTTTGTAAATAGGGACAACCTTAGCTTTCTTCCATACTTCAGAAAAAACTGAAGAATCGAGCGACTTTTTAAAGATTAGATACAGCGGTTCAACCAAATTACTTACACAATTGCCAATAAATAGAGCTGGAATACCATCTGGTGATTCTTTATCAGTGATCATGTTGTTTGTTTATTTTCACCACCTCGTCATATATAGTAGTGAGTGACGCCTTGCAGCCTCGGAAGCAGTGCGAGGAACACACCCACCTTATCTTGTCGCCTCTACATGTCTTCTTTGTGTAGGTATACCCGTCTATCCTCAACATCCTCTTGCCAGATCGTCTTGAGGTAACATACTCGATTTGGTCTGAAAAATGAGTCAGTGAAAATATATTCAGTACACACCTTGTTCTGGGTGGTCCCAGTAGGTATTAAAAAAAATATCTATCAGCATACTGGTTGTCATACAAGTTTGGTTTCGTTTCGGAGTGAAATTTCGATGAATATATTTCATTTATTTATTCTTGCAACTTTCCCAAATAAGGGGAAGTCTTGATTCCGGCGTGTATTTTTATAATAAAAATTGTATAAAAATATACTTTTTTTACTTAATTTTACTTACACACAATTTAATTTGCCCGTATCCTGATTTACTGCTCAAACACTGATCCGGACTCAAGCATAGATCTTTGTATGAAAATCTCTACTCAAATCTATGCTTGAGTAACGATTTCTGTTTCGGCATACCTACGGGCCTATAACTACCAAAGCGCGATTTTAATGGTCGAATCGAGGCGAGGTTTATTCGAGGTAACGGCTAAGAAATAAGCCTTAGGGTGCTTTTCCACTAGAGCTAAGCTAAGTTGCTAAGGATGTGTTTAACATCCACCAATAGGGAGCGTTTGTTTTCACATGAATCAAGTCCTTTTGGTGGATGTCAAACACATCCTTGGCTTAGCTCTGGTTGAAAAGTACTCTCAGTCTATTGACATCTCTTAAGAGTATGAGTAGTATCGAACAAACACCTCGCTAATTTTAAGTCATACATGTTTATGTAAGGCAGTAAACATCATAAATATTATTTACAAGGATGATTGTGAAAATCATTCACTTTGACCATAATATGGTCGATAGTATATATAGTGGCTCTACACCCTCGATTGTGATGGGAAGAGCAGCACCACCTAATCTTCATTGAACTGGAGTGTCCGCCCTGGCCTTTCATGAAAAAGTTGTATCCTCTGTAACATAATCCCAGGTTACCTCGTTTTGATGTAAACCAGCTCAACTCTGTAAATTCAACTTAAGTTTAAGAAAAATGTGGGACCTGGGCTCCGTCCAATTTGCCCCAGACTCTTTCCCCCAAATTATGTTTCCAGATTTATCTTGGATCTAACAAAAACCGCCAAAAACCAGAGTTGTCAGATTTATTGTAACATATAAATCTGACAACTTATTGACAGGGAATTAAGTCCAAAACACACGTGGTTGTTGGCGGTTTTTGTTAGATCCAAGATAAATCTGATAACGTGGTAAGGCCGTTTATGTTTTACTAGCTGACCGTCCCGCCCGGCTTCGCACGGGTATTTAACAAAAGTTTCAGTTTTTTCAGGTAATTTTTTTTCACTTTGGGTTACATTATTGGAGTTTTAGTAAAGATTCCAAAATGGCCCGGGGGCAGTATAGCTTCCCAACGGTGAAAGAATTTTTCAAGTCGGTCCAGTTATTTCGGAGCCTATTCAATACAAACCATCAAATCTTTCATCTTTATATTAATATCGATTTTTAACATGTTACATTGTTGGTTGGTATGATAATCGACCTACGGACGTCGTTTAGTTGAATTCGTTCGGCTTTGGACATACCTTACAATACAACTTTAAAAATTTTCTAAAGTTATACAAAAAAATATATCAGAAAACTAGTCCTCACAAAAGCTTAACTCATTTTAGTCATCATCTTTATACTACCTGGATTCACAGACAATAAAATGAACCGTGAAATATCCATGATTACATTTATTTATATACTAGCTGTTGCCCGCGACTTTGTCCGCGTTTCCGTCGTTTTTTGTAATAAAAAGTAGCATATGTCCTTCCTCACGATTCAGTGGTTTTGATGTAACAGACACATTAACTTTCGTATTTTAGTAGGGAAATATAATATATGTCAATCTACAATACTGTTGAAAAATATCGCAATACGGAACCGCACAATATTATTGTTAATAGCTGTGCCCGCGACTCCGTCAGCGTGGCGAGAAACAACTGACACCGAGATCTACTCCAGCAACACGAAAAGTCTGCCCTTGAGCCTTATTAATTGTTATTGCATAACACACCGATACTGGGACTTGTTAGGGATGACTGAGAGTGTTATAAACGTAAGAGTAGACCAATATAATCAGAAAGCTTCAAACTGCTAAGTTATCGGGAGTTACACGTGTTATTGTGAGTCAACCATAAAAGATAGATATATGCTGTCGTGGGATATTTTTTATATAATTTTAAGGAGAACATTTCCGTCATACATGATTTCTGTGTAGCTTTAACCATTAAGGTTGCACACGCGACGGAAGCTTGAACAATGGAGTAACTTCTTCCGTTTTCCCAACATTTCCCTTTACTGCTCTGCTCCTATTGATTGTAGCGTGATGAAAATTATACTATAACTAGCTCAGGAGTATGAAAAATAATGGTACCAAGTTTCGTTAAAATCCGTCGAGTAGTTTTTGTTTCTATAACGGTTATACAGACAGACAGACTGACAAAAATTTTACTGATTGCATTTTTGGGATCAGTATCGATCCCTAATCACCCCCTGATAGTTATTTTGGAAATATATTTCATGTACAGAATTGACCTCTCTACAGATTTATTATAAGTATAGATTTACGCATTTTTTTCAAATAAGGTGAGGTTTTTAATATATTTATTTTTACTATAAAAATACACTTATTGGTTTTTGATTAAATTACATAGCGGTAAGACGTGATACAAATAATCTTAGAGTCACAATACCTAAATAAATTAAAATGTAACGCCTAAATGCGGCATCACAAATATTATTTTTGTGGGCGATTGACATGATAGTGAACATCATTTACTTTAACCATTTTTTTATCCATAGTATAGATGGTTGCTCGACACCCTCGGTTGTGGTGAGAGGAGCAACACCACCTGGTCTTCTTTAAACCCTGGCCTTTTATAAAAAAGTTGTATCCTCCGTAACATAATCCGTTGTTACCTCGTTTCGTTGTATACCAGCGCAACTCTGTACAATTAAATAAATTTTATGTAATGTAAAATAGTTTGAGTGCGAAAAAAAATCAGCTGTTAAGTACAAAACATGTAAGAACTAGGTACATTACAAAGACCGAGGTAATCAGGGCATGAGAAAACTCAAAATAGTTTTTCTTGAAATCTATTAGGAAAATCTTTGTTCCTGCCCATCCACCATTTTTTTTTCAAAATGAATAAATAGAAATATTTTTAGTTTTATTGATAAGCAAAATAAATAAACAACGATTTTGTAGGTATAACCTCGAATATTTTTTTTCCTTCAATTCCAGTTCAACTCTTTATAATTTCCTATTGCTTTCACCTCACTGGGCTATTTTTGGCCACAACTTATTCATTCTGCCTGCATATAGAACTCCTTATCTATTCATTTCAATCTTTGCACTCCTTAATTATCGTGTTGGACGTGCTCGGTGGAGCAGAGGCAGTATAAGCAGAAATTGCCAATATCAGGCTATCTGCTTCTTTCATTCCTTATTTATATCTACTCATAAAAAAATATCAGTATTTGAGCTTTGATAAAAATATTCTGAGACTCGCGTGGTCATCCTTCCACCTTTCTCTTCGACACTGATGAAGCAAAAGCCTTTGTTGACAGCCTTCTCTTCTTCAAGAGTTCATCGAAAGAAAAAAACTGATTCTTTCAATCACGGCAGTCTGGGCATCAATGATTGTGCACGTTTGACATTTTAGTTATCTCGTTGCAATGTGTCAGGACTCTTGCTTTGCAGCCCTTACTGCGATGGCTCGAGCAAGTCCACCTGATTCTGTCAGTAGAAACTGTCTTTTTGTAGAAGTTGTAGCCACCCACGCACAGGAGTGTTTTGCCTTTTTTTGATGCGATAAACGACACTGGAAATAAAATGCTGTGTTAGGTATGGAGTTTTCTCTTGATCCCATAGTTTATTCCAATGGAAGTCCCTCGTGTTCCTATTTAACTTCCTTTAAAATAAAATTTTGGAATCAACAGCTGGGAAATGTTTCGAAGAAAATTACGGTTCGTAAAATAAAACTCTTAGAGAGTCATGTTATTATGGAAATTCTGACTGTATTGAGTAATAACTTTTAAGGAGTGACTTCTAATACACAAATAATAAAAATAGACATACCTAATTACATAGCTAGTTATACAAAACCCTTTGAAGTTACTTTAGAATAATAAAGGCTTATAAAAATAAATTGAGATAAGTTGTAGTACATATTTATTGTACATAGTAGCATATCCGATGCGTCTTTTTCGGATCCCAAAAAAAGATGGTGGAATGGAACGTTTGTTGCAACATTGTCCGTCTGTTCGTTTATATAATACACGGCTGATTATTTTAATGTATCTTAGTGATTATGATTATTGTTGATTTTCACAACGTCATCTTCAACTGTGTATACCATAGCAGAACACCCCTTGTTGCAATGAGTAGAACAGATCCACCGTCTCTTCATTCCATTGGTTCTTTGAAAACAGAAGGTGTATTTGCCAACACAAAGCAAGTATTTGCCTCTTTGAGATTTTTTATAAAACACTGAAATATCAAAAAAAAAAAATCATCTTTGGCAATGCAAGCGCCTATGTCTTTTTCCACCAGACGTATCGTCGGTTTACCTATATTTTTTTTATTATTTCGAAAAAACAATTGTTAGCGATTATTTATTAATTTATGAGTTATCAACACCTTAGCCTATAGTTTTATCCATAAACCACGCGGAAGTCACCTTACAAGCACGTGGTTTATGGAAAAGATGATTTAGTTTACTTGTAATAATAATTATTATTTTAGTTGAGAATTATGAAATATTGTTTGCCATTTGAAAGTAGATTATTGTACGATTTTAAGAAAATAATAAACGTCACATCCGGTTGGCCGCCGCCATCTTGCTGTTTACGCTAGTAGGCGTATGGCGACGGCACCGGGGCAGTCCTGTTCCGACAGTCGCACTGACAAGTGCTCTGAACAACAATTGTGTAGTTGGTGTAATGGTTATACGATATTAAACGTCAATGTGAATAACTTACCTCCTGAATAAAAGGTATGGGTGAAACGTAAGTATGGTTCTGTTTTATTTTATGGAACCCAGACTCCATATGAACCAAACCTCTTTTACAGTTTTATAATAGTAGGTATAGTATAGATAGATTTATTGCTTGCATGTACATTTATCATGTTAGGTTTAATATAGCTAGGGTACATGCACCATGCAAGGGCAATGCTATGAAAACTATACGTCTTGCTGTGTTATGGCTTACGAGCAAATTTTGCAATCACAAACTTAAAACCACAATAAAACTAATTGATACAGGTCTATCATACGTTTATTAATTAAACTAGTTATTTTTTTGGTGTTAGATTAGTAATTCATTGACTAGATAAAGCAGAAATCCCCACTCAGTCACAGCGTAGTACGAGTATATGCTACGACGCAACCATTGGTATTTTTTGATAAACATCTTTATAACCCTTATTGATGGGGATTTTAGTAGGGATTTCTGGAACATATCTCTTATAGAAATGTAATTCTTATTCTACATAGTGATACCTATTACTAAGTATAATATAATGTAAAGTTTATGCTATCCGGCAATAGGAATGTGGTATCTCTTCATTTTTAAATATTTTTAATAATATATTTTTTTGTTATTTTGTTTACTTATAAGTGGTGTACAATAAAGAATATTCTATCTATCTATTTCTTAGTTAATAAAAAAATCCACATACGTATGTTGACATTTTACATATAATCCCATAAGAGCGAAAAAACCATAATTTTCTACAAAACTACTACTGAGTATCAATAGTTTACAACTTCTTTTATAATTGATATTTATGTTACATTATTGACTAGTATCGTAGTTACATTATTGACTAGTATCGTAATACTGAAATAACTAGATTGACCTAGTAAGTTATTTATCTTAGTTCCTTATTTTGTTGCGTCACATAAAAGCCTTAGATAATAATTAGAGAAGCTAATTTACCCGTGACACTATCGGTAGTGTCAACAGAACGAGAAATGTTGCCTATAGCATTATTTGTAGGGCTAAGCAGACTCACACGATGGATAAACGTCGAGGAGTATCAGCCATAGAACACGAAAAACGCTAAAATTGTAGCATCACCGAAATATCATGTTTTACAATTGCAAGCCATTAAATAACTAGGAAATTAGATCACGCCCTCGTCTGAGCACAATTGAAGCGTTCCATTTTCAGAGTACATTCAATCCGTCCGAAAAAAGTTACGCTTCGACGCGAACTAGCACAGTAAATCGGTTCTGACGCATAATGACCAATATTTCAGAATTCTCATATTGACCAAATACATAAACGCGAAATGTCCAACTCTCAGAATGACCAATACGCATAATGACCTATTAAGCCAAATAAATGGCAATGGTATCGATTCGGTTGTTGCATTTTTCTAAACTAACCTAATTTGACAGCACTAAAAATGTTGCCGTCCCTTTCTCATAAACTGAAACGACAAGGACGGCTATAATTTTAGAGCTGTCAAATTAGGTTAGTTTAGAAAAAGGCAACAACCGAATCGATACCAGTACCTACGCAAAATGACGGACACGCCAAACGACTAAAACGCTTAAATTGCCCTGTTCGTAGCATCATTCATTATAGTACAGGTCCCGCTATACAACGATTTTGACCGAGCTGGTTAATGGATGAAAACTATTTTATTATCAATTAAATATGTCAATAAATATATTGCAAATGGGTCGTCTAAACAATTTCCGTCCAGAATATGATTAATTAAAAATTTCACTTTTCAAACCTCGACAACCGGAATCCAGGACTGATTTTTTGCAGACAACCCTATACCACCGTGTTCGTAATGAAATAATCTTTATTTTAATTTAACTTTAATTCATTAAGCAGACCGATGCAAGTTACAGTATCGATTAACCTGTTTATGTTTATACCTGCCTACCCAAGAGTTGTGACGGGAAAAAACTAGTCAACCTAACGTTTGCATATTCTATGGGCTTCATACTTTCGATTGGTATGGAATGTGTATATTAACCAAAGTAGTCAATATTTTTTTTTATTTGTATTCTTGCCTGAAATTTTTTAGACATCCTTTTTGCAATATATTTATTGACATATTTAATTGATAATAAAATAGTTTTCATCCATTAACCAGCTCGGTCGAAATCGTTGTATAGCGGATCTTAGGCTATTATACAAACTTCTTGTTACATAGTCGTCAAGGGTTAGTGATTATGGTTGTCACTCATCCGGAACAGCTTATCGTTGTCAGTCCATGCAAAGCCTGGGCACTTGCGTCGTCGATGGAACATGCATCGCCACCTCACCTTCTTTCCGATCGACGAGTGCACGCAGAAAGTGTACTTGTTGATACACAGCATTTTCTTTCCTCTCAGGGTTTTTCCGTAATGGCAGTTCAACTCTGAAAGTAAAAACTGGTTAAGATCGGTCAAGTAATTCAACGGATTAAAAAAAATTGAAAATTGCGTTTGGTAATTTTGATTTTTTTTTATTTAGAAGTATTTTTTTTTACCTTCGTTAAAAATGTAACAAATTACAATCGATAGTTCAGCGATTGTAACAATTTTGACTTTATGATTGTAATTGAATTAATTGCATTGAGTGTCAATTCTGAAGGATTTTAAGGAATAAAGCAAACTTTTGTTTTTTTTTTTCATTTTAAATTATAAGTAGGTAGGTATACCTAATCTACCAATACCTGTGCATGTACTCATTACATAAAAACATATATTAGGTAAAATAATTTAATATAGAAATATAGCATTTTTTTGTGTGAACTCTATCAAACTTATTTTATATATTGGAGATTATATCCAAAAAGCTACTTAAACTCTATTATTAATATTAACAATATAAATGCAGTTGCGGGTAGCGTCTAAAAAGAGTTGCACTGCGCGGCAACAATGTAAACCCGTA
Source organism: Eulithis testata (assembly GCA_947507515.1). NCBI lineage: Eukaryota > Metazoa > Arthropoda > Insecta > Lepidoptera > Geometridae > Eulithis > Eulithis testata. The sequence continues at coordinate 8,958,840 of OX382202.1, read as the reverse complement.
GCATTGCTGCAAAGTTACTGCACTGTGCTCGATATTGTACTTCTAGAAGTGTAAATCGGTTCTAATGGTTATGCTCTTTGCAAAACTTTACAATAGTGCCGTCAATTGTATAAATTGCTGCTTTACATTTTATATCCCGCTGAGTCAAACACGACCATCTCGTCTTGTAGCCAGACTTCGAATGAAGGCGGAATGTGTAGCCACCCACTTCTAATAAAGCATTTCCACGTTTAGACGGCTTAAAAATACCTGATAACAAAAATTTATAACATTGATTCTTTGACGAAAAGTATGCTACAAGTTAATATTACGATTATTTCTTTATAAACTTAAGTAAATAAAAGAAACTGCGAATTCAGTAGGTAGCTTGTTTAGAGTCAGCGACGAGGTCCAGTCCTGCGGGCCTAGGATGCGCACCGTGAGATATTTGTCATGTCGTTCTGTCAAAATGTAAGCATTTTGTACCAGTTTCATGAACTAATGCATTATCTGTGGTAATGCTGTCGACAAAACGCGCCTTCATAATGTACACTTTTGACACTTTTTAGTCGTCGTACCTCTCTAAGGACGAGATAATAGTCATGCTGAAATATCAAAAGTTGAAGATTCAAAGGCGCGGTTTCTCGACAACATTACCAAAGATAATGCAATAGTTCCTAAACTGATACTAAATGCTTACATTTTGACAGAACGACATGACAAATATCTCGCGGTGCGCATCCTAGGCCCGCTGGTGGCCTGAATAGGCTCAGTTAATACAGTACGGTATTTAACTCTGCGGTAAAGCAGCTTTTAAATTTAAATCTAGAATAAAACCAATAGAACGACATAATATATGTATGTGTGTATTCTATCAGCAATCTAGTTCCCATAGTACAAGCTTTGCTTAGTTTGGGAATATCCGTGAATATTTATTTATTATTTATTTATAATAAATACACACTTTTTTATTGTATATCTTCCAAACGTTTATGACACCACTGCTTCTCTCGTCGTGGTTTCACGGGAAACTCTTGTATTTTTATTTGGTCCGTGATTATGATCGTTGAGGATTTCTATCAATTTTTCGCCCACTGTAAACGCTCTGGCCTTGCATTTAAAGTTGTTATGCGTAGAACACACCCATCGAGTTGTTTCATTGCGCCCAAATTTTTGGAACCGGAATTTGTATCCGTTGACACAGAGGAGTGTTTTGCCACGTTGCGATGTAATAAACTCGTGAGTGGCGACTACAACGGAGAAAAAAATTGTTTCAGATATTATTTAAAACTCCCACGACTCCCTTTGATCCGTTAACACCACCGTTTTTCTGTCGAAGGAGTCTAGCCATGACACTAGAATATCTACTTGCGGTGTTATTTGGCACCTACTATAACTACCCATTCCTATTGTTGTTCTTTGAGTGAACGCCATGACCACGATCGTCTAAACATCATTATGTAATATCAATTTCAGATGAGAATATTTTGTTGTTTCATTCTTTTTAAAGCGTGATTTTCAGTAGTAATTTTTTTATTACTAGCGTTATACCTACGCCTAAAGAAACTTTCTGCTAAAAAATTTGTAGGCTGGTTTAAATGTACTTTAATTCATAATTCATGTAGAAACTATCTACTACAATCCTGTTTTATGATACTTAAATAGTCGCACAGAGAATAATAATTAAAATAATACTTGTACAGGTCGAGCCAGGTGTGTCCATAGCCGCCATTGCGTATGCCCTGCATAAAATTGTCTCGTCGTTTTCCATTCTGGTTCAGAGTTATAGCGCGATAAACGTACCCTTAAGATATTTGACTTGACTGATCTAATGGTTATGATTATTAGCAAACTTTACAATCGCACCATCAACAGTAGTAACAGCAGCTTTACACTTCCTGTTGTTGTGTGTAGAACACGACCACCTAGTCTTGAGATTTGTCTTTGAGTGAACGCAGTATGTGTAACCACCCACATTTAGCAGCGTTTTTCCACGTTTAGATTGTATGTAGCTTCCTGAAAATACGTAAGCTTAGTAGATACGTACTCAGTACAAAATAAAATAGGTGATATAAGAAAACTACGGGGTATAAAGTATCACAACTTCTCCGAAAGAACTGTTCGTCTTACGCCTGAATACTGAAACGCAGCGTGGGATTTAAACTATTGCCATCTCTTACCAATGAGTAATGTTTTTTTATTTAAGTTTTGATTTTATATCAGGTGGAACGCTTAGAAAATAAGGCAAACCCCTTAATGTTACGAAAACAGGGTTTTACACTCGACACCACGAGAACGACACTACCGGTGGTGTCGTTTGGAATCACTGTTCCGTTCGACACTACCGAGTGATGTCGTTTTGTCGATGGAAAGTAAAGTTTGGACAAGGTCAACGGGAGTTAAATAAAATAACTTTTTGAAAGACCTTTGACCTTAGAAAGGTCTTGCGTCACAGTAGCGAGGAGCGAAGCGACGATCTGTTATGTTACTATAAAAGACCTAAACGAAAAGAAAGAGCGAAGTGAGCGCGTTCAAATTCAAAAACTTATTCCCATTTTGTTCTGTGAACAGATTAATGGAAAAAAATCTGTAATAGACGTTCAAGACGTCACTAGGGTAGTGTCGAACGGAATAGTCATTCCAAACCAGACCGCTGGTTGTGTCGTTCAGGTGGTGTCGATTGGAAAGAACGACGAAGACTGCCCGGCTCATGGTTATGTTCGTTTTGTAATTTGACTACTTCATTTTCGATAGTCACCACCGCTGCTCGACATTTTTTGGCGCTGTGGGTGGAACAAACCCATCTAGTCTTAAGATTTAACTTAGTTGCAATGCAGAATGTATAACCGTCGACACAGAGGAGTTGTGTACCTCGTTGAGACTTCACAATTTTGTAGGCCGGGACTGAAAAACAATACATACTTACCATTTATTTTTATCAAACAACACAGCTCATTTTACAAATTATATTATCAAAAACTTCAGCACCGACCTACTTAATTATCTACGGAATATATAAATATTAAACATGAAACCTACGATTTTACAGATAATATTCTCTATCATCTGTAAAATCGTAAGTTTTAGGCTTTTCATAATCTGAAGTTGTAGATAACCTTAGTGGAATTTCATATTTTGTTATAGATAATTTATTAAAGATGGTCTACAGGGATTGTCAAAGGCAGAAACAATACCACATATTAAATCTTATTTTTTGTATACAAGACTTATATAAAGTTATCTGCAGCACTCGCTAAATAAAATAAGTCAATGAAAGAACATGTACATAAGTAAAATTAATGCCAAAGGCCAAAGGTAGCAAATCAGTTTTGTCTAGGGCCATGGTTATGGTCGTTGTTTAGTTTGACTATTTGATTGTATATAGTCATCACTCTCGCTCGACATTTCTTGGCATTATGTGTAGAACATATCCATTTGGCCTTGTGATTGAACATGTTTTTTAGGCAAAACGTATATCCTTTTATCCAGAGGAGTTTCGTACCTCTAAGAGACGATACAAATTGAAGCGGTTCAACTGAAATATTATAGTAATAAATAAATAGTTTATTTGGCAAAACACCAGGTTCAGAAATTAATACATCGGTAGCAAAATTTATTAAGTTATAAGATATGTGATATGATGTTACCAAATCCACAGATTTGGTTTTTTGAAGCAGAATGTATATCCTTCGATCCATATGAATTTTTTAACTTTTCGAAACGTCGCAGACTGTAATTATGTAGAATAATACCCTTAACTGTTGTAGGTACAAAAAAACGCTCCTTAGAGACTGTTTTTGATTTTTGAAGATATTCAGACAAGCAGCATAATAATATAGAATTTAACATATTGTGTGAATTTTTTTAAAAGTCGGCTAAGCTCTATGGGTTGGCATCTTGCTACTAAATCATTTGTAATAAGGTACAGTCAGGGAAAAAATAGATAATTTACACCAAAATAGCGTTTCTTTATACACGGTGTAACATAAATACCGTATAAGTCCGCTGGACACGGTTTTCTTAAGTTCATACATAACAAATGGGAAGTAGTACAGTCGACAAGGAACCATTTCAAGATCGCCTACTCAATAAACAAGCACAGCACAGATATCCCTTTTCAGATGAGATAAGAAAGATTGTAAAATATGAATTGTATTTAGAATTATCCCTAGCTTTTTTCTGTTATCCTAGAACTTTTATTAAAATTTCCTCCAAATCAATCCAGATCTTTATTTTTAGGAATGCTAGTTAGATAGGTAGGTACATTCTAACATATAGATTCTAGAACTCTATGCTAAGTAGTTGACAAGTAGTAGGTACATGCTAAGTGTATCAATATTGAGCTTGATGATGATGATCATACCCACTAATAAAACATCCTGATGGTATTGGAGCCTATGGTGATTTTATTTTAAGGTGTGATGAGCTTTAAACACAAATAATGTATATTGTATTTTTAAGCGCCTAGCATTTTCTTTTCCAACAGTACATTTTATAAAATAGTGGTCCAGCAAGACTTTTTGTTACGTAATTTTGAACCGTGGTCCAGCGAAACCGTGGTCCTACGGGATGAAGCCTTAAACACTTAGGGTTGTCGCGAGATAGTGGCGAGAAATCGTGAGGCGTGCCACAGTCATTGTTAAAAGTAATACATAACGACCACGACCGCTTTGCCTAGAGTGTAACGAATAAGAAGAAGAGGGGTGTCGCAAATTTCTAAAATAATAAAAGTTGTACTTTTGTGTGAAAATTTCAATTACGATTTATTGACCTTTTGCACACGTCCAAGCACTCAGGTGGTCGGTCTGATTAGGCCCCCTTCGGGCTTATAGGGTAAATATGTTACACCTTGTATAGTGTTTATATAATTATATTTTACTTATTTGTAGGGGGATGACTCATCACCCCACATATAAGATATAAGTAATTTATTATATAGCTATGGTACATACATAAAATACTTTACAATTGCCAAAAAGCGATACAAGTAACAAGCAATATGTTAGAAAACTTACTCCTGCGGGCCTAAGATGCGCACTGCGAGATATTTGTCATGTCGTTCTGTCAAAATGTAAGCATTTTGTACCAGTTTAAGAACTATTGCATTATCTGTGGTAATGTTGTAGAGAAACCGCGCCTTTGAATTTTCAACTTTTGACATTTTTGCATGACCATTATCTCGTCCTCAGAGAGGTACGACGACAAAGAAGTGTCAAAAGTGTACATTATGCCGCGTTTTGTCGACACCATTAGGTACCACAGATAATGCAATAGTTCCTAAACTGGTACAAAATGCTTACATTTTGACAAAACGACATGACAAATATCTCGCAGTGCGCATTTTAGGCCCGCTGGTTTCATAAACGGTGATTAAATCAACTAACAGCTAAACTTATGTCAAATCTCTGAAGAATAGGTTGCTTAAACGCCTTTCAACTACAAAAAATTCAGTGTCAATCTGACGTTAGAGTGAGTGAATAATATGTAAAATGAACTATTCAAATACCTCATTTGACACTCACTGTCGAGATGACGAACATAGGCCATAACTAGATAAAGAAGAAGACATTGAACTGTAATTAGCTAGGAAATGTTTATTTATGATTGGACCTTCAACAACACAATTTTACAATGCTTTTAACTTGACAGGTTGTTTAGTTTAATCCAGGTAATAATATATTTTAGGATCATGGTTATGATTATTATTCAATTTGACTATTCGATTGTTGACTGTCATGACCATCGCTCGACATTTCCTGGCGTTATGGGTAGAGCATGCCCATCTTGTTCTTGAGTTCGACTTCACTTGGAAATAGAATGTATACCCTTCAACCCAGAGAAGTTTTGTACCTCTTCGAGACTTGACAAACCTTAGCGGTGCAACTGAAACAAATTAATACATATCATATCATTATTGTGAAAAACTTTACAACAGCGTCGCTCGTTTTCTGGGAAAGTAGATATTACTTAGGATAAAGATGACTAACTGGCTTGTACGTTTCATAAATACTCCGAAATAAGTGAATAGGAACTGATAAACTTAATTGCTAAAGTGCCACTAAAAGATGCGACAGAATGAGGGGTGTGGTTTGATGGAGACAGTGGCCCAAACCAGCGGGCCTAAGATGCGCACCGCGAGATATTTGTCATGTCGTTCTGTCAAAATGTAAGCATTTTGTACCAGTTTAGGAACTATTGCATTATCTGTGGTACCTAATGGTGTCGACAAAACGCGCCATAATGTACACTTTTGACACTTGTTAGTCGTCGTACCTCTCTGAGGACGAGATAATAGTCATGCAGAAATGTCAAAAGTTGAAAATTCAAAGGCGCGGTTTCTCGACAACATTACCACAGGTAATGCAATAGTTCATAAACTGGTACAAAATGCTTACATTTTGACAGAACGACATGACAAATATCTCGCGGTGCGCATCTTATGCCCGCAGGTGACTACTCGGATATTGTGGCCCCTTTGTTTAGTCAAGAAGGATCACTAATAGTCGATTGACAAAATTAACAAATTAAAAACAATAATTACTTGGTCCAAACATAATATAAAATCTTCCGACCTTTTACTTTGGGACTATTATGTTGGATGGGACTGTAAGTTTACAAATACCTAAAATTAATCCATGTCATCATACAATTGATATTTATTTTGTTTTTGTAAATCTAAATCCACTTTTACGATTACATTTTGTAGATAAATAAAATAAAATCATAAAAGTTTTAATTCAAGTCCAAAAGAAATAATGTAGCTCAGTATGTTAAATACTTGAATCGCTAGCAGGCGCAACTCGTATGAGATAATGGCCAACTCTGGTGAAAGAGTTTTTAGGCCGCTAAACTATCAAAATAAAGTATACGTAAAATTATTGTTTATGACTACCTTTATGACTATTTATTATAGGTTTTGAACAGCGTATCTACTCGTGACAGGTTTATGATTATGGGTATTATTTAATTTGACAATTTGGTTGTCGACAGTCATGACCATCGCTCGACATTTCTTGGCGTTGTGTGTAGAGCATGCCCATCTTGTTTTCATGTTCGACTGCATTTGGAAGCAGAATGTATAACCTTCGACCCAGAGGAGTTTCGTTCCTCTTTGTGACTTGACAAACTTAAGTGGTGGAACTGAAACAGAATATTGTATTTTTAAAACAATACTTCATTTTGTTGCCGGCGTCTGTGTTCCTGAATGACTAGGTATAATTATGACACTTTGTCATTACAAAGTTGAATAAATGGGTACGTTATGTCATTCATAACGTACCCATTTATTCCTGATTATTTTGATATAAGTAATTGTATTTTTACGAAGGCTCTATTAAGATACAAAAGTTTACAAACGTTCCCATTCAGAAGTTACAAAATATAATATACCTACCTAGTTGAACTACTTATACCTAGTAAGAGCTTAATTACAAGTACCTCATAGCTATTACCCTACGCTCGGTCGGTGAAAGAAATTCCACGTTTTTTTACATGTTACAATCAAACGATTGACTACAATCTCATCTGGCGGTCGAAGGCGTAGCACATTAGCCTAAAAGAAATTTTTTCACTCTCCTCTTGAAAATATCAAAATTAGAAGTATTCGGAAAAGTTACGTAGGAGATCCACTCTTTCGCGGTTCTCACGGTAAATGTTGACGTTGAGGCAAAAAGCTCAATCGTAATGTTTTTCGAGCAGCGTGTACGGGAATAAGATTATGAACCTTATTTAGTTTGGTCATAATGTTGCCACGAGTCTCGACCATCGCTCGACATTTCCTGGTGTTGTGGGTAGAGCATCTTCATGTGGTCTTTATTTTAGACTTTCAAGCAGAACGTATAACCTTTAATCCAAAGGAGTTTAGTACCTCTTATTGATTTGACAAACTTGAGTAGTCGAACTGAAACCGAGTAATAGGTATGTATTTGTATTTTTTTTTTAAATACTACGGTACATCTTTGCACACGAATGGCGTACACGTTTGATCACATTAGTCACTTGTAGCTTGACTTAAAGATAAATAGTACTGTGAGAAATAACAACAAATACATAATATTATTTATTTATTTTTGGGTCAAACTCTGGTATGTCTAAATTCCAAACACAATAGAAAATTTAATATTAGCATTTTGATAAAGGTGTAATTACATTACTACGTAGCACAGTTTCGTACAATACAAGTGACAAAATATGATGTACCTACTTGTATTTTTGAATACTTTAATCCATAGCTCAAAAAGTTTAGTAGCTGCACTAGCTACATACTTCCAGTACTATTAAATTCGAATTCTCTTCTTGTTAGACCAGCAGGGGATTTATCATGGTTATGGACGTTATTTAATGTGTGTATTAGATTATTTACAGTCGCGACCTTAGCTCGACAATTCTTGGCATTATGGGTAGAACATTTCCATCTAGTGATATTATCCGAGTTGGAACTGACGCAGAATGTATAACCTTCGATCGAGAGGAGTTTTGTGCCTAGTCGAGACGTGACAAATTTGAATGGTGGAACTGAAACAGAATAACAATTATGTGTCTTTAACAAATAGTACTAGCCTATTTTTAAAATATGTGGTACAATGTTTCGATTTTCCAAATCTTAAGAAAAATAACAAAGGACATGACAAAAAACGCACGGAAGAACTTCGAGTGCCATTTGCGTTTTGTGGGGGTCTCCGTATGTGATCACTCTCACTCTGTCTCTTTCCATTCCCTCTCCCCAGGAGCGTTAAACGTTTAACGCGTTAAACGCTGCCTTTTTATTTTTCTTCTTCGTTTAACGTTTAACGCTGTCAGTTGTAAGTCGCATTAGAAGTATAACTTCAATAAATACCTATAATTTGATGCTGGGTACTGTTAAAACTATCCACGAAAACATGTACCTATTTCGTTTTATTTGTGTCATCATTACATAAGCAATTTCAAATAAACATTTTGGTATGTAAACAAGTTTAATTTTACATAAATACAACAGTTTAATATTAACGAATAAAAACTCTAATAAGAGAAGAACTTCTTACTCTAGTAATAACTAAAATAAATAAATAAACAATAAAATAAAATGATAATACAATATGTTATGCTATATTCATTTACTCACTTGTTAATGTTACAAAATGAGTAGAAACGCAGCATAAAATAATTGCATAAAGCTGTAAATAATTGCAATTAAGTATTACTTTATAGATACTATATATTTCATTTACGTGTAAAAGTTTTTGAACGCCGTGTCTTGGTTTATTCCATCTAGTCCTACTAGTAGTTCGATTATCTAACTGTTTGGACAAAAATATTCCAAATTGTTAGACTGACTAATCGAACATTTTGGATACACAAATTTTATTCCAAATTGAACTACTATTCCATCCAGTCCTACTAGTAGTTCGATTATGTAACTGTTTGGACAAAAATAATCCAAATTTTTAGACTGACTAGTCGATAGAAAAGGCAACGAAGCTTTATTGAAAAACTATGGACCAATCTCACTCTTTAGCCATGTCTACAAACTGTTTTCCACGATTATTTCAAATCGTCTTCCGCGAAGACTGGACGAGTTTCAAACACCGGAGCAGGCTGGGTTTCGCAGTGGCCGGCCATGTTTGCCGCAGAACCGACCATCGTTGGAGCAAACTAATACTCGAGTGAAGACCGCGTTTCGGTAAGCGTAGTGTAGCACGCCCTCCGGCTAGGTGGGATGACGATCTGCGAAATGTAGCGCAAATACCGAAGATCGGGTTCAGTGGCGCGTCTTAGGAGAGACCTACAATACGTCCAGTAGTGGACCGATATAGGTTGATGAGGATAATTAAAAATGCTCGATTAGTCAGTCTAAAAATTTGCAATATCTTTGTCCAAACCGTTAGATAATCGAACTATTAGTAGGACTGGATGGAATAAACCCGTGTCTTCTAATAGGTTCATGATTATGATTACTGTTTATTTTGACCATTTGACTATCGACAAACGCGATCATTGCTCGACATTTTTTTGCGTTGTGCGTAGAACATCTCCAAGTAGACTTGATGCCCGACTTTGTTCTCAAGCAGAATGTATAACCTTGGACCCAGAGGAGTTTCGAACCTCTTTGAGACTTGATAAACTTAAACGATGAGACTGAAATGGATAATACTATTGTATTTTGAATAAAAACTACTAGCTCATACTTAAAATGTTTAAACAACTGATTGATCCAAACATCTGACCACGTTATCGTGGTTACCTATAGTTTGAAGTACTCGTAGCCTCGTAGGTACTGTAAAAACTGTCCACGAATACATGTACCTACCTATTTTATTTTATTTGTGTTATCCTTACATAAGCATGTACCAATTAACGTTTTTGTTATGTACGTAAGTCCAAGTTTACATAAACACAACAGTTCTTTAATAAGTTATTTATTCATTCACTAGCTAATGTTAAAAAATGAATCAATTGGAACGCAGCATAAAATTAATGTTTAAAGCTATGAATAATTGCAATTAAGTATTACTTTATACATAGTATATTCTTTTTGTGTCTAAAGATTTTGACCGACGTGTCTACCCATAATAGGTTCATGATTATGATTATTGTTTAGTTTGACCATTTGACTGCCGACAATCACGATCATTGCTCGACATTTTTTAGCGTTGTGCGTAGAACATCTCCATGTAGACTTGATATCCGACTTGGCTCTCAAGCAGAATGTATAACCTTCGACCAAGAGGAGTTTTGTACCTACTCGAGATGTGATAAATTTAAGTGGTGGAACTGAAACAGAATCACATTAAAAAGTGTGGTCAAGAGTTTTTAAATGTTTAGAAACATAACACCTGAATGACCCATCTGGCCACAGTGGCTGTGATTACCTATAATTTGTAAGAAATATCCACAAAAACATTATATTATATATTTTATTATATTACATTTTGTGTCAATGTAAATTATCTACTATATAAAAATAAGTCGGGTTTTCCTTTCTGACGCTATAACTCCAGAACGCACGAACCGATTTCCACGGTTTTGCATTCGTTGGAAAGGTCTCGGGCTCCGTGAAGTTTATAGCAAAGAAAATTCAGGAAAAATTTCAACAGAAAAGCGAGAAAATGGAATTTTGAAAAGTCACACCCTAACGCGAGCAACGCCGCGGGAGACGGCTAGTCTTTAATAGATATGTTTATTTTTTACAGAAATACTATTTTATATTTAAGTATGTGTTAATATCAATTAATACACTTACTAAAGTGACAAAATGAATCAAGTAACACGCAACATAAAATAAATTAATTAGAAATACTTGCACAGGACTGGAGAGACTGGCGTACTAACGAGGAGGCCTATACCCAGCAGTGGGTGCATACAGGCTGAATAGATAGATAGAAATAGAAATAATTTATTCATTAAATACACAAAGTTATCAACAATCACTATTTAGTACTATTCCACACCTACTATAATTCCACTTATATCTAGCGATCTTCGACTAGCGTATCTACTCGCAACAGGTTCATGATTATGGATATTATTTACTTTTACCATTTGATTGTCGATAGTTACGACTTGCGCTCGACATCCCCTGTAGTTGTGAGAAGAGCACACCCACGTGGTCTTACTTCCAAGGTCTTTCCTTTTATAACAATACGTATAACCGTCCAAATACACCTGTGTTTTACCCTGACGGGATGTAACGTAAACTGGACTTGCTAAAAAATAAAAAAAACTTGTTATTATTACGTTACTTTTTATAATGCACAAAGATATAGTACACCTGTGTTTTACCCTGACGGGATGTAACGTAAACTGGACTTGCTAAAAAATAAAAAAAACTTGTTATTATTACGTTACTTTTTATAATGCACAAAGATATAGGTAGGCGTTATTCCCATCGAGCCCACTCATTTGCATAGTGGGCTCGTTGGATTTTTTTTTCCCATCTGGCCCACTACTGGGCCCGTACAATTATCATACAAATATCTCCATAAAATTCACAGAATGAAACGAGGAAGTTTTTGAAATATTTTTTGAACAATAGGTGGTTCTTTTAGCCATAAGACTATGGTTAGTTACATATATTTTTACTATATTTTTTTTCTTAGGTTATTTTGATTTTTAATAACACTGAATTGTGTTTCTTGTTGACTTGTTACACGATCTTATGTACATTTTGTGCAAATAAAATATTTTCAATTTTGTATGCAATTTTTATTTAAAAAAAAGTTTGTAAGTATTCTCTCCATCAATTTTGCATTTCATTTAGCGATCATGTGGTTATGGTTATTATTGATCCTAATTATTTCGTCGCCGACAGTATGTACGACTGCACGACAACCCCTGTTGTTGTGGGTGGAACATACCCATCTGGTTTTACACCCAATGACCTTAACGCAGAATGTATACCCTTCAACACTAAGCAGTGTTTTGCCGCGTCGAGATAGTATGTAACTTGCTGAAACAATACACTTATTTACTTTATTGATGCTAAAGAAGTTTTCACTTCAATAAATAGTATTTATATTATAAATTATATCATTCTTGGGTCGTATACTTAAAGAAAATTAAAACTTATACAGTATATACAATATTCACAATATTTACAAAATACACATGAAACAGTAGAGCCATCTACAAACCGTTGCTTATTTTATTTATATCTATTATTGGTAGGTATATCACACAACAAAGTTCCACTCGAACACATTTTTTTGTACTTAATTCAATTGCTCTTTAGATTTAAACCCGCATATGTTTTTATGCTTTGTAACTAAAATATTTGGCACTTCGTAATGATTATATTTCTATCACAAGCAATGACAATGACCTACTTTTTGTGTCCACAAAAAACATAATTATTATACAAAAAACCTTGAGTATATTTCCACTTTATTTAATCTTTCATTCATTTTATTTTAAATCATAACATAGAATGATTTTCAAAACCAGTCACACCAAAAAATATACAAAGCAACTAAGGTTCACTGTAAGTATCAACTGAATAAAAAAAGGGTTAATTGATAAAGGCATTTATTTATTAAATAATTCACACTCTGGCACAAAATAATAATATGTCATTGTGGGCTTCGTTATTTCTCCTTATCCATAAAATTATCATCGATTGCGGATCGCGAAACAAGATGAGTCTTTTAATTGGTATCATAAAATAACGGGTGTTTTGTTTTTACAATTTGGTGGGTTCGATTCCCAGTTCAGACAGGCGATTATTCAAAATTCTTTGAATGCAGTTTAAATTGTCTTTAAAATCAAAATAAAGTCTTCTTTCAGTAAAATGTTCTATCTACATTATTTAAGATACTTTTCCTCCATGTGGCATGGCCGTGGGACACTCTGTATGTATTGACTATAAATTAAAAATTATTTTAATAAAACAACTCGTATTAGCACTACTAACCAAATGAGTGAAACTACTACTCTTGTGAACTATTTATTTGTACCATTCGTATTTTTCTGTTTGTTTCTTTTTAAATTAAGTGTTCCTTTCTGCCCATGTATCTTTAAGTTTTGTTCCCTTCTTATGTTAACCTGTTATATGTCATGCAGTATGTGTGTATTTATATCAAAATAAACTCGATTCGTTTCATTCGCATACGTATAATAATAATACTAGCAATAATTTTTTAATCTTTTAGTAGGCTGGCATCGCTTGGATAACTTTCAACCGTAAATTTTGCTCATAAATTGAACCCTTGAGAATTACTTTTGAAGGCGTAAATAACTCCCGGTAGTACCATCACTAAAGACATTGTGTGCAGGTTTTAGTATCGGTGGAGACTCGTGTCATGGTTATGTTCATTCTTGATCTTGATGATTTGGTTCTCGATAGTGTGGACGAGCGCTCGACACCGGCGGTGGTTGTGTGTGGAACACACCCATCTGGTCCTTGGTCCTGTTACTGACTGAGCGCAGAATGTGAAACCTTGAACGCTGAGTAGGGTCCTACCGCGCCGAGACATTGTGTATTTAACTACAAATAAACAAACATTTTTTATATCAAAATCCATCATTAGTTCGATGAACACTTCTTTTTTACTCACTTAATAACGATGCTGAGACATAACTTATTAATGCGTGGTAATAAATGCTTGGGGAAAAATGGCACATAGATAAAATAAAATGTATTGTTTTTCTATCATCTAAAAATACTGACAAAATAATCTAAGAGGTAATTTAACTCCTAACTGCCTTTTCAACAAAACTTCGAGTTTAAGTAATACTTATTAACTACACTGAAACTACAAATAAGTAAATAAATAAAGATCCACGGACATTTAACACAACGCCTTCTAGTCCCAAACTAAGCAAAGCTTGTACTATGGGATCTAGATGGCTGATAGAATACAATATATACATTTTTTTTTGTAAATACATAGTAACACCCAGGCATAGAACAAACATCTATGTTTTGCCACACACAAATGTTTGTTCTCGGTGGGAATCGTACCCACGACCCACGGCACGGAAGGCAGAGCTACTACCGACTGAGCTATGACGCTTGTCTTGTAGTATTGTATTCGTTACGATATATACAGATGTATAACATATAATACATCACATTTGTTACAATGTTATACTCTTAATATAAATTATACTATGTAATTACTATATACCTCTAGGTAGTATATTTACTAGTAAGCAAAAAGAGGCTGGAAGAAACTTTGAATGTCCAAGACGCACATTCAAATTGAGCTGCTGTTTTCGTAGAACCTATTTGTATACTTTATGGATTATTTTCCATAGATCTAATGCGTATGCCCCTTGTGTCTAATGATTTGTCTATTGTAAGTGACTAAGAAACCAGAGCACCCTCGGTTGGTGTTGGTGGAACACTGCCATCTGATCTTCCCGTTGCATGTATGCTTCTTACTATAAGTATACCCGCGGTATAGAATCAGCGGGTTGCCTCTTTTTGACAAAACCATCGAATAAGTTTCTGAAAATATAATTAAACATGTAAACAATTAGTATTTGTAGAATACAGACTGGCAACGGACAGTCATTTGACTCGGGACTGACGTGATCGTGCAGTCGGTTGGAACATTATTAAATATGGCTGACGCCGCCGTGGAGGGGCAGTTGTGATTCGACCGCCGTACAGGCAACATCTAACTTTCAGTAACGTGTATAATTCAGTAAGATTGTAATTTATTAGTGGTTTGTAGATGTGCTATTAAAAGCTGATTGCAGAATAAACGTGTATTCTTCAGTATTACATTTACGCTTTTGTAGCCATGCATTTTAGACATAGTACACACTAGTATGTAGGCACTTGTGTATTATTATACTCATTAAAATATTTTCTATCGAAATATTTTATATCTATATTAAAGGTTTCACATAATCAGTACCTACAACCATTTTTGTACACATATCAAAAAGCCTATCAAAAATAACACAGCTTTAACGAATGAGATAATATTTTTTTATTTAAGAGTAACGCCTACTTGTAAAGTGATGTGTGGTTTGAATGTAGTCACCAATCTACTTGTTTTTACTTTTTGTTTAAGTTTTTTGCATCTACGAGTACGGTATGCTTTTTTTTGATAAAGATTTATATGTTGACTTTCTATACCTACAGTTTCTGGAATAAATAAATATACATTTAATTACTTTATTTTAAATAACTTTCTGTTGTTTTTGTAGTGTCATTGATCTGATGATTGACAGTAGTAAAGGAAAAGCCAATTTTATATTAGAAAAATAAAATGTATGTCTACGCTACTGAATGAAGGTAAATACAGTGCGATAAGCCCGCTTCAGAGCGCATCGGGGGATTTTTAGGTCTGATTTATTAGACTCGTATATCTTGTAACAAATCGTTTATTAAGTTACGCTTACAGCATAAAAAATATGAATGTATTAGATACTACATATTTATATTTTATATGTAATCTTATGTATCTATTTATAAAACATAACTGTTACAGGTCTATATGACAATATATTATATCAGATGTTATTTATATGTGAACGATATATCTAAAATATTTATTTTTAAAATATAACAGGTCACCAACCTGGATCACGTACGTAAGTATACTAACTATTAGTAGTCCGATTTAAGATTTATATACTAGTGTAAGATATTATATCATCATCTCATCATTTTCTTCTTGACCTATTTATGCACAATGTTACAATCTACTATACCAAAGCCCAAACTAGACAATATTATCTGTTATGGTTCTTTGTGTGTATTAATATATTCCTAATTCTATTTTATTTCGTTTGTGTTTTGTTTATGGAGTTCTTTTTTATTCATCAATATGATCATCAACAAAGTACACTATTTCGTTGTTAACAGTGTGAACTTTGGCTCGGCAGCTGAATTTCTCGTGAGAAGCACAACGCCATCTTACTTTGCCCACAGTACGTTTGACTCCATACGATTTGTTCTCCCTGTATCTTATTCCGTTTACTATTAGTATTTCATTGCCCTTATGGTTTGTGCAAATGTATGCCGATTCAAAAGAAGAAACTGAAAAAAATATAATTTATTAATATTTTCTGGAAAGGTCCAAACGTGATGAATTTACCTAATAAAGTGTAGTTATTGATACAGGTATTCTGTGCAATAAAATTATTAATTAGTATAACAGTGCAATTACTATCTATTTAATAATTTTATACAGACAGGTACACAATTTTTATTCGGTAATATTATAAAGGAATTTTAAGTATTACTTAAAAAAATATTAAAATTTCAAAATAAAAATAATAAAATATACTGTTTAATTTTTTTTTTAAAGTAATTTGTGCACTTGGTTAAAAATAATATAGCACCTCGTTTTCACATGACTACGGGTGGGAAAAAATATCTCGCAGATTTTATTACCCTGATTGTCTATATAATTATTCATGATTATCAATTTATACAAAAAAATTGTATAATTTTATCGATGTGGTCTGATTTGGCAACACTTTAACATAGAGTTTAATATAGTTCATGTATTTAATACATTTCAGCTTGTCCCATAATTATTTGTTTTATATATACAAGTTGTAAGTGTACAATTTTATTGCTCAATTATACTACCCATACATCAAACAAAATTATGTCAATTATGAATTTATGATTGTGCTTGATGCTCATGTGCTTCGTACGAGTGCGTTATTTCATTATCCAGAGTGTGTATGTAAGCTTTACACTTTCGTTTAGTACAGCGCCATCTTCCGTTACTGCTCGTCTTACCGGCTGTTGTGTATTCTTTGTAAAACTTAAATCCTTTGTAAAAAATCTGATCGTAGCCTCTCGAAGATGTAATAAATAATGCTGTAATTATACCAAACTGTCTGATTAAACCGATGATATTTTCATCACAGCAGTATATATTCTCGCATAAATAAAGTCAAACGTGTTTATTCTATATCCAGGTCAGTTTTAAGTTTTACTTTAAAACACTTCACGTTACAAAATTGCCTAAAGGGGTAGCGCGTTTAAGGCAAATCCATTCATCATTTTCTTGAATGATAACAATACTGGTTTGGTACAAATATCAGTATAAAAGGAAGTAGAATAAAAACACTAGGTACAATTTTAAAACTCAAATCATAAGTAAATTGTTCTTATTAGCTCAAACTTTGAACATAAAACTATATACATATTTAGATCTACGTAGCGTTTTACAGGCGTATGCTGCATAACCCAGTCAATGAATTTGAAAATGAAAAGAAAGAAGGAATAAAGATTCGTATTTTGTACATTTCAATGGCTGCACATAACTAGGCATAGTCAACAGTAAACTTATTAATACAAATGCACAAGAAAAATATGCCTACTATTTGATGGTAACATATAATTATTAAAATATTGATTAATTCATATATAACCCTCTTCCGCCCCACATGATTTAATTTAAAATAAGTATTCCTATTTCCTACCAAATTTCAAGGAATGAATTTTCATCGCAAGCATCTAACAGAAAGGTCAACGAGGTAACGCTCTCAGACTCTGCCAAAATCTGATTAATATGTGCGCCACTAGCGAATGGGGGATGGTTGTGTGAGTCTTGCAACTTGATTATGTTGTGAGCTACGGTGTACAAAAATGCGTTACACCTTCTCTTTGTGCAACACCACCGTAACTTTCCATTTTTGTCGGAGTGTTTGTAGAATTTGAAGCCGTTGCAGAACATTTGCGGTCGTCCTTGTGACGTCATTACAATATGTGCTTAAACCAAAAATTGAAAAATATGATCAATAAAATAGAAAGGTAAATAAAATATTAACTTTGGAATCCGAAAAGAACTTCTGGATATGGATTTAATTTTTTGCAGGTTTACAGATATTTTTAATTTGCAAAGTTTAATATAAGACTGTTTACCAAGATGTAATATTGAAGCCTCATTTGCATTACAACAATAAATAAACAAATAATAACAAAGAGATCATTCGCGAGTTACTTGAATATAAAGCTACAATACCTACGTACAAAGTTTCATTCAAATCGTTCAAACGACTTGATTGATCACAAACATTCATACATACTTACATCTGTGTCTTACACTTTTGATCTACAATACAGAATACGTTTTGAAATGAATGTAGCATGTTGGAGACCAAAGATTAGTCGATACCATCATATAAGAAGACACCGTAACATTTATAGGAAAACGGAAACTGTGAGGAACTAAAAAGTCGTCCCGCCGATATGCGTCAGCCGGTGCAACAGATTGGCGACGTCCGCAATTTCTCATTGTTCAATATGTTATTTATTATGTTCACTTCTATTTAATTTTATATCAACTAAAGTACTCCAACAAGCTTATTTCTAGATTTAGTCAAATTCATGTTGATGATCATCCAGTATCCCAACAACAACGTCTTCGATGGTGTAGCATAGTGCCTTGCAGCCTCTCCGGTCACAGTTCCATACGACACTGTCACCTTTCACTAATTTACGATAATATGTCTGCTGCTTGTATATTATTTGCTCTGTACCACGCTCCGATGTTACGGAAACCACTATAATAAAAATTGTTACATTGAATGCAGCTGGCAAGCAATAAATTCTTCCTGGATATTTTGTCATCTATACGTAGGTACTGTCATTTTCCATTTGCATTTGAAAGAAACTTGTATGTTGATTAAAACAAATATATTACTCAAGGACTACATGTGCACTTTTCACACGCGTCTTATAACTGCACAAATATTTCCGTATCTTAAAATAATCATCGCACAAAGAAAAAATTTAGGTACACTTTCAATTCAAACTAATAATGTAAAATGGTATGATAACTTCCAAAACATGGAGTGCAAAGGCTTACATTACACTCCAAGCACATATACTTCGTCAGTTTCTTTACTTTTTTTTGTCGTGTAGTTGTTGCACATACGTGGCATCGCCGAAAAAGCGCTTCATTTCTTTTAATTAAGGGTATTGGGCTTGGGAAATGTCTGCCGATTAGACGAGAAGGGTAGTCGGTATCGGCGAAGGTATCAGTTCCAATATGGCGGGTAGTCACCTCATCAGAAGGCTCTGCTAAAAATGAACAATCAGCTAAGTATCAAACAGTAACAAATAAATTACAACACAATGTTGTTTCAGAAAAACCCTTTTTACTTGGAAACACTAAGTTGCTGAACTAACTTTTCTGCGTTTACAGTATCGTTTATCACTAAAACTTTATTTCTAAAGAATTTTTTATTAATAAATACCATTGAACATTCTACTATGCCCAGATTAGGCCACGTGCATTGTATATCAACTAGATTTTTTATACAATAGAACTAGATTTATTTATTTACAAAAAATATTTACTTATTTATAAATTAAGTACATCATTTTAGTATATAATTACTAGATTATAGAACTTATTATATGACAATCTCGGAGCTCGTGGGTGATCAAGACCATATATTTACAACAAACTTGTTTAGACGTTGCTATCTATCTATACTAGTCTATCTATACA
Organism: Eulithis testata; assembly: GCA_947507515.1. NCBI lineage: Eukaryota > Metazoa > Arthropoda > Insecta > Lepidoptera > Geometridae > Eulithis > Eulithis testata. The sequence goes on along the minus strand of OX382202.1, from coordinate 8,938,951 downwards.
ACTGTAAAAAAGCCGAAACTAAATATGCAGATCTACTAAATAAACGATTCTGATTCCTAAAATCGAGTTTGTCTGATTGTCTGTTTTTCTGTTTGTTTGTTCGTGGATCTCGCCTTAACTACTGCACCAATTACAATGAAACTTATACCATTCAGAAGCCCTTTTATTGGATTAAAACATAAGCTTTAAAACATAAGCATAATATTTTATTGAAATCAAAGATCTAGAGAGCGTTGCATCTAACGTCCAAGAATATTATTTATATTTATTAATGACTGTGCTCATTTTTGATATACAAAATAACTCCGTTTTGTGTTCTGACAGTGACAAAACATCTTTTGCTTTTTCTTTTTGAACAATACCATCGAAAAACCTTTCCAGGACTATATTTTCCATTGGCGCACCAAAATGTCTTGTCTCCAATACGAAGCAAGGGATTCCCGCTGGAAGAAACTGAAAATCCCACACCTAAAAATAAAAATTATAATGTAGTATCAAAATAATACAATACAGGGTAAAAAAAGAGTCCCAAGAAGACTAGGTATAGGTAATTTGAGAGCATTGGGCATAGAACAAGAATTTTCAGATGAAAAACCAACAATATTTTTGCCTAGAGAAACATAGGTGAACAATGAAAAAATACCTTAAGCTGCAGAAATTGTTGTCCGTATTACATAACAAAACAACGTATAAAAATAGGAGGAATAATGAGACAAGACAGTTGATATACAATACTTTATAATATCGCAAAAAACATCACATAGATGGGAATGCTAAGGTATAGATTATCATAAACCGTAATAATATTAACTATATACCAGTCCGCTTTTTGGTCGAAAGTCTGCGGCCTTTTAGCGTTGATTCCATATTATTAAAATTCTTAATGCTTCCTATAATTCTCGGTTATTATATTGATAAGATATTTATAAATACTTAGTGACTAGATGATGACTAGATTTGACTAGAAAGGTTGAAAACTAGTTAATAAAAAACACCTACAAACAACTTTTCAAGTGCATACAACACTAGATCACTATCATAATTATTATTTCAAGTTACATTCTAAAGAGTTTAAAGATTTACATAAGCCTTCTATTTTATAGATACGATTACATACTAAGAATCTTTTACATTCTAATAAAAAATATCTTTAAAATATTAAGCAAATCAAAAAACTTAAAGGTATACCAATTGTTTTAATATTATTATCACATCGCAAAATAAATAACACTTCGCTAAAGAATTAAAGGTTTATGTCCTAGGGACAATTTAAACTAGTCCCTATAATGGAATTAACTACTGCATGTATTTATGCCAAAAATATCACAGTAAAAATATCAATAATATAATAGGATCAAAACATTCAAAATCACGTAAAAGTTATTACTTATAATACTAATACACTTTTTAATATGTAGATTTAAATTAATAAATTATCACAATTAAATACAGATAGTCAATATTATATTAGATAATAAAAAATCAAATAATCTACTTATATAAGTCCGCTTGCAGCAGAATCGCTAAACGTGTTTAGCAGCTAATTTGTATTTAGCGAGATTTCAAGTCACAAAACAAGCAAGCTCGTATGAGCTAGTGGCCAACTCTGATGACGGAGTTTTTAGGCCGCCTTAAGGCCTCCGTCATCAAATTCAAGTCATATAAATGCGTCATTTTAATAAAACTAGCTGTTTAGTAACACATTTAGTGATTAATATATATATTAGTAGTGCAAGTCGACCTTATTATCGCGTTAAATTGTTTTAGTCACGTATAATATAATTATATGAAAAATGTAAACTCTCTAAATATTCACTGTTAATACTTTTCTATAAATCTGAATAAACCCTCTAAAAGCACAACTGTGTTACTTACTACAGAAGAACATAAAATATGTCTTATTAATCATAATCACATAAACACTTCTAAATTCAAATAAACATTGGACAAAAAATATTTACTTAATCGTCATCGCTATAATCACTAATATAAGTTTTTAACAAAAGTTCGGCTCTGTATTTCGACTTCCTTGGCTTGCTTATTCGTTTAGCTACTTTAACTTTTTTAATATTAGTAATATTAGTAGCTTTAGCTTTTGGTGGCAAATACATTTCTGATGAGGAATCATCTATGTTTAAATCACATGTTTTTATAATACCTGACGTTTCCAATGGTTGTTTAACCTCAGATGTAAATGGTTGATCAACTTCCATTATAGATGATTCAACCTCTGGAGTAAATGGTTGGTCATCTTTTGAAATGGATGGTTCGTCAACTTTTGAAATGTATGGTTGGTCAACTTTCGAAATGGATGGTTGGTGAACTTTTAAAGTAGATGGTTGGTCTATTTCAGCAACATCAGTTGGTGATTGATCAATCTGCATAATAGATGTTTGGCTAATATCTAAAGATAGTTGGTCAATTTGTAAAATAGATGGTTGTACAGCCTCTGATGTGGTGGGTTGGTCAGCCACTGAAGATAGTATAGCTTCTGAAGTAGCTGGATGTTCAATCTTTGTTTTACTGGTAGACGGTTGCTCTAACGACGTGAAAAATTGAGAAACCATTACCGAAGAAAGTTGAGTTAGCAATGAAGGAGATTGCTTCACTACTTTAGAAGCAAGATTAATATTGGAAGCAGAATCCTGATCATCTTTATAAATAGGTTGATCTACCATTAGAGAAGGGGGCTGGAATGTCATTACAACAGTTTGATCAATATTTGAAATATCAGGTTCAACTACACCTGTAGGTTTATCACTTCTTGAGTGATAAGTCTGGATATTTGATAAGTTCGTTTTGTTTATTACAGAGGGTTGTTCTACCAATTCAGAAGTGAGATCAATCATTACAGTAGATTTATCAACTACGTTCCCTTGAGTTCTTATTGAATAAAAAGATTGAGATAAATTTGCTGAGGTTGAAGGCGAGGATTTAGTGGTTATGGGGGTTAGCGAAGGTTGAGGTAACGCAATTATATTAGGTCCTTTTTCAGTTCGAAAACATATCAAATTAACAAAACTAGTAGTATTACCGTTATTCATTGGTTGTGCGATCGTTTTAGGATGAGTAACAACTGAAGGTTGTGGCGACGGCTTAGGGCGAGTATCCGTTTGAAATTGAGCTACTGTATTAGGACGCGTAACAGTCGTAAGTTGGGCAGTCGATTTAGAATTAACAACATACCTAAGGTCGGTTACAGGTGACGATTTAACTTTCATCACAGTATCAAGAGGTGCAGCAAAATGCCTAGAATTATGAAACCTTCTGCAACTATCAGTATTAGAAACTTTTTTTCTACATGCATTACGATGCTGATGCCTTAAGCATCTACCTTTTCTTGTTATGGGGATGCCTAGGTTATTCGGTTGAAAAGTAGCGCTACGGTTAACCACCTCGCGCTGACTAATTTCACCAGGTCTGCTGTTTTCAATAGGCTTAGAAAGTTCAACAGTTTGTGGAAGCTCCGATATTTGAACACCGGTAGGAGATTCGAATAAAATTGTAGGTTGCTTATTTTGGGAAGAATGTTCGACTCCCCCAAGAACTGTAGGTACAGGAGCCTCCAATGGAGTAACTCTTTTGATTGTAGGAATTTCTTTTAAGATGTTATTGACAGTTGGCGATAGGTTGGGGGAACTTCAGTAAATAGATTAAAACTCATGCCAAGACCCTCAGTAATTGGAACCTCCATCGTTGAAACGTCAATGGTCTGTATTTCAGTATCTGTAGTTTGAACGTCTAGAGTTTGAGTTTCATTTTCAGTTACAATTTGTATGGTTTGAATACCTACAGAAAGAACCGGTGTTGGTTGAATGTCCACAGTTTGGACACTGACAGTTTTTATCTTCATAGAAAACAACTCTTTTGTTTGAGCTACACCAGTTGGTTGAACCACTTTCGCAGTGTTACCTATATTTTTATTTTTAGGGCAGTTATTCGTAAAGTCTTCCTTATTCATATTTTTACCAATAACTTTCGAAGCTCCTTTTTCAAATATTTCATTAGTTGGTCCATGATCATGACCTTTCAACTCACCGACGACCTCTTTTTCAGCTAGTTTGAGCATTATTTTAGCTTTGCATTCCATTTCATGACAATCCCAATAACTGATATTGGTGCCGGGTACGTCTTTTCTGTGGCAGTAAATATAGTTTTTATAGATGACCAGTTTTCTTCCTCCAGTAAAACTTGCTGGGTATATTTCTGTAAACAAAGAAAAAAATCGCAATTATAGCATCGCGAGCGTTATAACAAAACATTAGTGTTAAAAACTATGTTATATTTCTAAATGGTAATCCTATAACTTTTGAATAGAACAGCAATGTTAGTATCAGTTCAAAAGTTACAAAGTCACGAAATCAATTTAAATAAGTATTTTCATTTTTGCTAGTGCTTACTGTACGGAAACAGGGTCAAGGTTTCATTAATTAGGAATAAAACTTGAAACCTATTTTTATATATTTAATGGTATAATGGAACAAAGCTGAGTAACAAGTTTTCAAACAACGACTACGAACAGAAAGGCAAAACGTTGGACGGCCTAATGGATAAAACGTTGGACGACAACATTTTTAAGACTGCGGGATGTCGCGTCTGTCAAGAGTAGGCCCGGAATCGTTATAATACAAGATCCCGCTATACAACGATTTGCACCGAGCTGGTAAATGAATGAAAACTATTTTATTATCAATTAAATATGTCAATAAATATATTGCAAATGGGTTGTCTAAAAAATTTCCATCCAGAATATGATTAATTAAAAATTTCACTTTTTAAACCTCGACAACCGGAATTCAGGACAGATTTTTCGTAGACAACCCTATACCACCGTGTTCGTAATGAAACAATCTTTATTTTAATATAACTTTAATTCATTAAGCAGACCGATGCAAGTTACAGTATCGATTGACCTGTTTATGTTTATACCTGCCTGCCTACCCAAGAGACTGGAAAAAAACTAGTCAACCTAACGCTTGCATATTCTACGGGCTTCATACTTTCGATTGGTATGGAATTTGTCCCAAAGCAGTTAAATATATATTTTTTTTTATTTATATTCTGGACGGAAATTTTTTAGACAACCCATTTGCAATATAATTATAGACATATTTAATTGATAATAAAATAGTTTTCATTCATTTACCAGCTCGGTGCAAATCGTTGTATAGCGGATCCTAAGCTATTATTTCCGGAAATAAATGTCCACCAGTGACTGACATGATGATGATGTTAGATAAATGCCAAATATTTTAGTAGTGGTTCTATCAATGTTTTTATCTTATTTAGTATTCATATTGGCGAATGAGTGTGGATTGCCATATGGGATACTATCCTCCGATCTATTATCTTCACACGTGCTTTACACTTCTTGGACAACCGCTTCGAGCAGTACCAACTGCAAGACCGACCAAAGTGATTGGAGTGGTAAGTGTACTCTCCAACTCTTAGCAAATGCTTTCCCGATGGCAAAACTATGAATTCAGTATCTAGAAATTGAAATGTGAAACACTACTATTACATTTTAAAAAAACCTGTGCGTGCAGTCCCTACGCGCGGAAGAAGTTGTACTTCGAGTGCCACGCATTTACTCTCGCTCTGTGTTTAATGTGAAATTAATTTAGTATTTCTTTTTATGTATTTAACCAATATGCAGTACTAAATTTTCACTTCAAAATAAAAAGTAAAAAGTTGCATGAACACTGCCATCTATTATATTTTGATTGTAGCGTATTAGCCTCTGTCTCTTTCTATTCGGGGGAAATAGAAAGAGACAGAGACTATGTCATCCCGTATCGCAACGTTGTTGGAAGTCGCATTAGAAGTATAACTTCAAAAAATGTATTTGACAACACATTAACACTCAAATATATTTTTCTAAATTAAATCAGGCATACCCTTCTAATTTAATAAATTAGTTACTCTTTGCGTGTTTAAAAGTAAGAGCATAATATAGTCATAGCTGAAAACTACTAACCAAGTTCTAGCAAGACCCAACGAGAGCGCAGGTATAGTTACTTGATTTATCCCGAGACTTACTTGTGCCTAATTTTTAGACATGTTTATTTATTAAATAATACACGTATCTAGGTACAGTGCTGGGGGCACACTTGACGAAAATTCCGTCGCGGACGACGGATAATCCGTCGCAGAAATTCCGTCGCGGAACGCAATACATTGCATATAAATTAGAAATAGCGGCCACACTACGCGGAAGATCGGTCGCGGAAGTATGGTACCGGATTGACACCCGCGGAAGTTCCGCGACGGATCATCCGTCGTCCGCGACGCAATTTCCGTCAATTGTGCCTGAGCCCCTAGAGTTTCTATATTATGATCGATTTGTACTAAATGAAATGATTATTATGCACTGCGTTTAGTTTCAAAATATATTGACACTTTTCATCAAGGGTTATGCGTGCCCGGCAGTTCTTGAATTTAGAACATCGCCAATGGCTGTGGGATTGTGAAAGCAGAGATTGTCGGCTGAATGTGTGGTCTTGATAAACTAACTGTAAATTCCCTCTTCTTGAGCTGATGAAGATTAACTCTGTAAAGTTTTCTCTACAAATTAGATTAATTGTAATTACAATTTAAAATTGTAATGTATAAATAAATTAGTATATAAAGTAAGTATCCTTACCTTGATACTTGCGATTTTTTTTGCAACGCATCAGATACTTCTAATCGCAATTGAATATATTATTTACATTAATGTTCTATATGTACAAAACCACAAAACAGTTTTATCATGGTTTTAGTAACAAACTGGGACTTTTATCTTTACCTTTCGATCCCTTCGAAGATATTAAATAACTTAAGTAACAGTAAAAACGTATTATAGTATATTTAAGTTTGAGTTTAAAATAAGTAGTAGGTAAATATAATTTTATTTAAATAAATTATAAGTAAATGAATAAATATTCTTGGACATATCAAACAATGATCTCTAGTCCCAAACTAAGCAAAGCTTGTACTAAGGGAACTAGATTGCTGATGCGAATACTTATGTACATTTTTTTTTGTAAATACTAATTATGATACTAGTAACAGCCAAAATATGTCAATATTTTTGGAAGTGTAGAATATCAAAACATGGTACGCACAAAAACGGTTTTTCAGGGCAATCCGAACAATATGTTTTAGTTTTTTTTGTTTTATTTTGTGCCCAGTTTCGACCTCCAGCCTGTGAGTTAAATTTGTAACAAGACTTGCAATATTTTCTGGCCTTTCCTGATGCAAGAAAATGTTTTGACGGTTTCATTGTGACATTGTTTCGGAAGTTGTTTTTAAAAAAATTGCGGTAGCGTTTGCCTGTAAATTTTACTAATTAATTTAGTTAGTAAAGCTATAGAAAAAAACGATTTTTGACAAACTAAAAGTTAAACATAAATTAGAACAAAACCTTAAGCTGGGAATAAAACGTACTTATATCAAAGATACTTGCGCTCACGGGTAGTTTCCAAGTCCTGTAGGATTTTAAATAATGCAAGAAAAGATAATTTGAAATGTCGCTGTGGGAATGCTCTACTTCAAGCAAAAGCTTTCGTTTTAAATATTACTGATTACACAGATCATATAAGAAAAAAATACTCATTTCACTACGTAATAAAAATGATATAATGCTTAAAATAAACCAGAGTTATAAGCCATCGGATGGCAACAAAATAGTTAAATAAAATACGGGTTTTTAATATGTGGATGTTATCGTCAACCCTATATAATATGTACTAGATAGTGTAAAAAGCTAACTATGAATCGCTTAGTTTCACGTACTGGCCCTCATAAATACAGTACTTTGCAGGTGGGTGAGTGTGCATATTCTCCAAGCCAATAATCCCAAATTTCTCATTAAGTTTTAGTTTAGCATTGCAACCCCTACAGTTGTGAGTAGAACAATACCAATGAAAGAACTTCGTTTTCTTGCATTGCTTCTTGCAGTAGTAAGTATAATCGTTGTACATCACAAGATGTTTTCCGGAGTATCGGGATTTTGCTAGTAGTATCACTGAAAAGGAACCAAATTGTTAAGACTTGCTCTTGGTTTTTTGTTTTTTCGCTGCGCTCAGAAAAAGACAGGTGTAGTTTTCTGTGTAGCTCTTCAAAATAACAATACTTATCTTACAAGAGGTTGTTCTGCAGTGGAATGAACCCCACTGCAAATGATACTAACAGCAGTTTTCAAAAGACTCCTCTTCTCAAATTCAGCGATCAGGCTATACTCTTTTTAAGGTCGTAATAACGACTGAAGTTTATCTCATAGTTTAATTACCTAAACTGTTATTAATAACATCACCAGGTAAAAGATATTACATTAAGGTCAATATTATATCACAAAAGTCCCTTCGTTACAAATTCACACGGTACAGTCTCAAAATCTCAAAGTTTCTCATAATACCCGTCTGGAGTGATGAAGTACGAAGGCCGTTTATGGCAATGATCTGTTTTCACATCCAGAATCTCTCTACCTTCCACATTGTTAGCCTTCAACAACCTCAGTCTCGCCCTGCAGAACTTGGATCCCGTGCACGACCATATTGTGGACTGCTGAGACTGCTTGTGTGCATAAAAACTGAAGCCGTCCAGTATTGCTATTTCTCTTCCATTTTTCTTTTTGTACCACTTCACTGAAATTGGTAATAGGTGAGTAGGTTTGGGAGAGCGTTTTGTCTAAAAACGTGTAGAGAATTCTACCTACCTATACGTGAAGCTGTGATCCTATTTAAAGGGTGCTGGATGTGCCGAAGTGGAAAGGATATAAGTACATAGTGGTAACCAATAAAATATAAATTGCCCGGTATATTGGATTCGTTAGTTTTTGTTTTTTAAGGGTACAACTTCTCAAGTTAAAATGTTTGCTGTTTGACAAGAGATGTTTGCTGTTTCTCGTTCCCCTGGTGTGTTATCATGCATCTCAGAATTGTAGAAGTAATTAATTCTGATTCTCTTATTTCTTTCTTTCTGACGATGCTGCCAGCAACTATCCAGCATGATCTATCATCTTTGTAATTTTGCTGATTAAAATGACAATGGGAGTAAATTCCATTTGCTTCGGATGTTCTCTGACAGTTTTTATGACACTCGTAGTAAAAATAACACACAGTCATCGCCTCTCTAACAGAACACCATTCAAAATAATTAAACGAAGAAATACAAAATATTTAATGGTTATTTAAAAACTTACAGTAGTATAATAAACAATAGCATTATAGTATTTTTATACTTGACACAAATGTGACGATCTACTTAAGTATAATTTCTTGTAGCATTGCAGAAAAAAAAATGGAATGAGTATAATTGTACCTAACGGTAATATTTTTATAGATGTGCAAAACACAAAAATATCACAACAAAAAACATTAAAAATGTACAAAAATATATAAATATCTACATAAAAAGAGAACTACATATAATATAACTTCATCTATACACAATTCTGAAGGTCAACTCTGTTAGCCATAATGTTATCAGTATTGAACAATAATTTATCAATTGATATACCTACCAAAACTTTCAGGGTCACACTCGAAAGTGTCGACTGTGTTGAGACTTCATCCATCACTTCACGTCGTGAACCATGGTCGACTCTAGCTAGGGTATGTACGGCATTTTTAAGCGTACGTATTTAATTCATTATATTATTATAGCAGTCCCACTGCTGAGCATTTGCCTCCCCCCATTATTTCCACATACTCCGATCTTGGGCTACACTCTGCCAATCGGTCAAAAAATTATCAAGTTTGTCCCGCCATCTTCTTTTAGGTCTGCTGTATTTTATTTATCAATTGATATTCCACAGGTTTCAGGTTCACGCTCGAAAGTGTCGAGTCTTCAATCATTTTACGCCTTATTACTGTAATTTCCGTTCAGTATACTATAGTTGCTGGGTTTGTGGTTATGGGTGCCCATAAGACGGACAACGCGTCGACTAGCCTTGTCTACAATAGCATGGGCCCCACACCGACGATCACACCTCCAGTTCTCAGTGCTCATGATTTCTAAATGCTTGTAGTAGCAATAACCGTTTATGAGCAACACGCCCCACTGTTTTCTTTGTGAGCACTTCAGCCATTGCACTGGGTTTTGAAAAAATGCACTTTAATTATAAAATCAGATGCTAATTTTAAACCTGTGGATTTAATTCATAATAGTAACCCATAATATATTTTAGAGATTTACCTAAAATATGCACTTGAAAGAATTTCAATTTATGTAAGAGTATGTTTTATTTTACATAATTTAATCTGAAAATAAAATAACAAACGAGAAAATTCCAAGAACAAGATAAATAGCAAAACCAAAGTCAAATAAAACTACTGCAGAATCCAGAAATACGATTACTTGTGTAGTTTGCGTCTGCGCATGAATACCCACCGCACCGCTATCGTGCGTGACCTTCTTGGACCCTTGTGAGCTACGACCAGCTGTCGGTACCTGCTCTTTAGTCATAAACGAAGGGGTGCTAACAATGACCCGACTACGTTTAAAACGAACTCATACAAATTGTAGTACGAGGCATAAATAAAATGTAACAGAGTATATCCTCTACCTACACTGAATAGTTATAGTTATAGTGCAAAACAGACATAATGACATCATCCAAATAAAACTAGAGCTAAAAATAAAATTTAAATGACTCACGGCCGACGTCTTCATGCGATAACAAGCAGGCAATTTCGATACACAAAACATAATCACTTATCACGATAATTTAATTTAGAAAAATTCACTCGCTATCACAAGTTTTCATAAACTGATCCACATTTTCATCACATAATTATTTAAACATTAATTATTTTATTTCACTACTTTTTAAATATGAATTGTGAACCAGAGATAGGTACATAGTTACTAATTAAATAATAATAAATATGGATAGTAGACAAGATAAAACTAAGCTGAACACCAAGGTGTACACTAGTATTAAAAACATCTACACTGATTAGGCAGGTTAGACTATGTGTACACTTGATTATAATATTATAGTACTGAGCTACATTTTGACGTCTATTCCGCGCGCGATTGGGAAAGCAACTGATTATTACTAGATATTTCACTTTACCGGCAGCTGTCACATATTTGGCGGGTAGTTTAAAATTACTACGCTTATTTTCTTATCTCTTACGGAGTATTTTAATTTTTTCATCTTTTAGTTGAAGCAGGTACCTATTTTTATATAAATTCCATTGTTTATAACGTACATAGGTTGTTTATGTGTATGTGTGGAGAAGACGTTTCGTAGTGTTCCATCCAGTGACTGTATGAAGCGTGCTTTACATGCGCCTGAGTTTGTGCATTGCCATCTAAGTGTATTCTTGGAGCTTCTGTGAACGTAGAATGTATATCCGAACAGAATAGCCAATTTCTTACCCATTTGATTATGCACAATTTCCACTAAAACGAGAAAGAAGTATTAAAGTCGACTCCACGGTGAATCAATATGTCTAGGAAAGTACTTACTCTTTATTGAAATGAGCAGAAAGTATATCAGCAGTTTACCTAATTATAATGGATTTAAAACATACACTAACAAAAATTCCAATAATGAACTTAGCGGGATTCATAATCACGTCCAACCTTCTTGATACGCGAATACATTAGCCTACTACGCCCTCTATTTCTTAGATCAAGCGATAGTGTTATTTAGCAAGGAAGCAACATACACAAGTATCCTTCAATAATCTTCATTTTATTACAGTTGTGATAATAAAGATTGAGAGTGACAAAGCAAAGTTTGCCAAGAACTGTTTGTACAGTAAAACGATTTTACATTATGTATACGAAAGTTATTATGTAGAGATAAGGGTTGCCCGTTTATTTTATTGCGAACGTAGCTTAGACTAAAAAAGATTTGGAAATTACAGTTTTACATTAGCACCACGTATAATTTTATATTTCGGCGGCAAATGCGGGTGTGCTATTTTAGCAGTTTTGATAATGCCGTCGACCGAAGCAGTAAACCTTGCCTTACACTTCCCCCACATCGTACAATGCCATGTGTGTGTAAATTTAGTCTCCCGGTGACAGTAGAACGTGTATCCATCGTTCCACAGCTATTTGTCACTATTGTCACTGTAAACGTTTTTTTTTTAAACGACACTAATTGTTAATTGCCAGAGCAGTGAATGAAAGTTGGCATGATTTTCGACACAGGATAAAAAAATCTGACAATAAGCCACAAAAGTAAGTTGAAATATAGGGCATCAGCTTCAAAGATAAAAAAAAAAGATTTGGTTATCTACGAGTATCTACATAGTTTATTGATACACATCAACTAAAAAATTTAAACTTAACATTTTATAATGCATTATATATACATGATACATATATAATATATATTCGTTTTCTAACGATATAGGTTGCATCGAGACCGTCGGACAAAAGCAATTTGTGAACCAACCTCACTCTAGACTGTAGTAATGCTATACGCTTTTTTAACATCAGTAACATCCAAAGCCCAACTTGACCCACTGCGGTACTGTGCATATCTAAGTTTGAATATCATTATTTTTCTCACTTCAAGAATATTTCAACGAGTCATAACTAGAGTAATTCGGCTCTAATACTGGCAGCATAGCATGGCACTTTTTAAAATACATTCCATTATGAATCTGAAACTCCGGTGGTCCATGGTTATGTTCCAAGTTGCCGGTTTTCATAGTCCCTTGTGTCGTTATGACAAATCTTGCCCTGCATCGACCCCACATGGTACAGAGCCAGGTCGAGGTGTTTTTGCCATAACGGTGTGCGTAGAACGTGTAGCCTGAACACATTGCTAGCCTTTTTCCAGAGCTCTTGTACACAAATGACACTGGAAGCATAAACTTTCTTGTTAGTTTTGTTAACACATAGATATCGCTAAGATACAAGAGATCGTCGCGTAGCGGCATCATTATTTGCATAATCTACTGATATTACTGATATGTTGTGATATCAAATAAACATAGTTATAATAGTGTGTTACGGAAACCACGAGATTATTTTATGCTAGATGGTTTAAAAAAATCTGGCTTTAAAATTATGTGCGGGAATGTATTCCATCAGGATTTAACTTGCATTGCAAATCAAATCTGGTGTCACAAATATTTAATCATCTGTTTTGTCTCACATAAAACCAAAACCCTAAAATAAAATGTTAGTTAACTATACTGACAGTAGGTATTAAATTTAATAAGATACTTAATATAATCTATAGCATAATAAATCTTCCATTAGTATACATTTTGTACTAAATTATTATTAACATAGGCACTAATATTGACTGAGGTATTTCTTTGTTACTTACAAGTGCTTTTAAGACTAGCTTAACTTACCTATTTCCCAAATTATTTATTTAAGGGTGTAAAAGGTACATTTTAAAGCGCAGCTTATCCATTTGTCAGAAACTCAATTTTGATACTTAGACACATTTGGAGTGTCATAAATATAATATAAATAGATGTTATTTTGTTAGAGAGACTGCTTTACTTTACATAATACCACATTAAATTTTATTCGCAAAAGGCAATAGTCACATGCGAATAGTTGTAGATAACTTCATAGTTATCAAAAAGTAAAAGTAGTAATACAAATCTTAGTGTAAGTAGTTTCTCGTTCGACTTGGTAGGTGTTATATATTGTAATACTTATATCAATTAATTTATATTGCTAAAAAAATTTATGTCAACATTTTATATATACACCGTTGATGATTGTGAAGACCGGGGGACGATGGTTGTGGTTCAAGTTAACTAGTTTCGTTGTGCCATCACACTGGTAGAGTATGAACCTAGACCTGCATTTGCTCCATGACGTGCAATGCCATCTATCGGTGGTTTGAGTGCGACCGTCGAGGTAGAACGTAAACCCATTTAACACTGCCAGTTGTTTTCCGGACGCATTTTTGAGATACAATACTGAAATCGTATCAATTAGTTTTATTTATAAGATGAGTGAAAAAGATTAATCATACTATGTTTCACAAATGAACACATTCGCTGCGGCACCAATTTTTGTATACTTTCCGTTCCTGCGGCACGAGGTGTTATCAGCCCGCACCGTGACCAGGCGTTGGGGCGACACGAAATCTATTAGACCCACCTCTCTTAACAGACTAAAATCCATTTTCTGGCGCAAAATCAAAGATAAATGAGAATTTTGGTCTTTATTAATATAGACAGTGAATTGATGAACCCTAATCTACCGTAGCCGCGGGCTGGTTTAGGATTTATAGGCAAAACAAAATATGGGATCTTATTCACCTCGTAACGCACTGAAATAGGGCAAATTTACGCTGAGAATAAATAGCAAAAAGATTTACAAAATTTCTTCCTATACCTTTGAGTACCTATCATATAAAGAGGAATCATATAAATTTAAATTTAGTTAGGGTCGCCGTCATCGAAAACGATGTGGAGGACTATATATATAAATGGGTATCAAAATAACGGGCTTTAAAACGCTAGTACAAAAATAATCAAAATTTATTTGGTTACAAACAGGTTTCTAATGAGTGTACGAAGACAAATGGTCAAGATAATTATAATTCTTAAAAATATTAATAAACTAGCTGATACCCGCGACTTTGTACGCATGCGAAACTTTCCACCAAAATATCCGTCAACCAGCATACGATGGACCTCGTGGCAAAGGCGGCTTTTGGTTTAGAGATGTCAAGCTGTATCTCAGAATCCACGTCTTTGATTTCTATAAAATATAGCCTATGTTTTAATCCAGAAAAAAAGCTTTCGAATGGTATAAATTTCATTGAAATTGGTCCAGTAGTTTAGGCGTGATCCGCGAAAAAACAAACAGACGAGCTCGATTTTCGGAATCAGAATCGTTTATTTAGTAGATTTGCATATTTAGTTTATCCATATCTTTAATTTTAGTTTTTGGCTTTTTTACTGTTTTATAATAGTACTAGCCGTCGTCGCCCGCGGCGTTGCTCGCGTTCTAGACCCTTTAGGATGCCACTTTTTAAAATTCCTTTCTTAGTGCACCCCTACTCTATATAAGGATACCCTCCAAATTTCAAATCTCTAGGACTTAAAGTTAGGCTGTGCGTTGATTATCAGTCAGCTTCAAAAGAGTTTTATATATTTAGAAGATAGACTATATAGAAATAGAAATATGAAAAAAAGGAAACCAGTAGAATAGAAATCATCATAGAGGTATTTAAAATAATAATCGTTTTAAGCAATATTTTATTTATGAAAAATCTCAAAATATAATATTTTGCTTAGAATAATCACACGATTTTGTACTTATTTACAAGTGTTTTTCATTGAAACAGGGCAGACAATAAGATTTTTTGCACTGAGTGCACTGAGTCAAAATCTTTTTGGATTTTTTGTCAGCTTCACGACATGGTAAGAATGTGCGGAGTTTCTGGTAACAACCAACACATCTTCTCCTTTTTTCACCCTTTTCGAGGTAATGACGTGCGCTGCTTTTTAGGGCTGAAAAATGTTAAGATAATGTCATAAAACTGGCATTGTTACTTAGGTTAGATCATAGATGAGAATAACCATAATAATATATAACTGCATTTAATGAATGTGTTTGCTTTATCCTTAAAATGTTGAAAGAGTAGGTAGGTAAGCTTAAATTCAGTATGGTAATTTAATTTTGCGAAAAGGAAACAATAAGAAATAACTTAATAATGACCAAAATTAAATGTGAAGCTTAGTTTATGAAAGCTTCTACACGTTAACTGACATGGTCACTATGGTCAGTCTATTGAAAATTTACTTTGGTCAAGTCAAGACTAAGAAATATATCTCAAAATTACCTGGGATCACATCGATTTTCTTCTTTGTAAAAGATTCTATAAGTTTCTCCACAAAGAGTCTTTTTGGTAACTATTTTCCATCATTTTGGATTGAATTAAATACAATCCAGGCATTAATTAGTGCCGTACCGAATATTAGCTCCATCACAACTTTTCTCCACCATTTGATTCCTCTCTTCAACGTTGTACAATAAGTACTTTTCTGGTCAGAAAAGTCAATTCTTTTTTTCAACGTTGTACTTTTCTGGTCAGAAAAGTCAATTCTTTTTTTTGTTTTATTGTACAGTAGAACACATCCTGGTTTTTTTATGCATTCGTCGGTTCCTCTCTTCTTTTTTCCAGTATTTATCAGGTTATCATTTGACGCGACGCACAACACTGGTCGCGGCGAGCTCGCGTACAGTGCGGTACGAGGTCAGGAGGGGTATGAGACATTTTTAGCCTCGTTTCGCACTGCATTAAAATTATATTAATTGATCGAGTGAACGAAGCGAACGAGATCTTAGTGACAACTTGGGCAAAAATGCTTTGTATATTTGTATGTTTGTTCGTCGAAATCTTTTGAACCGCTTATCCGATCTTCACAGAATTTGGTAGGTATACGGATATTACTTTTAAGTTTTACTGGTTTAAAAATAAAGTAAATCGGTCAAGGGGTTGGAAAGTTATGAGGTTCCAAAGGGAGTAAAAAAAAAATAAAGTCGTACCAAAATATCAAGTGGGGTGTCATAATATGATAGGGCTTTGCGTAGACATTCCAAAACCGTTTTTATTTTGATTCTAGGTCTAATAGTTTTTATTTGATGTAAAAATTATAAAATTGGAAAACCCAGTATAACGTGAGCTACCATTTCTTGGAGTTTCAATGATTTTATAGTTCAAGTAAGGCTGGTACTTAGCTAGACGGCGATTTCGAAGCGATTTGCAAAATTTATTACAACCATTAGTCAATAAAAATTATTTGGATTTTATTAACGTCCGACCATCACGAGATCTCAGTTCGGGGCGAACTTCTAGTTCAGTGCGGCACGAGGCCTAAAACATCCGGTACCAAGGTAGGTATATCACCGAGTCCGGGACCATTAGCACATCTCAAATATATATTTATCTCTCACTCACTCGGGCCTGTATCACCACCGCCACGTAACGCTATGAGTTAAATAAAAATATTTAGGTATACATTATGTAGCGCTGTATCAAAATGCTATGAAAATACACACACAAAATGCACCTCAGAAACTATTTTCTCAATTTGTGGGGTATTTTTTTTACCTATTAGGTGTTTATTATTATTGATTTAATCGAAAGAGCCCTTTTAATCTTTGGTGGGCTATCCCAAGTGCTCGCTGGAGTGAAAACGTACAATCTAACCAAGAAATCTAAGTCTTTGTCTATAAAATACAGAATCTTAAAAACTGCGCAGGACTGAGAGAACTGGCATGCTTGTGTGCCACAGTCTCAGATAAAGCAAAAAAAAAACAATACACAAATTAAGTCTATGACAAAAGGAACTACAGTATAAGCGTCATCTAAACCAGATCGTTTTTACACTTATGTACCTATCAAATTTTGTGGTACACTCCGTTAATAATTTGGTAGAGAGGACGCACGTGGCCATGCTCCAGAACCGCCTTCTTGAAGCCACCATCCACCATCAAGGTAAACCTTGCCTTGCATTTACCCCAAGATGTGCAAAGCCACGTGACGGTGGTCTTAGACTTCGAGTGCCTGTAGAAGGAGTATCCATCGATTATTCCTAGCACTTTCCCATACGAGTTTGGTAAGAAAACCACTGAAAGATATATATTAATAAATAAATATTCATGGGCATTTACACAACGCCCTCTAGTCTTAAACTAAGCAGAGCTTGTACTATGGGAACTAGATTGCTTGTAGAATTATATTATTTTATATACATTTTTCATATAGTTTTATATACGAGAGAATCAACGGGATTGTATTGTAAACGGTGATTAATTTTTAACAGAATGTAGAGAGGCAATTATTAGAATCCTAAAAAAGCAAATAAAATTTTTGTTTATGATAACCCTATATTGTTTTTTTTTCTCTGGATCTACAGGTTCATAAAATTGGGAAGGAAGGGAAAACAAGTTACCTACCTAAAGAAAATCCGTTTATATTATTCCAATTCAGGACTATAGCGTACCAATAGTATACCAAAACGAGAGACGATACAAAGCGTTTACATATAGATATAATATTAAGGATAGTTGACTTTGAAATATTCAATTCTAAATTAGTTAAAGAGATAATAAGCTTATAGAGCTGTTATAATTCAAAAAGATTTAATTTGTTAGAGTTTTACATAGAATCCATGAATAATCTTGTACGGTGATGGCGGATGGGTGTGCATACAGTGTTTCTTATCCAAATGTTGAACTTGGTCGCTCATAGTCAAAGAAAATTTCGCGGGACATTTCTTATAACCGAGCGTGCAAGACCACCTCTCAGTCTTCTTAGACTGTTGGTGGCGGTAAAAGGTGTACCCGTCCATGAGCGCTAATTTATTTCCATTCGATTTTGTGACAAACTGAACTGTAAAATTAAAAGTATAAGTATCATAAAATATTATGAAGATATTATAATAGAAGTCTAAGATAACCTTACGTTACGTAAGATATTAAACATATTAAACGAAACAAAATATAGAGATTACACATTATTTATGTCTTGGTACGCGGAATCATATTATTTATTTAATTAATAATAGGTACAGCTTTACTAACATTAACATTTTTTATTAATATTAAAACTTACAGCTGTACATGGTACTGCTAAAGCGAATAAATACACTCTGTTTTTTTATAATTTAGTGTCATCAAAAGCACTAAGTTGCACGTTCACAATTTTTCAATAATTACTACGCTTACTAAACCATTTTATTTCTTTTGAGCTTTCTCACTTCGGTGTTTTTAGTCCATTTCGATTCATATAACAATGAAACGATAAAGTTTTTATATTCTTTTCTGTTTAAAGCTGCCGTGTACGAACATCCTTATGTCTTCGTACCTGACCTCCGTTTAGCATTGTATTGTACCAGACATTTTGGCTCCGTTTATGAACCAACCATTATATATAGTATAATCCGTAGGTGGATGGGTGTGTTTTGAACTGGCCATCTTCAGATCCCCGTCAGGAGTTGTTATTATCCGAGCTTTACATTTGTAAAAGCCTCTCGTGCATTGCCAATGAACACTGTTCTTGTACGCACTTTGAAAGCTGAACGGATAGCCATCGTAAATTGCAATTCGTTTTCCATTGGGCTTCTTTGCATAAATAACTGTGAATAAAATATTTATGTATTTAAAGGATATAGAAGCTTAGATCTTTTATCTTTACCAAGAAGATGTTTGTTCTGTGTTTGGGTGTTACTATGTATTATAACTCTGTATTTACAAAAAAAAAGTATCTAAGTATTCTATCCGCAATCTAGTTCCCATAGTACAAGCTACGAGTATGCTTAGTTTGAGACTAGAGAGCGTTGTGTTAAATTTCCATGAATATTTATTTATTTATCTTGCAAAAATCACAGTCAAACAAAAAAATGGTGCATTAGAGTGTAAAATTGCTTTTCTATTGCTATTTAGGGCCGTAAGATCAATAGTGGTTTAAACCACGAAATAGAGTTTAACCTCCAGTCTCCGATTATTTCATAAGATCAATGGTAGTAAATCGACCATCGGTAGCTTAAACTGACAGAGATGACAGTAGATTAATCCATCGATCAAATGTAATCGTAGTTCACGAAACCCATAGTTTAAACTGCTTTTGATCTTACGGCCCTTAGGGGTATACTATTTGAGCTTATATTTTAGGTACAAAATAAAACTCAGTACTTATACGTGTAATACCTTTTTCAGTCTTACAAAAGACTATAGACTCTTATGTATTATGATAGACACCATCGGTTATAACATGCTTAGATGGTAGATGGTTGTGTTCTCCTTTTACATAGATAGCATCTGTAGTGACCTTCAAGCTCGTTTTGCATCCTTGATTACGTCGTTTGATACAGTACCATAATTTGGAGTTCTTTAAAGTTTTCTGGCAGTAGAAAATATATTTTTTGAATATAAGTACTTTGGCGCCTGTTCTTGACGTAGCCCATTGCACTGAAAAATATTACCAAGGTTCAGTTAAAAAGACTCTGACTATATATCGTCCATCTTCGATTTTGTTTTTAATATGCGGTTCTAAATTATACCTCCCATCATTTTCATTGTACAAAAATATTTACTAAAGATTGAACTGACTACTGTATTTAGGTACCAACTGTATTGTAAATAACTAATTTAATTATTATTTTGTTTACAGTGTTTTTACTAACAATTTGCTCAGTCAAATAGTTATCACTAATGAGTTTATTAATTAAAATGTAGTATAAAGTAATATTAAAATTGTCAGTTTATAAATTTACTTGCTATATTATTTGGTAGCTAAGAGGTTTAAGTAAATATATTTTACATTAGTACAATATATTTTTTGTTTTTTCACTATTGATCCAAAATTTGGCTTAGTCTACAAAAATCATCATTCATTATAAATTAACAACTGATTTTTATTAAGTATAAGTAAGTATAGTGTGAAAATAGTTAATCTTGTTACAATTTTATCACAAACTTTAAATATACTATAAACAGTCAATCCGATGACAAACTTGGTAAGCGCTTATATAGTAAAAATACAAAAATATGTTGAGTTAATATTATTAACAACTTTAATATAACTCCTTACTTAATGTTTTTAGTCTTGTTCATTAACCTTCTCACTAAATTTTACATGTTAAACAATAGTTAATACTTAAATCACAAAGAAAATCTAGAATCGGGTATATTTATTATATATATAATACAAGGTGATATTAAGTGACAGTTACTCGCAACCAAAGCCTAGAGAAAGACGTACAAGAAACTTAATAATGTTAAAAAACTTAATAATAAAACTGTTAATGTTATCATTTAACTTAAAATTTTGTGATTTCAACTATAAAACAATAGAATTTATAAACTCAACTTATAAATAATTTGCAATTTGTTGCAATTTGAATTTAACCACTCAAAGGTTAAACCAATAAGCATGATTTTGTTAAAAAATAACATTAAAAACGTGTAATAATTACTTATTTATACTTATATGCTACTGGAAGAGTATTGATTTAAAATCAATGCGAGCACATATTAATTAACACATTAAACCCCGAATTTATAAGCAATCTAGAATCTAATAGAATCTATAGAATCGCGTACCAGATAAAAGATAATTCGATCTGTTGTAACCTGTGGTCTGTGCGGTGCATTGATACCCTTACGCGTGGCAATGTAGTCCTGATGTCGAGACGACCACACCGTCGATGGTCACGGCAGATACCTTGCACTTAAGCTTGTGTTTTTTGGAGCAAGTCCAGCGGATCCTGTTGCCCACCATGGATCTCGAGTGCCTGAAGAACTTGAAGCCTCCGATCACGATGCTGGTTGACGATGGCTGACGGAAGATTCTCGTACGCAGGAAAGACGCAAGGAGTGCGGATGCTACAAAAGATACGGTTAAAAGATAAAAAAACTATTAATTTTGGAACAAAACTATTGATAACATTATTGTAAGAATAAAAGAATAACGCTAAGCACTTTAAATATTATAACTAAGTTAACAGAGAGCCTGTGAAATATCCATGAACTTATTTATTGTCATTATTAATTATTCATTATATTTCAGTATGCTCCGATGAGCTGTTATTATTTGCGTTGATTGGCAAACAATGAGTATGAATAACACAAGAAATAAATTTATATGTGAATATTGTAAATAATGTAGTCGCTATATAAATATATATATATATTAGAAATAAATTTAAAATATACTTATTGAATATTTTTAAGATAGTTAATAATTGGTATTTTAAGTAAAGGATATTAATACATTTAACTGAATTCAATAAATATAAGCTTAAATGAAACGTCCTAAGACAAGCTGTTATAACTTTTGTGTTTCCGCAACTTCTGAGAAAAATTCCATCTTAAATGTTTTACAAGAAAAAATAGAATGCACATTATATTATTAAATTATTAATATATTGTTATATATAATAATTAATAAAAAATCTAATCTAATTTGACAAAATCACCAGTATCAGTGATTCGAAACTTAGGTGGGATATGGTTATGTTCGTTGAAGATAGACTCTATGTCACCATTAGGTCCATAGGTCTTAACTTTAGCCTTACACCCGGTCCGCTTTTTGGTGCAGTACCAGAAGTTGGGGCTGTACTCGGAGAAGGAATACCCGTAGGCTATGAGCATGTTCTTTTTGCCGTAGCGACTTTTTACGTACATGGCATCACAGTTATTATAATCTGAAAATTATAAATTTATTTATGCATAATCTTAGTACTAGAAGATTGTACAGGATCGGATAGCATCTTGAAAGCCGTTCCCTCCTCATAAATGAGAAGATATTTTACTTAATCCTACTATCCTACTAATATTATAAACGCGAAAGTTTGTAAGTATTGATGGATGGATGTTTGTTACTCTTTCACGTAAAAACTACTAATCCGATTTGGATGAAACTTGGAATATAAATTATCCGTGACCTGGGTTAACACATAGGCTACTTTTATCTCCAAAAATTAACGGGAACCAACGGGACGCGAACGAAATCGCGGGCGGCACCTAGTCAATACTATATCTGAAGTCACTTGATTCAATTGCGTCCCGGTTGGTGACGATTTTGTCGTTGCAATAAAGGGTTTGATAATTTTAGAGCAACCCTATCTAGTTTTTTTTATCTACCTAACTTTTTACAGTTATATATTGGATAGTAATAAAAAAAGGATGTGTCAAGTGTCAACATAGGTATTAATGGAGAACACTATCATGAAACTTATTTAACTTACAACTACACAATTGCGTTGATTTTTCGTAATGTTTTTCATTATTTTTACAATGCACAACACAACACAAACATCATTTTCTAACTGGTGCTTGTTGTTGTAGACACCATACCACAATGAGTATCAATTATCATACTGCGTAAAGTTCAACTATGTAACTATTATCTGTGTACCTTTAGAATATCTGCTTGTACACACAAATTAAATTATTTTATTTATTATAATGTATAACCGACCACTAGAAGACCTGCTTAAAGATAGCAAAGTAATAATACAACTGGGGCCTTATATAATATAGGTTCAATATTTGAAAGAGCTTTTTTTTCAAAGTCAATTATTTCTGCTCTTGCTGGATCTTCTCTAATATGTTGGAAGAAATTATGGTGATATCGATAAAAAAATATATAGGTCTGGACTTTTTTTTATAAAATTTGTGAAGAATCGAGGCTAACTCGATTATTTGTGGTTATGCTCATAGTTAAAACAAATAAGTTCATTATTCGAAGTAACGATGTTGGCTTTGCATTTAAGGGCTTTTCTTTTGCTACATCTCCAGATGATTTTCGGGGAATGTGTCAGTTGTCCCTTGTCTTTGTAGAACTTGTAGTTATTCATCAGCAGTATCTTTTGGCCGCGGCAGGAGTATTCAAAACGTGCTGCTGAAATAACAAACTGGATCCATAAACACTAAAAAGTGCGTGAATATAGAGAACATTATTTTAATTAATTAATGAATAATATGGTTTTGATTTTTAACAAAATAGTTCGACATTCGCGAATTGATGAATAAGCCGAATTTTAAATATATGTATAGTAAACTTAAAAATATTGGTAAAAGTAATAAGCTTGACAGGTTTTGCTAGTCATCTTATTGATATCAAATATTAGCATAGAGTGATCATTTGATATAGTATAGAACCATAATTATATTATTATGTATATTCATATTTTAACATCTTTGTCATTGAATTGACGATATTTTTTATCAAGTTACGAGAGATCATCAAGGTAATTATATAAAAATATTTGCCGGTTTTCAAATGTATGGTTTCTCAATTTTCGTGAAACTATTTTTTTTCTTATCACTAAAGTTTGTATGGCATTGTCGTATTACCAATAAAAGCAGTGATGATAACCAAAACTTTAAGTGGCTCATTACTAGATCTACGTTTAGTAGTGGACCAACTGAGGTTGGTTCGTTTTTTTAAAGTTTTCACTGAAACTGCCACTTAATCTTGACTTGTTTGGTTACGATTTACGATAGGTATTAGACAACCAACCGACAGCTAGCGCTGGTATACCGATCCCGTAAATCAATGATTATGATCTTGTCGTAACCGAATGATGATGTTATTGATAGTGGTGACGAAAGCACCGCATCCGGTGGTCTTCCTGACGCATCTCCACCTGGTCTTAATACCCTCGTGCTGGTGGACTGTGAACCTGTTTCCAGCTATGTCTAGGCATTGTTTGCCGTACACGGTGACACCAAAATACGCTGAAAAGTATCATAAAGTTACATCTGTACTAACTTGTTTAAACCGATAAAGAAATAAGGTAAAAATTGTAGTTAGATACACTCTTTTCTTAATTCTTGCGTTAATACTGACGACGCTTTATTTCGTAAAATGTTCTCAATGGTGCGATCTTCTCGCAGAACGGTGCCTAGTTTAAAACACTCAAATAGCATTAATTTAAAAATCTTTATTTACAAAATAATATATAGGCATTAATTTAAATAATATTCGTATGTACACGGTGTAACATAATTACCCTATAAGTCCGAAAGGGGGGTATTTTACAGGTCATGGCGAACAGTGTTTGTTCTACAACTTTTGAGATTTCGAAGTTTTTCATTCATGAAATGAGCTCGTAACTTTTACTTAAAACGTACCTACACTCAGCTAGCGTGTGCGTGCGACGCGAAAGGAGGATACCTACGTGTGCATGCGTGTTTACGGGTTTACGCAAATAGTAGACAAACACTTATGTTGTAGCAAATTTCTAAAATAATAAAAGCTGTACTTTTGTATGAAAATTTCAATTACGATTTATTGACCCTTTGCAAACGTCCAAGCACTCAGGTGGTCGGTCTGAATACGCCCCCTGCGGGTTTATAAGGTAATTATGTTACACCTTGTATATTTTATGCGAAATTTTTGTGTTTTTTTACATAGTGGAATGCAGTCGTAGTACTCTACTTTCGTCTTAGTTGACGGTTAGTTAAAAAACTTATGACTATAATGGAATATGTTTCATAAAACTACTTTCAGTTAATTGCGAGGCTTTTTCCCATTGATAGCTTATCTTGTTTCTTTCCTTCACTTATTGCCGTTTTTCTTTTTCATATTGCCGACTTAGCGGACGAACATACTGCCTGTCTCCCCAAAATTTGTTTCTGATCTTCATTCATTTCTTTACTTTTATATGTTCGATCGGTTTAAGATCATGATAGTGTTCTCCATTAATCTTCAGTACAACTTCGTTATGAGTGAGTACTGTCACCTTGCATCCTTTTTTCCTTTTCATGTTGCAAACCCAGTGGATATGCTGCCCGTCTCCCCAAATTTTGTTTCTGATAAACCTATGACCATCGATAAGCAACTGAGAGGCTCCACGTTTAGTTTCCACCATCAATGCATCTGAAATTACTCATCATTGTACATCTTAAGATGGATATTATGAAAGAGAGCAAACATTACGAAAACGCCCTGGTGTTGTCAATCTTGTCAATGTATTTTATAATGGGTGACCGGTGTAAGAATTGCGGTGAAGTGTGACAATTTTTTTTCTTAAAAATAACTTTAAATATGTGCAGCTCATATAAATAATAGAATAATTTATATATACCATATTTACATTATTTTCTGTAACGTTACTTAATATAAGATCGGAAATATTATTCCCAATTTAATTTTATAATACTTATACCATGACTAGAAGGTATATATAATTAAAAAAATGGATTAATTTGTCCCTTGCATACATACTTTCATACTTACATACCTTGAAGGTACTTACTGAATGTCAACGATTAAATACGCACCGTGCCGTTATGGTGTAGTGCGCACTGGCAATATTACAGGCGAATTTAGATTCTATGAACACCTCTTCAACATTTTTGGTATAGATACTTTTATATGACAGTCATGTTGTCCCATAATTTTAAACAAAGCATCTTCGTAAGTAAGAATGGACATTTTGCAGCCATTTCTTCTCTGAGTGCATATCCATAGAACCTTGGCGCCGTTGCTCCAGGACCTGTTTCTAGTGAAGAAGTAGTTTCTAAATTGTAGTTGGTATCCTCCACGTCCACTCGGAACTCTCAATAATAGTTCTGAAAATTTAATGATATGCAGACAATTTCGCGACCGGGACCAGTGGAAAACTTTGGGGGAGACTTTTGCCCAGAAGTGGGACACAATAGGTTAAATAAAAAATAAAAAATGAACACAATTTCAAAACTGAATTGTTAGAAAGTAAGACAATTAGTAGGTTGTGTGTTTACGAATCTTACTACTTTGCAATGAAGTGCAAATAATGCAACTACACATTGCACTACACCTCTTTATAAAATGTAGTCTTAATCATGTTTGTAAACAAACAGTTTTTATAGTAAAATTATTTTATTTAAGCATCATAACTAAATGAGTTCAGTAAAGTGCATTTTATCATAAGGGACCTCGACTTAGCGTAGAGACATATTAAAAAATATTACTCAATCTATTTTTTGTTTACTTATTAGCCTTGGTTATGGTCATGTATCCTGTAAAATCTCGTTTATAAATAAATATACATTATATACTTTTGTAAAAAAACGTACTTATAACGGAATCAAAAGTTGCCAAAAATTATAATACTGCACTATTCGTGTCGTAAAAGCACTAAGGGCCGTAAGATCAAAAGCAGTTTAAAGTATGGGTTTCGTTAACTACGATTACATTTGATCGATGGATTAATCTACTGTCATCTCTGTCAGTTTAAGCTACCGATGGTCGATTAACTACCAATGATCTTATGAAATAATCGGAGACTGGAGGTTAAACTCTATTTCGTGGTTTAAACCACTATTGATCTTACGGATCTTAGTAATTTAGAATATTATACCTAACTATAATTATTATCTTAATATGATATTGAATGACACAATTTTACTTAACAGTAAAATTTTCGTTTGCCGCACTAATCGCGACTTTACCGTAAAATTAAATCCATAACAACGAAGAAATCCACAAAGAAGTGATCACAATCTTCAGACATGAAGTGTTGACCATAAAAAAAGACGTTTAAATAAATTAGTTTTCTTAGGGCCGTAAGATCAAAAGCAGTTTAAACTATGGGTTTCGTAAACTACGATTACATTTGATCGATGGATTAATATACTGTCATCTCTGTCAGTTTAAGCTACCGATGATCGATTAACTACCATTGATCTTATGAAATAATCGGAGACTGGAGGTTAAACTCTATTTTGTGGTTTAAACCACTATTGATCTTACGGCCCTTAGTGTGTACTGGGTACCAAAGATGTCCAAACCGAATGAACCCAAATTGATAAACAAATTAAAATTTTGTATGATTCTTATATCACGATATTGTTTTTCAAATAAATAAAGTTCAAATTTCAAAATAAAATACAATTATTGTTAAAAATATAAAAACCGGATCTTCAGTGATATCACTAATATTAACCTTATGTTTACTTAAACTAGCATAATTAGCATTTTATACGTACTTATTTCATTAATTTCTAAAAATTATTCAAATTACTTACGTAACCTTACTATCCTTTACCTTCATAAATAAAATTTTATTTAAAAAAAAATATTTGTTTTAAACTATTTTAAAGTAATAATAAAATCATATTGTGAGATTTTTAATTTCTTTTTTATGATGATTCACATTAGGTCTAATAAAGTACTATCATTAAAACGATTTGGAGCTTTTTGGATGCCTATTTTATAACGTTTGAAATGCATAGTGTTTGTACTTAGTGGCTGGTTTCATATTGCCACCAACACGATACCTAGAGCTAGTCTCATGTATTTAGTACTAGACGCTTCCACACCGAGATTAATGCAGCGCCCCGTTTAGTGGTTTAGTTTAGCAAAACTTAGATTATATAGATTCGTTTGTATCAGTGATTGTGGCAGCGTTTTATGTCAACAACCTCGTCTCCGAGAGTCACGATTTGCGCGTTGCACCGTTTGGCGCGCCTCTGCGAACACCTCCAGTACTCCCTAGGCCCTGGACGCTCCACCCTTTTGTTATATCTGTACCCTCCCAACTCGACAGCAGGGAAACCTCGCAAGGAGTTGATGAACCTCGGCTTGAGTTCTAACGTCACTGAAATGTACAAAATTATTAATATCAGCTTTATTTACCTACCTACTGTTGCTACTCATGTAAATAGGTCTTAAGACTCGTGGAAATTTAGCAGATAAAGGCAAATGGCACATATACTTAGTGAAACATTTTTGAGTAAGGGTTTATGTACTATGTATAAAAAAAACATGACAAAAAGCTGCTTACATGGGAGTATAATAATTAAATATATGCTTGGTTTACTACAAATATGAAAAATAAATGCCTGATCTAATCAACAATTACATACCTACCGATAATTAATTAGACTAGAATTTAACTATTCCTACATCTATATTTCAACTATAACGTCATCCTGAATTCTATTATCTATCTATTTTTCGTGCTTATAAAAATATTCAGAAACATCACCTAAGTCCTAGAAAAAGTTTGGTATGTACATCGATCCTAGAAAGAATTCATTCTACCTACTCAACACATAAGCCTTTACATTATGTATTTAGCCAAACGTAAATAAAACAAACAGTTGAATTGAGATCCTCCTCCTTTTTGAGAGCGCTGCGAAGGACATACACTTTTGATTATAACGTATTTCTATAATATTGTGATATTGTTTCGATAACAATAGTATTATTCTATGTTCCTGGCCATATTTGGTTTTTACATACAATATAGACATGTTTTTATCTTGTTTGTTTCATATTAAAAACAATAATATCTTTCATATTGTTGACAGAAACATAACTTATGTCACCAAGTTACAGTTTAGCAGCACAAGAAGTTTTCATTTATCATATTTGGTATAACGGAACACAAATTTTGAGTCGCAGGACCCTTAAAAGAAGTCAATGATTATGATCTTTATTCATTTTGATTACTTTATCCTGTAGAGTGACCACAGTAGCACGACAGAAGGCTTTCTTCACACAAACCCAACTGATTATGGGGTATTTGCTATCACTCCTTCTGTTGTATCTGTGCTGTCCAAGTATCATGCAGGGGTTACCGAATCGAGTTTTAATAAAATATGGTGTGAGATCTGAAAGGTACAGCATATTTCATTTCGAGTTAGAGTAGCTAAGTAAGTCAACACGTTCCCACACGATAGTCTCCAATAAGACTAAGTAAGATTGCCCATTTATACTATGAATCCACTAAGCAAATTTATTCCAAATTACTTACAAAATTCTTACGTAATAGTAATAAATAAATAAATAAATATTTT
This sequence comes from Eulithis testata, assembly GCA_947507515.1. Taxonomy (NCBI): domain Eukaryota; kingdom Metazoa; phylum Arthropoda; class Insecta; order Lepidoptera; family Geometridae; genus Eulithis; species Eulithis testata. The sequence continues at coordinate 8,909,719 of OX382202.1, read as the reverse complement.
TGGACATTACACACAACGCCCTCTAGTCCCAAACTAAGCAGAACTTGTACTATGGGAACTAGATTGCTGATATAATACTTATATATTTTTTTTTTGTAAATACATACTTATAATACATAGTAACACCCAGACATAGAACAAACATTTATGTTTTGCCACAGAAATGTTTGTTCTCGGTGTAATAAATAGTAAAAAACCTAGCAAAAGCCCCGGCAAAAGACCTAGAGAGAGACCAAAAACCACCTGGACAGCCGTGTTAAACCACGACATGAAGGAATGCAATGTTTCCGATGACGACGTCATGGACAGGGCGAAGCGGAGAAAAAATGTGAGGAAGGCTGACCCCACCACCATGTGGGACCAATAGTCGGGAAGAGAGAGAGAATAGTGTAATAAATAGTATTTCAGTCACGACAATGCTATCGTCTGAAAACTAAAAACAATCTGGCTCCAACATTAAAAACTTTGCTCCAGGATGGTGTTATGTGAAATGTCTACCAATACTGATTTAGTACCATAGATTCCACGGACACGTGATTGACATTCCTGTTAGTATATATCATATACAGGTACCTTTGAAGTTGTATCTTTTACTGCAGTGTATGTAAAAACGTATAAACTTTCATAAATTTATTGGCAAACAAAAATATATTTAAAGATTATTCTTACAAATATAAATTTTAATACTTAAATGACTAGAAATGTGATAAAATTTTTAGAAGCTTGTGAGATTCTGAAAGATTTTTGCAGATATTGATTTATCAGATCAGTAAAATGTTAAATCGAAGAATGACGCCAAAATGATGTTGGTACTTACATAAACAACGAATAAAGAGCTTTTACACATAATGCTCTTCATAAAATATTCAATAGAACTTGTATAACACTAACAATCACACATTTATTAGATGGACAAACGCTATTATTATGTTTACTAATATAAAATTTAAAATTAATCACAAGTTTTATGCGAATTAATGGTTCTCTTATGGGCAAATGTACTACACATAGAGTTTTAATAAAAGTTACTTAAAATTAAAAAAGTACTGAGTATTTACGCGTTTTTTATTCAAAAACACGGCTTTACACTCAAAGCACGTTTATATCAAGTATACAAAAATTACAACCAACCTTCACAACTCTGGCAGATTTTAATATCTACATAATCATAACAAATGTCTATGTTTGCATTCACATAAATGTTTGTTCTCAATGGTGATCGAACCCACGACCCACTGCACGGAAGGCAGAGCTATTACCGACTGAGCTGTGACGCATGTTACAGTTGTAGTAGTGTCTTCAATATATTTTTGAAGTGTCTTTTTGTACAAATCTACTACCTTCACTACGGGGCAAGAAGTAGGTGCATCAGTAGGTACAGTCATGGCCTCACCAATGAATCATATTCATTTGAACTCGCTCTTGAGAGTTTAAATCTAGATTTGTTAGTATATATGACTGTACCACGCGACACCTTAATAATTCTTATGGTTATGCCTCGCGTTGACTTTGATAGGTTCTCCGTCATACGTAACCATGGACGCTGGACACCTCATGGCCTTACTGCGGCTGCACAGCCACCAGACTCTGGGCCCTGAACGCTTATTCCTCGCGTACCTGTACCCGTGGTGCCAGATGAACATCGGACCTTCGATAACTGTTGTTGCTCCTGCTAAAGAGGGTTTATAGAATTTAATTTGCAGAACTGATATTTAAATGAAAAAAGATGGATTGCATTTAATTTTATTGTTAGTAAAATGAAGGAAATAACTACTGTAAGTAGTGAAATAAAATATTTTATACACGTACTAAGGACAATAATATACATACTGCACATTATAATGCACTACATACATTTTTAATTTTGTTTTTTTTTGTACTCGGTTCATCATCAAAAACCGGAAGCTATTACTATAATTTCAAAAACGAGATCCATAAGATTGTACGATAGCATTACACATAAAAAAAAACAAAATATATCAACAATAAAAATAATGTCATTAAAATTAGCATCGGTACAATATAATGTGCCTTTTAGAATGTTAATTTATCAAATTTTATAAACGTACTATGTACAATAGTACTCATAATTACTACAATGTAGATACTACACCCAGATATTTGATAATTATAACCTTTTCAATAAATACATACATATTACTTAGGTACTCATCGAAAAACATTTTTTTTATTGTATTCAGTAGAGAATACAATAAAAAAAATGTTTTTCGATGAGATCTCTGTTTCGGGGCGACTAGTTAAACTTAGTATTTACTCAAATCGATTAGAGTAGCTATTTTTGTGTAACGACCTTAATAAATGATAATGATTTTTTTTAAATTAAATAGTATAAGAGTACAAATAAATATTCATCGGTCGACATTCCGGCAACTTGGCCGATCAGTATTGCTTGGGGACTCAATGTATAAAATTTAAAATTCAGAGAACAATAGATTTCGCGATTCTGGGTTTAACTCTACTTTTACTCCATGATTATGTTGTCCTCTAACCTTGATAACCTTACCAGAAAGGGTAGCTACCGTCACTTTGCAGGCTTGTCCACGTCGACTACTGCACGACCACCAGCTCTTACCACTTTTAGCAGTCGCATTCTTGGTGAACTTATATCCTTTATACCACAACTCTAATCTGCCTTTCGAATTTATTTCTATATGACCTGAAAAAACTAGGTTATTAGATTTTTTTTAAACAATCAGCTGATTAATATGACAGGTTTTTTTCGAGGCTAGGATGGCAGAAAACAAAATGCCAAAAAGTGTCAAGTTTAAAAGTGTACTCATATAAAATTTTATAATAAATTCATTTCTTAAAAAAATCAAATAGCTTACAAAATTAATTTAATACTATTAACATCAAAAAGTTTTATTCTGATTACCCAAAAATTCATTGAAGATTGCTTGAGTAGTACAAATTATGTGGAACTGCCATTAGCGATCCTCAATAATGAGGGACCTATTACAGAGGAGGTATTATGGCTAAGCGTGCTCCACCTTAGTCTGAAGCTACAGTTACCATTAGGTGTGCTGGCAGCCAAACGCTTAGCATCATAGAAAAAATAGTTCACTACTTTGACTTTGTCAGATATAGCTTCCGTAAGTGATTGTGTTGACCCTTAGCTAGGATGACACGTCGGGGTTTCCACATCGTGTGCTCGGTGATGACGTTAGCACTGCAGGAGAATTGCAAAGCATCGCTGCATATCCACAAGACCTCATTCTTCTTCAACCTTATATTTCTGTTATACTTATACCCGTTGTACCATAGGTTCCCGTACCCTGAGTGGTTTAAATTGAATTGTAGGTAAGTAACTTTTTACAGTAATCAGTCGTACTTCTTCCATCACTCAATTTACCAAACTCAAATGCTTTAAGATAAATCAAATATTAACCTGCCACTGCAAATGCCTGAGATTCCTTTAGTACTGTTTAGGTTCTAACCTGATGGATATCCTCATACATTGGAAATGAATGCATCGATTTTTGCCAAACATGGCTAAAACCTCGCCCCAAAACAATCAGCTTTCTTGCAAAAACTGCATTGAAATCGAAGGTCTACATTTGGAGCTACGGGGCCATAAACTGACAAACACGTCATACACAGACCTCAACTAAGACTACTTATTTTAATTCGGGTTTTAAAAATAAAATATACAACCAGTAGAGTTGACCGCGTATATACAGAATATTAAAAAACTTATACATACATATAAAACGCATAGTTAAACGGAAAAGTACATAGATCCAATATATAAAAAAAACTCATCTTAGCAAAAAAAAAATCGTTTATCCGAGCGTCAACACAACACCTTTACACAACTTCTCGCTCGCACATTTCTAAGGACATAAAATTACTGAAATTGTCTATAAAAAATCCGCAAACAACATGTGTGCAAACAAGTTTTCTGGCCAATAAATGAGTTTTTTGTGTTTTTACTCATTTTCCTTTTTTACTTTTTGAATCAAAATTATATTTATGCTAAACTTTGTGCAATGTTTTAGCACACAACCGATTTTTCATAAATAAATTCAGTGATTGTATGTTTTCAGGAATGTTGAAATGTGCGACCGAGAAGTTGCTCGATTGATAATTCATATTCTATGATCGGAGCGTGATTATGCTCTCTCATTTTCACAATTTCGTTATCAACAGTGGTCAATGACCCCTTGCAGGAAAGACCGTGGCGTCGGAAGCAGACCCACCAAGATTTGTTTCCTTTTGACATATTTCTGGAGTACTTGAATCTATTGTGTGTTAAGTGGTATGAACCTCTTTTACTCTGCCAGACGTAGACTGAAATAAAAAAAAATGGTTTACTGAAGTCATTTACAGTAAGATACTATTGTGGTGGGTATGTACCCAAATAATTGTTTAGTTAATGTGGACTTTAATATTTTTCGGTATGCGATAGCGATGTTAACGCAACAGTAGGTATGACTTCCCCACCTTTAACCTCGTCTGGTTCAAATGAAAATTAGTTTATTAATAGGTACACTAAGTAAAACAAAAAACATGATTATATATAAGGTTTAATAATTTTAGTAAGAATCTATGGCACAGTCTAACATAATATATGTATCTTCTTAAAACTTTGAACAGTTATGTGAAATAATCTATCATCTATTTTTGCCAAGTAGGTGTTGAATTTTGTATGGAGCTGATTTTCTTTTCATGTTCACGCTGTTGGGTCCATTGGATAAGTTGTTCATATTGTTAGATGCACCGACCCTTCGAAGTATTCGGGAGGGGACTTATTAAGCCCAGTACAGCAGTCCTGGATTTGTCAATAGGCTGTATAGGCCACGGCCTAGAGGCGGCAGGTTTCAGATGATAAAAGTCACTGGTTTTCTCATGGTTTTTTATATTGATACGTCAAATCCCTATAGAAACTCATTCCTATCGAAAATTATCAATCCTAAGTACTGTTATTGTACCTGTTTTATCTCTATATTATTATTTTAGAAAGGTACAAGGGGCGGCGGAAATAAAGTGGCCTACACTCTTTATTCTAAGGAAAAGTTACCAGATGTTTGAGGATCGTGACTATGCATGGATATAACCTTGAAGACCTCGCCATACTTTGTCACCACTGATGCTCTACAGCAATGGCTTCGTCGCTTGGTACATGTCCACCAACACTTCTCCCCTCTTACATTATTTCTCGTGTACTTATACTTTTCGTACCAGAGATAATAAGTACCTTTAGAATCTTGAATTACTGAAAAATAAAAATTCAGACATCGATCTGAATAACCTATTCTAAAAAAATATGAAATTGAAAATATTAAAAAAATAATAGAATTATGGAGCTGTTTAAATAGAATTTTACTTCTTTTTTTAAAGAATCTAAAGTTACCTGTTGACCGCAACTGGTGACCCGAGACTCAATAGATGCTGGTTCAATTATTGAAGGAAATAACATTTTTGGATAATCTTAAAATATTTGCGACCAGGATTTAAGAAATCATGATACTTTTAGAAATTCAAGAGAACCTTATATAGAGCCAAAAAACCTATGGAAGTGGTTAGTTCCTTTTTTTTTAATTAAAATTAAATAATAAGCAAATTTTTTCGAAGAAGCTATAGGTACGACTATATTTATTTGCATATTTCCCATAACCTTTAAAACGAACTTATATCTAGTGTATTATCATGATTAGAATAATACTCAATAAAAATATTGATATTAGTTTGAACAAAATAATTGCATTATTTGTTTTATTCGGGGTTATGGCACCCATAATATTAAATATTTTAAAAATAAATACCCGCCAGGGAATGAAGTGGCTACTTTTTTACCACCAAGACGGTTAGCATCATGTACATTAACTTACAAAATTAATTAATTATTTAAATACTCTGTATGTATAATCGAAAAACATATGATAATATTTAGCAATAAACTAGCGTACTATATTTAATTAACATGAGCATTTGCCAGTACTTTTACATAAGCTAAGCGCTTACTAAAGGTATTTTCTAATTTTATTTTATTTTGTACCGGATACATCAAAGGGTGACCCTACAGTTTAACTGAGAGCTTAAACTATCAACAACTGAGAAGTTGCAAAATAAAACTACAATCGAAAGTAAAAATTCATCATCTATAAAAACTTGAATATTGTGGAATTTTTTCTCTCGAGTGTAGTTAGCACGTCCATAATTATAAAACATTTAAAACGCGTTAAATTTTTCAATATCTCTTAAGCTAAGAATTTGTTTTTTTATTAAATAATTGATTGATTTTAAGCGTTGGCGGGACGACCTCGACGCCTTTGATAGGAGTTGGTGGGAGCAGGCCCGGGAGAGAGAAAAATGGAAGATGTTGGGGGAGACCTTTTCCCAGCAGTGGGACGAAATAGGTTAATCAAAAAAAAAATAGTAAAGAATCTTCTTTGATAATTCAGAGTCGATAAAATAAAAAAGTTAACTCCTACGTATCTCGTTCTCAAAGTTGGGTAGGGTTACATAGGGGCAAATATTATATCCACCCAATTTTTTTTTACCAACGCTGTCAATTATTTTGAAATAGAGTATCAATATTTTAGTAGTAGCAATGCTAATGAAGCTTATAGTGTTAGAAAATGGGCTTCAACGGAAGCTCTGTCTTATTATGGTTATGCTGAGAGCTCATCTTCAAAACCGTGTTACCCAGGGTCACCAATGAGGCTTTGCAATTGAACGCGAAACGGTTACAACATATCCACCAAGACTTGTCGTTTCTAGTTCTATTTCTGGTGTATTTGTATCCGCTGAACCAGATGTGGTAAGTACCTTTTGAATCTCGAAAAGCTGTAACAAATATGTAGGCATGTAATTATTATTTTCATATAATATACTTTTTGAAAAAAATCTAGAAAGTTTTAATTTTTTTAAGGTAAAATACATTTCATTTTTAAGTCTTTGTTAGGTAATTATTATTTAATGTAAGTAATAAAATTATTAAATATATTAATAAATAAAGCTGCTCTATATATTTTTAAAATTTTAAGGACTTATTAAACCAGAATTGTACAATACTAATAGTTAGAATAAAATGACTCCATAATAAAATTTCTAATATTTCACCATTAATTTGAAGACTAATTTATTAAGCTAATAACAAAACACAGTCTTGACTAGAATAGATTTTTTATTTATTTTTACCCGTAGCAGATACAAGCTACGCCATAGCATATTGCTATACCGGCGTATACTTACACATTTAAAATTATATTATATTCATATTAGATAGTAGTAGCTAACCTACAACACTCTTTCATAATAAAATTTTTAGAAGGACCTCATACGTAAGAAGATCTTTATTTTTAAATCATAAAGCATCTTTATTTCTATAAATATATAGTATATATCTACTATCTGTACCTACCTACATGTTCAGTTCACATATGAAATAAATATTCTTTTTAATTTACTGACTAACGATGAAGCTTATTCATGGTTATGATACCCTTTAACCCGAATAATATTAGTTTCCAAGGTAGTAACCGACATTCTGCAGCCTGTTGTTATGCTTCGGGTACAATCCCAGTAGCAAATGTTCTCATGTGAGCCTTTTAAAGCAAAACGATGGCCTTTTAGTAGTAGAACCACATGTCCTTTCTTTGTTGTTAGAAACAATTCTTTATCTGTCGAAGAAAGTTTATATATACATACATATATTTTAAGTAATTTTGATATGTGATCTATGTAGTATTGTATAGGTAATAAATAGTCGGGTATTTATTCATAACTTGAATTTTATTGGTCTTATGATTTCGTAATTCTTGTTCATCCAAAGGTAGTCTGGAAGAGATCGCTTTTACCGATAAGCCCGCCCATTATACTTTCTATGTTATGTTATTTCCTGTACTTATGTAATTTCTCTTTTGTGTGTACAATAAAGTTTTTATCTATCTATCTATCCCAGTAAAATTGAATCTTATTTTTATATTATATCTTTTAGCGTACCTCTCTGAGTATGACGTCTAAATGCTAATGTTGAAGGCGTTAACAGTTGTTAAATGTAAAATATTTATTCGTTTGTAATGTTTGTAAACACTACAAGACATATTATGTTTCTTTATATACTTACTAGCTAGTATCCGCGACTTCGTACGCGTGCGAAACTTTCCACCAAAATATCTGTCAACCAGCATACGATGAACCTCGTGCCAAAGGCGGCTTTTGGTTTAGAGAGGTCAAGCTGCATTTAAGAATCCACGTCATTAATTTCAATAAAAATTGCCTATGTTTCAATCCGGAAAAAGGGCTTCTGAATCGTATAAGTTTCATTGAAATTGGTCCAGTAGTTTAGGCGTGATCCGCGAACAAACAAATAGTCAAACAAACAAACAGATAAACAGACAAACTCGATTTTCGGAATTAGAATCGTTTATTTAGTAGATCTGTATATTTTATTAGTAGTTTATCCATATATTTAATTTTATTTTTGGCTTTTTTACCCTTTTATAATAGTATAGATAGATAGACAAGCTTTCGCCTACAAATTCATCCGCGTCCCGTTTGATCCCGTGTTAATCCAGGTTACTAAATGAGTGAATATGAGTGTCCATGAGTAAGTATGACTATGGTGACTATAGTCAGTATTATGTATGTGGCCACACGCGACTCAGTTCGTGGGCTTTCTATATTAGAGCTATACTTAAAAGTAAGCAGGTTGGTGATTATGACAGGACTTGACTGTGATGACCTTGTCATCCACAGTGATGACCACCGCCCTGCAGCCCTTCGGAGCTTGGTTGCAGGTCCAGTATGATTTGAATCCATTGCAATGCTTCACGTTAAACTTGAAGTTTCCCATATGAAGGAGTCGCTTGTTGCGCGATGTGTATGAGAATCGGATAGTCGTATCTGAAATAGCACTTTTACGATCAAAAGATAGAATGTTACTTTACATTTTTCCTATCTTACTTTTTTATCTAATCGGTAATTGCAGTCGGTCTCGTCGCCCATTGTTCTGCCGTGCTATGAAAGTGTAGTCAGCATCTAAAATAGATCAGTTTTTCAGAATTTTAAAATTGTTTTCTTGACTTTCGACTTTTATCATATCAATACATTTAAGATTCAGTAGCTGGAAAAAAGATACTTTCCTAGTTTTGAGTTATATATAGTCTCATCCTAATGCGGTATTGCACGGTGTACAGAAGGCAGAAGTTGGAAGGAAAATTAGATGCCAAAAACCACTTTGCTTGCAAAAATGGATTGACTACAGGGTATTTCAGTAATTTGTAAACCACTCATAGGCCTTTTTCGATCGCTATTAATATACTGACACTGACCACAAGTAGAGTTCAATAATTTGTTGAAAAACACCGGTCATTTTGCATCTCTATATTTATTTTTGATTTAAAATTGATAAAACTCTACTGCTATTTTGTACTTAGAACTATAACTAATGATTAGAGAGGTATAATAATAATGACCATGGAATAAATACTGATATAAAATATTTTCGTATTATTACACACATAAATAAATTATTTATAAATCTACTTTACTTAAGTACATGGCAATACATCCAGCGTCTAGAAGACGCAACGGGCTGGTGTTGAATTCGATCAGATAAACTATCTATAGATATATCGTTTGCACGACCTACGGATACCTGTGTTTTGTAAATACTTGAATTACGACACGTTCTTTACGTACGCTGTTTATATGACCTTTATATGCTTTTTAGATGCCTTTAATACGTTAGTTTCGATACAGAGATTGCTTAAAACTAAAAATTCTACTTCTTACTTATACTTATAAACTTCTTATATAATAAAACTTACAATAAGAGATCAAATGAACATTTATCACACAAAAACTAGACTTGATACACATTAGGTGATACGTACAAGCATAATAAAATTACTACATTAATATTAAAATCGCTAGCATAGGCATTTATCTTATGACTGAAAAAGATTACATAAAAGTTGATTAATACATTAATTTATTAGTCCTGGGTTCTATTGATTACTATGAATATTATATTTGGAATATAAATATAACTTTTATGTCAGTTTTTAAAAATGTCGAATTAGAGTCACACACATCTATATAAAATTATTTTATACGTATTAGTAACACTATAAAATCACTTACTTAATATACATTAATAATTATTATTATAACCTTAAAAAAGGTACTTATACAAAAGTGACATATATTTATATTGGTAGTCGAAGTAAATACTTTATCAGGTGCTGGAAGATATTGTTGGATAAAAATGTTTTGGTCCATCAATGAGAATTTAAGAACCAAACCATAAATTATACATTCCCTGTCATTATGTTGCCAGATTTATCTTGGATCTAACAAAAAACCGCGTCTCTAACTTGTGTTTTGGACTTAACTAGGTTTGTTCATATTACGTAACATGTTTAGCACCTTCCCCGAGGTCTATCTATAGACTTTCGCTAAACCGACCCCACCCCAGGTTTAACTCGGGTCTAACTTTACATTTGTCATGAAAATCAATTTAGTGACTGTTTTTTCTTATGTTTATTTTATTTATTACGTGCTGTTTTTTCGAAAATATATTCGACATTGACATTTACATTGATAAAATCATTAACCGTAGGTACCTACCTACCCCTTGTTTTACCGCTAAATTCTTTTTGACTTCATTTACTGATCAGTTTTGAGTGAATTAATGAATAATGTCACAAAAGAACGGGTTTTTCTAAAACTTCGTTGAAAGTCTTACATAATCACGTCTCAGTTTTAACTCGAGCCTAACTTTAGGCCGAGCCTAGCTAGGCCGGTTCTAAGCCCCCGAAAAATCCAAGATAAATCCGGAAACATAATGACAGGGTATATGTTTTAAAATAAAGTTGGAAGTTCCAAAAGGAAGACAATACTGATGTAACCAGTTCATTTAACCCACCAAGGGACCTTCGATCTAAACGAAGGTACCTATAGTCGAATTGCTCCATCGTTGGCTTTATCATCGCTCACCACCAGGTGAGATTGAAGTCAAAAGATGGCCTATTCAATATAAAAAAAAATTGCAGCTACACTTCACAGTCGAGTTGATAATGTCACCGCGCAGTGTACCTCAAAATGTCAACATAACTCTTCTTTGTGCAGTGTTAAACCTCTTTGTTTGGTCATAAAGTACGTATATACAAAATAAAAATTTATTCTTTTCAAGTAAGTAATCTAAGCCGTGTGTGGTGTGAAAACCATTTTCACTGTACACAAATAAATACGTATAAATAAAAGAGGTAGAAAGTTACTAATTTCTTAAAACTATATACGACTTATTCCTACAACATTCATATATTTTACACAGAACCTACTTAATTCTCACCACAGGTAATAAATACTATAGACACACGATAGTGTCAGCCAAGTGTTAGGTAGTCAGCCACACGAATCAATTCGTGCTACTTTCGACACCCCTATACTCAAAATCTCAAAGGTCTGCATTTTGCAATGCCAAGAATTCCGAATGAAACTACTGCTAGTCAGTAGTAAAAAGTCTCGGCTTTAAATAGGTACAAAAAACTCATCAGTTTTTAAGTATGGTTGTGTTCTCCGTTTTGCTTTACGACTGTATTATCCCACGTGGTGACTCCCATGTTACAGCCTATGTCATACTTGCTGCAGGTCCAGTACCTTCGAGATCCTCGATCATTTTTCAAGAAGAAGTTATGCCCATCTAGCGTCAGCAAGGGTTTTACGAATTTGCTTGCAGAACCTGGAAGAACCAAAACACTGTAGTCTGCGGAATATTGTACCTACTGTCTTATTAGGTCCTATTTGCTGAACGTGATGAATTCAGTGGATACACTTAAAATTAATGGTGCGACCTAAATGGAGTGCAACTATTGGCAGGCTTTTGAGTAAAAATATGTAGATTTTACACATTTCGTTCATATTTCTTCTTTCCGTTTTTCATCACATTGAGAAAATAGGTACCAGATAAATTATTATTATTAAAAAAAACATGCAGAAGTAAGGTTAGTTGAAGGGTTAATTAATTCTTAACATCAGAGTGGCCATCGGCTTGTTCCATCATTTAATTGTAAAAAACACCATGGTCGAAGCTGCTGGTAACTCTGTTCCATAGTACTTTAAATTTTATTTCCATGGCTAAAGAACATAGTATCGCCTAAAAAGTTTTGGGCAGTTAGGTGACTCAAAACTTCAAGCGATACCTACTATGCATTATTATAACGATATCGATAGATTAAAATGCAATAAGTAAGTATCCCTGAAACTCAATTTTAATATGAATTAACCAAAGGGTTGGAAGAAAACAATGTTAGACAGCTTTCTTGTCTCAAGAACTCTCTCACTTACCCTTCATTCAAGGTCAGAGCTATTTAACCGTATCGGGGCCTTATAAGAAGGATAGAGTCATTGACCAAACAATATTATTATTATTGTTATACACAGAAAACAGAAGGTACAAAGTTGGGTGACCTGTAACGCCGAATCTGTAAAGGGATTAGAGCAGATAAACCGAGACACAGGCAACACAATAATAAAGACTGAATACTCCTTTCTTAACATAAGAAAGTAATTAATTATTTAATTTAAATTTTCTTCTTTTTTTACCTTTGGTAAGAATACTGAAGAAAAACTAATCACTGTGATTCTTCTACACATTTTATAGTCCTAATGTGGAAACTTTGTTCCCTTTAACACAATACTTTAAGGTTTTCTCAAACACACTACTCTATCCTTATGAACCTACCATTGTCTTAATCAGTTAAGACTATTGGATAGTTTTTTAACTAATTCAACACGCGTGTCCGCCCACGCACAAGGAAGGATTTGATATGCATTGAGCGGTTAAAAATCTCGTAAAAGACAAAAACAAGATTAAAAATTACTAAAAAAAATACCTACGTCGCACACAGCAAAAGACCTCTTTAGAGTGAGTGAAAACCATGACCACTTTTTTATAAGCATATTCTTGGAGCCTTGTGCATTGTATGTTTTTAAGTTATTTTACTGCGATACAAATCCACTGTGCTGGTAGAATCCAAAACTGTTATAAAGCAGCCCAGGGTTGACACATCGCAATTACTTTAAAAAATTGCTTTCCTGTTGAATAAACAACAGTAAAATATGATAAGTATACCTAGAACTTTCATCGGACGTATACTAAATAAAGGATTTTCAAAACTATATTTTTTTTAAATATAAACATTGATTAAAACATGTTTAAATTCATTATTAACTAAATTACAATAATTTTATTATAATGCAATATAATCAATGACTTTCAATCACTAGTCTGAAATAAAGCTAAAAATACAAGTACTAAGTCACGATATAAAATCAGTTACGTGGTAGAGCCGTCGTCTACGACAAAGCGCTTGCGTAGAGCAGAGCTATCGATATCGATATCGATATTAACATGCTTTAGTCTTTGAATAGTAATATTACATGGATAAAAAATATAAACATAGCCCTTGCAAAAGAATGAGTAAATAAATGTCACGTTTCAGTTGAAATTAAACTTTATTAGTACGATTCTATTAGATCGGTAAATTAAATCTAAATAAGTCCGCGCTTTCCAAAATGTGAAATAAACCAAACCCAAAACTACTCATATTACAACCATATCAAGTATATGAACCATTAGTGGTTATGCTCAATCTTTTCCTTAATAATAATATCGTTCAAGGTGGTGATGGATGCTCTACATCCAGAGCTGACGCGACAACATGTCCAGAGGCTCTTAGGTCCGTTCGTCCGGTTGTTCTTATTGAAGCGGTATATTCCTTTCTGGATTGCTGGCTTCCCGTACCGAGTGACTGTAAATGTTGGCGCTGGAAAGACAAGAATGTTAGCGATTGTAGGGGGTGCTAGATTTTGTCAATGGCACGCTGGGTCTTTAGTATTTTCTGTAAGGAGAATCATACAAAAAAATAGTGCGTGGAGTCTCCCCGCGCGGAAGAAGTTAAACTTCGGAGTGCCACGCATTCACTCTCGCTCTGTGTTTAATGTGAAATTAATTTAGTATTTACTTGTATGTACTTAACCAATATGCAGTACTTATTTAGTTAGAAAAGGTTCTATGCTCATGTTACCTAAATCAGAACTAGATGGCGCTGCTAAATTTGGTCGGATCCTAGAACGCGCTATCGAAGTGTTTTGCGTTTTGTGGGGGTCTCCGTATGTGATCACTCTCGCTCTGTCTCTTTCTATTTCCCCTCCCCAGGAGCGTTAAGCGTTTAATGCAACCTTGTTGGAAGTCGCATTAGAAGTATAACTTCAAAAACTTAGATGCAACGTTGGACGGCAACGTTTTGGTTTAACTATATCTCTTCACGAGGTCAGCACGAACAGAAAACCTTTAAAAGTAAGAAAGAAGGAAAGAAAGAAAATACATAAATATTGTTGACAACATGACATAGACAGCACAACAATAACATAAAATCTTGAAGCAATCGTTGCGTTACGAAAACCTAACGTATCCGGGACACACTGCGCGGTGACGCTGTAGTGTTCTTTAGTCGAGCTTTCGGTGATGCGCAGTGTAACTCAGCCGTTGCTGAAAAAGTTACCCGCTAGGTGCGTTGGTACAGAAGCCACACCAATTTAGGGAAAAACTCTCCTTTTATAGAAGTTCCTAGTAAGTTAAATTAAAACCGTAAAAATGTTCGGGTCCATATTATAAATGCGTCAGGCGATGGGGTTAAAGTAGCAAAGGTCTATTCAAACCTAGTTTAGAGTTCTTGTCCAGATAATTGACACACAAGAAGAAAAAATCAGGACAAAAGTATAACAACAGTACATCAACAGTTGAATAAATCAGGACAACACAACTTACATAAATAACTTCATCCATAAGCTAGAAGAAAAGTAACAGAACAAAACTCTAATAAAGTCGATAGCAGAATCACAAACTCCAAATACACAATATCCACAACTTTAGAACTGTGACACTAAACGCGTATAAGAAAAACTCTAGAGCGATCACTGTGATTAATTCACTCCAGGTTAACATTCAAAATCGCGCGCGCAAACCTCCAAAGCACAAGTTTCAACACAACAAAGAGTCACGAAACGGAAAGAACTTGCCATTGAAATTGATCGCGAAAGAAACGCACACGCGACGATATTCTGAGACAAAGTTCAGCACTCAAATCTACATTCTAGAAGGAATGGTGCTCATGAATAGACCTGTTGCCCCCGGAGCAACAGTTTCGCTAGGATACTGGGGCCCCGGACGCGCACGACTCTCCAGTCACCCCCCCCGAGCCGCACTACCGGGATGATCGATCGAGCCCTGCAATTCCCGGAATTACATGATGCATTCGCAATGTAACAGATTCAATACTTTAGGTAGCTCGCATATTTTAACCCATTTTTTCTCGTTAATTATTTAACTCGAGAAGTGTGGCCACATCCACACGCAACGAGTTAAAGCTACAACTTATTCTATTTTTATTTGAGTTAGATTCTTCTGCTTTACTTTTTTGAGTACAATTTTAGAGTAAAAAGGCAATTCATAGTTTTGACACAGACACACTTTAAGGAAAAAAAGTAAGTCAGTTAAAAGTAACTGAGTTAGTGATCAACTATGAAATGAATAATCAAAATCAAAATGAGAACTTTTATTCGACTCCAAAAAGAATAATACAAAAAAAAAGGTAAACACAAGTCAGTGGAAATGGATCCAAAACTAAATTATATAAAATGAACTTAAAATGTCCCACCCACTTATAAACCTAATTATTCAGCCAAAACGATTTCGTGCCAAAATGGCGTCATCGCTGATTTTCAGCTTGGTGATGGTGTTTTCAGGCCGCATTAAGGCCTCCGTCATAATTTAACGACTGCTAGAGCGGGGACCGACAGTTCAACGTGCCGTCCGAAGCACGGACGGTCAAATGTATAAATGCTACTAACGGTCACTCATCCAAATAGTGACCGTGTGGAACGTTGCTTAACTTAGATATTGACCAAGCTACCTTTCACAGTTAAATGCGAATAATTGAAGCTAAGCTCAGTTTTGGCGCTTACATGAGTTAATTTCACCGCTACAAAGTTGATCTAGATCCAGCCAAACTTAATTAGATTCAAACACGATTCCATTTTGACATTGTTCAGGCTTAGTTTTACAGATGAAAGGCTTCTACTCTGTAATAATTAACCAACATTCCGTAGTGACGTTTGTTGCACTGCACAGTGACTCTGTTATTTCGCAAGAGCCCGCATCATCACACGAAGCTGCCGCATAGTGTAACATAAGCATGTCTACCGAATCTTCGTTAATCATTTTTCGGAGTAGAGGCCCAGGTTTTGACAGCAAACGGTGAAATTGGATCTTAATACTACAAACTCAATGGTTATGTACATCTCTTACTTTTAAAATTTCATTTTCATAAGTAGTAATAGATGCCCTGCAGTTCTTAGAGCCTCCAACTCTACAACATGACCAGTACGCCCTAGGAAAAACACTTTTATTGTTTTTGTTGTACCTGTACCCGTTCAGAATAAGAACTGGATTCCCATGTCGCGAGGTAGTAAATACTGGTCCTGAAATTCATGAAAGTAGTACTTAGTTCCAGTATAAGTAACATGTAAATATAATGATGATATTTGCCTGTCCGGTTTCAGCTACGGCGACATTGTTCCTACTTGATGCTATGATGGGTTCTACGTAGACAGAGAAACTTTTTATGAGGTATTTTTAAACCGTGGTTGAAACCGTGGTCGGTCGGGATAAAGTCAATTTTTTATTTACCATCATAATGTTGTAGAAAGTATGATTAAAAAAATACAATATTTTACATTTCACGAAGAGTTCAGTTCCAGCAACGGATCTAAAAGTTTTCTTTACATTTGCTGTGCATTATGTCCTCTATGAAGCTAACGACTATCGCTCTTTTGTCGTCCGTGATTCCGTAAAAAAACTCTGTTTTGTAGCCGTGAAGGCTTTCCCTGGAAGAAATAGGGCTGGATGGATAGCAACATTGACGAGACAACTCCATTGCTACTTTACGTATGTTAGAGGAGACTAGAGCCCTCGCCATGGCCTCATAGGACCAAACCATAGCACTCAGTGGTTATGCCTATAATTAATCCTAAAAATCTGGTTGTTGAAAGTCTTAATATTTGCTTTGCATGGCCTTCTTGAGCGAGCTCGTGAACAGCACCAAAAAGCGCAAAAATCACCGCTTTTATTTTTCAAGTTGTACCGGTAACCGTCATACAATAGAACTGGTTTTCCAAAGCGGGATCGCGTGAATGTTGCTTCTGAAAAAAAAGATGCATCTTTATTTAGTTTTTCTGTGTAAAAATATATAGATATACCTATGGCCCTGAGCACACCTCCGCTGCGGAACCGTAACAGCGGCACCGCTAGATGAATTCCGCTGCGATCAAGTGTAGTTGGTGTAGCGGAAAGGGAAATCGGAACCTCGCGCGAGTCAGTCAAGGCTGTTCAATTTTGACAAAACAACGCGGCACCGCAACGAAATGGCGACCAGAGCGCGGAAGTGTGGCTGGCGTTGGAGCAGATCGACAAAACCGCGCGGAGAAAGAGATGGAATATAGTCAAATCTATGCGTTAGAACAGGCAGTTTCGCTAGTGTTCTGCTTCTCCTACACGGGACAAGACATGACGAAATTACTGCGGTGCCGCTGTTACGGTTCCGCAGCGGAGGTGTGCTCAGGGCCTATATCTTTTCTAAGATCAATACCTACCTCTGTTCTCAATAAAAGAAGCTCTATGTGATTTTGGTGGCATTTTTTATTTATAAGTGGTTATTATAAATTACGCTAGGTTTAAGGCCACAAAAATTATAAAACGAAATTGAGATCATTATAATACCATTTATATAAGACTAGAGATATCAAAACTCGTATACAGTTATCATGGTTAGATTTTATCACGATGAGAAAAAATTTCATCAAAACTAAAAAAACGTGAAGCAAGAGCATGACTAGATAAATAAGTAAGTAGGGCTCGTACCTATTCTTTAACAAATCTCCAAGGAGTTCGAATAAATAAATACCCTCAATAAAACGAGGTACTTATGAAATATAATGAAAATTTCTGTTTACAGATTTTCAAAACTCAAATACCTATTTTAATAATACATGATCATAAAACCTACAGTGGAAAATTAATGTTTACTTAAAGATCGTATACTCGTACTATAGTAGGTGCCAAATAACACCGCAATACAGGTCATTCACCCACCCTCACCTCGATGTCGCAAAATTCAATTTATGTATGGTAAACAAACAGTACTACGAGATTCGAGCGATTACCGTCTTAGCGACAGGTTTGTATGGAATGCGACAGAATTATCCATTCGTAAATTGAATTTTGCGACATCGTGGTGAAGGTAGGTGAATGACCTATATTGCAGTGTTATTTGGCACCTACTATAAGCATACGTGCAGCCACCCGTATTCTACTGAAAGTTAATACGTATTATAAAAGTTATATATAAAAATCTGGCTTTTTAGCCCGCTTTTTTCTAAACCTTACCCGTACTTTAAGCGCTAAAAAAATCTGTCTGTGCCCGAGGAGGCATAATAACAGAGCGTGCTGTAGGCTGATTAGATAGATAGATAGACTGACTGAATAAACTAGAATGCGCTAAAGGAGGTCTATACCCAAGGGAGGCTGGAGTCTGATCAGATAAGTAGAAAGACTGATGAGCGCGGAAAACACGCGCGTGGGCAATAGGAGGCAAACACGACGCCGCGGGTTCAGATATACAAGTAGACTGAGAGCGCGCACGAGCATGCGTATGTACATTATTCACCATAACAATCTTACTATTGACAGTCGTGACGTGAGCTTTGCAGACTCTTGCCCCGTTTCGAGAACAAGTCCATCGTCGCTTCGAACCTTTGGTTTTGTTGTTTAGGTTAAACCTGTAGCCGCCAAGTAACATCACTGGTCTGCCAAACTTTGTAAGAGTAAAAACTGGCTCTGAAAATAAACCAGTATTTTTTTAGTATCCACGATATAGAAAAAAGTCGTTTGAAATATTACCGTTCGTTAAAACAATGGAGTCGCACGAATACATTTAAAGCAGTAACATATCCGTTTGTTTGGTTAAAAGGCTGAATAACAATGCCGGTTTTAGAATGATCACTCTTATTAAAAAGCAGTAAAGTTTTTAGAAAAAAACATGTTTGTAATTCACACGTGGTAGAAGTGAAACCTTCAAAAAGACTTTCAAATCACAACGATGCCAAAGAAGTTTTCACTTCAAAAAACTTTACGAAAAGCGATAGAGAAGCGATAGAGCGGAAAATTATCGAACATTCAACTTTAATAAAATAACAATATTTCGTATTATCTCTGTATGGTGGTTTAATGGTTATGTTTATTCTTTATAAAAAGTATTTGTCCATGAAGTGTATTTATCGAAACTCTGCAGTTTTTTGACCACTCACAGCATCTCCAATTCATTGCACTGTCTTCGCCGTGACAGAGATAGTTGTATCTGTGCCCGCCTACTTCCAGTACAGGTTTTCCCATCGAAGAATAAAAAACTGAAACTTAAATGCTCTGACAATAAGACATCATCATCATCTTGTGTATTTATCCACCAAAAACCAAAATGTATGAGTGATGTCAAACCAATAGTTGTTTTATGAGTGATTTTATTTGAGTTATTCGTCAACTCGCGAGCGTGAAACTTGCGAGAGTTCGCAAGTTCGCAGTTGGCATCTTCCAATTCTATAACGATAAATATTAATTTAATAGATAGATTTATTTACAACATGGAACAGAAACCTTACTTTTATGAGAATCTAGCGACCCGCACGGCTACATACAGACATTAGGACAGACGCGGGAAGCGACTTTGCTTTATACTATGTAGTGAAGTGATAGCAAAAGTAAGTTAAAAAGATATGTTAAATGAACCTATAACAATGCATTCGTTTACCGCAAATTAAAGCAAGCAAAATTCAGGAATACGGGCACTCACAAAAAAAATTACATTTTCTCTTCAAAAGTCATAGCATCAATGAGTATGTTCTTGGGGATACTTGATGATTTCGTTGTTCAAAGTGGTAACTGAGGACTTGCATGATGATTTTCGAGTGCAAGTCCACCACTTCCGAGGACCTGTGGTTTTATTCAAATTGTATCTGTAGTTACGCAACAGTAAAACTGGTTTTCCGTACCTCGTGAGGGTGTAAGTTGCTTCTGAAAATATATAAACACTGATCGTTCAAAATTAAACTTTAATGTTCCAACCAATAAAGTTGTTTTTGTTAAAATGTTTGCACACCTGGACAACAACTGGTAGGATGTATAGATCTCTTTTAATACATTTAACATAAATGTTATCTAAAACTTACATTCAGCGAATAAATGTTTCTGATTTCTGTTCTTCTTTCAAACTTGAAAAATGAGAAAACCCTCACTTAATTACCCTCACCCTCACTATTTATTAGTAAATGTTGAGTTAATAAATTACCTATACGTGATTCTTATCTTTTGTTATTCAGATTACACTGTGTGTTTATGTCTATAACAAAAAGAGGCAACCCAATCTTCAACAGCGGTGATCAACGCTCTACACTCATGTCTCTTCCATTAAATTCATCTCCATTTAACTCTCGACGTAAAAGAATTGAAGTGCTTGCAATAACTCCCACATTTTACAAGTATGCTCTTGCTACCGAATTTTGACATCTAAAGTACTTTGTTGAAACAGAATAGGTACTAGATGTTAGATAGGCCCAGGATAGAAAATCATGAAACTCGTCAACTACTCCACTAAAGTATTTCAAAATGGGTAATGGACGATCTTTAGTAATCTTGGTTAATGACGAAAACCAGTTTTGACGATACACATCAAGATACGGCGAAAAAAAAAAGAAGATTCCCCTGATCAGCGTTGGATAATTTAATTATTAATTACCTATTTACATAGGTATCTATTATTCTATGGTTTCATTTAGAGCATGCTCAATACTCGTATTTACCATGAAATTACGGATGACAGATAAAACATTAAAAAGTAACAAACTCACGAAAAACCAAACTCATTTATTTAATTTTACTTTATAAAATTTGTTTGTGTGTGTGTAAATAAAATAAGTTATTTTAATATACACGGCAAAATACAATACAGCATTTCATATCACTTAATTGACTAGTTACATACAACACAACTAGAAATATTGGCCTATAACCGATTAAAAATTGTAAGTACTAATTATTTCAAACGTTTTTACTAAGTAGTTGCTTATTAATACATTTATATTGATCTAAGAGAACATTGCTCATAACCGTAGGATTTAGTACCGTCAAACCTCACCTAAGTTTAAACCCCCTTCGGCCGTCTGCGATACCGTAGCTTCGTATCCAGTTACGAACTAAACATAATTCGTCCACGTATGGTACCAGTTACGAGAAAACATAAAAAATATTTGATGGTTAAAATAAATCAAAGAAGTTGCAGTATTCTTTGCAGTATTCTTTGCGCCCGCATTGTAGGTAAAAAACATTTATTTGCAAAGAAAGAAAGAAAGAAATAAATAAAACCATTTATTCAAACCACCACTTAAATAACATGAAAAAATAAAAAGAAGATCCTTAACATACCTGAGCATAAGTAAGCATATAAAATATTTACAAAGCAAAAATGTATGCTTGTAGTGGTGGTGAAAGGGCATTCAGCTCAGCATATGCTGCCACGTGCTACCACATAACAGCGCTGGTTTTCAGCTGAGGCCTATGTTGACTCCAAGGACATCTTGGCTAACATTGACTAACCTTACCTATTACTTCACACTGTACTAAAATGATACATCTGTCAAACACTAATAGTAAAACCTTAGAAGACTCTACCCATACTACTAAAAAGACAGTATAAAAGAAACCTGCAAACTCGTCACATCACCGAGGTCTTCAGGCAGTACTCAAATACGAAACAGTCATCGTACATGGATTGCTCTTATAAAATATAGTAGACAAGTATATAGAAGTGGAGAGGAGGATGTGCCTGTTTTCCGCTATGTCAACCAGGGTTGGTTGATTTGTTTATGAAGAATGTAGACTTTGAGTTTTATCCTGAACGAATTAACATTATTTGCTTGATAAATTGGTGGAGGAATAGTTTTTCTGTATGTTTAGATTTTAGTTGTGGTGTGCAATAAAGTATTTTCTATCTTTCTATCTTCTATCTATCTATCTATTCCAACACTTGGTGACGGCAAAGCGAAAGCTCCCTCGGAAAGCTGCAGATCCATGTAGAGGAGTTGCCAATAAAAGATCTGAACTAGCTCTTGTTTTATATCTGTTCCCGTCACAGTACCATTTTAATTTGTTAAACAAATATTCAGGTTTCCGGTTTTCTATAACTCCAAACAATAGAGTAGCAAAATGAAGATACCTTCTCCAGGACATTTTAAGAAGCTTTGCTTTATTGATAAATGGCGTAACATGTGCCCTCGGTGGTACAGGGAAACAGAATCTCGCGCAGGCGTTCTGAACGCGCTGTATAAGTCTTTCAGTCCTTGCGTACAATCTGGGGCCGTATACAGTGTCCGCGTAATTTACTTTCGAAAGCACTAGGGACTCGCACATGCTAATGCGGAGCTCGAGACTGAGGCAGTCACGAATGAGTGACACAAAGGAGTGTATTACATTAGTCTACCACTAGATTGACTGACTACAGTCACGAATTTAGTGGATGAAGAAAAATCAAAGCTTGGGAAGCTATAAGGAAGGCGTATGTCCAACCCAAATAGGTTCGGACTGGACTTCTTCAAGCTGCTGTTGCTCGTCAGGCGGATGGTTATGTTTGTTCACAACATAAACAATCTTTGTATCGATTGTTACAACTGTACCCCGGCAGTGGGTTGAGGACCATTTGCTGCAGCGCCATCTTATGGTCTTTTGGCTGGTGTTCTTTGGCTTCTGTTTGTTGTGTCTGTAGCCAGCGAGGATCAACACCGGCCTTCCGAATTTCGATAGCGTAAAATGAGCGTTTAAATCTGCGAAAAAAGATAATGGTAGTGAGTATTTACCGAATTGTCTGAGGCTAGCAAATAGGTAATATTTTATGCAAAAAATAGATTTTAGTATTTTTTCGATGTCTACCTAGACAGAATAAAGTGTGGAGGTTCAGTGTCTATCAAATTAATAGTTCCAATTGCAATAATGATGGCTTCTACGTAACTTTTTACGGACCTAATTACAGTTGTGTTAAATATCCATCGAGTTAGGTGAAAATATTCGCAAATAAATGTTGCATTTTTGTTCAAATCCAACGGCATTTTGTTCCTAATATATCTGAGCTGTGCCGACTGAATCGGTACTTCTCGAACTCGATAATAGGTCGACCTCTTCGAGATACTGAAGGTTTGAACTCTGAAAAGATATATAAACGAAGGTTGGTCATCACTTGACAACCAACACATTGATAAACTATTTATAATAGTAGGGGAGCCCAAGCGGGGATTTCGGGATTTACCAAAGCGCGACAGATTAATATACAGGGGGATACCTTGTACCCGGTTAAGTACCTCCACAAAACATGAGGCCCATATATAAGGCCGCCCGTGAAGGATACAGGATCAGATTAGTAAAAAAAAATTGACCATCAGAAATTCTCGAGCGCGTCAGATTAAGGTAGGGTGAGTTAATTACATCCTAAAAAGTGTATATTCCACTAATCTGACAATTTGAGAGTGACGTAAAAAAAGGGGAGGGCAACAAAGTTGTAAAAAAAAAACGTCATCTCGACATTCTCGAGCGTAGCTAAATTTTTTTTTATTTTGAAGGAAATAATTCAAGAATAATGAAAAATATATAATCTGACGATTTCCGCAAGCCGAAATAACAAAAATTCGTCGATAAAGTTAAATGCGTGCAGTTGCGTGATGCCTACATTTCCTTCTCCGCGTTTCTATTCCTCTCTCACTTTTTCTCTATCTATTACTCTCTCACTCCGTCCCCACTCTGGTTTCTGTTGCCATGACGCCATTACAGCTGATCATAAAGACTCGTGGCATACTGTTTAGGGTCCGGTTATTGTACAACCATGGAATGTACAGCCTGTGAAAACACAGCCGTGGAAAGCGCAGTCAGGAATGCACGACCGTGGAATTCATGTATAAAATACATGAATTCCACGGTCGTGCTTTCCTGACACGTGCTGAGTTTGTACAGCCCGATTTTGCACAGCCCGGTAAAACACAACCATGGAATTCATGTATAAAAAAAAAAAAACATCAATTCTATGGTCGTGCATTCCCGACACGTGTAGGGAATTCACGCCCGTAGAAAGCACAACCATGGAATTGATGTACTTGCTCCTGATTGGTCGATTTATTCTATGCTTCGTTCAGATGTAACTACAGAGTAAAAATGGTACTAGTGTGAATTTAGTGATTAGTAAAGCACAGGCTATCAAAGGTATTAAACAGATTAGAAATATAACGATTGAAAAGCATAGAGAAAAACAACAAAGTTTATTTTTTAGCAGATTTTATGGATGGGCTCGCTTCGCTTGCATTTTTTTATAAACAAACCTAACCTAACCTACCTACCCATTGCAAAGTTGACTATATATACACACTAATAAAAAATATAGGTACCTACCAAAGTAAAAATGAAATATTTTGTTTTGTTTACGTTCCCTTTTAATCGTTCAATCGTTCACATAGTCAGGCAAGTAAGTGTAAACAAAGCATAGGTGATGACGTATTTTGGCATCCAATTCCCAGGTTGTACATTCCGTGGATGGGCATTCCCGACACGTGCTGAGCTTTCACAGCCATGGAAAACACAACCAAGGAATGTACAGCCCTGGAATTCGATGCCTAAGCTTTAAGGTGAACCTTTTTCTAATTTTTTTTGTCAGATCAGGCCAATCCCTCTAGATAATCGTCAGATTATGAGACAGTACGTTTAGAACATAAAGATGAACCATATATATCTTAATCTGACACGCTTGAGTATTTCAAAATGGCGATTTTTTTTTGCACATTATGAAAATGGCCGCGAGTTTGCGTCCCATCGAAATCATCAGATTAGTGAATGAGAGCTTTTTTTTGGTGCACTTAACACTCCCTTAGAAAATCTGACGCGCTCGATTAAATTTTTTTTTTTTTCATTTTCAACCCTTAAATACAACCACCCGCATCATCCAAACGATCAGATTAACATGCGTACATTATTAAAAATACGTAGGGCATTGATGCTATCAATATCTGACGCGCTCGAGGATGTCCATGCAACAGTTTTTTTTTACATATTTAAAAATCTATAGCCGCTTCCCCCACCGATGTAAAGGTATATATCATATAACATTTTTTTCTTCATATCATCTAAGCTTTGCATCCCAATAGGTCTCTAGGACGCTCGAGTAAATCCCCATTTAGCATCGTGTGCTCCCCTACTATAAGACAGTGGCGTAATTTACACTTGAAACTAGAAACACCAGCTCAAAGAACACTTATTACCCAAATGAAATCAATACATGTTTTTAAGTCTACGGCCATGATGCGGCCTACCTAGCCCTACGACTTTCTGTCGTTACTTAGCTGGTTCTCAGGATCCTTTGCTATCTAGCTTATGATTGAGAATACTGGTAAAAGGTAATCACATCAGTTTAATTTAAATAAAATACAATAATTTAAGCAGAGCACCCATGGTCTTGGCGATAATGCGCGAATGAGAGGACGAGTGACGCTTGCAACGCCTTATAAGGTCGCGGTGCAGCGACCTCTGTAGTGACGCGTAGACAATAGAGCTTTATCGGCGTTTATTGACCTTCTGTTTAATGAATGCTTCAGCACTTCTGCCTCCGAAATATGAAGCTTAATGTGAGTTAGTTGCTCCGATTCTCAAGCATATATTAATGGCATCTCGAGAAAAGTTAGTAACAGTGTGTTGCCGTATTCCCGATTTCTTTTTATAACTGCTATTATTGTGCACGATTTTAATTATATTTGAATACCCTGACTCATTGCCCCAAAGCATATTATTATAACTGAACCTTTTTTGTAAAACTTTATTGAATTCCAGTTTTTTAACAGTGTTAACTTTAATGGCTGTGGGTTCCATTGACCCGTATTACTTCATTTTCATAAGTATTGATCGATGCTCTACATCCCCGACTCCAATTAACGCAAACCCACCGGCATTTTGGCCCATTTGTTTTCTTTTTATGCCTGCTGAATCGATATACTCCATGTTGGATTAGGGTTTGCCCTCTTCGGGATACGGCAAAGGTAAACTCTGAAAAAAGAGTGAAGTCTTCATGAAACGACCGACAACCACAATTTTGTTTTAATCAGCATTACAAATAAGAAGGCCTATTACATTTTTGATTACACAAAAACTTTTGGGAATATGTTCATAATATAGATACGAGTCACGTGTCCCTAAAGTTCGAAGAAGGAGAATTTAAAGTCAAATGCACAAATTACCTCATTTTCAACATAAAAGCCCACAACAAGGTAAAATGTTTTTTCTAAAATTTAGTTTTGACAAGATCCAATAAATAAATAAAAAATATTATTAATGGTTGTGTGTTCCATTGACCCGTATAATTTCATTTTCGAAAGTATTGATCGATGCTCTACATCCCCGACTCCAATTAACGCAAACCCATCGGCATTTTGGTTCATTTATTTTATTTTTATGCCGGTTGAATCGATATACTCCATGTTTGATTAGGGTTTGCCCTCTTTGAGATACGGCAAAGGTAAACTCTGAAAAAAGAGTGAAGTCTTCATGAAACGACCGATAATCTCAAATTTCTTTTGTGTTAGCATTACAAATAAGAAAGCCTATTTATTACATTTACACAAAAAAACTTTTGGGAATATGGTTATAATATAGATACGGGTCACGTGTCCCTAAAGTTCGTACAAGGAGAGTTTAAAGTCAAATGCACCAATTACCTCATTTTCAACATGAAAGACCGAAACAAGGTAATATGTTTTTCTAAAATTTAGTTTTGACAAGATACAATATATAAATAAAAAATCTTATTAATGGTTGTGTGTTCCATTGACCCGTATAATTTCATTTTCATAAGTATTGATCGATGCTCTACATCCCCGACTCCAATTAACGCAAACCCATCGGCATTTTGGTTCATTTATTTTGTTTGTATGCCGGCTGAATCGGTATACTCCATGTTGGATTATGGTTTGCCCTTTTTGAGATACGGCATAAGTAAACTCTGAAAAAAGAGTGAAGTCTTCATGAAATCACCGATAATCGCAAATTTTTTTGAGTCAGTATTACAAATAAAGCCCTAATAAGTAAGTATTACATTTACACCAAAATCTTTTGGGAATATGTTAATAATACAGATACGTGTCACGTGTCCCTAAAGTTTGAAGACGGAGAATTTAAAATCAAATGCACAAAATACCTCATTTTCAACATGAAAGCCCGAAACAAGGTAACATTTTCTTTCTAAAATTTAGTTTTGACAAGATACAATAAATAAATAAAAAAAACATGTGGGTAATTCACACGTGGTAGAAGTGATACCTTCAAAAAATACTTAACCAATACTAAGTTTTCACTTCAAAATAAAAAGTAAAAAGTTTATAATGTTGCATTGAATTTGAACTTGCTCTCGTTGTCGGTCTGACCGCAGTCCAACGTGTCACTGTTCGGCCAACAGTAGCTCTGCTGCGATGGTTGAAATTACGGCTATGTCTCTTTTTGATTGCGCTTTTTCGTTTAATAGTAACTAGTAGCACATCTGTAATCTGTCATCGTTTTCGTTCCATCGAATTTCAAATCACAACGGTGCTAAAGAAGTTTTCACTTCTAAATCTTATTAATGGTTGTGTGTTCCATTGACTCGTATAATTTCATTATATGCCGTGTTTACAGACGCTCGACAACCTCGACTCCACTTGACGCAGACCCATCGGCATCTTGGTGCTCCTTCTTTGTATCCTCCATGCCGACTGAACCGGTACTGCCCATGCTGGATAAGTGTTTGACCTTTTTGAGATATCGCAAAACTAAATACTGAAACCGTAATTTTTTTTTTAAACATTAAACAAACTTAATACAGATACATCCCTGGTGTACATCTGTGACCTGTCTGGGTTCAAACAATGAAAACATAACTGATACTGGAATTTTTGGTAAAGAAAGACATTACGTCCACGTCGCATTGTTAGAGGCTACTTAACATCACGCTTGAGCACCATGACCCTATTCCATTGTTATCTCATACTAGGTGCCGCCCGCGACTTCGTTCGCATCCCGTTGGATCCCGTTAATTTTTCGGGATAAAAAGTAGCCTATGTGTTAATCCAGGTTACGGACAATATATATGCCAAGTTTCATCCAAATCGGATCAGTAGTTTTTACGTGAAAGAGTAACAAACATACATCCATAGTTACAAACTTTCGCGTTTATAATATTAGGAGGAAGTAGGATAAAAAAATCAGTATGTGCACAATTTTTATTACAAAGATCAATGCTTAATTTTTATTACAAAGATCAATTTTAGTGATTATGATCTCCATAGGCATTTATTATGTCGTTATCAAAAGTGATAAGCGTTGCCTTACATCCCCTGCGGTGGACGCAAACCCACCGACATTTGGACGCTCCTTGTCTATACCCGTTCCGGTTGAACCGGTAATTCCCAAGCTGTATTAAAGGTTGACCTCTTCGTGATAAGATAAACTTGTATTCTGAAACAAGATTTTATATCATTATTAGGTATTTTTATTGATTTTGAATTTTTAGTGACTACGCGATCTTGCCTGTGGATATGGCTAACTAGGCTGAGAGGATGGTATAGGTGCTGGGCAAACCTACTCTATCTAAACATCGTCCCAGGCACTGCAGTGTCCCGTTAAGTGTAGGCATAGGTTGCCTCCTGACGCTGTATAAATCATCTTCAATAGATGTAGGCCGAAGTACTTATTTTGCTACTTGAAATAGATGAACTATAGTAGATGCCAAATAACACCGCAATACAGGTCATTCACCCACCTTTACCACGATGTCGCAAATTTCAATTTATGTATGACTAATTCTGTCACTTTCCATACAAACCTGTCGCTAAGACAGTACCGCTCGAACCTCGTTAGTACTGTTTGTTTACCATACATAAATTGAATTTTGCGACATCGTGGTGAAGGTTGGTGAATGACCTGTATTGCGGTGTTATTTGGCACCTACTATATATATTTTACTAAGGATAATCCCGATTTATTAATAGCTAAAAAACTTTAAAGAGTTTATTGACTTTTTTATTAATGTTCATTATTAATTTCAGTAAGCACACATTTTACTAGAATAAAGCATAAAAACATACAGTAGTTGTATTGTAACTGACGCGATGTAGAATTAATCCTAATTTTAATAAGTATACCTTAAGGTTGAACAAGTCGCAGTCAGTCGCACACCTTTCCATACAAACGTGGAAGGGTAACCACTCCACTGTTTGACGTTGACCAACCAAAACTAAGAATTATATCAATTTATCTCGTCATAATCTATGTCTGTGTACAGCCGAAACCGTAAAAAAAGAAATATTTTAAAAAATACAAGCTTCTAAACTTTCGTATGGAAAGTATTTTTAGCTTGTATTTTTTAAATGAATACTTTTTTACGATTTGGGCTATATACAGACATAGATTATGACGAGATAAATTGATATAATCCTTAGTTTTGGTTGGTTACCGTCAAACAGTGGAGTGGTTACCCTTCCACGTTTGTATGGAAAGGTGTGCGACTTGTTCAACCTTAATTACAAAAAATATTCGTTAGTGCATGTTAGTGAGAATGTTTCCCTTGGACGCTTATCCTCTCATTATCAAATGTTATGATCTGAGCTTTACAACCCTTGCGATGGCTGCAGATCCATTGACATATAGGATGTCCTTCTTTGTACTCTTTGCGTTTGAACCGGTACTGCCCATGCTGGATTATGGGTTGACCCATTCGCGATATGGTATACTTAAATGCTGAAACAGATAATTAATTTAATTTATTTCAATGATTACTGCTAGGTACTTAAAACTAATTTTCATGACATGGAACATTTTGGTAACAAGAGTTCGGAACTTTTTTACCAAAAACAAAACAAAATATTCTTCAAATTTTTCAAGGATCCTAGGCGGAAACATAGACACCTATTTGTTAAAGACTTAAGGAATTTTATTTTTTACTTGGTAAGTACAAAACATTATAATATTATATACAGATTAGTAAAATTTGATAACCCTGTTAACATAGGGAACAAAACTATTTACCAATAAACATAACTATTTTTTAAGTATTTAGGTACACTGCAAGTTAAATTATTAGGTAAATTGTTTTGATATTAGGTACTTTTAATATTTGCACTGTAAAAACATTGACAATAAAATAAAACTAAATATACATAGTCACTAAATTATACACAGAACGCCTTATAGCCCCAAACTCAGTTAAGCTTGTACTATGGGAACTAAATCGCTGATAGAATACTTATACCCCCTTACGATCGATGCATAACATTATTCAGCCGTTTTAATTATTGCTATCTCCTACCAACATGTAATGTCAAACAGTATTTTTTTTTATAAATACCTACTAAAATTCATGTTTGCCAAACACAAATATTTGCTCTCAGTGGGGATCGAACCCACGCACACCAACAGCACGGAAAGCAGAGACGGTACTGACTTAGCTATGACGCCTGTTATTAATTATGGTTATGTATTTTATTCTCTCGGATGATCATATTATCATCAGTGAAGATGGACGACCGGCAACCGTTGCACCATTTGACGCAAATCCAAAGACATTTCTTCTTAAGCTTATACTTGCTATGCTGTGAGAACCGGTACCTTCCATTTTGAATTATCGGACAACCTTTTTGGGATACGGCGAATGAGTATCCTAAAAAAAGTTTTTTTACGTCATTATCATAAATACATTTTAAATCCAAGTTTCGTTTAAATCGGTCCTATCGCCATTGCGCTATTGAGTCACAATCCTAAACATCAGCAATTTTGATGGATAATATAAAAACAAAGAAATACATTAAGTAAATTAGTAGTAGAAGAGCTCTGTCTGCAAGAGCTCTTCCGGAAAATACTACCACCGTACTTATTTCTGCCGCCAAACACGGGTTTTTGTTTTTGGCAGGTTTGAAAGGTATACGTTTACGTTTATTCAGAAAAAACAAGAAATAAATTAAAATCTAAAATAACAAACTATAAATAGGCAATAGGTTATTAATTTGATCAAAAAAAAACATTTGGTAGGAACACTAACTCCCACCCTAGGAATGTGTCTGGGTGCCGATGCAATTACTGTTTCATGAGACTGCAGTGATTGTCGCATTGCATTGCTTCACAGAGCACGTCCTCAATGGACTTGCTCCAGGAGGTAATTCATTTTTATAGGCAGAGGTAACATAGCAACAGTTGGGCTATCAAGCTTTATTCCTTTGTCTTATAAAAGTGATAATTATTATAATATACTAGCTGACCCGATAGACGTTGTCCTTTCATTCAAACTCTTACTGTCAAAAGAGTATTCTTTTTCTATGCTGTCAAACAACTGACAGTGTGATTTCAAAAGCGATATTAAAAAGTTTTTATGTAAAAGGTTAAGGAACTTTCACCCCCCCTCCCTTTCAACCCCTTACAACCCTTTTTTCGCATCAAAAATTAGCCTATGTCCTTTCTCAGGCTCTAGACTATCTGTGTACCAAATTTCATTAAAATCGGTTCAGTAGGTAGTTTTGGCGTGAAAGCGAGACAGAGTTACTTTCGCATTTATAATATTAGTATGGATTAGTTTCATTTTCATGAATGGTTATGTACATTTTTTATTTTAAACAGTTCGTTGTTGTATGTGATGATTGACCCCCTGCAGCCGCGGTGCGTTTGCGTACAAATCCAGCGACATTTAGGATTTCCGATGACGTAACTACTGTGCCGACAGTATCGGTTTGTTTTGAATTGAAGAAGTGGCCGTCCCTTTTGGGATAATGTGTAACTAAAAATTTCCTTACGATCTGAAAACATACAATTACATACTTGAGAATGATATATAGTAAGAACATACTTTATTGCACACCGCAACTAAAAACTGAACAAACAGGAAACTTAATAACTTAACTCTTAAGGATATTCGTGATAAAGGTAATAAAAGCCTTTTTTTCTCCTGAATGGTCCTGGAGCGAAAGTAATGGTTACCATCATATTAAAAAACTTAACTCTTCAATGCAAGAGTGATATATCCTTGTATCCTGTATGTATAGATAACAAACTTTAAAAATCAAGTAGGTATAAAAACAAATAATTCGGAAATAAGTGACCAATAAAGGAGGGAGAAGGATAATACCTAATACTAATAGATATAGAGAGATTATCTTTCTATAGAGTTTTTACTGAGCATTAAAAAAAATTAGGATTATTTTTAATGGTTATGGAAACCGGTGATTGTCAACAATTCATTTCTATATGTAAAGAGAGATGCTCTACATCCATGTTTACACGCCCTAACACAAACCCAACGACACTTGGGGTTTCCTTTAGTATAATTACTGTGCCGAGAATATCGGTACGGTCCGCATAGAAGTACAGGGAACCCTCGTTTAGAAACACCGAATGCTAATCCTGAAAAGATATACAATACAAATATCTAAGTAATGTTACTTAAGTAATGTTAATGTTACTAAATCATTTGAACATTTTGTAAATATTTTAAATATTGCGATTGTATTAGTAGTAATTTTCTTTGTGAATAAAGTACCTAGCTTTTTGAACTAAGGAACCAGTTAACTGATAGTATAACTACATACTTTTATGCAATATCTGAAATGTCATTACTATTTATGGATTCACAATTACGTTCATGATTTCCACGATATTTTAGTTTTTATAGATGACCCGGAATTTTTGCTCTTGACTACTGCAACTATTTATGTACTATTTATGTTTATTTACAGTTTTTTTTTCACGTTAGCCCAAACACTAGACATTTACTGTATACATAATAAAAAGTACATAAAACCACTATAATTAAAATAGAAATATAACATTACTTATGTAATTTCTCTTTGTGTACAATATAGTGTTTATCTATCTACTCGTAAATACTTAATGATTATGATTATCGTATATTTTTACTACAGTATTATCAATGGTGTGTATTTTTGCCCGACATCCATATGGCATCGTCTTCTGGTTTTATAGTCATTGTGCCGGCAAAATCGATTCCCTTTATAACAGGTTGTCCTCTTTGGGAAATAGCATAAACAATACCTCAAAATATTAAAATACATTTTAGAAATAAATTTTTATTGACTTCACAGCCTACTGCGAGAACTTTATTTAGAAAAAAAAATATTTCTTTCAAATTCATTTCTCGACACTTAGTGGGATGCGAATACGACGGGTGATTGAATGAAATTGAAGAATATGAAAGAGGCCTTCGTCCAGCAAAAGGAGAGAATACAAAATTCTTAAGACACTGACAGCCGTCGAACCACTTCTCACTCGAGCATTTTTACATTTGGGATTGCGATTTTTCACAGCTATATACATTCAGTGCGGAGCTGTCTAAGCCGCGGATTTCGTCACGATGTTTTTCTTCAAGTCAGCTTCGCACGCATTGACCTTGTCTTTCCTGTGGATATAGCTGACTAGGCTGAGAGGATGGTATAGGTGCTGGGCAAGCCTACTCCATCTAAACATTGTCCCAGGCACTACAGTGTCCCGTTAAGTGTAGGCATAGGTTGCCTCCTGACGCTGTATAAATCATCTTCAATAGATGTAAAGACCTATTATATATATACATATATATATGTAAAGGCCTATTTTATATATAATAATATATCTATATATATATACATTCAGTGATTTTATATCTTCCGAAATGTTGAAATGTGCGAATAAGAAGTTGTTTGACAATTGTCAGCGTCTTTACCGTGTTGCTCAAGTATTGTTGCCAGTCAATGATCATGAGTATTATTGATTCTAAGCACTTCGCTGTCATAAGTGTAGACTGAAGCTCGGCAGCCAACATCATACTCTTCACAAATCCAGAGGCACTTAGGGTTCTCCACTTTATATGCGCTGTGCCGAAAGTACCGGTAGCTTCCGTACTGCAATATCGGAAGACCTTCTAACACCGTGAACACAAACTCTGGAAATTGTTATAATAAACAGGGACACGCTTAACACGACTTCATAAATAGGAAATTGGAACAGTTAATGATGGAAAACCGTATATTTATAATCTTTGCATTAAAATTATTATATAAGTAATTAATATGTTTCCAAGACTGTAACAAATCAAAAATTAATTAAATTCAAAATAACTTCATTCTATTACAAACAAAACTGTACTGCAACAGCATAGGTAGAGTTTTAACCTCTGAACAGTTAATTTCAGATATTGAAAACCAATTTATTTACCAATTCACTATATTAGTCTAATCAATTTGAGATCGGCATGTTAAGTAGGCAACAAATGATTACTTCCCTTTTTTGTGATCTTCTTTAGTGCAAGTATAGTATTATATAATCTGTGGTGCAGGATAGAACTTTAATAAAAAAATTTGCAATAAAGTGTAACATTTTGATGTTGTGTCCAACTGTGCAGGTTTATAGGATGTCTACCCAGTGAAATAACACATAATTATGGATATAACATTAATGGACGAACCGCAAAAAACGCTACGTAGACGTTACTTCAAAAATTTGGAGTCAATGTATATTTGCGACTGGTGTTAATTGCATATACAGGGCGCCCCACGGCCAAGCTACATGGAGGGAAAGTATCTTAAATAATGTAGATAGAATATTTTACTGTCCGTCCGTACGGTGCGGATCAGTGGACGCAGTTGTATGAGTTTTTATACAAAGCAAACTAAAATCCGTTGCGTGCGATGCGTCCGATGCGAGCGATGCGGGCCTGTCGACGCTTGCCTTTAGACAGGTGATTATTCAAATTTTTTTGCATGCATTTTTTTTTAATCAAAATAAAGTCTTCTTTCAATAAATAGTTCTATCTACATTATTTAAGATACTTTCCCTCCACGTGGCATAGCCGTGGGACGCCCGGTATATTAGCTGGTCCTTATGATGTGGTCGTTCAATGTAGTCATACTTGCTCGACAATATCCGTTTCTCCACCGCCAGCCTCTCCAAGTACGCCTTGCACCTAGGTGTTGATGCAGGTTGTACCTGTGATCCAAATAGACTACCACTGGCCTGCCAGTCCGGGACGTCGTCGTGAACATTGACACGACGACGTCCCGAAAAATAATTGACCTCGAATTCATATACGAGTCTCAATGTCGAGATCACGCGTCTCTAAAACTCTCAAAGCTATAAGAATCTACGCCATTCATCTAGATACTTTTAAGCGTTCGAGTTTTTAGTTTTAAAAGGTGAAACTTTAAAAAACAATATAGTATGGTACCCGTAATTTATTAATTATATAATGATTAATTGATTAATGGTACCCGTAAAATAATTAGGAGAAAGTATTTGATTCAAATGATTTGATAATATTTCCAATGATTTCGTAAATTAGTTTGTATACGTTAAAAATCATACTAATATTATAAATGTGAATGTAAGTTTGTTTGTTACGCTTTCACGCGAAAACTACTTAACCGATCATCATGAAGCTTTGTACACATAATTCTTGCAGGTATTAGAAGTAACATAGGATACTTTTTTTCCCGGAAAACCAACGGGATCCAACGGAACGCGTACAAAGTCGCGAGTATCAGCTAGTACAATATAAAGACTAGAAAAAATAACACAGATTAGTAGAATTCAGCGTTTAAGATGCTGACAACCGTCAAACCACTTTAGATCACACATTGCAATAATTTATAAGTTTAAGAAACTGGAAAAACAGACTTCAATTTGATACGCATTTATCATGATATGATGATGATGATGATGATGATAGCAGTTCATTGGGACTGTTCTATTGATCGTAAACACCACATAAAACCAAAATACGCAATGTCGTGTAAGTGAATGACGTGTTTTTTCGAGGTATTCTTATTTAACTGCCAAACTACTGAATTGATTTTGATAACATTTTTATGGGACCAATGTGGAAGCATACCCTTTCAGATAAAAAAAGAATTTTTCAAATCGGTTCATAAATGACGGAGTACTGAGGTAACAAACATAAAAAAAAATACAACCGAATTGAGAACCTCCTCCTTTTTTGAAGTGGGTTAAAAATTTCTAAATGTTGCGTGCGTAAGTTGTTTATCAAGTGGCCGTTTATAAAGCCGGAATAATATTATTGTATCCAGGCGTGTCGTGACGCGCCATAAGTATATCGTATCCATACATTTAGTATGATTTGAATTATATATCTCTAACGCCCCGACAGAATAATACAATTTTGGCATAACTTTCGCAGTCACCTCGTTTCTGTTTTTAACTAGGTCATTACTATTATTTAGTTCTAAATTTTCTGACTTATAATGTTTTGATGATTTCGGCCAATATTTTAAAATTTTCGATGTAATGAAAGTCCTTTTCCAGATAAGAAGTAGAACATGTACCCCAAAAGTATAACTAAGCCTACACTTTGTTCAAGGGGTCGCTAGATGGTTGGTAGTAGGTTCTATTAGTAAAAGTTTGCTTGCCAGCCAAAAGAGAAGGATGGTTATGAGTATTTCCGATTTTAACGATTTTGTAGTGTCTAGTCTGAATGGTCGCCCGACAGGAACCATCGCGCCATCGCCAGCACCGCCAAGACTTCTTCTCTTCGTTTTCAAAGACTCTGTGCAGATTGAACCTATAATTTTCATATTCGAGAACTGGTTTTCCTCGGAGTGAAGTTTTAAAAATTATATCTGAAAATAATGGGTGTTGTAATTATTTCCTGCGTTATTGATCGGGGTCATTCTTAAAAGCCCTCAATAAAACCTGAGTAAGCACTTTGATTAGGTTTTTTTGTATTATACTATAATTACGTATAATTCTTTAAATATTTCTTGATAGGCATTATCTCTTTTTAAACACAGGTGTTTACATTATTTATTTTATTTGATTTTTTGAGACACTAATAAGCATCTATACCTATTAGACCAAAGCCATAGTTTTAGTACCTACATTTTCATTAAAATATACTTAGATCTAAATACGAATCGTATTACTAACCTACTTACACCTACCTTACTTTTAATAGTAGCATGCCAGAGTATGTACAAAATGCAACAAAAAGTAGCCAGAAAATGAATACAATTACAACGAAACAAAGCAAATGTTTGTTCTTATGGTGGGGATCGCACCGGGCCTACAACTCACAGCGCGGAAGGCGCAGCTATACCTTCTTCCTTCTTCTGTGGCTACTGACTGAGCTGTCACGCCTGTCACCGGTATTTTACCGATATTCTTTCCAAAAAAACTTGCTAATAATCTTAAAAATGATGACTAAAGCTTTGATGAAGTTCTAAGGATTTGGGTATCTCAGTAATCACCAGGTGATTATATGCAGTCAATTATGGTTATATTCTAGCCTCAACTTTAAGCATAAGTCATATCAAATCATAATATAAATAGGAAATAAATAATTCATTAAAATGATGATTCCTATTTCTGCCGCCAAGCAGTGATGCTCGCATTGCTGTGTTTCGGTTTGAAGGGTATGGGTGCCGGTGCTATTACAGACAAATGAGACTTAACACGATGTCTCAGAGTGGTGGGCGCAGTGCAATACATCACAGAGCACGTCCTCAGTGGATTTGCTCAATGAGGCAATATATCGTTATACGCAGTCGTTACCGCTTGACATCAGGTGGGCCATCGGCTTTTTCCATCATTTAGTTGTATAAAAAAAGAGTGTGTGCTTAAGACCGCCTGGCAGAAGTGAAAACTTCATGTTTATAATGTTTTTTACAATATATAATATTAGCACGATAAACCGCTAACTATACTACACTACAAAAATCAGTCCTGAATTCCGGTTGTCGAGGTTTTAAAAAGTGAAATTTTTAATTAATCATATTCTAGACTGAAATTTTTTAGACATCCCATTTGCAATATATTTATTGACATATTTAATAGTTTTCACCCATTAACCAGCTCGGTCCAAATCTTTGTATAGCGGATCTTAGGCTAAATTGTCAAAATAATTTTTATTACGTACCAATAATAACTATTAAATTAATAAAGACAATTATTACAATATCTGAAATGTCATTACTATTTATGAATTCACAATTATGTTCATGATTTCCACGATATTTTAGTTTTTATAGATGACCCGGAATTTTTGCTCTTGATTACTGCAACTATTTATGTATAGGTCAATATTGTTGGCCAATAGGCTTTGAAACTCTGTTTTTTTTCAGGTTAGCCCAAACACTAGACATTTACTGTACTGAATTTTATAGTAAGAAGTAAGTTTAAACATTAAATACTCCTATTTCTAATGTACTTATAAGTACATAATAAAAAGTACATAAAACCACTATAATTAAAATAGAAATATAACATTACTTATGTAATTTCTGTTTGTGTACAATAAAGTGTTTATCTATCTACTCGTAAATACTTAATGATTATGATTATCGTATATTTTTACTACAGTATTATCAATGGTGTGTATTTTTGCCCGACATCCATATTGCGTCCGGCAAAGCCACCGGCATCGTCTTCTGGTTTTATAGTCATTGTGCCGGCAAAATCGATTCCCTTTATAATCGATAACAGGTTGTCCTCTTTGGGAAATAGCATAAACAATACCTGAAAATGTTAAAATACATTTTAGAAATAAATATTTTATTGACTTCACAGCTTTGCCTACTGCGAGAACTTTATTTAGAAAAAAAAAATATTTCTTTCAAATTCATTTTTCGACACTTAGTGGGATGCGAATACGACGGGTGATTGAATGAAATTGAAGAATATGAAAGAGACCTTCGTCCAGCAAAAGGAGAGAATAAAAAATTCTTAGACAGGAACCATCGCGCCATCGCCAGCACCGCCAAGACTTCTTCTCTTCGTTTTCGAAGACTTTGTGCAGATTGAACGTATAATTTCATATTCGAGAACTGGTTTTCCTCGGAGTGAAGTTTTAAAAATTATATCTGAAAATAATGGATGTTGTAATTATTTCCTGCGTTATTGATCGGGGTCATTCTTAAAAGCCCTCAATAAAACCTGAGTAAGCAATTTGATTAGGTTTTTTTGTATTATACTATAATTACGTATAATTCTTTAAATATTTCTTGATAGGCATTATCTCTTTTTAAACACAGGTGTTTACATTATTTATTTAATTTGATTTTTGAGACACTAATAAGCATCTATACCTATTAGACAAAAGCCATAGTTTTAGTACCTACATTTTCATTAAAATATACTTAGATCTAAATACGAATCGTATTACTAACCTACTTACAGCTACCTTACTTTT
Source organism: Eulithis testata (assembly GCA_947507515.1). Taxonomy (NCBI): domain Eukaryota; kingdom Metazoa; phylum Arthropoda; class Insecta; order Lepidoptera; family Geometridae; genus Eulithis; species Eulithis testata. Next base: position 8,870,354 of record OX382202.1, on the reverse strand, counting down.
AATAGTAACATGCCAGAGTATGTACAAAATGCAACAAAAAGTAGCCAGAAAATGAATACAATTACAACGAAACAAAGCAAATGTTTGTTCTTATGGTGGGGATCGCACCGCGCCTACAACTCACAGCGCGGAAGGCGCAGCTATACCTTCTTCCTTCTTCTGTGGCTACTGACTGAGCTGTCACGCCTGTCACCGGTATTTTAGCGATATTCTTTCCAAAAAAACTTGCTAATAATCTTAAAAATGATGACTAAAGCTTTGATGAAGTTCTAAGAATTTGGGTATCTCAGTAATCACCAGGTGATTATATGCAGTCAATTATGGTTATATTCTAGCCTCAACTTTAAGCATAAGTCATATCAAATCATAATATAAATAGGAAATAAATAATTCATTAAAATGATGATTCTTATTTCTGCCGCCAAGCAGTGATGCTCGCATTGCTGTGTTTCGGTTTGAAGGGTATGGGTGCCGGTGCTATTACAGACAAATGAGACTTAACACGATGTCTCAGAGTGGTGGGCGCAGTGCAATACATCACAGAGCACGTCCTCAGTGGATTTGCTCAATGAGGCAATATATCGTTATACGCAGTCGTTACCGCTTGACATCAGGTGGGCCATCGGCTTTTTCCATCATTTAGTTGTATAAAAAAAGAGTGTGTGCTTAAGACCGCCTGGCAGAAGTGAAAACTTCATGTTTATAATGTTTTTTACAATATATAATATTAGCACGATAAACCGCTAACTACACTACACTACAAAAATCAGTCCTGAATTCCGGTTGTCGAGGTTTAAAAAGTGAAATTTTTAATTAATCATATTCTGGACTGAAATTTTTTAGTCATCCCATTTGCAATATATTTATTGACATATTTAATTGATAAAAAAATAGTTTTCACCCATTAACCAGCTCGGTCCAAATCTTTGTATAGCGGATCTTAGGCTAAATTGTCAAAATAATTTTTATTACGTACCAATAATAACTATTAAATTAATAAAGACAATTATTACGTATGAATTGAATATACTAAACACAGCGACACAACAGCGAAGAACAGCTGACTGTATCTTTCTCGCTCGGGTACACTCGGCGGTCCCGAGTTCACCCGATCGAGCCTTTCACCTCAGAGCGGGACGGATCAGCCTAACTTACTACCTACGGAAAAATCTGTGTGCGGTGCGCTAAAAGAAGTTCTCACTTCAAAAATAAATAAATAATAAGCCATATCGAATCGTAAATTGTGGTTATTGTGTCACCTTAAATCAAATCAATTGTGGTTATGTTGTATTCTCATATCATATATCTGGTTGTGTATAGTACGAATAGTAGCTTTACACCCACTGCCCTTTTTGTTACACATATAGTACGCCTTAGGGCCCTTTGTGAGATTAAGTTGGTTGAATTTGTGACCACCGTAAGTGATCAACAATTTGCCCGTTCTTGTTTTTGAAAATATGAGCTCTGTAACAAATTTAATTTATTTTCTCTTTATACAATTTAGATACAAATGAATTCGATTTAATTAACATTCTTAATTAGTTACATAAAATCAAACACTGAATTTATAACCATAAGTTTTGCTAAAAAATATTCTCACCACAAACTTCAACTATTATTTAGACGCACATTCGATATTCTGTAATTATTGTTAATTTATCTTTATAGTCAAAAGTATAGTTACTAGAGGCTGGTTTTAACGAACCAAGTTAAAACCACAGTAGAATTCACTAATATTCTACAACTGGTAAGTAACAAATGTTTTTGGTTTCCATTAGCATTTCACTTTGCAACAAATTTCGTACAATTGGGTTATTTTCAATCGTGGTTGTGTATTGATTGCATCTTGTATATTTTATTTTCGATAGTACGTATACACGCCCTGCACTTTTTAGACCACTTGGTACACACAAAGACACCTTTTGGACCCTTACTACTGCTATGTTGGTTATATCGGTAGCCATTGTACGTAATCACCGGTCTTCCGTACACTGTTTTTGAAAAGATTATTTCTGAAAAAAAAAACTTTTTTATTTAAAACTTGGGTAGTATCAACATAATTATATTTAATTATCTTAGTAATATATGGTTATATAGTAAATTTTTGACCAATTGGGTTTACATTTTAGTAGATATCCTAAAAACTAAAACTTTTCTTAAAAGATAAATATAAATACTCATGGACATTTCACACAACGCCATCTAGTCGGAAACATATTTTTATAGCACTGTTTGCAATTTTTTTTTTAGTTAATACTATATAAGAAATAATTCCTTAATTATCTATAGACCATCAAAAAGGTAAATAACTCAACAATTAATCAATAGCCCATGCTTATTGTAAATATTTTAAATACTTAGTTGTAATATTTTTGTGTGTAAAATGATTTCATATCATCAGTCATGGTTATGCTGGAGTCTCATATCGTATATTTCATTATTTACAGTACGTATAGATGCCCGACATCCGCTTCCCATCTTATTGCACATGAAAAACCATTTCGGACCCTTACTGTTACTGTGCTGGTTAAAACGGTTACCGCCGAAATCAATCACTATTTTACCGTTTCTCGTTCTGGAGAACTTTGGTTCTATAACAATACAAAAATGGTCAAATTAAAAGAAAAAAATTATGACTATTAAACAGAATCACAGACTGACAGATATTTCAGATATTTCATTTATTAACCTGCTTGTTACATAACATAACTTTGGCATGTCCAATTAATACAAATTATTTTCTTAATCATACATAATTTTAACACATAATATATACCTCTACCTACCATTTATATTAACATTCACTACCTATTTATGTATTCCTCAGTCTGGACCAGAGGGGACTGTGTGAAATGTCCATGTACATTGTATATATATATATATATACACGCGAGAGCAATGATTCCGGGTCACTTAAAGAATGTAAAAAATCTCGGAAACTAAAAATGATAGGTTAATGCAATAAATTGTATTTAATAGACAATGTAAATCCTCCTTAAATGAAGGTATTAAAACTTCTTAGTTATTGTAAAGTTATATCTTAAAAAAATCAAATTTGAAAAAGGGCCACTTTCGAAGATGGAACTACGAAATTACAGCATTTGGTTTTGCTTTTGTTTGTAATCTGTCATTTATGTGGGTATATAAACCATGTTGATAGTGCTCTATATTCATTATTCAAGCTGAAATTATGTCGCTTACGCCTGAAGAATGCACCAGAATACTTACAATGCTGGAAACCGGCCGGAGTCAGCGCGATACAGCCAGGACTGTCGGTGTGTCGCTGTCAACAGTACAAAGAGTTCTCCGACGTTACGAAGAAACTGGTTCTAACCTACGCAGACCAGGAACGGGCAGAACCAGGTGTACCACAGCACGAGAAGACCGATACTTGGTGAACACCATGCTTCGAAATCGCTTTCTCACAGGAACTGAACTCACAAATCAGTTTCGACGCCTCGGAGGAAGTAACCCAAGTGCATGGACAGTAAGACGTCGGCTTGCTGAATCTAACTTAAAACCCCTTAGACCTGCAAACGGCCCTAAACTGGAGCGTGGGCATCGTATTTCAAGACTAAGATATGCCCAGAGCCACGTAAATTGGAGTATTGAAGATTGGTCAAAAGTTATGTTCTCCGACGAATCAAAATTTATGCTCTACAAGCACGATGGAAGACACAGAGTGTATCGAAGACCAGGGGAAAGATTCAAGCAAGCATGCATCGAAGAAAAAGTAGCCTACGGTGGTGGGTCTGTACTTGTGTGGGCCGGAATTTCTTCTGAAAGTCGCACAGAGCTGGTGATCATAGAAAACGGCTCTTTAACTAGCGTAAGATATGTGGAAGAAATCCTCAATGATCATGTTGGTCCATTTATGGTCAATTTAGGTGAGGATGCTATATTTATGCATGACAATGCCCGACCTCATACAGGTAGGATTGTGAATGACTACCTTCAAGAGATGAACATTACTCGTATGGAGTGGCCAGCGCGCAGCCCGGATATCAACCCGATCGAGCATGCTTGGGACGAGCTAGGCAGATGCGTAAAACAACGAAACCCTCCCCCAATCACGCTTCGTGAGCTCAAAATTGCTCTCACAGAGGAATGGGAGAATATTCCCCAAAATCTTATAAGGAACTTGGTGTACAGCATGCCAAACCGCGTAAACGCAGTAATGGAAGCACGAGGAGGCAATACGAAGTATTAAAATTCAAGAAAATCGTAATAAAGTTCAAAAATTTCATGTTTCCTATTTTTGTTTTAAGGAGAGATCAGCAGTTTTTTTCTTTATGTAATTTTGTGTTAATAAAATGTATGCGGTGACTCATATTTTTTTACTTTCATTTAAGGAGTATTACATTGTCTATTAAATACAATTTATTGCATTAACCTATCATTTTTAGTTTCCGAGATTTTTAACATTCTTTAAGTGACCCGGAATCATTGCTCTCGAGTGTATATTGGCATGTAGTCTTTTTTTTCTAACTGGTTACTTAAAACCTCGGCGATTAAAACCTTAAAACCTCACTGGTGTAACATTTTCTTGTTCCTTTACTCTAAATAATATGGAAATCATTTTATTAGGCACGCTTCAGATTGGTACTGATTTGAACCAGTTGAGCTATCTATAAATCGTTTTCTATAACTGTTTTATTTGTATTTTGTAAATATTCTAAATACCGTGGGAAGAAAGCCATATTACGAGAAGAGTGCTAGACATGAATGTGGACGGATTTAGAAGTAGAGGTAGGCCAAAGAAAAGATGGATGGACTGTGTGAAAGAAGATATGAGTAAGAAAGGAGTGAACACCGAGATGAAGGCTGATAGAGGAGAGTGGAAGACGAAGACATGTTGTACCGACCCCACTTAGCGTGGGACAAGGGTAGGAAGATGATGATTCTAAATACTGTATTAGTCTAAATTTTCTTTGTGAATAAAAGGTTATTTATTTTATTACGTCTTTATTATTTATCAGAATCTAGTAAAATTATCTCGCACATGCTGTCTATAATTAACTGTGCGATATATTATTTAGTTTAATACAAAAAATGGCACCTTGTAGCACTTAAACTACTATAGTAGGTGCCAAATAACACCGCAATACAGGTCATTCACCCACCTTCACCACGATGTCCCAAAATTCAATTTATGAATGGCTAATTCTGTCGCTTTCCATACAAACCGGTCGCTATGACGGTAATCGCTCGAATCTCGTAGTACTGTTTGTTTACCATACATAAATTGAATTTTGCGACATCGTGGTGAAGGTGGGTGAATGACCTGTATTGCGGTGTTATTTGGCACCTACTATAGCTACTACTACTAAATAGTTTCAATAGCTGGTCGCGAGGAACTGACACTTACCATCAGCCAGCATCATTAGTCAAATGATGATGCGACAAAGTTGCAAAAGTGTTTTTGACTGAAAACTAGAAACTTTCCATTTTCTTTTTCCTAATATAAAAAGTAAAAAGTCTATCTTAAAAGTATTGTTTAGATTTTTTTTGTGCCATAGCTGGCAGACGAGCAGGCGGGCCACCTGATGGAAAGTGGTCACCGCCGCCCATGGACACCGGCAACACCAGAGGTGAGGCTAGTGCGCTGCCGGCCTTTTAAGAGGAGATAAACCCGCCTTTTGAAGGACCCCATCTCAATATTAGATAAACAAATATGATTTTGAAATGATGCTGACTGTACCCATAAAAGATATTATTTATTTATTTATTTTATATGATCCATTTGATTTTACTGAATAGATAAGTACTCACTTTGACTTCATTTTAATAATAACGTTACAATTATGACTTAGCATTTTCCTAATTTACAAGTATATACATATTATTATTGCTTTAATTCATGTTCAGATCTTGTTCGGCCAATGGTGGTGTCGATTGTGTTGTAACATTTTTCCGAACAAACTCTATTGGACAGCGCTAAAATTATAGCTGTCTTTGCTTTGTGTTTTTTTTTATGTGAAAGGGCAACATTAGTGTTATAGAAAAATGTAACAACAGAATCGACATTAGTCACAAGTCTCATTACAAGAGATCTTAAGGTACTGTTACACATGCTAATAAAGCATGCTTTTAGCGAGCACGTTCTCATTTAGCATGTGTATCGAAACCTTGCTAATTATTAGCATGCTAGAAAATCGCACGACCGCTTTTAGCGCGTGTGAACAGGTTTGCTTATTGAGCATGCTAGTATTGATCGATCAGTCGTTTGCGACAGGTGCGCGTGCACAGAGAGCGTGAGAGCACGCTATAAAATAGCATGTGTATTGGAGTGTTTGCTTTTAGCATGCTTATTCAGAAGCATGCTTAAAACTAGCATGCTTATTGCTAGCAAATGTTAACTCCTCACTAGCATGCTAATATTGAGCATGCTAATTAGCACGCTAATTAGCATGCTATTTTCTAGCATGTGTAACAGTACCTTCATAGGATGTTCAAATTGTCCAGCCGACGTTAGAGAGGAGATAAAAAAAAAAACATCTACTTATGCTAAAACATTAGGTCTATCCTCAATCTAAACGCTATTTTGTTGGCGTAATTCTTTGGTATTCAATTGCTTTATCTTACTGTACTTATTTACCTACTTATCTCGTAAAGTTTATTCTACATCTAATTTCAATTATTGCTATGAGCGGCTACAACTTGTACTAATATTATGTGCTGCTACTTAGAAGAAAATTGTACCTTATTAAATATTCACCAGATTAAATTTTAAAAAGCTAAGACTAAAACCCGTTGGAAACTACAATATACATGAATTGACACTGAGTTACTTTATAGATACGCTATCTAAATGATGATGATGATGCTGTCTGGCTAATTTCGGCCATAGCGAATGTGATTATCAGCACAGTAATATTTCTCGAGTTATGTTTTATTACTATCACTACATAGTATAAAGCAAAGTCGCTTCCCGCGTCTGTCCTAATGTCTGTATGTATGCTTAAATCTTTAAAACTACGCAACGGATTTTGAAGCGGTTTTTTTTAATAGATAGATTGATTCAAGAGGAAGGTTTATATGTATAATACATCATCATCACTGCATTTCACCCGTGCGAAGCCGGGGCGGGTCGCTAGTTGATACATAAATAAGGGTCTAATAGTGATTGTGGACATCCTGTATTTCAATAACTTTTTCACCCTCAGCTCGGATGATCGCCTTGCAGCCACTCGACCACTTGTGGCACACATATCGTGCCACATCATGGTGGGGTAATGAAGCCTGGCGGTACTGGTACCCTTTATATGTAACAAACCTACGTCGTCCCGGCCCGAGCTTTGAAAATACAGGCATTTCACGAACCTCAACCAATCTTGTTTGATTTGTATGCCGTACGCGCTGGAAGTATTTTCCTTTGTATGTAACGTATTTCGGGTTAAGAACTACAACTGCTGTTTTTAGTGCTGAAACAAAAATATAAGATGATATTATATACAATTTAGTTAGGTACGTTTTGCTAACAGGATTAAATAGAAAAATAAATGTAACCTTCTAAATATGAGTTACAAGTTTAACGAGCTAAATAACACGAGTTCTTTTTGAGTACCTTACGACTTGATGATGATGATGGCAGCTCATTGTGATTGTTCTAGATCTCGTAAACAACATTGATAAGCTATAGGAGAGACAAAAAAACGCAATTATGTTTACGTGGATGACTTAATATTTTTTCCACTTATTTTGATATTAAAGCAAAACTACTAAAACTTTTTTGACAATATTTCTATGGAACTCCTCCTTTTTTGAAGTCGGTTAAAATAGTAGAATATCGTACTAACGATTTATTGTCTCACAACGGTTATAGTTATTCTGATAGGTATATAAGTTCTGTGTCAAATATGCCAAATCATTATTTACAAAACAAAATAAAGTATTGTAAGTCATTTCAAAAACATTTACACTAGTAGTTCGCCCCGAACTGAGATCTCGTGATGGTCGGAGGTTAATAAAACCCAAACAATTTTTATTGACCAATGGTAGCAATAAACTTTGCAAATCGCATCGAAATCGCCGTCTAGCTAAGTACCAGTCTTACTTGAACTACAAAATCATTGAAACTCCAAGAAATGTTAGCTCACGTTATACTGGGTTTTCCAATTTTATAATTTTTACAACAACTCAAAAATTATTAGACCTAGAATCAAAATAAAAACGGTTCTGGAATGTCTAAACAAAACCATATCATATGACACCCCACTTGATATTTTTGTACAACTTTTTTTTTACTCCCTTTGGACCCTCGTAACTTCACGACCCCTTGACCGATTTACTTCATTTAACAAACCAGTAAAACTTAAGAGTACTATCCGTATACCTACCAAATTCTGTGAAGATCGGATAAGTGGTTCAAAAGATCTCGACGAACAAACATACAAAGCATTTTTGTCCAAGTTGTCCCTAAGATCTCGTTCGCTTCGCTCACTCGATCAAAAATCATCGGTGCTATAAAACAATATGATTTCAATAAACGCTTTTTAACATTAAAAGGAAAGCAATAATATCACAAACAAACTCAGAAAACAACTGCATGTACGATTTTAGATTTTTATATTAAGTAAGCTAGGTAAGTATATAACCATTGAATATAGCTGCTCACGTCACTGGGGACCAATGGATGATATTCGTTATTATTACTTATGTTCAAACTCCGTGAGAACTTCGCTTGCGCGATCTAGGATTTTTCTGTGTCAATTATCAACAGTGCCATCTATGTGGCCCGATTTTGAGTAGGTCTTATGTAACGTGCGCACATCCCTTTAGGAAGTTCTGCATTTATGTAATCACAGTCACAGTTCCAAACCCACAACAAATAACTACAGTAGGTACTGGTTATTCGGCCGACTATGCATATGCTCGGTAATCATATGTATGATCTCGTTGTTTAGGGTTTTGATGTAGGCCCGGCAGCCCCAGGCCCTTTTCGTGCATACGAAGAGCCCTCTGGACCCTTTGCTGGAGCTGTGCTGGTTGAACCGGTTTCCCTCGTATATTATCAACGGGTTCCCGAAGCGGCTAGTAGAAAATACTGCTCCTGCAATATATTTAACCTCAATATTCCACACTAAGTTGTTTTTTAATGAAATGTTTTTTTATATTTATATTTACTTAAATAGTTTTATTTAAGAAATACGCAATATTTAGCGTCCAGAATGTAGACCACTCTTAAAAAATCCGGAATAAAGAAAAAGAATACAAGAACCTTTAGCAAAATGTCATTTTATTCACAAAACACCATCAACTTTCTGAACAACAGTGAGAGCGGATTTCGCTGTTGCTGCCAAAACTTAGATATATAAAACTAAGTTTAGTCCGAACGATGTCAAATGGAATGTCGCTTGATCTGGATCAACTTTGTTGCAGCTAAAACTGAGCTTAGCTTGAATTGATTACGTTTAACTACACCGATAAAACTTGCGAGTATAAATCACTTGTTTTCTTCGTGATGATAATGTCTATGCTCGTCTTTTATTTTCAGTACCTGATATTGGTAAGTCCTGATACATGCTGTGCATCCAAAGGTAGGCTTCTTAGTGCACACAAACCTCCACATGGTGGGGCTGCTAGAACTGTGCCAGTTAAAACGATTACCATTGTATAAGACAACAGGCTTGCCGTTATAAGTTTTTTCAAACACAACACCTGAAAAAGAGGCATTAAAAATAAAGAAAAGATTTAGCATATTAGATAAACTGGGTAATCAAAATAATTCGACGATATAAAACCGCAGTAAAACTTATAATGAGATCAAACTGTGTATTTAGTTTTATAGGTCACTAGACATACTAATCAAATCAATTATAATATATAATAACAAATGGAGATATTGTACTAACAACAACGCAGTATACAATTCACTAGTTAGCTCAGAATGCAACTGCTCTATGTAGGAATATAACTTTTTTTGCAACAAATTAATAAAACAAATTATATCTTTCGTTCTTTAGCACTATCGTTGACCAATACAATCTACATAATATTTACTACATTCCTGACACGCACACATTCTAAGCAGTTAATGCAAAGAACTTTACAAAAAATACTTACTTATACTACTTTGTTTTAATAGAAAACACATGTCATTTGTTGATTATGATATAAACCCTAAATCAAAACAATAAAGCTACTTCTGTAGAAAATAACATTGAATAAACATCTGGATCATACTAGTTGTAAATATAGTTCATTTCATTCGCATTAGATCTTATTTGCACAGGCGTCATCAAATCGGGTCGTATGTAAACCGGTTTAAAGTGACTAACCATGGATACTGCATGTTTGGTGTGCACGGTGTAAGAGCCGACCACTTTGTCATCGACGATAGCGATCAGCGCGCGACAACCGCGGTCCCAGTGGTTACATCGGAACGTCTTTCTGATCGCGTTCTTGTCTTTCAAGCAGAAACGGTACCCTCGGTAAAGAATCATTTGATTTCCGTAGCGCGACTCTGTGTACACCATTTCTACAAGTAATTCAATGTTAGTTCCAATGTAAAATGACCACGCGTGAAAGTTGACTTTGTCAAAACAAAAATTTTTATAGCATCCCAAAACTGAAAAAAACCTAGCAAACGAAGCAATATGGCTTAAAAATGAAATATATGTTTTAAAATATGTAATTCAGACAAATATTCAAATGGGTACACTGTGTAAGTTAGCTTCCATAGGATTTTGACAACTTTTTACAGTTTGTAAACAATATGATGTAATTGTAACGAGCTTAAAACTACAAACTTACTTAATACAAAAATAAGAAACACTGAATAACAATAATATATTATACATAAAAGTTAAATCGCCTGTTTTACATTTGCTAAATAGGCGTAGATGAGTTTGATGTGAGGCACATCGAAGCCCTGTTTGATCAGTATTCTAAATATACTCAAAGGTTCCATACGTTTATCAATTTTAAGTAATTCCATTATTTCCTTTTTGATTTCGTCGCTGAGTTTTGGACCTTCGGGAGCAGGGCGTGACTTGCAGGTGTGGTCGAGTCCACAACGATACATGGTAACACGGTCACTAACGTCTAAATGACATAGATATAAGCCGGTTTTGCACTGTTGATCTGTACACTTATACTCGTAGTACGAGTTGACAGTGTCGGATAGTTTCATCTTGTAACTCCACGTATCTTCTTGTCTTATAGCATCGTCAGATGCTTCTTTGCCCTCGAATACTTTTTCTAGAATCCAATCTTTGTCAATTCTATTTTTCTGCTTGGAGCTTCGAGAACTTTCCGAGTTGTTTTCATTAGATTTGCGTTCACTTCGGGATATTACCGGGTATAAAAATCTTTAAAAAAATATATCAAATTTTATTGCTGGCTATAAAAATAAAACATATGAAATATATGAATAAGGTTATAATAATGGTGTCTTGGGCAATTTGTGCATGCTTCCGATTGGTGCTGATTTCGATCAGCTCAACTCTTTCATGTTTACTTTATAAATATGTATTATATTTCACAGCTTCATTCTTTGCGATTTGTTTTACATGTTGTAGTGAGCCTCCTTACTTCAGCCTCGCACGGTTTGTTTAAATTTATTTTTTCAAATTTTGACGTTCCTATTTCTTCCGAGCGCCGCCATCTTTACTTCATTCGTGTTTCCGTGCTCAGAGCCTTCGCACGCGTATTGTCAATATGGGAAAAAGAAAATGTGAAAATGAGGAAGAGCATATTAAATGTAAAATAAGAAAACTTCAAATGCAGTTAATAAAACGTCGTCGTCGGATCTTGTCCTCTGGGAGTGAACCAGAAGGTTAGTTACCTACTTATGTTTATTTTATAGGATATTGATAACTTTGAAGAAATGTGACGCGTACTACCATGAAGGGTTGTTACTGTCACTATAATATTTCTTCTCAAATAAAGTTATACGAAGGAAATGTGATGCGTACTACCATGAAGGGTTGTTACTGTCACGTTATATTTCCTCGAAAATGTTCTTGATGCGAGACACCATCAGGGTTATCTCTGTCATGTTAGATCTACCCTAGGGGAGGTCTAAAAAGAACATTATTCGTTCCAGAACCCGGAAACGATGAACATTCGACGTCGAGATACAACTTACCACCGTCGTCGTCGCTGCCAGTTTCGCCGCAAGCGACCTCAATGTCACCCGGCCCTTTGCAGCCCCCGCCTACTGCGACTGCGATCCTGTCATCTGAAGGTCATCTGATGCACCTAAACCAGATACTAAGTTTGGGAAAAGAATGAAAAAGAGTTTATAAGGACTTAGCCATGAGGTGGCAGGAGATTCTTGACAAAGGATTGTCAAAAGAGACAAAAGATAAAATATTTATCGATTATTTAATACCCGAAAATTGCAATTTATTAGTTGCACCCAGTCTCAATCCGGAAGTAAAAGCAGCGTTACCGGAACCTATGATTAAAAGAGATTCCGCCATTATGGCAAAGCAGAAGCAGCTTGGTATCGCCGCAGCTGCTTTAACACAAGCAGTTGAATTGGTCATAGCTAAAGAGAACCATACGAAAATCCTTAAACCTATAAGCGATGCATGTCGGCTCATATGTGACAAGTCATCACTCAGAAACAAAGACGCGACGCGGGTTTGTAGTGTCATCTGTCAATGCTGATTTGAGAGACATATTACTAGAGAGTAAAAGAGAAGCTCTGCTGTTTGGTGATAATATATCAGAGAAATTAAAATCAGCCAAGAATGTTAAAAAATCGGGAACTGATCTAAAACCGATTAGAAACGAAAAACCACAGGTATTTAATAAAAATAATTTTATTAAAAATAACAAAAACGACAAACGTTTAAACTGGAGAACCCTGCCTCGGAAGACGATGACCAGGCCGATGCAGGGAGACCTCGTCCAGCACAGCGGTCATTCACGAGGAGCAGCTTTCAACAGCGGGAGCAGCGGGATCCGCGAGAGACATTGGAGCGAGCACCAGCCACGAGGTCTCACAGGAGATACTAAACATTGAGGTACAACATTCTGGTCGACTACGTCACTTTGTTTCAAGTTGGCAACAAATTACTGATGATCCTATCATAATAGAGTGGCTAGAAGGTTATAAAATTCCTTTTATTTCTTTACCATTTCGAAATGATGATCCTAGTGTTTATCCTAAAACCCATCAAGAACACCAGGATTTTAGTAAATCGATTACATCTCTATTAATAATTAATGCTATATCTAGATGTACACACAGTAAACAAGAGTTCATATCGTCTGTGTTTTTAGTCCCAAAACCGAACGGGGACAAAAGATTTATTTTAAATCTCAAATGTTTAAATAAATTCGTAAAAAAGTGCCACTTTAAAATGGAGGACTATAGGACAGCCTCAAAACTTATGACCAAGAATTGTTATATGGCCTCTATCGATATGAAGGATGCATATTTTTTAGTTCCAATCCACAGCAATTACAAAAAGTTTCTTAGATTCAAGTACAATGGTATTCTATATGAATTTAATTGCCTTCCATTTGGTATTTCAACGGCACCATATGTTTTTACAAAACTATTAAAACCTGTAATGGAATATTTAAGATCAAAACGATTTACTTCAGTTATCTACTTAGACGATATACTTTGTATCGGTAGAGACTATATAGAATGCCAACAGAATATAATGTTTACAAAAGATTTCTTAGAAAATCTGGGTTTTGTAATAAATCGTGAAAAAAGTTGCTTGAAACCGAACAGGGAATGTAAATTTTTAGGGTTCATTTTTGATTCAAAAAATATGGTTCTAAAATTACCAGATAATAAAAGAGTTCAAATAGAAGAACGTCTGCAACATTTAAATACAGTAAAAACTTGTAAACTAAGGGATTACGCAAGTTTTTTGGGTCTTTTGACATCTGCCTGTCCCGCAATTCAGTATGGTTGGCTATATAATATACCAAAGATCTCGAGCGACTGAAATATCTTTGTTTACTTGACAATCCAAGTTATGAGCAAACAATTGATTTACCCAGTTGTATAAAAAGTAATATATCCTGGTGGATTGAACACATAAAAGATGATTGCAATCCGTTCAGATTTAATGAGTTTAAGATGGAGATATTTTCGGATGCTTCGACAACTGGTTGGGGCGCCTACTGTGAAAGTAGCGAGTCCCACGGATTTTGGAAGAGTAACGCGACGCAGATGCATATAAACACTCTTGAGTTAAAAGCAGCTTTTTTCGGGTTAAAAGTTTTCGCTAGAGATTTATATAATAGCGAGGTATTGTTACGCATTGATAACGTAACTGCAATATCATGCATTAATGAATGGGAAGCGTTCAGTACCCGCATCTTAACGATATAGCTAGAGAAATATGGGAATGGTGCGAAAGTCGAAAAATAACAATATTCTCATCATACATTAACACCAAAGACAACATGGACCGATTTGTTGTCTCGCAAAAAGTTTATTGACACTGAGTGGGAGCTATGCGATTTAGTATTTCAGAAAGTTATTTCCTGTTTCGGTCATCCCAACATTGATTTGTTTGCTAGTAGGTGTAATACTAAGTGTCCACTTTATGTCTCGTGGAAAAATGATCCAGACGCATGGGCCGTAGATGCTTTTACAATTTCTTGGTCAGAAATGTTATTCTACGCCTTTCCTCCATTTGCATTGATATTAAAGATGTTACAGAAAATTATTCACGACAAAGCAGAGGGTATAGTAGTGGTACCGTACTGGCCCACTCAACCTTGGTTCCCAGTTTTGCAAAAAATAGCTATATCTGATCAATTATTTTTCGGTCCAGATAAAAAATTGCTTAAATCCAGATTATCCCACAGTCTGCACAAGACACTTATCCTGGTTGCCGTGAAGTTGTCCGGCAAACTTTATTGAATAAGTCTATGACACCGAAATCGGTTGATATTATGTTAGCATCTCTTTCAGATAATACATACAAACAGTATGATGGATGCATTAAGGCCTGGTTAGACTACTGCTAAGAAAATAATCTTAATTACTTAGATTGTTCAATTGTGATGATTATAAATTTTTTAACCACTGTTTTTGAAAAAAGAGCAAGCTATGGCACTATAAATTCATATAAAGCAGCACTATCGTTGCTTTTAGGACCTAGCATTAATAATGATCGGATGAAACGATTCATGAAGGGTGTGTTCAGATTGAAACCAACAAATCCAAAATATGATTTAGTTTGGGATCCAACCATTAAATTATTTATCACAGCAGTGGCCTAACCATACTCTAAAATTAGAAATACTCTCGAAAAAGACTGTTTCCTTATTAGCATTAGTAACCGCACACAGAGTACAGACGCTATCTCTTATTAAATTAAACAACATTAAAACAGATCAAATCTCAAATAATTATAAAGATTCCAGACTTGATAAAGACATCTAGATTAAATGCCGAACAACCAGTCCTAAAGTTACCATTTTTTTATGACAGACCCGAGATTTGTCCTGCCAGTACTCTTTTGGCTTATATTCAAAGTACAAGTACATTACGATCACATGATCATGATCAATTATTTATTAGTTTTAGAAAGCCACATTCTCAGGTTTCAGCGCAAACATTAAGCCACTGGATCAAGGACATTCTCGAGAAGAGTGGTATTGACACCACTATTTTCAGCGCACATAGTACTCGGCATGCGGCTACTTCTGCTGCTAATAGATTAGGGCATTAATATAGAAATTATAAGAAAAACAGCAGGATGGAGTCAATCGTCCTCAGTTTTTTGCAAGATTCTATAATAAAGAATTAATTACAGAAGATTCAACACAGTTTGCAAGAGTGATTATTTCAAATACTACCTAGGTGAATCTATGATTAATCTATATATCTATGTAATTACTTACTAAGGTTACTTACCTACTGCATTTATAAAATAATAATGCCTACGTTTTCAATTATAATATTAAAATATGTTTATAACTAAGTTCTCAAACTAAGGTAAATATGCCAAAAAAAAAAAAAAAAAAAAAAAAAAACTTTAAATATTTATGTTTCCTGCTAATTACTCAATAAAGAAGTGAATTTATGTTCTTTACAATATTTATTTATTTCTCTGAACATCCTACAACATGTAAAACAAATCGCAAAGAATGAAGCTGTGAAATATAATTAATGATCAAAGGAACTTACCCTGTACGTGAAGTTCGATCATAATTATATGATCAGCTTCATTCGAAGCGATTTGTACTAACCCTCCCATAGAACTCACGAAAATAAGCTTTTGATAGTTACTTATCCCGACCCTAGAAAGTTTTTTCTTTTTATATTCTACGAACAAGATGAAGTAAAGATGGCGGCGCTCGGAAGAAATAGGAACGTCAAAATTTGAAAAAATAAATTTAAACAAACCGTGCGAGGCTGAAGTAAGGAGGCTCACTACAACATGTAAAACAAATCGCTTCGAATGAAGCTGATCATATAATTATGATCGAACTTCACGTACAGGGTAAGTTCCTTTGATCATTAATAGTACTATGTATTGGTTGTCATTAAACTTCAGAGTTATGAAGTAGTTTTAGTACAGGAAATCCGCTGTACAAGGAATTGGACCGAGCTGGTTAATGGATGAAAACTATTTTATACTAAATTAAATATGTCAATAAATATATTGCAAATGGGTTGCCTAAAAAATTTCAGTCCAGAATATAATTAATTAAAAATTTCACTTTTCAAACCTCGACAACCGGAATTCAGAACTGATTTTTCGCAGACAACCCTATACTACCGTGTTCGTAATGAAATAATCTTTATTTTAATTTAACTTTAATTCATTAAGCAGACCGATGCAAGTTATAGTATCGATTGACCTGTTTATGTTTATACCTGCCTACCCAAGAGTTGTGACGGGAAAAAACTAGTCAACCTAACGTTTGCATATTCTATGGGCTTCATACTTTCGATTGGTATGAAATTTGTCTATTTAACCAAAGCAGTAATTATTTTATTTTTTTAAATTTATATTCTGGACTGAAATTTTTTAGACAACTCATTACGTTTGCATATTCTATGGGCTTCATACTTTCGATTGGTATGGAATTTGTCTATTAACCGAAGCAGTAATTTTTTTTTTATTTACATTCTGGACTGAAATTTTTTAGGCAACCCATATGCAATATATTTATTGGCATATTTCATTTAATATAAAATAGTTTTCATCCATTAACCAGCTCGGTCCAAATCTTTGTATGGATCTTCGGCTATTTCAGCCATTTATTAATATTCAAGATTTAAGGTCATTGGTACCTAGATATATTTATTTAATTATATTTTAGAACTAAGTACTAATTTATACATAGGTACATACCTAATAATACAAGAATACGGACATGACTTTTATTAGTAAAAAAAATTTGTATTGCATTTTCATAATTGTCATATTTCGAGTAAGTAGTATTATGTTCGATAAAGTGCATACAAAATGAGATATTATAAAATATTTCAACCTTTAGGTCATGTTCGAAAATCTGTGCACTCTCGTACCCTAATGGGTATGTTCATAGCTGGTCTTTAGCATTTTATTGCACCACGTGGTCACAGTGGCTCTGCAGCCGTCCCCCACTCTCGTGCAGACCCACCTCGCCATATCACCTTTGGAATAAAGTCGCTTATTGTATCTATACCCCCCGAGTTCCAGTACTGGATTTCCATAGCGCGATGTGGTGAACACCATCTTATCTAGAAGTCAAACATAAGTTTAGAAATTTTGCTTTAGAAGTGAATATGAAGTTAGTCCAAGGAAATGCTTATTTCATCACAGCATTAAATAAATACGTATATACTTACAAACAGTTTAAAACCTTTAACCTTAAAACCTCCGTTTATCTTTTTCTCCATTGCTGGTCATCATCAGACCTTGGAGTATGAACTCCATTTCATCAATATGTATATATTTAACTTTATTTTAACATGCGCACTAAACCAAGGTTTCATATTAACCTAAACTATTAGTAGGTACTAACTTTTCCAAATTTAAGATTTAGCAATAAATAAACAAAAAATCGGAATACAATTGAGATAGTTCATCTCAATTGTATTCCGATTTTTTGTTTATTATGCTTTAGGCTGCAATAAATTTATTCCTGACATTCCTTAGCTAGTTTCCAGATCTGATACCTTACAAACTGCTCCAATTTTCCCACATTAGAACCCTTAACAAAGAGCTTTCTCACAAAAAAACGCACTCAAATTAGAGGCTTACCTACTTGCAGAGCTCACAGACATACACACAACCCAGTCAGACTTATAACACTCCTTCCGTTTTTCGGTCGGGGGTTAAACGCCTAAAAAAATAAAATGAAAATAAAATACTCACCAGCTCGATGACAGTCGCCATATATATATATAAGGCCTTTACATCTATTGAAGATGATTTATACATCGTCAGGAGGCAACCTGTGCCTCCACTTAACGGGACACTGTAGTGCCTGGGACAATGTTTTAGATGGAGTAGGCTTGCCCAGTACCTATACCATCCTCTCAGCCTCATACATAGGAAAGACAAGGTCAATACGTGCGGAGCTGACTAAGCCAAGGGTTTCCTCACGATGTTTTCCTTCACCGTTAAGCTCGTGTTAATGCGCATATAAATTTTCAGAAACTAAAAATCAATTGATGCACGGGTGGGATTCGAACCCACGACCTTCGGATTGAAAGTCGAGGTGCAATCCCACGCAGTCGCCATACCAATCGATGAACCATGAAAATTATTTCCTCGCAGCTTCTGTCGCCAAAAATAGATTCCACCCTTTGAAAACTTTACGATAAAAATAATAATAAATAAGCACCAACACAATTATCAAAAAACCGTGTATTTTCATAAAAATAACCAACAATTATAAGTACTTAAGCAGATCAATGTGGACCATAAACTGCAATGTAGAACAATCCAGCTTCAATGATTGTGTTCATTATTAATCTTGATGATATTTCTGCGGAAGGTGTTGACCGTCGCCCTACACTTCCGTGACGAGCACTTCCATCGGCCTTTATCCCCTTTACAGTAAGAGCCCAGGTTGTACCGGTAGCCATACAGCTTTAACACGGGATTACCGAACCGCGAAGTTGTGAACATAGGGATATCTGAAAATCACATTTTACAAGTTTTGTATGAAAACAATGCTATTCGACACATGCGCCGTTTTTTTTCAAAATTCTTTTAGGACGTCAAGTCGAAGCGACGCGTGACCCGAGGGCTGCAGCAGACAGATATCGCTGGAAGAATTTCATCCAAAACAAGGTCTTACATAAAGGTCACGACCCTCAACCCTGAGGATATCAGCGCAAGGAGGAGTCGAAGCGACGCGTGACCCGAGGGCTGGTGATTATCTGGGCCAGCGTATCAGCATTGCTATTCAGCGTGGCAATGCAGCCAGTGTCTTGGGCACGCGTGTGTTCATTGATTATTTTCATGGTTATTTGCTCTAATATCATTATCAACCTTAAATAATACATCTTTACAAAGATTGAACATTTAATAAACTTTATACATATGAAATGACTGTGATTCGAAACATAAAATCAAATTTTTAAAGTCTAAAATCTAAAAGTATCAACGTTTCAGCATGCCAAAGGTTAAGCCGACCATTGACCAGGAGCGTGGTTATGACTACCAATCATTTCGATGAAGTTATCATTGATGGAGATGACGTAGGCGTTGCATTTGAGCCGAGTCTTCTTACTGCAGACCCATCGTACCCGAGGACCTTTGCATGTGTAGTACTTGTTGTATCGGTAACCGCTGATGATGACCACCGGCTTGCCGTAGCGGGATAAAGAAAATGATATATCTATAAATAAATAAAATGGTTTGTACAAGCACCCGCCAAGTGTTCCTCGTATTGCTATATGCAGGTGTAATTACAGACACAATAACATAGCACCTTTATGTCTCTAGTTTAGTCAACAAGTTGAAAAACGTAACAAATAGACATTAAGCTCCTATAAATATGAGCGATACGTCATTGAATTCGGAATGACCTCAAGAAAAAAAGTTTTGTAGGATTTTACTGCACGTAAAATATTGCGATTTTTTTATTAACAAAATAAGAAAAAGGAAATACTTAAGACATTTCGAAAAAAGATCCTTACAGGAGGAAATTTTCAAAAACAAGTCCCTACTCTCGCAACTCTATCTCCATTATTTATAATTTTAATTTCATATTTTACTATGGACGTAGTGTAGGCTATGGCACGTCCACGGTGGATGTGTTCAGCATTTAATTGGCCTACTGCTTAAATTTTTGTTATTAAAATAAATAAAAAAGTACATAGACAAAGATTGACATGAAGTGGACCATCATTTACTTGTTCTGATTTCTCAGAAAATTATCTTTACCAAGTCAATTTATTTTATCTTGAGCACAATGATGCATGATAAAGCCAGAACTAATTGACATAACACTTGTCTAACACCAGATGCTGCATGTCCACTTACCATCAAGTGGGCAATTTGGAAGCTTATTATCATCAATAGAATACTGGGAGTTCATAGGTCATAACGTTTATTGTATAAACCAACCCGCAACCCTATTTTGTATTTTTTTAACCCTAGAAACCACTTTCTAAGTGGACGTGTTAAATGCATGGTGTAAGCAAAGGTTACCACTCAACATCAGGTGGATCATCTGCTTGTTCCTCACTTATTAAAAAAAAAACCCTTTCTAAAAGTGTCAGTGGCAATGCGTTCGATTAACCATGATAATTTCATTCATAACCGTGAGGACCACTGCCTTGCAGCCTGAAGACTGCCTGGAGCAAGTCCACCGTCCCTTGGGTCCATGATACCGGGTGTGCTTATTGTACCGGTATCCTCCTAGCATCAGAACCGGTTTTCCGAATCGAGAGACTGTAAATATCGCTCCTATAAACATAATACGTACTCGTAGTTATTTACATTCTATGGGATAAGCAAGCAAAAATAAGAGTGGGTTTATGGCCAATTCGTACTTTCATTTATTATGCAAATTTAGATTTTTTTCTATCCAGATCGTATCTTAGGTAGTTGTTGTGTTATTCTGTGGCTAAACGCAGGTCAGTACAGTCGAAGTAAAAAGTAATTAGTAAAGACAAAGATGTTTTTATTATGCTACTGAATCGATAGCGATAGCACCGATCATATAATACTATACTAGGCGATAGTGTTTGCTGAGTAACAAACTATGGGGTCATCCTAGCAAAACGCGACTACGCAATAATCGCAGATTCGCCCAAATCCGCGATCAAACACAGATTTCGCGAGTTAGCGCGATGATCGCATAGTTGCGTTGTATTATGACGACCCTATTACATGAATGTAGACCGCGTCGTATGAGCGTGTCGATCGCCCCCCGTCAACGTTAGGGTTAATTAAGATACTACACTAGATGGGAAGAACGTGGGCTCAGTAGTGCGTCTTGTGAGAAGTATTTTACTAAAGTAAAGCTATACAGAAAAGCAATTTAATTTTCGATCGGAATAAATATTTAACAGCCACGACGACACAACTCTTTATGATACTCCAATATCAATAAATTCACTTTGTATTTTATATGCGTACTGGCACGCAGAAAGTTAATGGTTATGATTATCTTTTACTACAATGACTTTAGATTCTACGGTGAGAACAGACGCTTTGCATCCCCGGGATGTTCTGTTGCAAGCCCACCGCACCCTGGGGCCGGTACATCTGTGGTACTTGTTGTACCTGTACCCTCCCAACAACATAACTGGGTTGCCTTTCTGGGAAATTGTAAAGATTGGTTCTGTAAAAAAAAACGATTGATTAGCTTCAGATATTCTCATAGTGAAACCCCAAAATGATGTATTTACTATTAAGTACTCATTAAAAAAATAGTCAGACCTAGAAAAGCAGACCACGGCAGCGGATGTTTTATTAATCAAGAAAAAAAACTTTAAGTATACATACATACGTAAATAGTAGATTATTATACAAGGGGATAAAGCAGTGTCTTCTGTCGCGGGTGACGATTTAAATCGCGAGCGTAAAGAAGGACTCGAAGTTTACTCCCGAGCGTAGCGAGGGTGTTAAAAACTTAAATCACGAGCGAAGCGAAGGATTTAAGACGAGTCCTGAGAGTAGCGAGGGATTTAAGTTCACCCAAGACTAAGACAGTTTTATCACCGAGGAAAATACTCTACTTTTCGTACCATTTGCGAAAAAATTAACACAATAATAATATGAGATAGCATTTTAGAACATTAACTTATTTATAAAAATAAATTAAAATAAACTTAACGTTTATGTATTTGAAGAAAACAAAAACGCGGCATTTTCCTAGACTAATATTTTTTTGTCGGAAAAGCAAAGGCATCAAGCTCATACGGCCTGCATAATAAATGCGTATTCCTTTTTCAAAAAGATGTATAATGCTTTGTATACAAACTCAATGGTGTAAACACAGATGTAGTTCAGTATAAATTGTATTCCAAATTTAAATCACTTTCTCCCCCTAGAGGATGAAAGAAATCCAGTACAATTTTCTCTCCCTGTTTTTAACAGATTAAAAATGACTATTGTTATGTTCGCTTTTTGTGGCATAGAATGTCACTTTTTTGAGCAAGTGGTACAAAAAATAACTTACAATAACAAAAACTATTTTATTTCTGAGCCATTTTTACGCCAGAAATAGTTTTTTATGTGTATGACTATCGTTAAGCGTTACCACTTTATTCTTATATGTAACTACTGATGCCTTACAGCCCTTAGATTGCATAGTACAGTACCACCGAGCTTTGGGCCCGATACACCTGTAATACTTGTTGTACCGGTACCCACCCAGCAAGATAACTGGTCGTCCTTTCCGGGAAACTGTAAATTGTGGTACTGTGGACAAAGTTTGACAGAAAACGTTACACATAAATTGTAGTGTATTATAGTATAAACTATAAACACAAACATATGATAAACGTTCAGAAGAAACCTTAGACAGGGTTCACACGGCATTGTCCTGCACGTTTTTTTGCAGTATACGTTTTAACGAATAAATAGTGGCACATACATTGTTCATGGAACCATTCACATGGCGTTTGTACTGCAAAAAGTCGTACACCGTTTATACGTTTAAACGAATACTCAACGGACTTGTCAAGCAAATCGAATGAACTTTAACGTATTCGGCTTGCAGTGGCACATGGTATAGCTCTGTCTCGCTACGGCTATTCGTATTTTACACGAACAAAAATCTACCTTGTGAACACCCGGGTGAATGTAGGTACGTTAAAAAAACGTGCAAGACAATGCCGTGTGAACCCAACCTTACACTTGGAATACGTAGCGGTGGTTCCTGGACATACCTGCAATATCCAAGAGTCCCAAGCAAAGTAAAATAAAATAATAATTAGTGTAAATACATAGCGCTTACATCGTAAAAATATGACCTACATAACAATATCGTACCTTTTTTAACCTTTAGTATGCCGGAACGCGGATCCACGCGAGACATAATAGATTTTCTATTGTGTCTGGAATTCCGGCATACTGGAGGTAAAACATAACAGAGCGATACAAACATAGGTAGGTATGAAGCTTATATTTTTTTGTATAAAGCTCCGCCTTTAATGGTTGTGTAAATCATTAACCAAGACAATTTGGTTCTCATAAGTCACGATAGATGCCTTGCATTTAGTGCCGGTTTTTGTACAGTACCATCGAACTTTGTTCCCGGTGCATTTATAGTACTTGTTGTACCTGTACCCTCCCAAGAGAAGCACGGGCTTACCGAACCGAGATGTCGTGAACTTTGGACCTGCGAACATTCATCATAGTTATCATCATCATTTCAGCTTCACGTATATCAGCTGGAATATTTCAGGAACACATAAAAGTGGATTTGATAGGTGTATGAGTAGATTTTTAGCAAACCACAGTTTTCATCATTTAAAAAGATGCAATAATCACAGAACCAAAAGATACAGTGAAAATACAAAAACCCTATTATTTTTTTGTTATCTACAAAATAGACAAGGCATTATTTTTAAAAAAGGTTATTTGCACTCATCTCACATTATACTCGTATTTGACGCATCCTTTGACATGTTCAACCCTTTTCCTTATTTGATTTTCCTGAAAATAAGTAAACGAATATAATTCAGAATATTACCATAATAAAAATAAAAAAAATGTAAGCAAGCGTGCGTCTCCTGGGCCGGCCGCTAGACGAATGACAATGGCTAGTGCTTTACGACGCTAGACCTACACAGCTTATCCGTTGTATATCCAAAATCACTACTTATTTTAACGTAAATTTATTTATTTATTTATTTATTTATTTTATTTATTGCATACATGGTTTATATATATAGCTTAGGTCTTATTTAGCTAAAAGAACAGTCATGTACCCTGTGAGGGCGCAGCAATTGTACTAAAGTAGATAGCAGTAGTAAATAATATTATAGATTACATGCATAATGAAATAGTGATAATGTCATGGTACAAGTTGGATGAATGTCAATAATAATGGGAGGTACTTATACAATTATCAAGCGGATGCAAAGTCAAACATAAATTCATAACATTATCTACGTATTTATAATATAATTTAAATGTCAAAAATAAGTTGTAATTTAATTAGAATAATGTCAGTTTTTATTATGCGCTATAATTTATCGGACAGAAATTCGTCAACAGAGTAATAACACTTAGAAATAAGGAATTCCCTTAGTAGATTTCGGAAAGTAGAATCTTTTGGTTGGCTTTTGATAAAATTAGGAAATGCATATTTATACAACAGTATTTAACAAAATGAATACCTGGATAGTCAAAGATCCAGTACATTTATTTTTAGTAACTTGACAGCATCTGTACCAAACGCCTCCCGTTTTATATACTTTTTTCTTGAAATATTGGCGACCATTACATCTAAGAACTTTACCTCGGCGTGTTTTAACAAACCAATATGTAGCCATTTCTGGAAAATATAAGACACATAGTTTCAATTTGAAATGTAGTGATTATAATCATTTTCCTGGTATTATCCCAACTAGCCTCACAATACTGTCTGATTTATTTATGTAATATTTTTATACAAGCTGTCCAGAAATTGAGTATGTTAATAACACAATGCTATGAAAGCAACTATCAGTGCGATGTATTTCAATAAATTACATTTTTATTTAAGAATAAGAATAAGTTTATTTTTGAAAATGAAACAAGGCACAAGTTAGTAGAAAACGATAACATCCGCAGAAGTTTAAAAAAAACTGTGTCGCAAATATTAACGCCCTCCTCCAGCATTACAATATCCAAAGCAAAAACAGGTAGGTATAACTAGGTTGACTCTAAATTTAAACAAATATGACAAAAGTAGATAAAATAAACTAAGTGTAAGTGTAGGTATGTGGAGGTACGAGATATGGGTTTGAGAGTGTGTATATCTATGTGTGCGAGAGGGTGAGTGTTTGTGTGCTGGAAGGTTCTCCTGGTACGCCAGTCTCTTAAGAGTCTGGTTATAGAGGTGAACCTTCCAGCGTGTGGTGTGTGAGTGAAAGAGGGTGAGGTTGGATGTGTATGAGTGAAGAATTGGGTTGTGTGTAATGTGTGTGTAGACAGACAAGATGTTTTAATACTTATTGCAAATACAGGCAGGTACTGGATTTTACTCAGATATCTTTATGAGATACTCTGTGTCTTCATAAGAAAGAGTAAGAAGCCACTGTTTGCATTTTTGCCTACATTTGTAGGATGTTAGAGTGTAGATATTTATTTTTTGGTTAATGCGGTTGTATAGTGTCGCGCTAATAGAATAGAAGTGGCGGCTAGTTAGAGCCGTGCGTCGTTTAACAGTTTTAAAAGCCAAGTCTGATCTACGTTTTAAATTAGATTGATATGCAAGCAGTGAATGTTTACGCGTGGTAGCTTGTAGGATAAAAAGTTGACGGACAGTGAGGACTTGGCAGAGGGAATAAATTTTGGATGTGGGGAACCAGATGGGCTTGCTTGCCAGAACCTTGAGGACAGCTCTCTGAGCTCGTTCGAGTCTTAGCATTTGAGTTTTTACACAGCCGCCCATTTATTTCTAATTTTACACGTAAAGCAAAATATTCAAAATTTTATCTTCCTTCATATTTCAAGATTCAAACGCATCATTTCACTTTTTATGAGTATGGACATCTTGAACCGTTATAATGTTGTTTGCTATAGTCCTGATATACGCTCTGCAGCCAGAAGAGTTCTTGCTGCAAGTCCACCTTGCTTTGATGCCTTTAGACCTAGTAAACTTATTATACCGGTGTCCTCCTACCAAGAGTACCGGTTTTCCAAACCGGGACACCGTAAACTCAGCTTCGAGGTCTGTAAACAAAAGGTTTGGATGAATCACATAGCGTCGGCAAACTGGATGCACTAGTTTGAACTTTCAAAACGGTTATGGACTATTGAAGAGGACAAAGCCACTGATTAAAATTTTATGATAACTTTGACAATAATAGTAAGACTTGCTCCAAATATTAAAATCTCGAGAAGACTTGCTAACATTTAAAAATCATGCAACTGTAGCCTTGCACTAAACCACTTCGAGTGTGTACTTATTACGTTTATTAATTATTATAATCAGGTTAAATGTATTGGAATACTGCTAACAATAAAAAAGTTTATTAGAACTGTCAGGGTGAAT
Source organism: Eulithis testata (assembly GCA_947507515.1). Lineage (NCBI taxonomy): Eukaryota > Metazoa > Arthropoda > Insecta > Lepidoptera > Geometridae > Eulithis > Eulithis testata. Next base: position 8,843,759 of record OX382202.1, on the reverse strand, counting down.
AAAACTAGCATATAACTGGATCGTATTATGTGAAAACTATCTTATAATTTTAATTTACAATTTTATGTTATTGGCATTGGATTGATGACCTTTGGGCAAACCGTCATCGAACGCGATCCGGGCCGTGCTCATGGGCTACTACATGCCTACGTAAAACTTCAATAAAACGACATTAGTAACATGTTCACTATAAAAAACTGACGTAATTATATATACGCAGCAGTATATACGGAAGAATGTAAAAACCTATATACGTTAGATCACAGAATAAATATACATTTATTGTACAAAATCTATGATATTATATCACGGATTACTCAAGTGTAAAGTCACATAGGTACTTTGCAAAGACAGATTTACAGAAATTTGTGATGGTTGTGAATGCCAGTGACCTCCATTATAACGTGGTTCTGGTAAGTTTTGACGGATACTTTGCAGCCACTGGACTTCCTAGAGCACGTCCACCTCATGATGTCTCCTTTGTATCTAATACATCTATTAAATCTGTTCCCGTCCAGCAAAAGTACGGGCTTACCAAAACGAGAGACAGTTAGTTCAAGTCCTGTGAAAGTCAAAGGATCTTGTATTTTGCTAACTCAAAATATCTTACTATATCAATATTATCTACTACTACTGGAAATACTTAGTACTGTAACACTGAAAAACTATGGGGAAGTGGGGAGGCCTATGTCCAGCAGTGGAATAATAACACAAGCACCACATACGGTTAAAATGATACCACTGACTAGCCATGCTCGTGATTATGGTCACACTTTTTGTCGAATATTACATTTCGATAAGTGAAAAGTCTAGCTCTACAAGTAGGGTATCTGCTGCAGTACCATATTGCTTTCAATCCTGGTTTGTTGAGTTTTTTGTTGTAACGGTAACCTCCCATCAGCAGAACAGGCTTGCCGTATCGAGACACCGAAAACTTCAGCTCTGCAATAGTAAAATTATAAAGCTAAAACTTGGCATGAGGAATTCGAACTTAAAAACATATAAGTATTATATACCTATATAAGTATAACAGATAAGTATTCAATATAATGACAATAGATACAAATCCTTCCCTATTAATACTAAAAAAAACAAACAGTTGTGACTCAATAGCAGAAAATGTAAATATCAGCAATTTATTTAAAAAAAAAAAAAAAAATTTAAGATTTGCTCAGTCTCATGCACAATGAGGATGATGCGTCAAATAACACATACAAAGGTAGGTAATACATATTTTCAACGTTTAGGGTATAACTTACATCCAAAATAACATCTCCAACGTTGTTCAATTACTTTCAAAAACTTAAATTGCACGATTGCTATGACTATGAAAACCATTGACCGATATAATTTCGTTTTCTATAGTGTAGACGGTGGCCTTGCAGGATGGATATCTGCTGCATGTCCACCGCGCTTTAGGTCCAGTGCACTTGATATACTTGTTGTACCGATAGCTTTCCAACACGAGCACAGGTCTTCCATGTCGAGACACGGTAAACAACGGGGCTAGGAACAGACAGTATAAGACCTGTTACTTCAACAACTAAATATATTCATGGACATTTTTACACAACGCAAGCAAAGCTTGTTAACATCATGTCACTTGATAGTAACAAACGTAATAAAACTTTCATCGAAATCTATTTTATTTAGGCTAAATATTACAATTTAGATGAACAATAGTGTAAAAGATTATGTAAAAACCACATGATCTAAAACTGCACGTTCAAATACCTACTTAGTCATTGTATAGCTTAGAAGGAACGCAAAGAGGAATTGTATACCTTAAGTATTTTTACACAGAGTATCTTTTTGAAATTATCTTGCAACAACGTTAAAAAAGACATTCTATGCAGTTGAGTAAAAAAAGTATTCATTTGCGCACACACTTTCTTTATTATTTTAAGGTTAATAAAATTACTGCATGAACAGAACAAAGACGCGGGCATTAAATGGTGAATTAATTTTTCACAAATGTCTCGCTTACGCTACTTAGTATAGCAGAAAAATAGTTTTACCTCTTTACAAAACCATTCTCAATTTTCAGCTAATAACGGCCCGACTATAATACCAGCATAAAACGAAACATACGTGTACCTAAACATGGTAATATGTATACGACAAGGACTAAATAAACAACATAATAATAAACGATAACAGATTTTTTCTAAATTATATACTTACAATCAAAAATTCATATTAAACTTTTACTTAGTGAGTATGCAAAGTCACGTGACCAATGTGACCATTACAAAACTATTTTGACGTTTTCTATTTCTCTAGAGGCTGTATAACAACTCTAGAGGCTGCCAAGAATCTGTGAGCAATACAATATCATCAATAGAAGGGTAGATAATTTTTGAAACCGAAAAAAATAATAGTAGAATGAAACCCAATAGAAAAGGAGGAGAGAATTATAAAAATTAAGAAAACATTTTTGTAAAAGATAAAGATAAAAAACCAAAAACAAAGTTTTTTGAATTTTTCACATACATTTTGAGGTTATGTGAAAAAAGTGTATATAAGTTGTAGATCTTTTTATTACCTACAACTTTGCCATTTGACTTTTTTCCATAGGACTTGTAGTTTTGCCGGAAATCGAGATAAACCTTTTTTACCCTTAAAAACCCACCCCCTTCCCCTTCCCGACCTCAGATCGCCCGTAAATTATTTTTCCTTTCATTTTTATAATATTTTCCACCTTTTCCAATGGGTTTCATTCTACTATATTTTTTTTTAACTTTTTATTATTTTTAAAGGCTTCTACTCTGGTCTATCTCTAAAACGAGCGATGTGGACTTTATCGCAAGAATGTTCAACGTTACTTTGTCTTCCGTCTTTATTTTTAACAACCATTAATCGCTCTATTGTAGTACATAAACGTTGTTTTTCTTCTCTTTGAAATATTTTAGGTGTATCAGAACTAAAATCTACCTACCTATCTACCCTTAATTTTTTATTTTTCTTTAACTTTATCTGCTACTATAATCTTGTTTATATTACGGTACATACCTACTATTTATTTGTCTAGTAACGTAACTGCCTTAAGCTTACTTCTGTTTATGTGTAACTTTGTTATTCTTCCTACTTTATGTTATTGTATATTTCCTTTTAAATTTATTTTGATTTGTCTTGTGTAAACCTGTGTTGAGTACCCATTCTTTTAAAATTAAAAATTAAACAATAATAAAATAACGTTAACTTGGCTAGTGCTCCTGAATAGACCATAGTTTATATATATTTGATTTGATATACCTAAGAAGATGCGTGATTGTGAAATCCATTGACCATCAGAACTTCATTCTCGAAAGTGACGACAGAAGCCTTGCAGGTAGGTAGTTTACTACAAGACCACCTTACTTTAGGTCCAGTGCATTTGTGGTACTTATTGAACCGGTATCCTTGCAGGAGTAAAACTGGTTTTCCGTATCGAGACACCGTGAACTGCGGTTCTGTGAACAGTGAAAACAATGTAGAGTAAATCGGCGATTGGCTTGCGTTATAATAACATGTGAAATAACTATACAAAAAATTTCAAGCGCTATAAGTAATTGATGTATTTTTTTAATATACATCTGAATATATATTTAATCCCAAAAAAACACGACTAATACAGTACATGTTTTCAAAATACACACGAAACAGTTGAAGAGTGCTTTTCTTTTTTACTCATGATTTTATTATGAGACTAACCCGAGCGTAGGTGCGGAAGTTCTTGATGCTCATCTTTTTGGTGCGCAAAAGTGGAATGCTTCGATTTTTCATCCCTGCAGATCGTTGCAAACGATCTTACTCATTTATGTTTTGATTTTTTTTTGTGTAATCAGGTTCGGATGTCTTGCAATATGGCGAATTAGAATATAAATTATCAGTTTTAGCAAATGCTAAACTTAGTTGAATATCCTTCTAATAAATAAATAATCAAATATCTAAATAGATATTTGATTATTTATTTATTAGAAGGATATTCAACTAAGTAATCATCATGATCCTAACTATGCCTACAGTAAAGTACTGTTTTCCATGTTGATAAAACAACATATGTTGCCCTACGATGAAGAATGGCTCAGACCTGATTATGATAGGAGCACATAGATTTTAAGTCATGGTAGTAAATTTCAATTTATTCAAGAAACTTATAAAAACACAGAGTGTTATCAGATACAGAAATCTCGGTAGGTAGGTAATCACAAGCTATAGTTAAATTTTTATAAAGCTCTCGTTTCTTTCAAGCGTAAAAATTTAAGGTAAGTTTCAATGAAAACCAGTCAGTAAATATTACGCTTGAGTCTCAGTGCCACCCCCTTAGCTAGTCAACCTTCTGTCTGGTATCGCTATCTATCGCGGAAATATACGTAAAAAATCACTTGACCAACGTGACTATCGCAATACATTTTTGACGTTTTCCATTTCTCTAGACACTGTATAATGTCAACTTGGTTAGGACTCCTGAATTTACCATAGTTTATATACCTAAGAAGATGCGTGATTGTGAAATCCATTGACCATCAGAACTTCATTCTCGAAGGTGACGACAGACGCCTTGCAGACAGGTTGTTTACTACAAGTCCACCTTGCTTTAGGTCCAGTGCATCTGTGTTTCTTGTTGAACCGGTATCCTTGCAGGAGTAAAACTGGTTTGCCGTATCGAGACACCGTGAACTGCGGTTCTGTGAACAGTGAAAATAATGTAGAGCAAATAGGTGATTGGCTTCTGTTATTATAATAATATAAAATCAATATACAAAAAGTTTCAAGCGCTATAAGTAATTGATGTATTTTTTTCAATATGCCTCTAAATAAATATTTATTCACCAAGAAAATTACGACTAATATAGTATGTTGATGCAAGGCCGTCGAATATCTTAATTATAAGTTAACTTTGGTTGTAAAACTATCTAAGAAATATTCTGGTTTCGCTATCTATCGCGGAAATATACGAAAAAATCACTTGACCAATGTGACTTTTGCAATACATTTTTGACGTTTTCCATTTCTCTAGACACTGTATAATGTCAACTTGGTTAGAACTCCTGAATTGACCATAGTTTATATACCTAAGAAGATGCGTGATTGTGAATTCCATTCATCATCAGAACTTCATTCTCGAAAGTGACGACATACGCCTTGCAAGCAGGTTGTTTACTACAAGACCACCTTGCTTTAGGTCCAGTGCATTTGTGGTACTTGTTGAACCGGTATCCTTGCAGGAGTAACACTGGTTTGCCGTATCGAGACACCGTGAACTGCGGTCCTGTGAATGGTGAAAATAATGTAGAGCAAATCGGTGATTGGCTTGTGTTATTATAATAGTATAATAGTATATATTAGTAGGATGTAAAATCAATATACAAAAAGTTTCAAACGATATAAGTAATTGGTGTATTTTTTAATATACCTCTAAATAAATATTTACTCGCAAAAAAATACGACTAATACAGTACATGTTTTCGAAATTGTACTTTCAAAATATGTGATGATAGTCAATTTCAATTTATTCAAGAAACTTACAAAAACACATGTGATAGGTAGGTAATATAATGTATAATCAGATACAGGAATCTCGGTAGATAGTCACAAGTTACAATTATTTTTTATAAAGCTTTAATTTTTTTCAAGCGTAAGAATTTAAGGTACGTCTCAATGAAAATCATTCAGTAAATATTATGCGTGAGTCTCTTTAGTCTCAATTCAACCCCTGTAGCCAGTCAACATTCTAATATCGCTATCTATCGCGTAAATATACGGAAAAATCACTTGACCAATGTGACCATTGCAATACATTTTTAACGTTTTCTATTTCTGTAGCGACTATAGAATGTCAACTTGATTAGGGCTCCAGATTTGACCATAGTTTACCTAAGAAGATGAGATGTGTGATTGTGAATTCCATTGACCATCAGAACTTCATTTTCAAATGTGACGATAGACGCCTTGCAGACAGGTAGTTTACTGCAGGTCCACCGAACTTTGGGACCAGTGCATTTAATATACTTGTTGTAACGGTACCCTGCTAGTAATAGCACTGGATTACCATGTCGAGATACCGTGAAAACTGGACCTATAAAATATTTATAATAATTGTTATCTTCTCTTACAAATAGACGTGAATACATCGTAATCGTTGGAGCAAACGAATACTTGATAGGAGACCGCGTTTAGGCAAGCGTAGTGTAGGACGCCCTCTGGCTAGTTGGAGCGATGATGTGCGAAATGTAGCTGGCAAACACTGGATGAGGAGAGCCGAAGACCGGGCTCAATGGCGCGTCTTGGAAGAGGTCTTGGAAGAGACCTACGTCCAGCAGTGGACTGATAGATTGATGATGATGATTTAAGACAACTAAGCATTTCTATCACACAATTACAATATCTCAATGTACTATTAACATAAATTACAAGAAAAAACAATGCCACTTTGAAAATGTTTGTTTCTTTATGAAAACTTTTTCTGTTCAAGCTCCCTGACATTACCAGATTTTTCACTTTCAAAGATTTTCCACTCATTCAATTGCCTTTCATTAAGTGACGAAAAATGCCGATTAGAACGAACGGGTCTGAACGAATTAAAAAATAATAATGATCAATAATCAATTCAATGTATTTGCAACCGTGGTGAATCTCGTGCACCAAAACTCTCGATGACATAATATTACATGGAGAAAGTGTTTCTCATCACAACATGCAGCTTAAAGCTTAAGCCCTAAATACATGGTAAAGAACCTCACCTGTACCAATAAGCCAGTTAGCTTGGAATCATTTTGCCGTTTTGTCTTTAGCATTAACAATAAGTTTCAAATTCTATGGACAATTTCTAAGAGACAAAAGAGACAAAACACGACAATTTCTAAGTTACGTGTTCACAGGTGAATGATTATGGCAGTCATTGAACTTCATTATTTGCTGATCAATTGTGATGATGCTGGCTTTGCAGCTAGGGTACGTACTACATTTCCACCTTGCTTTCGGCCCAGTGCACTTGTAGTGCCTGTTGAACCGGTACCCGTGCAGCAGTAGCACTGGTTTCCCAAACCTAGAGACTGTGTACTGGAGTTCTGTAAATCGAACAAACTCGTAGGTAGTTAATTTCGATCTCTAATGACAAACTCAAGAGTGTTTACCTTACCGTGTAGTGCACACTCGAATGCAAATATAAAGATACAATAACAACGCAACATGCTATTTTGGCATAAAAATAGTAATTTATTCATCATTGCCTTTATCCCACGCTAGGTGGGGTCGGCACAACATGTTTTCTTCTTCCACTCACTCCTATCGTTCGTCAATTCTGAATCTACTCCTCTCACATTCATATCCACTAGGACAATATGAATATGAACGGATAAAAATAGTAATTTATTCCTGTGCAAAAATGGCTATCGTCTGCCAGCTATGGCATAAAAACATTTTCAAAAGATTGCAAACAAAAAAAATGTGGTCCTTCTAGTTGCACCGACCTTACTGGCGCAATACTCGTTCCTAGTGATTATTTTCCATTTACTATATTGTTAAAATTATTGAATCAACAACATAAACTACCATTGCACTAATTAACCTTTAAAATAGTATATTATTGTTTATAATCGATTTCGGTAAACAATTGATTCGGTACAATTGATTAATTGTATTTTTAGATAAAATACTCACAATCCATTGGTTGTAATCACTTTTGTCTATGACATTTAATTTTGGTCATTGAGCATAAAATATCTCTGGTCAGTGATTATGTTTTGTCGTTTTGATAATCTCATCGTTGAAGGTAATGATTGTCGCGCGGCAGGCGTAGTGGTCCCTGGTGCAAATCCACCGCCTCCTAGCCAAATGCTTACTACCAGACCACAAGTTGAACCTATATCGGCCGACCTGGATTGCAGGTCTTCCTTGTTTGGACGTCGTGAATATTGGCTCTGAATCATCTGAAATTTAGAAGCTCACTTATTAGTAGATTTTTTTTTACTATATTTCTACCTCTACCGTTTTTTCTTAATCATAATCATCATAAGTAGACGTTCTACATTCGCTAGAGAATATAACTCAATTGTATGACAATGTTTCGTCAAGACTGGTGTTTTCAGGATCTGCCTTTTTACATCAAGGCTTCCTTAACTTTTTATATCTATTCTACAATAGTAAAAAACACGAATTGTTCAATTTTTTTGTAGTTAGTAAACGTAATAGTTTATTCAGAACAATGTACAACGTGCAGATTACAAATGACGCAGTGACACTACAAAAGTTACAAACTGTATAGTAATGTAGTAGAAAATTCTAAGAAAGCAAAATATATTCATTCATGATCATTTCACCCAACATAAATGATACATGTACGTTCTAGTTTAACATAGCCTAGCACCTAATAGTGTGTTTTATGCAGATCGTGGCAGCCGCTGAACGTGAGATAAGTATTTTTATTTTGCCTACTCCATCACTCTTTCACATTTTCAAAAGTTATATCCTTTTTGGCGTCTGTCAGAGTATTAAGTATTTTCTTTCGATATGTGTACAGCTGTTGTTTAACGTTAGAAAACCCTGGAATATCATCATCGTGACCTTGATTTCTTAAAGGGGCCATGTTCATTTCAAATGTTTTCTTGACAGTTTCACCTTTTTCAATTAAATCAAGCTTTGTTTTGTTAATAGCAAGTCGTACCTTGTTTTTGAAATAGTTTGGCAAACATTCATGGGGTTTTAGTACTTTTAAAAGGTTTGTTCGATAGTCTAATTTGACTGCACCCCTGCATTTTTTCTTTTTTAAATCACAAGTCCATATGGACGAAGTCCTGTTTTTTCGATGTAAATTATAACTATGTCCAGCGTATAACAGTCTCTTCCCACCTCGAATGCTAACCACAAATTGGAAATCTTGATCTTCTGCAAACCCTGTTAATAAAATCAGAACGATTAACTCAATAGCAGTCATATTATTTGTTTCCTTGAAGTGCATGCCTTATACTAACTACGAGTATCTACAAATGTAGATCAAAAATAAACGTTTGGATACTTACCAATTCCAATATTAAATAGTTAATAGGCTACTTATTCAATTAGTAAAATCACAAGAATCAAACTGTACGTAGGTATATTATAAAGAGGTGGTTTATTAAGTTTTGCTGGTTAGTTTTTTGTTTGTTTGCAGTCACCTTCTTATCTGATATTAATAACGCTAATGTAATAGTAACGCTATTTAATGACTTCACCATAGAAAGAGATGACGATTGCTCTACACCCGGTTATGGTTACGCTTGTAACCGTCGGGACTTGAACTTAGTTCTCAAACTCAACTCAACTCAGACAAATGTCTAAATAAAACCTAGTATTTTTATGATCACTTTTTTCAGTTACTGGCCAACAGAAGGCTTATTATTAAATCCTGAAGGTACTTCTGAAATATGGTATCTCTTGTCAATGATTATGCGGCGTCGTTTTAATAATGCAGTCGTCGACGGTAATGATGGTAGCGCGACAGGCTTGGTGGTTCCTGGTGCAAATCCACCGCACTCTGGCCGCACCCTTACTGCCAGACCACATGTTGAACCTGTACCGGCCGACCTGGATAGCAGGTCTTCCATGAATGGACTTCGTAAAAACTGGTTCGGTATCATCTGAAATCCAGTAGCCCTTTCCCTGTTAACGTTAAGCTTCGTAATTTGTGTAACTGAAGGTAGAACTTTCGAAAACTATCCTGCACAATGCACATTTCTATAATTTCTCTAACGTTTCTGCAATATTTTATGACTAAACGAAAAACTTGTTTTTAAAATTTATTTATAAGGTTAACAGCATATTTTCACCTGTCCGTTCTGATGTCCGTCCGCCCGTATGTAATGAATATTTTTTTTTGAAGAAACACCTAATGTTCACTTAATGTTTTCGATTGTAAATTGTAGGTACATTTAAACATTTCGCACTGTCCATTAAAACTTGATTACAATTTACAAACGAATTTCATCCATTAGTCACGTCTAATGATTATGGGCTCCAGTCATTTTTATAAGAGTATCATTATATGTGGTGATGGAGCACCTGCATCCTTTCCAGTTCTTTACACAGGTCCACCGTACCCTTAGTCCTTTACTCCGACTCCACTTGTTGTACCGATGATTGCCGAGCAGGATCACTGGCTGGCCGTAACGAGACTTAGAAAACTGCATTTGCTGATCTATAAATCGAAATTTTTGAAATATTACAGCTATACTGCGCGGTTCGGAAGCGGATATAGTGTAGTAATCTGTTATTCTGTTTCATGTTGTTTTATTTTTCAGCCTACTTTTACCAATTACATAATGTATATTTAGGTACGTACGTACGTTCGTATGAGTTAGTGGCCAACTTTGCTGACGGATTTTTTATTTTAGATTTTTTTTTTCAGACTTTATATTTAGTAGGTAAAGTTATATAAAAAAATAACTTTAATTCGTCATTGCGTTAAAGAATTCTCTAGGTACTATGTATTTACATTGATTTTTAGATTTCATTTTTAACATTGCAATGGTAGATTTTCATCCATTGTTGACTTTCGTGCATGTCCAACAAGTTCTTAAAACTCAGTGGTTATGTTCACTTGTGAACTTGATGATGACGTTTTCAACAGTGTTGATGGCTGCACGGCATCCTCTGGTTTTTTTTATGCAGGCCCAGCGAGCCCGCGGCCCGTCCGATGAGCTATTTCTGTTGTACCGGTACCCTCCTAGCTCAATCACTGGCTTGCCATACCGAGAGGTGGTGAAGGTCGGTTTTTCTGTAAATGTAAAAAGTCACCTAGTTATGGTAAAACCCGGTTAGCCTTAAAAACAGACCAAAAAAGTTGTAAAGATCGAAGTCAGAAAAGAAAAAACCAAGACGGTTATCTAAATATATAAAACTGTTTTGAAGCTGTTTTGGCGTAATCACCAGAGATAGATAGATAGATAGATAGATAGTACTTTATTGTACACAAGGATTAAGTACATAAAAATCTTAAAACTAAGTATAGTACAATGGGCGGCCTTATCGCTGAAAGCGATTTCTTCCAGGCAACCGGCAGAGGAGCAGCGTAACCACTCCAGGCACTCCACTTTCTCTTGTGTGATGAGGGAGTATTTTGACTTATCTAAAAGGTATCACTTGTAGGTAATAAAAGGTCACTTGTAGATGCCGACGGTGTAGATGTCGACTGTTCGGACACTAAAGATCGTCGTGCTCGTGGTTCGTACACTCCATATCTTCGGTACTTGGCTTTTAAGTTTCCTACAGCATCGAATAGACGGCCCTGAGGTCGCTTTAGCCCCGCTTTAGGTCTTTTGTAAAAACAATCTAGATTTTCTAAAGGAAATAACTGTTCTGGAAATAAAGAAATTTCAATATATATATATATTTTAGAAAGGTCTACATTTTTACTATCCATGGTTTTAGGTTCTTGCACAAACTAGGAATCGAATCGAATTCAAGCTGTAAGAGGTACTTACTTATGTCTTGTAACCAACTTAAATAAGTTGCTGCCGTTACTTGTGTTTTGGGATCGTATTTTAAAATTTCCTTTGATATTATTCTTACTAAATTTTTTCTATATTGCTCCCCCAGCGGTTTTTCTTTATCTTGTTTAATGATTACTTGACCGTCTGGGGTGCTTTGCAAGAGCAAAGTAAGATCCTGAAAAAATAACTATTTAGGTCATCAAGATAACTAGGTACCATCACTAATCGATAGGTAGGTACTGATAACTTTACGGCATGTACCCCATTAGGATCAATTTGATTTTTCAATACCACTTTGCAATACTTTGTAATCAGTAGATGTTTGGAAATATCTAAACATCGTAACTTTCGTATTTATAATATTAGTAAGAAGTAGGGTTTTATCATTTGGGTACAACCAGCAACATAAATATTTGTACATTTTAGCACTTTGTTGCTTAGCGACAATGTACTGAATATACCTATTTAGGATGTAGACTATACATAACCCTAAATATCGAATTGTTACATACGCTTTGGGGATATAAATTCACAGACACCGAAGGCGCCGAAGAAGTTAATACGCAAGATGATGCTGGGGATCTTGGAGACGATTCCTCATCATCAAACTGCTGACTATCAATCTGAAATAATTTAAAAATTTGTGAATAACTATAGGTAGAGTTACACAATTACACATGTAGAGAGAAAAATATCATATGTTTAACGGCGTTCATAAGAAAGATGATTTGGGATCATGTCTTAGATGATTTTTAGCCATGTGTGAGAAAATTAGTTAAGCGCTTTCCAAATTATAAGGATATTCATCAGCTCTGAAATAAAAATTTCAGGAATTTCAGGCATAATTTTAGGAAAACATCGTGAGGAAACCCTTGGCTTAGTCAGCTCCGCACGTATTGACCTTGTCTTTCCTGTGGATATGGCTGACTAGGCTGAGAGGATGGTATAGGTGCTGGGCAAGCCTACTCCATCTAAAACATTGTCCCAGGCACTACAGTGTCCCGTTAGGTGTAGGCATAGGTTGCCTCCTGACGCTGCATAAATCATCTTCAATAGATGTAAAGGCCTATTATTATTATTATTGTTTTATATGACGCATATTGAATGGACCCACGAAAAAATATATAGCCGAGAAATTTTTGAATAACTGTTAAAATAACTAGTCTTGAATAACTATAATAAACCTGCAGGTTTATTATTACTATTATTCAAGAGCATTATTGTTATTATTATTTAACTTTAAGAGAACAAGACAATGTAGTTTACATGCATAATACACAGAAAAAGCAGGGACAAAAAGAAATAAGTTACATAATGGAGATAATTCTTATGCATTTTAGTGCATATCAGACCAAAAATTAAGTAACAAGTACACGAAAATTAAAAAACATAGTTTCCGAGTATACTGAAACTGCTAACATTGATTAACAATAAAACAACAGTAATAAATGAGTCTTTAGTACTAAATATGATTATGTTGACTGTCAATTTTCATAATTTCTTTTTCATAAGTGACGACTTTTGCAGTGCATCCAGTTGCAATTTTGACGCAGACCCATCTTGCCACGGGTCCCGTAGAAGATCTTGAGCAAGACTTTTTATTGTAACGAAAGCCGCCTAGAAGGAGAACCGGTTTTCCGAACCTAGATGTCGTATACATGGGCGCTGAAAAGAAAAACATTGGTAGTTATTTATTTCATTTGACCTTGAATCATGTCCCAAAGTTTATATTCATTAAAACTTCATGTATAAGTTCGCTTACTTCATACATGGTTATGGACATTATAAAGCTGAACAATCTCATTGTTGTATGTGAGGATCTTGGCAGAACAGGCGGGGCGTGTTCTGGAGCAGATGTACCGCGTTCTAGGCCCTCTGCCGTTTCCCACTGCGTTGAACCGAAACGGCCCGAGAACGATCACCGGTCTACCGTACCGAGATATTGTGAATATCGCTTTACCTAAAATAAATAGATGAACATTTCAACGTTCAACACTGAAACAGACTGATTACAAGAACCGATGGAGTACAGTGGCGTTTCAGTGAAATAGCAAGGTGGTTCTTCTTCTACTGAACCACAGAGCAGCTGAACACTCGGTGATGTATTTAGATGTAGGTACCTTCTGAGCACTCTGCCGAGTGCACTGACTCTGCACTGTATAATCGATACACGTAAACTTATATGAATAAAAAACTGATTTTGGTTGATATAGATATGGGCCTGAAACTCTAAGCATTGATACAATTTTGCACCATAGATAAATAAAACGATTATTTTATTCTATATAGGCACAGGCACATAAATATAAAGTAATAATAGTTCTAATACTGATCAAAACTAATCACGGATATTTTTTTTAAATAGTAGGCGTATAAATAAATGGTTTAAATATAGGTGCAGTATCTTATTCGTAAATAAGTACATAACTAGCGCCTGGCAACACTACCGGACATCAAGTAAAATGACTAGACATAGATGCATTAGAATTAAAATAGGAGTACCAGAAAATTAGGAGTTGAGGAATTAAAAAACAGGAAGAATAGTAGAATAAAAACTTATAGAGGAACTTATCAAGTACTTAGTTACCTATCGCTATAAAGTTCACGCGTAAGTTGCAAGCTATCTTAAATAAATAACAAAGCAAGCCTTAGTTCTAGAAATCAAAATAACTGTAGATAAATGGTTAAAAATTATACTCTTTCTCCTATTCATCATATTATCATACCTTATATTTGGATATTTATCACCAAATTACGTCATTACAGCTGGACTGCCAGCTTTTCATACGTAAAATTCAAATCAACAGTCTTGGTACTTAGGAAAGCGCCTGAAACACTAGTTACATCAGTTTAAAGGAGATCAATGGTTGTGTTCATTCTTAGTCCTGACCACGGTGTTTTCGTAAGTGACGATGGTTGCGCGGCAGCCTTGCTGGTTTTTCACACAAGTCCAGCGCGTCCGAAGACCCTTGCTGCCACTCCACTTGTTATACCGGTACTGGCCCATCACGATCACAGGGTTGCCGAACCGTGTCATGTCAAACTTTAGATAATTCGCATCTGAAATACGAGATAAATATGTTACTGTTATAATACGGGACTGAATAAAACAACAGATACACATCTAGATAGAAGCATGAGTAACTTCATGAGTACAAAAAAGCAATTACAAACAATACATTATTATTATAAAACGACGAATTAAATTATAAAATAATTATAATGGTAAGATTTATACTTAGTTAAGACATCAGAGTGGATGCTAAATCAGTTTTTTTATTTAAAAAAAGTCTTATTTAAAAAAAGAATGTACATTATACAAGGTTTTTACCATACTATGTATATCTAATGATAATTTAAGGTATGTAAAGCTGGTAAAGCTCGAAAAAATAATAATATACATAGCACGTACTCAAAAATGTACTCCGTGAACTCGTCGTCGTCTTCATAAGATTATTATAGGTTTAACTCAATGATTATGATGATTGAGCACCTTGACTATATTCCCTGCTACAGTGACTATAGTGGAGCGACAGGCGAAGTTCTTCTTTGTGCATATCCAGCGCAACTTCGGTTCACGAGAAGAAGAGTGCAGGTTGTATCTGAATCCGTTGAAAATAAGGATCCTTGTACCATTTTTAATACAATAGATGTTAGCTGAAATAAACTAAATTTTGCAAGGAAGGACTGTATTTATATCATTTTTTCTCAGTGGATCAAGAGCCCTATGTATTAATCCAGGATGAAGATGATTTATACAGCGTCAGAGGGCCTGGTACGAGATTTCAGTGTATAGTGTGGGTATGAAAAGTCTGACGCCCAGCACACCAGTGGGCGCTTTGAGAAGCTCGACATGCGAGTACGGGCTTGATGTAGACCAAGCTTCTCAAGAATCCGCTCAGTGTCTCCATACAAATCAGCGCCCACTGGTGTGCTGGGCGTCAGACGTTTTACACCAGATTTACACACCAAAACTCTTTTCAGGCCCTCTGGAGGCAACCTATGCCTACACTTAACGGGACACTGTAGTGCTGGGACAATGTTTAGATGGAGTAGGCTTGCCCAGCACGTACCATCCTTTCAGCCTAGTCAGTCATATCCAAACATCTAAACTTCGACCTGTATAATATAATTATGTGGGATTTTAATCCAAGTCAAATTAAATTAATTAACTGAACACTCTCTTAAATAACCATACGTTATTAAAATTATAACTTTTATTAAAACCTCAGGCTAAAATTATAATATGTATAGTAAATTGGTTAGTTTTAACCAACCACCCAACTGCAATGGCTATGGAAATAACTCGAAATGGCTATCAATTTGACATTTTGATATCCGTTTCACTTTCACTTCCGAAACCACAAAACGATGCACAATGACGTTATAGTAGGTGCCAAATAACACGGCAATACAGGTCATTCACCCACCTTCCCCACGATGTCGCAAAATTCAATTTACGTATGGTATGCAAACAGTACTAACGAGATTCGAGCGATACCGTCTTAGCGACAGGTTTGTATGGAAGCGACAGAATTAGCCATTCATAAATTGAATTTTGCGACATCGTGGTGAAGGTGGGTGAATGACCTGTATTGCCGTGTTATTTGGCACCTACTATAGCCACTATATTAGGTAACCCTTACCATTGAAATATTGCAATTGGCCTGCCTTCCATTAACCTATATAATTATGATAATAAATATAGGTACTTATAAGAATAATTATAAACCATGATCTAAAATTATGGTGCTTTAGTTATCTTACTTTTACCAAAATATTTCTTCCGTTTTCGGTAAAGTGTACCATGAATACTTTTGAAATCTGGTATTTCATTTGTCGATAAACCTGATTCTTTGAGCTTATTAACAGCGTCTCGATATAAATTTGCAATTGGTTGTTTACCCTCGGTTATAGCTCTTTTTTGACAATTATCGAACTCTTTAAGAAACTTGTTTTTGTTGACATTTGGACGACATGTGTGGTTGTCTTCTCTAGTTATTTCATTGGCGTCAGTGTAATGTAAGCATGCCTGGCAAATCTTTCTGCTAGAACAGCGCCAAACGGTGACACCGTTCTTTCCTCTCCTCTTGATGCTATACTTGTACCCAGCATGCAAGAGAAGTGGTCTTCCACGCATTGATGTCACGAATTCAATTCCATCAGGGTCAAATTTGAATGGTTTTAGATCTGAAATTACAACTCCTGCTTTGTTTATGTATCTCAAGAACGACTTACACTAAATCTAGCACAACAAATACCCATCAAATACAAATAGTGGCTAAGAAAGTTGTGTGCCCAGAAGCAACATAGGGTACACCTATAATATTTAAAGCTTATTGCTTAGTACGACTAAAGTATAAATTATTATATTTAAATAAAAAATCACAATGACGGAATAATTTTAAAAAGCTTACATTTATTTATTTATTTAATTTAATACCTAGCACGGTGATAAACTAATTACACTAATTATTATAACATACACATTAAATTATATAACTTTAAATACATACAAATTTACAAGGTATTATTATTAAAACAGTCAAATTAGGTACACATAAGTCATAAGTAATAGTAATACAATAAAATTCATTCAATTAATTAATAAAAATAAAATGTCAAAGAGTCAATATAATGTCAAATACCAAAATATAATATTATAATATTATTGCCTCGCAGTATTTAAGGCATTCCGCCATAATTTGTGGCCAGTTGTCCGCGAACACATCACAGTTTGGGTTGGCCTTGAGGAGGATACATACTATTACATACATGCAATGTTGTGAGTAAAATAATCAAAATTGCATAACAATAAATAATTTAAAACTTCAATCGGATTATTCTTAACATTCGTAATAAAGTTAAGAGTCGGAAAGTTTTCTGTTGCTCCATTTGTCCAACGAATTTTTTCGTAGTCGATATAGCTTACTTTGAACTGATTTGAACTCTGGTATTGCATCGATGTCTATTCCTGATGCTTTCATGTTGGCAACTGCCTCGCGATATATACGGGTCACAGCGGTATCAACATCAGTCACAACTCTGATCCGACATTTATTGATTTCTTTAAGGATTTCGTTTCTAACCGGATTCGGCTGGCAGATAGAATGTGCATCTTCTCTTATTATTTCATCGGAAGTGTTAGTTATCAAATAAGCAGTACAACCCTTTGATTGTTGAGTGCAACGCCAAACTGTTGATTCGTTCACATTTTTCTTCTTGAAATGGTATTTGTATCCTGCACGTAAGAGATGTTGCTTTCCCCTTGAAGTGAAGATGAAATCAAATCGTTTTGAGTCAAGAACTGATGGTTTTACTTCATCTGAAATCATAGCACCTGCTATCACCCGTGTTCAGTATTGAGACAGTGTCATGCAAATGTGATACTTACAAATTTTAAAGTGCCTACGTAAATTATTAACGTAAGTAAAATTACAGTGTAAGAACACTGAGCAGTTATTGAATATTTTAAATCTGTATATGAATAAAGTTGTATTGCATTGATAGACTTCTATTAAGGCTACTGATTTATGAATGAAAATAAGCAAAGTATTCAGTTAAATACCTACTCAGATATTATAATTTATGGGGGTACCCATAAATCACTAAAGACTAAAGACTGAGAGCTTTACATATAATGAACTATACACGGACAAAATCGCAGGCCCAAACTAGCATAATTCAAATCAAATCAAAATTAAAAATAGTTTAGAACAACATCCAATGAAAAACAATAACAAAAATTGAGAACGATGATAGCTACAATAGTAATAAACTGTGTCGTAACTATCAACGCCCACCTCCAAAACATAGGTTTAAGTAATTAAATAAACTACTTATTTTTTGAAAGAGTAAACATGTGGTTAGCAATCTTTTTAATAAATCAAATTAACTGAAATACACAGTAATATATAGGTACTTAACTTATAGATAGATAGATAAAATTCTTTACATTTACATAAATCTTCAATTCAGTTTGGAGTCAGAAGTTTTTCTTTTGCTTGTTATGCCCAATGATGTATTCCGTCTCTGGTATAGCCGAGATTTAACATTACTGAACGTTGGTATCATATTATCTATATCCAATCCTGATTCTTTCATGTTGTCAACTGCCTCGCGATATATTTTGATCACTTTAGTGTTGACGTCGGACACAACTCTCATCTGACATTTGTTCATTTCTTTGAGGATTTCGTTTCTGACTGAATCGGGCTGACACATATGTTGATCTTCTCTTACAACTTCATTGGAAGTGCTAAGAACTAAAAGAGCGTGGCAATTGTTTGATCTTTCAGTGCAACGCCAAACACCATATCCGTTCATGTTTTTCCTCTTCATGTGATATTTGTAGCCAGAACGTAGAAGAAGAAGTCTTCCTCTTTTAGTGAAGACGAAATCAAATCCTTTTGGGGCACATGTTGAAGGTTTTATATCAACTGAAATTATAGAATTTAGGTAATAAATGAAAAAAGGTAAAGATGCAGTTAAAATACCTAGTCGAATGTTAAACGGTGAAGTAATCGGGGCCCCAACTATTGAGTGTTTTATTTTGATATTAAGAAACAATAAACTTTACGGACCGAAGTTAGCAAATGATAAAACAAAGATAAAGATAAAGAGTGTTTATTTGCTAAAAACATGTGTACATAAGGTGGTATGGTTTCATAGGTGTAACACAAACATGTCTTATTGATTACAGTGTGCAAATTGAGATGGCATGCTACATTAATGTCGCTGCTAATATTTTAATACATCATTGCAAAATAATAATTTTTGTTTGATAAATAGACACACAGTAGGTAAAATACAATCAGATTCAAATTCAATAAGTCTTCTAAAACCTAAAATGATAAAACTGTGCGTGAAAACTTCAAACATTTTAATAGAATCAAGTTGTAAGTAACTGAATCACAAATGAAACTTTACATCAATTTATTCCCGACATTCTTTAAAATGTTCAATCTGGTTCACGGTTACAATTTTTTTTTGCTCGCCTAACGATGCATTCCGGTTTCGGTAAAGCTGACCTTTAAACTTTGGTATTGCATTATCTGTAACTAATCCTGATGCTCTCATCTTGTCAACTGCCTCTCGATATATATCGGATACGGCGGTATCGACGTCGGACATAGCTCTAATCCGACATTTATTAATCTCTTTAAGGATTTCGTTTTTAACCAGATTTTGCTGGCAGATATGTAGATCTTCTCTTATTATTTCATTGGAATGGTTAAGAATTAAAATAGCACTGCAGCCAATTGATTGTTCAGTGCAGCGCCAAACAGCAGATCCACTCAAATTTTTCCTTTTTAGGTGATATTTGTATCCACAGCGTAAGACGAGTAATTTACCTCTTTTAGTTAAGATGAAATCAAACCCTTTTGGGTTGGATGGTAATAGATAAGCTGAAATTACAATACCTGGTTTATAAACAAAATAGATTAACACCGAGTAGATAAGCTGGCTGGGAATCACTGGACAAGACTCGCAAGGGACCGGAAAGAATGGCGTAATAGAGTGGAGGCCTATACTCAGCAGTGGGTGCAAACGGGCTGAAATGATGATGATGATGACGAGATAAGCAAAGTACATAGTAGTGCAGTGAACTTTTATTTCGCGAAACTGCAGCGCATTATTTTTATATGTAGGTGAACCCGGTATTTTTCATAACACATAGAAAACCTGTCAAATACCGATGGAAAGTTAGTAGATACTTGTATTCTGCCTGATTTCAGTATATAGGCAGTACATTCTCTTTTTAACCGACTTCAAAAAAGGAGGAGGTTCTCAATTCGGTTGTATTTTTTTTTATGTTTGTTACCTCAGAACTCCGTCATTTATGAACCGATTTGAAAAATTCTTTTTTTATCTGAAAGGGTATGCTTCCAGCTTGGTCCCATTTTTTTTTTAATTAATGTTTCTTACCTCAGAACTCCGTCATTTATGAACCGATTTGAAAAAAAAAATTTTTATCTGAAAGGGTATGCTTCCAGATTGGTCCCATTTTTTTTTTAAATTAATGTTTCTTATCTCAGAACTCCGTCATTTATGAACCGATTTGAAAAATTATTTTTTTATCTGAAAGGGTTCCGGTTGGTCCCGAACTGCCATCATCATCATCATTTGATGATGAAAGCGTATTAAATTGAAGTCGGTTTTACCAGTTTTTTAAACTTATAAATTATTCATCACTATGCTCAAGTAGCCAAGTTATAAATACTATGCTAGTCAACTCATTAGCTACACGCGTCATGTTCTTGCTAGACAATCCTACTAATATTATAAACGCGAAAGTTTGTGAGTATGGATGGATGTTTGTTACTCTTTCACGTAAAAACTACTGATCCGATTTGGATGAAACTTGGAATATATATTGTCCGTGACCTGGATTAACACATAGGCTACTTTTTATCCCGAAAAATTAACGGGAACCAACGGGACGCGAACGAAGTCGCGTTCGGCACCTAGTATTAACTATAGTTAAGACAAATCAGGAGTATCAGAAATAATTAGAAAAATATTTATTTTAAGCAATATAATCAAAAAACAAAGAAACTTAACTAGCATATCAACGTAACTAAAATTTCCATAAAACTTGGAGAGACTATAAGTAGCTAAAAGCTCGTAGGCAGTATTTACACGCTTATAAGTACAGCGGCGAGTTAAGTAGCGATTGGGATACTGTGATACTGCGCCGTCGACGCGACGACTCGACTGCGGAACGTTGTTGCTGCCTGTGCACTGTGCAGTATCACTCTACCGCTACTCGCCACTGTACTGATGAGTGTCTAAATCGGTCATTATTGAGAACATAATTATTATTGTCAGTGGAATAATAAATGTTAAAGGCAATAAGTAACAAAGTAACATAAACGATAGCTTCTAATTCTACTGTCACTGAAAATATGAATGTTAAAACAAACTATAACTTTAGATAGAACTATAACTTGACAACACCTTAATCATATGGAACAAAACTATAATCTTCTAACCAAAACACTAAATTAATAAATGGCAAGAACCTTAGGAACACATTTTTTGTAATACTTAGTCATCAACTATATTTTTTAAACGATTGAATCGCTTATTTTTACCTCTCAACAAACTTATGACTTAGTTACGCTCAAATACTTATACAATGCGGTTATAAAAATATAGGAATATAGTTTTTTGGGTGGGCATTTCTCTAAAGCTAAAATACTTGCTCAGATTCACAGAATATTCGTAAAACCATAATGTTTATTCACGTGATAAAAAGAGATACCAAAAGAGATGTGTCTCTTATGAAGAACCATATGGTTTCACTTGCTTGAGACGTAAGTAAACCCTACAAGTAAATTGTACCTATAAAAATACACGAATAAGGCTTCACTTATGCCTCGCATCTTCCGAAAGAACATTAAAACTCTAAATCAACAGCATTTACCACGGACACCTGCACCTACTTTCTTCTTGATTGTCCTTTGTCTTGATACTATTATTTTGACAGGTTTAGTATTTTTTTTCTGTCCTTGACGTTTATCATGGGTGTGTTCTCCTTTAGTTTTGGATATAACATCGTCATCGGTCCACAATGTTGCCTTGCAAAACTTAAAGCTACAAACCCATTTACGAGTTTTTTTTTTAGGTAAACTACTTAGATAGAACTTAAAGCCCCCGACTAATATCGTTGGCCTGCCATTACAGGTGACTCCGAACACTGGACCTGGAAGGCAAACACGACCAAACCCATGCAGTGAGGAAAACAAAAATACGACGACAAAAACGGCATGCAAGTTTTAAAAGAAAATAATAGACGTACTAACGGGAAAAGGGATTACAGATCTAATGTACTCTAAGGTACGTTATACTTTTCCGTGTGTTTACTTAACACTTCGTATAGCACGGCAAAATACAACATACGGGAGATACAAAACTAACAGAAAAAGTGTTTGCTTAAAGTGCAGGCATATTATGCATTCTAATTACTTTGTAAAAAAATTGATCTACAAAGATTAGGAATTACATTGATAATACAATGTTGATTTTAAACACAATTCTTCAGCTTAATAATAATTAAATTCGCCTTAGAGTGAATTAATTTAATACGAATAACTAAAAAAACTACAATAACTCAAATATGACGTAGGTGATAAGGCTATACCAACAAATTCCTGTAGGAATAAAAAACTAGGTGTGCAAATAAAAAAACATTCATCTTTTAAAAGTAATCATGCATATAGCTAGTTTGCTCAAACATATTTATAAATAAAAATAGAATTAAATTCTATAGTAAAAGAAAAATAACATAAAACACCTAACTAATTTGGCGGGCATTCTAGCTAGATGATAAAAACCGATTATGGGCTTGTACACAAAACTGCGATGCGATGTCGCAACGTAAAAATCTGCGAGCACACTTCTTTTTACGATCCATGTCACGACCCAGTTTTCAAAATACGTTCAGTACGGTCGACGGATTACCCTAATCGCGGAAGGGAGACGCCTTGCCGCACGAAATCGCATCGCAAAAATTAGTGTCGCATTTTCTGCGTTGCGAATTCGCATCGCGTCGCATCGCAGTTTTGTGTACAAGCCCTATAACTACAGTAAAAACAACATAAACAGTTAAAATAACTCTACCCGTGGCCTTAGGGACTTCCTAAGTACGTGCTAAACTTACACCGATATTACCAGTAACTATTCTGTTTGTCCTCTCAGAGACATGAGAGGATGGTATAGGTGCTGGGCAAGCCTACTCCATCTAAAACATTGTCCCAGGCACTAGTGTCCCGTTAAGTGTAGGCTTAGGTTGCCTCCTGACGCTGTATAAATCATCTTCAATAGATGTAAAGGCCTATTATTCTGTTTGTATCCAAACGGTGACCACGTCAACAGTTTCTTTTTGGTCAGAATCTACCCAACAAAAGAGCAAGAATGTCATCTCTTATGTCTCAGAGTGGTGCAATGGATAGCAGAGCACGTCCCAAGTGGATGTGCTCGGTTAAACAATGCATTGTTATAGGCAGTGTTTACCTACCATTCAACATAGGTGGCCCATCGGCTTGTTCCATTGCTGAATTGTTCCATTTTGCTATAATAATATACAATCAAGTAAGCTCGTATGAGTTAGTGGCCAACTCTGGTGGCGGAGTTTTTAGGCCGCCTTTAGGCCTCCGTCGTGGCTTAACGACTGCTAGAGCCGGGACCGACAGTTTAACGTGCGCTCCGAAACACGGAAGCGCTCAGATGTAAATGCCGCTAACGCTCACTCATCCAAATAGTGACCGCACAGAACGTCGCTTAACTTAGATAATCGGTGAAGATTGACTAAGCAAGCCTAGCCACGAGCGCTTCGATAATATACAATAGTTATACTTCAGATATTTCAATGGCGCTCTCTGGACAGATAAGTATGATGTAGAAATCAGTCATGTTTATGCTCATTGGAAGTCTTTACAATGACATCGTCAAGAGTGATGATGGCTGCTCGGCATCCGCGGCTGGCTTTGCTGCAAGCCCAGCGCCTCCGTCGTCCGTCACTGGATACGCTACACCGGTTGAATCGGTATTCACCCAGTTTGATCATCGGGTTCCTGAACCGGGTTCGCGTGAACACTGGAACCGCGTTGTCATCTGAAAAATGTTACAATTAGCAAGAAATTTCTTGAAAAATATAAAACCAGTACTATAGTTTTCAGGTGTTGCTATTAAGTTTTTTATTTTTTAGGATCTGAATTAATAGACTGTTAAACTCATGACACCCTTCTCTTGCTCCGCGTAATCTGGTGGTGAAAAAAATAGACTTCGAGGTGGTGTAAACGTGAATTTTTAAATAATAAATAAATACAGGACATCCATGTAAACACTCAGAACAGAACTACACACGTTCATGATCATTTCGTAGATTTTCTCAGATAACAAATAGTTTATTTAGTTTATTTGTTTTTTTCTAAGATATAGGTACTTACTTGTAAGATTCCTAATTCTATTTTTTAATTGTTGTTTGTTTCATTTGTTGGCATTAAGTAATCGCGTTCATCCTTATCTTATGTTATTACTTTTACTTACCTCCTCATTGGCTTCAACGGAAGACCAGCGCAAGTTATAACAACCTGCATATGCTGAGTTGAAACCAGTTTGCAACTGTGTATTTATTTATTTATTTTGTCAATATATGCTTACTCTAAGTATGTAATAAATATGTGATGTTAATTACCTAGTTGCAAATAAACTCTTTGATTTGATTTTGATATATTTCATCCACTCGCATTTATTCTTTGCAATATCCCTATTTCTTGTTATTTCTCTTTGTCTCCAATTTTGGTCTATAATAAAGTAAAATCTATCTACCTATCCCTGTCAATAGCAAGCATGCCAGCTCGTATGAGTTCTCGGCCAACTCTGGTGACGGAGTTTTTAGGCCGCCTTAAGGCCTCCGTCATGGCTTAACGACTGCTATCCCTGTCAATGCCACCATCATTGTACTGACCCAAGGTACCCAAAATCGAAGCACACTGGTGATGCTGGTGAGTACGTGCTGCACTTAGGCTTTATACGTTTTTTTCACGTGTGGTTATGCTCGTTAAGAACTGTGACGACCTCTTGATGGACTGTGAAGACTTTGACCTTGCAGCCAGAAGATTTTTTGTTACAGGTCCAGCGTAATTTAGTCGCCTTAGAGTAGATATTACCTCGGTTGAACCGGTGCCCGTTATATAGCAAAGCTGGAGAGCCTTGATTGGTTTTGCTGAAAACTAAGCCTGCAATATAGATGCAAATGTATGTAGTATGTATGTGCTGATGTGTATTTAATCTGAATAAACACCTCGAATTGATGAACCAACTTTACTCTTAAATTGTACTTATTTTTTTCGAATACTTCCTAAAACAACCCACACCTCTAATTGATGAACCAACTTTACTCTTAAATTGTATTTATTTTTTTCGAATACTTCCTAATACTTATTCCTCGGATATTGTTATGCTAGATGTTGATTCTTGATGAAATTATTTCTTAATATTTAATACTAAATTAACAAAAACCTGCTTAGAAAAAGAGTTAAGTACCTATACTAAACTACACGGAATTATTTCATTGAAGCTGCACCAAACCGCCTATGGTTACTATGTATGTTGATGTATGTGATGATCTCATTGTCCAGGGTCACCACTTTAGCCGGACAGCCCTGAGCTCTACTCGAGCACGTCCACCGAAGCGTGCCATTCTTCGCGCCCAGCCTGGCCCGATTGAAACGGTATCCTCCAAGGATCAGCACAGGGTTGCCAGCTCTGGTCGTTGTAAACGTCGCATGCATCTCTGAAACCAGTTGAAAATTAAGTATCGGAACAAACATCGCGTAATAAACTGTACAGAAAAGCGTATTAATAGCACTGCATACCACAACGACGGTGGGCAGTTGAAAACCTTGGATGTATAGAAATGACAGTCGTGAGCTTTTTCATTAATGTTATTTTATTCTTAATATACAAATTGAGCTTAAGAACTAAGCCTATCACGTACTCAAGAAATTTCTGATGGCCATAAGTCTGGTGGAACTAAGACCAGTCGTTCCATGGTTTCAATGATTATGAGAACCGGTGTGAGTGATGATGTCTCCGTCATATGTGACGACACGCGCGCGGCAGCCCGAGGGGTTCTTGTTGCAAGTCCACCGCACCTTGAGCCCCTTTTTCAGTGGGCGAGAGTTATACCGGTATCCTTTCCAAACTAGGACGTGATTTCCATACTTTGTAGTTTCGACATAGGCCTCTAAAAGAAATTCTATTGGTGAGCTTAAGAACTAACGTGACATACATGAGTTAATTACGTTGATTTAAAGCAATCGTATGTTAAATATTGTTTATTTTGTAGAAATAAATTTTATAAAAATAAAATATAACAAAAATACATGCTAAAAAAATAAATTATAATTGTCAATGGTTATGCAAAGTAGCTTTGATTATTAAATCCTCGAAGGTCCGTATAACTCCTCGGCACCCATGCCTGCGCTTGATACAGGTCCAACGGAGCCTAGGACCTCTGTAGCTTAAATCACAATTGTATCGATGCCCTTGGAATGTTAGAGCGGGATTGCCAGCCTTCGTCGTGTGGTATATCGGACCTAAAACAGAAATAATCCTAAAAAAATAGATGTACACCTATATAATCAGCTGTATACTGCTGCTAAATACATGGCTCTTCTTTATCACGCCACCGTTGATGATTTATTACGAGCTCAGCCAGTTGACTCCTTTTGTTTAATCTGGTAGAGAAAAATTAAAAAGGCAAACAATAATGTTTTAGTTAATTTTACATTAATTTTAAAGATGATAAACGATATACTTTTTGAAAACGGCATGTCTGTCAATTAAATACACTTTGGTTATTTAGAAAAGTTTATTTAAACTCACAATACAAAATTAACTTTTTATATTTAAAAAAAATACAGATAATGCTTAGAAAAAATGTCATACTAGGGTTTTCCCTAATGATGCGAATGTTGATTGAGATGCCTGATGATTGCGTTCTCGAAGGTGATGACGGTGGAGCGACAGCCTGCTGCATACCTTACACATGTCCAACGGACGCGCGGCCCTCGGCACGCGGTCACACAGTGGTATCGATGTTTGCCTAGCATCATCACAGGGTTACCAGCTCTCGTTTTTCCGAAGCGCAGATCTGAAAAAGTTTAGTTACACTTCTTATGATATTATTCAGACCGTCTCTATACTCTAAAATAATAGATAGTCCTGACTTCTATTCTAACTAAACTATTATTTTTCATTACTTCCTTGACCTGCCACGGTCTCTTCCCACGTGAAGCATTAGTTTTATTGGTATACCGAATCCATAAAAGTAAATTTAGTTAACCTTGATAAAAACTTTTGACAATTCATACTGTTTATTCTTTAAGGCGTATGTATATTGTATAAGGCAGACAACCCTCTCGCTCGCACATTTCAACATTTTTGAAGATAAATTAACTAAATGCAATTATGTGAAATTGCAGAGCTTCAGGGTCGAAAGAATAACAATGCAAAGGTTCAGTAAAAATATCACATTGATCCAAACAAGTTTTCCGATCAAAAAACTTATACCAATGCGATAAATTAAAGTGCACATTTTTTGCTTAGAAAACTTGTTTGGATCAATGTGATATTTTTACTGAACCTTTGCATTGTTATTCTCTCGACCCTGAAGCTCTGCAATTTCACATAATTACATTTATTTATATTATATCATCAAAAATGTTGAAATGTGCGAGCGAGAGGGTTGTCTGCCTTTTATATACGCCTTAATCAAAGTCAAGAAGAGTGGAACGTTAAATTAAACTCTGTTCTGAGTTGGAGCCTTGAAAAATGTACCCACCAAAATAAAAATATCGCTTACTTTATCTGCGAAGTTTTATTTGTTTTATAACAAGGTACGCTTCTGTCTGTTTTGGTAGTCACTGTGATTGTGACAAAGGTTGGATTTCAGCACTATATTGTCTACCGTGATTATGTACGCTTTGCATCGAGTCCGAGTCTTAGTAGAACACTGCCACCGTGTACGGTCGTTGAGACCAATCGGTCCTGATTTGGAAAAGCCAAAGTTATTGACGATTAACATTTCAGAGCCTCTACTGGTGAACACTTTGCAAACTGAAAATAAAAATTTAACCCCTATAAGCCCAGTTTGGCTGAGTTTGGGTTTCAAAACATCAAAAAATAAATAAAACAAGTAAATTTTTTGTAGATCGCTCTGTTGTTTTACGTGTATTTTGTAAACATTATAAATACTGTAATAGTCGTAATTTTTCTTATGAATAAATGTTTCTATTTCAAATACTTTTCACCAGACGTAGAGAAACTTATTTTAACTTTCACTACATTTACTTTATTCTACTGAATAGTTTACGATTAATAAATACTATGTAAAATATCATTTTATTATATAGTACTTTACATTACATTTTAATACTACACCTAAAATTCCCTATAAATATTTAAAACTACAAAATATGTAATTGAGATCTACTAAACTAAGCATATAGTTTTGAGAAGATTATAAGGTACTCAAAATGTTTTAATTGCAGATTGTAGGCGGCGACGAAGGTATTCAGATCTCGCTGGATAGCTGATAAAGTTTGATCGAAATCAGTGATTATGTACCAGATTGGACCTGGTAATCTTATCTTCAATAGTAACCATGGAGGCACGGCATTTGGTCCTAGTCTTGAGGGAGCATTGCCAGCGGATTCGGTTATTGGGGTTGGGTACACTGCACTGCGAGAACCGGTACCCTTCCACCTCCAGCATATAAGTACCACGTGCCGTCGATATCTTGGACACTGGAAACCCCACAAGTGTCAGTGGATTGCAACCAACAGTTAGGATCAATGGTACCAACAAAAACAATAAATTCCTCCTTTTTGCTTCGCCATAGTCGGGAAAATATCAGTGAAATGGTTTTCAGTACATATGTAAATAAGTAAAAAATTAATCATTTACCTACATACTTACCTACATAAATAGTTTCAGTAGGTATAATACTTTTACTATGTATTACTAATTAATGAACTAGAAATCAGAAACTTTCATTCGCTGAATGGACGTAATATCAACACTAATTTTTAATAAGATAGATTGTTAATGTTTATAAAATCCATAAGTAATACTTTTGTCTGTACCGTTCATTGACGACGTAGTAACTATTGGATAGTCAACATTAGGTATAGGCCAGTCTGGAGTCAGACAATTCTAACCCGTTCTAGCTGTCATTGGTCTTATTGCGTATAAGACTAAATCACTCGCGTAATCAGTTTACACCGGAGAAGAGTTCATAGTTTAGTGTGAGTGATGAAAGCGGTACAATTGGTGCGAGATCGCATGGTGCATTGCCATCGTGTTTTATGCTCCATTCAACGCGTCTTGCTAGAGCAGAACGATCCAGCTCTCAGAATTGCGCATGTATTTTATGTCCATACTATCATACCACTGCAAAGCATCTACACATTAAGTCGAAAAAGAACACCGCTTTGTTATAAATTATAATGATAACAAGGAAATGAGTAACATTTTATCAGTACCTAGCATATTTAAAAAGTTCAGATTATATATTTTAAAATTTATTAACAAAATATAAACAAACCTTTATAAGTTACAGGAAGCATTTTTAAATTCATATTATAATAACTTACTATTAATGTACATTACATATAATGTGACTTGTTTTTCAAACTTGAATAGCACTATACCTTGCATAGGTTCCATATAATATTTAAGCTCATAAATCTAATTTACTATTTAATCCGTACAAAAATAATTACAGCAGTTGATTCAATACAGTTGTTAAGCTTTTCTGAAGTTTGCCAGTCCTTACAAACAATTTATGAAATATAATTAAAATATATAAAATTGAAAATATGTAAATTGTGATTTTGGTCCCACATTTCCCTTAAGTACAATATTAATGTTATTCTAAAGCAACTTACAAGGTAATGTTAAAATCCGGAACGTACGTGCTACGAGATCGATACCCGTGCTACGCAGTTCTACGACGACGAAGACTATATTGAAACAAAAGATTTTAACGCGCTATCTAATTTCTAAGTTAATTTATTTTTCTAAGTAGATACTGAACCATGGTTATGTTCAAAGTTGTGCCTTATAACTTGTCCGTCGATGGTAGTAATATACGCCCTGCACCTAGTCCTGGATTTCTGGGTGCACTGCCACCTGGTTTTATGACCTCTAACGTTCTCCCGAGAGAAGCGGAATCCATAGGCTAGAAGCATCACCGTGCCACGGCACGTGTTATATTCTTCTACCAAAACTTCTGAAAAACCATACTTACTATTAACTATTTATCCACAAAAATTTAGTTAAACTTATTTATAACATAATCAATTTTCTTAAAAATATGTGAGGATCAAATAAGGAAAGTTTATTCATTTCCGTAAACAAAATTTTATTTATCAGTGAAGGCTTTATGTGAAGATTTCCTGATGCAAGAAGGTTTGTTTCTTCCGCCCCACTGTAGTTGCCCAACCCCATTAGGATTAACAGTCGAGTGAGTTTGAAGTCAAAAGATTGCAATAGTCGATACAGAAGTTAATAAAAAAATCATTTTTTTTATAACTATGAATGATTATGTTCACGATTGGGTTTAACGATAAAATCGTCTACAGTTACAAGTACAGCTTTGCAGTTTGTCGCGCTTTTTTTATTGCAACGCCACCTTTTCTTCGGGCCTTTCTCATTTTCTAAATAATACTTAAAGCCGCCAACTTGAAGTAGATAAGTGCCTTTCTTTGACATCACAACTGCAAAACAATTACTCACTTTTATAGTAAAACAAGTACTAATAAGAATACAGATGACGTAAAATATTTCATGTCAAAATTCAATGAAACATACGTAAAGTTATAAACAGTTAAGTTTATTTATTAATAATAATGTTAAGTAGTAAAATATTTAAGATAAAATACTATTCATGATTATGAAATCCATTGAATAAAAGCTATGTCATCCACCACCAAAAATTATGAATTCACGTAAACATTTTAGGAGTACGTAAGCTATGTTACATTAATGATAATGATAATAGATCATTACTCATTCTACTAATACTATAACATACGGCATTACTGTAACACTTACCGACTAACCCACCCATAATAAAAATACTGCTTAAAACTAGGTAAATAATGTTTGATATATAAATTTTGCCACCCAAACGATGGAGCCTCAAGTTGCAAGTGTTGCAACTAGCAACGTCAAATGGGAGAAGCACCGTTTTGTCATGATTTGGAGAGATTCCGAAGAAATATTGCCTTTGACACGACAGCGCCTAATCATTATATATTTTTTTATAAATGCAATGTTACTGATCAATCTAATTAATACTAAAATGCCACTTCAGCCACAAATATAATGATTGAAATAAATATTGCCATATGTTATTTTACTACAACTTATAAAGTTGTACGTTATGTGAGTCCGTTCGTTTTGTTCTATTTCTTGATTATTCTAAGTCTCAGTTGTGTTCATTATACTATAACTAACTTAATTCTCATGTATCTAAATCTGAACTTAATTATGATAGTGAGTAAAAGTGAAGTTATTAGGCGGAGAACACACAGCTCCGCACGTGGTGCGCGGTTATGTAGACCTACATTTTGCTCTAATATTCGTGACATTACGAGTTTTAAGATTCAATACTCATTTAGCCGTTGAAATAACAAGGATTGTTTAGAATCTAATATACGTTCCTTGTGACCGAAACGTAGAAGAACGGGCAAGAAAGTTACGGCTTGGTTCCTAGCTTTTGGCAA
The DNA here is from genome assembly GCA_947507515.1 of Eulithis testata. Lineage (NCBI taxonomy): Eukaryota > Metazoa > Arthropoda > Insecta > Lepidoptera > Geometridae > Eulithis > Eulithis testata. The sequence continues at coordinate 8,812,006 of OX382202.1, read as the reverse complement.
CCGCCTCTCTGCGCAGTGCCGCAGCCGTCGCGTAGGTACGCAATGTCGCCGTTCTGCCACGAAAAGCGGTACCGTAGTTATCCTGATTCATCCATGCGCTTGCGCAATTGAAACTAACTAGACGAAAACCAGGCAAATGGAGCCTTATTTCTACAAATGAGATTATACTGTATTATTAACTGGATGCATCCGCACAGGGCTTTTAGAGTAGCATAATGTTGCTAGCGTATGATGAAATCAACCAGGCAAGGGTATTTTCTGAGATTTATCTAAGATTGAAAGTACCAAACCTACCAAGTTATCTGTGAATCAAAGGGCGTCGATGTGCTCGGTCCGGCAGTACTTACAGCAAGCCGAAATAGGTAAGCTTTCAGTATGAAGAGTGAGACAAAAGCTGTTGTCTCATTCACAGATAAGTTGGTCGATTATAGCCACTACGGCTGTCACCACTTTGAAGAAACAAGAAATTACGTCAACTCGCGTACAATTTTCCTGCATTCGAAAAAAACTAATTCGTAGTTTTGTCTGACGTGTTAGGGAAGATACCGGTTAGCGCTGGTGTGAGCCAGTGGGTCGTGAAAGCCCCAGACTCTTACTATAGCGTTGTCAGTGGTATGGAGCGATGCTCTACATCCAGCCTTGGCCTTGACACACACCCATCTGGTCCTGCTGCCGTACTTATTCACCCGATTGAAACGGTACTGTCCGATCATGATAACAGGGTTCCCGCGCTGCGATTGCGCAAATACTGGGTTCAAATCTGAAATTGGCCACTTCTGTTAGTTTTTTTATTCTAATTTTGACATCAAATAAAAGTCAAAAAGCGTGTAATTTAACTTCATTTACCTTAACATTTAATATATCACCCGTGCCTGAGTTTATGATTTATTACAAAAAAAACATTTAGTGTAAATAATTTTCTCATATTGAGAAAAAGTGTAGATATCTTATGAAATAATATACTTCTTATTTTATAATTTATTCAAAAACTTTAAATCTAGCGATCTAAACCAACAACAAGTGATTGAGTACAATTTTATATGAAATTTTATTTACTTCATTAGTTGAGAAAGGTGTAAATCGTTATTTATGGCATTAAAAAAAATATAAATCTACTTTTCTCTACAAGATCATCCACGATATCAGTCAGAGAGCTAAAGAAATCAACCTCTAAGATAATTAAAAACTAAAAAAAGTACATATTATACTACACTACACATACCTAGTACATAAAAAAGTTAAGATAAAAACGGCGTAAGACCTTCGTACCTTCGGCGTTCCTTGTAAGACATCGGAAACCTAAAAACTAACCTAGCCTAAAATTGCTACTTATAGGTATATCAAACGTTCTAAGCTAAACTATTGATATAAAGTAAAACTTGAAATATCATCATCATCAATCAATATATATAAAACTCTTTTGATGCTGACTGATAATCAACGCACAACTTAAACTATAAGTCCTATAGGTATGAAATTTGGAGGGTAGTATCCTTATATAGTGTAGGGGTGCACTAAGAAAGGAATTTTGAAAAGTCACACTCTAAAGGGTCTATTTAGAACGCGAGCAAGGCCGCGGGCGACGGCTAGTATTGGTATAAAAGTTAACAAAGTTAAATTACGGGTCTTCTATGACAACCCGAATAAGTAAGATAAATACAGATTTTGTCCAGAATTTCATATTAAAAAAAGTTTTTAGTAATAACAAAAATGTATCCAATGATTTCTAAAACCGGCAGAACCCATATCAAACTGACGTACCTACTATCTATTTAAACTAAGCACAGATGAGTAAGTTCGATTATGTCCAAGGAAGGCAATGTTCAAGCAATTTATATGACATATTTTCGCTATCTCATACTATATATGCGAGCACCTGGTTTTGTTTCCTCTGGAATCGTCATCTCATTTTTGAACCTATTCTTGATCATGTGAGTATTGTTTTGAAATACTGTCTTAGCAGGTTGGTTTAAAATACTTTTTAATCGATTAATACTATTTGCAAAAGACTTGCTGACTCTACAACATGAGGCGATGATTCACGCTACATTGTGCCCAGGCCGAGCTGAACCCGAGTCGTGCGTTCTGGCCTTTGTGGTATAAGTTGAATAGACTCCTTATTCTTCACTGCTGCTCGGACCGAGGCTGTTCAAATGCCAATATTCAGCCATAGCGTCGTAGAAATAAAGTTCAAATTCAATCAACGACTCGGACGCAACACTTACCCGTCACGGCGTAGCGTAAACTGCCCTAAAACCAGCAGAAAAGCCTAGTGATTATGTTTCCCCAAGGTCTTGACAATGACGTCATTGACCGTGGTGATGGCCGCGTTACACCCGCTCTTCTTCTTGATGCAAGTCCAGCGCACTTTGGAGCCCCAACAGGCGTGTTTGTTGAACCTCCATTCTCCTATCTGGATTACCAGATTCCCTCGTTGGGAGAGATCGAACTTAGGTTCTGTAAGCGAAAAAAAACAATCAGTATTCTGCTCAAGGGAAGGCATTGATTTATTTTTACGGTGCCTTTGTATACTTGTTTTAGTATATGCTCTCGTATATGTATGATCAATTTCAGTCAGCGGTGCATATTAAATTATCAAAGAGAGAAAAAAGCATTAAGGATGAAACAAACCCGTTATTATAATACTGTTACTATTTAATGTACTATTTAATGTACATAAAAAGCAATGCTAAAGTAGAAGTTCGCTAGTGAATCCATTTTATCTTTTTTGCGTTACTATAAATTACCAGTTACATCCTACATATTATTGAGAGAAGTATGGAGTATATTTCCGACCACAAAAACCTAGCGCAACAACATCTACACACATTATAAACTAATTTTATATTTGAAATATTAGATTTCAATATCACTGAACTATGTATTGAAAAAATTGTAGCAAATATTGTAGCCCTAAACTACAGATTTAATTATAATATTTATATAAAGTTAAAATAAAAATCGTCCTTTAAAATAATAACCGTCACAACACCCTTCGTCTTTGGAATGTCTTCCTTACGATTTTCTATACAAGTAATGTTTTATAGACATAATATACTACGAATATAATCCCTAAATATAATAATGACACACATTCGAATAAAAATGCAAAATTCTCTATTATACAACACTATACTAACGTTTAAGATTATATTTGTTTAAATTAAAGTTTGATTTGTCATCTAGAGTAACGTAGACCGAAAACTGTAACTACCCCAAGTTTTACCTCAAGTAATTCTTTTTTACAACATTGATTAAAAAGCTTATTCATCTAGGTATATAATTATTTCACTTAATATTTTTTGAACAGTATGAAATAACTGCGCTATTTTAGGTGTCAGAGCAAGTTAAGCCTTGGTATTGCGATCGTAACGCACAACGCTGCGGCAAACGCAGAGTACCGCGTTTGCTCCTCGCCGCTGACGCAGACTGCGACGTGACAAAAGACCGTACTAAACGTTTTCCATACAATTATGTGTCCGGCGCTGCATGCTACATACCGCTGCGTTGTGCGTTACGATCTCGAGACCAATGCTTTAGGTCTGATACGCGGTTTTGCTTTGCGGCAAGGTTCCGACTGCTACGATTCTGGCACATTATGTTCGCCTATGTGTGGTTATGCCATCCGTTTAGCTTCATGAGCCGGTCATCCACAGTGACCGCCACACATCGGCAGTCGTGAGACTTCCTCGCACAGCACTCCCACCAGGTCTTTGTCTTCCGACTCAGCTTCTTGATAAACCGATAGTTTCCCCAGGAGATGGTCGGGTTCCCGAATTTTGTCATCTCAAATTTTATCGGATCGAACCGCTTGGTCACTGCTGGTGCTACTGCAAATTTAAGTCAATTAATACCCGTTTTTTTTTTATTATAACATTAGAAAACTGCGGATTATGAGCACTAAGTTCACGTGAAATATATTTGATGTCAGAACAGAAATGACATCCTTTTATTTCTTTTTATTCATTCTAATAACTACTTTAAAGAACCACAAATGTTTATTTCTTCACATTTTTATACCTCTTTTCACAACAGTAACTACGTGAGTTAAAACTGGAAATTCGAAGGTTCACACCTGTTGACATTTTCTTTATGATTATATGTATGATTATTTTCTTGATTATCTCTGGGTACACCATTATTTCTTTAAGTGATTGTTTCTTCACAGCATAATCCCAGTGCTGAAAATAAAACCATGTTACCAAACAAGTCGGATTTTTTTACCAAATTCATTTTTACCAAGTATGTCTGTACTCTGTATACTATACCTACATAAACCGCAATGCACCATATTTATTAACCTTTTATTATCATCAATCCATCACCAAGACAATACAAACCCTTCCTTATTCAGGAGATGTACCACCTTCATATCTATTGCGTTTTAGGAATGTGATTATAATAATTGTGCAATTTTTTTAGACCAGATGTACGTTTCTACATGTCATACCACCTCAATTTTTTTCTTATTGTACTCTATAATACCCTTGAAGATATTTCGTGGTCCCTTATCTGAAACAAATATGAAATGGAAAGTTACCAACTGTTTTGCTTGTGAGAAACATTCCAGGGAGATTCTCGTTTTATATGACTTTAGGAAAATTCCAATCTTTTCAAAAAGTCACGTCCAGTAAACAACTTGATACAGTTTATCTGCTATCAAGGATGTGGATCGAAATTTTAAATCTTTAAATAAAATCAAGAAAGTCAAATCTCAGTATTCACCAAAATTTGGAAAGTACTTTATCAATTTAAATAAGTTTTGTGGAGTTTGTCAGACATATATAGATTTAGTGAAAATTATCTCCCTATTTTTTTACCGAGCAATCAAAAAATTTATGACGTTATATGATTAGAGAATCTCACTGGAATGCCTACAAAATAAAAGTTCATAACCAGAAAACTAAAAAGTCCCAAATGAAATATGGTGCGACTACATGTACAATCAATGGTTATGGTCTAGAATAGTTTGAATGACGCTGTTCTCCAAGGTGATGACTTTAGCACGGCATCCTCGTGACTGTAATGTGCACCTCCATCTGATCACAGAACCCTCGTTTTCGATTTGCGCTCTGTACCGACAGTAGCGGTATCCGCCGAAGTGCAACTGAGGCCGACCAAGTCTCGACCTCCCAAACACCACAGGAAGTGTTACTAAAATACAATTCATTTGTTTATTCCAATGAAGATATGTGTGATACCAATACTAATAAAACTATTTGACTACCGTGTAAGCGATGAGAAATGAAGAAGTTGTACAAAATTTCTGACGTTTATAATACGAGTAGGTACTTGGTTACACAACTGACTAGAAAATTTGTAAATATCTATATGCCACTATAAATAGTGGTTTTAGTAAGTATATACGGCTCTGTTATAATTTAACTAGTAGATAGAATTATCAAACATAGTAGAATAGATTTTTGTAGATCGCAGATCCAACAATACTGCCTATATAACACACTATGTCTGAGATATCATAAATTTCAATACAATCTTCTTCTTATATGACCTCTGTTCGTCATTTCGACCGACAATTTTGCCAGTGCCAAGTGATGTATTTGAAATAATATATTGTTTTGGAGAGAAAATGGTGGATTTTCTCTTTTAAACCTGAAACGAGTTTTCACATTCCAAGAAACCACTTTACACACATTTATTCCAATGACTTACACTTTATATTACGACCTAAGTATCATTGGTTAAAATTCCACCAAAATTAAACAACAATACTCACAATAACACAAGAAAAACTCTTCTTCTTCCTGCCCTTATCCCACTAGGTGGGGTCGGCACAACATGTTCTTTTCTTCCATTCTCCCCTATCATCCGTCATCTCAGTGTTCACTCCTCTCCTAAGCATATCATCGTTTACACAATCCATCCATCTTTTCTTGGGCCTAACACAAGAAAAACTATTAAAATAAAAGTGCTTATGTTGTTTCAAAAAATGTCAAAACACGAATCTACAATACACTCATATTCTTGACAAATTAAATAGACATTTGACATACCTACTTAAATAATACTTGTATCCAATTACCCTACTAGGATATAAAGCATTGTAGACATTTAAATTCATGGTTCTAACGAACTCTAATTGCAATGGAAGTGAGCGCAATTTTATAGGTATAATTGCATCACTGTCAAACAAAGTGTCATTGGCATTATTGGTTTAAAAAAAATAAAACCCTGATTAATAAAATTCCATACTGGGATTCTTTGTATCTATGGTATCAGAAACTAAAAGTACGAGGAGATCACAATACAACACCCAGACACAAGACGCATATTTGAGGATACGTAGTAAATTAGATACCTATAGGTGTTGCATTACATTACATAATGCGTTGGCTTATAACTAAGAAATAGCTGCTCTAAATCACAAACTTCTCGTCAGAGACTTTGACTTGACTAAGTATTACTTAAAACATTATACAGTAAGAGATGTCAATAGACTAAGCGTTTATTATCTTTTAACTTACTCTGATTTGTGGTAGTAAGCTATATTGGCACCCGTACATAAATCTAATCTAAACCAATGGAAACACTAAAACCAATAGAACTTTATTCCATTAAGGCGAATACACAGCGACTTCAGCTTATTTTAGATTCTTTTACCGGTTTTTACTCTGGTTGGTTCAGCGGCAACCAATGCTGACTCTTTTTTTCATGATTATGCTTGTTCTTGAATGCAATGATCTGGTTTCCGACGGAGTTAATGCGGGCGAGGCATCGGTACTTGTTACATTTCCACGAAACTCGCACGCCTTTCTGGTAGTTTCTCGAATATAAATATCCATCGTACATTAACATGGTACCGCCTTTTGGTGTCTTTATGTAATTTGCTGAAAGAAACCGCTTTCTATTAGTAAATTCGATGATAAACGAAGATGGTCAATGGCCCAAAGCCCCGAAAGTAGTCAGGGTATAGTCGCTAAATAATAATTACAATAACGCTCGTTAGTTTGATAAAATGATATTATTTTCAAAAACCAAACCAGTGTATCGTCATCTTAACTTGACTTCATTCTTGCTCTTTAAATATATTCGACGTAACATACTCAAATTATATAAAAGAACCGAAATTACTAAGTAATATATAAGATTTATGCATTTCTTTTGACTTCACTTATAAAATATGTCTGTGTACAAATAATTTATAAATTAGCTTCCCTATCTATGATTAGAAAAATACAATTTTAAGGAGTTCTTCAAGAATTTATTTTCTAAATGAGATCACACTTAATATTAGGCAAACCTTCTACAAAACTGAAGTCAAGCCTAAATCGGAGAATCGGAGTACTATATAAATTTGAGATTTTATCTAACGACTAGATATAACTTAATACTACTGCAGTGTACAAATTTTAATACAGATAATATCCAAAATATTGTTTTTACTACTTATAACCAATACTTAAATATGCTTAAAATATGTATTTATTAGATGTAACATTTGGCACACACTGTTATGTGATGTGAATATGTATTCTAAGGTTTGTAGGTTAAAGGTTGAGTACAGATCCGAAACATTACAATGAAAACCTGTCTAAAAATCTAGGCTGACGCAGGTTGGGTCTTAGGCATATATCTAGTTAAATTTAAGCTGTTAATTTTCCATAAAATAAATTAATAAAATGTCTAAGTGAAAATGCAATCTGCTGAGCCCAGAGCCTGACGGTTTCAAACGTAAATTGTTCGCCAAACAAAAGACTTGTTGTCATGGAAGGAATTCCTACTATTCCATTCCTCCAAAGGTCCTGGAGCAGGCAACTCAGACATTAGGCTTATATATCGGCACACACATGTCAGTATGTCCGTTAAGGTATGAGAGTATCTTGTTTCCGCTGGTGCGTATCCTCATCTTGCAAAGTGGAGACCGGCAGCAAACCCATGATACAATGCCTCCATTCGCGTAGTTCTTGTAAAACCTGTAGTTGTGGAACTCTAATAAGACGCCCCCTCTTGCTGTTTGTATAAATCTACCCTGTCCAGCTGTAAATAACAATAAAACGTAAATACGTCCGATTATAGACAATTTATACAAAATTTTGTACTTGAATGTAAAGTATTATTAAAATGATTTTAATAATAAATATACTTAGAGAAGTTCAATCAGTTCCATTTTGAAAAATAAACCAATTCATGTTTTCAAGCTGAATATAATAATAAATTCATAGCAGTCTATAATAAAAATAGGATTTTATGTACAAACTAAACCTTCAAGAAATAACATCTTAAGTAGAACATTACGTATAACTATGTCAATTATAATAAGGCTTTAAAAAATATTGCCTATCTAAAAATATCACCGAATTACGTATAGCGTTGAGATATCACCGAAAGCGAAGCTTATCTAATACAATTTAGAGATCTATCAACAAATTTAAGACATAACAATAAACTTATTTCATAGGTAATTATTGCTCATTGCGATATAACTTTTAATAATATTCGTAGATACTATTTGGACGATGGGTAAAAGAATACGACAATACCTTGCAAGATCTATTTTACCAGTGAAATGTTTAGAAACTATGATTGCATTTATTATCTTACACAAACATATTACCTATCTACGTTTTTACTTACATTCTTCTCACCACGTGTCTAAAATCGTCATAGCCAATTTTGAAAGGGTTCGTATTACACCAAGAGCTGGTTGTTTTGACCCATTGTTATGACATGATTTGAGTAGGTAGATATTATTACGTCTCGCCATACCATGTTATTCTATGGGTTATGTGCAGAGACATTTCCAGGGGAATTATGAGGATCCACAAATAGTAAGAACACCTATTTCAAAGATCTATTCCTTTTTAGAGTCTGGCTTGGGCATTCCCGACCAGAGGTCAGTCTTCGGTAGTATCCTGGGAAAATTGAACGCGTGGAGAGCGAGGGCGGCAGCAGCGGCAGTGGGGGAAGTGACAGGGGAAGGGAGGAGTCGAGGACGGAGCTGGACGAAAGCACCGTTTCCGCAGCGAGCGTGAGATGGCGGTGCATGGTTGTGAGCGTCTCCTGAAGGCACCAGCTTGCCAGCAAGAAGTCGCACGCGAGCTCTACACCCCATATGCTTAGATGAGCAGTAGAAAAACCTCCCTCCCACCTGAGAGTAGGTGAATCCGCGCATCACCAGTATGTATTTCCCTTTCTCCGTGGGTATGAATTGTACATCTGGAAAATTTAATAGGTTCAGCATGATGTTTTCAATGTTACATAATTTTTTTCACCTACTTATTACATATCTTGCAGCTTATTATCAGGATTTAGGTTTGAGGCAAATTATCCGTCCATGAAAGATTTCTACAACATTGTTTTGATAAATATGCATAGAAAAACTGCTTAAAAGAATATTCATTGTGCTGACCGTCTTTTTGTTCTCAATATTAACACAAGGGTTATGTAAGAATAATAAAATAAAAACAACAAAGTACTAAAACGTTTTATATTAATTTTCAAATTCCACTAAAAATTCCATTCTTTTGCATACGAACCGTGGTGGTTCATGATTATGGTTGACATCGATCCTCACCACCTCTCCATTTGGATATCGTTTGATTTTAGCAGGACATCGCTCTCGTGTCGAAGAGCAGTACCAATGCAATTTGTTTTTTTGGTAATATGTGTAGCCGTTTAGCATTAGAATTTGCTTATTTATTGAACATGGTTTAATAACACCATTGCCTGGAAAAAGGCGAAGATTTAATAGCCACGCTAATCTAAAAAATGTACTTATTATACGGAAAGGTCTAAAAAAACATTTATAATTACGTTGTCTGTGCTTTAATTTATTTATTTTCAATGAGGTCGCAGAAGCACTCAAGTCTTAGCATATTGTTTAAGAATAGATAAATAGAGCTGCTAAACTAAGTAAGTACACTTAAACATCAATCAGCTATGATTTACTTTAGCAAAATTAAAGGTTTCCTATTCAGCGTTATACACGTCATGGTCTATCTTATAAAAAGTTATAGTAGACATTAGGTCTTGTTTGCCATACGTAATCAGGACATTATGTCTACTCTAACTTATTATAAGATAGGGGGTAAAGCTCTATTGTTCAATAATAATTGTTCTACAAATGCGGAGGATCGTGGTTGTGCTCAAAGCGGACTTCAGTAAAATCACCACTTTTAGATCTTTTGACCCTAGCAGGACACGCCAACATTGTTCTAGAAGAACAATACCAATTTGTAGTATGATTCTTCTGAGCGTATGAGAAGCCTTTTAGAAATAAAATTTGTTTGTTACTCCGGGACGATGGTACCAAAAATCCGGTATCTGAAAAAACAGAAACACCACAGGTTTTAAGTGTAGTCCACCCACACTAGGCACCTAGGAGTACGTCGGGGTTTTCAGTGACTAAGAAAGTGTTTACTAAATCATTATAACAAAAAAATTAGGCCTGTACATCTATTGAAGATGATTTATACAGCGTCAGGAGGCAACCTATGCCTATACTTAACGGGACACTGTAGTGCCTTGGACAATTTTTTGATGGAGTAGGCTTGCCCAGCACCTATCTATACCATCCTCTCGCATTATAACAAGTACCTTTAAGTATCCATTATCATAACATTTTGCGGTCAGACCGCGGGGCAGGGTTGACAGCGTTTCGACTTCCAGCAGCAGTATCAATTATAGGTCAAGTGGTTCTGGTAAATTCTGTGCTGATCCAGCATGAGGATAAACTTTACCTTTTTACTTCTTTATATTAAATAAACAGGTGAATTGTGACTATAATCAACATTGATACGTACAATATTCATTTTATTTCACAACCATTTATTACGTTAGGAACTTGTTTTAACGACATAATATTGTCTAATCAGGCAGCTGCGCTATTTTAAAGATGGCACTCGAACTCTATCTTTTTTTTAAATAAAATAAGTATTTTGCTTGGACATAAAATATGGCGTGTGCAGTCTTCACGTTGAACTAATCGTTCGAATAGTAATGTAAAGCGAGCTCGAGGTCATAGAACGAAAATTTTCTATTCCGATACTTCAAACAATCTGAAAATAAAGATGAAAGAGAAAATAAATAACTTCGAACGATTTTAAATAAATCTTTTGTCGCATTACTTATAAACCTTGTGGTTTCCTTAGTGCTATAGTACAAAATAAGTAAATATGTTTTTCAACGTTAAATCAATAAAAAAATATATATATACCTAATTCGCTGTTTTTTCGGACGATTCGTGAAATATTATGGAATAAATGCATTTTGATTTGGACTCTACCCGTTTTTTGAGGGTTTTTCATACAACTGTTCAGTACGGTACAGTTTTCGTCAGCTTTCTCTTACCAAATTTGAATAAAGTCAAAAAAATAAAAACTTCTTTCAAAAGAACTTTTCACTTAACAGCAAGACGCAGAATTTTATGTACATTGTTGAACTTAAGGCTTTTAACAAACTGCTGGAGGATTAGTGATAGTGATATCGAAGCAAGGAGGAGAAGGAAAACAGTTGATATAAAAAATTGAATGTGCAGCACAAAATTTAGTACAAACATTCATTTTTTACATTTCTTAGAATGGAATTTCAAGAAGCAGTTTCTGCTGGTATTGAAGCAGAGTCTCCGGTTACATTTGGCACAGAATGTTCTGGCCTGGCCATTCGCGCAGAACCTACACCGTCCACGTGTTCCCCATTCCGGAAAATGGCCAATACGGTCGTATCTCATAGCGTCAGTTAGTTGAGGGACAAGTGGTTCGAGTATCTTTCTCGACACTTTCACTGTAACGTCATTTTAATGAATTTTATTCAAAGAAATTACGACTAATTTACAATATTCACAAAATACAGCAGTTGCAAACGATTTATAGATAGCTCAACATTCAATTGATCTTTCATGTTAGTGACTAATGCAGTAAAACGACTGACATTATCAAGCAGTTATTACACGTTATAGAATCTTGAAATGTGTCGTTTTTATACTACTAGCGCCATCTCTTACAAAAATATTAAACAGGCTCAAATTGTACTTACCTTTGCATTAAATACGCCTTTCTTTTTAGATATATAACACAAACTCAGAATTTTATTTGAATTCATTAGTGTCAATCTTTTACTGTTTCATAACATAAAAGTTATAAAATTTAAGTATTATTAAACCAACCATTTTACAATCTAGATTTGACATCTTAACGCCATCTAGTGGCAGATATTGAGAACGTGTACCGCGAGTTGCGTTTTTACTCTGCAAACTGTTACTATATAAGACGCGCGAGGGCGCTGTTTACTTCGAGATTATTTTTACCTAGATAGCTACTTCCATCTCAAGGTAAACCTAGCGTACTACTAAATTATTGATACGTCAATAATAAGGCAGGTATTCGTGGTAGACCTAGACTTCGTTTAGCTGTAGGTATCTTTCTATATCGATTGAAAACACATTAGGTTAGTTGCAAAGTCCTTGCAATAAACGATTTGTATATTTATTGAATATACGGTAGAGACAACTGCCTATAACGATGCATTTCCTCACTGAACTGGAGTGCTCTGTGATGCAAGCTTGAAATAGTTAACACCGTGTTTTGTCTCTTTCGGTCTGAATCTGTTTGTCAATGCAAAAGACAAAGCACGGTGTAACTATTTCAAGCTTAGGCTTGTGTTTAAAACACTATTTTAATAGATGCCGGACAGCTTGCAATTGTTGGTAAATTCTGGCGAATAGCAGAGTCAACCCCAGAGTTTAGGGATCTATATACCTATTTCATGCCAATTATATTCGACTTAGTTAATATTTCTATTGCTCCTGGCTCCTAGTTCAAAAAATAAAGCAGAGACCGATATTTGAAATTCTAAACTAATTTTTTAAAGTCAAAATGAAAATGTTTTAATCTGATATTATACCGTCAGCAGAATCTTTTTGCGAAACATGGTTTGCATACATTTTTAGCACATTTCAGGCATATGGGTATTTTACAGAAGGAACAAAGATATGCAGTCTTTCGTTTTTTCATTCGACAATCAAGGTTATGACAAAGTTTCCGTTGACCATAGGGCAATTTATCCTCTTGTGCAACAAGGTCTAGACCAGCTCTGCCTGTTGCGTATAGATTTGATAAATGCACCGTTTCCTCTTTATTGGTCCGTGCAATCTTGTGACCTCTCCTGGACATGGTTATGTTCCCACGCTTCTAGAGCATCGAGAGAATTTAAAATTAGCTATTTACCTTTACAGATATTAGGCACCTAGTAGAAGTTAATAACTAGGTAGTACCTTTTTAAGTCGCAGAACCTTCAGCATTCCTAAAAATACGATTTTCTGTACAGCAGCCAGTAGTTGTGTAATTAGTGACATAGGGTCTCCTAGGCATCCTATAGGTATTAGTCCCTAGTCTATCACAGCATCCCCTGCGATAAAATAGAAAATTTTACAGTCAAAAAATCACAGAAAGTTGCTAACAAGTCTAAAAATGTATTTCAGATTGGTACGTTCAACCGTTCGTAGTTCAACGTAAGAGATGAGAATTACATTAACGAGATAAAAAGTTGAGTAAAAACAAAAAATATATTCCTTTTATTTGTGTTAAGTTATACTGCCAATAAGATCTGTTTTGCAAAACATGGTTTGCATACATGCTTAGCGCATTGCATGCATATGGGTTTTGACATTCTTTATTATGACAAGTTTTCCGTTTAGTACCGAGTAATTTATCTTCTTGTGCTAATAGACTTTCGATACCAGCTGCGTCTGCGCTGAGTACTGCTGAGAAAAAACTCTCCTCCTTGTTGATGAATGAAACCTTTTTGCGACGTCGGCGTCGTTGGGCGCGACTAACTTTCCAAACTGCTAGGACATCAAGAGAAACATTAAGTTAAAAATAAGTTACGACAAGATTTCTTCTCGACTCCTTGAAGTACTTGCTCCTCGATAAATTATTATCAAAAAAGCAAAAATTTAAATTACTTTCTGAATGAAAGCAAGTAAGTACTAATCAATGATTTTTAACACCTTGTGGTCATGACATGTGAAGGCGCATCTTTCAGTTTTTTTATGAGGAAAAGTCATAACACAATCTGATGGCCCCCCTCTGTCCATAACTTAGTGTTCGGGAGTGGAAAAATACTAACATCCTGTAGCTAGGTACGTATAGTTAGCTAGTTTCTTACAGCAAAGCCTATATTTAGTGCTCCACAAATACCTACGTACTGTGAACAGCCTTAATTTGTAGAGCGCCGCGCCGCGCCGTCTGCGCTTGTTCGATAGCGAAGCTCAGAGTATCTCCCAAGAGTCGTCACAGGACCACCAGCATAACTAGTAGTTCGCCCCGAACTGAGATCTCGTGATGGTCGGAGGTTAATAAAACCCAAACAAATTTTATTGAACATTGTTGCAATAAACTTTGCAAATCGCATCGAAATCGCCGTCTAGCTACGTACCAGTCTTACTTGAACTACAAAATCATTGAAACTCCAAGAAATGGTAGCTCACGTTATACTGGGTTTTCCAATTTTATAATTTTTACAAAAACTCAAAACTATTAGACCTAGAATCAAAATAAAAACGGTTTTGGAATATCTAAACAAAACTCTATCATAATATGACACCCCACTTGATATTTTTGTGCGACATTTTTTTTTACTCCCTTTAGACCCTCATAACTTCACGACCCCTTGACCGATTTACTTTATTTAACAAACCAGTAAAACTTAAGAGTACTATCCGTATACCTACCAAATTCTGTAAAGATCGGATAAGCGGTTCAAAAGATCTCGAAGAACTAATATACAAACATACAAAGCATTTTTGTCCAAGTTGTCACTAAGATCTCGTTCGCTTCGCTCACTCGATCAATAATAGATTCGAAAAAAAGACCATTCTTGAAAAGGTCGTTAGACGATTCTATTCTATTATTTGCTTCATTTTAATCAGTCAAAAATACAAAGTTTTGCATTATACCTACCTAATTAGTTTTTTACCTACCTCCTAAAGCCATTAATATCGTGTTTCATTATAAAAGTGGAGAAGTTTTTGTACATCTAAAACAAACCGCTGCACATCGACAAAATAAATCGATTAAGCTTTAGTACCTTTAGTACAGTTACCTACAGCAAGTAAAAAATACAGTTCCCGTTACCTTAAATAATTTGCCTCGCTCAGAGACGTCAATTAAACATTAGTATTGTCTGTAATGTCATATCTTTCTCTGTTACTCACTAGTAAGAGATATCATGGTTGAATCAGTTAAGAATACGTATACGTATACTGTTAAAATTACAACGACGTTGTTGTCTTTTAATCGTGCAAATAAAACACCAAAACCAAATAGAGTTACAGAAAATTCATTTTCTCAATTTCCAGAAACTCAATATTTACCCAATATGTTAATAATTTTTAGTTTACAATAGTTCAAAAAAGTGCAAACTTACAACTTTTAACAACATTTCGAACATTTTTCCGACAACCTTATGACCGCTGTTTGAAATCCAACGCGATGAGCTGCGCAATTAGCATATAGACTTAACGTATAGGTACGTCTCTGAGTGCGACTGTAACGTACGAAGCTTAGGTCGTAATCGTACCGACTAAAATACTCGCAAGTAATCAGATATGTATGCAGGCGGACAAGCTATAGGTACCTGTTACTTTAATATGATGTAAGTGGCTCCAATTATCAGTCTATAGAAGCCCACAGCTAGACATAAGCCTCCCCATAGCTCCAATCATAATGCTTCATAATAATACTAATCTTAAAATAATTTCTAGTTTTTAACACGTTCAACGCCACAGTTTGTAAAAGTGCAAGTAGAAAATGTTGCTTGTTTTTGTCGCCTAATTTACTAATGATGTTGAATTTACTATCTGGGAAGCACATGACTTGTGGATATATTTCGGATAAGTAACTACTTCTTATTATGACCAGAAATAAAGATAAATTAAGTTCCCCCTTTGTCTTCGCTAAATAGTAGTAAACCATCGAAATAATTTTAACTTCCATCACAGAAGATAACGAAAGGTTAAATTAAAAGTTAACTTAACCACTTTTTTATATTGAATTACATATATTACGGTTCTTGATAAATAGATCATGAATTCGACTCAAAATCGAGACAAAAATATAAAAAGCTATCAAATTTTTACTTCAGCTGATAGAAATGCAGGTGTAGTATTTAGTATTCAGTTAGTATTTATTGATGTTTGAACTCAAAGCAGGCATTACAATAACATTTGTTACATTGATTACATTGTTGATTTACTCTAGTAGCAGCATTCCGAGCGTATGCGCACGACTTTCCTTCATCTTTTAGTTTTCTGTAACATCCTACACATCTCTTTCGAACTCTTTTCCCTCGCACCCTTGGAAAATTTGTCAAAAAATGCCTCGAAGGACTCTTGGTGCTGGAGAAAATTGGATTCCGGCGTGGACTCATGTCTGCAGCAACATTTAAAACATTTAAAAAATCAATGTCCTATGCTTACTTTAAGCCGAGATGTTTCGAAAGTGTTCAAAGTTATGAATACTTTGAAGGATAATGTACCTATGTATCGGTGGAAGAATTTTAAGGATCAGTTCAGTTCCGATGTGCTAGAAACTCACAAAACTACAAACTCTACCTTTTTATAATTTTAGTACGGTTATGACAAAAACTAGATCCGTAATTTGTTGATTTACTCAAATTTTCCTCTACTGCCTACTTTGTGCTATGAAGCAAATGTGACAAACCAAACTAGTACCTATCTGCTCTAGCTTTAACGTACTAATTTACGTGGAAACCTGATAAACTTAAGGACAACCTAGAAACGAGTGGGATTTAAACCCCCGCCCGTTTCTTAGTAACGGACGAGGGTGCGATCGACGAAAGGAAAATTCCCCATTCTATTACTTACCGTGTTACTTTATGGTAGATATAGCTGTAGTTGAACCATGATACAAAAATATAACACAGGTCAGCTGGCATTCTGTAACATACATACATACATCTATACCTACTATTATAAAACTATAAAAAGACAAAAAGTTAAATTAAAGATATGGATAAACTAAATATGCAGATCTACTAAATAAACGATTCTGATTCCGAAAGTCGAGTTTCTCTGTTTGTCTGTTTGTTTGTTAAGAATATTATGCGGAATTCGATTGTTTACTAGCGGCTGTGGGCATCCTGATTTGATTTATTTGTTGGCGTCGCACTGTTTACTTGTGCATTTGCCATTTTGCGTAAAAAATTAGGGAAACATATATTGTAAAAATTGATTTGGATTTACCCAGAATTTACATAACGGCTATAGCGAATTTACCTACTCACAAACCTGTAAAAATAAACTCGATGTAAGCTTGGAATTTACACCGTGTTTCGGCATGTGTCACGCCGCCGTCAAACTTATAACCTTCCGTTTTCTGGCCAGCGGTTACCCTCAGAATTTGCGAAAATGCTATTAATTATGTTCCTCAAATTAATAATTTACTGGTATTCTACAGACATGGGAAGTCGGTGGACGGAGCAAGGCCCAGAATCGATATTTCGCAAAAGCTATGGCCGACGACTATTATGTTCAGCAATGGACTTCGATCCATTGCTGAACATAATAATGATGATGATTTTGCAAGGCCACTCTTATTTATTGGAGTACAACAGAATGTAAAACTCTCGACCGACGACTAGCTAACTTTTTATTGTTGCCAGCTTTATTTTCTGAAAGTTTACTTAGATTTGTCGGTTTGTTTTGCTATCGTTATAAGTTTTATTTACCGAGAAGATCTGGAAAATTAAAAAACGTAGCAGTTAAAAAAGCGAGCATAATTTTATACCTACCACAAAACACACTCGTAACAAACTTGGATCCTGTAGATCTAGGGTAAACGACACTAAGAAAGTCCAGAAAGTAGGAATCGAACTTGCTCCTAATGCTACTCAACCTTTCGCCCGTCTCATTCCTGAGATGGATAGATAGTCCGCTCGTCTATCGACAGAATATGATTATTCCTAGTTTATATTTAGATGCTTTTCTCCTTATGTAATAATAACTTCTCTTTTTTAATGAGCTATTTTTAATGGGCTTTCTCATTCACTTATTTATAACATTTGAGAAATTCAATATAGTCTGACGCTGCTTCAATGTTTCTCTGTCAAGAACGATACTCATGTGCAGGCAGATCATCTTAGAATTAATAAACGATGTAGAGGGTCCTCTAGAGGCAGATTCAGGCGCTGCACTAAGCGAATGCTATTTGAAATGGTTTGGCGCGGCCTGTTTAGCCCCTGTTTATGAATTCGACACTTTGTCTTCTGGACCAAAAGTCACGGGTTCGAACTTTTAAATTCATATTCTTACCAACTTAGGTTAAAGGTGAGATACCTAAGTATCTTTTTATTTATGAGAAAAAGTTACAGAAAACGCTAATGGCCCATTTGATGTTAGGTTACCTTTGCCTATAACAATGCATCACAAAGCGAGTTTATTGAAGACATGTCCTGTGAGGCAACGCACCGCGTGCATCACTCGGAGACGTAAAGGTGTCACGTCTCATATCTGTGCCTGTAATTACATCGGCACCCATACCTTTCAAACCAGAACACTGCACTGCGAGCATCACTGCTTAGCGGCAGAAATAGGTACAGCAGCGGTAGTACTTTCCCGGACAAGTTCTTTCACAAAGATCAAAATCTCGATCTTTACTAAGATCTGGTCATAAGTGCAGTTTCTGATGGTAGCTATCTTTGCAGGCAGCTATCTGCTTCAGCATTAGGAACCTTCTAGAATCCTTGCGAGTCGAAGTGTCATGTCCTGTAGATAGAAGATTCCCAATCTTATTTGCTGTCTCCATCTCCTGCAGCTCCAAGACACACTAGATATCCACTTATCTCTTGAGTCAATTAAATAAATATGCTTGGACATTTCACAACGCCCGCAAAGCTTGTAGAGTACTATGGGAACAAGATTGCTGATAGAATATTGTTTTTTATAAATATGTACATAGTAAAGTCCAGATATAGAACAAACATCTATGTTTGCCACACACAAATGTTTGTTCTTGGTGGGGATCGAACCCACGATCCACAGCACGGAAGGCACAGCTATTACCAACCAACTAAGCTGTGGCGCCTGTCAACCTGTATTATCAAGTAACAAAAAGAAAACCCATCTTGATTTAAACTTTTTGACTTATATATTTACGAATAGGTATAGTATATATATCTTTTAATATTCAAAGGTTTTGAACAATGCTAATATTGTAAACATCGAAACCTTGAATTGTCTCACTGCAGGTCAAAGGCCTCCCTTCTGTCTTTCCAGTCCTTTTTTATTGTAGACCATTCCATTTGTATACATTATCATTAGAAATTGATGTCCATTCATCCATTCGGTTTCCCAATAGAGCGCTGCTCGCGTGGCTTAACACCTAGTCAAAGAAAAAGATTTCAAGATTTCTAAGACTAGTTTTTTCTTTAACTACATATTATAGTAAATATAAACAAAAGGAATTGTAAATGCAGACGTCATAAACAGTACCTACTATAAGAAATCTGTTTGCATTACAATGGACTAATAACTAAGTTTTGTATGTATATATATCTATCTAGTAGCCTACTTTGTATACATATAGTGACGTCAATATGTTTTTATTGCATGGCGTCATGATATGAGTGTAAACATCATTAACTCACGCCCAAAATCAGAAGCCTTATATCGTACTAAATAAGTAAAACTAATTTCTACTTATTATGTACTGGCAATGATATAAATAAAACTTGATACTGTTCTTTCAGGTCATGAAACAATAGTCTATTCCAAGACTCATCCAAATCGGTCCACTAATCTCTGTTTTATACCAGTTCTTAGTAACCTTACTTACCTGTCCTTACTGTACTAGATAGAAAAGCCTATAGAGACAAGAAAAAAAATATCCTAGAAGGCTCATAGAGATAATTTAATCCAAAAATGCACCCTGCACCTCTTCAGTCATTGATGGTTTTTTTACTCTGACGAAAGATTGCTTTTGCAAGAAGATTGCGGCGTGCATTTTTTTTAGAATGGGTCATCTTCTTGTAGGTATAAAAATATGAAAGACTTCGTAATCTTCGTATGACTTAATTAGTGTTTGAAAGTGGAAAACAATGTGATCAGCAAGAAACAATCTACAAATCACTCTAGTGTAGAGACTTCACTCTAACTTATGTAGAGTAGTCATTAGATCCAGTTGTTGTAACGGCGAGAGAATGCCTGACTGCACACAGGTGGTAACACAGAGATAGACAGCTACGAGATAATATTCATTCAAAACTTTCTCTCTAACTTACCTACAAAAAAAAATTACCCTGTATATTAGGACACTTCAATGATATAAAAGATTTGCATTATACTCAACGTTAATCAACCAAACCAAAATGTGTTGCACGCAGCTGCAAAAATGGTACACCTAGAACGCTATCTTGAACCGAGAGCCGTGACACGCAGAATTCTTCAAATAATAATGTTCAATGAGTTTGAAAAAGGGATTATAGCCCCAATTCAAAAGCTAGTAACGATTCAAATATCAGCCCAAATTAAAAGTGAGTACCATGAGCTCTGCAAAGAATTAAAATGCAAATAAAACAGAGCCCAAAGCAAAAACTCGTTCCGTGAATACACTGTACTTAGTTTTAGGACCCTAACAACATTTAGTAACAGCATACTCCGCTTCGAGCACAATGCGCCAGAATAATAAGCCAGGGGTTACTTTAGAAAAAAACAGGCTAAAGTGAAAAGGTATCTTGGTGTCCTACACATAAAGTAGTATTTGAATGTGCGGCTGGATGCCTACCTGCACCTGGCGCTAGCATTGAAAGCAATCAAATTCTCTCAAAGTATTCCATAAAAACGCTTTTAAATAGAAAAAGCATCAAAGGGCAGGACGTCTAGACGTTCTTTTTTTTTAACTTCCCAGAAAGAGCAGGTAGAAATCTGTAGCGTCGTAACGGCTACGGATGCCAGATGATATTTTACTTATACAATAAAATATCCATGCAAGTCTTTAGATTTTTATATTCTGTAACATTTTGGCACATTTATTGACACTTAATACCTACTAACAACAAATTACTAGGTATAATAGTAAAGGTATTTAATATTTGTACTCTCATTTCAATTAACACAAGTTTTGACTAGAACCTTTCGGTTATGTGAAGTAACATTAACCAATCATTTTAAAAATAAACAAAGGCTTTCTTGGCAGACCACTGCAAACTAAAGCGTATTGCTTGCATTTAACATGATGTAATAAAATTACTAATTTCGTTATAACACAAAGAATGTCTAGTTGTACAATTTGTACACACATATATGTTTGTTTATACCGCTCATATAAAACATGACATTTTAAATGAATTTATTTAACATGATTGATAAATAAATATAAATTATGTAACAATTTTATAAAAACTTCTATTTAGGGTTAAAGTAAAATTTGGCACATTGAAAAACATACATATTCTTTAACGTAAATAACCTAATAAATTGTATAAAAATAGTTAAATTAAATATTTACCAGTCTATTTTTTGGAATGTTTCTCTTTAGGTAGATTACCCTTAATATAGTTAGGTACCTACACCTTATAAATACTTTGCATGCTACATTTGTAACTTGGCAGTTTAAAGTTCTAACACTATTAGCAACTCTAAAAAAATACAACCGATTTGAGAACCTCTTCCTTTTTTGAAGTCGGTTATCTACGATTAGTGCACACTGCTGTTTTTTTAGATTTAAAACGGAATGAAGAACCAACTCTGTAAACTTACTCATAAATGGATTGTTCTAAAAAGGTTTCGATGCCTCCGTTGACCTCATCGAAGTACTCGTGACAATATGTAAGGGAGAGTTTAGGTGGGTGCGAGTGCGCGGGGGGCTGACCCAGCACTCGGTCGTTGAGTGTGAAAAGTGATGCAGGACAGGAACGTGACTTTCGCGAAGAGCAGTACCAAAGCAGGCGACTCTTGTGCTGTTTCTTCCTAGAGTTGATGAAGTACGTGTTCCCCTGGTAGTACAAGAGTCTCGCCCCACGTGACGTCGCCAAGTAACGCGCCACACCTTTCAACCAAACATTCCCAATTCAGACACAGTAGAACACAATCCGAGAGCTGCATGATCAGATATTACCATACTTGCATGGAACTAAAATGGTAAGCCGTTCGTGCAAAACTGCAATAAAGCAACTTCAAATACAATACTTACGGATTTTACGACGGAGTTCTATAGCCACCGTACTTTAATTCACAATTCTACCTTAAGCTCTTGCTACCTGCGCAACGTTTCAAATAATTTCATTGATACTAACACCAGTGCAGAATTAGTTGTAAATATAGCCTTTTATAACGTGATACTTTACATTCGTAACCATTTATTTCAAACCAACATTATCAGTATTGTTGTGGGTTTTATAAGCAATAAACATAATGTTGTAACAAATACATTAGGTACCGACTACCGAATGAAGCGACCGAAAGTCTAGGACTTTCAAAAATTTCATCACAAAATATCACATTGTAATCTTCTTAGACAAGAGTGATTTACATATAACTAACAAAATGATGTGTCTCCTAATTGTGCATGTGTTCAGAGTTCAGGAAGGGATGCTTTGAGCTAAAAATACTACAGCCTGCACTCGTGAAGATAGCGAGAGTGTTAGTAGAGCTTTCGTCTAAAGAGGCACTTTCGTCTTAAAACTTGACGTAGCAGAAGTAAGGGGAGCTTTGAGAGTAGTGTATTGTCACAGCTTGGAGCGACGTATCTGGCAATCGCAGCGGCGGCGAGCCAGTGCCGTCACGCAGCAGGAAGGCGCGTGGTGCACCGACAGTGTTCGACCCTGCCACATCAGCAGACGCACCCGAATGCTCCACGACCTCGACTCCCAGCACGCACCTTCAAACCACCCAGTCGACAATCAGTTGTGTTGTCTTGAGACAGTGGATGATGAATATGTCGTGCTAAATGACAACACTATGAAAACTACTCTACGCTAAATTTACCAAACGATAGCAAACGCAAAACATTTCATAACATCCCCAAAATAAAACAGCCACAAAGAAACGAATGTTTGAATCAAAAAAGTTTCTTTATAGCCGCTATTAGGCATGAAGGATACAACATTAGCGGAAGTGCAGATGTAAAAACGACCTTATTACTACAATGGGATGTTATATTTTGACAGGCATGGGGCTAGAGGAGAGAGGGGAGCTGGATTCTGGGGTATTATCGATTGGTACCATCAGCAGGCTACGTGGGGCGGCGTGCGCGAGGCATGCGCGCGACCGGCGTGCTAGCCTGCCCCTACCAGGCCGAGCCGCGCGCTAGGCTTTGCCACAGAATACCTAACACTCAGTAACGGCACCCCATTCGCAGCCATAGCTGTAGGTACCTTTATTCTGGTCCCATCCCAAACCGCCCGCTCCCTGCCCGGACGAATGCCATGACAACTTAGCTACGTAAAAGCGATTAACTCTCCAAAACCAGTTATACAAACTTAGGCTTTCGGCAAATGAACTTACGTCTTCATGTTTTTGAAGAGTTTGAAAATGTTGAAATAAGTAGATACCTTATTTAAATAAAATTGCAATTCTTTTACTAACTGTAGAGAAGGTGATGAATACTCAGAATCAAGTTTAAGTAGAATCTAGACTAAATTTCAGTTTAGCTATATAAACTCTACCCATATGAAACATACCTATGTTATTCATTTTTAAGGCACCAGTATATTAATGCTAGGTAATTTATATACCTCCCTAAAATGCTTAGCTTACTATAGTTGTGCTGCCTTATGCTTTATTAGAGCTCAAATCATCAGTAAACAATGAAACAAACCGTAACATAATGAATCTAACATTATTGGATAAACGCGCCGCTATCGCTACAGCCAGCTACCGTCTCTAGAACTAAAACAAGTTGTATTTATAACCGAGTGGGCACAAGTACATCAACCCGCGCAAAATGTAAACACGAAAACGTGGATGCGTAGATTGCGTAGTAAATACTACGCAGTTCACGCACACTGGCTCAGAATACGGGGACTGCGTGAAACGGAACGTAGTAGAGGCAGGCGAAATTAGGGCATTCAGGGCGTAACTAGGCTATACCGCGGGATGGAAGGGAACGCCCATACGATTCCCCGTGCCCTGCCGAAGTTTCTTCTTTCATAACTTTGTAGCTCGTATTGATCCGTCACAACTGCGCAATTCATGACCTCTCAGAGATACGTCGGATGTTACAGTGCTTTACTATTGATAACGATGTTTGTCTTCTCTGCCTACTGTTACATACCAGTACAATCGAATTTTATCAGTTGTGAGGAATTTCCGGGTTATATTCAGCTATTATGTTTTATCAACTTACGTAACTTAATTAACTAATCATTAAATGAGATTAACAAAAACCGTAACTTTTATTTTTCAAATCTCTTGCAAAAAAACGTAACAGACTATTATATTCCATTTTTAACATTAGGACGAAAATATACCTAATGAAAAATATAATGTTAATTGAAACACAGCCAACTATTTTGTTTTTAGTTTAGCTTTCATAAGTAGTTCTTAAACGATTTCAAATGAAAATTAATAGATACTCGGAGAGTATTAATTTCTCCCAGTGCAGAGCAAATATTAAAAAGCGGAGTGTGCATTTTATGTGTATTGGGTTTTACACAATATGATACTTAAAACCCTTTCAAGAACTGAAAGTTTCCGATATTTACAAACATTGTTCTGGCCACGTGTATTTACGCAAGCGATGGGGATAAGAATGACAAGTTCCCACACGACCACGTGACGCAGATACTAGGCTTACGTAATGGACCCCCTACGACCCCCACCTACGCATCTCCCAGCCCACAGACAATAGACCAGTACCTTCGCCCACGGGCTAAAACCACCCAGGAAAACAACCAAACTACGCGTTCATTCATCTTATTTAATATCTTATAATATTAACAGAGAACTCGCTTAGTTCCTTAGTACAAAATGCTCTCGCTGAACGAGTTAGCAGTAAAAAAATTAAATGCATTTCTTTAGCTGCCATCTTCTTAATTGACTTTATCACATTGTGATATGTTATAACTTATTAACTACGTAAAATTATAGTAGCATTTTTAACTAACATTTTTATGTAGGAACTTTCGGACGTTTAATTTCGTATAAGTACTTATCCTAAACCCAACAATAAAAGTCCGGAATTCTATCACAAATAATTGTACAAAAAATACAGACATACGTAATAATAATAAGTACTCAATACCAAACACTGATTTATACTACTCGTAATTAATAGCAAAACAAAAAAAATACTTGTAAATAATAATCAATAAAAAATAATTAGTCTAAATGGACGCAAATAAAATTTGTAAAAAAATAATCATCATTTAACCTAGGGCAAGGACTTATTACAAAAAAAATATTAAATAATCTAAATAAATAAAAATAAACTTTAAAGCTCAGTGCGACAAAATAGATAAAAAAAATGACAATATATAAACAAAATCTGATAAAATTGTATAAGTTCGCTATTTATACCGATTATAAACATCTTTCTTTCTGACATACTTGCCATCCGGGGTGAAGTAATAACTAGGCGGTGCATGAATGTGCCTTCCTCTCACCAGATACAGGATGTCCCCGAAGCCGGAGCGGGCTGGAGCTGTGATGACGTCAGCGCGACATCCAGCCATATCTCTCGACGAGCAATACCATTGTTTCCTGCCGTGCGCTTGCAAGTTCTTCAGGTAGTACGTGTAGTTATCATGGATCAGCAGGGACTTGCCCGTTCTCGACGGCACGTAAATAGCTGGCACTGCGTAATCCATCAAACATCCATCACCAGCATGATATAGGAATATGATCCAACTCTACCGTACTCTACCGAATACCAAACCAATACCCAAGCATTGTACTTTTGTTACCATTCATAGTAAATTAACACAACGAATAAGATTCTAAATTCGGAATCTAACTAATATACATTGACCCAATAATAACAAAATACACCTAAATGATTAAATGACTGTAAGATATGCAGAGATTTTACTGTAAGATATAGATGACGTCATACCTCGGCCGAAAACTCCGTGAAGCGACTTTACGAGCGTACAGCGAAGATTTTCTAACAATAAATAAAATTTAAAAACGTTTCAATTTTTCATAAATAAAAGTAATTTTAATCAAAATGGTTTTTAAAAAGACATTCTGTATAATTATTTCTACAAAAGAATACTGAAGATTTACCTCTTCTCTGCGCTAGTGTAATCGTCACTACGGGAAAGACATGTGATTTGATACCACTTGCCACTTACTAACCGACGATTGTATATGTATAATGTACAACCAGTGTACGTACATGGTTATAAGTTTAGTTGTGGTTATGTTTGCCCGACGTGCTCACCACTTTCTGGTGCACAGTTCGCAAACACGCAGTGCATCTGTACTTGTAGCGTCCGGAGCAGTACCACAGAATCTTCGACGACTTCCGATACGCATTGTGCGGTCGAAACGTGTAATTCCCCGACATCAATTTTGGATACCCGTTACTCGAGGAGTATAACACAACAGCTGGAATTTTCAATGGATTTATTTTAACTAGGTCAATCTGATTTGAGATACCGAAAAATAAAACGTGATATTTATGTAAATAAAAAGATTTATAAAAACTGAAAGAAGTAAAATAAAGTAAACGATGGGTGTCCACATTTTAAAAGCTAATGAGCATTCGATACTACTCAAATACGATTGATCTTATAAACACCCATAAACAACGTAATCTATAAAATACTCATTGTCCTAAAAGGACAATGATCAGAGAGCGCTATATATCTCAATTTAGTGAACACGTTCTGCTTAAAACTAAAAACGAAAAGCTATTCAGACAGTGTGGTTTATGTTCTTGCAGCGATGCCTAAGCTCCGAGAAGACCAGCTGCTTCCCATAAGTGTGAATCCTGGCTGCACAGCCTCTAGCGCACGTCCAGCGTCGCTTTTTTCTATAGCAGTCATCCAGTCGGTACCAGTGAGCTCCAATCTTCAGTAGCTGCTCCCGTTCAAGACTCGTCTCAGCTGCCCAACAGTTTGAACTAAGATAATTACTGCTTTTTTATGCTTAAAATCTCGTATGAGACATGACTTCAAGTCGACTTCGAGCTTCGAAATATTGTAACTTACATACCTACCACAATCTTACATTGCAAAGTAAATACCTACCCTCCACCAGACTTATATCAAGACGCTATCGAATTAAGATTGTGATAACTAGAGGTAGACTAGAAAATAATATTAGTTAGGTACATAAAGTCTTTTGTTAGGGAAATGTATAGTAAGTTAAAAGATGCTGTCTCTGAGCCCTTCTGTGAATCGTTTTAACCTATATTTACTTACAATGAAAAGGAAATGTAATAATTACAAAACAATTATTTCGTATACGTTTATGAATTTAGGAATTAATAAACTGATATTACAATACTGTGAAATAAATTATTAATAATATATTAAAAGGTATATAATAAATAAATTATTATACTGGATACTACTTAAACCTCTACCGATGTAAGTAGCAGGAAAGATACCGACCGACACAAGATTCATTAGTTTTTTATTATTTTTATGTGGAATAGTTACATCGACAGTAAGTTTTGTATAGCTATAATACTGAGATCATCGTAATAATTTAACTAAGTAGGTAATCTAAACTATTTTTTGGCCTTAACTTGCAATTAATGAAATATTATACAAATAATAATAATTTCATCCATAACAATTCTACTTAAACCGGGTTTTCAGTTGCTCACTACACTCGCTTCATACTACTGTACATATATAATAGACTCTACTTATATATCATCTACCTACATGGTCATTTAGTGTATAACTTCTATTAGAAAACTATCGCTCGTATATTTTGTTCATAAGCTGTCAGATTGTACATCTACTTAATTCGCTACTTCTACCGCTAATACAATTTAAAAGGTAGTATTGGAGTATTCATTATATTCAGCTATCAGTCGTTCCGCTCGCTACAAGGCGGATAAATATAATTTTATAAAAAAAAAGCATCAACAAGACGACTACACTATGGTTAAAGCTATACAGTTTGTATACATAATTTCTAAACATTTCGTAAGAGAATATTGCACATTCACGTTTCCAATAATTGTAACTTTGTAATTTTCTTAAAATTAATATAAATGGTACGTTTATACAAGGCGAACTTAAAGCGTATTTCTAGTTCTAGGGCCACCTTTTCTAAATTCCGTAAGGTATTTGCCTAATAATATAAATCATATAAATATGTCCCGGCCTATAAAGTTGACGTTATAACATAATTAACAAAACAACAGCTTCATAGACCAGGCCAACAAGTAATAACTATAAAAACTAATATTGATAAAAATAATTTCAATATCACAAAATATATAAATACACTCCTAAAAAATGCTTATAAATGGAAGATTACGAAAAGCCACCTCGGTATCGATCGACCTACAACTATTAAGGAACTACTTTTATCTAACACGAGTAGTTATTGCAATAAATATTAAGGCAGACAAAATAATGAACTGGGCCAGAAATGATTCCACCTATGAAGACTCACCTACGAAACACTGGCTTAGTTATTTTTCGTTCGATTTTCTTATTTATGTCCAGACATTAAATATCTGATAAAAAATCAAGCTTCAAGAAAATGTAAATTATGTAAGGAATACACTTAACAACGATTATTAAACAAAACCAATATAGGTACATACTTAATGCAACAAATCTTAGAGACCATCTGTAACTACATAATAAGGCCTTAATTTTCAGGGTGTGAAGCGACAGTTGCGCGGTATAAGCTTCACAGCATCAGAGCGAGCTCACAAGACGTTATTACCAAATGCATAGCAACTCTACTGTCCCGAACAGTCATAAACGATAGGCACTATTATATTATCAGGATTATGATGGCGTACTTCACAGGCAAATCGAGGAAAACTTGAATCAAAACGTAGTTGTAGAGCTGTTTGTGAAATTATACTACTACTGTACCTGTTTTATGGTACTAGAGTTGCACTATCACGTCAATAGGCGAAAGTAGTCGCTTAAAATTTGCGGTTTGCTCCGAATTGCGTTAAAACGTTCGTCTTCAGGATTACCTTGACTCGCCCTCCATACTGTAAATAGAGTCTGCTTAAGCTCGGGCTCCGTCGATCAGCTCAAAGATGATCGTGTGATGGGGCGACACTCCAAGTGCGCGGTCAATGCCTTGCTTCTAGCAGACCGCGGACCAGGAGGTCGCGCCAGGCCTACATGATCAGAGCCGCATGCGGCGCCGGCGGCACTAGAGCCATCGGAGGCATCGCACTCAACCGCCGTGGCGCAAACCCAGGTATTATTTTATACTTTCCCATTGGATCCACCTCAAACTTTCTACTATCGTGCTTCGCAGCGTTGTATGTCGCAGGATGGTTATGCGAGCCACGGAAGTACACCAGCCGTCCGTCTCGGAGGCATAGCGCCACTTGACAACGCTCTGCTTTCTGATAGGACCTGGCGCACCTCCAGGTGACTCGTCGAGGGTGCGAACCCCCGTCCTCGTAGAATATGTGCCCATCGGCTACCAGATGTAGTCCACCACGCGCTGACCGAATATAGAACCAGCCTGAAATAACCGAACAGTTAGATCACTTACCAATATTTTCAATCTATGTCATAACTACACTATTCACAAAATCAGCAGACACAATTTATTATTGCATAATGTATTATTCTTTTTGTTGGAATCTAGATGGTTGTCTATTTCTAGGCGGCTTTGAACTCTAATTTACTTTTTGTTTTCTATAATACCTAGCATCATAGCAAAGTTACAATTTATTTATGTACTTATGTAGAAATAGGGTTGTCATCACATCGGTTCATTTTATTCTCGAAATATGTACTTTATTTATTTATTTTTAAACCGCGTAGGGATGTTACGCCTATAGCTTAATTGTGGTAAATAACATCCTTGGTGTTTAATTTATTCTAAGGAAATTGTAACTAGGGATTATTAGAAAATAAAAATCAGTTAATGGCCTCAGCGCAATATAATCATTTCTTTGTACCTATACATTCTCCATCTACTTGTAGTTACTACTCAGCGTTACATTCTCGACCGACGACTGCCGCTTATAGCTACCTTTATTCGCATAATACTTCAGGACTAAACATAATAGTAATAAAATATCTTATCACATTAAAATAAAATAATACTTTAAAAATAATACTTCGAAGGTTAACACAGGAATCGTATACATTCGAACGGAAACACACACTGGTGTATGAACGAGATAACATAAACTATGGTAAACATTCAAATCGGTTAACATAAAATAGGTATTCTATGGTAAATTCCGTATTAAAATATAAGTGATCAAACATTTATTTATACATATACTCCATAAACATATGCATAAGTAAGTACCGCCAACATCAGCAAAATATAAAAATAACTTTATAAAACAGAAAAAGTAAAATCTCACTAAATAAAAATATATCTTAAAGCTAACGTATACAATGAGTATTAATATGAGTAAATTGTAATAAATGCAAAAATCTACTATAACAAGTCGTTATTTCTAATCGTATACATGAGTTGACTTTGTTTCAACAACCTTGTAAAGCGGTCAACAGACAGTTGACAACATAACGTGCACCGCACCAACAACGCAACCGAACCCAACTCTCTGTCTCCATCTCTACCCGTTCCTCTCTTCGCAAAAAACCACCGAATAATGCTACTCACGATCAAAATCGTTCAAAAATAATGTAAAAACAATGTATAAAAATACTTAGGGTATCATAAGAGAACTATCACTTTGTACAGTCGCTACAACTAATTGACCGGTCGGCGACCGGAAGAACTCTTTCCTTACTTTCATCAGCTTATCATCACAATACATTTCTTTTAACTATTATTTTTCAGGGAGGTACCTAGTTAGGTACATTTTGAAGATTGTTATCTTTTCGCTAATATTAATTTTGGCTTTAGTATCAATGTCGCCGACACGGCCCTAACTAGACTTAATAATAATCGTATACTCTTACACAGCGCAAAAATATCTACCATTCATATGTGGTTGGTTATCTACTATACGTAATATAGATATATCATAATAATCTCTTTGGAGAAACATTACAATACAAAAAATGCGCGAACTATAGTTCACAAATGCTATTCGTTCGTATACTTGTACATGCAATCGGTAAACGCGTATACACGAGTGCTCAGCGCCGGCGACCACCGGCAGGAAGGCACAAAAGCATAATTTGACAAACCATCCGAAAGATTCGAAACCAACTTGAGTAACATTCGTATCGATCGTTGAGATTCCAATTGAGATCAAAATCCGTGCCGAACACCAACAACATTTCGTGAGCCGGTGGTCCGATCGGCGCCAAAACATGAAAAATTGACTTACAGACTGGCCTCTCTAAATGGACTTAGCTGCAGAAAGTGTAATAAATAGGGTATAGTCTCGCAAACGTCAACAATTTCGTCTTAGTCTAGTGGTAATGCGAATCGGTTTCAACCGTCCAAATTCTCGTTACCAGCTATATCAGAGAGTAAGACTGATTTCCGTTACCAGCTGTATCATAAGGTAAGACTGGTCGGTGAGATGTCGGATAGTTAGAACATGGGTCGGACGGGCGTGGCGCGCACACCGCAAGTGTGGGCACTGTTCATTTGCACAACGCGCAGGCCGAAGGTGTGGACGGCGGCACGGCAGCGTGGGTTGCGGCTGCATCGCCACCACACCTTGCCGCTCGCTGCTCGTCCGTTGAAACAGAACCGGTGCGCGCCCACCTCAATGGCCGGCTTTCCTCGCTTACTCAGACAGTATCGGAACTGTCCCGGGAAACACGGAAATGGAAACGGCAGACCCAGCGTCAGCGGGGCCTCGCTTGTGCTCACCGCCAGCGCCTCCACTCGCGCCGCCACTGAAACTAAACGCACCACGTTAATAATGAAATCAACGAAGCGAAAATCTTCTCTATCACACGACATCTACATCTTTCAATAACTAGAGGAATTATAAGCAGTTGATGCATGGCATGAACATCGTCATCGAGTAGAAAAACCAACCATTGGTGGCGATTCCGTTTATTTGGAACTAACCTAATTTGACAGCACTAAAACGACAGAGACAGCTATTATTTTAACGCTGTCAGATTAGGTTAAGAAAATGCAACAACAAAATCGACACCATTACATACCAAACAAACAATTTTATTTATATTTTAGACAATAATTCTTTGGTAAATAACATGATCAGATCATGGAAAACCAAACTACATTTGAAGCTTGTGAATACTTCAGTTTTAAAGAGTTAGCAAAATCTTAAAAACATACCGCGGCTTGTAAACTAATGAATGCCACTACTAGCCACGGGTTTAATTGCTCAACACTGATCATGTGTGGCGAGACGAACGCCTGATCGCTATTCGAATGAAACGAACTCATTAAAAAATACTCTATATTCAGTATCTCGTTCCTAAGACTATATAGTTAAACTGGTACAAACGATGTCTTTATGATTTGGAATATAGGTACACATAATATGCTGTCTTATCAGATCTAACACACGATTTGTATTTTAAACCCCCGACCGAAAACTCGAAGGTGTGTTGTAAGATTGACGGCGTTGTTTGTACCCTCGTATCTCGGAAAGTAGAGCTCCGTTCTATTTGAATGCTGGTTTTTATTGTAAGAAAGGCGATTTATCTGGTGATCTATGATGGTTCGCCATGTTTGGTGAAAATCGGTAGAGCTGTTTCCAAGTTATGAGGATATACATTAGCTCCGAATACCAGTTTTAAGGAGTCTCAGGCATTGCAGTTTTAAACTTTTAAGTCATCTCAAAGTATTCAGATTTGATGAACTGAAATCCTTACTACAAAGGCTGATGATGACCAGCAATGATGAAGAGGATCTAAGAAGATGATCATGGTCGGGGGTTTTAAATTTTTTAAAATAAACTTTTCCTAAATTACGTTTAATTGTGACTCAAACTTATAAAAGTACAATATTGATTATATTTACAATGCATATTGATTAACTAGTCAATGTGTTCGTATGTTTCATTTACAAAAAGCTTAGGTGACAGGAATGTTTAAAAACGTGTTTGAGATCGCAGTTATTTTCTACTTTTAAATGGCTTATTAAATATAGATAATCAGGTTACTATAGAACCCAGTAATTACACTCTGATGACACGAAATGTTAAATTTTATAATTTATTTTTCTTACAATTTGGTCAGTCTTACATTATTTTGTCTTTTTGTTATACAATACCTTTTTTACAAACCTACTAGGTTATATTTGTCATGCACGATATTTAGATGAATATACCTGAAGCCAATGTTAAAATAAATGCAACATAAATGAAAGAAGCATCACACACGTGAGGAATGCTGGAGAAGGAGAAACGCACTGATCCTGGAATGCAATGTTCTCTAATACCGCGTTCACACTATGCCCATGCCACTGCCGGAATGTATGGCGGCATCAATGCCGCGGACAACATTTGCCACAGCAACATCGCCTTTAAGGTACGAGTTGGCAGCGGGCGACGTGTCGCAGCGACACTACTGGTTTCTATGTATTTCTTTGAAATCGCTCGCCGACGCGTCGCTATATTCGTGTCGCTAGGAATTTCATAGAAACCAGTAGTGTCGTTGCGACACGTCGTCCGCTGCCAACTCGTACCTTTATTCTCACTAAGCGGTATTCATGCCGGCAGCGGCATGGGCATAGTGTGAACGCAGTATAACGCTAATAACACAAACTCAATAGACCTCTCACAGCCTGTCGAGCCTATGGCATCAATGGCTCGGAGTTAACATTATTTCTAGCTACGAATCTTCCAACCTTTACTGCACACGACCGTCGAGTGCCAATCTTCTTCTGTCTTTATTTTCTTCTCTTCGGTTTTGATTTTCTTATCTATTATTGAGTTGGAGTTGGTCTTTCGTTCTCCCATTGACTCGGTAAAGTTTTCAGGTGTAAAATTCGGTGGGTGATTGTGTTCTCCCCTAGCTTTTATGAAGCGGCCATCTAAAGAAGTCTGCACCCTGCAGAGACAACCTTTCGTGTCCTTGTCTCGGCAGGCCCAATTCAGTTTGCTTCTGTACTGATTGTTTACCCAAAACTTGTTGCTTTTGAATATTAGGACAGATTTTCCGGCACGCGATGGCAAAAAGAATGCCTCTGAAAAATTTAAAATGCGTCATTTATTAACATACAACTTTTATAACAAACGTAAGAACCTACACACACACACGGTGACGACTGCCGACCTTGATTACCAGAGGATGATACAAAAGATTTTAATATTTTAATTTTAACAGGTCCCTCAATACCCTAGTAAGAGTAGGTACTAACTACTAACAGCTAGCCTATTTTGCTTCAGTTTTATTTAATTGTTCTTTACTTGTATGGGGCAATAAGTGAAAAGAAATACTTAACTCATGTACATAGTCCATGCTCTGGAATCATTTTGTAATATGCATACATTTTCTTAGAAAAATAAAAGAAATCTTACTCTACCACTGAGGATTTGGAGCATTAGGCTAAGTCCAGCAAACCGTTCTAAACGAGCTGAACTTGAAGAGTTGAGAAAGAGTCAACATAATATAAATCATCTTTTTAGTAGTCTTATTGTAGAATCTGGGTTTCTCATGGTAGTGTCCGCCCGTGACGCTTAGGAATTCGCCTTTCTTGTTAGTTTTGGCCTTGGGCATGCACATGAGTGTCTTGCGTCTGGAGCATATCCAACCATTTTTCGCGGCACCGGTGTAAGAGTACCCATTCACCACAAGACACTTTTTACCTCTCCCTGTTGGTATGTAAGCTGCAGTCATCTCACTCGTAACTATAAAAACTAGGGCCTTTTTACAAGGTCCGCTGATCTACCTGCTGACAGTGCTTTCTAATTATGTGATGTGATAGTGATTTAACCTAAATCTAAATACGTTTTAGAAGCATGTCCTTATGGCGTTTACTTCTTTTTATTACGCTAAAAATATAATTCAACTTTTATATAATAATTCAAATGAAAAACAATAAAATACCAAGAGAGACATCAAAAATGTATTTATATCTAGGATACAATAAACATTACCGTGGAACATCACACAGTTAGATGCCACTTTTATTTGATTACGTATATTTAGAGTAAAGTCCCTCTACAGAGGACAAAATTTAGACAAAAATATAAATTAGGTACCTACTAAAACGATGGTTTTCTAAGAAAACTACGTCACACAATATTTAATACTTAAATATTCACATGTAAAGCTTTGGTTTAGTGCTATAAATGCATACATAAATACTTGTCTATCTATTACAAATATTTTAACATTAAAATACCTATTACAATGACTACCTATACTTATAACCCCTCTTATTAATAAACGTGTACTCATTAACGTTCTAATAACATCTGATCGTATTTTCACCTTAAGTGTGTTATTAAGTATAGGTAGATTCCAACCTTTTAATTTAACCACGTTCCTCAATAAGAGAGATCAATAATCTTAAATACCTATCCCTGTCATTATCAGAATTTAATGAATTGATATGAGAAAGGTATTTATTGTACGTATACTGTGATAATATTTTAAAATCTCATAATTTAAAAACATCAATGTCAATCTAATATTGACAAAATTATTTCATGTGAATAAACTGTCTTCTAATTTTATCAAATTCGCAAGGGACTCTAAAACACGATAATATTTTTTAAATCAATAAAATGTCTTTATAACCATTCCAGATTGTTGAACCATACCATTTATCATACCATTAATTCATCTCATTCTCTCCCGTCAGATCTCTACAAAAATAATTTTCTTTCGCCGCTGCCTCATTCCAATATTACAATCATTTTTACAGGCGCATTTAATCTTCCAAAATGCAGGCGATATAATAATCAGTCCAAAAAATCACATTTTGTAATTTTTTTTATCAAAAAAAGTTGTAAACTTTTGTTCCATATTTTAACTGGTTTCGTGAACTGACGCATCCAAAAGTTTAAAACACTTGACTAGTTTAGTTCCTCTTCTTTTTGGAAGTCTTATGAATGTGTTTGTCGTATACCAGCACGACATTCCCGTTCACGGTGTGTATGTTGGCTGGGCACTTGCCCGATCGGTAGTCGCACTTCCACTTGGTCCGTCCTTTGCCCATATCGACGTCGTGCACGAAGTTAAACTTCCCCGTGCAGATCATCGGCCCCTTGTTGCGTGACACATCCCGAAACGTAAATTCCATCCTCGATGGCGGCTTGCGACCACCTTGCGATCAAAACACGACACGTATTTACATACTGTCAAGCAATATCTTAAATAGTTTCAGCACCATATGTTTGAACAGTGCTAAACGATGCTAAACATAGAATTTGTCATTATAAACGATAAAGCACATGCTCTAAGGACAGATAAGGCAAACCACTCATTTAAACTTAATAAGTGTTTAATTATACCTTAAAAAGTAATACTCTTTATTAGTAAACATAACTGTCTTTTGAATCTTACATACCTAGTTAGTAAAAATATCAAACATTTATAAAGTCCAAATATTTTTTAGAAGGAATGTTCAGTACATCAATCATTATAATAATTGACAAAATGGTCCCATTGTTTAACAGAAGGCACTTTAAAATTTTGTATAAAATACAAAAGTTTTACATCATAAACAATATGTATAAATCGTTTTGTTAATATCATCTAAGTACATGAAACCTAATACCTAAAATATGATAAATTTATAAACATGTACAAAGTATAGTCTTATCACAAGTTTATGCTCTTTGCAGCGAGTTCCTTTTATGTTAAAAATACTTACAAAATAGAGCGAACCTACATACGTACATTTTCATATTTTAACTGTATATATGTATACTGTTAACACAACAGTATAGCATTTTGAAATATTGCTAGACAAAACTTGATGAATTAACATCTTAAATAAGCACCATATTATATGACCTACTTGTCTGTTATATTTTAGTAGGTAGGTATGTTGTGTTGACGTGGTTAAGTTTAAATATTTCAAGTTCTTATTCCTGTTTTAATGGTCACTATAAGAGTTTGAGTTACGGGCAGAGTATGTTCTATTTACGTCAAAACGCAAAGTATTTAGTAATTTCATGTCTTTAAAGTAAAAAACAAGTGTTGTTATTAGTCGGACATAACCTGCTAATAATAATAATATTTCTAGTTATAAGTAACTTGTTTGTAAATATTTTTTCAGTGTACAATAAATAATTCATTCAGGTCTTATCATAAGTGTGCTCCTAATTTTGTAAAACTATTAACCTAATTCATAAAACATAATTTGCTAACGTTAACTACTGCAGTCTGACGTTCAGTACTTTGAGGCGAATTGCGTTTACAGGAAAGGAATCAATGATAATACTAAATACATGTATGATTTGACAAATCGACACGATACTTACTATGGTCGACAACATGATCTACGTCGTCGGCGATACATATGGCTAATTAATATAATGATATCAAAGTCGATGGATCAAGGATAGGATGGATTGGTCATGGGAATTCTAAGGTAACAGAGAGCGCTTCCAATTTATTTGTATTAGGGATCGGGGCCGCCGCTAGCGGAGTGTCGTTCTGTTTTCGCGAGGGAGTCTTCCGCGGAAGACACAGCGCACGCGGCGGATGGTTATGCATGCCCTTTACTGCCACCACGCTCTGTCCCAACATGTGAATCCTCGCCTTACAATTAGTCTTCTTCGACGTGCACCGCCATATAACCTTGTCCCGCAACTTGGACTCCTCGCAGAAAGGAAATGTGTTCACCATCATAATCACCTTCCCACGGCGCGACTTTAGAAACGTAATACCTGCGGAAAAAACACACGTCAGATAACAGAATAGCAGTCATTTAATATCTTTAATCAGATTGACCCAAAAAATAAAGTTAAGATTGAAATAAAACCAGCGGTTATTTATAAGTACAATTTAATATGATTCACAAACGTACCCAGAACGAACATGAACTAAAAACTTACGATTTTAAATTGAATGGATAAGTAAGTAGGTATAAAATCACGCTATCAATGTTTGATTATAATATTTTATAGATTCGTATCAATATGTAGTTAAATGTAAATGAGGAATATAAATGGTTAGGGAGTACAGAGTGGTGAATATGTGCGTGGCGCCGTGGCGACAGCGCGCTCTGCGCGGTTGTGCGCTCGAGATTCAACATTACATACTTACAACACCTAACTACCTACAGTATACCATCGATCGACACATTCATATTCATTTATAGTCATAAACCAACAAGATTACTTGATACGCAAAAACTTATTACGCAAAACCAATATTTAAATAATCAGAGTAAAAAACAATATTTACACAATCATGTAAATATCTTATCAAATTACTTTTAAAATAAATAGTAAAATCGTATTAAGTTCATTTATTATAATTGACGTATATTGTCATCTAAAATATTAAATACACGATAGCTTACATTTACATATTAATTCATACTATTATGCAACAGTCACTAAGCTGTCGCCACGGTTTCACATATTTTCACATAGCTCGTGTTATTTGGCTTGGATATTCATCAGGTACAATAGAACATGTCAAATGGTTTTTAATAAGATTAAAATGACTACGGTCAAGTGCGACAAATGGTTCTTCACAAGTAGGGTTTCAGACAAGGTCGTTTTAGGTCCTTTAGAAACCTTAAGTACATAAAAACAGCACACCCAGAACAAACCTTATCTGAAATCTAATCGTGTGGTGTCAAATAGAGATGACATTTAATGATCCACGATGTTTACGATCAACATTTGAGACAATCTACAATCACGCCTAATTAAAATATTACATACACACACACACACTAGATCCCGAAGAACGTCACGTAAATCTAAATAACAATTAAAATTAAGTAATAAGCGATAAAAATTTGTACTTAAATCAGAATAGGTAGTAGGTAGGTACATACACAATGTGTTCTTCGATCCGTAGGCAACCCTCAGCCGAACAACTTAGGACTTATAAGTATTAGCCAAAAAACAATTTAATAAAATTCAATTAGCCAAAACAGTCTCAAAGAGCATATTCGTATGAATGACAAGTCGCCAAGTCGATAACCGAACGATAATGTTTGATTATAAGTAAAGTTATTAGCCTAGATAAAGAGGTAGTTGAGGTTCGATACTAGAGGTAGCGCGAAGGCGCGCCGGACCCTGCGCGGACTCCCGCCCCGGCGCGCCCTTCCTTTCCTTACTCTAACTAAAGTCTTAGCCTACCTTACTCTATGCTTAACCTAAAACACCTTACTCGAGTAAAGCTTCTGAGTATTTTTTCATGTGTATAATTTTTGTATAATTTAAACTAATATGTAAACCCGTATAAAAGTGAAGAGGTAGTTGATTGAGCTTTAAGTACTTCGAAATTTTTAGCGCAAAGTTCAAGGTTCGTATCGTAGCCTCCGCCTTCTGTTTTGTTTCACTGTCGAAGGCACATCTCGAACCCCGCGAACTCTGTCCAATTATCAATAACTACTGGTATAATTCTTAAAGATAAAGAGGCGGACTTCTAAATGTCTAAGTAGCAAAAGGTATTCGAAAATTGTATAAAGTTACATTCTCAAAATAAATTAAGTAATTCTAAGTACAGTCAAGGGGACATCGTATTATTCAGTTGCGAACGAGTTCACCACAATCAGTCACCGACACGTCGTCGACGGCGCGCGACTAGCGCCCGCCGACTGCCCTGGCTGGCCCGCGAGTCGGCTTCCGACTAGCTAGCTCTCCATTCGATCTCCAGATCCTGCCTGACGTACTTACCTGCCTTGTATTCCTACAGCATGCCTGCTACACTGCTTCTGTGCCGCCTCGCGCTATCTTTCCGGATGATACTGCACTGTCCATTAACCAAACGCTGAAAGCGACCCTATCCATGATAACAACCGACCTAAAGCCCGACATCGATACGAGCTCACACCGTTATACATTCAGAAGTTCTTATGCAATAAACATCCTTACTAATCTATTCGATTCGATAAATAGCCCACACCATACGGATAACCTTACTAGTGCCTCCCGGCCAGACTGGACGCTCCTCGCTGCACTGGTCTGCGCTCCGTCCTGCTCCTTCACTGGTCTCCGCGAGGACCGTCCGCAGCCGTAGCACATCGCCAAAGTTACCCAAATCGAATAACCAACAATAGCCGTCGCCGAAGCCTCATTTTAACGACAACCTATCCCCTCTTAAGCTAAACTTAAATATATCATAACTATAACTCACTTAAATTATGCTATTATTTCACACTCCAATAGGCTTTTAAAAATCGAATACTCGAACGGTTAAATCATCGTCAAAATCGAGTCGTTTTCAAATATTTTTAAAATCGTAAACGGTCATCTGTCTCGGCGCGCCCCCACCGCCCGCTCCGTTACAAGCGTCGCTCAACGGAGTGGTCAAAATGCGGATGACACTAGTCTTCCTCCTTGCAGGGTGTGTCGACGAGCAGCGGCTTGGCGGAGTTGGTGTGTTGCGGTGAGGTTATGGCGAGCGGGCCGGGAGACGTTTGCGAGCCGACAGCGGGCGCGGCGGGCGCTCCGGCCGCGCTGTTTGCGTTGGCGGAGGCGGTGGCGTGCGCCGTGGCGGCGTACAGCGCAAGCGCATGCTGCAGCTGCAGCAGCTGGTGATGCGGGTCGAGAGGCGCAGGCGCGCGGTGTCCACTCTGGTGCGGCGTGCGCACCACGTACCGACCGTCGGCGAAGCGGCGCACGTTGGGCGGTGCGTGGTTGTGCGAGTAGCGCGACCGCACGATGCGCTCGTGCCCCTCGGGACCCTCTGTGTTCACGTCGGCGAGGCAGCGCGACGTGAGTCGCGACGAGCAGTACCACTGCTTGCGCCCATGTGCCAGGTTGTTCTTCAGCCGGAACGTGTAGCCGCGGTGAAGCAGCAGCCGACCCTTGCCCGCTCTGATGAATCGTGCTGAAAGTTAATGCCAGAGTCACTATCCGCTCTAATTAAATCTTCTTAGGAAGATACCTCATTTAAGTACGCTGATATGATACTGTTCAACTGTACAATATCGGCGAGTGTTAGATGAGATATCTCGTATGGAGCTGTAATGTACGCAATAATCGATTGTTTTAACGTTTATCTAAGAGTGTGAAAATTATTATACCCGAATAAAACAACAGTTATTTTTATAAAAGTATTTAATTTCACTAGAAGATATGTACCTGTTGAGCTAAATCCCAATGAAACACAATTACCCACTAAATGTAATATTTTTTATTTTACTTTGACACAATTCATTTTTTTAACATCAAATTCACATTTACAGACTACTAATAATAATTAGTATTGATTGTTTATTAATATTTAATTACTAGACTATATATTTTTGGATGACTGTAACGAGACAGTCAAATTTTTTTTCTCTAAAAGAGATTGACTAGGGGCTCCACCCTGAGCAAAATACTTGGC
Organism: Eulithis testata; assembly: GCA_947507515.1. Classification (NCBI taxonomy): domain Eukaryota; kingdom Metazoa; phylum Arthropoda; class Insecta; order Lepidoptera; family Geometridae; genus Eulithis; species Eulithis testata. Next base: position 8,770,531 of record OX382202.1, on the reverse strand, counting down.
ACATAACTATATCAAACACACTCACGTTACTTTGCTATATTCCTATTTCCTACCTAATGACTAGTGAGCAATGGCTAGTGGCTTTTAGAAAATTACATAATTATGCTGTCAATAAAAACGGAAGACTCAGAAGGATACCTGCGGAAAAATAATATGGCACCTAACTTTGCGATTTCTGAAAGACTAATCAGTACATTATGACTATAAGGTCTAACGTACTAGATACTTTTCGCATCCTAGGGAGTAGTGAGAGACTACCATACAGTGGCCATAGTCCACAGAGCCCACAGACATCCACAAGACTAGATGACTTAAGATAAGACCATCTTATTCATGTATGCATTCACACAAATAATTACTACTTACAACTATAAAACTGAGATCTTTATAAAATATATCACAATTGTAATAAAAGACTGTTAACTTCTATTTGCATTTTGGCACGCAACAATAACCACAATATTTTCTTTAAACTTTTAAAATAATTTAAAATAAACGACCTATCGATGCCCTTCAAAACGACGCACGATCGCGTTATCACTCCAAGATACTCACCATTGATATGAAAGACACGAAAGTGCCAGAGCTTTAAGATAACTGGATGCTTTTGCGTAATTCAGTAGGGTACGACCCAAGCGTTCGGATCGAAGTCATGGAAATCTATGTTAGGTAGCCTAGGGACCAGGAGCGGGATAGGCGGTGAGGAGCAAGGAGGCTTAGTTTGTAGTTTCGCGGGACGGCGGCGGCCGCAACGGCCCGCGTGGTTGTGCTCCCCCACCAGCTTGTGGATGGTTCCCTTCTGCGTGTAGGCCTTGCAACCGCAGCCACCCATGGTGCATCGCCAGCGCACAATGCCAGACCGCATGGTGTGCGCCGCGTAGAAACTACGCCCTTGCACCCACAGACGGGGCCGCCCGCCCGGACCAACCGATAAACGGACTATGTCCTTATCTAAAATACACAACATACATGAAACAGATGATAAATTATCAATAGAAAAAAATGCACATTACGCATGCAAGCACTGGAATCCACAATTTGCTGTAGGTGACTCTCACTGAATGCAATAACTCGAAGCGATGATCAAAGGGCCTAGTACGAGTTTTGGTGTGTAAATCTGGTGTAAAACGTCTGACGCCCAGCACACCAGTGGGCGCTGATTTGTATGGAGACACTGAGCGGATTTTTTGTGAAGCTTGGTCTACACCAAGCCCGTACTCGCATGTCGAGCTTCTCAAAGAATCCGCTCAGTGTCTCCATACAAATCAGCGCCCACTGGTGTGCTGGGCGTCAGACGTTTCACACTCACACTATACACTGAAAACTTGTACTAGGCCCTCTGTGTTAGGGTTGCGGTCAAAACCAAACCTGACATTGGGAAAGGAGCTACTTTTGTTACTAAACGATAAGAGACCTAAAAAATCCTTTACAATTTTAATAAAGTAATATCCGATTAACAACCAAATTTCCTTGATTCATTATTTCAGTAGATACAATTATTCATTATTATACCTACGAGGGAGGCAATAAATCTCTATGATCACCAAGCACTCAGATACGTATGCATTTAGATACCTTTACTGTAAAATATAATTTCCTATTTCTTATGAGGACTACTAATCTATCATTAAATAAATAAATTACACACATCTTACATTAAAATAAAAATATTGACTAGCTAGTTAAATAAATATATGGAGTAGATAGATTATATATTCGTGATAGATACATACAGCATACATGAGATCATTAATAGCTAAAAAAATTGGAATACGTCTGTCTATATCTATACATCGTACATGACCAATAACCACGAAAGGACCATAATTGAACTATACAGGATGGTCCAGGCTGATTAAAGGGTTGTTTTGAGTTTATTAATTAGTTTGAGGCATTCCCTATCCTAAGTCTTACGAATAATAAAACCAGTCAAAATACAAAACACCCTATTTTGACGAGTAGGTAAGGTACTTTACGAGAATCCATCTGGTATTAAATATTTTGCTAATGGTGGGCATACACGCTACGAGAAATCATTACGATCAGACTGTACAGTTCGAACGGTACCGATAAATCGCTACATGTTTGTTCTAAAAACTGTACAGTTTTATAACATACATGTAGCGATTTATCGGTACCATTATGCCCACCATAAGTAAGTATAACGCTTTGAGTAAAGTTCTAAGCTTGTATTAGACTCAATGGGGAAAAAAATATTTTTATTGTCATATCCCGTTAGTCCCCCTTTTTAATAGTCTCTAATTTTTAGAATATTATTTTCATGTATACCTACAGGTTACTAAGGACCGTAAGATCAAAAGCAGTTTAAACTATAGGTTTCTTTAACTACGATTACATTTGATCGATGGATTAATCTACTGTCATCTCTGTCAGTTTAAGCTACCGATGATCGATTAACTACCATTGATCTTATGAAATAATCGGAGACTGAAGGTTAAACTCTATTTCGTGGTTTATACCACTATTGATCTTACGGCCCTTAGTGACTAAGGATTGCCTGTCAAGTCCTAGTAACGTTACTAAAACATCTTTGCATACAATTAGGGTTGTATGCAAAGATGTTTTATTAACATAAGATTAAGATCAGCCTACTGGTCTGTACCGCACCAAATAATAATGCTCATTTCAGTAAATAACAATGTTTAAAAGCCTAGTTTTATGATTACAACCACTTCTAATCGACAAGTATGAGTTTGTAGAGTTTAAAAAGTCATTTTACGATTCCAAGTTAGCGACAACATTTGCGGCCACACACGTTCAAATAAATTTGCGAGTTTTGCGATCACCCATGAAATTCACCTATTTATGTAGCGCATGGATTTTAAGTTTCACCTGAGTCCGTCATCAATGAGATATTTTGTCGAACGTAAGGCTATCTCAGGGGGGCTAGGACGCGCACGTGAGATATTTTGTCGACTCATTCTATCAAAATGAAGACCTAATATCGACCTATTTAGAGAATGCAGTCCTTAGTCCGGCCCTGTGCATTTGGCTGCTACTTTTTGGCTGCCAGTTTCAGGCTCATCTGTTTAGTAGGTACATGATCAATGAAGTGAGGAGTACCAAATTGCTTATATATTTTTTCATCAATATAAAGACGATAGCAATAATCGGAGAATGCACTGAAAAGGAATCTGAATGTTTTAGTCACTCCTACGTACAAAATTTCTGGAATGACTAATGTAATGGTGCGCACGCGCATCCCAGCCCCGCATATTGAAATCTCTTGGTAATCCGAGTCCCGCAGATAATATCTGCGATAGATCGTCGATTATGGTGTCGATTCTATTGTTGCCTTTTTCTTTACCTAGCGCTAAAACTATGCCTTCCTTGTAGTTTCAGTTTATGAGAAAGGGACGGAAACCTTTTTAGTGCTGTCAAATTAGGTTTGTTTAGAAAATTGCAACAACAGAATCGACACCACTAGCGCATTAGGTATGTAGTTATTGCGATATCTCTTTTTTATTTATTTATTGTATTAAGACGCTTACAAGCGTCAAATCAAACCACTTTGAGCTCGCACATTTCTGAAGATATAAAATCACTAAAATTAAGTATAAGTACATATGAAAAATTGCTAACAACAATGTTGTGTGCAAAACCTAGCATTACCTACCTAGCAAATACATGAATAATATCTGCCTACTATCTATACTTGTCCGTTATTGGCTACTTTCAAACTTCCTCTTATCCATTCTTGACCTGCTCTCATCTGCCCCTTTCATTAGTCAACAATCTCTATGTAACTAATATGTATGTAAAAATATATCCCTATTATGTTTAAAATGAACGACTAGCGCCATGACTAGAGATATTAACAGTAAAATTAACTATGTTCTTTTCTGCATCATATCCGCGACTACGCAGACTGTATAGCACCTCTTAGTAAATTATGTTTTAATAATAAACAAATAAATAGTACCTTAATATTGAGTATCAAAGTAGCAACACATTAAAGTAATTGATATACTTAGATCTCTTGCATAGTTATGTGCAAGCAAATTTATACAAATATAACTACTTTCAAGGGCCCGGCGAGGTTTTGTCGTACTAGCCACACGAAGCACAAAACGAATGGATATTTCCCTTATTGCAGGAATACCACTTAAATACAATTTAAACCAAAGCGTAGTCATTCTAAAATGATATGTTTCTATAGCACGTATATATGAAACCTAGGTTGTGTTTGCATGTTCGTCGCTAGACACGGTTGGCCACTTAGCCACGTTTCTAGCGACGAACATGTAATAGGCGGATTCTACTGTATGTAAATAGTTTTAAACAAACTACCAACAGGCACATACATAGACGATATAGACATAGATTCACTTTACACTAAGATAGTATTTTAATTTAAATAATCTAACGGCGCTAGACGCAACATTAGGACTAACGGATCTTATGGTTACCACAACCCGGACAAATTTTAACAGATTCAAATATGGTAACCATATTAACACCTTGGACAAATATTTGCAGATTCTGTTAATATGGTTACCAGTTGCCACATCACCAATGTTAATATGGTTACCAGTTGCCACACCAGGACCAATGTTTGCAGATCCTGCAAATATTTATCCCACAGTAGGAGTCAAGTCCGTACCTCTTGCAGCTCAATCTCGATGACATTCATGCTGTTAGTTTTTATTGCAAGCCATGCACAACCTTCAGTTTACCAGAACACGCAGAGATAAATAAAGGGCTTTTGATAATTACATAGGTACTTAATACTAATACATACGAGTATTATTAGCCCGCACTGCAATGTACCAATTAAAAAACACACGGTTTTATTCTCATGTAGAAACTTTCCAGTCTTAACTTTTACGCCCCATGATTTTGATCATTTCAGTCAGTGAAATGTTTTATTTAATTTCACAATTCTATACCTACATACAACGCCTACTAAAAATTATTATTCTGAAACTAACTAATTTTAAGAAAACGAATATCCTACTCAGGAAAACCTGTGCAAAAATATAACGAACACAATAGGATTAATTTTTATCGATTTTAGTTGCATTTTTCTAAACTAACCTAATTTGACAGCTCTAAAATTATAGCCGTCTTTATCGTTTAAGTTTATGAGAAAGGGACGGCAACGTTTTTAGTGTTGTCCAATTAAGTTTAGAAAAATACAACAAGAGAATAGATACCATTGCGTCTCGGACACTCCCTTACTTTATGTGCGCTATTGTTACGATAAATTGTGCTTAATTATATTTGCGTTAAGGACCAAAAACGCATGCAATATTATTTCACATTAAATATATAACGCATAGGCTCTCATTCCACTAGAGTTGGTAGTCGAGGAAAAGTGTCAGTTCATTAAATATCAAATCCACGGAATATAAGGAAATCATATATATAAGTAGTTTATACCTCGCTCACCCCGATTGACTACCTGACATGTCCTTGGTGGAAAAACTGCCTCATTCTGTGTGTTTGTGGGTTAGTCGTCGAGCAAAGCTTCCACAGATTGGGCCGCGAAGGCTGCCTGACAAAGTGCACGTTGCGAGTGCGTTGGGGTGCTGGTGGCAGCAACGTGCGTGGGCGGCGAGTGCGAATGCACGTTGCTGATCGCAAATATACGGTCGTGCAGCGTATGGGCATACGCACGACAAGTCCGCCGCGTGCAACGCCACCGCACCTTGCTCTTCTCCGGGAAAACCTTCTCCATGTAAAACGAGAAGCCACCCAACCGCATGTGCCTCCGCCCGCGGTTAGTTATCACGAATTGCACTGCAAAGAAAGCCCCGTCACTATTGCGATCCGACCACCGCCAAAAACCATGAAAAAAAACATTAAAGTAGCATGCGTGCTCTGTTAAATCAGTATGATAAAACTTAAATATTGAACGAAATTATTGTACAATTAGTACCTAGCAGTTTTACCTGCCCGCGCCAGATAGTAAGTAGATTGACAGCTTCTGTGTTAGTTATTAGTCAAGTGCTTTGGTAGTAATGGATAATAATCGTGCCCATGCAACCTGAAGCGAACCAACAGACCAACCTTTCAAATATTCTCGCAACTCAATACCAGCCGATTAATATATATGCCGAAGTAAAACCACTTTTATTACATTAGATAGTTTATTTATTGCTACTTTGTTGGTGGAATGGTTTCAATGAGGCTCTCGATGCGCGTGTAATTGTCGTTTGGTGCGTGCGCGTGCGCGAGATGGTTGTGATGGGAGTGGTGCTGGAGCAGCGCGCCGTGCGCTGTGATGGCGCGAGCGCGGCAGCCATGGCGACGCGCGCGACACGTCCAATAAACGCGCGCGCCTCGCCGTGTGCGCGCCACGAACCCGAACCCGGCAACAAGCAGCGCCGGCGCGCCTCGACGCGTTACCGTGTACCGCACCACGCCCAACTCTACCCAACACATCCCAAATGTACTAGGCACAGCAACCGTGAACTATACAATTTTAAAGTAAGACAAAATCTGTCTCTAAAATTTACTGGACGTTATATGTAGGCTAGGTTATTTTCTGCTAGCTTAAGACACTTTAGCAAAACCATAAAACACTAACAAAATATAGGAAGACGCAGTTAGTAATTTAAAAAAATGGCTCATTTAATTGAAACCCTTAATACAATCTACATACATTGTTTTTTTTGTCATGATTCTTAAGACTATTTCATCACAAATATATCAATCTAGGCAATTTATTCGACGACAACCGGGATATTTCACTCAATTCAGTTTAGAAAAATATTTAAAATTGAAACTATAGCATCAAAAACTAGAACATATTTACAATAACTTGAAAGACAGAGGCACTGGACCTTTGTTTTCTGGGTACAAATGTTTTGTGCCACACCCGGCACTCACTAGGTCCGCCTCCGCAGACTTTACGAAGCAGATATAGTGGTATTCACTGGCATGATAATACTTGTTGCTAGCTCTATCATTTCGGTAGATTAAGTACCTAGTTAAAATGACAAGTTTAAATGCAGTCAAATCCACATAATTTAAACAAAACCACATAATTTAAATCGAAGGGCAGGTGACCACTTCACCAAGTTCATACTTTCGTGTGATTTTTTGTAAATGATTTTCTATATGGTTATGTACTGGATTTGTTACTTTAAGCACATTATTTTTAGAGGTTATTCTAGCGCGACACCTTTTTGCATAGTCCATGCACCTCCAAAATGTCCGACCACTTCGTACACTGTCCGTAACAAATATGTAAGGTTCGTGAATCAATTGCAGGTGGCCGCTTTTGGTCTGAATGAAATGAAGGTCACCTTTTCCAGGTGCAGCTGACAATGCTCCTAGAACTAAATGAAAATTATGATATATCAGTAATGTGGGGGACGCAGTCCAGTAATGGTCATTTTTATGATAAGTGAATTACAAATTCCAAATTACACGCTACAAACCAAAACTTCTATGAAAAGGGTGAAACCGTAAAAAAAACATGATTGATATAAAAACTTTTTTATTTCAGACTTAGACCATTGAAGAGAGGTTAACCTTTAGTATGACTGAATTCCGGACACGATAGAATAGTAGATTATAAACTAGGAGTACATGTCGTGGCTCTTGAATTCAATAAAATTAAAGGATTCAAGGTCGCCCGAGACTAATACAGCTTTGTCCCCGAGGATAATACTCTGCTTTTCACACTAACTGCAAGACAACAAAAAGCAGTGCAAAATGGTTGTGTGGTAATGTCGATATTCACAAAAGTTCGAATATAAAAAAAACCACTAAGTAGGTAGGTACCTACTGACTAAAAGTTTTCATAAAGTTGCCAGCTCATACCTACATAATGAGTTAATTGAAATTAAAAACTACCAAACAAAAAATTGCCAAATGCCCAAGAAGTTATGTTTATAAAAATAGGGTACACTCCCAACAGCAAAAAACAGACGAAAGCAGAACCCACTTTCAATTATATCCATTTAGCTGTTTCTTCTTCTGACACTGAAGTTTTCATAATTTCTAGAGATCCAAAATAAAATCTTTTGAATAACTATGGCAATTTAACTAAACCGGTATGTCCAGCATACATTAATTGATCAAGTGAGCGAAGCGAACGAGATCTTAGTGACAACTTGGACAAAAATGCTTTGTATATTTGTTCGTCGAGATCTTTTGAACCGCTTATCTGATCTTCACAGAATTTGGTAAGTATAAGGATATTACTCTTAAGTTTTACTGGTTTGAAAAATAAAGTAAATCGGTCAAGGGGTTGGAAAGTTATGAGGTTCCAAAGAGAGTAAAAAAAAATAAAGTTGTACCAAAATATCAAGTGAGGTGTCATATGATAGGGCTTTGCGTAGACATTCCAAAACCGTTTTTATTTTGATTCTAGGTCTAATAGTTTTTGAGTTGTTGTAAAAATTATAAAATTGGCAAACCCAGTATAATGTGAGCTACCATTTCTTGGAGTTTCAATGATTTTATAGTTCAAGTAAGACTGGTAATTAGCTAGACGGCGATTTCGAAGCGATTTGCAAAGTTTATTACAACCATTGGTCAATAAAAATTATTTGGGTTTTATTAACCTCCGACCATCACGAGATCTCAGTTCGGGGCGAACTACTAGTAGTAGATATAACATAATTAGGTAATATTGTAAATTTAATAATACTTAGATAATGGTGTTGATTCTGCTGTTGCATTTATCTAAAATAACCCAATTTGACAGCTCTAAAATTAAAGCCATCATTGTCATTACAGTTTATAAGAAAAAGACAGTTTTAGTACTGTCAAATTAAGTTTAGAAAAACGCAACAACAAAATCTACTCCAATAAGTGTACGGGCATCATATATTTTTTTAACAATGGCTACCTGAGTCCTGATAAAAGACTGAACCTCCACAAATAACTTACTACAAATAAAGGAGAAAATATAAAAGAGGTCAGTGACCTCATTTTTTCCCGACACATTGATTTGTTAATTAATATGTGTTATAAAAGTTTTCTTAGAAATTTAGACATTCCAAATTTAATATCATTAACGGAGTAATGAAACCACATTACCATATTAAATGTCTGTGAGTCACAGTAGAGAAGATCTTTGGATAGTACCTATGTTCCTACTTAGTTACGTTTGTAGCAGAGAATGTGGAGAAGACAGTCTCTGAATTCTTGGATAAAATTATGGAACAAAAATTAGCAAACCAACTGGGAATACTTTGGAATCCCTGTAAATCTATCCAAGGTATAAATATTTCCAATATGTACCATACCATGGCCACAACAATGTTAAGTATTTAGATTGAGCGCTATTGTGCTTCCTAGGTAAAGAGTTCACAACTTAACAACACATGCAAAACTCATACAACCCACATGTTATTCTATTTTTTCCAAGAGTAGATTTTTTTTAAAGCATTATATACTTATTTAAATTGTCTGATACTGGTTGTGGGCTACGTGGTAGTCACTAAAGAGTTATCAATACTTTCTTACAAAGTTACATAGTGTATTGAATAACAGTGGTACCTATAGAATGTCACATTATATTCGTGTTTTTTTTTCAGTTTTGTTTCCATTCAAATAAAAAAATGTTTTCTTAAAACTTTATAGAACTAGTCAACAAAAACACAGTTATGTACATTTCTGCAGCACCTAAGTAAGGTGATAGATCAAAATTTAAAATTGTTTTATATTTTTAGGTAATGTGAGGAAGAACAGAGCATTTTATTATTTGCACTGGTTCATAAAATATATACCATATTTATCTTTTTGTATAGAACCGCTGCAATTATTAATATCTTGAACATGCATTCAAGTAATAACCATATCAGTCAGTTTATGTAGGTAAATCATGAATCAATAATATGAATTTATCGTGAAACAATTCAACGATTTGATAAGTTTACTGTAAAATAACACTACATAGATAATAATACCGCGAAGGAAATTCGGTCAGCCTGTACTCAGATGCTGAACATTTTTAGGTTATGTTTACAATCTGCAAATTGACCACAAAAATACAGTAATGTGCTTCTATTTATTCAAAACAACTACTTCGAGACGTTGAATGGTTATGTAGGAAGTATTATTTTATCTAACTGCATCTATAAAAGTAAGCATAGCGAGTATGAAGAAAGCTGTATGTACCTGGACCATCGCTGTCAACCTGCATTCGCTCCGTCGTGATACTTTACCCGATGCACTGAACTGGTATGCAGAAATGTATGCAAACCACACCATTTATCAAAAAACTTAGCACATTTTGATCAACATTCACTTGCCAATAACAACGTAAATACACTAAACTATTCGCGTATGTACATAAACACGCAAAAATGAGAACAACTGATATCACATATTTTATTCGTATTTAGCAATAAACCACAATCACTTTTTACTATAACATGCATTCGTGCGGATTTATATAATTAGAGAGTTTATAGATTTACACCAAACTTTTTTAATTTCCTATAATAGTACGTAAACAATCTCGAATGAATGACACAAATTCAGGCAACCATAGACTCCACGGCGTAGCAAGCCAGACGGACAGATGCGATGGATGACCACAGACAAAAGAATTACGTTCCGTTTTAAGCAAAATTCATAAAAACATGACAGCTAAACCCAACAGACAATGACAGATGACGTATGCAAGAGATTTATTAGATTTAAGGATATGACGGACAGGGACCCTAAATAAAAGAAGAAGAGATATAGATGAACACACAATCCATACCTACAAGAAATCCTTACTTACAATTTGCACTAGATTGATACCTCAGATTGTGCATGTTTTGGGTACCTAGACATTTCTTTGGTGGAATCCCATATATAGAATTAGGACATTCATAATATGAATGGGCTTCCACCAAAGAAATGTCTAGGTAGGTACACAAAACATACACAACTTTTATGTTTTTTGCTAGTCTATAGAATAACGCCTTGGAGTAATCCGTAATGTTATTTTATTATGAATAAATTGAAATTGAATTGAACTGACATATCAATCTAGTGCAAATTGTAAGTAAGGATTTCTTGTATAGATTGTGTGTTCATATAGCAACACTTACAAGGTGTTGATGTTTACCGATGTTTTGCTGCCACTGACAGTGTTTGCTGCGGTGGAAACGCAATTAGATTTTTACATGCGATCCATACAATCTCTTTTGGTGAAAACGCTAGTACGATGAATCTTCAGATCTGTACAAACGATTCACACATGTTCTTTGGTGGGAACCCTAGCCCAACAAACAAAACAGATAGATTGCATGGATCGCATTGTGTTTTTTTTTGGTGGAAATCCACGGTTAGGCCTATATGCCGATACCTCAGATAAATTTTATTGTCAGTGGGCGATAAAGAAATCGTTACTCAAGCCACAGATTATATAATACTATACCTCAAGCCTAGATTTCAGTAGGCACCTTCCAACTTATAGGCCCGTATTCCGTAGCCTTAATCAAGCACTGATCCGTACTCAAGCATAGATTTTTGTATGAAAATCTCTACTCGGAATACGGGCCATAGATTTTCATATAAATCTTGAGTTCGACGAAGACGTTGAAGTTGAGATTTCGATTGCCTAAGTAGGTGGCTTTCCGCCAAATGTCAACTTAATAGCTGCGTACCTACTGACCTTAGATTACCATTATAATGACTGAGCGAGCATCGGAAGAATGCTAACAGCCTCGAGCGAGAGGCAGCCGCGCGAGGCAAATCCTCGGTCGGTCGTCAGGACTGGACCACAGCTCGCCCGAGCCAAACGCAAGCGCCGCCGCCTCCGCCGCTGCCACCTCCAAAGAATATACCACCATACCTACCACCAATCATCCAACCGCACGGTGCCAACATGTTAGCAGCATGGTTTCCGGTCAACTGTCAATGCTGCTTCTT